>OY734949.1:4273895-5750491 GCA_963457585.1 Spergularia bocconei
GGAGGAACGGAATGGATCTAGAATCCATTTTTTGGGCAAAACGAATAATAAAGAGTTTGAAAAGGCAACGAAATTGAGCTGGTCCACGCCCATCAGGTTATGATTGAGCACACGAAGATGAAGTTCATACATAAATCACATGGCCAACAGGTGTAAACGAAATCGTTAATAACATTGGAGTTAAAACAAAGGATGCTTGTAAACAAGAACAGCTAAACTACTCGGTGAATTAAGAGAGAACAGTGCACATAATGTGAATGCTCAATAGAGCAGATATAGATTGCGATAATCAGGCTAGTGGTGTAGTCTGCTTCAAGTGATCATATCAAGGAGGAAAATTCCTTCCATGTCTAGCCAATTTGGGAAGAATTTTGTTGATTCATGTTATAGGGGAAAAGCTTATCTAGAATCTCCTCTCCCTTTTTCGACCCGAAACAAATAATATCCAAAAATAGGAACTTCGGATCCCTTTCTCTCCCTTCCCTACCTTTCCCTTGATGTAGTCATGTATAGTATTTTATTTCCCTCTCTTAATCCCTCACTCCCTTGTCCCCATCCCCCCAATCCCTCTCTCTCCCATTTAAGTACCGACAAAGAATGTTAGTGATAATTGTCAATACCAATTACACAATAAGACTGCTCTTACATTACTTGTAAGTCCAAAAGAACCATATTGACAGCCTATACTAATTAGTAGAAATCACATCACAATTGGCAACCCAACTTATGCGGACGAGTGATGTTTAGTTAAAAGACAGACAAAAGTGAAAACCACTTTGTCAACGACAATTGCAATTAAAGACATGGAGTATGGACGGAATATAGCACCTGATAATAAATCATGAATTCCTTCTACGAGTAATTGTGGTCAAAAAATCAACCCTAAGTAATGGACATAACATTGCAAGAGCAAGATACACTTTAAATAGAAGAATAACTTCCATGGAGGCAAGTTAGCAAACACTTACGGCTACTTGAACCAAACATGGTTTATAAGAAAGATGTCCCAGATCTGTTGTACTATATCTATATGTACCTGTAACAGAAGAGGAAACGTCATTGAACAACAACTACAAGATGTGTGAGTAAATATTTAAGTTCAACATAGAACATAAACTATGTGCACATCCACGCAAGATCACGGCAATATAACACAGATAAATGAATACATTATTCCCCTCCCTCTTATCCTTCATCTTCTGAGAGGCTTCAAAAAGAACCCACGACAGAAACTGGGTACTTTATTTACAATGCCTACATTTACCCAGCAAATGAGTTCAAACTTTTCAGTATACAAAAGGCCACACGCAAATTGCTTGTATCAGCATATATGCTAGTAATAATAAATATTAATAATGACTACTAAGTTATTACCAGCAAGTAAACGTTGCATTAGGAAACACTTTACGCCTACTAAACATACGACTGAGTGACCACAGAAAGATAATATACTAGGTTTAGTTACCTTAATGAATAGAGAATCCATTATTATCGAGACGTGACATCCAAGACTCTCTACGAGTGCACTACAGTCTAAACTAAATAGGAGCAGATCATTCTAAAGTTTCTCTTCTTCAAACTCTATGTTATGGATCCATGTTTGAGCAATGCCCTTCTATTAAGCAATATATCTAAAATAAAAGAAAGGTAAAGCACTAAAGCATGTAAATTACCGAATAACATCGGTAAAAGATTATTAACAGATGCATGTGACACATTAAAGCAAAACCAAAAATTTCTATCATAAGCTACTCCTCGAGTACGAAGATCGCTTAACTCAATCTTCCTACATCTCTTATTCACATAAATCAGATCTCAAGAAACTTCAAATGCCTGTGAAAAAAAAAACACAATGCGCTAGAAATGGCGGAGTGATGAGCCTGAAACAGCAGTCTAATTAGGTGCACTCTTGATTCTTGAAAGCAAACCTATAGCAACCTTAAGCCGTTTCAAAGCACAGCAATCAACAAACAGAATCCCGGACTAACAGGATAAAGATGAACAAAGCACACGAGTCACATCCAACCTAACCTAACCCTACGGACGACAATGCACGAACCTCTAAGCAAACTTAATCAATAAATTCCGAATATAAACTTGCTTGCAGAGTTACCACGGCCAATAATCGTACTACACGATAAAGGCACAAGAATCAGCGAACATTATCCCGAACTTGCAAGGATTAACACTACATTACGCCTAATTACGACGAATAACACTATACTAAGCCAGACTTAACCCTAGAAACAACACTTAATCGAAAAGTTACCACGGCGAATAATCGAACAACACACTCAAAAGTCAAAAACACAATTCAATCATGTCAAAAACAACATCTATTCGAGGCGAACTTGAGCGAAACTCTAATCTTCGAGATGAAGATTTTACGAATTCTAATTCATACGAAAATGCAAACATTCTATCAACTTATTCGATTGTTCCTCAATTCAAACAACAATTTGATAAACAATTACAAGGAGAAATTACATCAATTCGATTGAAAACTAATCGTCGCTAACTTTTTCTTCCGAATCGGAAATTTCGCCCAAATTTTTTTACGCCTAAAAATTAACAATTCATAATGAACAGAAATCGGAAATTTCAATCGAATAGGGCGAAATAAACGATCTAATTAAACAGAAAAAAAAGGATTTGAGATTTACCAAAGAAGTGGCAAAATTGATTTAGCGTGAATTTGACGATTGATTCGGGCGTGAATTCGCTCGAAATCTCTCTCGGAAGAGATCGTGCGTGGGTTTGTTGAGTAGCTTAAGCGGCTGTTCTTGCCGGTTTAGGTTATATATACTCGTATCAACAATTCAATTTGTTTGTTTTTTTTTTGGTTTTTCTAGTTTTAGAACAGCGCCCTTCTTACGCAAATATACGGCTTTTATTTCATTTTTTTAATTTATATAAACCGTCTTTGAAGGACTACAATGGGTATGTATGAGAGTCATTGGTGTGTCAATCGTAAAATAGCTAGGGGTCGTTTGGAAGTGCGAGTTTAGTTTTTTCGCGGATTCATGGACACGAATAAAATCACTTTTATGTTTGCATATGAATATTTTTCCGATGTCTATTTGAAGAAGAGATGAACCGATGTGACAGTGTTACAATTATAAAATAATTTAACAAAATGGTCAATTGATAGAACCATCAAGGGATTGTTTGGGAATCTAGATTATTTTCTTAGCAAACTAAAATCCACTTTTTTATAGGAAATATAGTAAAGTGGTAAGTTTATGAATTGTATAAATTTTGTACTCTGTATTTAACTTTACCGTGTAGATAAATGAGAAGAATCACTTTTAGTAGGTTATTTCTACATGTTGGCCACTATTGACCGAGATAACATATAAAAAAGATGCCATAGTAAATACTTTTTTTTTTACTAAGTTTGCATAGATTTTAGCCTTTATTCCGATGGATTAGGTGAATTTTGTTGTTTTTTTAATTAGGTGGAACTCCAAGTGTAATTAATCCATAAATATGCAGTAATATTCAATGATTACCAAATTTGCGTCACCAAAATATCAAGCTATTCTTAGCGTGAAAACATCAATGACATGATTTGGTTTATGGGTAACGAATTTTTGCTTGATGGATAAGTGGGAGCAAGCATGGTGTCTGATCGGAGATAATTATTTACACGAACTAACGAACACAATTTCTTACTACCTTCAAATCCTATTCATCGAAGTTTTTTTCAAAACATAAATCACTATTAGTGGCGAAACTAATTTTTGGGGCGACATATAACATCCTTCTTACTATATCGAACGATCTTAGTAGGTCGGGCTGTTGGAATCAACAAATCAACAGTGGGCCTGGGCCATTATATAGAAAACATATGAACAAAGTGGCCGATTCAGAGTACATTATTTAGCCCATCCCATTCCCACGCATGTGTCCCGATTAAATCCAGTTTAATGGGGAAAATTATTGTGTAATCCCGGGAGTATGTCCTCCCGGTGATGTGCCAGACACATGGCGCTGAGGTGGACTCAAAGAACCCAGAAAGAAATAAACCTGCCCCAATAATAAAGAAAATTTTCTTTCTCCTCCTCACCTCAATCACAGCCACCACCGTAGCCCGTAGGACCACCTACCACCTACACCGTCGCCGGAGAGGCGGAGATGCCATCGCGCCGGCGAACTCACCTCGACCACCGATCACCGTCACCGCGTCATCGCCTCTCTCACTCCGCCAAAGGTGCTCCCATTTCGACGCTCTACTCTCGCTCTTGTTTCCCCAACGCGGTGTAGTCCGATCCGGTTGTCCGGTGCGAGGAGGGGCTGGAGGGCGCATTGGTGGCTGTCGGAGCTGGGTGGGAAGGAGGAATGTGGAGGAGAGAGAAGATGTGAATGAGGGCGTATGGGTGAGTTCGACGTTTTTTAAAATGGTCCCTTTTTTTTTCTTCTTTATTTGGGTGTACATGACTTTCAGGGTAAAAAGAAAAGAGAAAAAAGTAAAGTAACTAGAAGTAGCGAGAAGTAAGTGGAGTAATTAAAAGTGTAATTTTTTTGTTTTTTTTTGTGAAAATACATTTTTCAATGATATTTATCGTAGGTGATTGATTACTAAATTATACTAGTACACTGTATAATTATTACATCGAGTGGACAATTAACGCATAAAGGTACATAATCTAGGCGCAAAAGTACATGATCGATATGCTAAAATACATAAATAAGCTAAAACGCAAAACATAAAATTGTGGAGTAATTAATTGATATGCAAAAGTAGTACATAGTTGATGCGTTAATGTACATAACTTTGACGCTAAAGTACATAATTAATACACTAAAGTCCATAATTAATACACTAAAGTCCATAACTAACACGTTATGGTACATAACACAATTTTGTACTTTAGCATATAAGTTATGTACTTTAGCCTCAAAATGATGTACTTTATAAAACTTATGTTATTTTAGCGCATCAAATATGCACCTTAGCGTTGAGAATTTATAAGTGCATAGAAATCACGCTCTTTAGTGTGAAAATCAATTTTGTACTTTAGCGCGTAATTTGTGTACTTTAACATATAAATCATGTACTTTAGCTTATTAATAATGTAATTCAACATATTAGTTACATAAATTAGCGTATCAGTTATGTATATGAACATAGTACTCCGTATGAGTTTTGAATTTAGCGTGTCAATCATGTACTTTAACGTCTAAATTATGTACTTTAATGTCTAAATCATGTACTTTAGTGTAACACAATGTACTTGAGCGTATTTTACCCTTTTAGCGATCAACTACGTTCATGTAAGTAAGCATATTAGGCACGTACATACTGCGTATAAACCAAAAGAAAAAAAAAAAAACCAAATATAAAGCCTACTCATTTCTCTCACCTACCACGTTTTCACTGATTAATTGACTCTTTCCCTCATTTCAAAAAAAAATTGACTCTTTCCCATGTCTCTCCCTTCTCCAATTTTCCATTAATTTCTCCCTTCTACCTAATCTCCTCATCCCCACCTGACAACCACCTCGCACTCCCGCCATCTACTCCAACTTTCAAGCGCCACCACCACCTACAAATGGCCGGATCTGCGTCGAGTGGGACAAAACGCTTCGCGTGCGGAGAAGGAGTCACTTGCGATGGGAACGGATGGTCGGTGAGATGTCGTTGCCGGCAACGAATGTGGTGGTGTGACTGGTGTCTATTGAGTGCTAATGCGCCGTCGGCTGGGGGGTGGTTGAGTGGTGGCGCGGGATGAAAGAGTAAAGGTGGGAGTTTTTCTTAATTCATTGTTTTTTTTAATTAAACTGGTTTTTAGATATGAATGGATGATGTGGCGGTGACGTCATGATGATGTGGCGATGACGTGGCACCGGGACTACTTAGTCCCGGGACTAGGGTATACGTCCTGGTTTAATGGTGCACTAAACTCCAATGCTCCCACAAGTTGTGATTTAATTTCCTGGCTATTATCGGGCTAAAGTTCCCTTTGATGTAGCAATGATTACGAATGATCATATTGTATGATGGTATCAGCTTTTTAACAAAAGAAGTTGTTGTATGATTGTATATCTGGAATTAATCATTTTTAACCTGAAGGTTCGAATGAATAAAAATGTTTTAACGATATTATATTGTCAGTGCTTATACCATGCTCCCGGGAGCACAAGGAGCATGGTGGTCCTCCTCACAATAGATGAGTGGGGACCATATATTAAAAAATGAAAAATCATTTTAAGTATGGTCCCCACTCCTTTATTGTGAGGAGGACCACCTTGCTCCTTGTGCTCCCGGGAGCATGGTATAATTTGCGATTATGCTTTACAGTTTTATTTACGTGGTTGATAAGTTACCAATTATAAAATCATAATTTTATCGTCTTTAATGAGCTTTATCATCAGCCCACACTTTACGGGAAGAGCTTCCACAAGCTCAATTGTGACTTGTACATGATTACAGCAATATGGTTATCTATATGTGGAAGCGACCCTTCCGATAAAATGTGTGGTCTATTTAAGTGTTAATATGCACTTGTATAAACGAGTTTGTAAGTCCTAATTTCTTCCCAAGGAGTGCGAATACAAAAGTATTAATCGATCAAATACAAGGGAATTGATCCTATACTCAATGCAAAGTTAGAATTTTAGCTTCTTTGTGATTCTCGTAGCCAATCGAAAGATATTGATGCTTAAGTATTTCCTTACCTTTACCCAAGATTTGTAACTCTTGTTGGCTTTGCTCGCCCTTAGTGGGGGATTGTTGGAGTAATGGCTCCAAAGCCATTTTGACTTGAGCATTGGATACCTTGGTAGTAAATCTCATTACTACTATATGTTTATTACACCATTAATCACCATGTTTATTATCTTGTTAATGGTGTGATTATGGGTGTCTTTAAACCCATAATCAATCCTTGACCCTTTGGTATCCATAACCTCTTTCTCCTCCTCCACTATATAAGAAAGTTTAGTGTGTTCATTTTATATATGGAAAATGATATACACAAAACACATCTTCTGATTCTTGGGTAATTGTATGAGTATGCAAACTCCAACTTTTGTATGTGAGTGGTCGCGTGCGAAAGTAGTTGTGTTAACCTTGGGGAGCATTCCGGCCAGTGACGATGACCACCAATGTCGGGCCGTAATCGCTTTCAAGTCAGTGGTCTTCTACCGCGACACAACTTGAAATCATTCTTTAGTCTTCCTTATACAACCATTGTTAACCCTTATTTCCAACACATGTAACCCTAAATTTGCCAGGTTATACATGTCACTAATTTCAGTGCATTTGACCATGTGAATATCGACTTCAAAATTGGGGTCATTGTTGTTTAGTATCTTCATTTGTTGAATAACCTAGAGCTACTACTTGAAATTCGATAAGAATTGTATAAAAGATATGCAATGAATTTGCATGCATGCCATATAGAGAAAAAAAAAATTAAAGACTTAAAACAGGAACATAGTTAGTAAATTCCATCAAGGCACACAACTTATCAAATTGTTTGATAGGAACAGAAGGCTCCTCAATCCAAACTCCTTGAGGTTAGTATAATTCATTACAGAGTATAATTTTGTCAAATATTTGGGTATAAATCATTCTCAAAAGATCAAAAAAGTATGTACTAATTTCTTTGGATAATCCAGCGTCTCCCATTGAATGTACTTTTGCTGCAACAACATTGTTGTTCAAGTCTTGACATTGCTTCGTGAACTAATTTATTTGAGTATAAATTAGTATATTACTTACAATAGTAATTTCCCACAAATCAAAATTAGAACCACACAAATGTTAAATAAGACATACACATATAATCTTGAAAAACTTTCAAGTTAAGTTCCATAGATTAGCTATCTCTGATTCACCAAAAAAAGAAAAAAGTTTCATTGATTAAGAAACCAATAGATGTTCATAAATTAGAAATATGAGTATGTTTACTTTGAGGATCACTACCTTACTGCCAAAAAGAGAGGAACAATTTGGAGTGGATATGCTATCGTTTTAATTTTCTGCACACACAAGCATATACATCAACGTACAATCAAGATTACACATGCAACTGTAATACTAAAGGAATGAGGATTTTGAGCACATTATTCCATCTCCCCTGTAAGAAGATTGTACGTATTCCCCTGCATCAAGATAGTTACCAATATATTAAATCAAACCAATTCTTTGAATGGGAATAAGTCTAGTCTTGAAGACTAACTATACTACTGAAACAAATAGAAAATAAGCACTCACATTACAAAAGGTGATGACGATAGTCACCCCCTCTTAAATTGCTGCAAAACAGTTCATCAAAACTTTCACTCTAAATTCCATTGATGAAGTGTTCGATAATGGACGATAGATAGAAGTACAATTCTTCAGCATGCTTACCATGTTCTTGAATCAATCACTTTGGAATGAAAGTCGTCCTACAAAATTCTGCAACAGATAAGCCTACAAATCAACGTATAATTAGGACTTCCAAAATTCAATCAAAAATGAACTTAAGGAACATGCTTAATTACAGAAAATTATGAAATAATCTGCGAAAAGAAAAGATATGAACGAAGAATTGTGCGCTATCGATGTCTCCATTTATAATATTATACTTTGTTTACATCCAATTATATTTAATTATTTTTTGAACAGTGTTCGACAAATTCTTAGCTAGAATCTCGGGTAGATGACTAATTAGGTGAGTAAATGGAGTAAAATTTGGAAGATTTTGTTAAAAGATTGATACTTTCAGATTTTAAAATAATTATTTCCTTCAAATCAATTATTTCAGTTGTTATTCTTTGAAATTATTTTAATTTGGATTGAAATTAGTTATGGAAAATATGGTCTGTTGCAGATTATAACGATGATTGATATTTTTTTCCGCAATTTGCTTTTATATAGCATTTATTCCGGGAATGTGATGATTTTCACATTATTTGACGGGGGAATATGCTGATTTTGCACATATAATATCGAGATTGTTGGCAATTTCTTTTTTTTTTTTAATTAAAAAATGAAGTGT
Source organism: Spergularia bocconei (assembly GCA_963457585.1). Lineage (NCBI taxonomy): Eukaryota > Viridiplantae > Streptophyta > Magnoliopsida > Caryophyllales > Caryophyllaceae > Spergularia > Spergularia bocconei. The sequence continues at coordinate 4,282,889 of OY734949.1, forward strand.
TGACGTCAGATTTGACGTGGCATGAGGTGGCTGCTGAGGTGGATAGGTTGAGAGGCTGCTAAATCTACCGGTAATGCTTAAATATATGATAGTATAGATGAATTAGAATGAAATTCCATCTAGAACAAATTAAATCCACAGTTTTACGTTATGGGTTAGCCTTAGATTGAGATAGGTGTACTCTTATCAATATTTAACCTAAAGTTTATAACAAAATCTGTGAATAAATAATTCATCAGTTTGTAACATCTTTTGTCTCAGAAATGAGTCAAGGAGCACTTATGAATAGTATTATGGCACAAAATGGGCCTAGACAATTCTTTGCAAAACCAATGAAATACTGCCATCATCATCAAATTATCAATCAAGAGATAAGTGCTAAATAATCTAGAATATAATTAATCATGGAATTGCATGATCTAATGCCAAAGTGCAAGATGAATGTGTATGTGCTTAACACCCGGCCACGGGCCACAAATGCATGATGATCACTAGGGTGGAGTGTAAATTGTAAGTTTGTAGCTCAACTAATAATTAAAGTACTATATAAAATGACACTTTGTATATACCTTTTTTTGTTATGTTTCTAAACCTAACATGATAAAAAAAATTAAATTGAATACCAATAAACATTATCTAACTAGATTTACAATGAAACCTCGATGTGTTGGCTGATTGTTATGCACTATTGGCTTTATAAATAGCAAGTTAGCTACCACCGTCAAGGGTTTTGAATGACATTTCCCACTCACAAGTACGGCAATAGGCATCTGTCTTCCCTTTATCTCTTTCTACCATTACAAATATTTCTATCGTATCAGGTTAAATTTGTATAACTACAAAAATATATGTATCGTATAAACTTTCAAGTGCCGTTTCATTTTCACTTTAACAGTTATCAAGCATAATCTTATAAAAAAAGTTGATCCCAACAAGTTTATTAAGTATTGGTTTTTTCGTCCTTATGCTTGGGGTCACTCCATTCATTTAATTTGGTTATTATTATTATTATTAAGACAATAATTCGAAGCCTTATCGATCAGTAACATTGAGTTTTGCCCTCTTGATCATAACGCACTACGTACGTACGAACTAATCTTCCTAACCAATGCAACCCTATGCTTATGTAAAGAAAACCTAATAAGTGTCACTCTTGCAAATGATAGTGCTTCAGAAGTCCCGACAACGTTGGAGCAATCCTCGACCATGAGAATGAAATTAACAATTCAGTGGTGTGGAATAATTGAATAACATAATCGATTTACATTTAACGGATTTGTAAAGTGCGTCCAAAGGGTACATAATAAAACTTCATTTTCTTCCTTAATGAAGTCTTCCATTGTCATTCTATACACATTGCACTGTTACCAAGATTTGAACATGTGACCTATCAACTGCACATCACCACCTTGTGCGCCAAGGCTTCCGTTCAAATAGGGTCTTAGTCACGCCCAATTTAGTCCATTGAACACTCATCATCCTTTTTTCGATTAGATGGTCGTTCTTCGTATGTGTTTGACTTAACTTTCCAAAGTGTTTTTATTTTCTAAAACTATAAATTTGGCCAAACATAGAGTTTTTTAGAAGTTATAAACTATTTAATAAAAACTCTTATTTAAATATTGGACCTAAAAAACAGAAACATCAAATTTGTGTTTATGTTTTTCTAAAAAATAATAATATGTTTGTGAGATATTTTAATTTCGCAAAAATAAAAATAATACTCTGTGGATTACAACAACAAATGGAGTGCTTTTGTAGTATGTTGAACCACACATCCACTATTTTATTCTTTTTTTTTTTCAAAAAAACAGTTTTAAAAAATAACGTATGAAAAATAAAAACAGATTTAGATAAATTTGGCCAAACATGCTCTTCATTAGTTTGGACTTTTTTGTTACTTTTTTTTTCTTAAGATTATTAATCCGTATTATATACAACCACTACAAGAAATAAGCTAAATAGAGACGGAAATTTGTGAAGGAAATCCGTCTCAAACTGCAATTAGAGACGAATTAGAGACGGAATATAATCCGTCTCTAAACACCTCGTCTCAAATTATTAGAGATGAATTCTCATCCGTCTCTAATTTTTGAGACGGATATTTCATTCCGTCTCTAATAATTTGAGACGGAATCGTAATTTCCGTCTCAAATTATTAGAGACGAATTTTACATTCCATCTCAAATTAGAGATGGAATAAAGAATTTTTCATCTCTAATTAAAAGCTCTTGCAATTTAACTAGCCATATTACACAATACACATTAGTTAATTCACCATACAAATTATAAGCTACATGGGATTCGAACCCATATCTTTGTGCAAATGCACATGCTCTTCCCCCTTGAGCTAATAACTTTTAGACAATCATAATCTCAACAATATACTTACATCCCATCTAATGAACAAGATTATAAAACATATGATGGCAGCCACTATGCTACGTTAATGTAGGAGAATTGCATTACAAGGATTAAGTAATCATCAAACATGAATCCACCAACTGTCAATTGAAAATTAATTATGAAGGAACAGATAAACATTACCTTGTACTACTTGTAGATAGTCATCAAGATATGTGAACACCGCGTACACACTAAGCTTCCGAAGGTAGAATTATAGGATCTAATGCTTTGAAATTAATAACTAAAAGTCTCTAACAACAAAGTATGTTTGATTTCCTAATGCAGTAGACATATATAAGACAAATGAAAGAATCGGGACATCATCCCATAGTCCAAGTATCAGATTTCACACACCTGTTCACGACTAATGCCCAAGTCCACAGAAGCAATGGTTGAATAGAAGTGGTTGCAAAAGAGTTTATGCTGCTTTTTCAATCAACTCGTCACCGATTGTAGAGTTAAATAGACGCTAATGAATACAACTAGGCTAACATGAGATGTAAAATTGAATCGTCAGAGTGAAGACATTAAATATAGCCTCTATCTAATTTTGGTCCACATGAGCAGAGAAGCTTCATAAATCACGATAAGATTAAACAGAGATCGACTAGTTATGTGAAGACATCAAAATTATAGAACTAACTCTAGTATAGGTGGTGCAAGAAAATATGTACATTCTGAAAGATGCAATTTTCATAAAAAAAACATTCAAGATTCGATTTTAGGGAACATAGACTATCAAACTACCTTTAACCATAGAAAGCCCTGCTTTAGTAATAGCTAGTGTCTAACACTACAATTTCAGATTTGAAGGACCGGACTAATTAGACTCGAGAATTCGACAAAATTTTCTTAGCTACACAGGTTGAGTTGCTCATAATTAACATGCTGAATTGCAGACACTTTATCATATTGATTGACGCCTGATCTAAGGAAGTGGATAAGTAGAGTCCTCATTGCCATATATCAATGCTATGCTAATTTTAATTCAAGGAGAAACCAACAATCATATATATGAACACTAGCCATCAAATAACATGCCATTCAGATTCAGACCAGAAATCATTAGACAAGAAGGCCCTGACCATTCTACCATCTACTTCTCTAGAGTTAATCATTATTCTCTCCCCTCTAAAACACCACACAATAGGAAATAGCGTGCAATGGCTACCAGACACGTTCCGCACGAACATCATTTTTACAGCATACTAAAAACACAGAATACAGCAGCAAACAAAGGATACATAGCCACATAGGAGATAAGCTAAGTGTATAATCAAGTAGGCTATCAGCTACATCATATATGATATGCCCTTGAATGCATGAGATACATGAGGGATGGGGGTGCTTACGAGAAATGCTGAAAACAAATCAAAGTTCGATGCACATACACAACTATGATATGCCCTTGTAGTGAACATTAGATATGTGAACTGGTAATTAACAAGGATTTCTAACAGTTTCACACCCGTATTAATCATAAAAATGAGGATTTCAAGCCATAAAAAACCCAGTAATTTCCATCTAACATTACAATAAACATCTAGACATGAGAATACAAGTTAAATTCAACACTTAATCTCAAACCTAAAAAACAACAAAATTACACCCCAACATTTGAGCTTCAAAATTCTACAATAATAGAGTGAAATAAAAGGAAAACTTACAACAATAACTTTCATATTTAGGCTTTGCTGACGTCATGCTGAAGAGTTAGCTTACTCTCCAAGCAAAGTGTACGGACGCCATTTCTGAGCTTGAAACCATGGCTAAGCGAGGTCGACCCCCTAAGAAAATTGTAGGAAAGCAATCAGCAAAACGAAAGGATCATTCTGGTACCAACACTACGTCAAATTTGGGCTTCGAGAACCAGCATAAGAGAACGGAAATTTTTAAAACCGTTCTCTTTAGTATAAGAGAACGGGTCCACTAAAAACCGTTCTTATACATAATTTATGGAAAAAAGAAAATAAATATTAATCACCTACGAGAACGGTTCCTTTTAGAACGGTTATGCTAAGAACCGTTCTCAAAGCCCAATTTAATTATGGAACCACACCTTTTAGAACGGTTCTTAGCATAACCGTTCTAAAAGAGGTACCTTTGAAAACGGTTTCAAATACTAACCGTTCTAATAATCTTAAAACTAAAAAATAAAAATATAATTAACCCTCCTTATCTCAACCACGCACCTCGTCATTTCCGCCTCTCTCCTCTCTCTCACCTCCCTCTCACCTCTCGTATGTTTTGCATATTCATTCATCATTCATCATTCATCATTCATCATCTTCACTCTCTATCTCACACGCTTCATCTATCTACTCTCTTATATTTGCTCTCCTCGTTAAGTTTTAGGTAATATGTTGATTTTTCCAAACAACATATCACAGAAAAAATCCCAGAAAAAACCAGATCTATGAAAAACACGAACGACAACAACGAGATGGGGGATAGCGCCGGCGATAAGACGGGATGGGCGGCGTTGGCTACAAGGTCAGAGGTATGTTGCGATTAAATTAATTCAATATGTATGTTTTACTTAATTTCAGATCTCGTATAAAATTCACAAATGTCCCTCTCATCAACTCCCTCTTCGTCTTCGTCCCTCAGTTTTTATAATACAAATTCGTATATGATTTGAGCACTTTAATTTGGAATTTTAAGTTCTATTTTTTTATCTTTTATTTTGTTTTCAGATCTATTTTTTTTATCGAATTTTTTGATATCAATTTCAGATCTACTTATTCATCTATTTCTCTATTCAAATTGGGTTCCTGCGAATGGAGTCATACCCTACGTCGGTCCCGGGTTGGAGGAAAGCCAAAGACAACGAGATTAACGACGACGGCGAGAGCTACAATCATGAAGATAGTTAAGGTTTTCCAGATCCATAATTTATGTTGGTAGACATAAGTGTATACTTGGTATTAGTGTTTTCTTTATTTATAAGATCTAATCGATCATTATGTAAATTTTGAGATGTACATATACAATCTCTATATAAGATCCAATCTTTGATTCAAATTGTATATTTAATGTTGTTCTTGTTCTAATCTAATTTGTTGTTGTTGTTGTTGTTGTTGTTGTTGTTGTTGTTGTTGTTGCTGTTGCTGTTGTTGTTTGGGGGTCGTGGGTAGGGGTTGTTGGGAAAGCAAAATTTAAAAAAAAAAAAAAAAAAAAATTTTTATAAATAATGGGTCTTTAAGAACGGTTTTGGTAATAACCGTTCTTAAAGATAAGCAGGCTAAGAGAACGGTTTCGGTAAAAACCGTTCTAAAAGATCTTTTAGAACGGTTTTCTCCAGAACCGTTCTTATACCCTTTTAGAACGGGTGCAACCGTTCTCTTAGGCTTTAAGTACCGTCGTCTAGAGAACGGTTCTACAACCGTTCTGCTTAGCTTTAGGGGGACCGTTCTTGAAGGTCGTTTTTGACGTAGTGCAAAATTGTGGATGATCATGAAGAATCTGAAGAGGAATTAGAAACCCAGGTCGCCGAACAGAGAAGCTCGACAAAATTGGGCGATTTTATTGAATCAGCTCTTAACAAATCTGGTAAGCCAAATTCTTCTTCTCAATCAGCTACAAAAGTAAACGTTAGTGTGAATTTGCCTGAAAATCATGCTGTTAGCCAGGAAGATAAGGGTAGTGTTAAGGAGAAATCAGGGGATGAAAACCCAATTAATAAACCAACCTGGAGTAATATCATAGGCCCAAAACCTAGTTTGGGGATGAACCTACATTACCATGACTCGAATAATGCTCCTGGGGAGGTTGTTATTGAACATGATGATGTTGTTGATGAACTGAAATTCTGGGAAAATGCTCTTGTGGGAAATGTTATTGGAGCTAGGCCCAAAATCAAAGATCTTCAGGATTTTGTTGGGAAGCATTGGAAACATATTGAGGTGCCAAAAGTGGTTTATTTCAGGAGGGGATGGTTCATGTTTAGGTTTTCTAAGCCAGAATCAGTGACTGAAGTTTTGCGAGGTGGACCATGGAGGATTCTGGGTAATGCTTTGATTCTCAAAAGATGGTCACCTGACATTTCTCAGGAGCTGGATAAGGTATCAGTGGTGCCTGTCTGGGTTTTACTGCCTGATCTTGATCCTTGGTTTTGGTCTAGCAGTGCTCTCAGCAAAATAGCTAGCAAAATTGGCAAACCCTTATGCGCTGATCATACCACTACACATAAGGAAAAGATTTCTTTTGCCAGAGTCATGGTGGAGGTGGATGTCTCTCAGCCATTGCCTGAAACACTAATGCTTCATACTCCATTCACAGAGCCTGTTTGTCAGAAAATTGAATATGAGTGGGTACCATTCTTTTGCCAGACCTGTAAGAAATTGGGTCATCTGGAAGGAAAATGCAGGTTGAACAAAACCAAGCCAAAACCCATAGACAAGCCTGCCCCAGTGAAGCAAGTTTATAGGGTGAAGGAAGCAGAAAAAGTGGCGGAACCTGAGAATGTGGAGGAAAATAAAGTTCAACAGGAGGAACTGACAGTTGTAACTCCTCCTCCAAAGTTTCAAGTGGATGAGTTGGGTTTCAGGGTAGTTACAAGGAGAAAATCAAAGGGCATTGCTGTTACATCTAAAACTTCTCCAACAAGTATAAGAAACAGTTTTGCAGGACTCATTGGAATTTCAAATGCTGAGCTGCAAAAGGAGTTTACTGACCAGGTTCAAGAAGGAATTGATTTCATAGGGGATGAGGAGCCACCAGGCACCCCCTCTTCCCAATGATAGTAGGAGCCTGGAACATAAGAGGGCTTAATGATGCCCTCAAACAGCAGGAGGTAAGGGACCTCCTGTTGTCAAATAAGGTGGATTTGTTTGGGGTTTTAGAAACTAGAGTGAAGGAGAAAAACTTTAATGGGATTGTCAGGAGAAAATTTAGTAGATTCCTTACTGCTAACAACTATTCTCACCACAGAAATGGTAGAATTTGGTTGCTGTGGAACCAGCAAACAGTAAAGGTGGAAGTTAAGGAGATTGGAAGCCAATTTATACATTGCAAAATGCTGCATTATTTGTCTAATAGCTGTATTTGGGTTACTATGGTATATGGAAGCAATAGTGCAGAAGAAAGAAGAGAATTATGGGATAAACTAAAGTCATTCAGCATTAATGAACCCTGGATTTCTTTGGGTGATTTCAATGTTATTAGAGATCACTCAGAAAAGATTGGTGGTAACCCTCCAAACTTGAATGACATGTCAGATTTTAATAACTGCATAGTTGAGAGCAAGCTAGATGACATGGTTGGGCAAGGCTGTCATCTCACTTGGACAAACAGTCAAGATGGTGAAACTAGGAGTTGGTGCAAGTTGGATAGAGCCCTAATTAACAGTGCTTGGATGACCTGTTTTCCTTCATCTTTTGCTGACTTCCTCCCAGCTGGAGTTTCTGACCACTCTCCAATAATGATCAACATCATGAATCCCCCAAAGATAAAAAAAGCCTTCAAGTATCTAAACTGTTGGGAGGAACATGTAAAATATGGTGACATTGTGAAAGCTGCTTGGAATATGCCAGTGTCAGGCACTGCCATCCACAGGTTATTTCAGAAATTGAAAAATGTCAAGCATGGTTTATGTGAGCTGAATAGAGATCATTTCTCTAATCTTAGTATGAGAGTTGAGGCTTGCAAGAAAAAACTTTTGGAGAGCCAAGCTAGTCTCCAAAATGCTCCTCAGGATCAGAGGAGAATTGAGGAGGTAAATAGATATAAGGAGGAGTATCTGAAGTTTAAGAAGGCAGAGCTTAGCATGCTCAGCCAAAGAGCCAAAATCAGAAACATCAATGAATCTGACTGCAGCTCAAGATTCTTCTTTGCTAAAATAGCTGAAAGAAAGTGTCAAAGCATAATAGGGCAAATCAAAGACAGGCATGGTCAGATTCACAAAGATCAAACGGGAATAGTTCAGGCTTTTGTGGATTACTATCAGTTTTTGCTAGGGCAGGAACATGACATTGAGCAGCTTGATAATGATTTTGTGAGAAAAGGTTCTATTCTAACCAGTGATCATCATCAGCATCTTACATCACCTATTACAGCTGAGGAAATTCAGAAAGCTGTATTTAGTATGGATGCCAATAAGAGTCCAGGTCAGGATGGGTTTTCACCTGGGTTTTTCAAAACCAATTGGGAATACATTCAGGGGGATTTTATCAAAGCTGCCTTGGATTATTTCAGAACAGGGATCATGCCAAAGCAAGCAAATGCTACTGTGGTTTCTCTGATTCCTAAAAAGGAGAATGCCAGTCAGGTTACAGACTTTAGACCCATTTCATGTTGTTCTACTTTCTATAAAGCAATCACCAAGGTCCTTGCTAATAGACTGCAGAGTGTACTTGTGGATGTAATTGGAAAGGAGCAGGCTGCCTTCATTAAGGGGAGAAATATTTTTGATAACATCATGACTTCCCAAGCTTTGGTGAAGGGCTATGATAAAAAACACATCTCCCCCAGGTGCCTGATTAAAGTGGATATTCAAAAAGCATTTGATTCTCTAAACCGGGGTTTTATTGAACATATGCTCAATGCTTTAAACTTCCCTGCACAGTTCATTAGCTGGATAATGGGCTGTATCACTTCACCTTTCTACTCTCTTAAAATAAATGGGAACCAGGAAGGTTTCTTCCCAGGCAAGTGTGGAATCAGGCAGGGTGACCCATTATCACCCTACCTGTTTGTTTTGAGTATGGAAATACTCTCAAGATACTTGAGAGACATGATCACAGCTGACCAGTTTTCTTTACACCCAAAATGCAACAAAATGAAGCTGACACACCTGGTATTTGCTGATGACTTGATGATTTTTACCAGAGGAGATGTCCCTTCAGCTCAGGCTGTAGTCAAATGCCTTGATACCTTTGCAAAAATATCAGGGCTCAAGGCAAATCAGGCTAAAACCGAAATCTACTTTGGTGGTGTAAAAGCTGAAGTCAGGGATCAGATTTTGCAAGTTACAGGATTCACTGAGGGTAAATTCCCCTTCAGGTACTTGGGACTTCCTCTCCACACCAAAAAACTGAAGACTGAACTCTATCAAATGCTAATGAGCAAAATCAGGAAAAGTATCCAACACTGGTCTTCAAAGCTTTTATCCTATGCAGGGAGAGTTCAGCTTATCAATGCTGTCATTTTTGGGCTAGAAAATTTCTGGTGTGCTAGCATTCTGCTCCCAAAGAGTGTGGTTAAGAAAATCAACAAAGCTTGTAAGGATTTTCTTTGGAATATTGATGAAGGACACAGGAAAATGAGCTTTAAGAGCTGGGAAAGCTCCTGCAGGCCCAGAAATGAAGCAGGCTTCAATATCAAAGAAATCTTGTCATGGAATAAGGCATTAATGTGTAAGTGGATCTCTGTTTTCATTCAGAATCATGATAGCATATAAATAGATTGGGTCAGGGCTTATTGTATCAAAAGAGGAGATTTTTGGGACACTAAACACATCCAGAGCAGTCCAGAAAGCTGGAAAGGCATCATGCTTATCAGGAATGAACTACTCAATAGAGAAGGGAGCAAAGAAGCAGCCTGCAGACTTGTACAAAGTTGGCAGTCAGGAGGCAAATTCAACATGACTAAGGCCTATGATTACTTCAGAACTTCCTCACCAACTTTGAGATGGAGTAAGACTGTTTGGGACTCTGTCATAATGCCCAAGCATGCTTTTATAACCAGCTTAGCTGCTCAAAACAAGTTGGCCACCATTGATAACATCAGGAAAAGAGGCATTCCTATCATCAACAGGTGTATACTTTGTAAAAAAGCTGAAGAATCCCACTGTCACCTCTTTTTCAAGTGTGATTTCTCTGCTGAAATTTGGCAAAGCATACTTGCTTGGATAGGGATGCAGAATAGAAGTTGGAGGCTCAAACATGAGCTGGATTGGCTGGCCAAGCATAGAAATCAAAAGCACTGGAGGATAAAATGGGCCAAATGTTGTATTGCTGCAACTGTCTATTGTATATGGAGAGAAAGAAACCAGAGAATTTTTGCAAATTCTCAGCAGGATAGTAGAATGATAGTCTTTAGTATCAAATATTTAGTTTGTGTTAGGCTTTATAGTTGGCTCAAAAACATTGTGAGTGAAGAAATAGTTGATAGTTTAAGTGCCAATTAGGTGCTTTTAGTGGTTTCTATTTTGTAAGATCTCGATTTTATTCCCTTCATGGAAGAATAAAATTTCTAACTTCTTACAAAAAAAAAAAAAAAACTTACAGCTTTCCGAAGCTTACGAACCGACCACCACTACCCCAGCCAGCCACCACCAGCCATCCCCGACAACCATTCACAGCCGCCCCCGACCTTACCAACAACTTCACGTCACTTCCACGACCCCCGAATGCAGCGTTATCTCCACTGCCTCTTCCCCTTCTCCACGATTTTCTCCTTTTATCCTCCATACTCCCGCCGACGCAACACGCCGTAGAACATCCCATCGCCGACGCCACCCACCAGAGCAGATCCGGCCGCGACAAAGGCATTGATATGGGTTTTTGTAAAATTTGGCAAACCCAGATCAGGATTAGCCTAATCAGCCAAAGAAACCTACTTTGCAGCTTAAGTGAGGCGGGAAATTTCCAGATCAAATCATAAAAAACCTAGAAACCGCTAATGGGAATTCTAGGTTCAATCAAACCCAGGAAAATAACGCAAAAATACAAACCATAAACCTTGGAACTTTAAGTGAAAAAATTGAAGAGAGATCTGACTTACCTTAGTTGTCTTCCATGGCGGATCTGAGATCGGAAACGGGGATGAGAGAAAACGAGCGATGCGATAAGAGAGAAGGAAAAAATGGGGATTTGCTGGAATCGACGGAAATTTTGGATCGGGCTCGACTGGAGATGGAGCTGGAGCTGGAGTGACGATGGAGATGAGGTTGGGCTGAAGAGAGAAGGAGAGAGAGAGAGAGAGAAAGAAAAGACGAATGGAAGGATGAGAGAAGGGAGGAAGGAAAATGAGAATCTGACCTAAAAAAATAAAAAACAATTAAAGAAAATCTCTTATTTAGAAATGGAAGTTTGATGTCGTCTCTAAATTTAGAAACGGATAACAATACACCGTCTCTATTTAGAGATGAACTGCAAATCCGTCTCAAATTTGAGACGGCTTAATAAGGTCCGTCTCTAATTAGAGACGTAATTGTGACATCCATCTCTAATGAAATTTTGAGACGGAATATAACTTTTCCGTCTCTAATTTAGAGACGGAATTACAAAATCCGTCTTTAAATGGAGAATTTCTTGTAGTGAACATTTCGAGAAATTATGATTGAAACTAAAATTTTAACGGTCAGCTGATTGGTTTAATATCTCCATCAAATCGAAAACACAGAGTAAGCCATAGTATTATTCACTCTGATTTCCGAATCATGCCATAGCATTATTCACTCTGATTACCGAATCATAAACAGGTTTTTATTCCTCATGTGATCATGTCGCCCATACATTTTGCTCCCCACAAGAGAAGTTATAGTAACTCTCGTTTCCAAAGTCATAAATATTCATAAATCCTAACGAAGAAAAAGCTAATCTCATTTCTTAATTAGTCACTTTGATGTTGAAACGACCCTCGGTGTATGTACACAAATCAAGGAAAAAGTATCGAGCACCTAATGTAACGTAACTTTTATTGGATTTTTTTTTGTTGTATATCAGACCATGCGCAACAGGCTCATAGGAAATGGTTATACGTTCGATGTATAGAATTCGTAAAATACTAAAACTAATAGATAAACAACAATATAAAAAGTAACAGATCGATCACCACTTAACTTGTAGCCTACGCAATCTCATTGCTTCTATGGTCATTCTACTAGTATTATCGATGTTGGACAATACTGTAGATGCATTTTAAACACATTTTAGAAGGCCATCAAAAACCACCCACTGTCCTATTCTTGTGTGTATATAAAGAGCACCCACCATAACATACAATTCCACAACCAATAAAACAAACCAAAAAACATATCAGAAAACACCTGAGGAAACACCCCCTCCCCCCCCAAAAAAAAGAAGACATTATGGAAAAAGAAAAACCAACAGAAATACCCTCCCAACAAGAAAAAACAGAGGAAGTAACAACACCCAAAAACACAATCGAACTAACAGTAGATGAAGTAATAGAAGAACATGTTGGTTCGCTCGGAATTTCGCAATTAATTCAAGTGATAATAGTATCATTTGCATGGATATTTGATGCACAAGGGACTTTGATCACTATATTTAGTGATGCTGAGCCTGAAAAATGGGTGTGTAAGGGAAACAATGTGTGTAATGGTATGCGAAGTGGTAGAGGAGGAGCTTCGGTTTGCGGACTCGAACCTGGGACTTGGGAGTGGGTTGGAGGCCATAAGAGCTCTGTTATAGCTGAATGGGGACTTATTTGTGATCATAAGTTTCTTGCTGCTGTCCCTGCTTCTCTCTTCTTTCTTGGCTCTCTCATAGGTAACATTCTACATACTACTATACTAGCCTCTATAATTTACTAGCGTATGTATTATTAGTACAAACTTTCGGTGCGATTGCAGTGCAGGAGTAATTTAGCCTCGTAAGTTCGTAAAATGATCTAATTATATAATTGTACCAATTCTCATTTTCTTTTTCGAAAATCTTCAATTTGTTGAATAAATTCATATTGATATACATGTGTATGTACATGTTCTTCATCAATATGTCTTGATCGGAATGCGTGGTCTATATAAACGACGGATACTACTAATTCGCCCTAATATTTTCAGGTTGAATATCACGGCATATATAATCACGTGACATGCATGTATATTATCTCACCATCTGCATGCATGCATATGAAGAGTTCAAACCTATAAGATCGTGTGACAATCAACCTTCTTAATTCACATGAGACATGTTTATATGTAGCTTGTGCTAGCTAGCTTCTTCATCGTTAGTTTCTTCTTATAAACATTTTTTGAAGGCGTTGTCAAATGATACTTATTCGCTCTACGTTGGTTAATGCACAATCTCGCTAATATAGAGCATAATCACCAATAACATACCAACAACTTACCATCTTATTTTTCTTTTACTTGTATTAGTGTTAGACTGATGATAGATAAACATACGTAATGTTTTTGCGTGTTTTCTCTATAGCTCATCACACTCGCAGATTCGCACTCAATAGATAGAAATAAGATTAAAAACATTTCTTCCATATGACATGTCCAATAGATTCTTTTTAAGGACGAATTATGTATAGGTGAGCTTCATTATTCGTAAAATTTCTGATTTTGCTCATACCTATAAAGCTATAAGCAGGCTATAACACATCTTAATGGTGCTGATTAATTGATATTGCGCCACAAACTCTTATATAGTCATAATAAAGTTTTGTTTTACTTGTCAATATGTACGTAAACAACTCTTTTTTGTATCTTATGTATGTCATTATTGGAACTTATGCCATTATTCTACAATTGATGGCGACTTTTAAACTTAGGGAATTGAAGGTTTAGAACATTGAACAACAACCTTACAAAATTTACTTGAACAAGCAAATTCCTTAAGTAGTTAAACATAACACACTGACGAATACTCGATCTTAAAGTAGTCTACTCAGTACTCATGGACGGTTGATAATCGTTTTACCTTATATACTCAAATTCAAACATAGCTCAATTATCTAAGGTTGCAATATTATGTAGAAGTATGTTATTAAGTGCCAAAAGCCGCAATAGTCTCGGCTTTTTGTTGATCGATACATACTTTAATTTTGACATTAATTAGATCTCTAGCCATTTGTAAAATTAGGACGATCTTAGGAGTCTAGAGGTAAACAACAGAAAAATTGTCTATAGTATAATCGTGCATGTTCTTTCTAATTAAATCTACGATTAGAGACGACACTCCTACACATTGATACATATTTTTAATTTTTAATTTTTAATTTTTATGCGAGCTTCATAACTTTATGATTATATATATATTGCCTTTTAGTGCATCATTTATATATAAAATTACTATTTCATTTCTTAGATAATCCACGAGTTTTCCTTGAACATTATCATATATCAGACCGTCTTACACAAGAATTATATATCCGTATTTTCAAATGATGCAGGGTCAGCAATATATGGACGTTTAGCAGACTCAATCCTAGGAAGAAAGAAGACATTGATGCTATCATGCCTACTAACAGCAATTTCATCTGCCCTAACTTCCCTATCCCCAAACATTTGGGTATACGCCTTTTTTCGTTTCGCAAATGGGTTAGCTAGATCAGGCATAGGGATCTGCTGCTTAGTCCTAGCGACCGAGGTCGTAGGCCGAAAATGGCGTGGCCAAGTAGGCCAGTATGGGTTCTTTTTCTTCACAGCAGGGTTCTTTTCAATCCCTGTCATGGCTTATTACACTCGGACTTCATGGAGGAAACTATATATAGTAACCTCGATACTACCCTTCTTATATTCTGTCATTGTCCTTCCTTTTATAGAAGAATCTCCTAGATGGCTTCTTGTAAGAGGAAGAAAAACAGAATCTCTTAAAGTCTTAGCAAAATTTGCTAGACTAAATGGTAAAACTCTCCCTACAAACCTTGAATTATCGGACACAAGCGTGTCTAACACGAGTAATGGCTCGAATTACTCGAATATGAGCCTGTGGCAGTGTAAGTGGGCGAGGATTAGGATGGTTAAGGCAATGTTGGCAGGGTTTGGGATAGGATTTGTGTACTATGGAGTACAATTAAATGTCGAAAACCTGAATTTTTCGAAGTATTTGAGTACGATCATCAATGCTGTGATGGAAATTCCGGCTGTTCTAGTAGGAAGTTTGTTACTAGGTTGTACTGATCGTCGTACGTTGTACTCGTATTCATCCTACGTTGCAGGGCTGTCCTGTTTCCTCTGTATGATCTTTACTAAGGGAAATGGCGGCGTGGTCGGGAGTTGGATTCAATTGGTGATTGAAGGGGTCGGATTCATGACGATTTCGATGGCTTTCGACATTTTGTACATTTATGCTGTGGAGTTGTTTCCTACTAATGTGAGGAATTTCGCGGTCTCATTGCTTCGTCAAGCACTGATGTTAGGGGCTTCAGTCGCCCCAGTGCTAGTCGCTGTAGGGCGACTGACCCCTACATTTTCGTTTATGGTGTTTGGGAGTTTTGCCGTCATAAGTGGTCTCGTGAGTTTCTGGCTCCCGGAGACTAGGAACGCGCCTTTGTATGAGACTTTGGAGCAGCAAGAGAAGGCAGAGAAGTTGGGTGGTGGTGCATCAGGTTCTGTAGAACTTGGGGAGAGTAAAGCTTAAGAATAAATGCATATAACAATGTTAATAAGAATTTCTAATTCGTGAGCTCGTTGGTACACTTTGTATATTGATTTGGGGGGGAATCGAAGAAATGTAATTATATAAATAATTGAATACGTATGCATTTTTATGTTTAAGATCAGTGATTCACTACTATGCAATAATATTTACTTTACCAAAGCTCTTACGGGTCATCTTTTTTCTTACGACTTGGTGCCTTTGATTTACCAATCGTACAAGACGTTGTTTTACATCTTGTCTTAGTGTGTTGGGATTATAATAAAGTGATTAATATTTCCAAACAAACTTAGGTGTCGTTTGGATACCCTCAAAATGTGTAGGAATTTTATTTTCCTGGGAATTGAATTATCTAGAGTTGTTTGGTTACCATAAAGTGTAGGAATTGGAAATTCCCGGGCATTTCCAATTCCTCCAAAGTGTAAGAATTTAATTACCTTGGGGGGGCTAGGTAAGTAGAAATTCCCATGGTAATTGAATTCCCTTATTGATCCAAACAAATTTCCCCAATTCCCATACTTTCTTAATTCCTAGGATTTGCAAACTCATGGGAATTCCGACTTCTCGAGTGTATCCAAACGACACCTTAGAATGATCTTTTTATCATTCTTTTGTGGTAGAAAGTTATTACAACATCAGCGAAACTAGGGACGACATACATCAGCGAAGTATTTTGTTGTGAATTTTTTTACACACCTACATTTTGAAAATTTTAGCTAGTTTTGGGGTATTTGGATACATGCCCTTCGAACTTAATAGAGGTGGGTTAAGAATGAATTCAATTGGACTTTCCTTTCTGAATTCTGGTCCGTCAACCGAGCCCACTGGTGTGCCCTTTATGCTTATAGTGGGCTGAATTTATATGGAAATGCACTTTTACTGTGAAACGGTGTACGTCAGCATTTCAGAAAAGTTTCAATACTTACATTCTTAACTAGTACTCGTAAGAAATAAGGAACCCTCGTTCAAAATTTCACAAGCGCACAATTTTAAGAGTCCAAAGTGTTTGTAAAATCGAAATAACTCTATTATGTGTAGTTTTCTTAGATGGGGTAGATATGATACGAGTTAATTAATAATTTTGGACCTGAACTTTGAGGTTTATTTGATTTCAGGACCTCCAACTTTAATCGTTTGATTTTGAGGACCTTAACCCTTATTTCTGTCAAATAGTCCACGCCGTTAGCTAATTACTATGTGGTCGTTTGGTTGCTTCTCAAAATCATGGGAATTCAAAATTCCCATGAATTAAAATTTTTGAAATTGTTTGGTTGCCTAAAATCATGGGAATTGAGAAATCATGGGAATTTCCAATTCCTACAAAATGGAGGAATTGGCTTACGTAGCCCCCCCTTGGTAATTGGCAATTCCTGTGGGAATTCAATTCCTACATGCAACCAAACAGTTTTGGGAAATTCATGTGAATTTCTACAACCTGGGAAGTGGAATTTCATGGGCATTCCGAATTCCCGTATGCAACCAAACGACCACTATGGCAAGGATTATATTTTCGGCTCTCTCCCTCCTCAAACAAATTTGGACCAAAAGGAAAAAAATTATTTTTCCAGATCTTTCATCTTTATATTCAAATTAACAGAAGTAGGTATTGAGGCCCTTAAATCAATCAATAAAATTAAAGTAGGAGGCCCTGAAATCAAATCGACCTCAAAGCTTAGGTCCAACTGTCCAAAGTATCAAAAATAAGTTCTTAATTATGTTATGATTATGAATTCGTTTTACTATTCAGATTAGGATTTTGTTTACCGTAAACCTACCTGAACAACACTCCATTATATATATGCTAAATATAATGTTGAACTCCATGTGCTAAACAATATTAATTAGAGACATCGATCGCGCTAGCATTCAATTTATTCGAGAGATTATAGTCTATAACGATAATAATCTCTGCTGATCAGTTCTTGATCTTGCATCCTCGCGATTACGAGTAAGGTAATCTCTTAGCATATTATTAATCCAAACAACTTACTTATCATGCACATTCTTCGTATTTGACATAATAACAATAGTACTCCTGAAACTTGATGTTGTCTCTGTTGGGATAAGATTTTGTAAAGTTAGAGAGAGAGAAAGTTAGAGAGAGGAAGAGAAAACCCAAAACACTAAGTAATCTCAACCGCCACCCTTCGCAAGGCTCGCCGGCCAGATTTCAAGTGCTTTCAATCGGCGCCGGCGAGCCTATCCCACCTTTCGATTAATCGCACTTGCATAGCTTTGCCAACAATCACAAAAATCAAGGGAGTTTGGGGCTTTTCGCACCTCGTCTCTACCTCGCAACCACAACAATACTCCGGTTCCGGCGACCTCTGAGGTGATCGGAGAGAGTCCGATCAGCGATCAAGCTATCATCGTTGTCGCTTGATTTCCGTCGCCCCCTTCGCAGGTTCGTCCGATCTTGTTAGTTCAGGGTGGGTTGCTGGGGTTGCTTGTTCGTTCATATAATAATCTGGAACCTTTGAGTTGATTGTTGGCTTTATTTTCTGTTCGTTTAGTTTTAGTTTCGGTGTAGTTTGGCGTACTTTTTCGTGTCTTCCTGGTGGTTATTTGACTGTAAGATGTCAATTGAATCAATTCAATCAGCTCTGATCTCTTATCATATTGATCTTGCTGGTGCTGTTGGTGAGGATGGGGACTTATGTGCAATGTTTACCCAATTGAAGGGTCCTGAAGAGGTTGTTGGTTACGCCTCTTCCTTAAAATCTGATGGGACTTCTTTGTTCAAACAGAGCCGTTTTAGAGAAGCTTTTTACACTTACCTTAAAGCTGTTAAGGCCATCTGTTTTGTGGTGTGTTTAGATGAGGACGGTCAGGTGTTGTTTAGAGATCTTGCTGTGTCTCTAAATCTCAATTTAGCAATTTGTGCGCTCAAATTTGGTAACTTTTCCCAAGCGAAGAACCTGTGTTCTTTGGTGTTAGGGTTTGATCCCCGTAACATTAAGGCTCTTTTTCGTAGAGCTTCGGCTTTTGTTCATTTGGGTCAGATTCAGGCTGCTCATAAAGATTTAGTTCAAGCTAGGGCTGTTGAGGCTAATAATTCGGAAGTGTTGAATGAGCTAGTTAAGGTGGAAGATCTGTTGCAGTCATCAAGTAATAACTGCATCTCGTCTACTAGCTCTATGGTTTGTTCCAGCGACAAAGGTAAGTCCGTGGTTGGAATTGGCGAGGACAGTTTGGAGTCCTCTAATGATCTGGGCTACATTAAGTTAGGCCCTGGTGAAGTCCTTGGTCCCGGCACCTTCTCTATTCTCCAAGAGCAAAGGGACCATGTTACTGATTTGCGGTTCGAGGGATTAGGCCGCTGCAAGAAACCCCCTGGTCAAGTTGGGAGTTCAAGCTCCGACTCCATTAGTGTTACCCAGGAGCAAGGGGAGATTATTGATCCGATGCCTCTTGATAATTTGGGCGGTACTGAGATAGCCCATGATGACGTTTGTAGTTCCGGCTCCAACCATCTCGATTTGGAGAAAATGGAACTTGTAAATGAGCAGCCTGTTGATTGTATTAGCGACTCAAGTGATGTTAGTATGGTTTGTGATCCACTTCCTGCGGATAACGACTCCACCATTGGTTCAACTCATGGGGAGAAAATTGCTGCAGATCATATATTTGTTAATCGTCGGAAGCCGTCCTCTGTTTTAAGAGTGTCTGGGTCTGGTTTGGAACAACTGGAAAAGGGTAAACCCTTAGTTTTCTATCACTCCCGTTCGTGTTCGGTGATGTACGTTCGCGCAGTCACCCCTACAAATCAAATCATGACGGAAGCCCCCCACGACTACGTCTCGAGGGAAGCAGTGGTTTCCAATATTCTTCCATGTCTGGAAGATAATCCTTGTATTCCAGTTGCACCACATCCGGTCCAGCCACCCCTGCCACCTCCTGATGTCCCGCTCATTGCCGACACTCTCATGTGGGAGGCTCCAGTCTCCCCTTCAGCGCAGGTAGTTTTTCCCCTAACATTTCTGTTTTGTGCAGTGTCACGGAAGTTTAATCGGACATCCGTGAACCGTCGTAAGTACGGTACCCACCTTCGGAAAAGGTTGAAGGCCTTGGCCAAGTCCCCAATCCCTCCTCTCAGTGGGGTGAAAAGGAAGTTGATGTGCCACCATCATTTTGATGATCTTCCGTCTAAGAAGAAGAAGATTATGTCGTTTTTCTTTAGTCCTTTTACTATTTTCAGTCTAGGCGGTTCAAGCTCGATTGCGGCTCATTTCCTTGAGTCGGGCAATGCGTGCTTTGTGTAATACCCCTAGCACCTGTTTTAGTTCTTTTAATACCCCCTTCCCTTGTTGTATCCTTTGTCAAAAAAAAAAAAAAAAAAAAAATAGTACTCCTGTAGTAGTCCTATTACTCCTATACTATAGATATAAAATAATATTGTATGACAATTCATATTAGTCGATATCGACTTATGACAAGGCTTTGATTTGTCTATTGTCATTGTACGTTGTCCAGGTTACGTTGATTGAAGAACAAGATAGACGATAATGCATCGACTCGATACTACAATGATCGTGGTGGTGGTGATTTACGGTATTATGTTAGTAGCAGTGATTTGTTTATGTCTGTGGATTTGGCGGGAATGCAAGAAAAAGCCGCGTGAATATGATCTTGAAAGTGGGAAAACTACTAGTAAGGGCGCTGCAAGATTACCATACGCTTATAGCAAACCCAAAAGATATGTTGCCAAAAGAGATGGTGATCTTGTTGTTATGGCCGTGCCTGCAGCTGCTGTCGCTTGCGGTGGAGGCGGTTGTGGGGGCGGTGGTTGTGGGGGTGGCGGTTGCGGGGGCGGTGGTTGTGGGGGCGGCGGTTGCGGGGGTGGTGGTTGTGGAGGTGGTTGTTAAGCTATATCTTATTGTAAATAAATAGACATACTCCCTCCGTTTCTTTCATTTCTTTACGTTTCGTTTGAATATGTGAGAGGAATTCAAACGAAACGTAAAGAAATGAAAGAAACGGAGGGAGTATATAGATAGATCAGAGTGCTCTTAAATTTTAGTTGATGCACTTGGTAATTTGTATTAGTTGGAACTCAAAGTTTAGGTCCTAATTGAACAGTTATCTTTTTTCTAATGTATTCAGATTTGCAAACTTTTTTTTTATCCCATATACTCCTGATCGTGTTGTTCATTCATTATTCTATATTGTCTTTAGAATCCCCTACGTATTTTGAAAATTGCCATACAACGAGAAAATAGTTGAGAAATATAAACTCTACAAACTCAGTTGAATAATAGTAACCTCTTGCGGATCATATATAATTTAGCAATTACCATAACAAACTTTAATAGTAAAGGTCAACACAATAATATAAGTTTTTATAAAAATTTATACTCGTAGGTCTTTTCAAATCATTATTTTCGATCTAAGTCAATTTTTAACATGCATACGGAGTATATTTGACTTGTATACTCTCCTCTTGCAAAAGCTCTGTTTCCTCTACTTTATTGCGCACTACATACAATAAGCTAACAACAACTAAGAAATGAGAGATGAGATCCAGTAGGAAGGTGGAGCAAACTGTAATTTTGTTCGGGTCTGGTAACACTTTTTATAAAGGTAAAATTCATGGTTGTACAACCCAGCCCACCATCATCATCTCATCTCTTTTACTACGGAGTACTACCTTTATTAAAGAAAACTCTGACCTGTGATTTTCTATTTTCGTATAGTTTTCGCCTTATGTTGCTAACTTCATGTCTCTCTGCGTGCATTCTCTTGACACTACGCCCTACAACGTAGAAAGGGTTCAGAAAACGACTATGAGCATGAGGCGGTCTGATAGTAAAACTATTTTTCAGCATATCTTAATTTTGCGTTTTATTTTGGTTCTCTTAGCTTAGACGTTATAACGCTTCACAACCCAAATTTCATTATCGAAAGTGGATCCATATAATTAATCGTTTCTAAAACTGAAATCGGATCCGAAACGAAATATTCCCGATTCATTCTCATTCACTTTTCTTTGGCAATAATTGAAGCTCTACAACCTCAGTGAAATCATATTGTTGCTCCCTTTTTTGATCTTTATAAAGTCGTACGTGGAATAATCATCATGAAAATATAATGTAAACACTAGCAAGTAACAACAACCCCCGCCCAAAATTTGACGCATTCAAAAAAGTAGTAGTTTACTACAACCAAATCAGCTAATTAAAGTTGTAAAAGAAAAGCTACTAACATCATGCACTCACTAATAAAGCACGTACAAAAAAGCTAAAGACAACCACGTTAAGCAAACCCACAAAAACAAAAAAATTACACCAAATTAAAAAGAAACATAATAACCAATATAAATGTAGCACACATGTTGTGTTCTAGCTCCGGTTTGCTCATTCTTCATCTCTCAAGTACAAGTTTTTCGGGTTCTGGTCGTGGTCGTGGTCGTGGTTGTGGTCGATAATGTCGACTTCATCAGAGATTGTGCTTACGGAGCCTATACAAGAGATAAGTAGGGCGGGCGACGATAATAGGGACCGTGCAAGCACAAGTAGATCAGCAGGAGTTGAAGAAGGAGAAACTAGTACGAGGTTTATAACGAATTATGGGCATAATTATGTGCCGGAGCCATTTGATAGTGAGAGGTTGCCTATTACTTTGGCGTCAGGAATACGACGGTTTCTTCGTGTTGCTAATCAGATTGAGATTGAGGAGCCTCGTGTTGCTTATCTTTGTATGTTTTTTGTTCTCTCCCCTCTCATTCATTCACTTGCTCTTAATAGCTCTTTTAATAGTTAACATTTGGTTTTGATATATATATGTGCTTATAAAAAATACCCGAGATAACTGTACCAAAGGGGAACAAAGTTTTCCCTTTTTTATCAAATGGGGAACGAGATGTTTTTCTTTATCGATAGGGGTATGAGGACTACTGCCGTTAGTCATGCCGTTAGTTTGTACTGTAATCAACTCCACATATACCCCCCTTTTCTCTCTCCTCTCTCTTCTATGAATCTCACCAATTCCATCTCTTCCTCCACCCAGTCCGGCACCATCCACCTGCACCAACTCTTTCTCCTCTCTGTCGAAGAAAGTAGTTCAATGAAATCAAAATCTACAACCCATAAAATTGAGTTCAACTCATGTACCTTTATTCTGGCTGCACTTTATCATCAAACCCATTATACAAATTAACAATAAAATCATACCCCATTATCCCACCTGTGTACAATTTCAAACCATTCTGAGTTTTTAAAATTTTATAGTTTTGGGATAGAATTTTGGGGAAATGGTGAGAAATGGAGGTAGGCTCTTTTGCTGGGAGTTTCAATTTGAGGTGAAATTGACTTTGATCAAGAAATAATATGGTTTTAAATGAGAGATTCAATTTGTGGATGATTGAAGTGATTCCCCATTAACCTTCAAACCCTTTGGCACGTGGCACGTCATCTTGAAGCTTCTTCTAGCCATTCTTTCCTGTTAAACTGTAAAAGAGGTGGGTTTTTTTTTCTTTTTGGATCTGACTTTTGTTGCAATGGATTCAGAATGTGCGATCCCATGCATGTCCGGAATTTGCAATTATGGGTGAATTGAGCTGTAGATGGGGTGATTTTTAAAGGGTTGATTTCATGTGCAAATAGTTGAATTTAGGTGTCCTAGATCGAATTTTTGAGGATTTGTCGGTTTGTGGTGGATTTGAGTGGTGTTGTGGCGGCAGCGGGCTTTTGGGTGCCGGAGTAGTGCAGGTGAAGATTGATAGAAGAGAGAGGAGAGAGAGACACATTGGTTTGATGGGAAGTGGAGTACAATAGACCAACGGCAGTTAGTCTCATACCCCAAATGATAATAAAAAACATCTCAATCCCCATTTGATAAAAAGTGAGAAACTTTGTTCCCCTTTGGTACAGTTAACTCAAAAATACCCCTAGTACTTGTTTAGTTGTTTTAATACCCCTTTGTCAAAAAAAAAAAAAAAATGGTGGAAGTGAAACTATTAGCTTACTCTTTTAATTTATGTTATTTGAATTCTCGGAGTTAAATTTTGAGGATTATATTAATTTGAGATTATGGAATGAGAGCAACTTTATAAAATGCTTTTTTTTTCTTATTTCGAAGCATTTATATTTTAGTCATTGTAACTCCTAAATCGAATTAACAAAATTTTGCTTCGTGTTTTTGGCTTTCCAATCAAATTATATGTCAAAGTTGCGTGGTAAAATTAAGTGGGATACAAACTTGTGCAACATAATTGCACATCTAACACAATCGAGAAATGGTAAAATGGCACGACTTAAACTCGTTATGCTCTTTCTTTCGTGAGAGTGGTACTTAGATTCTTTTTAGTTTTCACCAATAGACCATAGATATAGCGGATAGCCGGATACTAATTCAACAGTGTATAAAATGTCTAAGTGTAATCGCGTGTATATGAAAATGTTGATTAACCATCTGCGTTTCTAGACCATGCCTTAAGCTAATGACACTACTCAGTTGGACATGTGGACACTTGAACAATTGAACTAAAAACTTATTTCCAACACCTTGCCTAGCTTTCAAAACCCATGTCCAATTACATTTTCCTCCAATAGTTACTCGTTCAATTAGAATAGGCATATCAATCGATTTTAGGATGAAATCTCGGTTGCACCAATACACTCGAAGACAAAAGTCGAAGCTATTATCATTACTTTGTATCTTCTTCATCTCGCAAAACCGTCTTACCCAAGTTTTTGCAATTAGTTTACTAATGTCTGATTTGAGAATGTGGGTAATGCCCAATTTACCCAACACATTTTGGTCAACTGCCAACACCAAACATGGGATATGAACTTCGGAGAATAATGATGCATCTAATGATTATGATGGTTGGTTTTTCAAAGTGATGATTCTATTGTACAGGTGAAAAATTGCGCAGTTTCTTGTATTAATTAACGAGGGTTGTTCTAATTGTGCAGGTCGTTTCCATGCTTTTGAAAGAGCACATAACATGGACAAAAATTCTAAGGGACGTGGTGTTCGCCAATTCAAAACTTCATTACTTCAGAGACTTGAGCAGGTGATTCACACACAAAGTACTTAGCTTTACAAAACATGTACAATTTTTTAATTATGGGTCATCCGGAAACGGTCTCTTTATGTTTTAACATAGACACATAGGGGGTAACCCGTAACTGTTTAAGGTTGCATATACCCGACCACCTATACCTCGCTATAGCCGGAGCCTTTGAGGCACTAGGGTAATGCCGTAATGTTGTTGTAATTATGGTGTAATTGGTTGGGGGGGTATGATCAAGATTTTTCTCCGAATTGTAGTAGAGCATGAGTGTCATATACACTAATTTTGGTCTGTGATCAGCGTTTTGCCTGTCATGAATTCGGATTTGGTGTAATGGAAAATGTATGAGGGTGGTACTGAAACTGGGTGTCACGCTGTAACGTGGTATAATCATCTAAATAAAATTAGCTTCACTGTGTTGCCAATTACTATTCGCATATTTGTGACTGCAACTGCTGCGAGTATATATGTCTACCCTAGGTTAGAAATGGCTGGATTCAGATATCAGCAATAGTGTCTAACAATTTTAGTATACTTCTTCTGCTGAGGAATTCTTAGTATCCAAAATTCCGAACTGCTGTGGGCAATGCTGGCTCTTTTTGTTGAAATTGAGTTTGATTTCGACTTCTAAATGTCTGTCAGGTTCTTGATTCAACTTGTGTTTGTTTGATTACCAGGATATGGATTGGAGTATTTCAAGGAGGAAAGAAAAGAGTGATATACGTGAACTTAGACGAGTATATAATGGATATAAAGATTATATCATCAGACACAGTGGAACTAATGAGTTTGCCAACAGGTTAGTGATTTACAAATCGCGGAACATTGTACCAGTGATTGCTAAATGTGAGCATTAGGTAATTATTATTAGTTTGATATGGCTGAATGGATCTGTAGGTTTTCCATCTACTATTTTGCAGAGAGAAGCTTATAAACGCTCGTGCAATTGCTGCTGTTCTTTATGAAGTACTGAAGGCTGTTACGAGTGCAACTGGTCATCAGGTTTTACTTGGTCCTCTAAACATAGTGCAGTATATGCATTTCGTGGAGTTGACAGCCTTCTTATTCAACTTTTTTTCAACCTGTGCAGCTCCTTGGTGATAGAGGGGCAATTCATCATCTGACATACAATATCTTGCCTTTGGGTAATGATGGTTTCCATCAACCTATCATGCAACTTCCTGAGGTTTGTCATTAAAACTCCCGCAGTAGTTTGAAGTGAATCTTGATGCTAGATTTCATATGATGGTTGTTAAAGAACTGCAACCACACACTTTGTCGTGTTTAACTGCTGCAAAGCTCCCTATATGTGTTTTCTAAAAGGATTCCTTGATGCAGATCAAGGTAGCAGTTGCAGCTACACGAAACATTCGTGGCTTACCCTTTTTGGAAGAATTCAAGAAACTGAAAAGTTCCAAGGCTGTATTCGACTTATTTGATTGGCTAGGTTTTTGCTTTGGATTTCAGGTATTTGCTTATAAGCATGCCCTATGTACTGTGTAATCATATCTCTCGACAAGCTTGCAATGAAATGTTATGATCTTTGAATCTTACCGTAACTTGCCTGATTTAGACAGGGAATGTTGCCAATCAAAGGGAACATCTGATTCTGCTGCTAGCCAACACCCACATCCGACAGAGTCACAAGCTCACATCTGTCCTACAGGTATTCACTGCAGTACTTAGAAAGTTTCTTTCGTGCATATAGCGTCTCATAACCAACACTTTCTGGACATATGAAGTTGTCAGATGGATCATTGGATGGACTGATGAGAAAGTTCTTCAAGAACTATACAAAGTGGTGCAAGTTCCTTGGAAGAAAAAGTAACATCAGGTGAGTGAATATCGTTAAGCTATGTGGTTCTTTATAGTTATCGCAGTAATATTCTAAATTCAAAGAACACATGTTTTTATTTATTCGATTGAACTGATTACTGCCTTAGTTCTGGTATCCGCAAGAGTTTTATAAGTGCTGATATTCTAATGCACATGTTTTTCTGTAAATTCAACAAATGTGCTGAAGGGGTTGTTTGTCTATGTAGGTTACCCTTTGTGAAACAGGAAGCCCAACAGTACAAGCTGTTATATATCTCCCTTTATCTTCTCATATGGGGTGAGGCTGCAAATGTACGGTTGATGCCTGAGTGTCTGTGTTACATATATCACCATGTAAGATCAATTCAGTACTTTCGTATCAGGCATTCAGGCGTTCTTACATGCTGCTTCCATGATCTTTTTTTCTTTCATACATCAGTAGACTGTGTCCTCTTCCTCATGACTGGAAAGAGTACTTTTTGTTGAAGCTATCTTATCATATTCAGATAGAACCAGTGTGATAACTTAAGGCGTACCATGTTTACTTCTATTGCCATGAGACTACTTGCTGAAGCTATTGTATCTTATGCAGATGGCATATGAGATGCATAGTATGTTAACTGGTGCTGTTAGCTTGATGACATGGGAAAAGGTCACGCCAGCATACGGAGGAGGCAATGAATCTTTTCTGAATAAAGTTGTCAGGCCACTTTACGATGTCATATCTAAGGTATGATAATTTACTCGATATTTTTCTTCACAATGTTGGAAACTTAAATCTAACTCACGTTATTGCAAGGAAGCTGAGAAAAGCAAGAATGGCACAGCTGATCATTCTACATGGAGAAACTATGACGACCTGAATGAGTACTTCTGGTATGCAATCAATTTGACATTAACTCGTCTTGGGTAAGACATTCCTAATGTAGAATGTGGTAAATTTTCAAGGTTTTGTGGTGTGTTTCTACTCTGATCTTTGGAAACTGACCACCAAACCTTAAATCTTTACCCCTTCTGAACAATACCAAGTGTCCACTTACCCAGGTTTTCAACTTTTAATGATTTGTCACATTCTTGGTTTAAAAACAATAACTCAAAACAACTTTGATCATTATGTACCTGCAGGTCTCCTGATTGTTTTCAGATAGGTTGGCCAATGCGCGATGACCATGATTTCTTTTTTGTGAAGTCTCATGATGATAAAAATGCCGGGTCGTCTCATGGTGATGACAGTGAGGAGAACACCTTCAGTTGTATAAGGAAATTAAGACGATATAGAGTGGTGAAGAAAGATGAGGAACAAGGGGTATGCAGTAGCGTATTAAGTTTCTTGCTTTCTTGTTTAGACAATATAAAGTATATGCGCGTCCAATATAGTGAACCACTGTCAATCAATGCAATTAAGGGTCATCCTGGAAAGTTGGAAACGGTCTCTCGTTGTTTTTTACATAAGGATAATGTTGCACACATCCGACCCCCTTACCTCGACCATAGGCGGGAGCTATTGACTCACTGGGGTAATGTTGTTGTATTGATGTTACTCTTGTTTCCGTGATGTTTACAGGGTTCCACAGATGAAGGCAGCAAACAGAAGTGGCTTGGGAAAACAAATTTTGTTGAAAATCGTTCATTTCTACAGATATTCAGAAGTTTTGATAGAATGTGGACTTTTTTAATTTTAGCCCTTCAGGTTGGTAAGCGCAACTCAACTACTCAGATCCCTCTGTTCCTTTCACTTCTTGATGGTTTATTTCAATTCCACTCATACTCAAAACAAAATTAAGGACTTCAATGAATGGGAGAGAGTATGTTAGTAAGTTTCTCTCATATTGTTTGCCAGTCATCAAACTCCTAATTTCTTTCCAGGCACTAATTATTATTGCATGCCATGATCCGGGCTCACCTCTTCAATTGATTGAGACAAAACTTCTGGAGGATATAACAAGTGTGTTTATTACATCTGCAGCTCTCAAATTTATACAAGGTACAGTGTCATATTACAGCTGTGGGGGCTTGGGCTTTGATCTACTGTTTACGCTGTGTTATTTTCTGAATTTCTGTAAACCAAAGTAATAAATCTGAAAGTTGTTTGAAATACTTCTACTGCAGCTGTTCTCGACATTGCATTTACATGGAAAGCCAGGAAGACAATGGATGCCCATCGAATCTTCAAACATTTTCTGAGGTTATCTATTGCAGCAATATGGACTATAATCCTTCCTGTGCTATATGTGAGTACACGAAGAAAATATACATGCTACTCCATCCGTCCAGGGAGCTTGCTCGGAGACTGGTGTTATTCATCTTACATGTTGGCGGTTGCTATCTACCTGATGACTAACGGAGTGGACATGATTCTTTTCTTTGTTCCTGCGGTAGGCAGATATATTGAGACGTCAAATAACAGGATGTGCACTATGCTGTCATGGTGGACACAGGTAGTCGCCATCGCTCTCTTTAGGTCTCCTTGCTAATGCTTCTCCCTTTCTGTCTTTGACTCTTTTTAATGTGATGCAGCCAAGGCTATTCGTTGGACGTGGAATGCAAGAAGATCAAGTTTCTGTACTCAAGTACACACTCTTGTGGCTTTTAGCCCCCGATTTATTCATCCTAGTTTCTTGCTCTTTTTCATTCCTTTTATTTTTAATTAATCTGGAGTAAATTATACATTACTTGGTAGGTACATGCTATTCTGGGTGCTGCTACTGCTGAGTAAGCTTTCATTCAGCTATTATTTTGAGGTGGGTGACTAGTCTATCTCTACCCAATCAGCGTAAACATTTCTCTTCAATAGGCACGCGCATTTGATCACAAATCAAAATGTAGATATGCTTGGAACTATACTGGTAATCATTTAGTTAAAATGTATGTGCAGATAAAACCGCTAATAAGACCAACCAGGGAAATCATGAGAATTGGTATGCACCAATATCAGTGGCATGAGCTGATTCCCCAAGGTACTTCTATGCTGACCTTATTCAGTACTTATTTTAGTTTGGCTTATCCGAATCTGATTCCATGAACTTGCATATTGTGCAGTCCAAAGCAATGCTGGTGCAGTTGTGGCCGTTTGGGCTCCCATTGTGCTGGTAAGCTCCTTAGGTATTGTATTGGATCGTCATAGCATTATCCTTATATTAGAAATTCCTTTGTTACTCAGTCTCGTCTACAAGTCCCCGACTCAAATTTTTAGTGTGGATGTCTGACTCATATGAGGTGTCCAAATGGCATACTAAACGCGTAAATGAGGGAAGATGGAAAATTAGTGTAACACAGGCTTCCTCAAAAAGAAAAAAGAGAAGAGTAACACAGGATAATTAAATGGCCAACATCTACATGCATTTCTATGTGTATTCTTCGGATGTCTGAAGAGGAGAATAATCTTTAGTTAAGTTCTTTCACATTTTTTCATTCAGGTATTCTTCATGGACACACAAATTTGGTATTCTGTTTTCTGTACCATTTTTGGTGGGCTTTATGGAATTTTGAATCACATGGGTGAAGTAAGTCTGCTTCTCTTCTTTGACTACTAATCATTTTTGTGTAGAAGCATTATTATGTGGTCTAAATACCCTTACTTCACAGATACGAACTCTGGGAATGTTACGAAGTAGATTTCAGTCACTGCCTTGTGCTTTCAGTGCCCGTTTATTGCCACCATTGTTACGAAATGGTAGGGAACGAAGTAATAGAGGATTCTTCGGTCGTCTGAAAAAGGTATAACTTTTGAGTTGATTGCTTGGATTATTTCGCCATTTGGGGGGTATTTAGTATTTACCTGATTACCTCTGTTTTTTTCATTATAATTTTATAGGAGTCTTCATGCAGAAAGAGTGATGTTGCCAAGTTTGTCATAATATGGAACCAAATCATCAATAGTTTTAGAGAAGAGGATCTTATAAGCAATAGGTACGCATTTGTTTTATGAATCTTTTACAGGTCATTTTTGAGTGAAATTCTTACATGATCTTCTCTTCCGTGGCAGAGAGAGGGATTTAATGGTTATGCCTCTGTCGTCGAAGATATTTTCGGGCCATGTTCTTTGGCCAGTCTTTCTTTTGGCAAATGAGGTATGATGTGTTAACTTAGCCATGTCGAGAAATTATCTTTTGGCCATGGTTTGTACCTAAACTTGTGAGATCTTAATTCTGTCAGTTCTCAACAGCATTAAGCATTGCTAAGGATTTTTCGGGCAAGGATGAAGATCTCATCCGTAAGATAAAGAAAGACAGTCTTATGTACTGTTCAGTCAGAGAGTGTTACCATTCTCTGAAATACATTCTTCTAGAGATCCTTATTGTTGGGGAACTCGAGAAAAGGTAGACATCAAAATTCTTCAATAAAGCTGTTTTATTTTGAAAATGTTCTGAACATGTTCTTCTGATCAATGATGTACTTCTACGCTTCTGTTGAGATGTTGAGTTTTTGTGGTTCATTGTCTATGCAGTATCGTATCTAGTATTCTAGCGGAACTTGAGGAAAGCATTCAAAAATCAACCCTGATTGCTGATGTTCGAATGAGCCAGCTACCATCTGTACAAGCTAAATGCATAGAATTAGTTGAGCTACTGGTAATATGGACTTTCAACTTCTATAAGCTTATTTTCGTTTCAGTCCAGATAGTTTTTGCCTACGCGATTAAATCACTCTCTAAATGCAGCTTGAAGGTAACGACTCTCACTATCTTGGAGTGATGAAAGTTCTCCAAGACATGTTTGAGCTTGTGACAAGTGACATGATGATAAATGGTTCCAGGTTTGTTCCTCTCTAGATTACTTTACATTTTTCTGTTTACTAGATGGTTCCGTTCTACAAGATGAGAATCTGTGTGCAGAACATTGGATGCTCTACACTCTTCCCAGCAGAATTTGGAAGATTCAGCATACTTCTCCGGGAATGTTCCAGTAGAACTATTTGCCTCCAAGGATTCTATTCGATTTCCACTGTCCAAAACTGGGGCTCTACATGACCAAGTAATCAACATTCACTTCTGAGAATGTGTTTTCGTATAATGTACTTGGTTAGATATTTGGTCCTCAGAGTTTTCAGTGCTTGTAGTCTGAGACAAGGGGATATGGCATGAACTTGCAAAACAACAGAACTAACATATGATAGAACACAATGTTACAGCTAAAACGTTTTCGCTGGCTGCTTGCGGTGAAAGATAAAGCTATGGATGTTCCTGCAAACTTGGAGGCTAGGAGGCGCATCTCTTTCTTTGCCACTTCTTTGTTTATGAATATGCCTGATGCTCCCAAAATACGCAATATGCTGTCATTCAGGTCAGTCATGCAATTTTCTCTCTGCTTCAGGCTTTAGCTGTATTTTACATAGTAATTTTGTGTTTCAAAAATGGAAGTATCTAATTTTCAGACGGAACCCTGCAGTAATAGATTAACAGTTTAGTTCACGATTTCAGTGTGTTAACCCCTCACTACACGGAAGAAGTTAAATTTTCTATGAAGGAGCTTCTGTCAAGCCAAGAACAGGTGTCAATCATATTTTACATGAAAAAGATATATCCAGGTTCTTGCACTTCACTAGTAGTTTGGATTTAGTTTTCTTCCTTCATGATGGTGTACATCAGAAGGATTAGCACCTGACATTACTGCTGATTCCGTCAGATGAGTGGAAGAACTTCCTAGAGCGTGTTGGCTGTGAAGATGTGGATGAGGTACAGTCTGAAAACAAGGATGACGACCTTAGGAATTGGGCTTCGTTCAGGGGTCAGACTTTGAGCAGAACAGGTAAGGAAAGCCAGTTAGTAGCTTGCAACAGTGTTGTCCACTTAACATCATTTTCTTGTGTTTGTGACCCTTCTCTCTGGTTTTTCAGTCAGAGGAATGATGTACTATCGAAAAGCCTTCAAATTACAAGCTTTCCTTGACATGGCTGAAGACGAAGGTTTGCTCTCTAAGTGACTCTATATCTTTTAATTGATATGTCCAAAGCTAGACCTGAAATTTAACTGGTCTTACATTAATGATTTTCTTGTTACTCAGCTATTCTTCAAGGTTATGATGCCATTGAGAGGGGGCACGATGCGCTATCTGCTCAACTGGATGCATTTGCAGACATGAAATTTTCGTACGTTATTACATGGCAAATGTATGGTACCTGCAAATCTGCTGGAGATCCGCGTGCGCAGGACATTATTGATTTGATGGCTAGGTATTATTTCCATCACAATAACGTACTTCTTAGTAGTTCAATTTTCACTTAGAAATTTCCTTGATGTGCAATGTTTGATCAAATGTTTCAAGGCACCCAGCTTTGCGCGTTGCGTATGTTGAGGAGAGAGAAGAAATTATCGCAGATGAGCTTCAAAAGGTTTATTCTTCTGTATTAGTGAAAGGAGGAGCTCATGGTCATGACCAGGTATTGATAGACTTCTGGAAAACATTTTTTCGATTCTCCGTAATTTAGCAACTTGATTGCAAATTTGCAACGTATTCAGCTTCAAGGTAACATAGGGCAGAAAACCGATCAGTAACTGTACAACTGATGCTTATTGAATCAACTCTGCAGGAAGTATATCGCATAAAGCTTCCTGGTCAGCCCAATATAGGTGAAGGAAAGCCTGAAAATCAAAACCATGCAATAATTTTCACTCGTGGTGAAGCTCTCCAGACAATTGATATGAATCAAGTATGTATACTAATACACAAATTTGTTGGATGGAATTATAGAAAATTCTTTGTGATGAACTTATATGCTCTTGTTACTCTGTATACTGTCAGGACAACTACTTAGAAGAAGCTTTTAAAATGAGAAACGTCCTTCAAGAGTTTTTAAAGGATCGAGGACGTCCGCTTCCCTCAATAGTTGGCTTGAGAGAGCATGTATTTACCGGAAGGTCAGTTATATACTCAAATATTTGGATCATACTAGAGTTCCTCTTTACGAACTGAGAGTGCAGAAATAAAAAAATTCAGCTGATTCCGAAACATTTTAGCATGCTTGCTCTTTCACAGAAGTTTAAATATCTTAGGGTTTAATTGTATTTGTATCATCATTTGGCTGCAGTGTCTCTTCATTAGCGTGGTTCATGTCTTACCAAGAGACGAGTTTCGTTACCATTGGCCAGAGAATTTTGGCTAATCCTCTCAGGTATACTATTATATATTCAAACGATAATAAGCTCGGAAAAGATTAATTGCTTAATGATTAACCTTCTTTCTGGTCATGCTTCTTTTCTTTGGGAACACAGGGTACGATTTCATTATGGACATCCAGATTTATTTGACCGGGTGTTTCACATTACACGAGGTGGCATCAGCAAAGCATCAAAGACAATAAACCTTAGCGAGGATGTGTTCGCTGGTAGGATTCTGCAGGGAACATTTTTCTGGTTTACCAGTTTCTCTGTGATTCCACATTAAGAAACCATTTCTCTGCAGGTTTTAACTCTGTACTACGCCGTGGAGTCATTACATACCAGGAATACATGCAAGCTGGTAAAGGTCGTGATGTTGGTCTAATCCAGATATCAAAATTCGAAGCAAAAATAGCCAATGGCAACAGTGAACAGACTTTAAGCCGTGACATTTATCGCCTTGGACGTCGATTTGATTTTTTCCGGATGCTATCTTGCTACTACACAACCATTGGCTTCTACTTCAGTAGCTTGGTAAGGTTTCCACGTGGCTGTTCTGCTCTTTTTCTTAGGATACTTGGACACAGGTACATGTATCTGTGCCCGAGACTTGTAACCAAGTTCTAATAACATAGTTACTGAATCATGGAAACTAACTAAGCCATTTCCATTCCTGAAATCTTGCAGATGTCAGTGATTTCGATATATGTTTTCTTGTATGGGCAGCTGTACCTTGTTCTTAGTGGCCTTCAGAAAGCTCTGATAATCGAGGCTAGAAATCACAACATACGGTCCTTAGAATCTGCTCTGGCATCACAGTCTTTTATTCAATTAGGACTGCTGACTGGTTTACCGATGGTTATGGAGATTACCCTGGAGAGAGGGTTCTATACAGCCCTCAAAGACTTTGTCCTTATGCAGCTTCAGCTTGCGTCTGTGTTCTTCACCTTTTCTTTTGGGACAAAAGCTCATTACTATGGCCGAACAATTCTTCACGGTGGTGCCAAGTATCGGCCTACTGGTCGCAAAGTTGTCATATTTCACGCCAGCTTTACTGAAAACTACAGATTGTATTCAAGAAGCCACTTCGTGAAAGGATTTGAGTTACTGCTGCTACTAATCGTTTATGATTTGTACCGCAAGTCTTATCAAAGTAGCATGGCATATGTTTTGATAACATATGCTATTTGGTTCCTGGCAATGACATGGCTGTTTGCACCATTTCTGTTTAATCCCGCTGGATTTGATTGGCAAAGAATTGTTGATGACTGGGGGGATTGGAACAAGTGGATAAGGCAGCTGGGAGGTATAGGAATTCGGCAAGATAAGAGTTGGCAGTCATGGTGGGATGAAGAGCAGGCATATATTAGTCGTTCAGGATGGGGGTCGAGACTCATTGAATTAGTTCTCTCTTTAAGGTTTTTCATGTATCAGTATGGTCTGGTCTACCATCTTGACATTTCTGGAAACAGCAACAACTTTCTTGTTTATGTTCTCTCATGGGTTGCAATAGGCGTCATCTTCGTCGTAATCATGGTAAGATCAAGCTCATTTTCTTTATTATCTTCAACCGTGCTCTCTCCTCACTCGTCAGTGCATCATCTTTTTCAAACATTAAGTTAATAATGTTGCTTCTAATACGCCTGGTCACCTGCTGCTAGCTGTGGACATGATTTCTCCATCGTCTGGCAAGACCAGCATGTGCATGTTTTGTTCGTTAAAATTGCTGTCATTATATTGATTTGTGATGATGCTGATCTATACAGATAGTGAATATTGGGAGGAGCACGCTAAGCGACAATCATCAGTTTCTGTTCCGGTTATTCAAAGCATTTATATTCTTGGCTGTTATATCTACCATTATCACACTTTCAATTATTTGTGATCTATCCTTCATGGACTTGGTTGTTTGCTGCCTGGCCTTTTTTCCCACTGGCTGGGGTTTCATATTGGTAAGTTAGCCGAATGAATGATATCATCTATGTTTACCATCCAATTTCCTGCTCATACACGTCTCGTTACTGATATGTTGTTATCTTCTTCAGATTGCACAGGCTATCAGACCCCTGATAAAGAACCCTACAGTCTGGAATTTTGCCCAGACTTTTGCGCGATTTTATGATTATGGCATGGGAGTAGTCCTCTTTGCTCCCATTGCCTCCTTGGCCTGGCTTCCGATCATATCAGCCTTTCAGACACGTTTTCTGTTCAACGAAGCATTCAGTAGAAGATTACAGATTCAACCCATTCTTGCTGGGAAAAAGAAGAAGCATTCTTAAGTTGAAAAACGGTCTAGCATGGTAATTGCATAGCGAGAATCAGCTTCATAAAACCTCACCAGCTATCTGTGAATAACATAGTAGGTATAGCAATAGTGTAAAATGTATACAAAACCTCAGTAACTATCTGTGAATAACATAGGTGTTTCGCTCTGGCTCGGTCATGTCTAGGCACGAGTCCACCACCAAAGTATCTTCAGTCTTCAGCATTGCTTTCTTGGATTGGCTTCCAGTCATATCAGTCTCTTGTGCGCGTTTCGTGTTCAATGAAGCATTCCATAGAAGTTTATACCCATTCTTTAAGGAAAGGTAGAGATTATAGTAGCCCAGTATTGTACATTTACTTTCAGTACAATTGAAAAAAATCAGACACAAAACCTCAGCACCTGTCTGGTGAATAACATAAGAGTGTAATGATGTTGTAATGGTGCAAATTTATGCAGTGCTCTAACTTACATGATTAATCAAAAGTTCAGTAAATAAAGTTCAGTGATCTTTTGTTTGCTTGCAATATCAACCGTGTTTGGGCTATCATTCTCATGATCCGCTGTACATTTCGAAGTAATGCAAGGTCAAAAACTTCTACCAATTGCAAGCTGCGAATGTCCTCTTTCTTGTGGCTCGTTTAAAATTGCAGGATATGTCATGAGACCAACCTTAATATTTGCAATATGCACGACACCCGGAAGACAAATTTTTTTTTTTTTTTTTTTTTTTGGTTACAGAGAGGGGATGAGCCCCGAACAAGAAAAACTATTAGCTACTAATTAAGCGAGGCCTTGAGACCCCGAATACATCCTCCCTTAGTATAAATTTAAGTGCATGGGGAGGGTATTGCAATACTACAAGCCCTGACGGTTGATCGACTCCGCAATTAGCTAACCAGTCAGCTGCTCGATTGGCTTCCCTGTAGGTATGCTTGATCTCTACCATCCAACTTCCTCGGGAGATGAGATTTTTACACTCTTGGATCAGTGTGCGAAGAGCCCCCGGAGGAGAGATGTCTTTGGTGATTAGATTAACGCAACCCAAATGAAAATATTTATATGTAGATAAGTGAAAAAAGTGTCTATGACTAATTTGTAGTAAAAATATTTACAGGTGTAGTAAATTTTGTTGTATAATTTGACAAATGATGGATTATAAGAAAAAAATGACAATTAAGGGTCCTTGATTTTGAAAATAAATCAATTCAAACTTCTTTCTATGTTGATTTTACTACCAATGCATAATTTTACTGCAAATACGTTAAATTTACTACACAACCATATTTTTTTTAACTGCATGCCATCTTTAATTTTCCACACTTGATTATATAGACTCCTAGGATCATCCAAAAAGTGCACGACATCTGCACCTATCAGCTTATACATCAGAACTCCGAGTTAAATATACATTGCTCTTATGGTTTGTCATGGCCGAATATACTCAGTCGCCCGGAATCGTATGTAGCGTATCAAAATACTCTTGGTGTTACCATTAAATTATGAGTTTTTGAGCAGATCACACCTAAAAAAACAAGTTTTTTTGTTAGACCACACCTATATATTTAATGTCGTCTTTCAACCTTCATTCACCCATTGACAACCCTACAACCACCCCATTGCCGCCCTTAACCCACATGCTTGTCACGTGACCTATTTTCCCTCTAACACCTTCTCTTTTTTTTTCTCATTTTTTCCCGTTCATTTATTATTTTCCCCTTTTTCTTCACTCTATCTCATCACAACTTCATTCAAATAGAGGCACTCAAATTCATCTTGGAGCTAAAATCAAATTTGAGGTGGAAATTAAGTTAGAGGTATTGAAAAGGGAGGGAAAGAAATCAAATTTGGTTGTGGGTGGCTAAGGGTGGTTATGGGTGGGTCTGAGGGCGGGATGTGTGGCAAAGGGTGAAAGTCGACATAAGGTGTAGTCTACAAATACAAAGAATTTATTAGGTGTAGTTTGACAAATTTTGATATATTAGGTGTGTTCTGGCAAAAAAAAAAATTCGATTATTGTGGTATGAACAAAGATCTTTATACGAGGCTAAGTTGATTTTTGTGCGTGGATCAATGATAATTTTACGGTTGGTGTACACTAATAACTAAATTGATTCAAATTGCACAGTCGCACAAAAGATCTCCTAAAATAAGGTGCTGTCAACCGGATGTTTAAGATATATATGTTGTCGAATTGAATTGAATGTCTAAATTAATTAGAAAGGTGTATATTTACCCGAATACTAAACAATCCAACGTACTGAAGTCTGAAGTGATATGTAAAGTAGTGTAATGCAGCAAGTAACTTAACGTAGTGCAAGCCGGATCACTCTGTATGTAGCGTAGGGCAACATTTTCCTCAACCGCGATTGAAAAGAAAATATTTTTTTGGTCTAGTTAGAATGACTTGTATTCCTTTAGAGAGGGAGTAATATTGAAACAAACACTACCCTTAAATAAGCGATGATATCAAACAAACTTTTGTACGTCAAATTTCTTTGAATTTTTTATGTATTTAAAATCATTTTACATATCTAAAATTCAACTCGAAGACTTGATCGTGATGAAAATTTAATACAATTTAATTGAATATATTTCATGAATATAAGTATATAACATACAAATTTCGATTTAGTGAAATTTACAAGTGTACTCCGTATATTAAAATTGCTAATTGCGTTTTTGGGTAAAAACAATAAATGATGGACCATATCATTTCATTGCAAGTGTCAATGTGAAAGTTTCTTATGGTTCTTCTAATGTAGCTTCGATGTCTGAGTGAGCCATTAAGCCTTATTTGAACAAGGAAAGAAGAAAAGCATTCCTATCATATGTGTTAGGTCATTCCCCATCCGTCCGAGTTTAAATACTTCACGTCTAAAATGCCCCTGTATTGAGAAAAGTATACGCATTGATTGGTTAATCAAAGTTACCAAAAAAAAAACAAAGATTACGTCGGAAGTTGATAAGAGGTTTAACAATAATTTATTCAATTTTTTATGGCATGTTTGATATCGTTTTTTATTTTTTATTTTTTGAAAACCAAACTCTCGTTTTTGAAAACCTAGGGCTCGTGCGGTATCACTGCCGTTTTCAGTTTTGGGTTTTTTTTTGCGTAAAAAATATAGTTAAATAAGTTAAAAAATTAAGTTGAAATTGTTTTGTTCTATAATAATCACATAGAAAATGAAAACTGACAGATGGAAACTGAAAAATGCAAACCAATTCTTCTGGTTTTCAAAAACAAGATTTTGATTTAAGAAAAAAAAAAACTGGAAACTGAAAACAGAAAACGATACCAAACAGTGGTTTTTAAGTTTCAGTTGTCAGTTTCATTTTCTATATGAATTTTTAAGAAGAAAACAATTTAAAGTTAATTTAGTAAATTATTTAACTAAGTTTTTTCGTAAAAAATCAAAAACTGAAAACGGCAGTGGTATCGAATTGGCC
The DNA here is from genome assembly GCA_963457585.1 of Spergularia bocconei. Lineage (NCBI taxonomy): Eukaryota > Viridiplantae > Streptophyta > Magnoliopsida > Caryophyllales > Caryophyllaceae > Spergularia > Spergularia bocconei. The sequence goes on from OY734949.1 coordinate 4,322,233, forward strand.
CAGTAATTTTGATTACCCATTTCATAACTTTACGTTTTTGATATCAGGTGTTTAAACTCAAACGGGGAGGGACTACGTTAAAAAAAAAAAAAAAAAAAAAGTTTCAATATATTTCCCGCTCAAAAACACTGCCGGTCCAGATATAAAAGTACGGAGTATGTTTTAGTGCCGTTTTTGATTTGCATCTTTTCATTTCGAAAAAATGGCAGTATTTCACCGGACTTGCAAAACTATACTCCGATCAACAACACTAAACCGCTCAATTTCCAACCAAAACTTCATCTACAAGTTTGTTTTACAAACCCCAATTTGTTCCTCAACATATCATACATCGTCAAATCAATCTCCAAACATACAAAAATTGGTCCATAAAGATTGGTTATCTCCTAACGAAGTCGTCCAAATCTTCAACACACTAGAACCCACTTCGATTCTTTCAGTGTTCAACCACGTTTCGCGGCGAAAAGACTATAAACCCAATGAAGCTTTTTACAGTGTGATGATTACAAAGCTAGCTGAAGTAAAAGATTTTAGTGCAATTGATGATATTTTGAAATTGATCAAAACCCAGAAAAATTTGCGACTTTCTGATGAGTTTTTCTATGATTTGATCAAGGTTTATGGCAATGTAGGCGGTTTAATTAACCGGGCGGTCGAGACACTTTTCGGTATGCCGGAATATCAGTGTTGGCCGTCAGTGAAAACGTTTAATTTGGTGTTGAATTTGCTTGTTTCGTCGAAATGTTTTGAGCGTGTTCATGAAGTTTTCCTCGGTGCGGCTAAGTTGGGGGTGGAAATTGATGCTTGTTCTATGAATATTATGATCAAAGGGTTGTGTGAACGTGAGTTGTTGGATGATGCACTCCAACTGTTCGACGAATTTCCTCAACAAGGGTGTAAACGAAATAAAATGACGTATTCGACTATAATGAATTGTATGTGTAAAAAGGGTAAGGTGAATGAGGCGTTTGAGTTGCTTGGTAGGATGGAGGAGGAAGGGGTTTCGCCTGACGCGGTCACGTTTAATGTGTTGGTTTCGGGGTTACAGAAGGAAGGGAGAGTTGAGGAGGCAATGCAGCTGTTAGATAGGATGAGTTTTACGGGTTGTAAGCCGAATAAAGGGACGTATCAGGAGGTGTTGTATGGGTTGCTTAAGGCTAAGAGATACGTTGAGGCGAAGGAGATGGTGCAACGGATGAGGTTCAAGGGTTTGATCCCGAGTTTTTCGTCTTATAAGCTGTTGATTGAAGGGCTCTGTGAAGAGAAGTTGCTTGGAGATGTGGAGTGGGTTTTGAGAAGTATGGTGTTGGTTGGGTTTGTTCCTAAGATGGGTATGTGGAAAACTGTGCTTCACAAGATGTTCTCTAAACATGAGTCTAAGTTGTCTTTCAATGAGATTGTAAAGGAGTTAGTATAGTTCTATAAGTTCGTATGTAGTGCTAGAAATATTGATCAAATCGGTGTTCTAAAATCGGCCTATAATACAGTTTCTCGGTATTTTTCGGCAATACTTTGTTCTTACGGGATTTTGGAACGTCGTAACTGTGATGTTTGCGTTTGGTTAATTGGTGTAATTGATCGTGAGTTTGTTTGTGGCATTAAACGAAGAGGTTCCATTTGGAGTCGCTCATGTAAGCAAACTTTAGAAAAAAGATAATAAGGGTGCAAGACACTCGTCTTTTCGGATGAGTAGATGACATAAGTTGATCCTATTATCGAGAATAAATCAAATGAGTACTTGCCTCGAGAAAAAAAGTCGATTTCTCTCAGGAAAATCTTAAGAACACACAAACCGTACTGAGCATAAGAAACATGGAGAGGTCTGCCCTGCGCCAAAAACAAGCTTGCAAATGAAGAAATCGGCTATCTTTCTATTACATTACAGTGGTATCACTGGTATGTATCCTAATACAACATTGTGTACAGTTTACTATAAAATCAAAAACTCGGAAAGCTAAGATTTAGTATGAAGTATGAACAACATCGGCTCCTCCTTTCACCCTTGTACAAACAGAACGTAAATCAGAATGGAGCTCCAAACCTTAATCTACAGCGGAATTCTGACAACATTCAGATAACATCAAACTTTTTTCACATAATAACACGAATTCATAGCGAGTGCATCACTCAGCTACCTTTCCCCTTCACGAGTTCCTGCCTCCACAGGCTGCTCGTTCACCAACTCCCCGTTTCCTTTTAGCCCAGTGCCGATTCTTTTCTCAACAATCCCATCAGAAGATTCCTTTGTTGTCGAAATCTTATCTCCATTTGTCACAGTACTAGGTGGAACATCCTGAGCATGAGGTTCCTTGGGTCCTGCGTCATCATTAGTGTTTGAGAAAACAGTTGGAGCAATTGGAATTCCTTCGACTAACTGACCATTATAGGAGGAGGACAAAGATTCATCATCAGATGAATCAGACTCCAAGGAACCTTCCTGTTCTGAACGGAACTTACTCGAACCTTTCCTCGAGAATACTTGCTTCAAATGTTTCGCAGAAGAATGTCCAGCATTCTTCAGCATGCTCTTGGCCTTACCTCTCACACTGTGCTTTTCTGTCTTCTCTGACCCGCTTCCCTCATTACTAGAACCTTCCCCAGGTTTCGCTGCTTTCTCAGAAAGATGTTCAGCAAGTGCACCATCCACCACAAGATTAACCCCTACTTTTCTAACATGGGCGGCTTGCACATTAGCATGTGGTGACGGAAGCGAATCTTCAGGGCAGTCCTTGAGATCCTCGACCTTGCTCTGCTTGTGAAATATTCTGGAAAACCCCTTCTGGAAGGCTTTGCCCAGTCTTTCTCTCCGTCCTTCCTTATTTTCATCCCCACTACTGCTACTCTCTCGACGAGATGACCGTGCAGATGATTTTGGTGTCTCCATGGACTGGATCTCGGTATCAAGATGTCTGCTTTTTCCTTTCCTAGGTTCCCACGCTTGAGAAACTTCACTTCCAGGATGATGGACCCAAATCCCTGTTTCTCTCTGCCCCTCTACGTCAATTGCTTCAAATGTGTCAACAACTGTTCGTGACTTTTCGTTTGACGCGCCTTTGGCAGATGTATTCTCAGTCATCTGATTATGAACTGATTCTGGTTGATCTCCCTGAATTTTCACCTCTTCACCATCGCTCGCTCTACCCTGCCAGAATAAGAAGCCTATTTAGATCAGAACTGAATCCATCCTTCCGGGAAAAAAAAAGAAAAAAAAAATAGAGGAAGGTTAACAAGCCTACATCAACCTAAGAATACCTTTCCATCGGGTTCAATAATAGTTATTGCAAGATGGATTCTTCCAATTTTGACATTCTCGAGAGGCAGCCACATGTCATGCCTCTGGCCACCCCTAAGATCGTTGATGTTAACTGAACAGTTTCTGTAGGCAAAAACCCAGTCATTAGACCTTTCCCAAATTAGAGTGATAAAAACAAAATGCAAATGGTCACCAAAATGGTAATCGGTAAAATATTCATACACAACTGCTGATTCATGCATGGCAGATTGGCAGGAAACTATAGTTTTTTTCTTTCCTCTTTTTTACCACACTCTGTCAGGCTACCTAAAAACAAAACAAAAATCTTCATGCATAAATTGATGTTCTATAATGCTTCCATGCAGCAAATGTCGACCCGAATCCTGTAGAAAGGATTAAAGGTAGACCAACACTACTGCGGATCTGCAGTCCGCATGGGAGCTCAGATGTATGCAGCTTAATCCCTATTAGCGACAAACATTCTATACACACCTCAACTCACCTCGATTTTTCTTCTACTTAACTCAATGAGCAAATGCAGCTACTTATTATGAGAAACACAAATTTAAAGCAAATTATAGCAGAGCAAAAACCAATTAGCCACAAACAAGACGGACAAATACCACAGCCAAAAACACGTATATATACAACAATTGACTTTGGCTGGAACTTTAGAGGGTTATTTTTTCTTCAATTGCTTTTTGATTTTTTTTTTTTTTTTTTTGCTTAGGCCAGAGAAAATATTACTAACCCAAGAATATCATCAACGAAATGGTCTTTGTCACGGACTTCAATTGCTAGAACATTCTGTGCCTCCCAGGAACAGATGGGTACCCTGAACTCCTCAAGCCACTTCGGAGTTAATGTCTTTTTCTGTACCTGGCTCTTGAATCTGTACTGACCAAGAAGCCCCTTCACATAGGGATCAGCCAAACCTGCACTATAATATGTTATTACTTGAATCACTAACTGGCACATGTTTGGGGAAGAAGAGTGTGGACAGTGGACTAACCATTAAGATCTGATGGTTTCATTTCCGCTGCTTCAATCACTTCCACATTTGCATAAGCAAGAGGCTCCTTCACATCCACAGAGAACCAATCTTCTGTATCATAGCATCAAAATTAAAATCTTCAAAGAAGTTCACATTCATGCTTGGTTGTTGTTGTTGTTGTTGTTGTTAGTTGTTCTTCAACCCCCAGTATATACCATTTTCAATCTATCTAAGAACAGTAAATGAAGTCTTGAATATTTTGAAAGTATACTGAAGCCGAGGAACTCAAGGCGGCAACTTTTTTCTTTTTCGTGTTAAAATCGTCCTACTTTTTATTTATGGGAAGATCTGTCCAATATCCTCAACCAGAGTACGTAAGATAATCCTCATTAAAGTTTAGGACATACACGGAGGGTGACTTGAGTAATAAACTAGAGACTGGTTATAAAAATCACAGAAATATATAGCTTCCATGCCCGAGTTCCTTTTCAGAAGGAAATATTACCCTAACACTCAATGTATACTTGATTGGGGGATACTAGAGCACAAGTAGTTGTGAGATCAACTGTTTTAAGGCACTATCTAGGGTCCAGGATATTTTCAGACACCAATTCCTTGTTTGCCTCATAACCCAACATCTGCTCACATATTGGTAGAATGTCAAAAAGTACGAACGTACCAGCTTTGTGAAACTATTTTCATCAAAATACATTTTAAGAGTTTTTTTTTTCCTACATAGGAGCAGCTAAAGCTTCGGGGGTGGGGATATGACTATATGAGGGTTCGAACCCAGGACAACTCCCTTGCAGCTTGATATCCTAACCACTAGGCCAACCTTGATCCTCCTACATACCATAGGGATTAACCCCTCGACCAGGGTAAGCACATCCATGCTCCATCATAATTTATTAGGAACTGCGGACTCTGAAGTTCAATAGAAGTTAGGCAAATAGAAAAGGTGGCTAATTGTCCTAGCAAGGAATCTTAATTTTCAATGGGATCTAGATCGCCTCTGAGACATTGATTGAAACAAAACCGCAAAGCAAGACACCTAAGTAACTCCTCACCCTTCCTCCAATCCACCTCCTCCATAAGACAATGAAAGAGTAATTAAATCTTACTACCCTTACAGCATGTTTGGTAGAGAGGAATTAGACGGAAAGGAAAGGAAAGGAAATAGATTTTACAACTTTCCTACGTTTGGTTTATGAAAATACATGGGAAGTGGAAGGAAAGGAAAGGAAATGGAAGGAAATGATCATTCATTAAACTGTCATTTCCTTTTCCTCCCAAAACGGGCGGAATTGGACGGAAAGCCAATTTACAACATAAAAACACCCACTTTCCTTCCAATTCCTCCCAAATTTGAGAAAGTGAACCAAACAAAGGAAATCGTAGTTCCTTTCCTTTCTCTTCTTTTCTTTTCCGTTCCTTTCTTTTCCTTCCAATTCTTTCCGTTCAATTCCTCTCTACCAAACATGCTGTTAAGGTTTTTAATAATTTCACACATTTTGACTCATAAACTCCCCTCCCCGATCCACCTCCTTCATAAGAGACAATTAAATGAATGAATAGCACTACTTTACCTCTCCTTAACTATATTATCATAACCTCCCATAATACAGTCTTTCCGAATTTCCAATGCAACATTTCCGGAGCGCATCTTTAAGAAATACGGAGTATAAGACAGTCACCTCATACAAGAGTAACCACAAACAGATTCGCATGTATTAAATATACAAAACCAGCTATACACTCATCCAGATGCGCCAGAGTATTGTGAACCATACCTGGTTCTGGAGCAACAAACTTCTCTAGGTCAACCACCAACATATTGGGCTGCCAAATTACATAGATTAAACGTAAGCTTAGTCCAGATTACATAATTACCTTTACTTCTTATGTTTACATGTAATGTAGATAATATGTCCAGAAGTACAATCAGTCAATCACAATTGCTGAGAACCTACCTCAACAAGGGTCTCCTCAAATGCAATTGCCAAAAGCTTATCCTAAAAAAGAAGTGTGTTGTGAGTGTCATATAGAGCTTATCAACATACGATATGAGACATAACTTGGTAAAAGAATTTACCAGCCACCCAGCAATTCCAGGAAGTTCTGTCACATCAAGACCATGATTAAACAAGGGTTTGACGGTCATCTGAAAGTATGGAGGTTCAGCAAAGCATACACGTAATCGGCTGATAAACGGCCAACAGCGCAGAAATTTCACCCCAATCAGCACCTGAAAACAATCAAGATTACATCTCTTTAAGGATTCGGTGATTACATATCTTTAGGGTAGGATTTGGTGATTACTAATTAGTTGGAAAATGACAGTCGACAGAAGGATTGCTAATTTCAAAAAACATAGTACAAATATGATCTTAGACTGCATACCTTTCCTTCAACATGCAGGCCAGTCAAGTGCATTTTGGCCACCATTCCAAATCCCAATCTCTTCCTCAGTTTAGCAGAAAGAATCGCACTCATATCATCTGCTGTTAGGAAATTTAAACCAAGCTCCAAAACCTATAATATATACAACTACCATGTTCAATTGCTACCCACAACGTAAAGTCATTATACATAGATACACATATCTTAGAAAATGGCAATCTAGCACTGAGCAGAAGGGTAGTTACCAAGTGGTCATCATCAGTAGTCTCACGAAGAACCCGCATGTCGGTGAACAATGGTGGGGTCCTTCCCAGATACAAGTGTTGAACCACAGCTTTTTTCTGTGAGTTAAGATGACATCATCAGTATGTTATAAACATCATTGGTATGTTACAAAGCATATTAGCAAAGAATATTTATCAATCCAAATTAGCAGTACTTTCCTAGTTGCAATCTCAGATACAGTAGTCCACTCAACCTAACAAAAGCCAGAAGGGTGTATGACAAAGTTTATGCGACCAAAAACTCTTATAGTTACATGAATATCTCCAATGCTGAAATACTTGCGAACTTACCAAATTACAATTACCCCTCCATCACTCTGACTGCCAATCCAAATCCTTTAAATGAGGGTCATAATTGAAAATTTGTTAACAAAGCTCAAATGCTAAGAATGATCAAATATAGCAAACACAGCATATGTAGTCGTAGGGATGCATATAAGCTGGTTGCATACTTGCATTGCATCTAATCCGTGATAACTAACTAAATTCATCGCATTTTACCAAAGAACTAAGATTCTCAACAACCCAAACTAACTAACCACATCCTAATACGCTAAAGTCATACAAGATCCTCCACAATCAATTCAAAAGTCTAAGGTTGATTTTCGCTCATTAACATATCATTGACATGAATCACAAAACTCAAGCAGCAGTTATAGAAAGAGTCATACAACAGTCCATGGCTTGTACTTCTCCAGGAACCAAGGTATAATTGCAAGAAAAATTCTCTGCGAAACAATGGGCTCTATACAAATAGGCCACATTTTCTCTACTGCATAATTCAGCCACCTTACTGTCTCCGAATCAGTTAATACCTGCAGGCACAAGATACCAGCAAAAATGATCAAAATTCAACCTTTTGTCCTTTATATCGATACAAAATCTCAGAAAATCAACATTACTACTTGAATCAACTTCTTCACCAAATGAGGAAAGATGCATACACAAAAAAGGAAAGCATCAACTAAAAGTCAGTACAAAAAAGATACCCTTCTTTGATTAGCTGCTTTTCTCTCTTCATACTGCAATTTTCTCCTCAATCTCATAGAGTATGTTTCATGAACCTATACATTACCCACAACCAAAAGATATCAAACACAGCTCAAACTCAAAACACAAAAATAGAAAGTAGTGTAACAACATGATCACCAAATAAAGAAGTGTCAAAAAGTGAACATATTCAAAAACATCCTCCACATTCACACAACCTTACATAAACCCAACTAAGTGCGGGCTAGTGAGGTTCAGATATACGCAACCTTTTAACCAAAGGGGCTAGTATTACCAAAAGTGACCCTATAAAACACCACCCTATACAAACCCCACTAAATGCGGGTTCAAGGGAGGTTCAGATGTACGCAACCTAAACACGAAACACAAAAAAACACCCTTATCCACCAACACAACACAAAGAAAAAAAAACATTCAAAGTTTAGAGTAAGGTACAAACCTGGTACAAGTAGACTAGGGAGAAAAAGTAGAAAATTGAGTGACAACAATTGTACGAATTGAGGAACCATAGTACAAGCAGCACAATGCCCACATGATGAATCATAGATATCTCTGTAATCACCATAATTCTCCCCCAAAAATAAAAATAAAAAAACCCAACCAAAATCTCTTCAAAAAAAAAAAAGAGAAATCAACCCAGAAAAAATAATAAGAAAAAGATCATAACTTTGATGAAGAAGAAATCAAAACTCCATTGATAATGAACACCCAACAAATCAATCAAACAAAGGGTAGTTGTTAAAAAAGACAAAAGTATGATTAAATGATATGATTTTGATTGAAATAAATCTGAGAAGATAAGTAAGAAAAGAGGGTTGAATGTTGACTAATTGTCGAGCTAATAATATTTCAGCTTAAAAACTGTTAATAGTGCAACAAATTTGTTCAATAGGGACAAAGTTTCAGAGAATTTGTAACGAATTTTCTTATACTTTTTTGTATCTTTTGAGATACGTTACACGTAGTACTCGAAATTGTATTAGAATTTGGATTGATTGGGAATTTGGGAGTTGGAAGTTTAATAATTTCAATAGGATAAAGTTTAACATATACGCTTCCTTCTTTCCTACATGTATTCGACATGTTTCAGGTTTGGACACGTGCTAATGTGTGTGATGCCAAATTCCAGATAGTTTTTTGCGAAATTTTTGGTGAATGTAACGTTTTCAAGACCAAAATTTGTGAACACTAAATCGAATTATGTCATGGTTTTGTCACTTGAAAGTGAGATCGGGATGTGGTGTCACTAGTGTGAATCATTGTCTATTTGTCTTTCACGCAATAAAAGAGTAAGGTCGAGTTGGTTAGTGAGTGGTGACATGTTGTTGTGGAAAATTGACCAATTGACGTAATTTGGAATCCGATACCTTATGTTTAGAGAGTATCGAGACCTTTTTCTTTTTTTTTTTTTATTACGGAGTATATTACAAACATTAACACTCTGTTTTTTTTTCTTTCCTAGTACAGGCAGAGTCACATATTCAATATAAGAAAAATATTACTCGTAGTAGTTTATAAAAAGAAGGCTTTGAGTATTGTCTTGAACAATTGGCTGAGGTAGAGAGTGGAATGATTGGCTAATGTGCCTAATATTTACGCCCACATGGCACGGTGGCAAGTTGTAACATCATTCCTAAAAAAAGTCAGCTCAAAGCTGAGCAATGCTTATAACATGCTTCAAGGAGCACAAGAAGTATGGTGGTCCTCCTCACAATAGAGGAGTAACACACTGCATGGTATAATTTACCAAAGTTGAGCTGTCATTTCAAAACTGCATTCTATTTTGTTGTTATCCACGTCAACACCACCTGATCTCCTCGTTTTCTCCATTGTGCGATATGTACCATTTTTCTTTTCCTTTCATCTTCCTCAAATGTTTCACTACGTTTAGTTGTAAAAAGTAATAAATATATATGAGGATTACGATTAGTCTAGTAAATAAAAAATCAGTCTATCTAAAAGACTGCTTCTTGTCCTAATAAGACTTGGGTGTGACTTGTGAGTTCTGGACTCGGAGAAATGTACCGAATTCAAATCCTCATATCCTCACCCTTGTATTATCAGCTGTTCCTTTGTACAAGGAAAACTAAATTTGTAACATGAACGTATTAACAATAGTCCTAAACTCACGTTTAGTCTATCTCAATAATGGTCATAAATCATACACTACTCCGTAATAGTCTAGCAAATTATACCATGAATATTACACTGAATCCCGTTTACAAACAAATTCTTTATATTTCGACACTCTCGAGCTCAAGCACTCAAATCTCAACCACATGAAAGATTTGAGTAAAAATTTCCTTTACTCCCTCCGTTTTTTCTAGGTGGTTTACCTTTTATTTGAATAAACACGTAGAAAATCTAAAAAAACGGATGATGCACTTATTTTTCATCTTCGTAGTCCTGAACTCCTAATCAACTCGAATCCGAACTTTGTCGATACCACATTAAAATATTCTATGTGCCCTTAGTTGCCAGTTTCGCTTAGTTGCAGCCTGCACTCTGTATTCAGAGTATGGGAGTTGTAGGCGCCCATGGCGTGTCAATGATCTCTCGCTCCATTGACAATCATATCCTACCATCATCATTATTTTTCACATTAAAATCCCATTTTTATTTTGATTTGATCATTCATTCATTGACTAATTAAATTCCTAAAAATAGGATTAAAAATGCTGAGACTTCATTTATTTCATCGAATTTCTTTATTATCACCCAATAAAGTTTGCAACTTTGCCACCAAAAAACCCTCTTCTTTGATCAGAAACTTGTCAATCAAGTCACAAATGGGGTACCATACGACGCCGTCTCTTGCATCAAAGTACTTGTTTCGTCAGCTCTTTGAGAAGGATTCTTCTACTTACACTTACCTTCTTGCTGACGTTTCTCATCCAGATAAACCTGCTTTGGTTTGATTCTCTGATTCTCTCTCGTCTTTTTTTCTCTTGATTAGGATTCATTTGTTGTTTGATCAAGTCGGTTTTATCTGTTTATGAACTTTGATTGATGGGTTCTGGTGTAATTAGTGTTAATTGCTGTGAATTGGGTTTTTTTTGTTGTGATTAAATTGATTTTAGTTGAAAATGTTCTAATATTATTAAATGATGGGTTATTGTTGTTATGGCCTGCGCAAGACGGTTACAGATGACGATTTATGTTAGCCGACCCCAAATCATTTTCGGAATAAGGCTTGGTTGTGAATTGATTCATCTGAATTGATTTGGTGGTGTTTATTCATGTAATTTGCGAGTAATTATGAAATTAAAATTGCACCTTTTTTACAATTCTGCTGTTTTTTTTACTTATTGATTTTGGATGAGGACATTAGACATAGAGGAAAAACAAGATCAGTTGATGTGTATATGTTCTAAATTGATGGCTACGCCAATCATTGGAATTATGTTTACTTTTCTCCCCATTTTTCGCTTGTGAAAGTAAAGTCAACAACTTTCATAGTAGTAAGTACAAGTCAGGGCAAGGTTGGAATCAGGTGGATTTCTTTAACCGGAGGTACACAGTAGCTCACCTTGTTCCGAATACAAGGTAGAAATGATTGGGAGATTGTGATTCCTGCTCTTTGCCATCCGGATCATGGCTTTGTTTGACTTGTATATTTTTGTAAGTAATAATGTGGCTGTACTTGTAGTAAAGACGATTGCTGTTATATGTGAATAGCCTTAGTGCTCGGTGGTTGCTCATGGGAAATGAAGATGCCCATTAATTTGCTGTGTCAATGAAGTAGAAAGCATGAGATTTCAGAATTCTTGTTTGGATGAAAAAGGGAAAAACTTCCCTTGTGAATACCCACTTATCAAGTCACCATAGTCTTATGCTTTGTAAGGAACTAAGTTACCAGGAAAACCTAATTTCTACACTTTGGTAACCAAACATGTCCTCTATGCATTGAGTTCAAACTTCAAACTAACATCCTCTCCTTCAGTCCTTCCCCCTCTCTATTCTATGAGTTTCCGCTTTTGGGGAATTTCCACTTCCTCATAATATAAGTGGGCATCAAAACTATCTACCACCTAATCTTGTTTTGTTCAAAGGAAGGGCTAGAAGGGTTTTATGATGGTAAATAGAAGGGATAGATTGAAAGATCGTTATTGCACATTCAAATTTTCGAATATTCTGTGCATGAATATTTATCAATAGAAGTAGAGACCTCAGTGTGGGTAAAATTCTGTACTAGTGTAGTTGTTCAGGATTTTGGATGTTCTTCATCTGAGTTACAGTCGTTTGGGTTTTATTTCATGTGTCATACAATTCTTCATTTGATAATTTGAAGAGATGCAGTGTTAGTAATGAGAACTGAAAGTATGGCAGCAGTTAGGACTCCAGATTACTTCTATTGATAAGACAATGTATTCCTCTGTCTTTCCATCATGCTCTGATGAACCACATTGCTAATCTGACAGCTATGCTTCAGGTTGTTGGATCACTTGGATTTAATAACCATTGAGATTGGTTGTGCATATGTGTATATTTGTCTAGGTGATGGTGTGTTGACATTTACTGATTTTTTCTGTTCTTGTTCCCTCGTATTAGCAAGCCACTGCCACCGGCGTGTGGTCCCTATATGGCTTTAGCATTGTATTAACCTTAAATCTTAAGAGGACTTCCGTCCAGATATCAAATTTAGCATTGTATTAACCTTAAAGAGTTTAATTTTCGGGAATACATGAGTGCTTTTGGCCATCAAATTTTACATATTACCTTGAGTATTTTGTTCTTTTCACACCTGTAGAGTAGTGATCTTGAAGTGAATAATATATCTGTCAGCACTTTCCCCCCCTTTTCACAGTGACATACCCTTCCCCTTTTGTGACGTAATTTGATTTATCTCAGATGTATTCTGCATTGAGTATTATGATTTCGTCATTTCTCCAAGAAGGCTATTTAGTGCTGACGTAAGTTATCTTCGCAGTTGATTGATCCCGTGGACAAGACAGTGGACAGGGATCTTTCCCTTATTCAAGAACTCGGGCTGAGGCTTATATATGCCATAAACACCCATGTACATGCTGATCATGTCACTGGAACAGGAGTTCTCAAGGTATCATGTTTTATGCTCAACATCCTTTCTGAACCATTGCAGGAATCTATTGACTTTATATGTAATCACGGAGAGAGAAATAATTGGGTTTGATAATTGCGGATACCTTAAGTTGCAGAAAGCCATTGGAGTCAAGCCTAATTGTGTGCTATGTGTGTGCAATTTTGCATAAAAATGAATTTATAGGTAAACTATTGTAGAATAAATGTCCAGGATGCAGCAATCAAGTCTTATTAGCTTCTTGTTCACATCTGAATCTTGAAAGAGGAAACTTTTTTTTCTTTTTCTTTGAGGGAGACCTTGATAGAGAAAGTAACATTACATGATTAGACATCATAAATTCTTAGTTAAAGGTATATTTTGTACGGAGTAAACTACTAGTAAAAGAACTATCTGAACAAATTTAGAATTGTAAATTTATGTGGATCACTTGGCTCTTGCATTTTCGACATCTTTTGGAGGAATCAGAAGTTCTCCAGTCCTATCGATGTTAGATTCTGTGTGAATTTCCCGTTGGATATATAGCTGAAAAGAAGTTTATGCGACCACTTATTCAAGTCTTAGTGATACATGATGCATTCTTTTGTGTGCAGACAAAGGCTCCTGGTGTGAAATCTGTCATTTCGAAAGCAAGCAATGCAAAAGCTGATCTTTTGGTGGAACATGGTGATAAAATATGTCTTGGTGACCTTTTTCTTGAGGTAGAAATGCATGCCATTCTTAATTTATTTTGTTGTGGTGTGCTCAGTTTCTGTGCTATTCCCCTTTAGAAAAAGTAGTTTAGTTGAAGTCATTAATATGAGATACTTTTGCTTAAATCAAATTGGGGGAGTGACAGGGTTCTAAGTGAGGGCTGGGCTGTCTGGAGAAAGGAAATTTGGGGTAATTGCGTAGAATCAGTTTTTCTATGTAGGAACCAGTTCAAAAGCTTCACGATTCCTGTATTTCTTCATTTCTGAGAATTTACTTGACTCCAATATCAATACGTAGTCTACCCAAATCTCTTAAATTGATGAAATGCGCAATGAAGGATTGTTGGAAACTGATGCATCACTCATTTTCTTGTAATAGTTGAGGTAGAGTGATCCGCATGCCAGCTCTTCAGGTTGTTCCATAGTTGGTATGAGAGGTATAGGAGTAAACAGTAAGGACTAAGGATTTTAGGAATTTTTGGTGAGGTACAATTGTATAAGAGCTGAGTAGGTCTGTGTTTGCGAATGTTGGAGTCTCCTAAGTGAGTGGGACCTCAAGTATCGTGGTTTGTGTTGGCTAAGTGTTACTTGAGACAAGTGAAAGAGCCATACACATTTCTTTCCTGTACGTGGTTTTTCTGTACTTAGTTACATCTGAGGAACTTGGTTCTGGAGGGGGATTGGAAGAGGGGCCACATAGAGTCTATATATTCCTACTACTTCAAGTGCAGGTCTGTAGAACATACATACTCTTGAGAAGGAAATCATGTGCTTCCATATGATAAACCTAAACAACTTGTTGTTGCAACAAGTTTTTAAGACTTGCAAAACGAATTAGGCTTTTGCATGTCCACTTCGCCTTTTTCTTTAAAGATCTTGCAGCATATATTGTGGGTGTATCATGTATGCAACTCATGCTGTTGAATATGGTAAATTCATTTCAGGTTCGTTCCACTCCTGGTCACACTGCGGGTTGTGTGACATATGTTACAGGGGATGGTCCTGATCAACCACAACCAAGGATGGCATTTACAGGCGATGCTCTTCTTATACGTGGATGTGGACGAACCGATTTCCAGGTTCTCTTTTACTTTCCTTAACATCCGAACATCTTGATTGTTTATTTTAACCTAAAGATACACTAGCAGTGTGATACATGTGAAAGACATCCTATAGTACTTGTAAACAAAGCAGTGTGATGCCCGTGTTTCAGTTTTGTTAAGCCAATGTGTCTATTTGATTTATCTGCTCAAGGCTGACACATATCACTGTGGTCTTTTAATGACCTGCTGAGAGTTAAGCTTGCTATGAAGGCCTGACCTCTCGTAAAGAAGGCGAAACTGCCATGTGCAGGGGCGGGCATTATATGAAGGGGTAGATTAATGTTATATTTATTGGAATTGCGTAATGCAACCAACCACAGCCACAGGGTTTATTGTGACAAACACAAGTACTTGTTTTTTTTTCCCCCCTCCCACTGCTGTACCCCGCTTACCTTCAAAAAAAAATTTTTTTTTTTTTTTTTTTTTTTTGTTGTTATTGTTGTTATTGTTGTTGTTGTTGTTGTTGTTGTTGTTGTTGTTGTTGTGTTTCACTATTTGTGTATTCACGCAAAAGTTGTTTGTTTTTCCCTGTAATCATGTGTCCTTACTCCTTCCACATCAAGAGTGTTTACTTTTCTTTCTTGTTTTTCATTAGTTTGTGATTTTTGTAAATAAGACTTGGTTTTTGTTGTGGTGGTGAATTTTTAAGAATTCATCCAACCTCATTAAAACACTCTGCTGTGGTGGCTGAGACATTTTCCGTCATCAGGTGTAAACTTACTCTGTTCATGTAACAATATTCTTTTCAGGGTGGAAGTTCAGCTCAGCTCTATAAATCAGTGCATTCAGAAGTACGAAACTAACTTTTTGCTCACTTTCACACCTGTTAATTTTAATACAGCATCAGACTAATTCATTTTGTATTCTCGTGGAAGCAGATATTTACCTTGCCAAAGGAGACCTTGGTTTATCCTGCTCATGACTACAAAGGTTTTACGGTATGAAGATTAAGCAATTTCGTCACTTATTTTATGAATAATTTGGTATTCTCTTGTGCCTTCTTATTGCTTGTGGTTGTTACTTGTGCTGTTGATCTGGGCTTCAGGTTAGTACTGTGGGGGAGGAGATGCAATATAATCCTCGCTTGACAAAAGATGAGGTAAAAGATTCATCATGATTGTCTGATATCCTAATATGCTGTTGCGAGACGTATGCTTTGTGCTCAGATGCTTGGTTTGATCTTCTAGTGTTGGATAATGGAGTCATTTGGCACACTTAAATCACTGCTAAAAGCTAAAATTCAAATTCTGTTGTCCAGTATACGTTTGAACGATGGTCAAAGAAGTGATCTCTTCTCCAGGATAAACTTTTCATGTGAACTTTCAGTTTTTTTAGTATGCCTCTAACCTTGTTGGTGACGATATAGAATAACTAACCTCAGGTCGTAGATATCAGTAGTAATTTATGCCATATGGCCTGTTCTACCGCTGTACGCTGTGTACATGAGTATCGTGTTTCACATTCCATTAGTGTCGAGTTGATGAGATTCTGACTTGGTTTTGTAATATTTTGCAGGAAACATTTCAAAGCATCATGGAAAGTAAGTACATGTCATAGCAATAAGAATTCTAAATTTGTATACTTTTATTAGTAGTTCAAGTTTTAAAAAGTCACAGTCCTAACTTGTGTAGCTACGACTTATGACAGACTTAAAGCTGGCATACCCGAAGATGATAGATGTAGCAGTGCCAGCCAACATGGTTTGTGGCTTCCAAGATCTTGTTGAAAAGGCTGTGTGAGTCCGTTGCTTCCACAATACTTACCCTGTCCAATGGCATTTGAGGTCATTTACATTTGAGTGAGATACTGATGTCTCTTGGGGCATGCCTGTGAAAACAACAAGATAGTAAGGTGGCACATTCAGGTTTGCAGATACATCTGCACTGTTCTGATTGTAGATGTGTAGACTGAAACAGGTATTTTGTTTCAGTATGTGGTTTCTAGCTTCAGAGTGTCTGTAATTCTGTAAATGAGAACTAATTCGACAAATAAGCTCGCGTGCTCTTAAAGCATCACATTATTGTACAGGCAAGTGTGAGCAGATGCACATGTTTTAGAGTCAGGTTCAAGAGTTATGGTCTGTTTTAGTGCATGCTCACTGCCTCACTTCATATGAATTATGAATTAATGAATGATACTTGAACAACATTTCGGCTTTGTTAAACCAATTTTCAGAACTTTGTCTTCATGATCATCCACCCTTCACGAGTTCATGGAACTCAGAGAAGTAATACTTGTTACAATATCTCGCTTGGTGAAAGAAGAAAGCACAGCATGTTTTATGTTGATTTGCAAAGAATGTTGTGCCTTATCATCAGACTGGAAGCCATCTTTAATCTTCCCAGATATTGAGTAGACGACTGACCTAACCGAAACCAGTACGTTGAACATGCAGTTTCATCTGCGAAAAGGAAAACCATAGTCTGTGTACTAATCATATCTGCTGTCATAGATGGGTTTCCTAGGACAAGCATTTAACAGCAAATACTACATTTTGCGCTACTATCTCTAAGCGCGAGACTCAGGGTTTCGATAGCAATGTCGTTCCGTTGTATCCGCAGCAGCAGGCTCGTTAGACCGAGAACTACTCCAGTTGCCTATTCTGAGTCTTCTTCCCGTAGCCGAACTGTAGTTCCGGTCAATCAAAGTGAATTTGCGGTTGAACTGAAATGCGCATCCCTAGTTCATACACTTAACAACATCTACTTGTGTATGACACTAGTGTTTATTCCAAAAGAAAGAAAATGTCGTTGATTCTATATTATTATCGACATTGTGCATCCGAACAACTCCCGCTAAAATTCGATCATAATTTTACCAAACTCATTCAACTTTGTCATAAACTCAGAACAACTCCCGCTAAAATTCGATCATAATTTTACCAAACTCATTCAACTTTGTCATAAACTCAGAACAACTCCCGCTAAAATTCGATCATAATTTTACCAAACTCATTCAACTTTGTCATAAACTCATATCGAAACGATATATTTATAAGTATACGAATCGGAAGAAAAATCCTGAAAAGACAAATTTCAACAATTTTTTATTATTTTGGTTGTTGAAATAAAGGGCCATTCAAAACCAAAAAAAATAAATAAAATTGATTAAATTAAAAAAAAAAAATCCAGGTGGATAAGTCAGTGGATTAGCAGATTAGTCAAGTCATTCTCAAGTCTCCACAGCATTTAATTACCTCATCACCTCTCTCTCTCTCTCTCTCTCCCAAAAACTTCAATCACACACCATTGACTTACATAAATACATAATCACATAATCACATAATCATATGATCTAGTCTTTTTATTTTTGTATTATCTGAATCATATAATATAATCTCCAACCCAAATTCTCAAACTTTGATCTTTCTTTCTCCAAATATTGATAATGAGTGAAGAAGGAAGAGTGGTGCACCACCACCATGAGTCAAACCAACCATCATACGACGACGCGCCACCGCCGCCGCCGCCGGTGGTGCCGCACTATGGAACATTCCAAGGTGTGCCGTCTTCTCCGGCGATGGGGTTTCCTCAGCCGGCCCCACCTCCTGGCTCCATGAACCCTCCTCCTGAATACTATGCTCGTGCTTACCAAGCTGTCCCTGGTAAATAAATAATTAAAAGTTACCCCCCCTTTTTTTTATTACTTTCTTGGTAGTAAAGTTGGGTTCTTTTGTTAGCTTGTGTATGACGATTCATGTTAGCCGACCCCGAATCATTTTTACTAGCTTTGTTGGTGAATTGTGGTGTTTTCTTTATACAATTATTATGCAATTAGGGTTCTTATTGTGTTTGATACTTTGATCAGATTGTATAGTGGATGAATTGAGACCGTCTTATCGTATGAGACCACTTTGTGAGTAATGAGTTGTTCTTGTATTGGTTGAATTATGTGGTGGTGTGTTTATGATCAAAGGAAATTTGGGATCTTTTGTGTTTGATTTGGCTGTGTTGTAGAAGAAGAATGTGTGTTTAGTTTGCCCTGTACAATGTTTGCGAACTCGGGTTTTGTTTTTGTATTTGATCCACCATTGCCGAATATAGCTCTTTCATTATGCAAAGTCGCAATTTGGGTTCTAGGTTTTGAGCTTTACCGACGAAGTAGTGGAAAGTTTTGGTAGTTCTAGGTATACGCGGCCTTACCTCTAGCTAGTGTGATAGTCAATCTATTTGGATCTTGGATTAGAAAGGTGTTAGTTTGGTGGATCAGATGTATGTTTCTGATCGACTTGTAGTCTTTCTAGACGAATTGAACTAATTCTTTCTAGACGAATTGAACTAATTACAACAGGAAGACCAGCCCTAGCTGTATCCAATGTAACTAGTTTGGTGAGGACTGAGGACCCAACTAATGACGGGATTAATTGCAAAAGTTGGACTGATGGGTCGAGTGATTTCGTTAAATCTATTGGAGACTTCGTTGGTGTGAAATATTTTCAAACAATAACTTACTCTTCTACAATTATGCTCAATCTCAGTGCTGTTTTATGCTGTGTATTTATTTTATATGTTTCATTGGCTGAATCTCTGAAAGCTTTCTCAAATAGCTACAAATCACTGAATCAGTAGCTACTTTATACGCTGATGTCAATTTTCTTGTTATTACTAAACCAAGGTTATGCGGTTGCTGATGGAACACCAGTGAGAGATCATCACCAGTATCAACACCGCCTTCCTTGCTGTGGTATCGGGTTTGGCTGGTTCTTGTAATGTCCCTGTCTCTCTGATCCTCTCGATTCATTATTTATTTTTTCATTATTTGTGAGATAGATTAAATCTGGATTAGTCAATGTGTGGGAAGAAAGGAATCGGGATGCAATGTATCCATGGTTTAAGAAATAATGATTCCAAACCTAATCGTTCATTTTGTCAGCTAACATCAAATTGGCTTCTCCTTTTTACGAACAAAGCGTTAACGGTGAACTTGGTAATCAATCACCACAGTTATGCATCAATATTAAACTATTATTACCTAAAACCACGTTTCCCTTACAGTATGTATAAAGCTGTTCATGATGGAGAAAAGGGGAAAAGCCCTCAGTATTATAGAGAACATATATCCCTTGTAATATATGTAGTAGTGTCAATGAACTTCCTTGTTGATCCTGCACTTAACTTTCAAGACTGTTATGTATCCGTATTTCAGAATTTTTATCCCCACTCTCTTCACTGGCCTTTGTTTAAAAGGTCCTAAGTTCTGACTTATTATATATATGGTTGTTCTTTTTTTAAGGTTTATAATCGGCTTCTTTATGGCTGGTTTCCCATGGTACTTTGCTGCAATTATTCTACTTTGTTGTAGTAGAACTGTGGACCCAAGAGAGAAGCCTGCATATGTTTGCTGCACAATTGCTGTAAGTTCTGTCTATATCACCTAGCTTCACTCCCGCAATTCAGTTGTTCTCCCCCTTCTGTTCCTTCTATGCTTTGATGGTTTTCAGACATCTTATCTTGTTGTGAGTAAACTGATATAACCCTTCCCTGTGTACTAGAGATGTGTAGCGAATAACTAGAGATATGAATAAATTATAGAAAGCATTTGATGTTGTAAATGCAAGTTAGCATCTCTCCAGCCGAGGGGGAACGTTTGTTGGGGGAGAAGGGGGGGGGGGTGAAGTTCATTAATATGGAGCACTGAATACGACTCCTTTAAGATGTTTGCAGAAGACTCTTATTGTGAGCAAGTTGTAAATTATTGGAACACTTTTAAATGAGTTTTAAAAAGCCATCAAAAGAGTGGAAAACAAAAAATTAAAAAAATATTGTCGTAAAACAAGTGAAAAAGATATGAACTTAAAACAAAATATAGAGACAAAAAGGTTTGAGAGAAGATAAAAAGTGCAAGAGACGAAGAAAAAATAAGTTTAGAAAAACAAACAAAGAAACCAAAACGAGTCATATTAGTCCTCCGTCACTCCATGCCCCCCTATCCAACACCGTACTCTCTTTAAAATTTTGATTCATGTCCATAATGTGGCTTGTTTTCCTCTGGCCGCCACAAACCTACCGCAACTCTCCTCCTTTATCTGAGCTTAAGACCGGAAGTGATTGCCAAAAATACTCACAGGCGGAGTTAATATGTACTCTACAAAAAATCTAGGTAGGCATTGCTTAGTTTTGAGGCACAAAGCGAAGCTAGCTTCTCCATTTTCTTGTTAGCAAGACCCCTCTGCGGGTCATGGGTTGAGTCCTTACTACCGTGGCAAGGTAGAAAATTGAATATTATGTGGTTTGTTTGAAGGATTAGAGTTTCTTTTTGATTTCTTGGACTCTCCTTTTATTGAAAATTTAACCCTTCCTATGATCTAGTTAGTTCAGAGGGATGTACTTTCTGGGTGCAATTCCAGGTGACAGGAGAAGGGATAGACTAGACTTACTTTCTCATACAGCTTTTTCTAATTTCTGTCTTATTTAAAAGGCTATGTCACATCTTTTCTTGTCAAACTAAACTCTCATATGCCTCGTTTAGAAGTTGGTGGTCCATCTCTGGGGGTATACCTTGACATTTCCAGGAGATCATCGTAGATTTGTGGTGTTAGGCCCTGTGCGATTCAACTTATTCAACAGTGTTTTCAAATCAGATCAGATTTATTCAAATCAAATCAAATCAGATCAGTTTTATTCAAATCAAATCAAATCAAATCAGAATTATCCAAATAACAATCAATGAATGTAGCCTATTTTTAGTTATTAATTCGTCTAGTTGCAGTTAATTTATCAGTTAATTCAGTTCAGATCAAATCAAATCAAATTTATTCAAATCAAATCAAATCAGATCAGTTCAAATCAAATCAAATCAAATCAAATCAGAAAAATGCAGTCCAATCGCACAGGGCCTTAGTGTAGTGGATAGCTTATAGCGACTCTAGAGTTAGGTAGAGACACCTATCAGATATGGTTCTCAAGAGTCATGCGCTATTGACTTTGGCATAGTAAATTTAACGCTCATGAAAATTGATTCGTATAAGTGCAGAGGTGTTCATTTTATTTGAAGGGGAATTGGATATTGCTGGTTTTTCTAAGAGTGCGTTCTTTTACCAACTCTGGCCAGGACCTTATACTCCCTCCATTTATTTGATTCTTTACACTTGGTTTGGATATGTGAGACGATTTCAAACCAAGTATAAAGAAAACCTTTAGAAATGGAGGGAGTATTAGCAGTTGACAATGTTTGCTTCACACTTCACATGTATATCTTTGGTATGTGGTGATGCATTTTAGTTGGGAATATGATGCGTAATTTTATTAACACAGCTCGTTTATTTTCTGTTTTTTTTTTTTCCTGCCGTGTTCATGCTGGTTTCTCTTTCACCACAGTACGATTTGACTGAAGGACAGAGTTCTGAATTAGGGCCCTTCTTCTTTACTTCATCTAGTTTGGCACTGAAGGCCACAGTGGTTTAAGGGTTAGAAATTACTGGAATGTTGATATTATTAGAGAGTAAGATATAAGTCTATAACCATTGAAGCAGAGAAACAGAAATAATCGTTAAATCTTTCCTTTTGTTTTGTTATCTTTGATAGAACTCATTTCCATTCCCAGTCAGAACAATTGAACAGGCGATTGAAGATTGGGTAAACAGATTGCCAGCTATGACGCTTTTGAGTCTTCTATCTGTCGACTTTCCTTTTATAATGAAAAGTCTGTTTTTATAAGGAAAACTAAATGTCTAGCTAACTCTGAAATTCTTATCTCTGATTATCTGATATATAGTGCTCGATAACTGCCACCTTAATACCAAAACCACCACTGTTTTAGTCTGTTGCTAAATTTCTCTGGTAATATTGCAGTCTGTCCTGGCTATCATAGCCACTGTTTTTGGAGTGTCAAAGCTCAGCGACTGATAGCAACCATGCTATGTGGAATTCGCGTAAAACTGAACAGACTTGCAACTTTTGAGTGCTGAAGAGGAAGATTTAGCGTGATGTTATTACCTAAGCCGATTATTCTTCCAGAAACTGCTTGAGAAATGATGATTACTGTATATAAATTCCTTGAAAGCATTTGTTTGTATTTTCCTACTTCTACGTATTTGTGCACCATATTTGAGTGTGATTACTCACCAGTACTAATACCTTGTTATCTTCAATCACTGCCCCGCCCTCTCTGCGATATTATTTCAATCACTGTGACACTAACACCGCCTTGCGCAAGGTAGAGCAGAGTTAACCAGTCTGCAGTCGGAAGTTTTACAGAACAGTGGAAGCGTATGAAATAACCATCTTCTACAAATATACCTTCTGCATCATAGGAAGGGAGCCACAAGCTCTATAGGAGTATAGGACCATCTTCTAGAAGATTTTGGACTCATTGCGTGAAGTGATGAAGCCATGTGGACAACCACATAAGAAATAATGGAATATTGTATTAAATTAAGTCGATGGTGTGAGTTAAAATTCGAGGTATGATAAACACTGGACGATGTTTTTTTCATACATGACAAATTGACAAGGCCCTTTACACCGGAAGTTAAGATCAAGTCAGTCTCTTGACACTCAAGCTAAGATCAGACTTTACGAGTGTGTCAATACCACATTGCTTAATGGGATCGTTTTTGCACAAAACTTATCGACTCGACGGAAAGTTCAAAATATGTGACGCAAGGTGTGACTTACGCGTATCATTAATTCACTAGAGTCCCCTGGGACCGCAGAGTGATATATGAGTCATACGTTATGTTTGTTGCCATTGATTTATTCCTTCCAAAATTGTGTTGTAATTCATCACTTTTTGAGGGTGACTTATCTTGAAGCTGATCTTCTATTCAAGGCTAAAAATGTCAATTTCAGAGACCCACAATGATAATATTATAAGCAAAATGAGGACAAAAAGGATATTATGACGATTTGTGTCAAATGAAAGCGTCGTCAGAATAATCTATATCCATACAGTATTTACTTGAGTAGGAATTTTTGAAGGGTGCGGGCTGGAGAAATGTTATTTTGGTTGTTCATAGTCAAAATGACAAAATGACTTGGAGGACAAGTACATACTACAATTCAAGCATCAAGAAAGAGGATGGAAATAGACATGCCGTCGTGTTATTGAACTCTGATTATGAGTACCACATCTTGAGGACGTAATCAGCTAGTTGGCGTCCACATTATTTAACTCATTAATGTTGAATTAGTGATCGCACTCGATCATACAATTACTCTTCCACTTGTCAGTTGTGACTAGTTAGTAGTTACCCATTTAATTGGTACACAAGCCTATACAAGTTACGGATATACAATTTAAACAATTTATGTAATATTTACGTATCCCAAGAAAATTTCTGGTATTCGGTGTACCTAGTCTCCCCTAGAGTTTGAGACTCAAGACCAAAAATATTTTTTTTTCTAATTTTTTTTTTTGACCAAAATGTTAGTATGAGTGATGTTGCATGGAAAAGGAAATTACACCACATTTTGTGCATCCATATATTGAGCATTCCATAGTATAAATATCCCTCCATCCATTCCTTTACCACTACTTAGCTTCACTACTTGCTTAACTTCTTCAACTCAACCTACACAATTTATTACTTTACTACAAATTTAATTACCAATATTCTAGCTATACATACAACTATTTATTGAAGAAATGATAATGGATGCATCAACGTGCATGTCAATTGGAATCTCTTTGGCCTGTATCTTGGTCGTGACATTATCATGGAGTGTGTTAAAGTGGGTTTGGTTAACTCCTAAGAAACTAGAGAAGATTCTTAGAGACCAAGGATTTCAAGGTAACCCTTACAAAATTATGTATGGAGATTCCGAAGAAAAAGATAGGATGCTCATGGAAGCTAGATCAAAGCCTATGCCCACTTTTTCTCATGATATTCTTTCGCATTCACTACCATTCCAACACCATATTGTCAAGAACTACGGTAAGTGAAATATTTCACAACGCTAGTTGTTAGAGGTTTAATGTGCAGACGCCTATAATATATGTCGATTATTACTATAAATCGTGCTTAATAGGTTTACTATGTTCAAAAGCAACAATATTTCATGTATTACTATTAATGGAATATTAGATACTACTTCTAGTTCTTAGTGTCATAGACACCAAATATATGTGCCTATTATATGTACACACAAAAGATGATTTATGTAAAAAAGTCTTTACAAGGAGAATTAAAACGTTAATGATCCACAAGAACAAAGACATAGCTTTAATAAGCCCTTCTAAGTGGAGTCGAACAAGTGCTCGCAAATTTTGCACCACGTTGTGACGCTCTATCAAAATCTTAACAGAAACAATGATTTATGAATTACAGGGAACAAGAGTTTTATATGGAACGGACCAACACCAGTTGTGAACATCGGAGAGCCAGAGCAAATGAGAGAAGTATTCATGAAGATACATGATTTTCAGAAAGCCCAGACATATAACCCGATTCTTACGACTGTGGCTCCAGGTTTAGTCCAGTTAGAAGGTGATTTGTGGGCCCAACATAGGAAGCTTCTTAACCCAGCCTTCCACATGGAGAAGATAAAGGTACGGTCCATTTCTTTCTTAATCTAGCTCTCTTCCTTAATTAGCTAATTTGCAATTATAGAAATATACATCAACATGCGCATTGTGCAAATAATAAGTCGCGTTCTGTTTCATGCATATGTAGCTATTGTGCAATTATAGTACTTTAGAGTGATCACGAGTTCACGGCCAAAGAGGAAAAAAAGAAAACGAGACATCATAAGAAAAAAACTTATACGGAGTAGATCCTAATTTCTAAGTGGTTATAAGTTTACGACGTTACGTATACTTGAAATATGATTTGAACTTGAAAACTCGGAGACTCTGACACTATATTAAGCTGGTCAGTGGCATGGCGGGGCCTGGGCGACCTGGGCCCCCGCCCAGGGCCCCATCACCAAAACAGATAAATACAATTAAAGCTCTAACTATGATATGCATATTACTGTCAGCCTAGTGGGTTAGACTAAGGTAACTGTTACAGGTGGTTGCGGTTTCGAATCCTGGTGGCAGCATTTTATCTCATTTTATGCTTTTCTTTTTCTCATGTGCTCCGTATTTGCCTTCAACCATCTCGTTTTGCAACGCTTTCTAATGTCCACTTTATATTTTTAATTTATACACATCATTTTCTCCGTTTTCCGTTTAGATATACTTAAACTTTCTTTTTTCTTTTCTTTTTTTCCGTAGCATGCCTTTTACATTAGCAAATATATTTCTTGATATATGCAAATATGTGAATGTGACCATGCTTTACGCCTTTATGTACTCAAATAACTTTTAAAGTATCCCTAAAAAAATAACTTTATTTCCGATATTGGCCGCATTAAAAAAAAATCAGGGGCCCCAATTTGGAAGTTCGCCCAGGGCCCCCGAAATCTCCCACACGGCCCTGAAGCTGGTGATTGAAGCCAAATAATCGATTTTATACCTTGATACAAATTAAATTATTCGGATTACACACGTTGACACGTACGATTGTGAACTTGAAATTAATGCATAACATTATTGAAGTATCGGACCCATGATAAGATGATTGCAACCAACTAACCAAGCTTTCCCATGCATATCCCAAATAAGAGCACAAGCAATTTCGTACCACTCGATAAATATGATGCAAAGTTTCGGTACCACCATATTACTCACATCGAGCATAATACATGTGTACGCTGCAGTTCATGGTTCCCGCCTTCAACGAAAGTTGTAGTGATATGATCAATAAATGGGAGAAATTGGCATCAGAGACGGGTTCATGCGAGATAGATGTGTGGTTTGATCTTCAAAACTTAGCCGCAGATGTTATTTCTCGAGCTGCGTTTGGAAGTAGTTATGAAGAAGGCAGGAAAATTTTCGAACTCATCAGCGAACAATTGGCGCTTGTAATTCCTATTGCGAATGCAACGTACATTCCTGGATGGAGGTAACAACTACTTATAATTCAATTGTTGCGAGAAAAATAAATTACGAATCATAAAATGTTACGTTCATTTTAAATAAATTACATGAACCATGAAACTCCTATGATCAGACCGTCATATACAAGGTTTTTCAGTTACAATGTGGGAACGAGTCACATATTGAACTAATAATAAGTCGTTTTTCTTGTTGTTCTATGTAGATTTGTCCCAACAAAGGCGAATAGGACTTTAAAGCAATATGCTACTAAAATCAGAACTATGATAAGAGACATTATCAACAAGAGGGAAAAGGCAATAAAAGCAGGGGAAAAGCCTAAGGATGACTTACTTGGTATATTGTTGGAGTCAAGTTCTAAGGACTTTGGACAAAAAAATGACGGAAACAAGAAGACCAAAATTGGCCTGAGTCTTGGAGAAGTTATTGATGAATGCAAGATATTCTACTTAGCAGGCCAAGAACCTACCTCAACTCTGCTTGTTTGGACTTTGATTATGTTGAGTAAACACCAAGATTGGCAAAATCGAGCTCGAGAAGAAGTCTTGAGTACCTTTGGGTCTAACACCCCTGATTTCCATGGACTTAATCACCTCAAAACTGTAAGTATTTTGCGCATTTTCTCTATATCCATTTTTCGTGAAACAGGTTCATTCAAAAATATTCGAGTTCGTTACTGCTAATGAATGCGTTGTATAATGTTATACTTACCTCGTACATGTGTTTTTGATAGGTGAACATGATATTACAAGAAGTTTTGAGATTATATTCTCCGGTAGCGGAGCTACTACGTGGCGTTTGGGAAGACACTAAAGTAGGTGACATATTTATACCAGCAGGTGTACTAGTACGTTTGCCAATACTACATGTTCAACATGATGAAAAAATATGGGGTGAAGATGCGAAACAGTTTAATCCAGACAGGTTTAGTGAAGGCATGTCTAAGGCAACACATGGAAATATGTCATTTTTCGCATTTGGTTGGGGTCCTAGAATTTGCATTGGATCAAATTTCGCCATGACCGAAGCTCGATTAGCGTTGGTATCGATCCTACAACGTTTCTCTCTCGAGCTTTCACCGGCTTATGTTCATGCTCCGGCTACCATGGCCACTCTTCGGCCTCAGTTTGGTGCTCCTATTATCTTGAAACGATTGTGATTATAACAAGCTCGCTATGTGCAATGTCGTGGCAATTTATTTTTCTTTCTTTTTGGAGTCAAAGTCGTAGCATTATTACTATATCGTGATCGGATAAATAATGTGGTATTTTGTAAGGATTTTTGCGTGACTCGGTTTAATTAGTACGATTAATATAATGTATGATTGTCATGATGAATAATTATCTTAAATGGTTATGATCTTATTTTTATAACCTTGTCAAAAACTCAAGTGTCTTTGTTTTGTTTGTGTTGGGGAAAAATGCTACAAAAAACGGCGTGGGAGACGGTAAACGGCCTACGATAATTGGAAGATGAGTAATACAACGATTATAGTGCAAACAATACTAGTTCAAACACAATAATTATAGGTGGAAAACCCTTATCAACCAATGGAAAAACCACCGCCACTCTTGGCTCAATTAATCCACTAGTAAGAGAATCGATAGGTTAAGTATACAATCAACAATACAACCAATCAACAATACAACCAATCAACAACACAAGTATACTATCTCTAAGTTTAGATTCTAATTGCAATTATCCTAATTCAATTAGTAACCTCTCTACCTCAAAGATCTACTAGTACCTTGTTGATGAATACCGGTACACCAAGACCGAATATCGTTGTTGTAGCTGCAACCTCCCACACGAGCTCAACGTAGAGTAGATCAGACCAACCACCTTTAGTGTTTGTTATTTTCTTACTCTCCCTCTAGTTAACTCTTGTACTCTTTGGATCATATATCCAAGAAGGTTCCATAATTCTAAAACTAATTGGCCATATACTAGTATGGAGTAACTCTTTAATTTATATACATATCAACTCTCTTCTCTTTTTTCCAATGTGAGACACTCGGAGATGGAGCTCTTTTCAATACGCGAATTGTGACTTACTCGTATCATTATTTCACTGGAGTCCCCAGCTGGGACCGCAGAGTGAGATATGAGTCAAACGTTACATAATTGTGTTGTAATTAACCAGAACACCATCACTTTTTGAGGCTGACTTATCATGAAGCTGATCTTCTATGCAAGGCTAAAAATGTCAATTTTAGAGACCCACAATAATAATATTATAAACAAAATGAGAACAAAAATGATCTTATGACGATTGGTATCAAATGAAAGATAAGCGTCGTCAGAAAAGTCTATATCCATACAGTATTTACTTGAGTAGGAATTTTTGAAGGGTGTGGGCTGGAGAAATGTTATTTTGGTTGTTCATAGTCAAAATGACTTGGAGGACAAGTACATACTACAATTCAAGCATCAAGAAAGGAGAAAAGAGCATGGAAATTGAGTAATAGACATGTCGTATTGTTATTGAACTCTAATTATGAGTCCCACGCTTTGAGGACGTTATCAGCTATCTGACGTCCACATTGTTTGACTCGATAATGTAGTGATCGCACTCGATCATACAATTAGTCTTCCACTTGTGACTTGTGACTAGTTAGTAGTTACCCATGGCCATTTCAAAGGTACACAAGCCAACAAGTTACACATATACTCCGTATAAACAGTTTATGTAATATTTACGTATTTCAAGAAAAATTGTGGTATTCGGTGTACCCAGTCTCGCCTAGAGTTCGAGACTCAAGACCAAAAATGTTAATTTTTTTATATTTAATACTACTCCTACTGATACAACCCACTTTAGAGTGGGTTTTGTGGCGTTAATATTGGGTTTTTCATACCATTTTCGGATCATTTATGGCATTATTCTATTTGTTATGTTTTTGAGCTAATTTGAAGAATATATGCAAGTTTGATCATTTATGCAAGTTCGGGAATACTTTGATGCTGTTGTTACGGATCCCGAGGAGCGTAGAAGATCCGAAAGATGAAGAACGAGCCAAAGCTGAAGATTGGTGTCTAGACGACTCGTCCAGAGCAAGACGAGTCGTCCAGACGAGTCGTCCAAGTCCGGACGACTCCCAGACGACTCCCGCAGGAAGATTGGACTTTTGACGTAAAACTGCCAGACGACTCGTCTGGGAGCCGACGAGTCGTCCGACGAGTCGTCCCGCTATGGACGACTCGTCCCGCTGCTGTGTCGGCGTTTTGCGGATTTCCTAAATCCGTTTTGTAATAATTAGTATAAATACCTAGACTTCGTTTTATTGTTTTACATTCAGTTTTCTCAAGACCTAAAGTTTATTTTCAAGACTATGCAAGGCTAAAGACCTTATTCTCGGATTTATTAATTGAAGCTACAAATTCATCCGGACAATTGTGAGTTCTAACTATTTCAATTATTGTTGAGTATTATCATTCTCTTTGTTTTAATTGCTTATTGATTGATTTATCGTTATTTAGGTTGCAAACTAATTAACCCTAGGTTAAATCATATTGCTAGAATCATTAATCAAAGGACTAATTGTTTGTTTAATTGATTCACTAGTAGAAACTAAATCTTAATTCCGTGCTGATCATAGATCTAAGGTTTAGGAGAGAATTGATATATTGATTGAAGATCGAAACCGCGTGTGTCTAGATCTTATCTATCCTAGTTGTTATCGTTCTATTGCTTTATGCTTTCGCTGGATTGAATTTAGGCGCGCGTCTTTGTTATCCACCGATTAGGGCTAGTTGGTAGGGCTGATCTCTCTTGCTAGCTATTAATAAGGAACGATCGAAAACTTCGTTTTCACAACTAGGTACTCGACATAGTTGATCTCAGTGAGGACAATGATCAATTGGATGAACTGTAGTGGATATTAATCGTCCGAGATTTTTCCCTTAATTGATTTGCAAATTACTCTTTTGTGTTTGATTACTTGATCACTTATACTCATCAACCCCCCATTTGTTACTTGACATACATTGATAATTACCGTTCTCTGTGGATACGAACCTTACTTGCCTATTACTACGTTTTAGGTTAGTATTGAGATTTTATATTTGTAGGCATACGACTTTAGCCTGTCAAATTTTGGCGCCGCTGCCGGGGAACGGTTTTAATTTGTCTTTGTGTGTTTTTGCTTAGATTTGCATGATTTGTTTTCATAAGTGGTGATTCATGGCTATTATAAAATTTGAGCAATTTGCTGATGAATTATTTCATGACTATTATGTTCGACTTATGGAACATGTAATTGATCTGGCTTCTCGTGGTAGTGTTTTTGCTAAATGGGAATTAAATCTCATTATTCTTAGAGGCATCACCTCTGAAACTTGGGATTTGGCTCACTATATGAGTAATGGTAGTTTTGAATCCATGGACACTAATGAGATTTTGGAATTTTGGAAGAACATGGCACTTGCATCTTTTCAGGTACAATTGAAGGATAGTCATAATATGATGGTTCCTAATATGCTCTTAAATTTTGAAACTGATGTTGATTGTTTGAACATGGGTGAAATTGAGGAAACCGAAATTCTTGAACTTAATCAACCTTCACGAGAGCATATTACGGATTCATTTGTTATGGAGTCTAATGTGAGTCAGCGTGATACTTTTTCAGAGGAGCATGTTATCCTTTTGGATGCCGGTGTTGATTATGTTGGTTCTTGTGACTTTTCCAAGGAGAACGGGGTTGGGAAGGCAATGCATGAGCATATTGAGGTTCTTCCCACTAAGGGAGTTTCCCTCACATCCCAAATGAGTGACCCTATTACATTAGTGCCCAAACCCCCATGGGTCAATTACTGTCATTCCTTTTTATCCCTGTTTCATGATTTGTCGCACCAACAGTTTGAAGATTGTGACATAAAGAATAAATTTGAGCGTGGAGGTCCAGATAATCCTCATCTACATGATATCGCGACCTCTATTGTTTATGCACTACTGTTTACTAACGTTTTCTATTGCCAATCTATTGAGACTTATGCCAGCTCATTCGACAAACTTCTGAGAGCATTGAATTGTTCCGCTCTTAAGCCATATCTTTTTGTCAGTTCTAAGTGATCCAGGAAGAGAGCCGTGATATGCGTCGAGCCAACGACGTTAAACAAGTGCGCTTCTTGGGAGGCAACCCAAGTATTTTTCTAATTTTATTTTTTTTCTTTTCCTTTTGATTTGTTTGTTATTGTGTAGGTTTAAAAAAAAAATAGAAAATCCAAAAAAAAAAAAAAATGAAGAAGATGATGCTCATGTATACATTCTTTCTATCTCTTTTCTCTCCTCCTACTTATTCTCACCTTTCTTTCCCACCACAATTTTCTTCACCTGCGTCTATAAACCATCTCTCTTGGTTCCCCCCTATAATTCACCACTTTGTTTTTCTTATTCCACCACCATTTGCACCCTTTCCCCCAATATATTTTATTTATGCCATTAATGGTGTACTTGGAGGGCGGATTTGACGTTTATTAATCTGTGATATGGTGTATGTGTGTTTCATGATAGTGGTGAATAGGTCCTCTATTTGTTTTGGACCTTCCTATTTGAGGGAGTATGGAGGTTTTGTGAGATGTGTGGTGGATTATTGGTGACGACTTTTTCTTGAGGGTGTTTGGGATATTGTGTGAGTTGAGTGTGGCTCTAGACCCTATTTCCATTTTCCATGAGCCCATTGCCTTGAGTATTATGACGAGGAGGAGTTGTTCGTTCTTGCATACTTTTGGAGTGATATGGGAGAACTGCATATTTTATGCGCTTGTTTGTCTTTTCCCCTATTTATTGTTGTCCTATTATATTGTTGTTGTGGTTCACATTGAGGACAATGTTCGGTTTAAGCATGGGGGAGAGGATGTCATCATCTTTGTTGTAATATATGTACGTGATTTTAGTTTTTTTTTTTTTCAGAAAAAAAAAAGAAATAAAAAAAGGAAAAAAAAGAAGAGAGAAGACAGTCAGATAAGAGAGGAGCGTGAAAAGAAAGTCAGGAAAAGACACGAGAGAAGAAAGTAAGTCGGTGAGCATTGGAAAAGTTAACGAGAGGCTAGGTGAAAACCCGAAAGGGCGCCTAGGCAAAATGAGTAGAGTGTGCTACTGTACCGGCGATGCATAAGAAGGGTGTTTTGAAGGTCGTGTCAGGGTAGGTCTCTCTTGGATGATATAAGGAGGTTCGGTTGGATTGTATAGTATAGGTGATAGGATAGAAAATCCTCGATTCCCTTGGTTGTTAGGGGATGTTGGTGGCTTTATCGAGGTGGTCTTTGATCCGATGTCATTAATCCGGACCTAGGCTCACGAGGGTGTTGTGTGTGAGCGGCTTAGGGATACTTAGGGCATTTGTAGGTCCCTTTGCCATTTGGTTACTCTTTTGGTGGTTGTGTGTTGTGGAGCATAAGATGGTTAGGAACCGTTATGTTGAGGATACATCTGTGACGGTCCCTAACTAGGAAGACGAAAACCATAAATGGAGTAGAGGAGGTAGGTAGACGTCTATTTTTCCCGTGCTGCTTGTTAAAAGGTCTTGGAGACATTTTGGAGTTGGTTGTGTTACTCGAGGACGAGTAAAGGTCTAAGCATGGGGGAATTTGATACACACCACTTAGTAGTGGTGAAAGATGGGTTTTGATGCATTTAAATGATTGCTTTTGGATCAATTTATTAGCTAATTCTATCATTCGTGTATTTGTGCTTTAATATAAGAATTAGTGGTTTTGTATGTATTTATGGCCTCAAGATTGATGTGCAATTGTGTGGAACGACAATGAGGCGATAAAAGATGATCCAAGGAGCGAGATGCCAAGTTTTGGGCAAGTTTGGAAGAAATTTCAGTCCATTTACGGAAGGTCAACTTTGAAGCTTCATAACTCTCAAACGGCTTGGAATTTTGTACTGAAACCAACGGCATATTAAAGTTCATGATCTTAGCTTTCCAGGAAGTGGACAGACGTTGTCATAGGCCAAGTAACGAAGAAGTTATGACCGTTTGAAAAACATCGCCAGAGCCAGTCCGCTGAAGACGACTCGTCTGACTATAGACGAGTCGTCCGACGAGTCGTCGCGAACCAGACGACTTCTAGACGACTCTCACAGTGACTTCAGCAGTCTGGCGAAAAGGTGTCAGACGACTGGTCTGGAAGCCGACGAGTCGTCCGACGAGTCGTCCCGATCTGGACGACTCGTCCGCTGCTGTGTCGGCGTAAGGACGGGTTTCCTAAACCCGTTTTGTAATCTTTTTCTATTTAAACCTAAGTTTCGTTTTATTATTTTTCATTCAATATTCAGAACTTTTAGAGCTTATTTTCAAGACTATGCAAGGTTAAAGACCTTTATTCTCGGATCGATTAATCGAAACTATTATTCACCGTCAATTGTGAGTTTGATTCTAATTCCTTTATTCGTTTGAGTATTGTTTATTTCTCTTGTTCTTGTTGTTATTGATTGATTTATTGTTTAATTAGGTTGCAAACTAATTAGCCCTAGATCTATCATATTGCTAGATTCACAATTTAAGGACTAATTGTTAGATTGTTGATTCACAAGTAGCAACTAGCCTAGTATTTCTATGCTGAACATCGGTATTAGGTTAGAGAGAATAAACATATTAATTGAAGATCGAAACCGCGTGTGTCTAGATCTTGTTAATCTTAATTGATATCGTTTAATTGCTTTATGCTTTCGCTGGATTGAATTTAGGCGCGCGTCTTTGTTATCCACCGATTAGGGCTATTAGGTAGGGCTGATCTCTCCTCTTAGCTACAATTAAGAAACGATAGGAAATTATATTTCTACAACTAAGTACTCAACGAATTAGGATTAGTTGATAACTAGGACCAATTAGGTGAACGATAGTGGGTATTAATTGTCCGAGATCTTTTCCTCCATTTGTCTACAAATTACTCTTTGTTGTTTTGATTACTTGATCACTTATACTCATTAACCCCCCCATTTGTTACTTGACATACATTGAAAATTACCGTTCTCTGTGGATACGAACCTTGCTTCCCTTTTACTACGTTTTAGGTTAGCATTGATATTTTATATTTGTAGGCATACGACTTTAGCCTGTCAAATTTTGGCGCCGTTGTCGGGAACGGTTTATTTTGTCTTTGTGTGTTTTTGCTTAGATTTGCATGATTTGTTTTCATAAGTGGTGATTCATGGCTATTATAAAATTTGAACAATTTGCTGATGAATTGTTTCATGACTATTATGTTCGACTTATGGAACATGTAATTGATCTGGCTTATCGTGGTAGTGTTTTTGCTAAATGGGAATTAAATCTCATTATTCTTAGAGGCATAACCTCTGAAACTTGGGATTTGGCTTACTATATGAGTAATGGTAGTTTTGAATCCATGGACACTACTGAGATTTTGGAATTCTGGAAGAACATGGCACTTGCATCTTTTCAGGTACAATTGAAGGATAGTCATATGACAATTCCTATTATGCTCCCAAATTTTGAAACTGATTGAATGTTTGAACATGGGTGAAATTGAGGAAACCGACATTCTTGAACTTAATCAACCTTCACGAGAGCATATTAAGGATTCGTTTGTTATGGAGACTAATGTGAGTCAGCGTGATACTCTTTCAGAAGAGGATGTTATCTTTTTGGATGACGGTGTAGATTATGTTGGTTCTTGTGATTTTTCGAATGAGAATGGGGTTGGGGAGATAACACATGAGCAAATTGAGGTGCATCCCACTAAGGGAGCTTCCCTCACATCTCCAATGAGTGAACCTATTACGTTAGTCCCCAAACCTCCATGGGTCAATTACTGTCACTCCTTTCTATCCATGTCTCATGATTTGTCGCATCAAAAGTCTGAAGATTGTGACATAGAGAATAGATTTGAGCGTGGAGGTCCAGATTACCCTCATCTACATGATATCCCGACCTCTATTGTTTATGCACTGCTGTTTACTAATATTTTCTATTGTCAATCTTTTGAGACTTATGCCAGCTTATTCGACAAACTTCTGAGAGCATTGAATTGTTCCGATCTTGAGCCATGGTTTCTGTTTATCTATTCTAAGTGATCCAGGAAGAGAGTCATGATATGCGTCGAGCCAACGACGTTAAACAAGTGCGCTTCTTGGGAGGCAACCCAAGTATTTTTCTTATTTCATTTTCTTTTTCTTTTTGATTTGTTTGTTATTGTGTAGGTTTAAAAAAAAAAAAAAACAGAAAATCCAAAAAAAAAGAAGATGCTCAGGTATGCATTCTTTCCTTCCCTTTTCTCTCTTCCTATTTATTCTCACCTTTCTTTCCCACCACAATTTTCTTCACCTGTTTTATAGACCATCTCTCTTTGTTCCCACCTATGATTCACCACTTTGTTTTTCTTATTCCACCACCATTTGCACCCTTCCAATATATTTTATTTATGCCATTAATGGTGTCTTTGGAGGGCGGATTTGACGTTTACTTTGTGATATGGTGTATGTGTGTTGCATGATAGTGGTGAATAGGTCCTTTATTTGTTTTGGACCTTGCTATTTGAGGGAGTATGGAGGTTCTGTGAGATGTGTGGTGGATTGGTGACGACTTTTTCTCGAGGGTGTTTGGGATATTCTGTGAGTTGAGTGTGGCTCTACACCCTGTTTCTATTTTCTATGAGCCAATTCCCTTGAGTATTATGATGAGAATGAGGTGTTCGTTCTTGCATACTTTTGGAGTGACAAGGGAGAAATGCATATTTTATGAGCTTGTTTATCTTTTCCCCTATTTATTGTTGTCCTATTCTATTGTTGGTGTGGTTCACATTGAGGACAATGTTCGGTTTAAGCATGGGGGAGAAGATGTCATCATCTTTGTTGTATTATATGTACGTGATTTTAGTATTTTTGCAAAAAAAAAAAAAAAAAAAAAAAAAAAAAAAAAAAAACGAAAATTGAAAAAGAGGAAAAAAGAAGAGAGAAGAAAGTCAGTCGGTGAGCATTGGAAAAGTTAACGAGAGGCTAGGTGAAAACCCGAAAGGGCGCCTAGACAAAATGAGTGGAGTGTGCCACTGTTCTGTACCGGTGTTGCATAGGAAGGGTGTTTTGAAGGTCGTGTCAGGGTAGGTCTCTCTTGGATGGTATAAGGAGGTTCGGTTGGATTGTAGAGTTTAGGTAATAGGCTAGAAAATCCTCGATTCCCTTGGTTGTTTGGGGTAGTTGGTGGCTTTATCGAGGTGGTCTTGGATCCGAGTGCATTAATCCGGACCTAGGCTCACGAGGGTGATGTGTGTGAGCGGCTTAGGGACAATTAGGCCATTTTTAGGTCCCTTTGCCATTTGGTTACTCTTTTGTGGTTGTGTTTTTGTGGAGCATAAGATGGTTAGGGACCGTTATGTTGAGGATACATCTGTAACGGCTCCTAACTAGGAAGACGAAGACCATAACTGGAGTAGAGGAGATAGGTAGATATCATTTCTTCCCGTGCTGCTTGTCAAAAGACCTTGGAGACATATTGATGATGATTGTGATACTCGAGGACGAGTAAAGGTCTAAGCATGGGGGAATTTGATACAACCCACTTTAGAGTGGGTTTTGTGGCGTTAATATTGGGTTTTTCATACCATTTTCGGATCATTTATGGCATTATTCTATTTGTTATGTTTTTGAGCTAATTTGAAGAATATATGCAAGTTTGATCATTTATGCAAGTTCGGGAATACTTTGATGCTGTTGTTACGGATCCCGAGGAGCGTAGAAGATCCGAAAGATGAAGAACGAGCCAAAGCTGAAGATTGGTGTCTAGACGACTCGTCCAGAGCAAGATGAGTCGTCCAGACGAGTCGTCCAAGTCCGAACGACTCCCAGACGACTCCCGCAGGAAGATTGGACTTTTGACGTAAAACTGCCAGACGACTCGTCTGGGAGCCGACGAGTCGTCCGACGAGTCGTCCCGCTATGGACGACTCGTCCCGCTGTTGTGTCGGCGTTTTGCGGATTTCCTAAATCCGTTTTGTAATAATTAGTATAAATACCTAGACTTCGTTTTATTGTTTTACATTCAGTTTTCTCAAGACCTAAAGTTTATTTTCAAGACTATGCAAGGCTAAAGACCTTATTCTCGGATTTATTAATTGAAGCTACAAATTCATCCGGACAATTGTGAGTTCTAACTATTTCAATTATTGTTGAGTATTATCATTCTCTTTGTTTTAATTGCTTATTGATTGATTTATCGTTATTTAGGTTGCAAACTAATTAACCCTAGGTTAAATCATATTGCTAGAATCATTAATCAAAGGACTAATTGTTTGTTTAATTGATTCACTAGTAGAAACTAAATCTTAATTCCGTGCTGATCATAGATCTAAGGTTTAGGAGAGAATTGATATATTGATTGAAGATCGAAACCGCGTGTGTCTAGATCTTATCTATCCTAGTTGTTATCGTTCTATTGCTTTATGCTTTCGCTGGATTGAATTTAGGCGCGCGTCTTTGTTATCCACCGATTAGGGCTAGTTGGTAGGGCTGATCTCTCTTGCTAGCTATTAATAAGGAACGATCGAAAACTTCGTTTTCACAACTAGGTACTCGACATAGTTGATCTCAGTGAGGACAATGATCAATTGGATGAACTGTAGTGGATATTAATCGTCCGAGACTTTTCCCTTAATTGATTTGCAAATTACTCTTTTGTGGTTGATTACTTGATCACTTATACTCATCAACCCCCCATTTGTTACTTGACATACATTGATAATTACCGTTCTCTGTGGATACGAACCTTACTTGCCTATTACTACGTTTTAGGTTAGTATTGAGATTTTATATTTGTAGGCATACGACTTTAGCCTGTCACCTACCCAAAGAGATTTTGCTGTTTTTTTTTTTTTACAGTTTCGATTTGACATGTTGGGAACTATTTGTACACTAAATTAAAGACCCGTTTACCTTAAAATCAAGTAAAGTTGGTTGATTGCAATGCAGAATGAAATACTTACTAATTTTTAAAGCAAGTGAACGATTCATTTGGTTTAAATATATATAGCTCCCAACATGACAACTTTAAACTGAAAAAGAAAAAAGAAAAATCTCTTTGGTTAGGAGGGAGTATATTTTTTTGACCAAAATGTTAGCATGGTAAAGGAAATTACACCACATTTTGAGCTTCCCTTTATTGAGCATTCTATAGTATAAATACCCCTCCATCCATTCCTTTACCACTACTTAGCTTCACTACCTTCTTAACTTCTTCATCTCAACCTACACAATTAATTACTTTACTACAAATTTATTAACTACAACTACCAATATTCTAGCTTTATATACAAGTATTATTGAAGAAATGATAATGGATGCATCAACGTGCATGTCAATTGGAATTTCATTGGCCTGTATCTTGGTCGTGACATTATCATGGAGTGTGTTTAAGTGGGTTTGGTTAACTCCTAAGAAATTAGAGAAGATTCTTAGAGACCAAGGATTTCAAGGTAACCCTTACAAAATTATGTATGGAGATTCCGAAGAAAAAGATAGGATGCTCATGGAAGCTAGATCAA
This sequence comes from Spergularia bocconei, assembly GCA_963457585.1. Taxonomy (NCBI): domain Eukaryota; kingdom Viridiplantae; phylum Streptophyta; class Magnoliopsida; order Caryophyllales; family Caryophyllaceae; genus Spergularia; species Spergularia bocconei. The sequence goes on from OY734949.1 coordinate 4,361,413, forward strand.
AGCCCATGTCTACATTGTCTAATGATATTCTTTCTCATACGCTACCATTCCAGCAATATATAATCAATAACTACGGTAAGAGAGACATTTCACAACGCTAGTTGTATTGTTAGAGGTTTAATGGGCAAACACGAACATACAGATGAACATTGTCTAACTTTACTATAAATCGTGCTTACACTCCGTAGTTGATAGGTTTATTTACAATTTGCTCAAAAGAAACAGTATTTCATCTCTTACTATTAATGGAATGCTAGCTAGATAGTACAGTACATCTTAGTGTCGTAGACTGTTAGACACCAAGTATATGTTCCGACTATAAACGTATGTACACACATAAGAATGAACGATAATTTGAAAAAGTTCTTACAAGGTATAATAAGAGATAGTCTTAATAAGTCTTCTAAGTGCAGTTGAACAAGTGCTAGCTAATTTTTCGCCACGTTGTGACGTTCTATCAAAATCCTAACAGAAATAATGATTTATAAATTACAGGGAACAAGAGTTTTACATGGAACGGACCAACACCAGTTGTGAACATCGGAGAGCCGGAGCAAATGAGAGAAGTATTCATGAAGATACATGATTTTCAAAAACCCCAAACAAACCCGATTATTTCGACGGTGGCCCCTGGTTTGATACAGTTAGAAGGTGATTTGTGGGCCCAACATAGGAAGATTCTTAACCCAGCATTCCACATGGAGAAGATAAAGGTACGTCCATTTCTTTCTTAGGTCTGTTTAGCCAACCTCCAATTTCTGCAAAACTACTTCTCAAAAACAGTTTCTTGAGGAGGAGTTCCAATTGGAGTTTCTACTTTTGATGAACAAATTTATACTAGAATTGTTTATTAAAAACGAGAAACTATATTTTCTCAGTTTTGGGTGTTTGGCCAGTTTTCAGTTTCTAGGCCCATAAACTGTCCAGAAACAGTTCAGACGTTTGGCCAAACACACCCTTAATCTCTCTTTTTTAATTAGCTAATTTGGAAGGGGGTGCTATAGAGTAGGAGTATTTATTTATTTCAAAAGAAAGTGGAGTATTTATGGATACTTTCTTCTCTTTAGAAGAGTGTCCATAACATCCCCCAATTTGGAATTATCGAAGTACATCAACATGGCTGATACCACGCACATAGGTAAAAAAATAAGATCTTATATGGAATATTGTTACAGTACCAAGAACTGTACTGTAATCTAGCATCAAATCCGTGGGTTAGGAGCTGTGCTCAACTAACACGGAAGAAGATACAGAAGAAGAAAAGATAGTTAGGGGAGCAAGCTCAACCCAGAAACTTCAAGAGGAAGATTAGGAAAGAGGAGGAAATTGAGAGAAACTGGAAATCAGAGAAAAGAGGGGAATTTTCATTCAATTTTTGCATAAACTCAGAAATGAATCTTACAACCATATTTATACAACTATGAGTTTGTTAGCTGTCATTGTCATAGCCTAACAACCTACAACAAACTCTCAATTTGCTAATTAATCCCTATAACATTCCACCCTCCTTAGAACAAGACTTGCCCTCAAGTCTTCTAATGATAGAAACCTTGCTGCCAAACCATGGAATATCTCATAACTTTTCACCATTCTTCACACTTCAAGATGACTTTCACCATTTTTTCCATTTCAAAGCTAATTTGCTATTAAATCCCTGCCCAGACTTTACTCTCAAGTCCCTGCCCAGCTTCAGTTTGCATTCCAGTCCCTGCAACCTCAGTTTTGCCTCCGGGATCGAAAATCCATCTTGTTTCTACAGAACGCAGCATTCTTGAGCAAAAATCAACATCAAAGGATGATTTTATGCGTAGATATTCAGCAATCCTGATTTGCAGGCTTCTTGATACAACCTCATGAATAGAGTTAGGACTTCCTGTTGAATCTTCACCAATTGGAATTCTTTGAGAAAATTCAGAAGAAACAGGTGGTATTTCCTGTGAAAATGCCACACTATTTTGATTTCCCACCATTGCAATCTTGAGAACCTTCTCATCAAGACTGATTCTCCCTGACTTTCCGAGGTCAAACATTGGGTTTGATAGAGCTTCAACTGCAAGTTTCAGCCTGCTTTCACCAATTTCTTCTGCAATTTCAGCAATTTCATCCCCTAGATTTCCTTGCAAACCATCAGTCATGTTTGCTGTGATTTCTTGCGAAATTTCCGAAAGTGGAGGTGAAATTTTATCATCAAAACTTTCTTGCTGCAGCATTCCACCAATTTCATCACTTTCATATTGCTTTGCAATGTACCCACCCGATTTTTGATAGAAAGTCTCTGCATCTGTCAACTGCTTTGGTACATTTCTTGCACAATTTTCAGAGGTAGACATTTCAGGCACGACTACTGCTCTAACATTCATCGAAATTTCCTGACTTTTACCATCTTCAAAGGCATCATACATACTCATGGGTCCACAAACTTGATTGAAGGGCCTAATTCCCTCAACTCCACCACTGTCCACAGTGATCTCTAAACACATATCCATCACATTTATACTATTATGCTGATTCATTGATTCCTGGAAATTATTTTGATCCTTCATGTGATTTTGTTGCTGTAACACACGAAATTCGTCTAATTTCGTTTTTAATTTCCCGAATTTAGCCTCCCAATCTTTAGTAGCAGACTGATCTTTATTACGGCTAAAATATCCTCCGAATCTATTTCCTACCTCCAGTATGAACGGAAACCAATCTGCATGTGGCCGTAACCTCAAATAATCCTGCCCAAATGACCTAGCATCATCTATCATGTGCAAAGAAGCCATCCTAACCCTCTCATTATCAGCAATATTGTATAAATCGAAATACTCTCTGCAATTCTTTACCCAATTCATAGGCTCACTTCCATCAAAGACAGGAAATTCTATTTTAGGCGTAAAGTCGAAGTTTCTTGGGTTACCTTCACCATTGTTGTTACTGTTAATTCGTGGACCGTCATTCACACTCTTTGGGCCCTGCTGCTGCTGCATATTCTGTACCATACCCCACAACTGCGCCATTTGTGCATCAAATGTTGCTCGCGACTCTGCCATTCTTGCCTCAAAGCTTGCTTGTGATTCTGCCATTCTTTTCTCAAAGCTTGGATTCACTGTGTTGCGGAAGCTTTCGGTGCGGTCGGAACCGCTCTGATACCAATGTTACAGTACCAAGAACTGTACTGTAATCTAGCATCAAATCCGTGAGTTAGGAGCTGTGCTCAACTAACACGGAAGAAGATACAGAAGAAGAAAAGATAGTTAGGGGAGCAAGCTCAACCCAGAAACTTCAAGAGGAAGATTAGGAAAGAGGAGGAAATTGAGAGAAACTGGAAATCAGAGAAAAGAGGGGAATTTTCATTCAATTTTTGCATAAACTCAGAAATGAATCTTACAACCATATTTATACAACTATGAGTTTGTTAGCTGTCATTGTCATAGCCTAACAACCTACAACAAACTCTCAATTTGCTAATTAATCCCTATAACAAATATTATGTCACTAGTTGACTCGTTAAATGTGCAATTATAAAAGTACATTAGAGTGATCAAGACTAAAGAGTAAAGAGGAACAATGAAAACGTAGTCATAAATCTTAATAGCTATGGCTCGTTTGGACAGTATCGTTTCTGGTATTCTGTTTTCTATTTTTTTTTTCTTTTTCGAAATCAAAGTCCGGTTTTTAAAATATAGAAAAGCTCATTTTCAGTTTTTAGCTGTGACCATCATTTTCCGTATGCCTTTTTGAAACAACCCATTTGGTTTTCATTTTGTAATTTTTTTAACTAATTTTAGCATGTGTACGTTGCAGTTCATGGTTCCCGCATTCAACGCAAGTTGTAATGACATGATCAATAAATGGGAGAAATTGGCATCGGAGACGGGTTCATGCGAGATAGATGTGCGGTCTGATCTTCAAAATTTAGCCGCAGATGTTATTTCTCGAGCTGCGTTCGGAAGTAGCTATGAAGAAGGCAGTAGAATTTTCGAACTCCTCATCGAACAATTGGCAGTTGTAATTCCTGTTGCGAATGCAATATACATTCCTGGATCGAGGTGACAACTTATTCCATTCTTACGAAGAATAATAACATTACGATTCACAAAAAGTTACGCTCAATTTTAAGAAATTACACGAACCATAAATCTGATAATAATCGCTATGAAGCACGGACACCAGTGCTTATACCATGCTCCCGGGAGCACAAGGAGCATGGTGGTCCTCCTCACAATAGATGAGTGGGGACCACATATTAAAAAATGAAAAATAATTTTAAGTGTGGTCCCCACTCCTTTATTGTGAGGAGGACCATCATGCTCCTTGTGCTCCCGGGAGCATGGTATAATTTGCGCACGGACACTGTCTTTAGGCCTACATGTCCGTGTCGTATCCGTGTCCAACACCGACACTCTCAGATACTTTCAATATACTAGTCACTATGAAATATTAAGCAATGGTTCTTCAACCTAATCCCCTACCAAAAATGGAAAAGAGTGAGGGGCTAAGAAACTAGTACAGTATTCCATAATAAATCCCCATAACAAGAGTGTTTATGTATTTTCTGATATGATATGATAATATATAAATAGTCAATTACAAGAAATTGGTCGGGAGCCGCGAAACAAGCTGGGCCCCCACACCCTTGGCTATAGAGAAACCAACACGAGTAAAAATGCTGAGTTTTTATTTTTTATTTTACGTGTCTACTGACGTGTCGTATCTATGTTGTTACAATGAATCACGTATTCCCATATCCATGTGGACCGTATCGTGTCGTGTCCGTGTCTCGTGTCCGTGTCTGTGCTTCCTAGAGAAGTCGTATCACATATGAAACTAATTAATTAAGTCATTTTTCTTGTTGTTCCATGTAGATTTATCCCAACAAAGGCGAATAGGACTATAAAGCAATATGATACTAAAATCAGAACTATGATAAGAGACAATATCAACAAGAGGCAAAAGGCAATAGAAGCAGGGGAAAAGCCTAAGGATGACTTACTTGGTATACTATTGGAGTCAAGTTCTAAGGACTTTGGACATAAAAATGATGGAAATAAGAAGACCAGAATTGGCCTCAGTCTTGGAGAAGTTATTGATGAGTGCAAGATATTCTACTTAACAGGCCAAGAACCCACGTCAACCCTGCTTGTTTGGACTTTGATTATGTTGAGTAAACACCAAGATTGGCAAAATCGAGCTCGAGAAGAAGTCTTGAGTACCTTTGGGTCTAACACCCCTGATTTCCATGGACTTAATCACCTCAAAACTGTAAGTATTTTGCGCATTTTCTCTATATCCACTTTTCGTGAAACAGGTTCAATGGTTCATCCAAAAATATTCGAGTTACTGCTGAAAACGCGCTGTATAATGTTATACTTACCTCGTACATGTGTTTTTGATAGGTGAACATGATATTACAAGAAGTTTTAAGATTATATCCTGCGGTACCGGAGCTACTTCGTCGCGTTTGGGAAAACATCAAACTAGGTGACATATTGATACCAGGAGGTGTACTAGTAAGTTTGCCAATACTACATGTTCAACATGATGAAAAAATATGGGGTGAAGATGCAAAACAATTTAATCCAGACAGGTTTAGTGAAGGCATGTCTAAGGCAACACATGGAAATATGTCATTTTTCGCATTTGGTTGGGGTCCTAGAATTTGCATTGGATCAAATTTCGCCATGACTGAAGCTCGATTAGCGTTGGTATCGATCCTACAACGTTTCTCTCTCGAGCTTTCACCGGCTTATGTTCATGCTCCAGCTATCACGGGCACTCTTCGGCCCCAGCATGGTGCTCCCATTATCTTGAAACGATTGTAATGGTTATGGACTTATGGTTATTATAACAAGCTTCGTTTGTAAATTGTAATCTATATAAATAGCAATAAGCACTACTATGTGTGCAAGTTTTTTTTTTTTTTGATATTTTAATTTGAAGTCAATGTCGTAGCATTATTAAATTAGCATATACACCAATACACCATATATGGTGATCAGATAAAAAATGTGGTGTTTTTGTAACGATTATTGTTGCATAAATTGGTTAAGTAGGATTGTATGATTGTTATATGATGAATATAATATATAATTATCTTAAAGGGTGATGATCTTACTGTTGACATCTTTTGAAACTTGAAAAAATTAATTGTCTTTATTTTTTGGAAGTCAAATTAAAAGTCTTTTTGATTCTATGATATGTCGTAGTGTGATGTTGATTGTGTGTTGATGACGGATTTGAAATACGGAGTATGAGGATGAATCTAATTGATCGACTATGAACTCTAAGTCTCTAACTGAAAATCATCGGCCCCACTTTCTATCTCACCCCATCATGATGAGAATTGTCTAAATAGGTTCATGCTCTGTACATCTTACTCATAGATTTTTGTGACTTGAATTATGAGGAGTACACTATCTTATTAGAGAAAGTAGCAAGGTCGGAATTGAAGATTTGGAGAGTTTTAGAGAGTCGGGTGAAAAAGACCGCATAAATTATACACTGGCACATTACTCATTACACATGTAATTACTAGTACTTTTTTTTTTGCCCCTACAAGGCATAAGTGACTATTTTATATTTTTATGCATCTCATGAATACTGAAAAATTGTGAAGAATATAATCTAAAATATTAGGGACTAGACCCTCAAAAGAAAAATATTAGGGACTAATTTTTTTTACATGTAATAAGAATAATATTGTCATGCACATTTTTTTCATTTTTTTTCTTCACTGGTACTTCTGGTAGTTATATTTTTTTTCAGTGGGTAGTCTCACAATAATTTAGTGTGAGACGGATCCTATAACCCAGTTTCTATATTATTTATACCCTTATAGAAAACAGTTTTTTTTTTTTTATAATAATGAATAAAAAATATTAATATCCCTAGATTTTTTTCCACAATATACTCAACTACTCTACTTTTCCCTCTCCTCTCTTTACACGTTTCTTCTTCCTTCTTCCTCCATTTTTCTTGTTACCCAAAATCTCACCATTTTGCATTGCTTAATTCAACCATTTTGCATTTTGGATTGAGATGGGGAAAAAAAATCACGACTCTATCTTTCTCTCTCTCCTCCCTTCCATTAAAATGTGTGGGGAGAAAAACATTGTTGTGAAGGTTCTATCGAAATGAAATAGAGTTCCATCGAAATGAAAGAGATTATGTAGATTCAAAAGTCCAAGGTTTGTAAGCTATTCATATGATTTTTCCCTAATTTGATTTATTTGCTGGGTAATTCAACTAACTGAAAAACACTTTTATTAAAATGTTGTTTGATTTTCTTTGTTGTGCTTTTGAATCAATGTGGATTTGTGTTGAGTGCAACTGGTTTCTATGTTTGAATTGCATGTATAATACAATCTGATTGATTACGTTTTCAGTATCATATTGTATGTGTTAGATAATCTGATTACGTTTTTGGATAAAGGGTTTACAATGAAACGCTACCTGATTACCATCAAGAACCAACATTTAGTAATCTAGATGTGTTTCATCGTAGTCCACTTTGTTCAAAATTAAACGTAAGTGTGATTGCACAAAGATAACAAAAAGTGTAGAATTAGTGATATTGTTTGAGAAAGCAAACGAATGTGATTAATTGACAATCATGTAATGAGTGATAGTGTAAAACAATCTCTAAGTAACCCCTAAAAGTTTAATTATAGACCAGTTATTGTGAGTACTCGATAGTATAAATTGTAGATTGTCACATAAGTATTTAAAGTAACGCTTAAAGATGATGCTGTAGGCCACTTACTTTTAACCATATTTTAAAAAAAAAAGGTTTACCATAAACTAGTTCTTGGTCACATTTTACGATTTCATATTTTTAACATTTCATCATATTACTAATGGTTGAGTAACCTGTTTTTGCTTCATCGTATCCCATTTAGAATTAAATGTATAGGTTATTGTTTTCTTTTTTTGTTACAATGTATAGTTATTGTCACAAGTCGTGATTTCATATTATGCAAATTATCAAATTATACATTTGTTTAATCCTAATACACTTTGAATAAAGCGTAACACCTAAAAGTTGTAATTTAAGTTGGTTATGGTAAGTAGTACTGTTACCAAAATTGTTGCATGTGTAACCTATATGTCTCTCATCTTAATCCACTTTGAATTAAGCGTATGGGTCATTATTGAAGGAGCATCATCACCCAATTTCTTAAAGTAATGCTTTCTAATTATATTGTAGTTAACTTAAATGTTACTCATTTTATAGATAAAGGTTGTACTATAAACCGATTCTTGCCTTCTTGGTCACAAAGTCGTCATTTCAAGATTTTCACATTTCACCATATTACTAATCGTTGTAATTAACTTGCATTTGTTTCATCGTAATCCACTTTGAATTAAACGGAGTGATTATGGTACAAAAAGTGAGACCGTTATGGTGATCCGGTTTATGGTCAAAACCGGGTTGAATTAAACGGAGTGATTATGGTACTAATCCGTCTCACAATATGTTATGGTGAGACCGTCTCATATAAGACTTGTTGATTTTCGTATCATGATTTGAGTTTGTTGAACACATAGTACGTAATAACTTTGTATAGTATAAAAAGCACGTCAAAATGCTTATGGTACCAATTGACATAATAATATGTAGGCTTGATGTTCATCTCAACTCCCCTGAACTTTTTTAGCACTTGAATTTTAACAAATTAGAGGATTTAATGATAATGTATACTCTATGTGACACTCAATAACGCATGTTTTTGTAAGTTAATATATGTATTACTAGATTCTCCTAAATACAATATAGAGGATTCTCCTAAATACAATATAGGGATAGAACATCACAACACCCTTAGGAAAATTGGTTACGAGGAAGTTCGACTCACCAGAGTTGGGCAACCACCTATGTAATTAGCCGATGAATTCCTTATTCGTAAAATGAGTTAATAGCTCGAGAGATGAATTTTTCAAGCTCCTCTATACCTCTATGTACTCCACATTAATTTGACAATTCATTATCACAAAAATCAATCAATTATCTCTAATCAACCATTAAAAATGCGAACAGTGATAAAACCATATCAGTTTGATTACATAATTAACTACACACATTTGTCGAAACGATACGTAACTTGTCATTCAAGTTGATGGGTCCGCTCGATCGACATAGATTGTGGTATGAACAACAAAACACGTACTCCTAACTCGTAAGTCGTATGTAGGGACTTTAAGCAGTCTCGAAAAGGCATTCTTGCTTGTGGCCCATGGTAATGGCGTAAGTAGTGACATAATGCAAAATCTAGCTAAGTGTTGGCAAGTTGGCAACAATCCCATGCAAATAAAGGACTTTGTGGAGACTCTCTCACCTCCTAAGTCCTAAATTATGAGTGGAAATTAAGTACTCGTACCAAATTATGCCAATGCCATCACTCGTGACTTAATCATCCACCACATACGTTGATCACAAATTAAAAAAAAAAAAACAGGTTTTGATGTGAAATGAAAGAGATTAAGAACGCATTGAAAAGTTTATCATCAGTAATAAAAAAAGTTTTAATCAAAAGCTCGCCCATCAAAAAAAGGTTCTACTTGTATTTTAGAACTAATTTATTTAGGGGTTTGAGGCAAAAAAGGAAAAATCTGAGGGAAAGTCGGAGGAGAAAGGAGTAAGGTCGGGTCAAGCCCGGATCGGAGACTGGTTAAAATTGGCCGAAAATGAGAAAATGTGCACCTTCCCAAAAAATTAGAATCTAAAAAGTGTTGTTTCACAAAATTTAACATAAAAACTAAAAAGTGCGCTGATTTTATAAAGTGCAGTCTCGTAAAATTATCCAGACAAAAATCGTGTCAGTGAATTATCATATTACTATTAGAAATTATCATAAATGTATGATGGTGCTCCAAAATCTTAATGCAGTGTTTTAAAAATCGGACCGGACCGGACCGGCCTGTTGAACCCGGTCAAAACCGGGGGTGGTCAAACCCGGGTTGATCGGAACAAAATCCCGGGTAAACTACTAAAACCTGTCAAGAACCGGGAAAAATCGGCCGGTTTAACCCGGTTTTGATCGGGCTTGACCGGTTTAAGCTACTTTGGTATATATTTTAATATTTTTACCATTATTTTAATTATTTGATATTATTATTATTACGGATAATGCACGTGGTACCCCTGTACTTTGGGGGTTTGCACACGGTACCCCTATACTTCAATTTAGTGCACACGGTACCCCCGTACTTTTGAAAATTGCACACCATACCCTTTTTTGCAATCCAGTTGAATCCCTTGACCCATCGAACCCCCGAGATTACCGATTTAGTGTCCGGTCCGGGTTTTAAAACATTGTCTTAAAGTCGTAGCCAAGTTTCTTTTTTTGGATAACAAAAATTTCTAGAAAGCCAATAACTTGCACTTGGCAACCACAAACCAAAGATTGCCAAAAGTTAAGAACTAAAGATGAAAATGATGTGTGAACACATTAACAATTTGACACATTGACCGCTGCCAACTATTGTATCTACTATACGTCTATACCCATCATTTTCTAATTTTTCTATATTTATCAAATCATCACCACCACCTTATATTATATTGTCATATAAATACCACGTCTTCCGACGGTCCACAACAACAATCTATCTTCTACAAGATATTCCCATCAATCTTCCCTTCACCACAAATTTTCTCATATACTTTGAGGAGATTGATCCCACAAACACTCTCGTCGTTGTACTGAACTTTGCGCCTTATTACGTCATCGGTTTAAAGATGATGAGGTGGTATGATATCACAATTGCGGTATCTTGTGCAGTAGTACTAGGAACATGGGCATGGCAAATACTGAACTGGGCATGGCTCACACCCAAAAAGCTAGAGAAGAAGCTTAGAGAACAAGGGCTTAAAGGTAATTCTTACAGGCCCTTGTATGGAGATGTGAAGGACACGTTCAAAATGCGTACGGAAGCTAGACAGAAACCAATCCCTTTTACTAATGATTATATCACTCGTGTCTTGCCTTTCCTTCATCAAAACGTTACCAAATATGGTAATTACTCTCTTATCCTTCATTTATTTCTCGTTGTTTAATTTTGGTGTACGAATTTTGAGAAAGTTCGGTTTTAGAGGGCTCGACTTCTGTGAAGTTAGGGGTAGACGTAGAATTATTTTATAAGAGAACCTTCCACTTGCGGAAATTAAGTTGAGGGTAGTGAGGTTTGAACCTGAGTTTTTGTTCGAATATTCGGTCATTGCTTTACCTTCAATTGAAAGAAGAAAGTCTAAATCACGGAGGTTGAGTTGACCCTTTTCTAATTCGTATTAAAATATATAGGCAAAGTCAATATATTTAGTACGTGTAGTAAAATTGAGTTAGTGGTAATAAAATTATCAACTGGATAGAATTTTTTAGTAATCAAACTAAATTGTGACGGTCAAATGAATTGAGTTGGTAGTAAAATTATTGTTGGTTTTACGTAATTTAAAAGGGTTTATACATTAGACGTTTAACATTTGATTTAAAAGGTTCTCCTCACATGGCAAGTAGAGGTTCCGAGTGTTACCTTCACTGAATAACTCTGTTTTGTTACGCGGAGTCGAACTTGATCGATCTGTTTAATTGATTGTTATTGATTTAATTAATGTAATGATGCATATAATTATGTGTTGACCTAGCCATTGACTCAATAGAGTATTAATGCTGTTGTGGTGTGGTGATCTCGCCTGTGAAAGTGATTGTTTGATGCCTAGATACTATTGTTTTTACTCGAGATCGATAACTATTACTATCTATTATGACTGCATCTACAAGTACATTGTGGTGATTTATGTAATTATTTACGTCTGATTTGAATATGTGAGAGATTTCAAAAGTAAACGTAAAGAATTGAAAGAAACGAAGGCAGTAATTATATTGATGTGTTCCGATTATATTGTTCTGGCCTTCTGGGTACGAAGCACGTCAAATGTACATAGCTTATCTTAGCTAAGTCAAGTTTGTAACTTCACGCACAAGCCGCCGACTAATGAATAATGATTTGAAATCCGAGAAATGAAAGTTTAGCATTATTATTGATATACCCAATTTTGCAGTTTTTCTGAAGTGTTGGTTTGTGGTACCCTTAGCGGAAATTTGAACAATGTGTATTGTGTATGCTTATAAATGTAGGTCAAACTAGCTTCTCCTGGATGGGTCCAATACCAGTGATAAACATTACTCAACCCGAGTTGATAAGGGAGGCCTTCACTCGAATTTACGAGTTTCAGAAGGCCAAAGTGAATCCACTTATTCGATTACTTGTCCCTGGACTTGTAAGCCTTGAGGGCGAGAAATGGGCGATGCATAGGAAGATTATCAATCCTGCATTTCATTTGGAGAAGTTGAAGGTATGCACTTGTTCCTCGACTTGTAAAAGTCGATTTTATAACTGTTTTTAGCTATGGCATACTAAATGCTTCCACAATTGACTGTCCCTGCAGCTTATGCTACCAGCATTTCACACCAGTGTGTCAGAGATGATAAAAAAATGGGAGAATGTGGTTCCTGAAACAGGTTCTGCTGAGTTAGATGTGTGGCCGGATATTTCAAACCTGACTGCGGATGTTATCTCTCGTGCTGCATTTGGTAGTAGCTATGAGGAAGGGAAAAGGATATTTGAACTTCTGAAAGAACAGACTCAGACTACAATTCGCCTTTTTCAGAGTGTTTATATACCTGGATGGAAGTAAGTACAACTAAATCATGTCACTCCTTTGTGTTGGGTTATCAGTTTGTAGATTATAGTGCATTTGCTGATGATTTGATGTTTGTATGGTTTTTAGGTACGTGCCAACAAAGAATAACAGGAAAATGAAAGCAATAAACGCGGAGTTGCAAAATCTACTGAAGGGGATAATCAACAAGAGGAAGAAAGCGATGGATGCTGGTGAGCCTGCTAAGAACGACTTGTTGGGGATACTAATGGAGTCGAATTTGAAAGAGACTCAGGGTCACGGTCCTAACAAGCAGCAGCGGCTTGCAATGAGTTTCCAGGATATGATTGATGAGTGTAAGCTGTTCTACTTTGCTGGTCAAGAGACCACTTCTACTGTTCTAGTGTGGACGATGATCTTGTTGAGTAAGCACCAAGATTGGCAAACAAAAGCCCGAGAAGAAGTTTTAGCAGCATTTGGGCAGAACCAACCGGATTTTGATGGCTTGAATCATCTAAAAACAGTGAGTTGTTAACTTATACTAGAATCTTATTTATTTGTGATGCATTACTGTTGGATCTACGTGTTCCTAGGAATCGGATGAGAATGATGTTGCTGACTAAATCTTGATCTTGTCTGTCTTTTCTATAGTTGACGATGATATCATACGAGGTCCTCAGATTGTATCCTCCAGTGCTGTCAGTCTCTCGAAGAAATTATGACCAAGATACAATGCTCGGTAACATAGGTGTACCGAAAGGTGCTATGGTTAGCCTGTCGATATTTCAAGTGCACCATGACCCTAAACTCTGGGGTGAGGACGTGAATGAGTTCAAACCAGACAGGTTCTCGGAAGGCATTGTAAAGGCGACCAAGGGGAACTTATCATTCTTCCCATTTATCGGAGGGCCAAGGATCTGCATTGGCCAAAATTTTGCTCTGGTTGAACTTAAGATGGCTGTGGCTATGCTTCTACAACGTTTCACGTTTGAGCTTTCGCCTTCCTACACCCATGCTCCTACCACTTCCCTGACTCTTCAGCCTCAGCATGGTGCTCATCTGACTGTACGTCGTCTGTGATGATATGCGGATATGCCTGCCTATCAGCTCATCTCAGCTCGGGTATACCGGACTGTGACAGTATGCTCGCTAGTTTACTTTAGTGAAAACTTAGAGCTTCAGTACTAGTATAGGCGACTAATGCCACTGTATATTGTAAGTAATGAAAGATTTTTCAGTAAAGTTTAGCAAATTCAATGTATTATTGTTCATGTCTCTGTCTATATATGTGTTGGTCTATTTGAAGCTTGCATCAGTGTTATCTCTTTTGATGCTCTGCTTTCTTACAGGCAGACAAGGCAGTAGTTACAGCTTTAAGTTAGTGGTCGTTTGGTTGCATACGGGAATTCGAAATGCCCATGAATTTCCACTTCCCATGTTGTAGAAATTCACATGAATTTCTCAAAACTGTTTGGTTGCATGTAGGAATTGAATTCTCACAAGAATTGCCAATTACCAAAGGGGGGTTAGGTAAGCCAATTCCTCCATTTTGTAGGAATTGGAAATTCCCATGATTTCCCAATTCCCATGATTTTAGGCAACCAAACAACTTCAAAAAATTTAATTCATGGGATTTCTGAATTCCCATGATTTTGAGTGACAACCAAACGACCACTTAAGTGACATCATTTGTGCAACATATTGGGGACTGGGGAGTGTCCAATATCATTGGATGTGAAACCGTGTTTTTTTTTTTTTTTTCCGTAATTCCTTTTTTCTTTTGATACGAAATGGGATTGGAGATTATTCATTCATAGCGAATGTTGGGAGGGTAACCGGTTATAAATGAGCCGATATGACATATGAGTATCCGTGAAATGGGTTAATAATTCGAAAGATAAATTTTCTTAAATCCTCGATATAATTTTTTTGAGGGGAAAATCCTCTATATAATTTTTTTTTATTGATAATATTACTCAATAAAAGTAGACATGAAGTCCGTTGAAGTTACATACTGAAGACTATCTTGACCAACTAACATCCAAACTCTAGTAGTATTATCTAAAGGCGAATAATTGGCCAAGTAATGAGCCGCCTTATTTGCGATTCTACGAACATGAGAAAAAACTACCGAACTAAAGCTATTACAAAGAGAACTAACAACTCTACCTAAGTTACCTAGATACGAGATTGGAAAGAATCTATCTCTCAAAATAGACACCACCTGAATGCAATCGGTCTCCACAATCACATCCCGCAAAGGAATGGCAATGGGTAGGATCTGGGCGGGATCCACTGAGATCCAGATCCAGATCCTTGAGCTCTTATATAGATCCATATCCGATCCATATCCACAGGGTCTAAAATTTTAGGAACCATATCCGACCCTACAAAAATCCTGTGGATCTGGGCAGGATCTGGATCCTTGGAGGATCTTATATCATATAAGGGCCATGGATGGTGAATTCGTGATATTTTGGGACTTACAATGTAACTTACTATATTTAATGTATCAACACAATGATAATAAAAAGATTTCACCATGTGCATGATCCAAACCATGCTAAAATACTACAAGCACAATATCGATAGAGGTTAATGATGAGCAAAGGCTCATCCGATTGACGAGAGTCGAGAGGTAAAGGTGGCAAATGCACATTGAATTACACTAGACATTGCTTGATGGAAACAAACTTATTGACATAAGTTGGTGCATTTACACATGTTAGTATACATGTAGTTATTAAGTGCGGTAAGCCCGTAGTAGTGTTAGTGAAAGGAGATTAAGGAAGAGTAAAGTCGGTCTCTTTGATAAAGAGCTCGATGTTCTTCATAACTAACTCATAGTTAACAAATAAAAATTATATAAGCATGAGATATTTACTCTTATATTGTAATTTTTTGATTTTTTGATTTATTTATATATATTCACAAGATCCATGGGCAGGATCTGGGTTTTGAACCTAGGATCCATATCCGACCCTTCCCGCTAATAGATGGATCTGGATCCGACTCATATCCATAGGGTCCAAAAAAATAGGACCCATATCCTACCCTACAGGGTCCGATTCAAAGGATCTGGGCAGGATCCTCGATCCATTGCCATCCCAACCCGCAACCCATGTTGCAAAGCAAGGTTAAGACCAAACTCCATAGCCTTCATTTCAGTGACAGCCGGCTCCCATATAGCTCCTTGACTTGGTGACAAGCCGAGAGAAACACCTCACCTTCGTGGCCTCGGATTACCACGCCCAAATCACTCCCAGCCTCACCCATTACAGCCCCGTCTACATTGATCTTGTACACATCCGTTGGAGGGCCCAACCAACCTTTCTTCCTACTTACCGCAACATCAACCTCACGAGGTTCTTAGCATTAACCTCACTATAAGCCGCCCAATAACCCATTACCGCCCAAAATTTTCTATATAATTAGCTCTATGTTACATTACTTTGACGATTTATTATTGACCATTAATTCATTATCTTGAAAATGCAATTTGCAAAATGCAATAAGTGATAAAAAGACTAATATTCCGTAGGACTAGCAATTACTCCCTCCGTCGTTCCAACTCAAACACCCCATGTAAAAAACGATCCGATATTAGGGAGGGTGTACACACTAATCGGTTAATCAAAATTCCAAAAAAATTGTATGGCGAGTTAGCAAAAACTCTTATCTACCTCACTATGTAATTTTTTTGGAACTTTAAGCGATTAGTGTGTACCACCTTTGTCAACATAGGGATATTTTCGGCACAGAGTGTTTGAGTTGGGACGGAGGGAGTACTTAACGAGCTACATTTGTCGAAGCGATATGGTACTTGTCATTCAAGTTGGGTCCGCTCGATCGACATGGATTTTGGTATAAGAAACAAAAGACGTAACTCGTAAGTCAAAAAGAGAGAGGTGGGTGATGTGTCGAAAAGGCGTTGTTATGGCCCATGGGAATGGCGTAAGTCGTGACATAATGCAAAATCTAGCTAAGTATTGGCAACAATCTCTCCTTCTTAGTCCTAATTTATGAGTGGAAATTAGTACTCGTACCAATTTAGGCCAAATGCCATCACTCGTGACCTACTCATCCACCACATATGTGAGTCACAACTCACAAATCTAGAAGAAAGAAGAGGTTTGTTGAGAAATAAGGAAAGATATTAAGTATTGAAAAGTTTTTATCACTATTATATGGTAAGCATTAGAGAGTACTCCGTAATAACTAAAGTGAACTTTTTTTTACAAAGAAACGTAAGTTAAAGGGAGCGTCCTTAAATGTTAAGGCGCCGAAAAATCAAACTTATTCCATTGTTCACCTCCAATCCTCCAAACGTAAAACAAAAATTGAAGCCTAATAAGAATTTAAAACATATGTTTAGTTCATAAATTAAAGAGTTTTCTGCACGAGGCGCCCTTAAGGTTTTGATTTTGTGCATATGGTGCCCATTTTCTTAACAACGTTAGTAAGGGGTTAGCATTTATGGGCTAATTATTTACCATTATATCATTAAAGTAGCCCCTTACTAAGCGTATTAAAGAATATTGAATATCTCATGATAAATTGAGAAATAACTTGATTTCACCACAGGTAAGAAATTTGTGGGGTAAATTGCTTCAATCAATACACTTATAGGGCTACATTTCCACATACATGCAAACATATGGGGGTCATAATCCACTTTCGCCGTTGTACATGCATTAATGTAGGAGTATATTAGCATTTGAAGTAGCAAATGTAGCATTGTTTTTTTACGAGCCATTTGCCAAATGATATTATAACTTTATAAGTAGCACTTCACCTAGAAAATGTCATTTTAATAAGAATTATTTGCCAAACACTCCCTTATATAATTTTTTTTGCCTAACAATCCCTTATTAAACAATGTTTGTCGAATACTCCCAAAATAACATGGGAAAATTTTCAAGGTACCCCTGAGATATTCGAGATTTTCAGGTATATCCCTGAAACTTCGGAGTTTTTCAAAATACCCCTAAGTTTCGCAAAATGGTTTTTTTTTACTAACAGAGTCCAACACCATTTTAGCTTATTTAGCTTATCTGACTTAGTTTATCGGCTAGGAAAAGTCAATTTTCCGGCTTGATCACCCCCTTGCACGTGGCTTTTACCGAATCTCTTGTGTTTTCTTTTTAATAAGTCTATTGATAGTGATCATGTCAAACACCTCGATTTAACAGCTACTTTTCAGCCAACAATTAACAGCTAGTCAAATAGCTAACAGCTAACAGCTACCTCAATAACTAAAAGCTACCCGAATGACCGAATAACTATGACTACCAAACAGATTCTTAGGAAGATATGAATGATTACGGGTTAAGTGGTGTTTATTTGATTAATGAAGGAAAAAAAAGTTATATTAAGGCCAACTTTAACGCTAACTCGTTTTTTTTTTCTTTTAAAAATTTGGGCACAATGTGTACAAAGTCTAGACACGTGAAATTTACTTTTACAATTTGACACATTGACTGGTGCCATCATTTTCTATATATATATATCAAATCCCCACCACCACCTTATATTATATTGTCATATAAATATCACGGCTTCCGTCGGTCCACAACAACAATCTTATGAAAATATTCCCTCATCTCTCCTACCTTCACCACAGATATTCTCATACTTTGATCCCACTTACACTCTCATTATACTGAACTTTACGTCTTTTTACGTCATCGATCGATGATGATAACGACAATGACAGGATACGATATTGCAATTGCAGTATCTTGTGCAGTAGTACTAGTAACATGGGCATGGCAAATACTGAACTGGGCATGGATCACACCCAAAAAGCTAGAGAAAAAGCTCAGAGAACAAGGGCTTAAAGGTAATTCTTACAGGCTCTTGTATGGAGATGTGAAGGACACGTTCAAAATGCGCAACGAAGCTAGACAGAAACCAATTCCGTTTACTAATGATTATATCACTCGTGTCTTGCCTTTCCTTCATCAAAACGTTACCAAATATGGTAATTACTCTCTTATCCTTCATTTCTCGCTTTTTAATTTTGGTATACGAGTTTCGGCTTTCGAGTTTTGGCTCTGTTCGGTTTTAGAGGGCTCGACTTCTGTGAAGTTAGGACTCTTAGGAGTACAAAATTTTCGGTTTCTTTCGTTTCTAACCCGGCTTTAGGGCCGATCACTTTGGACACCCTCTTAAAAAAAGGCGGTGGAAAAATCGGTCATTGCTTTATCAGTTATCTTCAAGTGAAAGAAGAAAGTCTAAACCACGTTGGTTGACTTGACCATGTTCTAATTCGCCGTATTAATATATGGGCAATGTTAATTTATTTAGAGTGTGTTTGGCAAAACTTCAAATTTGATATTTCTCATAGATAGTATATTGAGATACAATTTTCGGAGGAGGAGCTTCCATTGCTGATTAACAAATATACATCAGAAGTATTTCTCAGAAACTATAAGCAATTTCTCAATTTTTTTCGGCTAATTTCAAGTTTTTAGGACCCAAACACAAAAGCATTTCAAGTGTTTGGCCAAATACACCCTTTTAGTTTGTGTAGTAGAGTCGAGTTAGAGCATCTCCAACAACAACAACAACAACAACAACCAAGCCTTATTCCCAAAATGATTTGGGGTCGGCTAACATGAATCGTCATCCAGTAACCGTCTTGTGTACGCCAAGAAATTTCGAAAACGTTGTAAACATTTTGGATATATTTAAACAATTTCAAAGGAAATTTAGAAAGTCGTCAAAATAAATAAAAAGGTTTAAAAAAATATTGCAAAAAACAGATGAACTTTGAACACAAGTTAAAAAGTTTTAGAAAAATAGTTGGAAAAACCAAACAAATAAATCAAAAGGGGTCAGAAAAAGTCCTCCACATGGATAGAGTCTCGCCACCCTGCCCTATCCAACACCATACTCTCTTCAAGCCCTAGGAAGCTCATATCACTTCTAATCACCCTCGTCCAAGTCATCTTGGGTCTTCCCCGACCCCTACTAATATTATCACTTCTCCACCCTTCTACTCTTCTAACCGGCGCCTCACTAGGCCTCCTCCTCACGTGACCATACCACCTCAGTCGGTTCTCCATCATCTTATCCCCTATGGGTGCAACCCCTACTTTCTCCCTAATAACTTCATTTCTCAACCGATCACGTCTTGTATGTCCACACATCCACCGTAACATGCGCATCTCCGCCACACTCATCTTATGAACGTGACACTGCTTCACGGCCCAACATTCCGTGCCATATAACAGTGCCGGCCTAATTGCCGTTCGATAAAACTTACCCTTCAACTTATTGGGCAATCCTCGATCACACAGAAGTCCTGTGGCATTCTTCCACTTCAACCAACCTGATTTGATCCTATGAGCCACATCTCCATCCAATTCTCCATCCTTTTGAAGAATCGATCCTAAATATCGGAAAAAATCTGATCCCTGAACAATCTTTCCATCCAACATGATCGTCCCCGTCTCCGTTTGCCTAATGCCGCTGAACTTACACTCCAAATACTCGGTCTTGCTCCGACTCAACCGAAACCCTCGAGACTCCAACGTGTCCCTCCATAGCTCCAACCTTCTCTCCAAATCCTCTTTCGTTTCTGAGATCAAAACTATATCATCTGCAAACATCATGCACCATGGTATATCATCCTGGATTGAACTCGTCAATTCATCCATGACTATAGCAAAGAGAAACGGGCTAAGTGCGGACCCTTGGTGCACTCCAATGGTAATAGGGAACTCTTCTGACTTCCCTACACTAGTCCGCACACTCGTGCTAGCTCCCTCATACATGTCCTTAATGATGTCAATATATTTTTGCGGAACTCCTTTCTTAGTTAGAGCCCACCAAAGCACTTCCCTTGGTACCTTGTCATACGCCTTCTCCAAATCAATAAATACCATATGTAGGTCCTTCTTCCTATCCCGATAAGTTTCCATTGTCTGTCTTATGAGATGAATTGCCTTCATAGTTGACCTCCCCGGCATAAATCCAAATTGATTCTCTGAAATCTTCACACTTCTTCTTAATCTATGCTCAATCACCCGTTCCCAAAGTTTCATTGTATGACTCATCAACTTGATCCCGCGATAGTTCGAGTTAGAGCATCTCCAATGCTAGAAAATTTGTTGTAGTTTAGCTTTGTGGGCAGATGACATCAGCAGCTCACCCATTGTTTTTCTTTTCCCTCTTGTAGCCTGGCAAGCAACGTAGCTCCACCAAGCAACATTGCTTGGGAATTTAGAAAATAAAAATAATTAATAAAAATTGGGAAAAATACTTTTCTTTGCATTTTTAATTATTTTTTCATGTAGAAATAAAAATAAAAATAACTTCTTGAAACTACATTGGTTGTAGTTTGGCATTGCACAATAATATGTGTAGTTTGGTTTGGTTGCTTATCCACTCTCTCTCTCTTACGTGGATCCTATTTGGCAATTGCAAACTACAATGCTTGTAGTTTAGCATTGGAGATGCTCTTAGTGTTAATAAATTGAGTTGATAATAGTTAAATAAACAATCGACAATTTAAAGAGTTTAAACATTAGAGTTTGACTGAGAATATTGTTCATTTGTTCTCCTCACATGGTAAGTAGAGAATGATAGTTGCTGTATACAGAGGGTCTGAGTATTACCGTAATACTCAGTGCTACTACTACCTTCACTGAATAAGTTTGTTTGTTAGGCAGATTCGAACTTGATTGATTTATTCAATTAATTGTTATTCAATTATTTATGTATTGAGGCACGCATATAATTACGTGTTGACCTTGAAATTGACTCATAGAGTAGTCGTATTAAATATGTGGCGGTGTTTATAAGCGAGTTATAGCCAATTCTTACCTAAAAGTTTAAGCCAATGGGTAGAGACGTAGAGTCACAATCACACTTATAAACACATGAGATATTCTCAACAATTTTGGGGTATCATAAATAGTACCAAAATTGTTGAATTGTCCATTTACACTTCACATGTGACGTGTGAGTATCTCACATAGGAAATGAGTAAAGAATTTCAGTAGTTTATAAATCAAAGAGTTACTCCTAAAAACATTTTCGGTTTATAAAGTGGGCTTTTGGTCTCCTCCTTTGGGTGTGGCCAGGCCCGTATGTGTTTTCGGTGAAATTGAATAGTGTATTGTGTATGCTTATGAATGTAGGTCAAAATAGCTTCTCATGGACCGGTCCGATACCAGTGATAAACATTACTCAACCCGAGTTGATAAGGGAGGCTTTTACTCGAATTTACGAGTTTCAGAAGGCCAAAGTGAATCCAGTGATTCGATTACTTGTCCGTGGACTTGTAAGCCTTGAGGGCGAGAAATGGGCGATGCATAGGAAGATTATCAATCCTGCATTTCATCTGGAGAAGTTGAAGGTATCTTACCAGTTAATTTACCTGTTCCTCGACTTGTAAAAGTCGATTTCATAACAGCTTTTAGCCATGGCATACTAAATGCTTCCACAATTGACTGTCCGTGCAGCTTATGCTACCAGCATTTCACATCAGCGTGTCAGAGATGATCAAAAAATGGGAGAATGTGGTTCCTGAATCAGGTTCTGTTGAGTTAGATGTGTGGCCGGATATTTCGAACCTGACTGCGGATGTTATCTCTCGTGCTGCATTTGGTAGTAGCTACGAGGAAGGAAAAAGGATATTTGAACTTCTGAAAGAACAGACTCAGACTACAATTCGCATTCTTCAGAGTGGTGTTTATATACCTGGATGGAAGTAAGTAAAAATTAAAGTAAATCATGTCACCCCTTCGTGTGGAGTTATCGGTTTGTATGTAGATTAGAACGCTGAACGCATTTGCTGATGACTTGATGTCCATTCATTGGTTTTAGGTATGTGCCAACAAAAAATAACAGGAAGATGAAAGAAATCAACGTGGAGTTACAAAATCTACTAAAGAGGATAATCGACAAGAGGAAGAACGCGATGGATGCTGGTGAACCTGCTAAGGACGACTTGTTGGGGATACTAATGGAGTCGAACTTGAAAGAGACTCAGGGTCACGGTCCTAGCAAGCAGCAGCGACTTGCAATGAGCTTCCAGGATATGATTGATGAGTGTAAGCTGTTCTACTTTGCTGGTCAGGAGACCACTTCTACTGTTCTTGTGTGGACGATGATCTTGTTGAGTAAGCACCAAGATTGGCAAACGAAAGCTCGAGAAGAAGTTTTAGCAGCATTTGGGCAAAACCAACCCGATTTTGATGGCTTGAATCATCTAAAAACAGTGAGTTTATAACTTGTAATCTTTATATTTGTGAAACATTACCTAGGAATCGGATATTTGGATGAGAATAATGTTGCTGACTAAATTTTGATCTTGTCTGTCTTTTGTATAGTTGACGATGATATCATATGAGGTGCTCAGATTGTATCCTCCAGTGCTGTTCGTCTCTCGAAGAATATACGACCAAGATACAATGCTCGGTAACATATGTGTACCGAAAGGTGCTATGGTTAGCCTGTCAATCTTCCAAGTGCACCATGACCCTAAACTCTGGGGTGAGGACGTGAACGAGTTCAAACCAGACAGGTTCTCGGAAGGCATTGTAAAAGCGACCAATGGGAACTTATCGTTCTTCCCTTTTATCGGAGGGCCAAGAATTTGCATTGGCCAAAATTTTGCTCTAGTTGAACTTAAGATGGCTGTGGCTATGCTTCTACAACGTTTTACGTTTGAGCTTTCGCCTTCCTACACCCATGCTCCTATCACTTCCATGACTCTTCAGCCACAACATGGTGCTCATCTCATTGTACGTCGTCTGTCATGATATGTCCGCTTATCAGCTGTGATATGTCTGCGTATCTATCTGGACTGTGACATTATGCTAGTTTACTATAGTAAAACATAGTTTCAGTACTAGTATAAGAGAATAAAACTATGTGGGATTCAACTTATTCAACAGCGTTTTTTCAAATCAGATCAGATTTATTTAAATCAAATCAGAATTATCCAAATAACAATAAATGAATCTACTCTATTGGTAGTTGCTAATTCGTCTAATTGCAGTTAATTCATCAATTAATTCAATTTAGATCAAATCAAATCAAGTTTATTCAAATCAAATCAAATCAGATCCGCTCAATTCAAATCGAATCAAATCAGATCAGAAAAATGCAGTACAGTCGCACAGGGTCAACGCTACTATATTGTAAATTTGTAAGCAATGAAAGATTTTTAGAGTAAAGTTTAGCAAATATATGTCTTTGTCTATAGTAAAACCTATAAAGCACTAGGGTTGTTGTTGTTGTTGTAGTAGATAACAAAATTCAAAATTATCTTGAAATGACAAACCAAATTGGAAAACTATCACCAAAGAAGGAAAAATATGTGCCTGATATGCATAGATGAATCTTGTGATTACCTAAAATGATCATTCAATTTTAATATATTATTAGTGCCATTCCCCAACCTAAACCTTGTGTTACAACAAAAGTGTGAAATAATCAAAGAAGAAAACTAATAATGGAGGTGTTAACATGGGTGTCTATCATAGTGTCTATGGCTTGTGTTTTGGGATATATGGTGGTAAATTGGGTATGGTTGCGTCCTAAAAGAATTGAGAGGATTCTTAGAAGTCAGGGGCCGAGACTATTCCAGCTCTCTTCGGTCTCCACATATCTTGCCCATCTGCGCAGACTGTGCTTTCACATGCTCACCGGCACTCTTTTTAGTTCTATTCGGTAGAGCATTGCAAACCGGGACTCTCCTAGCTCTCTACGGTTTCGTAAACTTGTTCCAAGTGCATACATGCCAGTTTATTTTCATGAGTCCCAGGTCTTCAACCATGGGCTCTAATTCCATGTTAAAGCCCGATAGAGCCTGGGCCATACCCATACGGTGGAGAAAGAGTCCACATCATAAAGCCAAGGAGATTCCGTTCTAAAACCAATTGGCAATAGGTGGAGTAATTTCTTGATTGATATACATATTAACTCTCTCTTTTTTTTTTCCAATGTGGGACACTCACAGATGCATCTCTTTTTAACATTGAGCTCTTGTTCTTTTAAAAACTCACGGAGAACCCATTGGGTGAAACCGATCAATAAAAATAAAATTGAAACGAAAGTAAATCAAAATTACTCATAAAAACTGAAGTATACATGGACAAAAAAGTACTATTAGAAAAATAGATGAAAATTAAACGAAAAAGAAAAATTAAACCCTTTTTCCTCTTTATAAATAAATATAGTTGAAACTTTTTACAAAAAAGAGAGAGGCAGATGCGTTGACTGAGAGAGGCAATGTGGAACAACCTAAGGCTATGTTCGGTACTTATTTGGCCAAAGTAGCTTATTTGATTACATTTTTAAGCTCTTTGATCAAATAAGTGTGTTTGGTAACACCACTAGCTTAAATAATAAGCTAGCTTATTTAGTATGTGTTTGGCCTAGCTTTTCAAAGTGTTTTTACTCCCAAAAATTATAAACTTGGCCAAACATAGTGTTTTTTAGAAGTTCTAAACTATTTAATAAAAGCACTTTTCTAAATTTTGACCCCCAAAAGCAGAAGCACCAAATTGGTGTTTCTGTTTCTATTTCTCTAAAAATACTCCTTTTGTGAGATATTTTTAATTTGACAAAAATATAAAAAAGATTACGGTAACAAATGAAAGTGCTTTTGTAGAATGTTGAACCAAACACTCATCATTTTTTCAAAAAACAGTTTTTAAAGAAACTGATTATGAAAAATAGAAACAGATTTCGAAAAATTTGGCCAAACATGCTCTTAAGATGTTACCATGGGTAACATATTAAAAAATAAGCTAGCTTATCATAATTTATTTACTAAAATAAAATGACATTAAAAATATTTAATACGGAGTACATTTTTATGTAATTTTATATATATCAGCTCCTCTTTCAGCTAATTTTGCCAAACACTCCTATTACTATCAGCTAATATTGCAGCTATTAATTCAGCTTTCAGCTACTATTTCAGCATTCAGCTACTATTTCATCATTCAGCTACTATTTCATCTAGTTTTACCAAACATAGCCTAAGACGGGTTTAAGGTTTGTTTTATATAGAGAGAGTAGAGAGAATTTGGGCTTCACTTGAAGTTTCTAGGAGATGTGCACATCCTAACTAATAAGCGGCCCTCTTTTGCTTCTCTTTCCTCGGACAACTGAAAAGATGCAAATTCTTGTAATAGGCGGTTCACTATTGTGTGAGGGAGTTCGACAAAATGATTACTAGTAGTTTTCAAATTAAAATAGTTTGTTGGCCTGTGCAACGCTCGAGCTACTTATGTTTACATGTTATTATTATTATTACGTAAACGGAATTTTTGTTTAGTTGCTATTGGTTAGAGCTACAAACATAAATTAATCTAAAAAATGTATTAGAACATGACATCTTTTTAGCCCAAATGAAGGAAAACGACAGTGATACTCTAAAAAATGAATTAATACTTCTTGTAAAATCGGATTCGGAACTCAAAATTCTTATGTACGATTATGTAACTAAAATCTAGTGTATTTAATTAAAAGATCCGCTCTGCTCCCTTCACCTCCTATAAACTTTATACTTTTATTTTTATATTTTTACGGGTCACTCATCTTTACGAGTTGTCGTCAAAATGTAGTGTTCATGGAAGAAAGAAGAAAATGACTAAATTTGATCGTTCTTTATTTTACTTTCTTAAAATTATGATTTAGCGCAACTCCTACATATATCAACTCGCTATGTTTGGTATGCAAAATAAGTACTTATTTAGGCAAAGCTTATCGTTTCATCATATTGTTTTGCAAAGATAAAAAAATAAAGGTGCCATTTTACGTAATGTTAAAAATATCGGCTACTATTTACGATAATTTTCACCAACCACTTCTATTTGATCAGTTATCTTATCAGTTAGAAAGTTTGCACTACCATTACAACTACTATTTCAATTATACTTTACTATTTCAATTTTCACTACTATTACAGCTAGTTTTATTAGATGGAAAGATTGTTCAGGGATCTGATTTTTTTTTCGATATTTAGGATCGGTTCTTCAGAAGGATGGAGAATTAGATAGAGATGTGGCCCATAGGATCAAATCAGATTCGTTAAAGTGGAAGAATGCAACAAGACTTCTTTGTGATCGAGGAATGCCCAATAAGTTGAAGGGTAAGTTTTATCGTACGACAATTAGGCCGGCACTGTTATATGGCACAGAATGTTGGGCCGTGAAACAGTCACGTTCATAAGATGAGTGTGACGGAGATGCGCATGCTACGGTGGATGTGTGGACATACAAGACGGGATCGGTTAAGAAATGAAGTTATTAGGGAGAAAGTAGGGGTTGCACCCATCAGGGATAAGATGATGGAAAACCGACTGAGATGGTATGGTCACGTGAGGAGGAGGCCTAGTGACGCGCCAGTTAGAAGACTAGAAGGGTGGGGAAATGATAATATTAGTAGGGGTCGGGGAGCACCCAAGATGACTTGAATGAGGGTGATTAGAAGTGATATGAGCTTCCTAGGGCTTGAAGAGAGTATGGTGTTGGATAAGGCGATGTGGAGATACTCTATACATGCAGAGGACTTAATCTGACTACTTTGATTTCCTTGTTTGGTTTACCTAAATCTTTTCCCAAAACTTTTTACCTTGTGTTCAAGTTCATATGGTTTTCAATATTTTTTTAAACCTTTTTAACTTATTTTGACGACTTTATAAAAATTCCTTTGAAAGTGTTTAAAAGTTTCGAAAAGATTTACAACGTTTTGAAATTTCATACGTACACAAGACGGTTACTAGATGACGATTCATGTTAGCCGACCCCAAATCATTTTGGGAATAAGGCTTGATTGTTGTTGTTGTATTACAACTAGTTTTATTACCAAACAAAGTATTAAAGAAAATTGATAATTATCTAGGCAATTTACTTTACAAGGTGAAGGACTAAATTGACAATGATTCTTGAGATCGAGGACAAACTTATATGGAAAATTATCAGGAAGATTTATAATTATCTTTCAGATTTTGTTTTTGTAATAGTAGATAACAAAATTGAACACAATCTTGAAATGACAAACTAAATTGGAAAAATATCACCAAAGAAGGAAAAATATATGCTAATTTGCATAGATGAATCTTGTGATTATCTAACTAAAATGAACATTCAATATTAATATATTAGTGCCATTCCCCAACCTAAACCTTGTGTTACAAACTTACAACAAAAGTCTATTCAAAAAAAAAAAAAAAAATAAATAAAAAACTTACAACAAAAGTGTGAAATAATCAAAGAAAACTAATAATGGAGGTGTCAACATGGGTGTCTATCATAGTGTCTATGGCTTGTGTTTTGGGATATATGGTGCTAAATTGGGTATGGTTGCGTCCTAAAAGAATTGAGAGGATTCTTAGAAGTCAGGGGTTTCAAGGTAATCCCTATAGAATATATTATGGAGACACCAATGATAAAGTTAAGATGGTTTCTCAAGCTTCATCTAAACCCATGTCCGATGTATCTAATGATACTCTTTCACAAGTGTATCCTTTTACTCATTACTTGTTGCAAAAATATGGTATGTAAAATCCTCAACTCTTTCTTTTGGCTCTCTCTCACTTTTGCGTTATATACTCCCTCCATTTCTATAAGTTTGTTACGTTTATTATAGAGGGCGCATGCATAAATCCTTTGTCTCATGTCGAGAAAACAAAATTTCTTACGTTTGGTTGTAGAGAACGCATGCATAAATTCTTTGTCTCATATCGAAATACAAAAGTTATGAACTCTCATTTTATTTGAATTCTTTTGTGAATAATTTGATTTGATTTGAAATAGGATTTTAGTAAGCCTACTGCCTACATTACTACTTGCATGATCTATGATGTATTATTTTCATGTTTTTTCTTTGTTGGCAAATTTTTTATATTTAATCACTCATCTATATTTATCTTGTGTTTGGTGAAAAGTGTGTGAAGAAGCCGATACTAAAAGATTAAAATTCAAAACTCCCGATATTATAAAGGAATCATTTTAACCAAAAATTTAAGCTAATAACCATTATGATTCAGGGAATCATAAGCTTAACCTTTGAATCTAATATCTTGTTTTTGTATGGTAATTAAAGGTAGAAAAAGCTTCACATGGAATGGTCCAGTGCCAGTTGTGATGATCTCAGAGCCGAGTTTAGTAAGGGAAGTGTTCATGAAGATAAATGACTTTCAAAGGCCAAAGTCAAATCCAATCTTAAAGGTTGTGGCTTGTGGTATGACTATGTTAGAGGGCGAAAGTTGGAACAAACATAGAAAACTAGTCACCCCAACCCTCCACATCGAAAAATTGAAGGTACATACTATACATTTTTTCCCCTGATAATTCGAGAAATGCTTGGTGATACAAAATTTATCATCTATAGTTTTATGGAATCCGGCGTCTTTTATTCCAAATGATAGAATATGAGTGATAGAATGCAATTAAATGCATCTATCTTATGTGTGCAACGGTCATTTCGTGTTCATATATTCCTAACTAGAACGGTCACTTCCGAAATTAAATTGTTACATATCTATTGTGGATTTTTTTTATTTTTTTTAACTAGCTAGGTGCCTTATTACAACCTTGCAGTTAATGATTCGTGCTATTAGTGCAAGCACTAATGAGATGATTAGTGAATGGGAGAAGCTGTTATCAAAAACAGGATCTTGTGAATTAGATGCACTTCCATATGCGCATAAACTATCCGCAGACGTTATTTCTCGGACTGCATTTGGAAGTAGTTTTGAAGAAGGAAGCCGGGTTTTCCACCTCATCACAGAACTATTTCAAACCGTGTTCCCCATCGTGAATAATACAATTTATATCCCCGGGTTGAGGTAATTTAACTAGACTACTCTATATATGTTGGTCGTGATTAGAATAATACTCCCTCTATTCATGTACACGTGATATTAATTTTTTTTTTTTTTGTTCCGAAGATTTCTGCCAACAAAGGCAAATCGAAGAATAGGGGAGATTGACAGAGAAATAAAAGAATTGGTGCAAAATATTATTATTAAGAAGAGGCAGAAGTTGAAGAAGGATGGAGTGCAACGCAACGATGACTTGCTAGATATATTGTTAGAGGCAAATAAAGAGCATGAAAATGCAAAGAATAGCAAGAACATTTGCTTAACTCTTAATGAAGTAATTAACCAATGCAAAGAGTTTTACGTAGTAGGCCAAGAAAGCACTTCAATTTTAATAATTTGGTCACTTATTATGTTGGGCAAACACCAAGATTGGCAACAAAAGGCCCGTGAAGAAGTTTTCAGCATGTTTGGAAACAAGGAACCCGATTTTGATGGGATAGCTCAACTCAAAATTGTAAGTATTATCTTACTCAATACTCGTTCTCTATGTTTAATACTCCGTATCGACTTCTCCTTGCCTCGACATTGCTCATTTTGATAAATGTCATTGTTTGTTGTTTTAAGGTCAGTCAATTCTGCTTTATTTCCGCTATAACTCAAAATGTGAGTACTCTACGGACATGTAGAATCAATACCACATGTTAATCAACCATCTTTGTTTATATATGCGATTGCAGGTGGAGCAGGTTGTCCAAGAAGTTCTCAGACTATATCCCCCGGTAGCGGAAACAACTCGTACGCTAGTGCGGGACATTAAACTTGGAGATGTCTTTTTACCGGCGGGCGTGGTAATTAACTTGCCACTGCTCCAAGTTCACCTAGATGAAAAAATATGGGGCAAAGATGCAAAAGAGTTTAACCCAGCAAGGTTTAGTGGAGGAATTTCTAAGGCAAGTGGAGGAGATATGTCATTTTTCTCATTTGGTTGGGGTCCTAGAACTTGCATTGGAATCAACTTTGCGTACATTGAAGCCAAGATGGTGTTATGCATGATTTTACAACGCTTCTCGTTCGAGCTCTCTCCGTCCTATGCTCATGCTCCTATTACTATTGGAACTCTTCAACCTCAATTGGGTGCACAAATCATTTTGAAGCCGCTCTCGGCTTGAAAGGCCTTTTCTACAAAAGAGTCGCAATTATGACGGGGTATTGTGATGGCTCATATACTATCTGATCAATGAAGATCCTCTGTTTCATCTTATGATTACATGTTTTTTCAAGATTTAATAGACTATTTATTCTGTAATAATAATCTCTTTGTTGTGTTGGGATTTCATGAATTGATTTACCTTTTTTCTTTACATAAGAATTGAGAGATCATAAGATTGAAAACCCGGCTTCCTTTCAATTGAAGATTCGAGTCGACAATGTATTGTTTAGTTTTTTTCGAGTCTGGTCGAATTTTGACATGACTATTAAGTTTTTATTACTTCCTAAGTCCTGGATAGTAAAAATTGAAGAAGACTACTTGAATATTTAGGGCAGTAATAATCTCTGGATTTCATGAACAATAATAATCATGAAAATTAATAGAGAGACTGCCCTCAACAAATAGTTAAATTAATTTAGGCCGGGTGAAATTGAGCTCTCGTTCTTATCAAAATTCACCGAGAACCCATTGGATGAAATCGGCCAATAAAAATAAAATCCAAACGAAAGTTATAAAAATTTACTCATAAAAACTGAAGTACACACGGACAAAAAGATTACTGTTAGAAAAAAAAAAGATAAAAATAATCAAAGAGAATAAGAAATCAAACCCTTTTTTCCTCTCTGTAAATAAATTTAGTTGAAAATTTTTACGAGAAAAGAGAGAGGCAGATGCGTTGACTATGAGAGGCAATGTGGAATAACCTAAGACGTGTTTGGGTTATTTATATAGAGATGGAATAGAGAGAATCTGGGCTTCTACGTGAAGTTTCTGGAAGATGTGCACAGCCCAACTAATAAATGGCCCTCTTTGCTTCTATTTCCTCGGACAAGTGGAAAGACGCAAATTCTTGTGTGAGACGGTTCGACTATGTGATTGCTAATAGTTTTCAAGTTTAAATTTGTGACTTTTGAGATATATTGTGAGTTTTAACTCAACACAATTTAGAGATGGAACGGTCTTATGTGCGAGTTTACAGAAAGAGCGGGCTTCTCTAGCTGTACCACTCAAACGGGGTGGATGGGTCATGTTCGGGTTGGTTAATTTCAAATTATTGGGTCATAATGTAATTAAGTTTAGTAATCAATCAAGACTATTGGAAGAGATACAATGAATATTTTCGGCATTAAAATAAGGAGAAATTGAAATTCAAGTTTCGGAGTAAGTTTTGAGCCAAGTGTGCAACAAATAATCTCAAAATTTTATTCAATCACCATAGTATGATGGAGCCTCATACAAAATTTTATGAAATGCTTACAATTGGAATGGATTTATTGTTTTGTGTAAAATGAAAAATGTGTTGAGAATTAAGATGGTACATATGTACGGAAAAAAACTTCTGGTGTCACAAAAAACTACAGGGAACAACCTATCTAGTATCTAGCTTAGTTGTGCAAGGCATTGTTACTTGTTAGTTCAAAAGAATAAATCACTTTCAAAGTCCCATTGATAAATAAGTATAAATCTCGACGACATACTTGTTCTCGAGAGGCGATTGAGACATTGCTTCCCTTGGGGAAAAGCCAATGAAAACATCGGTAGGTGCACGAGCATAGCCGGGGAATTCAGATGGTTCGCAGCAGCAAAACTGCCAATGAATCCAACCCAGAGTAGGGAATAAGCTTAAGGAAAGGACTGGAAAGCTTTCGGATAAAAATTTTGCAACTCTGAAAACGCAAACAGGACGATGTCTAAGAGAACATGGTGAGAAGGTATACCTTATCTGAGAACCCCCGCCTTCCTATCAGCACATCAAGGCCCCAATGTACCAAACTCCGAAAGCGGCCATATCTGGTGAGATAAGAACAGGGGAAACACAAGTAAGATACAGAGAGCGACAGATGATATTGAGAGAAGAAAGTGGGGGAACTACGATTAACCATCAGGACATTAACACCATAATATAGAACAACGTAGTCGTATAGACTTTTTGCTGCGACTATACGCAGGGGTGGACACTACAGCCCTTGCTAGCTCTAGGGAGTCAAGTTGTACAGGAAGCTGTATTGAGCGTTATTTCCTTGAGGTCAGAGGTCGTTTATCCCTCCCCCCAATTGCAAATCTTGCACCCGCCACTGACTAGGTGGGAAAGAATCAAGTATACGCCAAAACACAAACGCAACAGCTAACTGCATTTCTCTTGCAATTAACCAAGAGCATACAAAAGGGTAACGAGCTTCTGTTTTCATGCCCTTAAACTAAATAAATGAAGAATATAAATGGGACTCAAACCAACTGTTTCCAGTGACATCAAATAAGACTGTAAGAGTGTAAGATCATATGACAGAAATCAAAGCGCTAAAGACATTGAATTCCCAAGCACTGCCATTAATGTCACAGGTAACAGACTAGGAGCATCATGAATAGCGTTGCAGTGGCCAGTATGACATAAGACGTTATGTTGGTTATCACCAATTCGTCCAGAGTAAAGAACTAAATGCAACCAAACAATAAGTACCAAAGCTTTTCACCACAATGTACCATAGGATCGAGAAATCTTAAGAACTCATCAAGCAGTTGGAAATATGTGTTCTGTTCTCTTGCACATGGTCAGGGGCCTGACTGTGTGAATACTACATGGCAAATAAGTTAACTTACCCGACACAATGCTTTGCCTTGGATAAGGCCATAAGGAACTGGACCAAAATGCCGTGAATCATTTGATTGATAAAAGTTGTCCCCTTGTACCCAAATATGACCTTTGGGCACCTGTTTAAGATTATTCATTTATGAGTCTAAGATAAAACAAACAGATTTGAGGCATCAAGAAAGCAAATCGCAAAGCAAACAAAGCAACCATTTTATTTTTTTCAGCAAAATTCTATTAAGAGGCGGCTATCACTACCACCGATCAGCCCCCTTCCCCCTCCTTATTCCGCCTATCATATAAAACTTAGACAGAGAAAATGTTGGTATGTTACAATCTTCAAACCTTACCCCCACTCCTCACCCCGCCCTCCAAACTCTGTTGCCAATTTCTGACAAGGAGGCACCACAGCGTACATTAAATGGTCATAAAAGGTATTACTACTACTAGCAGTACCTTCAAGACCAAACATAATTTGGCCATCAAGAAAACAAACTTTAGAACAAATGATAGAGGTCGACGTAATCCTCCCAAATCCAACTTTTCAATGACTCGGTGAAAGTAAGAAAAGTTTGACACCCATCCCATCCAACAATACTCCAATATCATGACTTTGACAAAAACTTCAACTATTGATATCCAGTCCTAGGTTCCTAACTTAGTCTTTGTTGCATATCCAGATAGCTTGCTTAAGCTTCAAATAGTTTTCCAGAAAGTACAAAGTGGAAGCGGGAAAGCAGTATTCAAGAACCCATTAGCACGCCTTTGGTTTCAGTACGAGTTGGTGGCTTGCTTAACACAAGCTAGTCAAACAGCAAACCAGATAATTCAATTCTTAACCCCCCCCCCCCCCAAACATTCCTCTGCTTCTCCTATTTTCTAGACTTTTCCTAGGATCCTAGATAGATAAAAGACTGAAAGTAGTTGGTTTGCTATCCAACTCTGAATAACAATCCTATTTCTCTACCAAATCCCAAAGAGAACATACACGAACTTTTGAGAAAACTAATCAAACAAAAACATGTCTCACAGTGATAGATTTTTTACACTAAAGGTTTAGTCTTTCAACTTCTAGATTACGAACTCACTATTTCAATGTTAAAGTCTAGTAATCAGGTCGCCTCCATCAAAGACCTGCTAGAACAAAAAAACTACTACGATGACAAAGAAAACGATTTAATAGCTATCTTTGCAGAGGCTAGAGCGATTGATCTTATGTGTTTACTTCTCATCTGGATGACCGCATACTCCAAAAATGATGTACAGTCTAAGAGGCAAAACTGAATATTTACTCACGGTGGAATAACCGATTAAGCTCTTCGGTACAAGTTCATGTAACTCTTCTGGCTATACAGCTCATTCAACCGAGAGAGATCAAGCTTCATAAAAATAACGATCCAATCTATCACAAATTATAACTCCGCAAGAATTCCAACTACTGTTATATTCCGATTAGCTTATCGACACTACATTCCAATAAAAACCTACCTCACATTATACAATCACCACTATTAAGCCAATTATACACCAAATCACTACCCATAAACACATGCACCCACTCATTCCTACCAAAAAAATCAGAGTTTAAACTAGAACGACATCCAGCAGCAGAAACCACATCCACACAATTTCCGACATCAAAATCACAACCTCCCAACCAAACTAACGTTTCTATTCCGATTCTAACACCGATCCCACACTACATTCCCATACAAACCTTCCATACTAACATACATTCACTACTATTAATTCAATTATTATACACCAAATCAATACCCACAGACACATGCATCCACTCATTCTACCAAAAAACAAACATCAGACATGAACCACATTCACAGAATTTTACGAAATCGAAATCGTAACCAGCCAACAAAACATACACTATTACACATTCACAATTTCACATCCACAACAACAAATTAACAATCAACCATCCAAAACTCAAACGAAATACAGAAAACATACCACTAAAGACCGAGAATCGAAGGAAATAACATCACCCTCCAAACCAAGCACACGTTTTGTCAAAACCCTTAAAGGGTTTAATGGGGATTTGACAAAAACAACATCTCCAGGCGCAACTTTCCCAAATCTGTGTGAAATTTTATCAACCAACACAACATCCCCTCTCATATTCAACGTTGGTAACATGCTTGGTCCATGTACCTGCTCAAATTTTATCACCATCACATACACTTCATTTACATGTTTCAATACTGATTTAATTTTTATCCTATGGTTTTCAAACTTTGGTTAAAAATAATAAATGTGCATAGCAAAAAGAAAAGAGAAAGAGAGAGTACAATGGAAGGGGCGAAGATGTAGGACTCGGTGACATGGAGAGCGCAGAGGAACTTGGCGACAAGAAATGTTCGAGCTGCTGCTTCCTTTGCTATGTTCTTCCATTGTCCCCCTAACCCCGCTCCCCACATTTTTTTTGTTCTTTTGGGTTTCTTGTAGATGTGGCTTTTGTGTGTTTTTACTTGTCTAGGCCCTCCGTTCTTTAGAATCGCAACAGTTGTACTCGAAACTTTACTTACTTTTGTCTTCAAACAGAAGAAACAACTATGATAGATGACTTACTTGTGAAGAAAACTATCGATAACTTGTGATAATGGTTTTGGTTCATTTCAAATAGTGTAAGCTCCCGATTTTTTTTAGAATTGAATGAGTAACTACGAATCTACGATAACTTATTCGAAAAGAAAACTATCGATAACTTGTGAACGTTGTTAATTGTGATCAAAGGTTTTGAATCTTATCAACACAGTGTCGAAGACAAACAGTTGTAACTCATGTCAAGAGAATAATGAGGCGGAAATGCGACTTGTGAACGTTAGTGTTTTTATTTGGTACAATGATTTGCCGTAATTGATAATCTATAGTCTATACTGTCCTAAACACCTCGATTCGAGAGAGTTGCTTGTGATGCAGCGGAACCTTGGCAATTAAAAGGTAGAGAATGATAGGTCACGAATGAAAACTTCACCACTTCCCCCACTTCCACAAATTCGCAATACATTGCATAATGCAAATCAAAGAGACCATTATAAAAATGACTCGTTTTTTTTTTTCTTCTTCTAATTATCAATCGAAGCATTGTTAAGATCTAATACAATGCCTCGAAAACCATAAAACACAAGACAATTGGAATATATAACTAGTATTGGATTTTCTTCTTCATTAAACCCTTCCAGAACCTCCTATACAAATTGACATTTTGTGACCTTATTCAACAAAACCAATGATTTAATCCAAACATTTCAAGGACAATAGAAATTTCCAATTTTTTGTGATAGTAAATATAGTACACTACCATAATTGAGTTAGAAATCGACTAATCGAAAACGACCTAATCTCAAAAAAATTGCGGATAACAAAAAAAATTAATTTTTTGTGATAGTCAATAGTAATCTAATTAAAATTTGAAAATAGACTAATGACAAATTTGACAAAATTGGGAGTGTAAAAAACCTTTACAAATTCCAATCAAAATGACAAAAATTGACTCCCAAATCTCTAAAGTCCACATTCTAAGTAATTTTACTGGCTGTTGATCAAACCAACCGATAACATACAAAAAAATCTCAAGAAAATTTTGTGTGGGTAGTTTTGCGCCACTTAATCTCCCTCCCTCTCTTTCATTTCATATTCTCATATTTTTGTAAACCATATGATATAAATATATATGTAATATGTGCATAATCTCCCTCACTCACTCCTCAGCGTACCAATCAAGTCTTTCACTTCACTTCTGAGTAATACAACACATAACAAATCTACCCTTTACTTTTAATTCCATATATTGTCTGATTTTCATGACAAATTTGCTGTTTTTGGGGCATTTTTTCATCTGGGTGCTTGGTAATTGGTAAATTTAGCTTGTTTTTGAGGTGGGATTTTGGTAAAAATCTCAACTTTGGGTTAATTTTTTAGCTGTAGTAGTGTTATATTGGTGAGAAATGATGTCTATGATGAGTTGTGGTGGAAAGATTGATTTTGGTAGAATTGGGTTTGATTGGAGTGGTTGTAGCTGCTCTTGCAATGCTTCTTCTGAACGTTTCTTTGCAAAGAGTAGTAATGTTGTCAAGGGAGTTGTTAGGAGGAGCTTAGGGAAGGGTTATGGTGGGAAGAAGTTGGTTTGTTTTCGGCCCGGGAACCCGAAACATCGGGTTTGCTTCACTAAGACGCCTGAGAGCTTAGTTAATGGTAAAAAGAATTGATTTTGATTGGTTAGTGGTTGTTGTATTAGTTGACAATTATGTGTTTTTACTTGCAATTGAATGTTATTTTGAGTTTGGTATGAAAATGTGTTGATTTGGATTGTATTTTGTGGGTGTTTTATGTAGGGGTTAGTGAAGGTTCATTGCCTGTTTTGGAGGTGAAGAAAGAAGAGGGAGGTCCAATTTCATTGACAAGTCTTTTTGAGGTGGTTTCTGATGATCTTCTCACACTGAACAAGAATCTGCAAAATGTGAGTTTTATATTCTATGCTAAAGTTATGTAGTTTGCCCTTGATATATTGCTTAGGTATGGGATGGAGTAACTTTAGTATTGTGCCAAGTTTATGGCTTTGACTTGAAATTCAAATACTCCGTAGTATTGTTGCTTTGAGAACTTGAGAAGTAAGCTTGAAGTTTTGTGGGGGTATGTTCCATTTGGGGGAGACATTTGTTTTGAAGTGCAGGGAATGACTTATGTCTGCTTGTGTAGTTAAATATGACCGCTTAGTTGTAAGGCGCTGGAGTGGTTAATCTCGGTGAATGGTTTCCTAGGAGAATATGTGTGTGGCTTACTTTTAGATGTTAGTAGAGTTAGTAGCGCCCCATCTTAGATGTTTAGGACTGCTGAGGTGATATGGTTGTTGTCATATGTAAAAGCATCTGCCCTCAAAATGAATTATGCACCTAAGCAGATGGAGTATAGAATCGCTTGCTGCTCTATTAAACAGTGTGGCGAAGAGGTTGAGGGGAAGTCTTAGCCGTGTTTGTCTGTTAGTTCTTTAGTTCGTCAAGGATCTTGGCTCTACTGTCGTTTTGACAGGGTTCCCCTGTGATTTATTCGATCCCTAGGGTCGGAAATATAGTTATCAGCTTATGACACATGTCAGTAGTTGTTTGCTGGAAGCCAAGAACCTTATTGTCTGACTCTTATTAGAAGGTTTAGTGAAGTTTGAAAGGGGACATCAGAGCAAGTGATGCTCAATGTGTGACTTCTTAGCTCTCAGATTGCAATGGGGACATCTTAATATTATGGTGGCAAAGTTTATAAATGATCATTCATTATAGGAAAGGTGTTGCAATTTAAGTATGCAGTATATATGTTTGCCATTGGTCCTTTAGGTTAGTACGCCCTCTATTTCTTTCATTTCTTAAAATTGTTCATTTAAGTGTTTTGTCTTATCAATTTCATTTTTGGTGTTTTGAATGAAAGAGAGAACCAATTTCCCCACGCCTATATTGTGAATGACTGGAGATCTAAATTAGGTGCTCAGTTAGATTAGCTGAGATCTGGAGTCTTTGCTGGAGGGCCTATATATTTCCAGTTGCCATCTAGAGTGTTTGCTCAGGTGGAGATTATCTAACTACAAACTTGAGTAATTCGATTCCAAGGTCATTGTGCTTGTGGCAAGTAGTACACAATTTTAACTTCAAAAAAAAAAAGTAGTACACAATTTTGACTATTGAGTAGAACTGTCAATCACCGTCTGATGAATGTAATCATATTTACTGTGAATTTTTGTTTTTTTTTGGGTTGATGGTGCAAGTATTGCTTTATTGTGAAGTAGCCTTCAGTCTGTGATTCTAGAAGCAATTTTCATTATGGGTCATCTATAAGCAGCCTCTCTATGGCGGGAGCCTTTGAGGCACTGGGGTAATGTTTTTGTTGTTGTTGTTGTGGTCTTGTGGAAGTGATTGCTTTAGAGTTCACCCTTTTCACATTCCAATTTCATTAGCCTTGTAATTGGTACAGAGCCATGATTTTATCCACTTCTAGTTAGCTTTTGAGGATTGGTGCCTAGTCATATTGTGTAGGATGCTCAAATGCATCAGAATTCAGATGGCATCTACCTATGCATGTCGAAATAGTGAGCAAGGATTTATGAAAGTGAGGAGGGGGGTTGGGAATCTAAGACTTCAACTGTGACGGAGCACTTGTGCTGATGTTTACCAACTTTTGATCCTGCCTATCAACATTATAGGGAGTCTTGGGGGAGTCTTACCTTTAAGACAAAGGTGGGGTAAATGTTTGCCTTGTTGATAATGGAGTCTTGTAAAGACTTGGCTTAAGACTCTTGGAAGGTAAGTTTTTTTTTTTTTTTTTTTCCTTTTGTTACAATTATATTAATAAGATAAGTGTAAAGTGAGTCTTAAGTGAGTCTGAAGGATAAAGTAGCGTATTTAAGTAAGTCTTAAGATTTTCGGGTCTGAGGAAAAACGAGTTTGGAGTCTGAAGTAAGTCTTACTGATAAAGATAGTCTATGGATTTGTGATAAGTTAAATCATTTATATTTCCTAATAAATGTCGAAGTTAGTAAAAATCAGCCCAACAACTTCTAATAACCTCAAAATGGTACCTATCATTTTTCGTGTTCTTGTATTTTCATTATGTCTCAACTTTCAGATTAAATATGTGCTATTCATGTTGTCAATGATATATATGTATAGTTAAAGTTTAGATTTAATTGCCAACTAGATCTAACAGTGCTTTAGCTGTAGATTGTTGGTGCAGAAAACCCAGTTCTGATGTCTGCTGCAGAGCAGATTTTTGGTGCTGGAGGGAAGAGAATGAGACCAGCTTTGGTGTTTCTCGTCTCTAGAGCGACAGCACAACTTGCAGGATTAAAGTACTTATTCCTGTCTTGTCTTTCTTACTCTTTCATACTATAGTATTTGCACATTTTTTCTAAGGTTGTGTCCACTCCAGGGAACTTACGACAGAACATCGGCGTTTGGCAGAAATCATTGAGATGATACATACGGCAAGTCTGATACATGATGACGTGATAGATGATAGTGACTTGAGGAGAGGTATGATTTGTGTTTACTGAACCTTTCTTTATGTCTTCTCTCTTGTTTAAAATGGAGGCATATTACCTTTGAGTCTCTGACCTATTGGTGTAGTGTAAGAGACGTATTTCTGTTTTCCCAACCATTGTTTTGGTTTGGTCTCTGAACTGTTATTGTAATTGCCACAATCATGTGCAATATGAGCTCTCAAGCTGTAAAGCCGACATTGAGCACGTCTAGAGCTGATCTTTCAAGACCATACCAATGCCAGCATCAATTCGTACTAGGAAATGGTGGTGGGCTGGGGTTGCTATCTGTTGGCTACCTTTTTATAGTTCTAACTTCTAAGAGCCGCATATTACATGGTTCATGCCTCTTATTTTATTAATCTTTCTTCAAATAAAAAAAAAAAATTTAAGAAAAGATCTTAGGGGCTGTCATAATATGTCTGGACTTGAATATATCATCATCCTAAAGCACCCGATACATGATTCTGGAGGCTAGATGACTTGTCCAATGAATTTGATTTGGTTTCTTACTTACTTTCTTTCTGTTCTTTTCTTAATCATCCCACAACTTTTCCATAGTGCTTCATGGGGACTGAGGTATATGCGGCATTGTTGCTTAATGGTGTCGAGTGTAGTTAGCTACTTAGTGCTTTTAGGTTGAAAGAATGTGGTTTCAGAACTTGTGAATGTAAATTCCTTTGGAGCTGACTGAAGTGAATTTAACAGGATATGTACCTTTTTTTTAATTATTTTCGCGCTACAAGTCACAAAAGTTGCTGTCCTGATAGAAAAAACCAACTTGATTGTCCATTTATCTTTATTTGGTTAATAGTGCTTTAATGGCTAATTTTAAATTTCCAGGGAAAGAAACTGTTCATGAACGTTACGGTACAAGAATAGCTGTTCTGGCTGGGGACTTTATGTTTGCACAGTCTTCATGGTACCTCGCAAACCTGGAAAACTTGGAAGTTATAAAGCTAATCAGTCAGGTAAATCTCATACAAAGTGCATTATCATTCATTTGACCTACATAACAGTTAACAAGAACATTGTCCAGCAGCGTAAAGACTCTGCCAAAGGGCCTATGTCCTTCCTGTGTTGAAAACACGAAAGGTTGTTTCCAGATAACCTAAATTGAAATTGCTTTGAGAATCGTTTGATCAACTGCTATCTACAGTGTAGGAAAAGCAGCATTAAAAATGTTAGTGATGGTGGAGAAGAAAGGTCTACCATCTTTGGGTCCTGGTTATGACTACTCGTTGGAATGACTGCATTGCTCGGAATCTTATCCTTGCTTTTTTATGTAACTTTTCTTAATTTCATGGCAGGTTATTAAAGATTTTGCTAGCGGGGAGATAAAACAGGCATCAAGTCTGTTTGATTGCGACATTAAATTGGAGGACTACTTGATTAAGAGCTACTATAAAACAGCCTCATTACTTGCTGCTAGTACCAAAGGCGCAGCCATTTTCAGTGAGGTTGAGCGAGGTGTCTCTGAACAAATGTTTGAATACGGGAAGAATCTTGGTCTGTCTTTCCAGATTGTAGATGACATATTGGATTTCACACAGTCATCAGAGCAGCTAGGGAAGCCGGCTGGTGCAGACTTGGTCAAAGGAAATCTAACAGCTCCTGTGATTTTTGCACTGGAAAAAGAGCCGGCATTGAGAGAGATTCTCGAGTCTGAATTCTCCGATAGTGGTTCCCTAGATGAAGCTGTCAACTTAGTGAAGAGATCTGGAGGTATTGAGAGGGCTCAAGAATTGGCACAGGAGAAAGCTGATAGTGCCCTGCGGAATCTGGAGTGCCTTCCTGATAGCCATTTTCGAGTAGCTCTTGAGAGAATGGTTCTATATAACCTACAAAGGATCGATTGAACATCTCGAGCATGGATATCGGTTGGTTTACTTGATCATTAACGCGGGCAAAGCAGGACTGCAGGAAGCAATGCAGATGAAACCTTGATATCAATACTAGCAGTAGCGAATACCCACCAATTGATTTGAAGTGGTGGCTGTATATTCATAAAGAAGAAATATACAAGGCTTTTTTGGCCATATGAATATATGATTCATGTATTCTTATGACAAAATAATGAAATAATCATTATTGTATAGTTATTGACTGATTATTATTCCCTTGATTGGGTGAAAAAAAACAGGAACATTGTTGTACCACTGTATTCAGTAATTCAATTCAACACACTTGTAATACCAAGTGATGTTTAGCTTCCCATTTCACTCGTTCTTCTACTCACAGGTCACAAATCACCAGTTGACAACACAATGGATTGGGTTTGTATGAGATTCAATAAGTTCTATCATATATCTCGAGTTCGAATCTTACAAATGCAATTTTGCTCAAACGTTGTAGTCTTAGCTAATCAATAGAACTGTAAACAGTATACATACAGTAATTAAGTAAAAGTTGACCACCTAAAACATACTCCGTATAGCTGATTGATGTGCTTCCGTCACCTCCCCTCTATCAACTTTCATGA
This sequence comes from Spergularia bocconei, assembly GCA_963457585.1. Lineage (NCBI taxonomy): Eukaryota > Viridiplantae > Streptophyta > Magnoliopsida > Caryophyllales > Caryophyllaceae > Spergularia > Spergularia bocconei. Next base: position 4,404,169 of record OY734949.1, read on the forward strand.
CGGCACAGTGGGGAAGCTGTCCACACAAGCCTCGAACTTGGTCCAAATAACACTGGTTAATACTGTGGTAAATTCACACAAACTCTGCTCGGGTTCAAAAAAGTTACTGATGAAAGAGACCGCTCTTCATGTACAACTGTAGAACAAATTGTTTCTGAATACCTGTAGAGACAGAATTGAGGTACATACAGTTTTTGCAGGTTAGAAAACTCACCATTTAGAACTAATAGAAACATCGGGGATATGTCGGATTTTGGGCCAGTCCTGCCCATCTGGATCTCGGCATCTTTGATCTAGTACCTCCGAACAGGGGATCATACGAAGCTTACGGAGGGAGGTAACGTTCTGCATTGCCACCGGGATTTCTACAATGTTTAGACGATGTCCCATTTCGAGGGAACGAAGAGATGATAAGCAACTTATCCATTCTGGTATTGCTTGTAATAGCGGACAATTGTGAATGGTCAGGCTCTTTAGGGAGGTCAAGTACTGCATCCCTTTGGGTAGATTCTTCATATTGTCTAAACAAGTGAGTGTCAAGGAAGAGAGGGTGCGGTGAAGGGATCTCCAAGGAATGCCATCCCCATCATCGTCATCATTTAGTGACAACTTCCTGCACTTAAATATACAAAGTGACTCCAATGCAGTGAAATGATGGAACCCTCCTCCTGACAAAGTCTTCAGTTCACAGAAATGTTCAATTTCAAGATTTGCCAACGAACAAAAACTGTGGGTGTTGACCGCCTCTCCAACTCCTTTGAAATCCTCCACATGTACATCATCGTCTCTACTGATGGTGATGCTAGTAGGATGGCATGCTGGCACTGCATGGAGATCAGCCACGTGACCAACTGATATCTTTTTGAGAATTGAATCACTTGTGGTTGTTAACCTCAGCCTCTCAGAGTTACAATGACGCAAATCCAGTTTTTCTATGCTTGGGCATGAAGGAAACGACAACAGGTTAGGGCAAAATTTGATTTTCAGCACTTGAAGACGAGGAAATGATGCAACTATTTCTCCTCTCCTCTTCCGCCATCCTTTCAACTTGTCAATACCCTCAATCACAAGGTCTTCAAGGGAGGGGAAAAACGGTACTTCTGATATCAACCTTGAGGACGTTGTTCCCACTCCATAACTACTGCTGCTACTTGTTATATCCTCCTCAATGTACTCCAAATCGCTCAAATCCTTGAGTGACAGTGATTTAAGATGCCTTAGTTCGCTGAGCAGAGGGAGTTGTCGTAGCTTGCTACAACTTCCAATCGATAAGCAGACAAGATTAGGAAGAAAGGTGGCCCAGTTATCTTCTGCTCTTCCCCACCTCGGAATTGTCCGGCCATGGTACCCAAACAACTTTACTAGCTGCACATTAGAATGTGGCCGCAACTCTCTAATAATGGTCTCATCGATTAAAATATTCCTCTCACCAGAAGCGTCTAAAAACAACAACCTTACACACTTAAGAAGTTCCAAGCCGCCCAAATATCCACCTTCTTCATCATTTGTAAAAACTGCTGGGATGTGAATACCGATGGCACCTTCAAGGTTCTTGAGTGCTTTCAGTTCTTTCAATTGACCATGACAGCATTTTTTCGCACTTGACTTCCCATCAGCAACGATAAAGTTAGTCAGCACGGCTAAACTAGTCAACCTTTCCATGCTTGCCGGCATATACGTCAAGTTTTGACAACCTTGTATATCCAAGTGCCTAAGGTTTACCAGCTTGCTCAAATCTTTAGGGAGCTCTCTTAGCCAATTAGAATAAGCCAATATCAAAGTCTGAAGGTTATGTAGTTTTGTTAAGGAATTGGGCAGTGTCTCTACGTAGAGCAAATTCAAATTGAGATATCTCAAATGCAACAATTTACCTATTGAGTCAGGCAAGTTTCTAGTCAATATACCATCCAAGCTCAATGACCTTAGGTAAACACAATTTGCAATCAGTTCATTGTAACAAGACCAATCAACTCCAAGATACGAACGGATTTTTCTGTTAGGACAACTATCTTCTTCATTGCGTCGTTCATCCTGAAATAGATGGCGTACTTTATGATCACACATATTGTTTCTTACCGTACTAGCCATACAAATTTCCATTCCGGCTACTTCTTGAGCAACATCATGCATCAGATCATGGATTTTACATGACACAACATCACCCAAATCATTCATTTCTACATCCTGGAAGAAACATCTTCGTAGTAGAATCGAAAAATGTTCCTTTCCAGCTTCTTCCATGCTCTGACCTAAATAAAAAGGCTTAATGTATCCTTGTGCCATCCACAAGTGAATCAACATCTGTTTATTTATTTCATAATCCTTTGGAAATACAGCACAATAACTAAAACAGCTTTTTAGTTGGGATTCAAGGTTATCGTAACTAAGCCTCAATACCGACATAATCTCATTGTAACCTCGGGTAGTTTTTGCTAACCCAAGCTCTTCAAAGGCTTGCCATTTACACTTTTCTTGACCGAATAGAAGACTTCCCACCACTTTTATCATAAGAGGAACATTTGAGCATTGATTGACAATCTTCTTGCCAATCTCAACTAACTCAGGGACATTTATATTACCAAATGCAGCCAGCTCAAATAAATGCCATGAATTTTCCTCTGACAGACCTCTTAACTCATATGTGTGTGTATCACCATCTCCTATGATCCTAGCAGTCGCTTTTGAGCGTGTAGTTACCACAATCCTACTTCCCCTACCGAATTTCATCAAGAAACCCTTCAACTCACCCCACTCATAGCGACTCTCATTCCACACATCATCAAGAACAAGGAAACACTTTTTCCCTCCGAATTTTTCCTGAAATTCATTTTGTACCCGTTCTTTTGAAGACCCAATATCCGGCTTGCGGCCAGCTGCATCTAGAATCTTAGAAAGAATAACTTTTGCATCAAACTTTTGTCCGTCCTGATCAGAAACACAAGCCCACAACCTGCTAGAAAACTCGTGCTTAATTCTTTCATCATCGTAAACTAGCTGTGCAAGTGCGGTTTTCCCAAGCCCTCCAACTCCTACTATGGTTATAAAACCAACATCATTCTGAGCTTCACAATCTAGCAACCTATCTATGACATCTTTCTTGTCATTCTCTCTTCCGATAATATCAGGCTTATAAACATAAGAGCATGTTTCCTCTCTTCTCTGTCTAATAGGTGCGGAGTTAATTTGAAAGCCATATTTGCTATGATCACTGGCAATAGCTTCCAACGATTTCTTAATCCTCTTAACCTCTTTTGAAGTGGTGTAAGCAATACTCAGAGGGTTTTTCTTAGAAGAGAAAAAAGAACGTACCTTTGTAGAGAGTTTATTCCCCTTGTCAACCTGCCTCAGTTCAGCCAGAGTTCGGACCTCATCAAACAGATCATCCGCGTCATAAACAGCATCCTTGAGCTTCTCAATATAATCTCGCGCCTCATGGGAAATCTCCTTGTGAGTTTCCGCATCAAGGAGCACTTTGTGGATGGTGGAGACGCTTCTCTTGAGGTCTTCAAGTTCCTCTTTGTAGCCCCACCCGGAGCAAACCTCCTTGAGCACCGTACATTCCAATGCTGCAAAGAGTGTTTGAGCAGCAGAAAGCGCAATGTCCGCCATTTCTTTTCCAGGGTTTCCTTCTGAAAGTAAAGTTACAGAGAGAGTTGTGTTAGTATGAGATTAGTGTAGCTGAGTTGCTCTGAAAGTAGTGATTTAGTGACGGAAAGGTTTATGAAGCTGCAGAATAAGTATATTAATATGGACAACATGTGATTTGTTTACAATTTAAGCACACTTAAATTGACATTATGATCCGCAAATTGAGTCCACAGTCCACACAGTCACCGACTTCCAGCATCGTGTTCTGTAAAGCACGTGAGTTGCAGCTTCGAGGCGCTATCTTTGCGTCTTCCACCTTATGCCAAAAGCCAAAAGCATATAAAATGAATTTACCACTAGGCACTATATACTCAGATTCAAAGGCAATCCTTATTCAAAAGAACTGAGTTTTTAAAGACTTGTCCTCCAACTTGAAAGTCTTGAATTTGAAGAGTATTCATTACGATTTTTAAGGTGAAAGATCATAAGCCTCAACTCTGAAGTCTAAACTATAATTTGTTGCTAGAAGAGAGAGTAACTGAGTAAGGGCCCTAATAGACTTTTCATGAGTTTTAATGAAATAATCTAACAATACTTAATTGAGCTGAACAAAATAAAAGTAACTTCAGAAAGAAGTCTTGTAAGTAGAATGAAGAGTAAGTGTGACTCACACAGTTGCATAAGCTCTTATAGGCATTTCAACAAACACCTGGTGTGCATGGCTACTATAAAGCTGTCACTCCCCCTCCGATTTAAGCTTGCGAACTAGGGATCGCTGTGTGTTAAGAAACACTCCATTTTAGTTCTACAAGTCTGATTGAATTTCTTCAAGGAGAAGCTTTTGTTCTGGAATTTGCACGTTTTATGAGGTAATTAGGTAAATATACACAAATATTACTTTCTGATAATCTGTTACTCATGTTGGAGGAATTTTTATCGGTGTGAGTCCCATGGGTGACCCCAAATACATGTTACTCTTACATATTATGAATTATCAATGCCGACAAGTTTTAAATCACAAACTGGTTAACATTGTATTGATATATTCCACGCTCGTTTGGAGTAGATGTAATTGAGGTTTTTGGTTTATTTTCGAGTCAGGTCTACTATAATTTTTTGGGTTTGAATCGGGTTTTTACGTGCCTAATAACAAGAAATTGCATACCCTCATCAAATTTGTAAGAGTTCACTTCACTTCCGGTGTACACTAGTATTGTCCCAAGGGGCTAGCATACAAATGACTATTTTGAATTGACGATGAAATCGAGTTTAAAATCATAAGTTTGGCAAGACAACAATATAAACCAAATGTTAATAACTCGGATTAACGAAATCTTCTACAATGTCAAATTGTCAATAAATCATTTATTCACGTCACTATATATTGGTATATATTAGCATTTGCCCCACTAGTAATTGATGTAAGGCAGGAGTAGGCACAATAACAATTTCCACCCTATCACAAAGAAATCTTTATCCAAGTACAAAATTGCTTCTGATTACTCGTACAAACAATTGTCATAACCTGCAATATAGAAAACAGACAATAAAAATTCTCATCACATTACATCGTTAATACGAGAATACAAGTAAACTAATAGCGATAACAATTTTAAAATTGATTTAGGAACGGCTCACTTAAATTGTCATATGAAACCGTCACAAATGAGAGCGAAAACAACTTACTTGGATCAGTGATGACAATTAGACCAGAGCCCCTAAAGTCACAGTTCCACTGGTTACACCCCTTGGCTTGATAGTAAAGATTCATGGCGATTGAAGCGTGATTAATGAGAGTATCTGGAGAAAAACAAGGACACCCTTTTTGTATAACCCTGCAATCTACTATTGAACATGCATAGTTTATGTTTGCCATTAGTGTTGCTTGATCTGATGATGGCTTTGCTACACACCATGTTTTCTGCATCATTTCATTTATTTAAGCATCAAAAATTAACCCAACCAATTTTCATTGATGTGTTACATTGAGCGTCTATATATTTACCTGTCCATTAGCCATGATGAAATCTCGCCCTGATCACGACACAAAAAAATAAGTGATTGTTAATAATAACATGTCTAGATGGACCTTTAATTTACACAACGTGACTCGCAACGAGGAGTGTAAAGGATTAAGTTTAGTGTCCACGAATTTCGCCATTTTCACAAGAAATCCAAATTTGGTAGAAATAAATGTAACCCTTTTGTACAAATTATTCAACAGTGCAGTACTACTCCAAGAAAAAAAGCTGCTGAAAAGTGTAAACAATGATGGTAAAATTGATTACTGATGTAAAGAGTACGTTTTTACCTGAAATCAAGGAAATCAGAAGAATGAAGATGATTGAGATTTTTGTTGATGTAACCATTTCTTCTGCAGGAAGATTGCAGAAAAAGTAGATGATTTTTGCAGTGATATGAAGAAATAAATTTTCAGGGAGAAGAAAAGGGCAAGATTTTTGTGAGTTATAAATGCAGGGGAAAATGCGTTCGGTTCAGTGCCTAAGAATTATTCTTGCGCTATAACGGCTATACGAGTATTAACTGACTGAAGATTTATTTGGTGAATGATATACGAAAAGTTGCTTTAATTTCTGGCAACTGATGTCAGTCTGACTGTGCATAAAATGCTGTATTCCCCATATTTTCAGCGAAATCAATTACCGATTTTAGTTTTTACTCAATTTCGGCAACATCCTCTCATACATTACTTGAGTACGTCTCTAGGTATAGTTCATAGTGCCAAAATTAGCTCGGCATTATTAGCTTAGTGGTAATAGTGTCACAAATTTCTCCATCTTCACCTATTTTGGACCCTTGGCATTATTAGTTTAGTGGTAATCAAGTCATTAATTCTCAACTTCACCTACTTTGGAGCTCAGATAATGTTCTTAGTTTGACATTATTTAGTTTCGTGGTAATAGCGACATAGCGTTACTAATTTCTCTGCTTTCCCTAAATTTAAAGCCTATCCTTTCAAAAAAATAAAATAAATAAATTTAAAGCCTATGATACTGAATTTAGCTCGACATTATTAGCTTAAGCTTAGTGGTTTCATACTTTCATGTATATGGAAGTGTTCACAAACATAGATTTCTAATCAAATTGCGAGATCCAAGTCCTTAGATCGGAAACTTTTATGGGTAGATGCAAAACAAAAGTGTGTGCATACCTAGACTAATTTGCAATATAAAGGGGCTAGTGATGGCCAATATATATTTATTTCAAAATGCGGGAATTCGTAAACGCCACACTTTAAGTGCGCACCGGATAAATCCTCGTTCTATGAGTGTATGGAATTGTGACCCTAGAAGGGGGGGGGGCACAAAACGCTTATAAAGAAGCCAGTATGGTAAATGTAAATGTAACCAATCCAATAAGGTTACTATTAGGGACGAACTTGAGACATTGCGGATACATGAGGCCCCTCTATATTAACTAAGTCACCCCAATTAAAGCAACGATGGCAGATATTTGAATGGAACGATATATACGGTCTTCGGCAGTCTGAGCCCAACATGAGTATGTATTAGACCCGAAAAAATCAAATTGACTCGAGCGAAATCAACAATGAACGTAATCGCACTAAACTTGACATGATCCAAATCGACTCAATACTAAATTGTACTAAACTTAACGCGTTTCAAATCAAGTTTTTTTTTTCGGTACTTTGCTGGTCCGTGAGGGCTCAGCCTCTGTGGAGTTAGGGGATCTAGCTCACAAGAAGACCCCATCTGAACAGCTAGAAACCAGACATGAACGTGACAGGGGAACCCTACTAGAAAGCCCACATCAAAAAGAAACTGAAATTTACAAGTTGGGGTTGATAAAGATCGAAACCCCAACCTCCAAGTTGAGCGATGGTAGCTCAACCAAGTGATCTACAACAAGTTCCTTGTATTTATTCTCCAATGGCTTCAATTCACTCATTTGCAAATACATACGGAGTACTACTATTTGATAAAAGGCGAACATAAAGTGCAATAACATCCAAAATTTCCCGAAATTTCGAAATGACCCGACCTAATCTAATCATACTCAAAGTTGAACCGGATTAAACTTGACCTGATCCAAATCGACTCCAATATTGAATCGTTTCTAAATCGTAGTCATGAGACTCATGACTCATGAATACCACACCCTTAACATCGGTGAAGTAGTGTTAGACTGTTAGTAGTACTCCGTATTTAGTAGTTGAAAAATCCTTCCCGCTGTAAATTTCAGTTGTTAGTTAAATTCTCCAACTGCTTCAATTATTATTTCCCTCCTCCACAACCACCCTTATAATAGAGGATATATTAGGAATATTGTATTAAGAATAATTCGTGTGTACAGTATTGATATAAATCATGTGTATTTATAGTACACATGTCTTGGAGAATACTCCATAAACCCTAGATCCGGAATATTCTATACCTTAGAAACCCCTATTTAAAAAGGGAGAAAAAAAACTCAATTGATTTGAATTAATTTTTTTTTTCTGCAGAAAATTAGACAAAAATGGCTGCACAAATTGGCTGTTATTCACCTGCAATTGCAGCTTCTACTGCTAATTCCACACCCAATAATTTCTCATTTTTGCCCAATAAAAAAATCCACATTCTCTCTAATATATCCAAAATCCCACTTCATTTGTCACTCCAAAATCGCAGGAAAATTCATACCCATTTCTTTCCTAAGGCTTCTGCTTCATCTTCTGGTACGTTTCATGTTCAATTTTTTAATATTTTGTTCAGTATTGAGTTGAGTTCAGCTTCACTGTACTTCGTTCTTTTCATTTCTTAACGTTTTGATTTGAATTACTCTCGTATAATTAGACCAATTATTAACAAATGAATAGAAAGGAGGAACCGAGGAAGTGTAAATAATGTAGATGTTATTATTTGACATAATGGTTGATCAAGTGGATATGAGTTGGGAATTTTGTTATGATTTTTAAATGTTACTACTTGTAGTGGAGGAAATTAAATTAAAGTTTACTGTTTTACTTTTTATTTCTGGTTTACTAGTAGTAGTTAAATTTGGCAGGGGTTGGTTAAAAAAACATGATTATAATTTTGATCCCACATAACTCGCGCTATAGGAAAGGTCTAAGGAGGTCCAAATGTACGCAAACGTTACATACGATCGTGTGCTAGTTTTAAAGCCTAACTAGTGGTGGTAAAAAATTAAAAGAGGACTAACAGAAATTATAGGGAATCTAGTGAATTTGGGGAAAGATTGAAGCTTTGTTATTCAACATTTGAAAAATTAATAAACAAGCTACTTTGGATGATACAGACTGATAGTAGGAATAAGTAATGTAGCTGTTCAATCTTAGAAGAAAGAAGCAATCTTTGAGAAGTTTCATATTGGGGTATGTGGTCCTTATTTTTGTGGTTAACCAGGTTGTTAGCCTTGAAAAAGCTGTGATCTTACTGATCTGAGATGTTGGCTGATAGAACATTGTGACAAAACTCGACTTTGAGAAGGTACCGCCTTGTTAGAGTCTTGTTCTGTGGATGCAGCCTGTGATTCGAGTGTTAGCAGTGCATGTTGGTGTGTTGAAATTGGTTAGAAGTGTAGGAGTCTCTGACAGAAAACACGAAAATTATTTGACCTAAACACCTGGTTAGTTCACCACTACCAACAATTTCAGCTAGCTCAGCAAGCTGTTGTCATTTTATGATATAATCTGTTGGCTTCTGCTGCCTTTTTTTTGCCTTTATAAGAGTAGCAGATCTTCTGCCTTCATGCCCTATTCTTTTATTCTGCTGTCTCCCGAAAAGGCTAAAACTTGCTAACAAAGATGATAATCTGACTGTGTCAGCTTATGATATTTAAGTGCAATCCTTCTCAAAGACTCATTCTTTAGGTTTATGCTGTTCTGTTACCAGAGAAGTGTGATTACTATGTAGTGGTACGATTTACTTGGCTGTTTGATCCATCTTGACAGTTGGAAGTGCGGAGTATATAGTTGAACCTGCAACCAATGTGAAATTTCCACAGTATGTGAATCTCCCTGGCTGTTCAAGTTCATTATCCTTGATTGGAACAGGTATGTTATTCTTCTTTACAACTTTTTACCATTGCATCTCGACTCTTGAGAGACATTGCTATAATATAATCCACAAACCCCAAATATACATCTGAAGACTTGAGATTTGAGAATGCTGCATTTTAGATTACGGCAAAACCTATGACTTACTGATGTGCAGAGGTTTTCTTGATTTTGAGTTCTGAGGATGTGGCAAAGAAGACCTAACATCAAATTCACTACATTTTGAGAATAATATGTTATTGATATAAGCAGCACTGTCTAGTTTTTGTTTGATTTCCTAAGTTAACTTATACGAAAATGTGGATTTCTAAAAGTTTTGATTTAGAGATGCCCTAGACTTCAGCATAACTTTGTTCAGAAAATGACTAAAAGTTCGAGTATTTCTAGTAAAAACACGCTGTCTTTTAGTGCCTAGAACAGTTTCCAGCAAGTCATCGCGTAGACACTATCTTAAAGATGCTGTTATGTTTACCCTGCATCTTGAGATCTAACCTGCAAGTTTCAGAATTCAGATGATCAGATGGTATAATAAACCCAAATATTGCGAATGCACATGCCCTTTTACGGTTTCTGTTGAAAGCATATGTTTTCTCCCGCAATTCATATAGGAGTATGAGATAAGCAGCACTGTCAAGTTTTGTTTCCACTGACTTTCAGGGTACAGGGAAAAGGTCTTTGCAATAATAGGCGTTAAGGTTTACGCGGCTGGATTTTATGTGAATCCAGCAATCCTAAACGATCTGAGTGCTTGGAAAGGAAAATCTGCTGCTGAGATTGAGAAAGACTTGTCCTTGTTTCAATCTATATACCAATGTAAGAAAATTACGTATCTGTTCAGTTTACATGTAGTTTCTTCGACAAGTAGCATAGCTCTCAGTGCTAAAGAAAATCTTCTCAATTTGCAGCCCCTCTTGAGAATTCTCTGCAGATTTCATTGGTTAGAGATGTTGATGGGAAAACATTTTGGGATGCCCTGGATGAAGCAGTTTCTCCACGAATAGCAGCACCAACGCCTGTGGATGAATCAGCACTCTCCACTTTCCGAAGTATCTTTCAAGGACGATCTCTCAAAAAGGGCACTCTTATACTATTAACTTGGCTTCAGCCGTCTAAGATGTTTGTAAGTGGTAGCTGTGTCTGTTAAATTTTGATTAAGAGAAATTTCCCTCTGCAATTTATTGTAGAGCTATACGAGTAATCTTTTGTTCATGATTTCTGACAATACTGAGTTGATTGAATTCTAGGTGTCTGTCTCAGCTGATGGGGTTCCTACAGAAGTAGATGCTACAATCGACTCCATGAATGTCACAAGAGCCCTTTTTGACGTGTTCTTTGGTGAATCTACCGTATCTCCCACCTTAAAGACTTCAGTGGCTACGGGATTGGCACAAACCTTGCAGTAACGGCATCTCTGAGAGGTGAAACTGAGCTACAATGCTTGCAATTGTTGTTGTCATATAAGTAATTTGAAGTCTGTAGTCTGTACACACTATTTTGAAACACTAATCTGCGGCTGTCTTTAGACTGAAACGATTTACCCTCTCTAAAGCTCCATTGGCCTATCCAGGAGTTCAGGGACCGCATTTGAGTTTCCACTCCGATTTCAATAGTGTGTTTTTGTAACTAAGTTTGTAATGTTCCCTGAAGCGTTACCCTCCTATTCACGGCCTGACATTGCTTAGGTATTGCGCTCAAAATCAACCGTAGTCCCAGCCAACTCTTGATAACCTTTCGTCTGATCTCTTAGTGAAATGATGCTGAAAAAACTGTATTAATTACTATCATAACAATTTTATTCCTGTAACTCAGCAACGGTATCTGGCTAAAACATAGTTTTTCTTGATTTAGCTTTTTCTAGCATTTTGACAATCTCAACCATTGAAGGTCTATTAACTGGTTGTATCTCTAAGCACATTAGGGCAATGCTAAAAACGCAGCTGACTTCATCAATGTTACAGTGTTCCAATCTACTGTCAAGAACGTATTCTTCTCTCTTTTCTTGGACAACCGCCTTCACCTGCTCAATAATTGACGGTTACTGTCAGTGATTTTGTTGTCTGAATGACAGAAAAATGATCAGGAATTCAGGACTACAGTTCAATTTCAGTAGTTTTCGATTTTGCAGGTTGTCAAATTCTGAGCATGATCAGGCTCTCTAGGTAGTTGCGAAAATAGACACAAATGATTGAAAAAGGAGGCAGATTCGAAGGCATACCCAGGTGACTAGCTTAGTTCCCTCCTCAAGAAATGTTTCATCCATAGGCTTCTTTCCTGTCAAAAGCTCCAACAACACCACCCCAAAGCTGTAAACATCCCCTTTCGCGGTTGCTTTTCCTGTGTCGAAGTATTCTGCAAGAATCCAGTACATTAGTTGTATAAACTTCTATCTGCACAAAGAAGCATGATCAGAAATTATGGTCAGTACCTGGCGCCAAGTAACCAAAGGTGCCAGCAACAATTGTTGAGACATGAGTCTTATCGGGTTCCATAAACGTAGCTAGGCCGAAGTCAGACACTCTAGCTTCAATGTTCTCATCAAGCAAGATGTTGCTCGATTTAATATCTCTGTGGATGATATGAGGTATGCAATCATGGTGAAGGTATGCTATACCCCTTGCTGCACTTAGTGCAATTTTGTATCTTGAAGGCCAATCTAAGTGTTTCTTGTCCATTAATTTGCCTGCATAGCATAATGCATCTATGTTAATTCTTGAACTTGGCTAACAAAAGTTCGGAAAGTTGGCAAAACCTTGAGTAAGACGGTCTTATCAAGTAAAAAACTCGGCTAAGGATACATACCATGTAGGTAAGAATCAAGACTTCCATTAGGCATTAGCTCATATATGAGCAGGTTATAGTGAGGGGAAGTGTAATATCCATAGAGTGTAACAATGTTCCTATGCTTGATGTCACCCATAGCCTCTAACTCTCTCTCGAAACCTCGATCTCTGTCTGCACTTCCCCTGTTAAGCCTCTTGACTGCAACGGATGTCGCCTCATCTATTGTCAGCTTATACACTGTACCATAGCCTCCACAGCCAATAATGTCCTTGTTGCTTAGCTTGAGTGTTTTTTTCAGGAATGCATCCGGCTTTAGTGCTTTCGTTGTTGAAGGCCGCCTGAACATAACCATTTTCCCACCTGCAATTTCCGACAAATCATGTCATTCATTATGTTGAAACATCTTAGAAACGTTACCAAGAGACGCCTTTTCAAATTTCTCGAAAATGTTTGCAGTTTCATACCTGAGTAACTGTCTTGTACTGACATGTGCCTCCTCTTCCATCTCTTGTAGCATAAGATTGATATGATGATCTTTGAAGTAACAAATGCAAGACAACTAATTGCAATGTAAAGAGCTATGACTTTTCCATTCCCCATATCAACCTACACAAGCATGCATAGAGGTATTATACTATTATGTAATCACATGTTATGTATGTATTAGAATCAACATCAAAATAAACTCTCTCGAGAATTGTCAAAGAAAAGGTTGCGTACATTTGAACATCTTTCGTTGTACCATTGTACCAAAGAACTTATGAGAAGAATTTGGTATGTAAAACATGGGGTTAGTTACATATGAATGCACTGATATAAAGTCTTGCATATTACAGTACATGTGAATGCAACCAAATAATGATGTTTACCAAGAAAGTTGAGTTTCAGCAACAGTTGTGCCTCAAATAATTCATGTATCAAACATATAATCATCATTTCAGAAGCTACATATTGGAGAAAATATAAAGAGAAGAAATATTCACCACAACAGAACTTTATGAAGCCGCGGAATCACCAGGCTTCAATCTAATTGACGAGTAATATGAGCATTTGGTTGAGTTGGCACGAGATTCCACCAGAGCTTAACTACAAATGTCAAATTTGATCTCTGAGAACGCACCAATGGTAAAGAAGAACTTTGCCGCCTTATATAGCCTTATCTAACTCGAACTCTGATTAAACTGAACTGTGCAAACCGGAAAATTTGAGAAGAGAATGAGACTGTTGCCTGTTGGATGCTGCAGAGCGCAAAAGGAAGATAGCTAGTTGTAACGTACATGAATCATATACTACATGATATATGGCTTAGATTTTGCTATAGTTTGACGTGCAGCAGTATTTTGTGTCTTTTGAGCTTTGCTTTTGTTGACGAAATGTTAAAGCCACTTTTTAGTATTGTGAGTTTGTGACTCGTTAGTCTTTGCCGTACCTAAAATACCATGATTTGCTTTAAAGCTTCACTACCCCTTTCTTCTCGAGTTCTCATCGACAAAAATTTAACGCAAAATAATATCGAGTTTGTACAATACCGTCAAGATAATCCCAAGTTTTAACTTTTAAGTCAGTTTCCCAACGGTTTCTAATTCGGTAAACTTGTGCCATTTTCCGAACTCGGTTTCTTCGAGCATTAGCATATTCTCTTTATTACCGGATTAACACGATAATAAATCACTACTCGTATACAATTTGGACGACCATGTTAAATTCCCACACATTAGACACTGCTCATGGGTGAAACATGTAAAATTCAATGCACATATCATTTTTCCAAATGAGTTTTATGTGTCCTGTTATTTGCTAAGACTGCCTAAAAACAGATATTAGGATAATAAAAGAAACAATTGTTAATCAAATCAATTCACAGTTTTCGTTTGTAACTAAGGAAAAAATAACCAAAAATCTACGAGAAAGTATAAAAGAAAACCCGAAAAAATTATATTAGGACCATTTTGGGAAGACATATCCAAAACTCGGATTATTATCGAGAAAGACGATAATAGAAAACTTGCGTTCTAGAAAAGAAAGCGTCACATGCAGCTGAAATGCATAAATGCACCAGCAAACTTCATATGATTGATCCTAATGTCCCCCCACCTTATCTGTGAAGTACACCAAATAACAGTAGTATGGAACTGGAAAGTCGTAGATCGTGCACCAAATCGTTCCATTTATGTAGGAACAGCCGGAAAGTTAACATGTGAACACACATTTAGTTCCGATTCCTTACATTTCATTTGAATACAGTGTACATACAACTCAAACCAAACGTAAAGATTTCTGTGAGACGAAGGGTGTACAACTAACGACACTGCTCTTGCTTGGGGTTAGTATGAAAATTACATCAGCCATTTTTTTCTCATTCCAGGTTCTGTACAAGCTTTTTCTTACATGTCTAATTTAGACATTATCGAAAAAAAGTTAAAAGACTAAACAGACTTGCAACTTACAAGCTTGTTTCGATCAAGCCTTCTACTTGCTTCAACGACCAATCCCATTGATGGAACAATATATGTACACGACAATTTAAACAGTCAAATTGCTCCTCGTCATCCTGGAGTAAAACATGGCGAGTAATGATCATTAACATTGACAAGTATATAATGGAGGATTTAAGAAGTAAGGCTGTAGAATAGGACATCATAGACACCATACCTTCCCACACGAGAAAGCTCAGGTTCAGACAAAATCAATTCTTGTAGTGACTTTGGATTGGATTCAAACATGCCGGAACTGAAGAAATAGAGGAAAACAGAAATCTCAGAGATACGTAAGTTTTCACACCCAAGCAAAAGTCTAAAACAGTTACGTCCAGAAAACACAATAGAGCTAGATGAGTACGAGTAGCTTCTAGCAAATTACAGTGTCTCACAGCATAAAGATAAATTCCATTCACAACGGAACCAAGAGATTCCTCTAAGTATAATGGAACAATAAAATGGCTAATGTTCATATATTATGATATACCCTTTTTATGCCAATAAACGAAGACTCTGTACACATAGCCCCTACCCCAATCGGGTGAGAAACTTCTCAAAGACATTAGGGCGTAGCATAGGAATAGAAACTTCGACAGCTAACTAGGCCTCTCCGAATCCCATATTTTGAGGCAAGCTTACTCTCAAATTGACCTTGTCCTGCCCCAACAGTTGCACATATAGCCATGACATATGAATACTCAGGCTACTTGGAGAAAAAAAAAATCCCTTCGTAAATATGTAAAGTACAAGCCCATCAACTTTCATGTCAGCCTTCATCATCCCACAATGCTACAAATCAATTCCCAACTTCAAATATTCACATCATAGAAGTAAGAGGCAAAAGTTATACGAAGAAAAAGATCTAACAGGAAAAGGTCAAATTAGACAAAATTACTAGACAAACCTGTAATCCAGAGACAGCTGCCTGTGGTGCAAAGAAAAATCTCTGCCAACGTAAGATGCAACTAAGCTACCAGCATCTGGATGAGGCCAACTTCTAGTTGTTGGAAATCGCAAGATGAATGTCCCTGGCTCAGACACACCCAATGGACTTTGCAAAGCATATTCTACTTCCTCCTTTGTAACAAATGCCTCAATCCACTTAGGTAAGGTTGACGCCCACAGTGAATTAATTTCTTGTCTTGATATGGTAAATGCAACAGGATATAACCAATGCCACATATTATCAAAGTCATCCTTGGTCATGTATTCCTGGCCTCCAAAACTTCTCCTCAGAAAGTTCAAGTCCTACCATGTGAAACCTTTCCAGTAAGTAAAGTTTTTACTAATGAAAGTTAACATGTAGTTGTAATTAGCAGAGGTCATAAGGCACCAAAATTATGACGACCAGAAGAAACAACCCAAATGTTCAGTTCAAAGAGTAACTTGAAGCACTAACATTAGAATACAATAACTGAAATCAAGCAGCTGAATTTGAGAAATCTTGTCAAACTGTGGACATGAACATATTTTAGTGCAAACAGTAGACAGAGAACTAGCAACGCTCTCACTTGAGAAGTTGAGAGTTCATCTTAACCAATTGACAACTTTCCAAGTTGTGGGGCATATGTAGGCGGGTACCACCACTAGATTAGTTGGTATATGTTCAATGTAAGAGCGTTTATGAGAACTTTCAAACAAGCATCTAACGCCCCTCCTAGACAGAAAACAGAATGGCATTGCGCACCAAGATACCAAAATGCAGTCATACCGCAACAGGGTTGTAGCAGATTCAAGCACGGTCATGCGGAAACAAAATTCAGGTAACTAGCCCCTAGATTGTTATATACGTAGTAGTAAGTAGCCAACCAATTGCTCATAGTTAAGCATATGCAGATTAAGAGGGAAATGTGTTCCACGTATGAACTTTACACTTCAGATTTAAATTAATAACCCAGTAAACTACATCTACATAAAAAGGAATAAACTAGTAAACTACATCTACTTGAAAAAGAAAAAACCTAGTAAAGTACATCTACTTGAGAAAGAAAAGAACAGAGTAGTAATAACAGCAAAAGTTGACAAGCGAACATCCCTTTTGAATGACATTGCTTACAGGCAGCCTCAGGTAACAGGAGTACACCTGGTTAAAGAATAAAGACAGAAGTCATAAACCAGCCACAAAGGTAGGATACTCGAATTACCTGCTGAGTGAGAGATCTCGTGCTGCAGCAAGCAATCCGCATAAATTGCTCTTCTATCTCAAAAACAAGATTATCCCAGTTAGCTCTCTGCCCATCTCGCGAAATCATATTCCAAACTTTTTCACCTTCCTCTAACAGTCGTTTGGCCATTAGAATTTGGTGCCTGAAATAACATGGAAAATTTTCTTCCTTGTTCAGCTATTACGCCACACGAAGTAAAACAAAAATAAATAAAACATCCTTAAAGGTATTAGTTTACAAGATCTTCGAACTATTGATCTAATTCTTACCTGTGGTGGGTGCATCCAGAAAAGAACGCCACCTTCTCTGCCATGTCTGCGATATCTGGTTCCGAAGCAAATACAGAAATCTCCTTCAGCATAGCCGACCTCTCAGATAGACTTCCAAGGCAATATCTGAAAATTGTCAAATCTGAAAGTAATTCTTCACTGCATGGCATGTTCTTCAACTCTGAAATTCTTGCACCGCCACTTTCCGAGTCTGATGCCGAGTTATCTATACCACCATAGTTTTCTTGTATACACTCCAAACTGGTTCCAATGGCACTCGTGACCTTATATTCAAAGTTAAAGACTCAGATTATTGTGCAAATTTATAGGTACAGATAGTAAATGAAGATGGTTGGCCTTTGAATTTTCCATATGATAACAATAACAATGCCTTAGTCCTAATGGTTTTGAGGTTGGCTAACAAGAATTCTAATATGGCTGTCTTTTGTGAGAGCAATAGAAATTTTAAGTAGGCAGCACACGACAATAAAAACAGATGGGTTTAAAGAGTTTGTGAATGAGAATGACGAAAAATCAAGAGAAAGGCAATAAAAACATATGACCAATACTCCAATAGAATAATTGAGAGCCTAACAATTTATTTGGTTACAGAATGAATGAAGGTATCCAAAAGCCAAGAAGCTTGTTTATGCTAACTCATCTATGAAAAATAACTTCTTTCAAATACAAAGCGACACAAACATCAAAACCAATTAGTCACAATTGACACATTATTACACCAGCAACATTATCCCAATGACTCAAAGGCTCCTGCCCACGGCAAAATAAGGGGTCGGGCGTACACAAGCCTTCCCCTATGTTAAAAACATAGAGGTAGCTTACAGATGACAGATGATGAAAAATACATCGAAAATCGCATAGACCACTTCACTATTACAAGAAGGGGAGACAGTTTTGTGAGCCATTTTGCTTTCATTAATATTCCAAAACAAAACAAAACAAAAAAGAGAGAGATGCAGTACTACTGTACTTGTTAAAAGAGGACATACAATGACCAATCGAGGGAATATGTTATCATCAAATGAGTTATTCATGTTCGTAGACTTAAAATTAAGGGATTCCGACTTGTTGAAGTGAATAACACATGTGAGTGTCCCACATTGGAAAAATAAGGAGAGAGTTGATATGTTTATAAACCAAGGAGTTACTCCACCTATAGCCAATTGGTTTTAGGATGGAACCTCCTTCGGTTTATGACGTGGACTCTCTCTCCTCCTACCGGGTGCGGCCCAGGCCCAATCGTGGTTTAACATGGTATCAGAGCCCATGGTTGAAGACCTGGGACTCAAGAAGATGAACTGGGCCCGTATGCAGATGGACCAAGTTGACGCAACCGAAGAGAGCTAGGAGAGCCCCGGTTTGCGATGCTCTACCGAAGAGAGACAGAAGAGCCCCGGTGAGCTTGTGAAGGTCCAGTCTGCGCAGATGGGCAAGATAAGAAGGGAGCCGAAGAGAGCTAGAAGAGCCCCGGCTAGCCCCTAAGCCCAGTCTGCTAGTATAAGGGAACTCACATGTGAGGGGGAGTGTTGAAGTGAATAACACATGTGAGTGTCCCACATTGGAAAAATAAGGAGAGAGTTGATATGTTTATAAACCAAGGAGTTACTCCACCTATAGCCAATTGGTTTTAGGATGGAACCTCCTTCGGTTTATGACGTGGACTCTCTCTCCTCCTACCGGGTGCGGCCCAGGCCCAATCGTGGTTTAACACGACTAAAACAAAGATGGAATTCAAGATGGGAAATCTACTGACCATATTTTCAGGTACTCTGTGGGAGCTGAATTCTTCTTCAGGCTGTTTCACAGAAGTATCATCCTTGGCGTCTTCCATCGGAGCATCTTGCCCGATTTTCACCCTCTTAGATGGAGGATTCGATATTGTTTCACACGTGGCATTTTGCTTCAACTCTGAATGAACACCATATTGAGGCGAACTCGATCCATTGAATAGATGAGTGCCTGATGGTAATTTCTTCCAAGTGATGGTAGACATCTTGGTATCGCTTGTCCTTGAGATACAGCGAATCGGAGGAGTAAATGCTTCGAGGAAAGGATGATTTCCCAGTTCTGGGACATCAAACATAATATGGAACAGCTTGGGTGACGGCTGAAAAGAGGTTTATAAGATTGATCAATAAATGCTTCACAATATACAGGGATCAAGATCTAGTCTAAGAATTATGGCTGTGGCTAATATCATCCTAGTGTTAGACACGGCAAAGATACGTATCTACGGTACAGATTCATTAAATAAAATCTTACAAATATAATGTAAAATGGCACACATTTGTGATTTGCCCCATCTCAGAAGGGGCAGTAGAGGACCTCAATCTTCATATGGAAGTAACTTGTCGAGGCATATGTAATGCAGGCATGACGACAGAGAAAGCTAACAGGTAGGGAAAACGAAATGTAATAAACAACATGAAATAGAATTTAACATTTGCTCAAAAAAAAAAAAAAAAAAAAAAAAAAAAAAAAAAAACAAATTTGCTTCCAGTTTAGAACCCATATTTTTTTTTGACGGGACTTTGGTGTTGACAAGTTTAGAACCCCTATTGAGGCCCTTGTTAGGACCAAAATGCACCAATGAAAACTGACTAGCAGAAATCCAAAAGAAAGCACACTAACGTCCTAAATTTTCAATGATAGAAACTGCAGACAAACCACCTTGGTAGTATCATAACTTCTTCCCTCTGAAGTGGAAGAGGTCATCCTATTTTGATAGTACGGTTAGGACAATGGCTGTCTCGTACCTGTGATATCTTCATTTTGAAAGACGCACGCCCTTGAGATAATTTGCTGGGCAGATCACCAGATGAAAATTCAAGTCCATCGCAAATTGCCAAAAGAGGAGCTTCATTATCTTCTGATTTCTCAACTGGGGACCAATCATCAGCATAGATAAGTGACGCAACAACCTAACAATCACGTGATATATTAGTAACAGCAAGATACACTAGAGATTTCATTAACTTTAAACACATACAGTATATGACAACAGAAGAAATCAGGAATTAGGGCCACACATCAGGTGAACCACTTCTCGATATATCTATTAAGATGTTCCAGCAGTAAATAAATTACTATACCACCAACTTCTTAGCAAAAACTTCCACGCCATAAAAATTGATTAAACATACAGATGATAGAGAGTTAGAGACACACCTTCAACTCTTTATGCACAGGCTGACCAAAAGCATCTAATAGTAAGGTATCCAAAGAGAACATTTTGCGACATGATGCCTGCCATAAGTCAGAGAAGGGGAGAATCAAAGGCAAGATCATCAGAAGGTAAATTCCATTTTCCAAATCAGATGTGATTATAACTTCACTAGCCATCATCATTTAGTAGTTCACACATTACACAAAAACCTTCTTGTTTTGTACAATCTTCTCCGGATCGCACATCTGAACATATCGACCAATATAGAACTTAATGATAGCAAGTCGCTACCAACTCCAAAGTCCTTGCCATAGGCAAGAGCATTTAAGTCACCAGGGAAATCATATTATTTGGTTGTTGCATGCCCAAAGACCTGACCCAACAGCAGACAAGGAAGAATTGGTAGGGTAAAATGTGTAGGCAGAAAGTCTTATCAAAGCGTCAAGGAGATGGGAAGTAAGTTAGCTAGTACAAGAGGGTCTTTATAACACGTCAAGAAGATGGGAGACAGTTAACTAGTACGAAAGAGGTCATAACTTGCTCCATTGCACCTATTGGAAAATGCGTGAAAAATGACCATACAGAAGAAAGCTTATTATTCTAATGATAGTTTTCTTTAATCCTTGTATTCTTGCTTTTCTCTGACAATGTCCTCTGACCTTCTGTCAAGTGGTAACTCTGTGCATCCTTTTCTAGCATGTACCCGGGTAACTTTAAAAATCTTCTGTCAATTCATGGGTTATTTATTTCCAGTCAAAATTCCTTATTCAATAAAAATTGTCACATAAGTGAAACACCAGTAAGATCAAAAAATTACATGAACACCCATCTACCCCAATACCCAACCGCCTCACATAGATGGTACCAGATGCAAAATAAGAATTGTATTGATTGCCGAGTCCAGGGAGTGTAACACAACTCTAACAAATGAGTTGCAGAGATGTGATGAAGATTGATCACAAAAACATAAAAATTACAAATAAAGATCAAAATAAATAAATAATGCAAACAGAGAAGAAAGCAAATCAACCTTGCCACCATCAATATTCCAAATGCCATCACTTTCCACTTCAACATCAGAAGCCGATGCACTATCAATACATAATCGTAGAGGTGGATTCTGTACCAAACAGAGCTTATTATTAGTATGCAAGTTAACAAGGTTGCAAATACATGTATGGTCATACAACAAACCTTAACATGGTGGTTATTAATAGATGATGTTGGAGGCAACACTTCTGCATCGTAAATGTAGCCATCAAGATTGGTAAATCCTTCACGCTTGGAGAACAGAATCACTGTCGTCGCACTCTGCAAGACAGAATCTTTGGTAGGTGAAAACTTTAGAAGCTTTTCTCCCACAACCTTCCCATTAAAATGGATGCGTATAGCATTGCTACACACCTGCGATTTCAGAAAGAAGTATAAAGAATCTTAGCCAGGAAAACCGAAGGTAGTCAGCTAACCTTATCCGTATCAAAATACAGAGAATATATCAGTCTACTCAGAAGTTCAGGATGGAAAAACATAAATTTATTCTGTAAGGTAACTAAAGGTGTTACTTGTGAGTAGGAACAAAAATGTTGATTTCAAACAAAGAAGCTAGAGCAATAATGTCCTCCTCTTCAGCTAACAAGATTTAGCCAAAACAATCAGTCACTATGCAAAAAGTTTCACTCATGTACTATTGAGATGAATAGCCTTTCTTTAAAAGAGTAGCACTGCAGAAGACTACACGTTGAGAACCTAATAAGACATGATCCATGACAAAGCATATACAAAGAAGACCCTGAAACATGGTAGCCTCTGTCTCTTACTTCATGAAGTCAATCATATAAAGTGCAACAATTATTATAAAGATGTCTGATTTGCCTCAATGGTACCCTGTACATAAGAAAATAAATCTTTGGGTGCAGTTCTTAATATCCATGTTTATTTCACCAAAGGGGTGGTAAGATGGACCTATTTCTACCCCTATGTACAAAATGCAGAGAACAAGCAGGAGAGATGTGCAATAAATAAAAGCCAAGCCATCATAGCACTCCCCACCCCCTATCAACAAAAATGGTACGACATAAAAGCATTGATCACATATAAATAGTACACCGCTATACTGAAAGCAAAGGATGTATCATTTAACATAAAACAAAAAACAGAGTATCGTATGGTTGTCAACAGCCCTGAAACAAAAGAATAATAGCAATCTTTCATTCATAGTTACCAGAGACCCACCTCGCAACCAAGATGAACCCACTCTTCCAGAGGAAACTCCATCTCCGAAATGAGGCAAAGACCAGTGCTCAAATCAGTATCATCTTCGAGGGATGAGACAGAAGGTGCAAAAAGTAACTTTTTGTCTTTTGCCAGACCAAGAAAAGGATAATCCTTATGTGACTGCAAAGAAACACAGAGTCCATACCAGACAGTTCAGAAAGCTGAAAGGTAAAAACAACAGTTCATATATACATGACAAGCTATCTCAACAAATGATGTAGAACTCCACCTTATTGGAGGAGGTACGAGACTCTAATAACAAGAACGACTACCGACTGTGAAGCCAGAAACAAACAATTTGTTCCAAACGAGTTTCCAACAATATATAAAGGCACTGCCTTGATCACAACGTAATTACGCTTTTACAGTTTCCCTGGATGCAAGGAAATGGCGGGAAGTTGTTTCCATTGTTTGGATAACAATAAGGAGGAGAGGAAGGATGGAAGGGGGCAAAAATCAGAACATATTGACTTCATTTAAAATACCAGAGACAGAGAGCCATGAAAATCTGTTGCTCTACAGCCAGATTCCTCAATCAAATGTTGGACACAATGGGGACATGATCCTCTACATTGAGTTGATCCTATAGAGAAGGCATGCACGTAGGATATAGCCCAAGTTCCAAGGGATATGTAGAATGTGCTAATTGCATTAGGCACGCAATTGCAATTGCAACAATACTTGTAAGAAGAGTGGGAGCGGTTTCTTCTTTGGAAAGACTTGGCTTATTCAAAGGGGAAGGAAAACTACTCCTCACGATCCCTTCCCCTTCCTATCTCTTGCTACTAAATTTGTTCTCCAACAAAGAAATTTGGGATCTCCCCCCTCTCTCCCCTTTCATATCATCTAATGTGGGAGTGTTTTCTTTCCAGTTCTCCTCCCGTCCCGCCCCTCCCTTCCCTTTCCCTCAGAAACTTCATTTCACCACCAAGAAAGGACATGGATATAGACATATAGTGTATGGCAAACTTTCCCCAACCCAATTACCACAAGAATCAGGATAGAATTCAGAGCAGTCTCAACAAACAGTAATACATAAACACAAACTCCCAACATTATTATGACCTGTCATAATAATCACAACCAATTCATACACCACGACTCCATAATTTCTCATAACAAACAACCAGCGCCTTAAAGGCTCCCGGTACCCCTATTGAAACATAAGTAGACTCCGTAGAGATGACCCAAAATGAAAATTGCTTCGAGAATCGCACCAACTGACTACTACTTCACAATACTATAAGAAGCACAGACACTTTCATAGTTTCATGAGCATGTTGAACTAAAAATAAATAAATAAATCTACTAACAGCAATGTTGAACTAAACAATTCAATTTTCACAGGCAACAAAAAAAAAAGTGAAACTGCCATAATAAAAAAACCCAGAAATACCCATGAGTTAGAAGAAGAGTGTAAGAGAAGGAACCTGATGAAGAATTGTGCAAGGAAAAGGGGTGGACTTAGGCAGATAAATCCAGAAACATAAAGCAAAAGAATTGCCTTTAATATCCAACACCAATCTCAAATCTTTCAACTGTTTGTAACCCATTTTCTCAATTTCTTCATAACCCATTTTTTCTAACTGCAAACCCACTTGATCACACACCCCCGGAAATCACAAAATCCCTGGCAAAAGCTATAAAAATTTGTGGGGTTTTGGAGGATATGATTGAATTGCAGAAAGAACCCAGAAATAATGATATTGAAGCTTCTGTGTGAAGCTTAATTAAGATGTTGGAACTGCTGCCTACTCGCCGCGGAATGTAGGCGTGAGCAAACGTAATGGGAATGACAACAGAATTAGGTGATTAGGTGATTAACCGCTATTACGAACTCGGTTCGTCTGGTGATTGCAACGGATGAAGTCGGTTCGTTTGATATCGTTTTTTATTTTCAGTTTTCTAAATCAAAATCGCGTTAGTGCAGTTTATTACCTTTTCTCAATCTATTCCTTGATAGTAAGGAGATATCACAATTAAGGCGCAAATTATATCGTGCACCAAGGTGCACAATGAGTATGGTGCACCTCCTCACAATAGAGGAGTAGGGACCACACTTAAATAAATTAAATTATTTTAAGTGTGCTCCCTACTCCTATATTGTGAGGAGGTGCACCATACTCATTGTGTGCACCTTGGTGCATGGTATAAGCATTGCAATTAGGGCCCGTTCGGTAACGTTTTTGTTATTTTGACGTTTTCATAAACCAGAAGAAGAGAACAAAAAGGGGTTTCATTGTCAGATTTCATTTTCAATTTTATGTTCATTTTGTAACTTGTTTAACTAAATCTTATGACACAAAAAAAAAAAACAGCAGTGATACCGAACGATTATTTTAATTGAAGTAGTACTCGGAAAAATGTGGCGCAAATGATATAGGTAGACATGTAGTCGATTAGTCGTCCTCCTTTTTTGAAAGGAAAATCAGAACATATATTTCCAACTTGCTCACAAGAGTTGATTACGCCTTTTCTTTTTCTTTTCAAACTCACTCAAGCTCGAACGCTTCTCCTCCAATAATGGCATAATAACCCGATTGCTTTATGTCGCCCTAGATTAGTCGCCCTGTATTTTAATTAGCCTCCCTAATCACTTTCACTAATTATTCTACTACCCTCCTCTGTATTTTCCTACGTATTCTACATCCCTCCCTCTCTCCTTCATTACTCCTACTACTATACTTCCCCATTTCTATCCTCTCTCTTCATACTCCCCCATTTTTGTCCTCTCTCTTCCCCATTGTTCTCTCTTTGTTCCTCATTCCTCATTTTCCATATCTTTCAACCCATCTCGGTTCCCCAATTCGTCGGATATTTTCTCCAAATATCCCTATCAGCTCATACGCTTTTTTTCGAGAATTTGAGGGAATCATTCCTAAATTACGCGGTTGTTTTGAGCATATTGAAATCCAGTTTTTATGAAAATTTACATATAGAATTAAAGATTTGAGGAACACAAACATGAACTCATATACTTATAATTTCGATCATTAAAAGTAATTACACAAACTTTTCATATATTGATTCAGAAATGAAAATTTTCATTCTAATCACACATATATTGATTCAGAAATGAAAATTTTCATTCACATCACACTTGTACAAACTAATATTCCTACCCTAAAACCGACACATGTGGGCCACACCATGGTGGCCAACCAAGGTGTGGCCCACATGTGTCGATTTTACGGTTGGAATATTAGTTTGTACAAGTGTGATCTAAATGAAAAATTTCATTTCTTGATCAATATATGTGTGATGTGAATGAAAATTTTCATTTCTTAATCAATATATAAGGACTTTGTGTAATCACTTATAATGAAGTGTATTCGAGATTAACACTCTGAATGGAAGATTTTAGTTTTGAATGTATATCATAAGCAAATTGTGTAGTTTTGTATGTACAGGAGTTACATTCTGAATGAAAGATTTCAATTCTGAATCAATATATAAGGAGTTTGTGTAATTTCTTATAAAGAAATGTATTCGAGATTGGCACTCTGAATGAAAGATTTTAATTTAAATGTATATAATAAGCAAATTGTGCAACTTCTTAATGAAAGTTTTAAACAATATTTACATTGTGAATGGATTATTTATGTTGTGAATGGATGTAATAAGCAAATTGTGTAATTTCTTACAATAAGTGTATGCACAAGATTTACACTGTGAATGGATGATTATAGTTGTGAAATGATATAATATTTCATTTGTGAGTTTTCTTATAATGAAGAGTATACCTAAGATTTCATTGTGAATTGATGATTTCAGTTGTGAATCGATATAATGAAGTGTATGGACAAGATTACAATCTGAATAGATGGTTTCAGTTGTTAATCGATTTAATAGACACTTTGTGTAATTTTTTATAATGAAATATTTACACCTAGGACGATTGAATGATTACACTTGTGAAACGATATAATAAGAACTAGATGTAAGCTCGTGCGTTTCACGAGTCTCTTAATGACGATATACAATTATGATGATAAAGTTGAACCGATAATTATTTGACCATTATCATATAGGAACTATTACTTGTATTTTATTTGACCTATGTAGGTAATTATTTTCATTTTATGATCCTCATTTACACACTAAAACCAGCACGCTTTAATATCACTACAATTATACCTTTATTCAAAAACACTACCTTAAATATTGTAGTATTACTTAACATATTTAAATAAAAGATATCATTACTGATTTATTGGAAATATTCACATGATATCCTTGTGTTTCTATCTTTCCCTAGAGTTCCACATTTCCATTTCGTGTATATTATGTACCATAATTTTTGCCCTTTCGGATACATAATTGAAAGAAAAAAAAAAACAAATACGATAATCCAAAATAATTTTTTTGTCTTTAAGGCCCCTCCAATAATAAATTAGAACCAAATTAAAGTTTTATTTAAAAAACACTATCTTAAATTAATAATTAGAAACATTCACACGGACACGGTATCCTTGTTGTTTTAGTTTTCTCATGAGTTCGATGGTTTCGTGTCGAAATCTTTGAGGTTTCATTTTTGTGAACCATGATACTAAGTTTATATTTAACTCTTAATGCTAATAGTTCTTATGAGAATTGAGCAAATGAACATTATGATCACAAAAATCAAGCATTGTGGGTACCATGTACACAAACATGTGAATGCAAATACCTATTCCTACATATTCTTACTCACTACTACTACTCAAATTCTACTCCTACTATTACTGGCCGGTGACTAATTATTCTTCTAGATTTATTTGATAAGTCACGCATGCACATAAATTTATCAAGTCCAAATCATCATATATCGGTTATGATATATACATATATAGATTTATCAGGCTATTATCAACTCTTATTTTGCATGAAAATTTTGACTTTAATTTATACTAATAACTATCAATATCAATACAACTAAATTACAATTGTGCATACATAAGACATTGCAGAAACAAAAGAGAAAGACAATAATGCAAAAACGTAAGACAGTATTGCAAAATTAAAAGGTGCAATATAATGCTCAGTGGCGTGGGGGAGGGGGGGCGAGCTGGGCCTGCACCCAGGGCCCCAAAATATATATTATGCAGACTGTAAAAGTATCAACAAAAATTGTTTGCTCTAGTGGTAAAAACTTGGATTTTGGGAAAGAAATTGGCTTCTAGTGGAGTTCAAACCCTGCTGCACCCATTTTTTTGACAAAAAAATTTCGTTTTTGTAGGCTATTGCCTATTGGTCTACACATTACAGCTATAAAAATCAAAACTTTCCTCTCTTTCGGTGGTTGACGTTTACATTTTTTTACTTTTAAATTTCAACAAATAGGTAAATACCTTAATATTTTAGTATTTTTGAAAAAATTTCATTATTTAACGCATATTATCGATTTTTAGGGGCCCCGTTCTTAAAATTTCGTACAGGGCCTCCAAATTCTCCCACACGGCCCTGATAATGCTTTGCGATAAGAACTAACAAATTCAGAGTATATATATGTATATGATTGATTCTCATCTAAGTTTAGAAAGATGTAGAACTCAGTGATAGTGTAGGACATTGATATTGATTATAAGTATGTATTAAGTTCACACCTATCCAAACTCCATCAATCTTATCCACGTTAGATATGTGATTATGAGATGTTATATATGTTAGTATTTCTCTAAAGGTAAAAAAATATCCGTGATTGCGAGAAACATGTGCTTAACAAAAATGTAGGTGAAAATTTGACATGTGCTTGCTTATGATCAAGGTAGAACCAATCGTTGAATTAGGAGGATCCTCTACATTCGACAGACTGGTATGTTTGACGATATACTCATTTAGAGTTGATGCTAACTCTTAGTGTATACAAATGAGTTGAGTAAGGTTTATGTGGCATCTTCATTGTATAATTTGGCAAGAGGCATTATAAATAGAATCATTCTCTACTTCGACAAACTAATAGGTTTGACGACAACAGTCAATTAGAATTGATGTATACTCTTAGCGTACAATTGAATTGAGTAAGGTTTTATATGCATCTTTACTTGTATAAGTTGGCAAGAGACGCCATAAATTAGGATCATTCTCCACATCTATACGAGAACTTGTCAACCTTTAAATCCGATATATTATATACAAGGTAGGCAAAGGTAAGCGTTGAAATCCGATATACGAGTACTTGTAAACCGTTAAATCCGATATACTATATATACGGTAGGCAAAATTAACCGTTCAATCCGATATACGAGTAATTGTAAACCGTTGAATACGATATACTATATATATATAAGATAGACAAAAGTAAGCGTTCAATCTGATATACGAGTACTTGTAAACCATTAAATCCGATATACGAGTACTTGTAAACCGTTAAATCTGATATACTATATATATATATATAAGGTAGGCAAAAGTAACCGTTCAATCCAATATACGAGTACTTGTTTATACATATATTGTAAAAATATGTATGTGAGTATTGAAATTAGATTATATAGTGCAATTATTATGATTAACGACTCGCTGTCTGACCATATATTACCAATTTCGTTATGTGCCAAACCAACTTATTTTTGAGGTCCTACAATATGTAATATGGTTACTATTAATCACGTCACTATCTATATATTATCATGCTTTGTACATCCGAACCAGTGGGGAGGGATTATCTATTATTGACAATAGAACTACGTGAGCTATCTAGTTAAAGGATGGCCGTGATATTATGTTATATTCAAATTTATTATCAGAAATTTATTATCACGTTATATCATAAATTTATTATCTAGTCATTTTGGTTTAAGAAAATGAAATATACCCCGGGGTTTATACTAGATTGTACGTTTACGACTTTACGACACGGTTTATTATTCATACAAACTTTTAAAAGTCGTTCGAGAACAATCCTTCAATAACACGAATCAAATCACTCATCATCCATTCAGCTACGGTTACAATGTCATTCAATCATAATATTGATTCATTTGTCAAATTACGAGTCAGATAATATACAACAACATTACTCATCTGTACGTTAAAAATTGATTCAAAACACCATGTATTGATATGTCTTTTTATGAGGGTTGCGTATTTTGAAATTTGGTGGGAAATGTTCAAATATTATGTCACCCTCCCTCCTCTGCAAAACATCTTTTCATCATCGGTGAACGCAACGCTCTGCCTATGACCCTCCGGGTACGACTCCAACCCATGGTTATGACAATCCCTATCGTCGCCCATAAGACATAATCGCCAAGTCAAGTCCTCCATCTCTACAACTTTAAGCGCAAAAGTACAACCTAACTTATGAGTAGTAGTCTTTCTCGGATTATCAACCGATACCTTACGACTCCGTTTTCTAGGGCCATTCTCGCAATGTAGGTATTGCCTCCATAAACCATCAGTGTATTTGTTCCTTTTATACGAAGATTTTACCAAGAAAAAACCCTTGCTCTTTGCTATTTCTTTCGCCCAAACGAAGGCTTCGTTCAAATACGAGAATTTTTGGTCCGTCACAAACAAATGATTATAATTGACTTTGTTTCCACCGTAATCTCGTGTATTCACCTACGTTACTGTTGAACGCTAAAATTAAGGACACTTATATGAAGTGTCAATCCTAAGAGCACTTAATTTAGACTGACCGCGATGAACTAAATGCCATGAAATGAAAGTACTAAAATGCAAAGATAAAAGACGGGTTCTTACAAACTAAAGTAGTAACCATTAATTGAAAGAAAATGTCAGGTTTGCTAATGAAGAGTCCAGGAAGAGATGGAATCAATTACCTCCATGCCTTCTATCTTCACCATGGAAAAGAAAAAGCTACGCTAAAACATGAACTGCTCGCGCTACGGGGCGAGGCTACCCGATGTACACTAAAAAGAAAGAACTAAAAAGACTTTGATAAATGTTGTTGATGCTTCATTGTTCTTTTATGCTGCTTCTTGCTGCGCTATTTATAGGATAAACCTTCTGGCGGTTACTTCAACTTCCCAAGCTTCTCCAAACGTGGGGAAGAATACTTGCTAGCGGTTTGTTTCTTCTTACTTCAACTGCTTCTCGTGCCTTGGCGCCACCTATTAAGTTTGAATAGATGGACTTCGTTCGTCTGCCGTCGGCCCAGGTTGAGTATTGCATCCAGATGGGCTTTTCTTTGTCTTCAGCCCATCGAGATTACTGGACTAAAACCTTCCATCGCTAGGACAAAATTATTTTTGTCATCAACAAATGCCCCCCTTTTTTGTGTTGCTGGGAGTTTGAAGCGACACGAAAAATGAATCTTATCTATCGTTGTCGATGGAGTTTGACTATCGTGAATCAAACTAATGGTTTCAAGCATTCATTATCGCTGAATGGAGTAATTGTAACTAAAAACATACTCGTTTCGTGAATACGTTTGAAATAAAACAAACATTTCATTTAAACAATCTCATTTAATCTGAAATGAGATGAGTAAATACAAGATTGACAAAATCTCACTAGATCTGAATGAGATTTTGATCTTCTAAGAAAAACTTCGGTTTAAAAACGAAGTCTTGTTTCACCAACTCGAATTTCTGTGGGCCAAATTTCCGTCATTCCTTCGTTATGAATGAAAGAATATGACCAGACATGTACATAGCTCTCATTGGCTGGAGCGATGTAGGTAGTCCTTGGCTCCCCCTTTCTTTTCACCAGACTAAGCTTTGGTCGCGGCTTGAACTTGTTCGAGTACTTCTTGAACTGGAACACCTCGTCGCGCTCCTTCCCGTCCGCACTTTCATCTTCGAACTCGTCATCGCTGCACGCGCTCAGCCAGTAGGCGTTCTCGCCTTCCTTTGCATACTCGTCCCATGTTTGACAAGTACAGAAGTATATGATTCTCTTACCTCCATTCTCAATTCGCCCTCGGTACCAACCAGACCAATATGTGCGCTGGTAGTAAAACAGAGAATTCCGATAAACGAGATTCTCATCGGGCTTCAGGAAGTTTTGCGCCATGATCTTCCCCCATCTTTTACATGTGCCCATGACACTCATTCCATCCTCGTACCCAAGTTTTGGGATGATGAATCTGGTCATCAAATCCTCACTTGAGAGAACTGCCATTCGGCTGTCATGGCTACCATCGAGAGACTCCATGATCGGCAGTTCCCACTTCTTCAATTTGGGGAAGAATTTGTCCATGGTGGCCTGCCACTTTCTGGTTGCAGCAGCCTCTTCAACAAATTTCTTTTGATCATCCTCCATGATGTTGCACTGGAGGTAATGGTTGGGGCACTCTTCTCCATATGGTCCCAGATCTTCTTCCTTGTAAATATAGGGGAAGAATTCCAAAGTCTCTTCTCCAATCTCTAGATCTTCTCTAAAAGCGAGTCGATACTGGTAGATATTGACGCGCCCCCAGAAATTAGTAACTGGTTTGTCGTAACCAGGGACATTTAAATCATTGGTTGCATAAACTGCCATTTTCGTTTGGAAGTTTACAGAAGAATTGGAAGGGAGAAAAGAAACGCTTCGAATATTGCTGATACTCAAAGTGTTACTTGTGATTTGTTCATCCGAACCCTTCTTTTTATATTAAAATTCCTTGGCGGTTTCTTTGCCAAGAATTAATGACGTGTGGTAGTGGAGCGGTTTTATCTCGAAAAACTGCTTTTAAGGTGGTTAAATGAATTTATCATTATCCCACTCATGATTTCCAATGAACCTAGATTAATTACGACCTTCGGCTCATCAAATCATTAAAGGCTGAGAATGCATTTTACTAAATGATTTTTTTTTTAAAAAAAAAAAAATCTAAAAAATGCAAACTTAAATTGAATAATTTGATTCAATAAAAGTTTTTTTTTCGAATTACAAAGCAAAATAAAAATAAGCGTACAATAATAAGAGGACTAATTATGCCGACCCCTTATATTCCTTACTTATCAATAATTGCTCCCGCCATTCTAGAAAGACTGGCGCGCTGGGAAACGTGGGCATAAACTTCGATGATCGTGCATAGAAGCGATGGACCCCATTCCCGATACTCTCCCACTTCTCATCTTCCGCTGGAGCATACAACCACCACGCATGATTGTAATTATCAGCCCTAGCTTTCCAGAGGTCGCAGGCGCAGAAATAAACTATTGGGGATCCGCCCAACTCTATTTCCTTGGTATACCACCCGTGCCAAAAGGTTCTGTGGTAGAAGCAGATTGAATTTCTATACGCCAGATCCTCATCTGGTTTCAGAAAATTCAAAGCCATAAGTTTCCCGAAAAACTTACAGACTGCCAAGAAGTTCATCCCATCTCTTCCGTCCAATCTGGGGATGATATGTTGGACCATGATGTTTTCATCGGTGAAGACATCATGTTTACTTGAAATGCAGCCCCGATCTGTAAACTTTAGCTCAGGCATCGGGTTTTCCAGTTTACCATAATAGCGATAAACTGTTGCCTCCCACATTTCCAAAAGCCTTGAGATTGCTTTAAATCTCCTTTTATCTTTTTCCAGCTTGTTACACCGGTGGGCGTGATTGAAACACTTGACTGTGTAACGGAAACCGGGCCTTGATTCCCCCATATGCACCTCATGAGTATAATCCAAGAGGCTTGATGGTTGGTTCTGCCATCTTGTTGGCCGATGGAACCAAAGCTCTGAGTTTTTTACTGTTGGTTTGTCAAAATGTGGCAATTGGGTGTCCGGGTTTACACGGTGGTGATCCGTGAACAGGGGAGCCAAAGCCACAGGTTCCATGACTTGTTGATGGATTTTGTAATTACTTTGATTTTTGGCAATCAAATTGTGAGATAATACTAAAACTTTTCAACTGAAAATTGGATTTCAGAATTACGCTTAGGAATTATATTTGGCTGGGTCTAGGTTGAGTTCCCAGAAACGCGTGTTAAATTCTCGGGAAAGCAGGGTAATTTAATGTGAATTACCTTCCTAACCGCACACAATAAATAACTCAACAAGATGAAATTAATTGGATAACTCATCTTATTTACATTAAATGAACAAGTTTGATTACAAACATTTCGTCTTTGTAAACCAAACGTCACATGCGATTAAATCCTTAAACCAATCGTGGTACATTGGTAATTCTCTGACCCAATGCGGATATCGCGCTCTATTGAACCTTTGGGCATTCTCCCATTCTTGACACAAGCATCTGAACTTGATCAATTTTCCACCTTTATCATGTTCTCCCCTATATATCGCAGTATAGCTCGGAGCTACATACGTACATAGTTTGTTTGCATAATAAAGTTTTAAGTCAGGCCTTAGGAAGTTAGGCGCAATCCAAATGCCCCAAGCTTTGCAAACCGCCGCCGCGACAATTAGATTATTCCTATTTAATCTTGGAAAAATGTGTTCCAACATTAAATCCTCATCGGACAATACTTTCGTTGCCCCATGACTTGTCCTGCCGAATTCGACTATGCCTTTGGTAATCTGACCAAAACAGGCTTTCATTATACTGGCCCATCGCTCTTCTAACTCGCGAGCGACTTCTTGTTTATCTGCCTCAGTTTCATCGTGCTGAAATTCATGATTAAAGCATGGTAAATCTGGTGCAGGCCAAGGGACCTTCTCCTTCAAGACATACCCTTTAATATTGATATTAAAGTAGTGGATATCTTGAATGTAATCTGGATCATCATGAAACAGTTCGTATGTTTGCAAGATGTCCTCATCTTCCTCTTCCAACTTGCCATGTCGCTTGGTCAAAGTTGTTTGATACTTAAATTCCGTTTTGCGTTGACCAAAAGGAATTGATTTGAGAGCAAGATGATGAAAGAAAAGAGGATTCCTATCTGGGAAGACCTCCATAAATTGTAAAGAATTTGAATAGAATTCTCAAATCTGTGAGAAATACAGAATAGCGCTGAGGCTTTAAAGGTTTGAATTTGTCAAAACCCTTAAATTCCGGATTCTGTTTATATTCAAATTTCTAATTTTAAGCAATTAAAAATTCGTTTTTAATCACTAAAAATTCATTAAGATAAAAGAAGACTTTATATTAAATTCATAATACAAAGCACTTTTACATTAGAGTAGAATTACATTACGATGCATATGAAAATAAAAGTTCCTAAGGCGATGGCCTTTTATAGTCACTATTATTCTCACTATCGTCAGCATCGGAGTAATATGGCTTCTCAACGCGGTCTGGCTTAAAGCGACAGTTTGCCTCTGGGAGGTCCCAATCAATGAAGGTCTGACTGTCGTCGGAGTCAGTTGCTTCACTGCTTGGACTGCTGTCGCTTGGAAGATTTTCTTCCGCAGCCTTCATCGCCATCTGTAAGGCCTGTTTCGTTGGCCAATCTTTTCTTGCCCAAGCCCGCTTGGCAATGGTGCCCCTGCCTCTCTTCATGTTGAGAGTAGAACGGGAGTGGCTTCCTGCCTTCTTTTTGCCTGAAGGAGCAGCCTTCCGTGGGCGGTTTGTCCTAGCAATGTTGTGAACAATCGGAGCAAACGCCGACTCCGCCACCTCTTCCATCTTGTCGTTGAGATGGGGTGGTATCGCTTCCTTATCCTTCCTCCTCTTAGCGCTCACATCTGTTCCTTTCGTGACAGAGTTGAACTTCTTTGAAGACATCTTGATGGTTCGGATGTAATTTGAGAAGAGAAAGTATTTTTGGTGAGAAGTTTTTGTTGTGAAATATGCACAAGTCACTCCTCTATTTATAATTTCCCAAGAGACTCATCGTGTTCTAGTGATGGGTCTTTTCAGAGGAAAACCAAAAGCCATTTTGCCTCGACCACGCATTTTCTTAACGGGTGAAAATGGACTTTGGAAACTGTAACTAATGATGATTTTTCCTTAAACAAGATTCCCTTTAATTAAAGAGGAAAAAACCGCTTAAGTTCCCCTATCAGAGGAGAGAGAAACAAATCACCAAAATGAAATTATAGATAATTTGTCTATAATAACAACTCTTAACCGTTCCAATTATTCAACGAATTTTAACCAAATTCGGAAAATAACTGTTTCGTCAAAACGGTGCCGTTTTAAGTTTCTGAAATTAGGTTATAAAAAGGGGAACTGGGTTTCTCAATTGACAAACACCAAATTCTCAATTTTATTACATTCCTTCCTACATTTTAGTAAAAAGAAATTCCCTTCTTTCAATCAAACAAACATGAAACAAAAGCCAGAAATTCAACTCAGCCTCCGTTGGCCTGATTCATATACCGGGGGTGCTCGGAAACTTGTTGATACGATCAATAAGTACCGGCAAATTTACTACCCGAATTACTTCTGGCACTATGGTTCTCCTACCGATAAGGAACCACTTCCGAGCGGGCAAATTGGCCCATGTTTTATCTGGAAGCGCGGAGTAACAGAAGACACTGACTCCGCTGATATCAGAGAGGCATTAAACGACATAATGCACACTCCTGAATCACGACCTCTGGCGTACTGTGAAAAAGTACAGCCCTGCCGTCTCCCTAACGTGACCAAGCCAATCAAAGGATGGGTCAGTGTGTCACGAGCAGATGAATGGATGGAACGACTTTCCTCTTTTCATTCTCTTTGGGAAAAACAGAGGCTGCTCCATTTCTTAAGGTTAGCATGCTATTCCCACATTCCATTCGATGGTTCATTTTCGACTGCTTTCCTGTATTTATGGGACCCCATCGCTAATTGTATTGTCACAAAAGCGGGCTATATGACTGTCACTCTGGCTGACATTGCCTGTATCACGGGTCTTTCCCCTAATGGAATTAGTGGAAAAGAACTGTCAACCATAGAGTGTGTCCCAGCGGCAGAAAAACTTTATGCCGGGGCCAGTTCCATTTATGATGGAATGTTGAAGGCAAAAGCCTCTGGCCTGTCTTTCTCGACCTTGATTAATGCGTATGCATCCTCCGAGGATGAAGTAACGCCAGAGGAAGTCGTACTCTTCCTCACCTTTGCCCTGAGTCGCATGTTTATGTCGCGCTCCGGCAATGTTTCAAAAGCTTACATGGTTTTGGCTGCAAACTTGTCTGTCGCGAAGCCAGAACCTCTTGCGCTAGGCCCTATGTTACTAGGATCTCTGTATAGATGCCTCTATCGCGGTCGTGCCCTATATCTAAGGGATGAGGATCCACAGGTGTCCCAAGGACTACTCCCTCTATCAGGCCCATTGTGGCTCCTAACTTGTTGGGGAGTGATGTACTTTTGTCATCTGCTGAACTTTTCATCAGATGTGTACATTGAAGACTGCTTCTGCTATGGCGATTTCGTCTTCCGCGCTGTCGATGACAAAATTGGTGTTCATCCTCGACAGATCCTTGGATATTTAATGGGGGTGACTTCTTACGGGTACTCACTCCCTGTTGCCTGGAACCTATTCCTTTTGGCCAAACAACAAGAATTAAAAGAGGATCACTGGATCTATCGTGCCCTTCCTCTTTGGATGCAAAGCCTTGACATCACCCCTCTCGGGATCTTTGTATCTTCTGAATCAAGGAGTGCTTCTTTCGATGGCGGTTTCTGGTCTAGTGTCCTTCAAACAAAAGACCTATACGCCTTTGAACCTGGGTTCCTTGGGTTTGAATTATACAACCCACAACTTGTTGCTCGTCAGTTTGGGCTGGTTCAAGGGTTAGCCGTCCCTTATTATCAAACTCAGAACAGGTCATGGTGGGACAGAAAAGTTTTCTCTGCGGACAGCATCCTCAAAAGCAAGACTGTGACAATGTCGTCTCTCGCACATCTAGAATCTTGGCGATGGCATGCCTATGAGACTGCACAATTCAAACTCTGGTGGCGCCACATGCCTTACATTCAAAACTCAATCCGTCTTCCTGCTCATATGCGGATCACTCTGACCCTCAACATGGAAGGTAAGTCTCTCGCCTTACTTTCGATAAGTTAATTTACTCTCTAACCATTTCGTGATTAGATGTTGACCTTAAATCTTGTTTTCAGAAACCCCAAACAAGCAGACAAGGTCGCTGGTGAACTCAACACAAAAAGAAGAAAAAGTCCCTGATAATTCTGACCAGGAGACTGATCTCGCTTCAGGCTCGGCCAATGATCTATCATTGGTGGTCTTTGAGGAGCCTGAAATATCCGTTCCCCAATTCGTTGAGGAATCTGATTTTGCAGTCGCTGAAGAACAAGCTCCATCGCGGCAGAAACCTTCAAAGAAGAAGAAAGAGGGTGTAGTGGTAAAGCCAGACGTCGATGGGTCTGATGATGACCAACCTTTATCAGCCTTTTTGGACAAAAAGGTGAAGACATCGCCTCCAGCCACTCCTCTTTCAACTGAACAACCTGCTGCTTCTGAAGCCTCAAAGCCCTCTCAGAGCAAAGGACACTTCAAGACTGTCCACCCGAGGAGGTCCCTCAAGCAGAAGCAAAGAGCGTCAAGTTCGGCGAAGGTTGCCTCCAAACCTGCTTCAGGCAAGGGTTCAAAGAAAAGGGGACGAGAGACTCCTGAGTCTGCATCTGACTCCCCTCAGAATCCTCCCAAAAAGACAGCTATTTTTGAGCCATCTGAGGATAATCCAGTGGAGATGGCAATCGAGACCACTGTTTCAGTACCATCTTCAATTGCAGCAGCGGAAGTGTCTCCTCATACTACAACTCCTCCTTCACCGTCGCCAAAGGAGACTTCAAGTGCTGTTAGTCAGCCAATCGCTGAGGATCAACCAAGCAGCGCACCTGTCAGCCCTGATGTTATCGTGAATCAGGTATGACTTAACATCTTGGCATTCAATATTACTTTTAGATTCATCATTATTTACCAACTCTATTATTCTTTGTACATAATAGGTCCTTGGGGAAATAAATGAAGAAAATCCTCCTTCTCCGCCGAGAGAAGTAAGAGACAACATTGAAGACACAAGCAAACAAGTGTTTGAAACAGGTAATTTTCTTTATATTTAAAGAGCAAATTACTGTTCCAAAATTATAAACTTCTGTAAATAACAAAGATTTACATTTGTATTGACAGAATCGCTGGAAACTCTATCCAATCAAATAGGGAGCCTTCTTGAAGAGAGTGCATCGCCCATTAATGAACAAGTTACAGTTCCTGATTGCCTTGCTGCGCTGAAGTCTGATCTTACATCTGAGTCAGACGCTCTCGCATTGGTTAATTATTTGAATCAACTGCAAGGGAAAGATGAAGTAGTCTGGCGCTCTCTGGTCTCTCTGTTGCAAACAGAGGTAGTTGGGAAACAACAACGGTTGGTTGCCCTCCAACAACAGGCTGATCAAATGGGTACTGTCTTGCCCCAACTGAAATCAACTCAAGACCAAGTATTGCCTCTTGTAACTGATGTCGCAGCCAAGAAACAAACCGATGCAGAGATCAAGGCAAGGCTTCTCGACATCCAACAGCAAATGGACCAGTTAGAGGCTGAGAAACAATCCCTGAACCAGCAGCTGTCCACAAATCAGGCTGAACTTAATCAACTCGAAGTGCAAACAGAGACTACTCGAAAGAATGTGAAAGAGTTGCTGACTCAAGCACAAAACCTTCAACAAATCAAGAAAGAGATCCACGGTGTACGCAGGGCTATGCTCATCGCGCTAGGTTTGGTTGCTCAAACCTTTCACATGACGACAACAACTGCTCTACCATGAAGCTGTGGGCTCCTCTGGAATCTCGAAGAATTGTTCTTCATAGGACTCTAGAGTACTTTTGTTCAGTTCATGCCCCAACTCTAACTCTCTCTTTTGTTCTTGTAAACTATCATATAATTGAATATGTAGTTTTTTGAATTCTGGACCATGTTGCTCCCATATCGATGGGTAAAACTTCTTAAGATATTTTGCATTCAAAGGCCTAGTTGAGACCTTCCCTTTTCTCGAAACCAGAATGTATGAATTTCCAAGACATTCTTTATGGATCTTAAAAGGACCTGCCCACTTAGGTGTGAATTTAACCCAAACTGGATCCTTGTGACCAGAAGGTAAAATCATCTTCCACACCAAGTCTCCCTTATGAAAAGACTTAGCACGAACCCTTTTGTTGTAGGCTTCCGCC
This sequence comes from Spergularia bocconei, assembly GCA_963457585.1. Taxonomy (NCBI): domain Eukaryota; kingdom Viridiplantae; phylum Streptophyta; class Magnoliopsida; order Caryophyllales; family Caryophyllaceae; genus Spergularia; species Spergularia bocconei. Next base: position 4,443,893 of record OY734949.1, read on the forward strand.
ACTCTGAGTTTTTGCAACCTCATTCTTTGTGCGGCTTCAAACTTAGTTTCCTCAGTATCTAAATGTTCGATACTCATCGCCTCCACGTACTCTTTTCCGAAGAGTTCTGATTGTTTGGCAATCCTTGCTGATTGTACAACAACTTCTGCCGGAATCACTGGGTCGTGACCATAAACTAACTCAAAAGGCGAGATGCCAGTTGCATCTCGTTTTGACGCCCGATATGCCCATAGAGCGTATCGCAGCTTCTCATGCTACTTCCTAGGATTCAACTCAATCATTTTCCGGAGGCCGGCAATAATAGTTTTATTCGTAGACTCAGCTTGACCATTCGACTGTGCGTAATATGGAGTAGAGTGTATGACTTTAACTCCAAATTTGGCCAAGAATTCCACATATGGGTCACTGCTGAAAATACTCGCATTATCAACAGTAATAGATTCAGGAATTCCAAATCTTACGAAGATTTTTTCTTCCAAGAATTCTAAGACCGCTTTTGTATCGAGCTTCTTAAAAGGCTCGGCCTCAACCCATTTGGTAAAATAATCTGTAATTACCAACAAGAATTTGTGATTCTTGGATGAGTTGAGTTTAATTTCCCCGATTGCGTCCATTGCCCAACCACGGAAAGGCCAAGGCTTCAAGACACATTTCATCGGTGCTGCGGGCGCTGAGACAATGGGCCCATACTTTTGGCATTTCTCACATCCTTTCGCATATTTAATGCAATCTTTTCTTATTGAAGGCCAATAGAAACCCGCTTTATGTAATGCCCATCGCATTTTTAAGCCATTTTGATGAGCGCCACATAAACCATCATGGACTTCGGCCATCGCGGTTAATGCTTCTCCCGCGTCTACACATTTCAGGATTTGGCCATCAACATCTTTCCTAAAGAGTTCGTTCCCTACAAGGAAATAGTTATTAGCCGCCATTCTGACCCTGAAAGGTACTTCCCTATTATACGGATTCTTGAGATATTCGACTATCTCATCTCTCCAATCTACATCAGAGCTAAGAATGTCAATGCTATTGATGGCATTGATGGGATCATTCTCACTCCATTCATCGAAATTTTTCAATGGATGTAGAGTTCTTCTCAAAAGAGTTACTGAATCATCCGGCGTTACGGCCATCTCTTTTGATGATGCAAATCCGGCTAACTCATCCGCAATGTGATTAATATCGCGGGGAATATGGTGGAATTCAACTTTCTTGAAAGTACTCACCAAATTCCTTACTTTGTGAGTGTCACATAATGCTACTAAAGCATTACACTTATACTCTCCCATCACTTGGTTTATGACCAACTGGGAATCACCAAATACGCGGACCTTCTCGACTCCCATATCTTGGAGAATTTCGAGTCCGATAATCAAAGCCTCGTATTCTGCTCGATTATTAGTACATTCACCTTCCAAAGTTATGGCCAACTTTGTAGTGTGTTCCTCAGGATCGATGATTACGACCCCTGCCCCAGCAGTTGTCCTGGTAGATGACCCATCGAAAAACAAAGTCCAAGAATCCTTAGGATCCTCGCAAACTTGCTCATCGCTTGGGTGCAACGCCAAGAAATCCGATAGTCCTTGACCTTTAATTGCCTTTTGTGGCAAATAAACAAGGTTAAATTGAAGCAAATGGAGATGTCATTTACATAACCTTCCTTTCAGGAAAGGTTGGGAAAGGAGATACCGAAGCACATCTGTAGGTGACACCACTTCGATCTTAAAAGCCATGAAATAATGCACCAATTTAACAGACGCGTCGTAGAGACATAAACACCATTTTTCCGCCAGTGTATATCGCTTCTCTGTATCCTGTAAAATCCGACTCAAGTAAAACACCGCTTGCTCATGTCCCAATTCGTTTTCCTGGGTCAAGAGACTTGCAATGGAATCTTGAGTGACAGAAAGGTAGATTCGTAAGGGCCTACCATTTTGTTTTGGTGGTAAGATAACAGGAGGAGACGCAAGTTGCTTTTTGATTTGGTCGAAAGCATCTTGATGTTCCTTTTCCCAAACAAATAAATCTTCCTTTTTCAATTTCAGAAGGGGTGAGAAAATTTTCGTTTTCCCGGCTAAATTGGCCATGAACCTCCTTACATAATTAATTTGCCGCAAGAATCTTTGTAATTCTTTCTTATTTGAGGGCGGCGCTGCAGCTAAGACAGCTTTAGCCTTATTTTGGTCAATCTCAATTCCTTTTTTATGAATGAGAAAACCAAGGAAATTTCCAACTTTTACTCCAAATGCACATTTAAGTGGATTCATTTTCAAGTCGAATTCCCTCATCCTTTGAAGTGACTGTCTCACATGGTTTCGATGTGAATCCAAATCATGTGATTTAATCAGCACGTCATCGATGTAAATCTCCATAGACTTCCCGATCATGTCTTTAAAGATCGCGTCCATGGTTCTTTGATAGGTTGCCCCTGCATTCTTTAATCCAAAAGGCATGGCAACCCATTCATAAATTCCCATTGATCCAGGGCATCGGAAGGCCGTTTTGTGGCAATCCTCCTCGGCTATTCTAAATTGATGATAGCCGGCATACCCATCCAACGATGAGATATATTCGTATCTCGATGCGGCATCTATTAGCATGTCCGCGACAGGCATTGGATATTGGTCTTTAGGAGTCGCTTTATTCAAGTCTCTGAAGTCTATGCAGACCCTGACTTTTCCATTCTTTTTAATGACGGGGACTATATTCGCAATCCAACGTGCATATTTAATTGGTCTTATAAAACCAGCCTTCAATAACTGCTCCACTTCCTCCTGGATTTTTGGCAGTAATTCAGGCGCCAACCGTCGAGGTTGTTGTGCAACTGGTTGAAAACCTGGCATAATCGGTAACCGATGTTCAACCACTTCTCTGCTTAAACCTGACATTTCACTGTGGGACCAAGCAAAACAATCTTTATACTCATGAAGAATTGCAATGAATTTGGCTTGCTCTTCTTCAGGGAGCAACTTACTAATATAAGTAATCCTTGGATTCTCTTTTGATCCGAGGTTCACTTCAAGTAATTCATCAGTTACGTTTTGTCTGATGTCATCACTCTTTGCCCATACTTTTTCCTCTTCTTCCTCTATTTCAAAGAAAGAATCACGGTCATCCGGTGTTTCTTCAACCGTCATAACATTAAAAGTAAGGCCAAACTTTTCCTAGTAATGAGACCAGAAAATCTCATCTATTGTTTCATCGTCAGCCAAATAAGGATCTTCTTTACAATCATTAATATTAAAATCCATTAATAAATACAATGATAGTTTCAGAACAAACAGAGCTAAAAACTAGACTCTGCATCCTTATCGCCACTGTCCAAGCCATTCAAATTGTATCGATGACTGAAACCGTGACCAAGGCTATTTACAATAGTAGATACTTCCCTAAATTCTGAGGGAGGGGACTCATCCGTGAGTTCCCGTATCTTAATCTGATTCAACTTCAACCGACTCGTCTCAGCTTCAGTTAAATATTCCTGAGCAGGATGGCTCGCTTCATCCTCGCTCTCAACTACGTCCGTGTAGTCTTCATTTTCTATCGCCGATATTTCTTGTTCTATCTCATCAGCAAGATCAGGATATCGGTCTGTCCTGAACTTGTAATCTCTTCTGGCTCTTAGAGCAGACCTGGGAATTTCAAATTCAATTGTCAGAATTGTAAATTCTTTGTCGGCCTCAATTATTTCAAATTTCTTGCCGTTCCACAGGACTAATAATTGATGTAAAGACGATGCAATTGCATAATTACGATGCAACCAATCTCGTCCCAAAATGGCATTATAACCAGAATCACCATCAATTACAAAGAAAGCCATATAATTGACACAATCTCCGACTTGTGTCCTAACATTTACAATGCCCTCAACTGCGTAGGGCTCACCGCTGAAACTAATAACGGTTGCATTAGTTTTCTTAATATCTTTCCTTGTCTTTCCTATCTTTAATAAAATTGACAAGGGGAGAATATTAACTGTTGCCCCAGTATCCACTAACACTTGGCTAATGAATTGCTCCTGGAACTTTGCGGTTATGTATAATGCCTTTTTATGATTCGTATCAAGATCAGGCCGTCTAAACAAAGCGTTTAGAATCTTTTGTGCGGTTGGGTCATCCAGACTATCGGCAGCTGGAGAAAAACCCTTACGCCTTTTAGGAAATGCTCGTCCGTTTGTGGCTAGAGCAGGTCCCGTATCTGTATTTTGGGTATCGTCACCCATCGCGATTTTAGTATCGCTTTTGTTTCTTTTGCTGAGCGCAAAGACTGAAAAATCTTCAGGCCAGGTTGCAGTATCTTTACGCGTACCTGCTTTTTCGGCTTGCTCTACCTCATCGGCCCAGGACTCCGTCCCCGTCTTCTCGAATTCGGTAGTAAGCACCCTCTTAAAGGTTGATGGTAATGTGACTACATTACATTCCGGCGAGATTTCCCCAGGTTCAGGCTCGGACCCGAAATCTGAGAACTCCTCATCGCAGAGTAAATCATCGTCATCATTGACCTTGAGATCAAAATCATCACCGTCTGAATCTTGATCACCCTCCTTATCTCTGAATTGATTCTTATCTGGTATTGAACCAACTGGATCTTCATGCAACATAACCCGTTGCAACTCTTCCATTTTCCGTTCAACACCTGCGCTATCCGTTTTTAGTAGCGCTTCTGTTTCAGCGGGAGATACCAAATCCAAATCTTGGATTGGCCTATCTGTCTCCATCGCCACGGGTCCTTCTTGAGGTTCCTTCTTTTGAGAAACTTCTTTCTTACCCTTTCCAAGGGAAACTTTGTTAACGGACAAAGCTTCCTCCTCTTTGCGCAACGGAGCAATTTGTGCTTCTTGCTGCTGCGCCATCAAAACATCCTTCCGAATTTTCAAGGCTTTTTCTTGCCTGCCTCTTCGGTAGTCATGTGAACCACTTGTCAGATCAGACTTTGCTGATCCACTTGAGTCACTTCCTCTGGGAGTAGAGAAAGGAACAGGTGACCGATGTGATCCCCTTCCTCCTTTAAATGCTCCTCTTCCACCCCTGCCTCCTCTACCCTCCATTCGCGGAGTGCCAGGCCTGGGTGTTCCGAAGTACTCAAAACTTTCGTTGTTCATTCGTACTCGCTTGTTTGGTACCTTTTTGTATGCAGGTATCCATTTTGGATCATTTTCAATGACCCGAGTCCTAATCAATTCAAGGTGGAGTTGATCAGCACAGTTCGGACATAAATGGTGTTGCAATGTTTTCAACCCCTTTATGGCCTCTTCATGAAGAGGGTTATGTTCTAACGCCATTTTATAAGTTTTCACTTCCGATGATTTGGTTGCATCGGACTGCTCTTGCTTCAGCGGAGAAGGCTTTGATTTTCCATCGCCTTTCTGCTTTTCTTCCTTGAGTGGAGCACGAATCTTGTCGAGATCCGCCTCTAACTCATTTAATCTCAGTGCCTTCGATTCTTTCTTGGTGATAGTAATGAATTTCTTTTCACACTTTCTCTTCACCAACCCCCTGAACGAGACACAATCAGCAGTGGAATGAGCAGCTGTTATATGCCACCTGCACATTCCTTCCATTCTTTTTTCATCGACTTTTGGTAGGAATATGACACCATCATCGATCAACCGGTGCAATACTGTGATCGCCCGTTCTTCACGTTCATCATTCTCCTGGAAAGCCTGCAAATCATTTAAAACAACCTGATCAACAGAAATCATATTGCAGACAACAAACTTTCCTTTTCTTTCAGTCTCATCGGCAAACAACAATTTGCCTTCATCGATAAGATCCTGAAAACAGTTTTTAGCGTGATCACATTCCCTAGTCCAGTGAGTAAAAGTATCATGCCAAACACAATATCTCCTATTCCCTATTTCCTCTAAGGACTTGACCACATGCCCTTCTCTGGGATTAACAATACCCTTCTTAAGACAATATCGGACCATATCGTCAAGGCGGGCTATCTCAAAGGTGTACTTTCTTCTTTCCTTACTCTTGAAACTTCTTTTACTGAAGGTTTCTTTTCTTTTGAGAGCTAGACAGACAAGGGGTGTGTCGAACTTAACCACCTCTAAAGCATTGACCTCTATTTGCATATTATTGTATGTTTCTTCGTCAATCTCCTCATCAAATTGTTCGCCAATCTGATCAGGCTCGACTTGTGCAACATGAGCATGATAAGCAGTTTTCTGTTTGCTACCATGTTCCTTATGATTAACTTCTTCTTTTAGCATTTTCTCATATTTGATTGCACATCGGGTCAGTTCTGGGAAATCAACAAAGGTATCGCCACCGAATTTCTTTCTGAATTCGAGTAACAATCCTTCTTGTGTCATTTGCACAAATTCATGTTCCGGGACTGACACTGGGCATCGCCCTTTAAGACTCTTAAAACGATTAAGATAGTCATTCACTGATTCTCTAGGCCTTTGCGTTATCCTAGCTAATTCACTCAGAGTAATTCCTGGATCCATTCTCAAGAAATGTTCCACGAATTTGTCCCTAAGGTTTTCCCAACTGAAGATTGAGTTAGGTGGTAAATTTATATACCAATTAAATGCATTTCCAGTTAACGAACTAGAAAACAGCCTCAATTTCAAGTTCTCATTATCGGCGGCCTCGCGACATTGAGTCGTGAAGCGAACCAAATGTTCTGCAGCCGACATCTGATCATTACCCGAAAACAGGGTAAAATCAGGAATCTTAAACCCTCTCGGAAACGGGTTATTTCTATCAATATAGGCTGGATAAGGAGAATGGTCGAAACTCTTATTCTTATTCCTACCGACAGGAATACCCATTCTTTCCACTATCGCCTCAATCATACCCTCAAGCGCATTTTCCGCTTGTCGACCAACTCCAAAGTTGGGCGCAGCATGGTATTGATTTTGGTAATCTCCACCATAATTAGGTATGTTAGGTTCAGCCCTATAATGACCTGCAACATTATGCATTACAGGTGGCTGTTGACTTTGGAAATTATTATGCCCCGATCCTATACTATTATGAGTATAAGTCTCTGGGTTCTGATAAGGCATTCCAAATCCTCCCATAGAAACTCCTTGACCTCTCCCCGAGGCAGGATATCCATATTGCCCCGATGTTCCAAATGTGCTGTGAACCGGGATATGGTTAGGGTTAGCGTAATGTATCCCACTCGTAGGGACCGACGCCGTGAAACTTGTTTGGGTATTGTAACCCCCTAAACCAAAACTGTGTTGGTTATTTCCTGAATGTACTCCAACTGCCGGTATACCACCAGTTGTTGTATCATTGCTTATATGAGCAGGATCAACCCTATTCGATTGAGTGCCTGGGCCTGCTGACCAACCTGACCCAGCCTCCGCTCCCTGGCTCTCAGATCTCCTAGGCTCTCCCCTGTCTTCATTAAGTCCAAAACCTGGAGGAGGGTTTTGGCGTAATGAAGAAGTTTGCGGGTCACTATTAGGACCCCGAACCCCCTGTCCGGTTAGGACTGTCGCACTTGGTGGGTACCCTATCGGTCGGGCATCTACACCATGACTTCTTTCAACGCCACTTGGTTCATCAGTCGTTATGGCTCTACTTCTAGTTTGGGCAATAGTTTGTCCCAAATCGAGGATCCTCTCAAGTTTTTCGTTTAATTGAGAGTGCCTCTGTAGCAACGGTTCAAGGCGACATACAACCTCTGTTGCAACACTTCTTGTGAGTGCGTCAAAGGTTGCATTGAAAGTTTCATTGATGTCAAGGATAATTCTATCAATTTGCCGTGATATTCCATCCCGAGCATCCTCATGTAAGCTCTGAGCAATCTGAGCAAAGGCCCGCGATGACTCTTGTGTCAATCGCTGAATCTGGGACTCAAGTTGCTTTCGTTCAACTTCTTGTCCATTTACCAACAAATCCTTAACAATTTTCACATATGTTTTGTGAAAAATAGTTAACTGGGTCTTAGACACTTTGCTAAGATCCAAATCTGCTAGTAAACTCTCTTCTGCCTGACTACGGAGAGCCGGCGAAGTTTGGCCTTGTCCTTCAGAACTCGATGATGAGTTATCTGAACTTACATTGATAATGGGTGTATCGGTACCCATATTTTGGTTAGACGGCTCGGTCCGTCCACCCTGAGGAAGGGGAGTTTCATGCGAATTGTCTCGCTGAGAAGCAGACCTTGTCGTAGGCATTTCTTGCTTCTTGAAATTACAAGTCAGTTTGATGTCCGTACTTGATTTGATCAAAAGGTTTGTTTGGTTACGAAAGGTAAACAATTACAATTCCGTCTAAGAATTATATCTTACCTCCCACTGTGGTCGCCAATTTGTTGAACGCTAAAATTAAGGACACTTATATGAAGTGTCAATCCTAAGAGCACTTAATTTAGACTGACCGCGATGAACTAAATGCCATGAAATGAAAGTACTAAAATGCAAAGATAAAAGACGGGTTCTTACAAACTAAAGTAGTAACCATTAATTGAAAGAAAATGTCAGGTTTGCTAATGAAGAGTCCAGGAAGAGATGGAATCAATTACCTCCATGCCTTCTATCTTCACCATGGAAAAGAAAAAGCTACGCTAAAACATGAACTGCTCGCGCTACGGGGCGAGGCTACCCGATGTACACTAAAAAGAAAGAACTAAAAAGACTTTGATAAATGTTGTTGATGCTTCATTGTTCTTTTATGCTGCTTCTTGCTGCGCTATTTATAGGATAAACCTTCTGGCGGTTACTTCAACTTCCCAAGCTTCTCCAAACGTGGGGAAGAATACTTGCTAGCGGTTTGTTTCTTCTTACTTCAACTGCTTCTCGTGCCTTGGCGCCACCTATTAAGTTTGAATAGATGGACTTCGTTCGTCTGCCGTCGGCCCAGGTTGAGTATTGCATCCAGATGGGCTTTTCTTTGTCTTCAGCCCATCGAGATTACTGGACTAAAACCTTCCATCGCTAGGACAAAATTATTTTTGTCATCAACAGTTACATATACATAAAATCAATATATTGTAAATCTTATTTAAATTCAACAATTAAATCAACTAAATTATAAGATATTACGAAGCTAACAATTTACGCATAGTCCATATGATATTGATTCAAAAGTTAAATTATTCATTCATAGTGTCAATGTCGAGGTCAATAGAAAAGAAGGATTGAAATGACATATATATATATTTTGCTTTATATGATCATTGAATAATAAAATGATTTATTCAATCCTTCATTACTCATTCTAAAAGCCTATATATTCATTCAAAATCAAAATTATTCATCGACATGCATGATGTATATTTATTCATTCTAAAAGCCTATTTATTCATTCAAAATCAAGATGATTCATCCACGTGATGTATTAGATAACGAATATTATTACCAACTTTTGGACACGATTTTCAATGTTTACTTAAGCAAATGTGGGCCAATCATGGCGTCCATGTTATATTGATTGAAATTTTCAATTATCCATTCAGAGTGAAAACATAACTAATATGAAATTATATATTTTGCATATTATCTTCATTGAGTCATAAAATCCTTGATTCAGACTGTCAATTCCACACATACTCCATTATTCATTCAAAGTCCTATTTATTGATTTGGACCTAAGATTATACATTGACATGGTGTATAGATAACTAGTATTCCTTACAAGTAGAAAAAGCAAAAAAAAAAAAAAAATGCTCGGCCGTGTAGAAAAGACGGCTCGACCATGGTCGGGACGTGTTTTTCACACGGCTTGACCATGGTGGAGGCCGTCTTTTCTACACGGCCACAACTTTTCAGGGCTCAAAATCATGGCGTAATTATTCATTCAAAGTCCTATTTATTGATTTGGAACTAAGATTATTCATTGACATGGTGTATAGATAACTAATATTCCTTACAAGTAGTGGACACATTCTTCAATGTTTGCTTTAAAATTAATTAGCAAACTAAGTAAGGATTAGTAAGGGCCTAAATAGAAATACGAGACAATTATACGAATACAGGGCGACGATTAGCATTTTTTAGGGCGACGTATAGCAAGTCCCCATAATAATGCCTCATGTGATGCAAGTTATGCAACATACGACTATACAAGTATGCAATTAGTTTAATACTATCACAAGCGGACGCACTTGAACAACTAGTACGAAAAAACATGTGCATATACACCATAATACGCCCAAAAGTATACAAGAATTCCTACAAAACCTTAAATAAGCTAAAATGAGCTGCCTGGCATTTTGGTACATTGATTGACGTTTGCCAGGCCAGTTTCTCTAAATTTGCAAGTTTTCCAATCCCAAACTCTAGGCATCATTCTTGGCTTTCAGCTTGAGTGACACACTGCCAAAATTAGTCATGACAACATACAAGAGTTAGTGTATGTGAAACACAATTAATTAGAGAGTAGAAGAGGGAAGCGTATCCGATACTCAGCTCCAGAGAAGCATATATACCTATTGATGCAAAAACGCTTTCCGGTTGGGGGAGGACCATCATCAAAGACATGTCCGAGATGAGCATCACAAACAGCACAAAGGACTTCCTGACGAGGCATGAAGATGACCGACAAATCCAACTTCGATTTCACATTATTTCCTATCGGTTTGTAGTAAGATGGCCACCCAGTACCACTATCAAACTTTGTAGATGATCTATCGTAACAAAATGCATTAAGGTCTTAATAATCGGTATGTTCGATTTGTCAAAACAAAATGAATTGAAATGAAATGTGCAACACACAGCCTTTTCTGCTATTGGCCTGGTGTTTGTATATAGTAAAGTGTCACCTTAACACTTCGCTACACCTAACATAGGCCCTAGAAAAACTATGCAAAACCTTTTAAAAAGAAAGGCAAGGGCTTACTCAAACAAAGGGGTGTCGCAACATACACAATGATAAGTTCCTTGAGCTTTGGTGTTCCAGTATTCCCTACGCATTCAATAACAACAAAGGTTCAAGGCTACGCAACAATGATATAGTTTAGCTACGCAACAATGACAACGTTTAAGGCTTGGACGATTTGTAAACAGAGCAACTGATTGGCTAGATTTGTTGGGGTATTCTACCCTTAGCTAAGTTATAACTTATTAGGACACAACCCCACTCTCTTATTTTTAGTGACACTAAGTAATTTCCTTCTTTTAGTAACACGTACGGATGGATTAGTTAGATTACACTCAAAAGAGAAGGGAGAAAAGAAACCTTGAATCAATGAGCTATAAAACGTCGTTAAAAGCTAGGTAGATGTCCATGTATCCCCTATCAATAGTAAAGCTCAAACATATGGGCTAGACTCTAGAGTAGTTTCAACACCATAAAAACGGTTATGCTAACCCCAGCATTGTGATGGGACACAACATTAGAGAGTAAAGTTTGGGGAGTGGACGAGTACAGTGGTGGGGTTTTCACCCGGGGCCTATATTTCCTATAATGTTGTGCTCTAGCATGCATAGTGGTGGACTAGCATAACCGATGAATTGTAACTTAAGTTGAGATTCAATTGTGTAACTTACCCTGTAAAAGCCCTCTCGGTTCCTTTTTGACGACATACATAAAATTGCTCCGGAGTAAGCCGCTTCTTCCACTCTCCTTCAGGTACTGAAGAATAATCCGATTGCCCAACGTCTACACGAGGTAAGGACATCGTAAAAAGAAGGTAAAGAGTAAGAATGTATGCATCAAATTACAAAACTTGAATGATGAAAATGTCACAACGTCGTCTATCTACTTGCTTTCATTATTATTTGCAATCAAAGATGTTTTCGGTGATTATGCTATTCTCCTCTAAATCATCAAAAATCGGTAGCTAGCTACCCTGTTTAGCTACCGATTTAGAGACCAATTGTATTGGGTAGTTAAAGGTGTGGTCACTAATTTAACTATCGTATTAGAGATCGACTTTAGCTACCGATTTAGGCCTTCATTTGCATATTAACGAAATGACGACTAGACAAAGACTCTACCGTATCGTAACATCAAATATTCAATCATTTGTAGACAAATTGTACGTAGAAGGCAAGATATATAAAGATCAAACCTTGAGTTTTTTCGGGATTTTGAGAAGAAGATGAAGACCCCATTGCACGAACAAACAACAATTTTCTGATGGGTTTATTGTTATGCGTAACAAAGAAGCAGGACTTGGATGGAGTTTTATGAAATGTATTGAGATGGGTTTTGGAAGATATTAGAGAAGATGATGAAGTTAAGCTGATCATCAAGGTTTGAGAAGCCATATATACGTGTGCTTCTTATGTCAACAAGAAAAAATAAATTTGTTTTTTGAAGGTAGAAAAAATAAATTTGTTGCTAAATAGCAATTTCCGTTTGACGAAATTTAGATGATTCGATGTCTTTGTATGTACAAAACTTAAACGTGTACTTTAGTTTAAGACCACATATCTATTATCATGTCGTTACTCAGTGTATGTAGATCATCCGTCCCACTTCTTTATTCTATTCCTTCTACGATTGTACGGTTTCGGTCACGTGCTAGCATTTCATTATTTTATTATCAAGACGAAAGTAATAAAAATGTTTTGTTTACCATCGGATGGTATAATATTTTCTAAAACGATTTTAGTTGAGCTTGAGTATGAATAAAAGTATACGATATAGATCAGGGTGATGACAAATGAGTAAGGAGTACCCATTTTCGAAACCAATTGTTTCGATCAAGCAACCAAAAGGTATACTAGTATGGCATAAGTTCTTCCATAGTAGATAGTGGTACTCTTGGTAGCGATCTAATTACTCTAGAAGATCTATAAGCAGTTGCCTTGACTTTTCCACGTCACTCATGGTTGACATTTGCGAACTGCTTGATAACTCGACTCCATCAAAACACACCAGATTCAAGACCCATGTTGATTGAGTCAAGTACTCCGTAATACTCTTCTAATTTATCCAATTCGTCAATTTCACTCCTATCTCAAACAAGTTCCGATAAATCATGGATATTTTCTAATAGTTTTATCATTTCTTTCTATTTTGCCCTCAAAATTCTTATCACTCCACTCCAAAACCGTAAATCCATAATACGGAGTACAGTATATCTCAAGACGTCTTTTGACTAAGGCTTAACCACTCGTGTTGTGACGGATTCAGACGTGTATACAAATGCTCACTCGATTTCGGACCGATGGACGGACTAGTGCAAAAGAAGTTACCCCTACGAGACAGGTCAACGCTCAACTTAGCTGTTTAGTCGAAAAAGTACATCTGATCATCTGAATGATATCGAGTTCAAAGTGAGAGAAGATAGAAAGCGAAAAATGAAGACCTTCACATTTTCACACTCAAAACACTGTCAATTTCCCAATAATCTGATCACAAAACATCCAACCCTAAAATTCAATCAAAACCCATGTCAATTTATCCCAATTTCACCCAAAAAACCCACAAAATGTCCTTCAATAGTAATAGTAAATTCATCAAAAACAGACCCATCATCAACAACAGTGAAGAAGAAGCTACCTTTAGTTGTAGTTGGATCAGCAAATGCAGATATTTATGTTGAGATTGATAGGTTGCCTAAAGAAGGAGAGACAATCTCTGCCAAAACTGGCCAAACTCTTGCTGGTGGCAAAGGTGCTAATCAAGCTGTTTGTGGGGCCAAACTCTCTTACCCTACTTACTTTGTTGGCCAGGTCATACTCTTAATCTTATGGAATTTGATCATGATCTTTGATATACATGATGATTTTATATGCGAGTATAGGATCGTCTTACCTAAGTTTTTGCGTGCTGTTGTATTGATAATTTGATATATGTCTTATGTTAGGGCGTCTTACCTAAGTTTTTGCGTAATATTGTATTGCAACATGTGTTTTATTAGGATCGTCTTACCTAAGTTTTTGCGTAATGTTATATATTGAAATATGTCTTATGTTAGGATCGTCTTACCTAAGTTTTTGCGGTGTTATATCGAACTGGGTCTTATGGGTATGTTATGATGGAATGGTGCATAAGTAGGTGGGTGAAGATGCTCATGGGAAGTTGATTAGTGAGGCATTGGAAGGAGGTGGGGTGTGGTTGGATCACCTGAAGAATGTGAGTGGGGCCCCTACTGGGCATGCTGTGGTGATGCTGCAATCAGATGGTCAGAATTCAATCATCATTGTTGGTGGGGCCAACATGTGTTGCTGGCCTCAGGTGATCTCTGATCAGGATTTGGAGGTCATTAGGAGTGCTGGGATTGTTCTGCTTCAGAGGGAAATCCCTGATTCTGTTAACCTTCAAGTTGCAAAGGTGATGCTTTTTGAACTTCTCTTCCAATTTATTACTGTAAAGTTGTGTGCTTTTTGATGTTATGACATTTTGTGTGTGTGTGTGGATCATTGTGTAAAGTTTAGTATGATTGAAAGATTGAGCATCGATCTTAAACACCGTGTACTAAAGGATATACTCATATGTAGTCCTATGTTGGCGCATAGTGTACATTGAGGAATCTGAGAACGATACTCTTCAGTTTGCATACTGTATATGTCGGTTGATAAGCCCTTGTGAATTGCAAAGGTGATGGGTTTTGGACCTTTCTTATGGGTTTTTTAGGAGATTTATTTTTGTTGGGTTTTGATTTTTAAGTTCTGTGCTTTGAGAGGTTTTGAGTGGTAGTGATCGAAAGATGCTGCATTTTCTTTGTACAAGCCTTGCATTGAAGCATATGGTCATTTGTTAGCTCATAGTGTTTATCGACAAAATCTTAGAAAGAACAGATTTGATGCTGCACACCGTATATATCAGCTGATAAGCCCTTGTGGGTTCAAAGAGCTCGTATTTATAATTTACTGTAGGTAAAATGTACTTGTTTCATGTACTTATTTTCCTGAAGCGTGACTTCCTTTGTCGTTTGTATTACCAAGTAACAATCTTATTGCCAATACCAAGTGTTTTTTGAATTTACTGGATTAGGCTCTACTTGGCCGGAAGAATTCAACTTTCTGACCCTTCATGTTTCCTGACCAATTTTGATCAGTATCTAAGATGAAATGAGCTTTGAAAGTAATGAGCAACTGGCTTCTAGAGTACTTATAAAAGCCCTTTTTTTCAGAATTACTTTGATGACTTAGCTTCTTATCACAACAACAACAACAACAACAACAACAACAACAAAAAGAAAAAAAAAAAAAAGGAGAGAGAAATAGAAAGGGAAGAAGCTTAGTTAGATGACTGAGCAGTTAGCGGAAATTAACCAATGACCTTTTCTTTTACACCACAACAAAGGCTGTTCTTTGAATCCACTACCGAAGAGCAGAGTAGGTATCAATGTATCATGATTTAGGAGTGCATGACCAGTTGACCACCTTCCATGAAAGTGTCGAGGGAGGAGAGCATGTATTGTTGCTCTTTCGCAGAAACTAAAAAATAAATAATAAAGACACAGATCCTCATTGATTTGGTCTAGGCCATTTGTAGCTTGGCTGGTGGCGGGCGGGTACAAGCTAGAAATGATGAACAATGCCACAGTGAAATTACATTGTGAAGACTTCTTTGGCTTGGGTATAGAGGTCATCTTATGTACTTGTTCAGCAATCAAGTATCATACTATATGCCCTAAATGAATGAAAGGAATCAATTAATAAGTGCGAATCAGCAAGCATATGTTGGGTGCCTTGCCGACCTGCTTTTCAGGAATTTAGTTGCCAGTGAAGCATTTTTCAAGTGAATCCCCCCCCCCTTGCCCTGGATGCCTATGAGAGCAAAAGAGAGGTGCTTGTTGTAAGAGTAGCAAGACACTGTAAGAATTGTGTAAGGGGTCAAGACCACTTCTGCTCTGGTAGCCAGTTTCAAGAGTTGACATATGTACTGTTGGGATTTTAGAACTTGAGCCTCAAATCACAGACAACATTAGAGCAGGAGCTAAGTTAGTAAGCAATTACTTTCCAGATTGTCCGGTGTAAGTTGAGGTCCCAATCTGTCTTGGCTGTGAAGACCTATATTCTTCTGTAGGTGTATCTATGTGCAACTTCAATTGCTGAACCACTTACTCCTGATTTTTTATGAATGGGAGTTGCTGGCCATCTTTTTTGCAATTGATCAAAGCAGACAATTGCTTGTTGGCACCTCCTACCACGTTGTCAGTGAATTCGATATTTTTTTTTTTTGTGGCCCAAAAAAAAAGGTATAATGGCATTTTCGATACCTCCTCATAAATGACTGCGGAACTTTGTCTGAGATTCAGGCAATAGTTAGGTTAAGGAAGAGTCCAAATTTCTATCCAGTCTCCAGCACCCCCTCCCCCCCACCAAGTTCTATGTTAATTCTTTTGGTCAGCTAACCTTATATAGATTTCAGTTCTCAAGGCATGAATTTCTACTTGAATTTTTCTTCTCTTCAAACTAGTCGTGAGAGCTGATCAGCTGAAACATGAAATAATGGAGGAGCGAATCTGATAGAAGTGTTGATTTTGTTCAACGAGGCACTCTAGATTTCTTAGGTTAGTTACCCCAGTTATGTTAGATGCCCCACTAGTCGTGCCAGCTCTTGTTTCACTGCAAGCCCTTGACACAGCTCCTATTCTGCTATGCTCTAACAGTAGAAAGGTTGAGGTGTGTTTCTAAAGAAACAAATGCAGCAAAAAGAAAACAACAACCAAGCCTTATTCCCAAAATGATTTGGGGTCGGCTAACATGAATCGTCATCCAGTAACCGTCTTGTGTACGCCAAGAAATTTCGAAAACGTTGTAAACATTTTAGAAGTATTTAAACACTTTCAAAGGAAATTTAGAAAGTCGTCAAAATAAATAAAAAAGTTTAAAAAATATTGCAAAAAACATATGAACTTTGAACACAAGTTAAAAAGTTTTGGAAAAATAGTTGGAAAAACCAAACAAATAAATCAAAAGGGGTCAGAAAAAGTCCTCCACATGGATAGAGTCTCGCCACACTGCCCTATCCAACACCATACTCTCTTCAAGCCCTAGGAAGCTCATATTAGTGGGTAAGAGCACAATCTATACTTGATTCTTCATTATCCAAGACTCCTACTTTGTAATCCATTCTGAAAGCACCAATCTCTCGTAATCTCCAGATTTGCCACCAAATCTTGACATACATTCCTTTCTAGTATGACAGCAATTCTCAAAATTGATATGCTTCATCTGCAGAAGGTGTTCTTGTAGTGCTAATATCAAGCTTAATATCAATTTTGACTCTTAGGTATTCAGTTACATAGATGTTGTCACTCTTTAATCATTTTCTGTCACTTGTTACAAAGTAGGGAGCTTCTGAATTTGTGATAGTTGCAGACCTAAGCTTGACCATTTCAGCCTACTAGCAGAAGAGGGTTCAAAAGTTCTAATAAAGAAATCCTTGGATCAGTATCCGCTCTTTCAGTTGTCTTTGATTTTACTATCGGCAAACCAGTTGCATATATGTTTCATACTGTAGGTTTTGACTTATTATCCTTTGTGTTGGTGGAGTGGGGTCGAGAAAATAGAAATGTCCGAGGCAAACAATTCATGAGGGTTCTGATTCTTGGGCTTGTAATCATTTGTACTCACAGAGTCACAGTGCTGTGTTTGCTGACCTTTTTATCTGCCGTCCACCATTCATACTTAATTTAAATTGTTCGGCCAACGTTATCAAATTCAGTTTCCAAGGCTGATGGAATTATACTTAAACTACCCTTATGTTCTCAAAATTAGTTGTGAGAGCTGAAACATAAAATCTTGGAGTGGAGTTGATAGAAGTGCTGATTTGTTCAACAACCCATTCTATGTGTTTTAGCTTTAGTTACCAAGTAATGGTTACCCGAAAGCTTATGTCATCTTTTGTTACACTCCAATCGCCTGATTCAGACTCCCACTTTCCAATGCTTCATCAGTAGAAAGTTAAGGTGTATTTCTAGACAAAATTAAAAAATAAAATAAAAATGAACGTTAGGTCTTAGTGGCTTAGAACACGTTCCGTACTTGATTCTTCTTTGTCCAAAACTCCTACCTTTGTAGTCCATTTTGAAAGCACCAATAGCTCCAGTCCTAACCTGCACTCACATGTAGTTTTTTCAACTAAGGCAATGTTCAAACTGATTTTATACTTCATCTGTAGAAAGTCAGATAGTGTTTTATCTAGTGCTCATATCAAGCTTGAAATCGATTCTGACTCTTAGTTATTCAGCTTTTGTTAAGAGAAAAATTATCATTTGATTGTTTTATGTCATTTGTTAGAAGAAAGGGGGGCTTCTGACAGTTAGAGAACTAAGTTTGACCTTCTTGGCCTACTAGAAGAAGAGGGGTTAGAGGTTCAAATCAGGGAAATCCTTGGATCAGTTTGGGATTCATCTTTGGCTGTTGCTTCCCCTATTTCCAATATCTTTGATCATCCAATATTAGCAAAACCATTGCCATTTCTGTGACTCTGTAAGTTTGACTTTTATAACCTCTGTCTTGATGGAGCGGATTATGAAAATGGCAGATGTCTGAGACAAACAATTGTGGAGGGTTCACATTATTGGGCTTCTAATCATCTGTAGTCTCAGTGTTGTGATTTTAGACCTTTTTAGCTGTTTATTTTCGTAATTTTGCCCTTTTTCAATGCATGTTTTTTTTTGGCTTTTTCTTGGGGTGGGGGGGGGGAGGTAGATAAGAGCTAGGCCCCCAAGCTCAGGCTCAACAATTAGGTGGCCAAGGCCCTTGGCAGAGAGGGGGAGGGATGGTAAGGGGATCCCCCCCCCCCCCTCCCGAGTGCCACTAGTGGGGCTTGGAGCCTCGAAAAGCAAGACTAGACCCAGCTAAGCTTGGTGTATCGTTTTCATAGTTGTTGTCTAATTGTTGTATGACATTCTTTTCCACTAAATGGCTAGGCTGCAAGAGATGCTGGTGTTCGCGTTATTTTGGATGCTGGAGGCATGGATGCTCCTCTCCCACGAGAATTGTTGAGTTTTGTTGATATCCTAAGCCCCAACGAAAGTGAGCTTTCTCGTTTGACGGGGATCCCAACTGATACATTTGAAGAAATTAGTCAAGCTGTGTCAAAGTGTTATGAAATGGTGAGGTTCACTTCTTGAATTATCTGGTCATATTTGAGATTTCTGTAGCATTAGCTACCCATCTTCATGGCTTTTATGTTGGCTGAAAACTAGCTCGTCAGTCCATACAAATTCACTAAACTCCTTTTTCCCTCATGAAGCTAGGAGCGTTTTGAACTGAAATTAAAGTGTGTTCATGGCTTTTATGTACGCTGTCACTATTTTCAGGGTGTAAAGCAGGTACTAGTTAAACTTGGGGATAAAGGGTCGGCCTTGTTCGTGGAGGGCGAAGAACCCGTCAAGCAACCTATCATTTCAGCTCCAAAAGTCCTTGACACAACGGGAGCTGGTGACACTTTCACTGCTGCTTTTGGTGTGGCCCTAGTGGAGGGTAAATCAAAGAAAGAATGTTTAAGATTTGCCGGTAATATATTTGTAGCCCTGTTTCTCTCTCTCTCTTTCCGTAAATTCATGAACCTTTAATCACTCCTATAACAAGGTACTTAAACTATGTTTTTATTTCTTTTGCGTTGTTTTGTTCTTCAGCTGCAGCAGCTTCTCTGTGTGTTCAAGTTAAAGGAGCCATTCCAAGCATGCCTGATCGTGAATCTGTTCTCAATCTTCTTCAGTCTTCTTAGTGCTCTCCTATAAACTCTAAAGTTGCACATAAGAATGTAGAGAAGGGATCGGTTCTTTCACTTTTATTGTCCTCTCCTTCCTCTTTCTCTTTCGTTATTTGATCTCAACGGAACTGTCAGGGTGACCAGCTGAAGGATGGTGCAACATAACAGTTGAATTAGTGACTTCAATAACATCTGACACAAAAGCAAGCAGCAGAAACAGGTTCCCCAGAAAAGTTGGTTGAGGATATGTTATCTCTGTGCAATGAGTTTTGGAGCGAGCTGGCTACCTTAGGTTATCAGCAACCAGTTCCCCATGCTTGTCATCTCAGCTTCCTGCGGCAAATTTACTTCAATTTGGATTCATGATCACGTAAGAAGCCTTTGATGTGTGGAAAGGCGAACAATCCTTCGAATCTGCTTTGTGCCGATGTGCATAACTGATGTGCATAAGTGATGTCATTACTCGTGATTGAAAAGTTGTAAAAACTGTTTCCTCAAGATGAGCCTCTCTGAATGTCATCTGCCAGTCTTGTTCCTGTGTCTTTCTTTGCTTATTTCTAGTGGTGAAGCTGTATGATCTAGCGACACTTCAGTCGTTTTCAATAAACGAGTAGTTTGTAACTCATTTCTGCGTTTTCACTACACAAACATCATCCCGAAACTTTGCACTCTCACCTCGCCCCAAAGTATTGGATCGCGTCATCTAAGCTTGGGCGGGAACCGAAATTTGGTTGGTTCTCCCAGGGTGGAACTTCCCTCCGTCCCAAAAAGAACGATCACGTCAAGTGATGACGATATCGATATACGAAAGAATTGACCAGGTATCTCTCATAATGCTGACTTCTTGCTTCTATATATAGATCCATGCAAAATGAAATGCTGCTCCTTCAGATCACAGTACATAAACAGCACATAATCGAATATACTACTACAATTATCTTAATCAAATCGGATTAGTGATGTAATCAATTAGACCCTTTTTTGTCGGTTCAACTAATTACATAATTGGCAAAACTAGTACATCAACTTTTTTTTATAAGGTGATGAAGAAGAATTCGTGAGAAAATGACCTTTAAAAAATTATAATATAAAGTTTGTATCAAATCACATCAACAACAATAATTTGAAAGCTAATTACATAATAATGACTTTACTTTTGGCTACTTCTGCACTAATAATTTAACCGAATGATACTTTGCCTAATGGTTTGCTACAATTGCTATTGTGTAGTATCTCCTTAAATTTACGACGTTAGCTGACTAGTTAAATAGTTCTTAATGAGTTAAAATGTTTTTAACGAGTTGATTTTTTGAAATTTTGTCGTTTTGAGTTCATGTACTTCAGTTAGTTCTTTGTTCGAGTAATTCAGAGTGATTAATTTGAATGTATCTGAACTATCGTGTCTTGAGTCAAAAGTAATTTGCTTTTATTGAAATGTCCAAAGACAAGAGCGTAAGAAGGCTTGAGAACTATTTTTAGCTAGTAATTAATTCACTTTAAGAAAATCATGGGATGGGATTCGAACTCCATTAGAGTGCCTTTTATCTTCCACTAAACTAAAGGCTCCACTTCATCTTCTTTGCTTAGTGCACTCTAAAAACTCATACAATGATTTTGCTTTGAATCTAGTTGTCCTTTTAAGAGTGGGGTTAAGCATATCCAAGGCTATTAACTCTTCCACATGTTGCTCAAATACTAGCTAGTGTAGCTACCATGATTGGATGATTAGTGAAAAGCTTAATCCATCCAAAACAAAACAAAAAATATATCATTGGAGTTGTATTTCGCGCATACCAATTTTCCGGTTAAGACTCAATTTCAAGTGTCGCAGCACGATCACTGCTGATTAAACAAAAAGTTCAAGTCATTTGCTAACATCAACTGTATGTGTTCAGAGAATTGGCCGATTGGGTAACATATCTCATAACTTGTGTATTTCGGTACTTATACTTTTATTTTTTTTATACTTTTATTACGTGTCTTACTAAAACTTTCACAACATTTTACTTAAATGGTACGGAGTACTAGTATAAGATAAGATATCTAGGAAAATTATTTCAAATGATTAGTAATTTAATTAATTCATGATTTCATGAATATCTAAAAAAATCAAAATAAAATAATATTCAATGAAATATAAAGGCACATGGTCCTACAAGTAGAGGTACTTTTATGTACTATATTTGGGTACTATTACAAATTGCTAGTGTACAAGGTACAAGTTACAACCTAACATGACAAAGGAGATAACGGAAGTGAACTGTGAAAATTGTTCCCTTGATTCCAAGATATGGGTGAGTTGATCCCCCGCGATTCCAGCTGCCATGAGCCAACAATACTAGAGGCAATTGGTGCCACTTGACGAGCAACTCTTAGCCATGCTCTTATAGACTACATCGACACCCTCACATTACTTGTTATTCCGGTCGATTTTATTAGCACCTCGAATGTACGTGATTGTAGTTGCCCTACGTTCTAAATGAACATGCCTTGTTCCATTGCCAGAAGTTAAATAATCAACCGAATATAAATCCGTCGATTCGGACCCAACGATCAAGTTGATTTAACGTCTACAAAAGATATATGTCAATTACTTCAAGTGATTGCAAGATCGAGGTTACTTGTTTGGGAACTTGATGAGGTGGATAATGGCTTGAGAATCATCATGAGTTGTCACGAGAATTTAATTTATTACAGTGGACGTTAACGTGGTATTAATATAAGCGGGTGTTACATTGGATGATGACATGATGCCTTGCTAATTAGCTTGGGATGATGCTATGCAAAGGTACCATTTAGAAAGAATCTACACATATTCTCCTAATACTTGGACTTTGGATGAGCATTATTATGAAGAAAGGTCAAGATATATTAGTTATGTAGTGTCTTTCTTGATTTAACTTTGGTTGGACACACTCAATTGATGTCAACAAGCTAACGCTCTTGGAGAGTTGGAGTGACATATGACTTAATTTGTTATATAAGATTTTGATATGTTTCTTTTCCGGTTCCATAATAAAAAAAATTGTTTTATAACTAACATGTCACTAAAATTAATCCGCATATCCTACTCATTACGTAACTTGATAAGAAAGTAATAAATTTCAGCGTAAAGTTATTAAAAGAATTCTTGCTTGCTTCCACCCTTACTTCCTTCACTTTTCTTGCTTGCAAATTCACATGCGGAAACATACTACAATCATTGTATGTAATTCCTCGTGGTACACGTTTCTCTAATGCTACATGAGTACATGCATAGTACATGAGTGACATGAGAATCGTGAGTTAGAAGACTTCGAACCATTTGACCTTGCGTATGTTTTTCCTTACTTGAATTCATCAATTAGCTATAAGGTAATGAAATTTCCATCTCTCAATTTGACCCGTTTGTGCGTCCTAATTCGCGTATATCCTGATAAAAGTCAAAAAGTTTAGATAAATTTAGGGTCTGTTCGGCAAAAGTAGCTGTAGCTGTAACTGGTAGCGTTTTGACTAGCTGTAGCGTTTATGGTGGCTGTAGCTGTTATCTGCCAGTTGTTGGACGCTAGCGGTACAAGTACCTGAAAATCTATGACATGTTCGACATAACTAGCTGTTAACTAGCCAAAATTACATAAAAGGACATCGATATGTGCTTGCAAAATAAAATTACGTCTTTTTTTAGGGGAAAATAAATTTACGTGTTTGTACATGGAATTAATTTTAGTCAACCACATACTCCATATCAAATAGAATTATATAATGTACATTAATGATAACAATGATAATAATAATAATGTTTTTTTTATATAATATAATAATAATAACACAAACAAATACAAAAAAAAAAAACAACAACATGAACTACACTGCGTATAAGCCGGAAGAAAAAAAAAAGTATCAAAGGGTGAAGAAAGAGGAGCAGTATTGAAGTAACATAGGGAATCATAATATGCAAATTAATCCCTTAGGACCCGTTCGGTATCACGGCTGTTTTCAATTTTTGTTTTTTTTGTTTAAAATATTTGGTTAACTAAGTTGCAAAGATAACTTTTAATTGTATGTTTCTATAATAAACATACTGAAAATGAAAACTGACAACTGAAAACTGAAAACCACTTTTTCTGGTTTTCAAAAACGGGACTTTGGTTTAAAAAAAAAAAACTGAAAAATGAAAACAAAAACGATACCAAACAGGCCCTTAATTATAGGATTAAAAGTAGGGGTAATTTAGAAATAAATCACCAACATCTACCCAGACGTTATTCTCCCCAACGTTTCAAAAAAGCTACAAAATCATCTAGCATCTACCCTAAAAGTTGTACTGCCGAACACGTCAATTTTTTTAGGGTAGTGGTTGGACTTAGTCAAACCGCTAAAAGCTAGTAAAAAGCTGATAAAAAAAGTTGCGCCGAACACACCCTTAATATGTAAAATATAGATGCCGATATTTTCTTTTAATAAATTAACAAACACGGAGTACTCGTTTTGAACTTTATCCTTGTAAGATAGGATATCCGATCCGAATGAATTATTCATCGCCATTAAAAGGAGTACGCGAAGGTGGGCTGTACTCAAACCAGGGTCAACTACGGATGAATATTTCTTACCGGTTCCGTGCTTCCGTCCACGAAAATCATAGTCAAAAAAGATTTGTTGCCGTTAAATGTGTTGAATATTATCGCATAAATTAAAACTAAAGTAGCCGACAATACAAGTTCAACCTTACAACTTGAACACACAATTTGTACATTTGTTGTCCCCGAAAAGTAATAGATAAACCATTTCTGATTATTCTGGGGAGCTCAATTAGTTTAACTTAACTTTATTTATTTTATTAGCTAATTTTAGTTTATTTCACTAGCTTATTTTATTTATTTAGTTATTGTCTGATTTGTTTTTTAAATATTTGAACTACACTTATAAAATCTACGAGATTAGATGAAGTACGTAATAGCAACTTTAAACCTTATTAGTTTTAGATTCGCTTCGGTTAGTATTGGCTAAGTCAATCCAATTAGTCTCACGAAATACCAAGCTAACTTCTAATCAACACGTTTAATTCGAAATCCGCATCATAACATAATCTAAAAGTTTTTTTGTACATATAGTTGGATAGAGTCATAAAACTGTTACAAGTGTTTCGATACTCCGTTGCCTGGTTTGGTAAATTCCGAGAGTATGGACTAACCTAACTTTGGATATTATATTACACATTCTTGATGACGTTGGAATTCAGGGCAAAATCGGTTTGGAATATTGTACAACAAAATCAGGTTAAGGATCAAACAAACTCAAGCTTCACTAAACTTGATACACGTAATAGTTATCACTAACGACGATGGTTGATGGAGTAGTTGGCAAAAATGTGACATTAGTGTCAATTAGAGACGAGCATTTCAAAAATCGAAAAAGGGCAGATTTAATCGAACATTGGGCTACCGAGTACAGTACATGGTAAAACTTGGTATGATTCAAACCTACTTTCCTAAATTACAAATAAGTCCAAAACGAGAGCACCGAAAGAAACAAATAAGGCAAGGTAACCCGTCGTACCTAAGTATCCACCGTACATCCAAAGCAAGCTTTTCCCACCATACATGATACACCCTTCACTCATTCTTATCAGCCGACAATCACATTTCACAATTTCACTGACCATTACACATCAACCATCCAAACATTGCCAACAATCAAAATATCAAATGTTGAATTGTCCCAAAATGAAATAATAATAATAATAATAATAAAACCAATTTAATTGAACAATTCTTTCAAAACAATATATAACGGAGTATTATAAGATGAAAGGCCGACAAGTCTTAAAATAAATGTTTGTTTGGTGAGAACCCAAATTTTCTCAATGTGCAATTTTACGATGTCGAAAATTGGTTGGTTAGTACTGTTTTCTTTAAAAGTCGTGGAAAATAGATTTTCCTAGGAGTCATATTGGAGCGAATTAATTTACTGAGTTGACGATTTTAAACGTGATTACACATGCACCAAATCACGACAATGTATTTATTTCAAGATCTTTGATTTCAAATTTGACATTTTCAGAATGCAAGTTCTCGTAATTTCAAAAGTTTGCACACCTTATATTCTTATCTCAACATACCATAAATAACAATCTCACTCAAATTTGGTGAAGAACTGATACGGATAACTCCAATATCTGAATGTGAGCAAAATCTCGAAAATCGTGATAAAAATCTCTTCTTAATCCACATGCGCAAAATCCAATAATTATTACCTTAGACATTTCAAAGTGAGATTTTCTCACAATAAGAAAGTTTTACCATATCTTATCCTAATTCCTAACATACCATAATACTCTCACACAAATATCGGATCATAATAATTACTATGGATAACTCCAATATTTACTATGGAATATACTCAAAGGTAAAACTATGATGTAGGAAAAAGTCCCAAAATCAAATTAGAAATAAATAAAATTATTTCCAAAAATAATAAAATACTCACACCCACAACTCAAAAAATTACGATTAGGTGCTCGTACCACCACCCCGATCACATTAGCTGCTCCGATGTACCGAAAAATATCACGAGATATATAAAACCGATGCTTCCTACCAAGCTCACAAATCTCTCTTTTTAAAATCTCTGACCTCTCATTTCTTCCCTTCTCCTCTTCTCATCTCCTTCCAGATTCTCTCTCTTCTGCAGAAAGAAAAAAAAAACCCCATTTTTCTCTCTCCTCTCTCCTCATCTTTTTTTCTACCAGTTTTGTCTCACTTCTTGTGTTAGACAGACAATATTATCAAGGGGGAAGGGAGTAATTAATTAATTATTAATTACAATTAATTAAGTGATTAATCAGTTAAAAAAAACAAGGGGTAATATAGGAATAAGAATAAGAAGAAGCAAGAGATCTGGGGAGTTGGTGGGGGGAGGGGGAAATTTGTATATGAGAAAGATTGAGAAAGGGAAGGTGTCGTGTTGTAGAAGCTGCAGCTTATTAGGAGTATTCTTTTAGAAGAACTTCAAGTGTTGGGACTATTCTGCCCTTGTTATTCGTCGACGCTCTCGTTGGGGCAAATGCGGCTGATTTTTTTGATTAATTTTTTGGACTGAATTTTTATCGTCGATTTTGTTTGATTTTGAAGCGTACCCAATACAATTCTTGGTTAAATATTTCTGGGTTTTCGATTTGCTGCTCTCAATTACAAGATATGCAGCAAGATCAGCGCAAGAAGGTTTATTTTTCACCCCTTTTTTTTGATTTTTTTTGGTGTTGTTAGATCTGTGTGGTGGTGATTTTGTCAAGGTTGAGTGTGTTAGAAGCTAAGTTTAGATCTAAAGTATTGAACTTTACAGTTTAATTACATGTTAGGTGTGAAATCTTGAAGTTTAATTATTCAAATTATAATTGGGATTTTATTTCTTGTATAGTTAGGTGAGAAGAGAGGATCTGATTTAGTTGAACTAATTATTGTTGATTATTTCATGTTCAAAATTTAAAATTTGATATTGTATGCTTGTATATTCATGCAAAGAGACATTATTGAGCTGAATTTTGGATCTTTATATTATGACATAATAATATGATTCTTTTTTTTTTTCAAAAATTTGAAATTTGTGATTGGATTTTTTTTTAGTGATTTTGGAATCTATCTGTGAATTGTACTTGTTGTTTTGGTGATATTTTAGGGGGAAAGGGTGGTTGGTAGGTGTGTATCAGTATGCATGTACTTTGGTATTTTGATTGTTATATCATTGTCGGTGGAATACTGATGACTTCTTTGAGAAGCTTTGTTTGGTAGAGAGAGAGAGAGAGTGAGTTCGTGCATCAGAGTCAATAATGTCCTTGTTGTCTGTTTGTATGACATCTTTGTTTCACCTCTTTTGGTTCTTATTAACTTTAAATCTATAATGAACAAAACAACAATTTCCTATTTTAGAAATGAGATTTTTTTTAGATGATTTTGGTTGCTTTTTATCTTTGCTTTTACCTTTGTAAGTTCTTCAGTAAATATCCCACTGTAGAAGAATAAATTCTTCTTAGGTCCATTATGTTGGGTGATTTTGATTTCATTGTAGCGTAATCATGTTTTTCTTGGTGGGTTTGGAGTATAATGCCATTTGGCATATGATTTGTCTGATGTTGGTTCTGTGCACATGATAAAATGACATTACATCATTTTGGAGTGATTGCAAAGCGTTATTAGTTGCTTTCTCTTCCCGGTTTTCGGGTCAGTCTCCTTGTTCTGAGGAGTTTTGTTTGTTCAATAGACTTATCCCCTTAAATGCCTGCATGTTTTCGTCGTTTCGCCACTTGTCATTTGATTTCGTACAGGTGTCATTGCTTAATCAAGAAAAATGAGATCGAAGGAACAATGTGTTGGTTTGATATCTGCTTCTGAAAAATGTCTTAGTGAATTGATACATGTTACTTTACGATTCTCTTGAACTTCGACTAGGATGAAGATGTTTATATGGTTGTTTGGTGACAATCGTGTGCAGAAAGTTTGAAATTTCTTAACTTCTGCGTTAATTTTTTAATCCACTGCTCGTTCTTAGGTGTAATGTAATGAAGAAGGTATTCTCACTAGTGTTCTCATAATGGGGCTCTCCTATGTTAGCATATGATGTGTTAGTATATGATGCCTGGATTATCTTAAATTGTTTTGTTACCTTATCGCATAAAGTTGAACATTGTTTGCCTGACCTTGATTGTTCCTGTTTGCAGGGTCCGAAGGATACTGAATTCTTCACAGACTACGGTGATGCAAACCGTTACAAAATTCTTGAAGTTATTGGGAAAGGGAGTTATGGAGTTGTTTGTGCAGCCATTGATACTCACACAGGAGAAAAAGTTGCAATAAAGAAGATAAATGATATTTTTGAGCATATATCTGATGCCATCCGAATTCTGCGCGAAGTCAAGTTGCTTAGGCTTTTGCGACATCCTGATATCGTTGAGATTAAACGTATTATGTTGCCACCATCAAAAAGAGACTTCAGAGACATTTACGTGGTCTTTGAGCTTATGGAGTCTGATCTTCACCAAGTCATTAAAGCTAATGATGATTTGACCCGTGAACACCATCAGTTTTTCCTTTATCAAATGTTGCGTGCGCTGAAATATATGCATACAGGTTCGGCTTGATTTGATTCTTTTAAATTCTGGGTTTATGTCTAGCTAAATTTCCTTGCAGTGTATTCGGTAACTTAATCGTACGAATTTTAATACTCCTGTAAATTCTACTCTATATCTTCATTTTATGTATGTATTCTAACCAAAGTTTTGCTGCAGCAAATGTTTATCACCGTGATCTGAAGCCAAAGAATATACTGGCTAATGCCAATTGCAAGCTTAAAATTTGCGACTTTGGGCTGGCGAGAGTAGCTTTTAATGATACTCCCACGACTGTATTCTGGACGGTATGCTTGCTCTCTGGGTGCTCATTACTCAACTGGCGAATGCGTCTTCTTTTTCACCAGCACCTCATTCAGTAGTGACGGGCTTCTTCTGTATGTATAACTTGCAGGATTATGTTGCAACGAGATGGTACAGGGCTCCAGAACTGTGCGGTTCTTTCTTCTCAAAGGTAAACCTCTACCGCATCTAGAGTATTTTGGTATTACCTCTTTTGTTCTTGCAAGTCATTGGTAACACTGGCTTCTTGGTGTGTGGCTTTCTCTTTTATGAAAACTTCGAAGGTCTTCTATCCCCATATGTATGTGCCACGTGAAATTTGCACCACAAATTAAGGAAAAGAAATGCCATTTATGGTATAAGCGTTAGGATTTGTCTGGGGATTGGATCAATGATATCCAGCTAATGAACTTAGGGACCAAATAAGTAGATTCTCCTGGACTCTGTCCACTACTTGAGGGATGAAGTTTTTTGTTTTTGTAGAAAATAAATTTCTGAGTTGCTACCCACAACTCAACAGTTCTTTGTGGTCACATTCATGTGTATGAATTTTCGGATATGTCGGTTTACTGCTGCGTCTTTTTCCTTTACACAGTAGGCTTCAAGCCTTCAACTTATATACTTCAATAAGCCGGTCTTTGATTTGACTGTATTTATGACTTAATGCTGAGAGCCTGCTGCTGATCATTATGGGAAGTGAGTCATGAACTACTATAGTTTGTCTAGGCAAAAGCTCAGGTCTATCTCTTCGTTATGCTACCTTTAAGAGTCTAGCTAACTTGGTCTCTTCTTGTGCCCCTCTTTCCGTCTCTTTCTTTGCTTTACCTCCTTTTAGCAACGGTTGATTATGACAGTTCACATCAGCAAACCCCAATTATTTTCGGTCTATGTATCTTTTTTTTATTGTTTTTTTTTTTTTTTATTAAATTTGGAAAGAGGACTGCAGCTTTGCTGTTGCTAGTATTGTACTCATATGTGATTGTACTTTTTTTTTTTTCTAGTTCTGTAATGTGCATGCACATTATGTTTCCTCAAGTGTTGGTCTATATAAGGTGAATAAGCCTGAACGTTAAATAGGTTATACCAAACATGGTTCCTAGGTCAGTGCCTCAGTGGGGCTCTGGCGCAACTGTGGTGTAATCTATTTAAGTAATGATTTATAAGGGATACAAGGCTATGACACCACCGATCTTCTAAATTGGTTTTCATTGATCATATAAAGTTTCTCAGTTATGGTGTTGGCCAATGTTTCCGTGTAATGTGTTTCGTTAGTATAATATTTTTAGAGATTGGAAGTAATAGTAATGCATAGATCAAAATAATTCTTGTTCAGGAGGATTATTGAACTCTCTTGGAAGTTGATAAATCTTTTCCGTCAGGTAATAGTGTCTGGTATTATGGCCGTTCGAAGTGGTTTGATTGAAATGAATTACTTTTGATGGAAATTCTGACCATTGTCCTTTGTCATCTGCAGTATACACCTGCCATAGACATTTGGAGCATTGGCTGCATATTTGCCGAGGTGCTAACTGGTAAACCATTGTTTCCTGGCAAAAGTGTCGTTCATCAGTTAGATCTGATTACAGATCTTCTTGGTACACCGTCGCATGAAGTTATATCTGGGGTATGAATACCTTGCTCTTTTGGCCTAATTTTAACTTGTTGTTTAGGTGGTTTCTTATTAAACTCCTACTTTTGTTGGTTTAGGTCCGAAATGATAAGGCGCGGAAATACCTAACAGATATGAGGAAGAAGCCGTGTGTTCCATTTTCTCATAAGTTTCCAAGTGCTGATCCCCTGGCAATGGGTCTATTGCAGAGACTGTTAGCCTTTGATCCAAAGGATAGACCGACAGCAGAAGAGGTTGGTGTTGTTTCTTGATCAATTTTGCCCTGGCTAGGCCATTTTATAACATGCTTTGTGCCTAATGCTGTTCATCTCTCTTTGTGTTGTCCATTGTGTCCCACCAGGCACTTTCTGATCCTTACTTTAAGGGCTTGTCTAAAGTTGAGAGAGAACCTGCATGCCAGCCTATTTCAAAATTGGAGTTTGAGTTTGAGAGGCGAAGGGTGACTAAAGACGATGTCAGGGAACTCATATATCGTGAGATACTGGAATACCATCCTCAATTACTCAAAGACTACTTGAATGGGAACGAAGGGATGAATTACATTTATCCAAGGTGAGATGGTCCTGATGTACTTGTGGGTTTCATTCTTGTCTTTTTCGGTTATCGTGTGATTAAGCCATGACTCAAGAGTATTACTAATGGGCTTCTTTTTCTTTTGCAGTGCAATTGGCCAGTTTAAGAAGCAGTTTGCGCATTTGGAGGAAAATTCAGGTCGAAGTGGACCGGTCATTCCATTAGAGAGAAAACATATTTCTCTCCCAAGGTATTTATACTATGTGTTCTCGTTTTTAACAGTTGTAATCAATATGTTGTGAGTTGTGGAATCATCTGACTTACTCTTTTCATTCTGAAGGTCCACAATACATGCTAGCCCCATCCCTCCCAAGCCACAGTCTACGGCATCTTCATACAGAGACCAACAAGTGAAAGAGGAGATGAGACGCTCTGAGAGTTACGGAGATGTATCAAGCTCTACAAGACAGCTGCCACGAGCACCATCAGGTATCTTTCATTCAGCAATGCTTATTGCCTTCTGTTGGTATATATCCCATGTGTCGTGTAGGTGATTGAAATGTATCAAGTTTACTAAACAAGTGTCAGCACCTTCCCCCCTATCCCCCCCAACCAAAAAAAAGGAATAGAAAGTGCTATTTTTCAATGGACAGAAACTAAACAAACAGTGTTTAGCGGGGTAATGGCCCGTTTGCTAGCAGTCCATTAAGCCCCCTGGAAAGAAAGAACAAGGAAAGACAATGAAAGCTAGGAAATAAACTACAGATATTGCCACCACTGGGGATTCCTGCAAAAATATGTTTACTTGCCATAGCACGCCGTGGACCCATATGATCCCTGACAAAGCTCCCCACTCCAGCCCTGGATTCCGAATTCAAGGCACCATCAATCATGATGCAGAGTCACAATGGTCTTTGGTCCCCATGGGATCATCTTGGCCATTTCTAGACGCCTTATTGTCCTGAACTTCAGCCTGTTCCACAATCATGCTGTTGATATTACATGTCTTCTGGTCATCCCATCTATTAGTAGTTAGCAGTTAGCACACACTCCTTAGTGCAGCCTAACACTGCCCCCGGATTAACACGAGTTTCTCGAAAGTAAAATAGTGTGTGGATTTTCCCTACTCTGTCTTGACCCTTGAGGCCATCTTTGTGATTTGCTGATGGAAGAATGGTGTAATTTGTGTTTTTAGTGGCGGACATCGTTTTTTTGGTAAGAAAATGAAAGGCTATATGTGCTGAACTTCTTTTTCCCTTCCTTGTGTCTTGGTTTTCAGCTACTAGGCCAGGACGAGTTATGGGACCCGTAGCTCCGTTTGAGGCTAGCAGGAGCACGAGGGATGGCTATGATCCTAGGACGGCGATGAGAAATCCAGCTCTTGCGCCTCACACAGTTTCGCCTCAGTACTATTACCGGCCAAATATGACGCCCCAACCCAAGCATGGGGCAGGAGTCGTACAAGGCACTTCACAAGCAAAGCAGCAGGTACATGTACAGCCCAACCATGAAGTTGCTATTGACATCAACACTAACCCGTACCAACCTCAGCCGAAGCCAGATCAGTATAGCAGTAGAATCGCCCTTGATGCAAAGCTAATGCAAGCGCAGTCACAGTTTGGAGCGACTGCTGTTGCAATGGCTGCTCACAGAAATGTGGGCACTGTTCAATACGGAATGTCATAAATAAGGCTAACAGACCACCTTTGTATTGATGGACTACGCGCTGGGGTTCCTGAATCCCAGAAAGGTCGAGGCCTGTGTGTCCTCCCTCGCTTTGTATTGCTAATTATGCCATATGCCCGAGAGTTGTGTTATGTCATAATGTCATATTGTCGTTGGGGTTGTACTGTGATAGCAGATTCCTAGATAGTCGTTTCTTATCTAGTTATCATCATGTTTACTGACAGTCCATAGATCAAAGTAAATAAATAAAGCAATTCATTTATAATCTGGTTATTGTTGTATCTTGTACGTCAATTTATTGAATAACATTGTCAAGTAACAAGTTGCTCAGTTGCTGGTTTTAGAAGCTCCCCTTCTCCCATTCTACAGTTTCCTGATTTGAAGGTTCGCAAGCATCAGACCCATGACTCGTGAAATGTCGTAAAATTTAGCAGGAATGCCGAAATCTGGCTTCAGCTGTTGCTCCACAGAAATGATTCGCAGATGCAGACTCAATAATAACACAACAAATGCCATACAAACTTCTGCAATAGATAGCTCAATCCTCTAGCAAAAACGTTACTGTATTATTATTCAACTGATGCTTACACTGAGATCTCAGATTCGAACTTCAACCCGACGATCATTCAACCACCATTGGATTTCAGTAAGCCGATAACAGTGAAAATCGACGAAAACTATTCTAGTTAAGAGTATCTATTACCTACAACACCCAAACCAAAAAACAAAAAACTTTAAAACCCTACAAATGTTGTAGTGACATCTTCATTCCTGAGCAAGTCCTCATCTGTCTTAATCCCTGGCCACAATCTTGAACTTTCCAGTTTGCTGTTGCTGCAAACACAAACACACACAATTCAAACAAATCAGATAACGCCCTCGTCCCAAAATGATTTGAGATCGGCTAACAACTAACAAGAATCGACACCAC
Source organism: Spergularia bocconei (assembly GCA_963457585.1). Classification (NCBI taxonomy): domain Eukaryota; kingdom Viridiplantae; phylum Streptophyta; class Magnoliopsida; order Caryophyllales; family Caryophyllaceae; genus Spergularia; species Spergularia bocconei. The sequence goes on from OY734949.1 coordinate 4,477,576, forward strand.
ATACAGATTTACGACTAATGTAAAACAAACTCAAGCAAATCAGATGAATAAAATGTTGTTGTAAAGAGTACCCTTTTCCAGATTTCAGTGTGTTTCCTACAAAAAGCAGCAACAATCCCACCATTAGTACTACACCTGCCTTGCTTAAGCTCAATACAAAGATCCTCCTTCAACCCACAAGTCACATGAAACGACATCGGACATTTAGGCTCCGAACACTCAATTGCACACCCTCTTGTCTTCTTACACAAGTAACAACTCTCCTTCCACCTCCTCTTAGGCACTTTGGAACAATCAATCCCGTCTCGTCCCTCGGGTTCCTCAAAGAACACCTCCGGCACCAACACTGCACACACTATGTGGGCCCACCTCCCGTCATTGGTTGGCTTTGTAGCCCCACCAATTACCGGACAAAGACAACACCTTTGCTTTTCTTGTTCGGTTGTTTCCTTGTGAGCAGAATGTCGCGTGTTTAAGCATTGGGAACAGAACCAATCTCCCTCGGGAATTCCTTTGATTAAAGGGTTCCCGTAACAGGTTGCGTGTACCATAAGATCACACCCGTCACAGAACACGATCGGGTCTGTCGGATCTCCGTCCGTGCTCTCGCACACTGCACATAAAATCCCATCCTCCTCCTCCTCATCCTCTTCTTCTTCAGCTTCTTCTTCACGCTCATTCTCATCTTCTTCTCCGCCTTCGCTTTCGCCATCAATTTGCACCTCTTTCTTCTTCTCCGGAGACGGGGTGTACTCCACGTTCAGGTCGATTTCCTTGAGGGGTGTTTTGGACGGGCTGATTTCGGGCTCGGGCTTAAAAGCCCAGATCCGTTTCTTGGCGGGCAAACAGATGGGAGATGGTGTCGGGCTGATTTCGGGCTGAAAAGCCCAAACCCTCTTTTTGGCGGGTAAACAGATGGGCTCCGGCGAGGGGGTAGTATTAGGGCTGACTTCGGGCTTAAAAGCCCAGACCCGTTTTTTGGCGGGTAAATTGAAAGGTGTAGGAAGGGTGATTGAACGAGGAGGAGGAGGAGGAGGGAGGTTTTCGTCGGAATTTGGCGGGAATCTGGATTGTTTCCTCTTCTTGGCGGGAAGGTGGGAGGGAGATATCGGCGACGGTTTCGATATCGGTTTCGGCTCGGGTTCGGAATGGTGGTTGTGGTGGTGGTGGTGGTTATCTTGGTGGAGAAGCCTGAAACGTTTCATGGGTGGTAAAGTGTGGAGCTTTGGATCCATTGGTATCGACGGCGAAATCGGAAATTAGGGTTTGAGATTAGGGAGAAATTGATGATTTTTTGGGGGGAGAGATTAGAGAAATGAGAAGAGAAGGGGATTAATTTTGGGGGAAATGTATGATTTTAATGAGGTGGGAGGAAAATTGCCGGGAAAATGAAATAATTTGATTTTGGTGGGCAAAATTTGAAATTGGCGGGAAGATTTGGAGTTTTGTAGAGTTTTTGTTTTGTTTTCTGGGAATTTTGAAATTTGGGTTGTCTTTTTTTTTTAAGTTTATGAAAAATTTGGGTTGGGTAGGTTTGGGCTGAACTTTTGGTATGGCGCGGTGTTGGGATTCAAAGCGTATTTGCAAAGGGAAATGGTACCAAGACTGAGTACACGGGGATATCGGTAGTTTTGGATTTCGGATTCCTAGAGTACGGGTTGATGTTAGGTTCGGGTCATTTTAGATTCGGTGTACAACCATGATTTTTGGTTTCATTTAAGGCGATTTGAAGCCAAGCATTATCGGACCTTTTGAGGCGATCGCTTACGCCTTTTTTTTTTCTTTTTTTCTTTTTTCTTCCATATCTTATTTTTTGTAAAATCAACACGGAGTATCTCATACTGAAAATCAGGAAAATTAGTTTTTTTGTTTGAAATTGTCTATTTGCACTTTCTACGACGAATATTTATAGAAAAAATCAATTTAATAATATGAAGTAATTTATAATTATTGGACTACAAATTAAAATGGAACTTGTAGTTAACTACTCCCTCCGTCTCAACTCAAACACCCCATATTCCATTTCGGGACGTCCCAACTCAAACACCCCATCTATTTTGGAACATATTTTTCTCTCCTACTTTTATTAAATTATTACATCCTCTCTTACATTATCTCTCATACTTTTATTAATCCTCACATTCTCTCTCCTCCTTTTTCTTAATATTACCCCACTCAACTTACTATATCAATTTTTCTTATTCCACTACAAAATCGGGTCGGGGTGTTTGAGCTGGGACGGAGGGAGTAGTTACTGCTGACTTCGCATTAGAACAATTATTTATTTTAACTGTTTGCAATCAAGTTGTATGGTTTGGCAAAGCAACGCTAGTTGCTACTTGCGAGCTCATGCAGTGATACTATAGTACTACTATACTACATTACTACTAGTAGTACACCGTTTAATAAATCTCATCTACAGAAATGATCAATTATATTCCAGAGTACTTCAACATGAAGGTAGTAATGATCACAATTGCTTCCACCAATTGTCTCCAGGGCAAAAAGAAAGCAGCTAATGCTAAAGGGGTGAGATATGAGGATTTTAACCCGCAATAATCACAAGCTTCTTGATTACTTGATTTCCTAACCATTAGACTAATTTTGATCCTCACAAGTCACAACACTCATACCCTTTAAATTATAAAAACATTATCCGATAATGGACCTGTTAAACTAATCCTTATTACGATCTACTACAGACTTAATAATTGCGTTCTTGTCTAATCCTCACTGGCTCACTCCGCACAATACATCTCCAGTGTATTAAATGGGCAAGTGCAGATGTAAATTCAATTTTCATGATACGGAGTACTAGTCAATATTGATGGCTTCATTTGGCCCTTATCGACCCAGTAACCCACTAACATAAGCCTATATATAACACCTCAAAATGATCACATATAATACAAGTTCATATACTAAGTAATCAAACATGAGGTTGTACACATTATCAATTGTGCTACTTTTATTTTCTTGTCTTCTAAAAATAACGTTAGCTGAAGAATGTGGTAGCCAAGCCAACAATGCAGTATGCCCAAATGGGCTATGTTGTAGCCAGTGGGGGTGGTGCGGGACCACCACGGCATATTGTGGGCCAGGGTGTCAAAGCCAGTGTCCCGGTGGTGGGTCTAGCCCGCCACCCCCGGCTACAACACCCCCGACACCAGTACCTAGTGGCGGGGGTGATGTTGGGTCTATCATGACCCCAGCTCTGTTTGAGCAAATGCTCCTACACCGCAATGATAATAATTGCCCGGCCCATGGGTTTTACACTTATGATGCGTTTATTACCGCGGCCCGTTCTTTTCCCGGGTTTGGCACAACTAAAAAAGAACTTGCTGCTTTCTTTGGTCAAACCTCACATGAGACCACTGGTAAGTCCACTCACCACTCTTAACGTAATTTGATATCGAAATCGAGTGTTTGTGTCCTAAGAATCTAAGATTTTAACCCGATCCAACCTAGATAACTTCATATCGAGTAAGCATCGACTATCCGCTGTTTATTCTAACGTATGTGCTTCATAATTTGGTATTGGAGTAGGTGTTTGTGTCTTATGAATTTAACCATTTAATCGAGATAACTTCATATCGAGTTATTTTTATCCAACACTGCTAATTCTGTATCGAGTAATCGGATTGCATCACTTAACAAGGATTGTAAATATGATTGTAGGTGGATGGGCTACAGCACCAGATGGCCCATATGCATGGGGATACTGCTTTTTAAGAGAACTGAACAACCCACCAGCTTACTGCGACTCGCCTTCCTGGCCTTGTCCTGCTGGTAAAATGTACTATGGCCGAGGCCCGATCCAATTGACCCAGTAAGCTCTTTCAATATTTTTCTATTTCCTTCGTAAAATTTACGTGGTATTTTGGAAATTTGGTAGGCTGTACGCTTGGTAAAAACTTAAACTTTGTGTACGCGCAATGTTTTCTTACAATAACCTATGAAATCTCGATGTAACGGTTAGAATAGAAGCATTATGTTTTTTTTTTTGGTTACAAGAATAGATGCATTATGTACGTGTCTTAGGTCCTGAAGTCAAATCCCACGTACACTTAAATTATATCGACTTTGCGCCTATATAAACCCGGAAATTAAATGTGTTGTCTTACATTATGTGTTGGGCTTGTGCAGCAACTACAACTATGGGCAGGCAGGCCAAGCAATAGGAGTGGACCTAATAAACAACCCGGACTTAGTAGCCACGGACCCAACCATATCATTCAAAACAGCCATATGGTTCTGGATGACTCCACAAGGAAATAAGCCATCATGTCACAATGTTATCCTCGGAAATTGGACGCCATCTCCGGCTGACCAGTCCGCAGGCCGAGTTCCCGGTTACGGCGTGATCACAAATATAATCAACGGTGGGATTGAGTGTGGGCATGGCACGGACTCTAGTGTAGCCGATCGTATCGGTTTCTACAAGAGATATTGTGACATTTTGGGTGTGAGCTATGGGAATAACTTGGATTGTTATTCTCAACAACCATTTGCCTAAGAATGACACTATATATGTATGTATGTACGTTAAATTTCGTGCTTTATAATAAGTGGAGTATACGCTTAATTATGTACAACAACCGTATACACTAGCTTGTCACATGGTATGTAAAATGAGTAAATGACTATATGAAGTGCTAATGTTAAAAAAAACTTCATGAAATAAAGTCGACAAATTCTTCAAAATTTGTCCTTTTTATTTATTATTAATTTCTTTATGTACTCTTGTATGCTTTATGAAGGGGAGCTTTGCCGCATCGAATTAAGGTGTTGTTTTGTGATCGAGGTCACTAATCAGGTTTGAGACATGCCTCTTGTCCAAAATGACAAGAGAAGTCTTGCCCCTTCTGGCCCTCTACACCCTTGTGGCAGGACCATGTCCCGGACACTCTCCTTGTGGGTCGGAACGCCTGTCTACACTGAGCCGTTATAATGTAAATCGTACGATAACTAATCAGGAGGAAGACTGAAGTAGACTGATACTAATTATAGAGAGGTCATATAAAATCTGGGATCATGCAACACCTATATGTGCTTGATGAAGAGGCAATGTAGGAGAGAATCATGCAACATCACATTAAACATAAGCAATCTCTACCTATATACTAGGACATAAGGAAATCTCATTATTTAAAAAATTAAAATTAATGCTTAACAAGTTTTCTTAATAAGATATTAAGATTTGATAACAAATTTTTTCAATGGAAACATATAAGATATTCACCACATTTCTTGTTATTGCGTTTGTGTTTACTACGCATTTGAACCATGCAATTGCATCAAGCGAGGTTCATCCTAAAACGAAACTCCCGAAGGTTGCTCCAGGACAAGATCTCGAGAAAAAGATGGAGGATTGTTTTGCAAAATGCAAACCCGAGGATTCTAATTGTGCAATGGCTTGCTTAAAGAGTGCATTGAATGGAAAAAACATTAATATGAAACAGCTCCAAAAAGAAATCACAGAGCACTTTCAAGTAATGTTTTGTGTTTCTGGTTGCATGGACTCTGGAATATGTCCTACGCCTGAAAAGCCTAGTAAGTTTATGTTTTTTTTGCTTCTTCCCATGATTACGCTTTCATTTCTATCACATAATAGAAAACCCAATTTATATATGATAATATGAGCTGAGCTCAAAAAAAAAAAAAAAAAAAACAGATGGAACAAATTCAAAGAGCTAAAATTTGAAAATTTTGGAGTATAGTTTTTGTAGCTTAAACCTAGCTACGTCTATAAAACTTAGAAATCAAAATTTAATAAATTGTCTAACAAGTTATCGTCGACCGTTATACATGAGAATTCGTGAAAATGCAACAAAAACAATTGCTCCTTATTTACTTTCTTCTAACTTTTTTTTTCCCTTTGAAATTTCAGAGGAGTGCATAGATGGCTGCATACAAGTATGCGTCGACCCTCCAAAGGCTTGAAATTCCATGTGGTTTATAAACCAATGGGAATGTATTTGAAGTACTATATCTTCATGCGACATTAGACCTTGCCAAGCTAGAGATCCTAATGTTACGGCATACTAGCTTGTTGTAATCTTAGTTATTATAGACTCACAACGTGTTTAACATGCATGGCGCTATACACACCATGTGTGTTATACCGTTTGTAATGTAAGTAAGACATCGTCAAGATAATTTTCCTGTAGAAGTGTGTTTCGAGGTGATCCAATTTGGATCTTCTCACAATGTTATATACTAGTTCAGAAGCAATGGAACCAAGTTAACAAGGAGCATAAATTTTGAAAATGTAGTTATGATCTACTTGAGATCGAACCATTTTGTTGTTTGAGTTTAATATCCGATGGTCAGAGGCTCAGAGGAGGTGTGGGCGTGTGGCGAGGACGGCAGTGATTGAAGCCGGAGGACAGAGAGGGGATCTAACTCTTACGGTGAGATCATTAGGAGGTCGTTGGCCGAGTGGGGGTGAGTAGTTATTGACCGGAAAAACGTGTTTTTGTATCGTGTAAATGTCCGAGCAAGCATCCAACCGGCATTGCTGAACTTGAGAGGATTGCTACACGGTGATTTCAGAAAGACGAGGCATTTCATTGCCTGTAAAGGATGCCATAATACAAAGATCTACCAGAAGACGTGAGAATTCTTCGGTTGCTAATGCTCAATGCTTGCTTACCTAAGCAGGGAATTCTTATGAACACATTATATACCACAGGCAACATTGTTGGTGGTTACACGCTTACATATGTAGGCAATCACCAGAATTTGCTGCATATAAGAAAATCGATACCAATACCGATAAATATGCTCCAAAAAACCAATTTACGAAGTCATATATAAGCGAAATGAAATGGCAAAGATCATAATCATCCAACAAACTTAGTACCATTACTCTTCGACCATAATTCCCACTGAAAAGCGAAAGCCGAAACATGACACAATTCCTACAAATGACACCGACTATTCTAGACCTTGATGGCATACTTCCTCATAGGGTAGTACTTCTCCTTCTTCTTCTCTCTCTCAGTCTTCAGAGATGCCTGTGGAATGCAAACACAGGACATTCAGTTCACAAACAATTCAAGAAAGAGTAGAAATCGCTAAATGTAAGTATGTACCACTAGCAGAAATCGCTACATGCACGACATTCAGTTCTAAATCTGATTACAATATAAACTCTCCATTGTCACGCAAACACATAGTTATGAGGGGAGGACATGGGCAAATTTTGGAGATCTGGTCGATTGTACGTGCACCATCTAATACGCCCAACGAATGAGGGCATCATAAAACACCTAGACATCTGTATAAATAAAGGCTTCAGAGAATTCAAATATTGGTGAACCAATACAAAGTTTCACTAAGAAATTCAATCAAAGATCCATTTCTACAAGCTGAGAGATGCTCTTTGCACCTTGGTACTCCAGTTTCATACGTTTTCCTTCAGCATAAAAACTAACCAGCTGAACCTCTTAGGGAGACCCTACAATTAGGTTTGGCCACAATACTGAGGAACCGTGAACAGACATAAAGCTGGAAAATTAATCCTTAAGATATCTTAAGCCAAGACATCGATCACTATTATTGAGCATATGTTCCCTCGACACAAACTGCAACGGTCTCAAAGTCTCTCTCAGCACCACAAACAAAGCTCATTTATCACCAAGTGGCAAACATTTAGAGTCTGGGCATATTATACGAAAATCATTTACTCCCTCCATTGGCAAATAAGACCTTCATCTTCTAGAGTCAAAGGGGAAATAAACAAGATCAAAACCATTTGTGCCCCCACTTTGAATACTAACTTAGAAACTTTTCCAAACCAATCAATGACACACGCAGACAGTCAACTGTACAAAGAGCTTTTCTTGTGGAAAACTAAGATGGTCAAACAAAAACTCTTTGCTTCTCAAGCCTACTTAGCCAAAAGGAAGATATGATCAATCGAATCTGACCCATTCAACTAGTTTTACTTGCACAGAAAAGAGCCTTTGATCACCTCAGTAACAGGCTACCTAACAAAGAATTGTAGACCAGGTGTACATTGCCTAAACACTAATTAAGTACACTCAATCCATGTCCCAGATTAAGGTATAAGTCCATAACTCATAAGAACTTTAAACAGCCTAAGAAGGTAATTCATCTCTCACAATTCAGATAACATGACATGAACATTGAGCAGTTCAACACTACAGTCATACCACTCCCAGCGTCCTTTCAAAACAATACTTTCCCTACAGTAGTTGGCGGCATCCTCAATTGTTCTATGTGAGGCGGAACCACAGTTCCCATAAATTGCAATCAGAAGACAGATTCTACTCAATACCCACCACCCGATTTCTTAAAGTCAATTAAGCACTCCCAACTCTTAAAACCGACGTGGTAGACAAACAAACAAAACAATCATCCAAGAAAGATAATAATCCAAGGAATACCACTTCAATTACGGAGTACAACACAACAAAATGTTATTGAAAAGGCACATAACAAGCACAAAGATATTCAATTCACACCACGAAAGCAAAATCAGCTATCTACAAACGACTACAACCAACTGACTACAGAACCTCACACCACAGCAAACAACAAGCACTAACTGATAACACACCTGGTGCTTGGTAAGACGCCTACGGATGGCACGAGTCTTCTTGGGACGAAGGTCAAGTGGCAAGTACTTCTTCTTCTTGTAAGCTTCCCTCAATGCCGATTTCTGGCTCTGTGACATGACTGTCAACACTTGTGCAATTCCCAACCTCACTATCTTACTGCCATTTTTATTCATCATCAACAACAACAACAAAAAATCCACATCAACCACCTTCCAAATCTACCTAAACTACATAAAAATCATCAATTCACCCCCACATACCAACAAAAAAAACATTACTTTACTAAAAACAAAGAATACCCACAAAATAAAGCTCATCTATGAATCATAAGTTCATAACAAATATCATACAATCATCAAACTATAAATTAAACCCAACAAAATCATAAATTTACCCACAAAAAACCATCAAACTATAAAATAAACCCTACAAAATCAAAAATTTACCCACAAAACAAAGTTCATTTATAAATAAAAATAAACATCATACAATGATTAAATTAAACCAATAATTTTGAAAATTTAGGGAGAAAAATGCAGAAAGATTACAACTTTGGAGGATATTCATCAAAAACAAAACAAACCCACTTCAGATTATATTACGCACAAATAAAAGATCATATCTAAACCATAAACAAACATCATACAAATCAAATCAAATTATACACATAATAAAGTTTGAGAAATAATACATCTTGGAGAGTTTGTTAGCAGCACCACCGGTGACTTTAGCAACACGAAGGAGGGCAAGCTCAGCCTTGAGTTCCTTGAGTTGGGTCAGCAAATCTGCCTTTGATTTCTCCCTCAACTCATGCACCTTGATTCTTGCTGTCAAATTAAATCAAACCATATGTTATACACACAAAAAAAAATCACATAATTCACAACTCAGATCATATCGTATCATATAATATAACAATATATGTAGTTAGAATTGGGAAATTAGATTAAATGTAAGAGGATTTTACCCATTTTGATTTGCAGGGTTTGGGGTTCCTGGAAGAGTGAGAGTGTAGAGCTGCGATATGGAAGGGGGTGCAACAAACCCTAATTTGGAGAAAATTAGGGTTTTTAAAGGGGTGTGACAAGGAAAATAAAATGTGGGTTTGATAGTGTTGATCTGTGGACTGGTAGCGTAACATTTGGGCTGTTGGATTGGACCATAAAGAAAAAGCACTTGGGCTATTGGTGGTGGTTAGGCTTAGGAGTGGCAAATGGGTCGTTGGCGGGTTATAACGGGTCAGATTAACCTTCGGGTTGGTTATGGGTCGGTTTTATCGAAGAAATTTTGTGGCGGATTTATTCATAATCGGTTTTATTTATTGATTGATTGCCATCTATGACCGTTCAATTTTTGTAGTAACGAGTCGGGTCATTGTTGGGTAATGGCGAAACGGGAGGTCGGGTCGAATTCTAGGGGTCATCAACGGGTTGTGTTGTTTGGGTCATCATCGGGTCGGGTCAGGTTTTCAGCCCTAGTGGTGGTCGTTTGGTTGATAATCGGAATAATGAGTTGTTGAGAATCGACTTGTTCTAAGTCGTTATTTTGTTATGTGAAAATTTATGTGGAAATCAAATGGTATAACCGTGACTTGATCATTATCAAACTACCAAATGGAAATTTGGAATCATCACCAAATCATCAGAACCGAAATGATATTTCATTTCGAAACTAATTAAGCATCACTCAAAATTTGTGTACTAGTTCGCTCTTGTAATTTTCTTTTCCTTAGTATTGTTTTGATTTTAACTGTTTTACCTCTGTCAAAAAAAAAAAAAAAAAAAAACAATTTGTGTACACGAATGTCAAATGACGTCCAGCTTGCTCAGAAGTTTTCAGCATAGAGACGCCAAGTCTAATGTCATGTTCAAAATTTCCACATGCATTTTATTGCACACTTTCAGTGTAATACAAGATTGAAAGTACAGTAAACACCTAACAAAGATAAGCGTTAGAAGCAGCAAAATGTACAATTAAACTCACTAGTTTAAAGACTAACTCAATCTAGCATCTCCTTAGGTGAGCTGACTCTCCAGAATCCTGCCAGAGCACTCCCCAAGATCGAGTGACAAACGCTTGAAACAGCACATGGCACTGCAGTCAGTGGATTCCCAAAGTGCTGGTTTGCAAGCACAAGTCCAAGAACCGAGTTCTGAAACAAAACAATGAGATTACACTCGCATCAGATTTAACGAATGCCTTCTTTCTCCCGACAAAAAAAGAAAAGAAAAAAGAAGTGTGAATTCCCAAGTTCCTCCGTAGGCCAATCCTTCAGTTAGGCACTCAGGAACTGTTGTTACTGCAGTTTTAGTGTTCTATACTCTGTGTTGACTTGAAAGATCTATATCAATATTATTGTCACAGGAGAAAACCTTGCAACAACAACTTTTAATGGTTCCTATGTACTATTCAGTTTGCTCAGTTACGTCACCAGAAACAAATGCATTAGTTCCTTCGCTAAGTTAGGTTTTGAGCTATTTAGCTGAGGATGAGTGCAGCATAAATCTTACCTGCATTCCAACCTCTATCGATATGGTTCTTGCAGACGCCTCCTCAACTTTAATCAGCCTTGCAAGCACGTAACCAAAGAAAAACCCAGATGTGTGGAGTAAACAACAAGCCAACACAATTTTCAACCCAGACTGAAGGATAGCAGAAGAACTCAGAGCAATAGCATTTCCACATAAAACTGCCACAGTTCCCACAGCAATAGGTGGCATCAGAGGCGACACAAATCGGACCAGGCCCTGGAAATACTGATTAAGAAATGCACCCCCTAGCACGGGAAGCAAGACGACCTGCATAACTAACAGAGGTCAGAATGTCCGCAGAACCAGGAGCTAGGACATGGTAAAAATCCTCAGCATCTAAGTGCTAACCTGGAGGGTTGACATAAGAAGTCCAGTCGCATCAACTGCAACATATTGCCCAGCGAGTTTGGCAGTGAGGAATGGAGTCATGACCTGTGATTACAATGCTTTAGAGAAATATGGCAATAAGTTTCATCACAAGACTTGAGGGTAGTGGTGACTGGTGAGCTGTCTTAGGCCAAAAGCACTCAAAATCAAGTCAGTTATGCATGCCTCCACACCCCAACAAAAACCACATTCTAATATTCTTAACTATTATCTTGCACAAATTAGTAAATTTGGAAAGCTGGCTTCATAAGAAGCAAGATCGGCTTCTCCAATGTTACATCAACCACCAGAGAAAGCATTTCATGCAAATTTGTGATGCACATAAGAAACAGAGAAACAAATCATATAAAAAAAATACTAAAAAAAAAATAGTAAGGGTTACTGGCATAAAAGGTGACCAAGGACAGAATGAAGGAAAAGGTGCAGATGGCTCTTTGCTAGCACATCAATGAGAGAGAACCTCAAAAGATTCTAATATGCAAGGCTTCTTTTGCAAGACAACTTACTCCTAAGTCCTGACCAAAGCCTCATATACTGCGGTAGATATATGATAACACACAATGAACTTCAAAACCTATCATGGACTTGACATTTAAATACAATGTACATAAGCTGAGAAGCAACACCCAAGAGTTACAAATAAGTGAACAATGAAAAAGGTCATCAGGTTACAAACCACAGCTGAGAATGTGCTTGCTGCTGTCATCAGAACTGAAAGTGCAACGTTGCCACTGCAAAAACACAAATGGTCAGGAAAGAGTATTTTTGCCCCTGATGAGGCTATAGAACAAGAATGTCCTAGGAAACCCACCGCGCAATGTAAGTGACAATATTGCTAGCTGTCCCTGCAAATTTCACCACCAGCATGTCACTTACAGAGCAAGATAAGGAGCACAAGGAACTCACTTCATGACTTGACAAAACCACTCACCACCAGGACAGCATCCAACCAGTATTAGGCCAGCTGCATAATGAGATGGGAGCCCTAAAAGCTTGCTGATAAAGTATCCTGATAACGGCATCACCTACAACAGGAAAAAAGTATGTGGTTAGCGTCGGTATGTGCAAACGCCCCTCAAGCAAGCATCCTCAAAAAACGCATATTAACCGCCAGACGTAAGGACATCTAAAAGGCGTTAAAAATTTCATTAACAGATAAACGATTCCTCATATATACCACACGTACACCAAGGATGTCCACAGTAAAATTTTGAGATAATTTGAAAGGCTTCCAAAAATTGGTCAAAAATGGCAAAAATTGAAGTGTATAATCCACTGTTTTTTACCAAAAATCGCTCCGCAACAAAAATTGTCCATTTTTTCGTGGATGAATCTAGAGGTCATATTATGGCTGTGTGCAAAATATTAGAGCCAAAAACTTTTTGTAGGTAGAGAAAATCGTCAAAAAACTCATATTGACCGCCATACGTAAGGACATCCAAAAGGCGTTTTAAACTTCATTAACAGATGAATGGTTTCTCATATATACCAAACGTACAGCTAGGATTGCCACATTAAAACTTGAGCTAATTTAACAACCTTAAAAAAATTGGTCAAAACGACAAAAAACGAAGTGTATAATCCACTGTTTTTGATCAAAAATCGCTTGGTAACAAAATTGCCCATATTTTTGTAGATGAATCTAGAGGCTATATTATCATTGTATGCAAAATATTAGAGCCAAAAACCTTTAGTAGGTGGACAAAATCGTCAAAAACCGTATATTGACCACCATACGTAAGGACATCTAAAAGGCGTTAAAAATTTCATTAACTGATGAATGGTTTCTCATATATACCAAACGTACACCAAGGATTTCCACAATAATGAGCTAATTTAACAACCTTCCAAAAATTGGTCAAAAACGACAAGAAACGAAGTGTAATTCACCGTTTTTGACCGAAAATCGCTCAATCATAGAAATTGCCCATATTTTGGTGGATGAATCTAGAGGTCTTTTTATAGCTGTGTGCAAAATAGTGGAGCCAAAAACCTTGAGTGGGTGGACAAAATCGTCAGAAAACGCGTATTGACCCCCAGACGTAAGGATATCTAAAAGGCATCAAAAACTACATTAACAGATGAAGGATTTCTCATATATACCAAACGTGCACCAAGGATGTCCAAAGTAAAATTTTGAGATAATTGAACAACCTCCCAAAAATTGGTCAAAACGGCGAAAAACGAAGTGTATAATCCACCGTTTTTGACCAAAAATCACTCCGTCACAAAAATTGCCCATATTTTCTTGGATGAATCTAGAGGTCATACAATGGCTGTGTGCAAAATAGTTAAGCCAAAAACCTTTAATGGGTGGACAAAATCGTCAAAAAAACACATATTGACCGGCAGACTTAAGGACATCTCAAAGGCGTTCAAAACTTCATTAACAGATGAATGGTTTCTCATATATACCAAACAGACACCAAGGATGTCAACAGTAAAAATTGAGATAATTTGACAACTTTCCAAAAATTGGTCAAAAATGGCAAAAATTGAAGAGTAATCCATTGTTTTTGACCAAAAACCGCTCCGTAACAACAATTGCCCATATTTTCGTGGATGAATCTAGCGGTCATATTATGGCTGTGTGCAAAATATTAGAACCAAAAACCTTTAGTAGGTAGACAAAATAGTTAAAAAACGCATATTGACCGCCAGACGTAAAGACATCTTAAAGGCGTTAAAAACTTCATTAACAAATGAATGGTTTCTTATATATACCAAACGTACACCAAGGATGTCCATGGTAAAATTTTGAGATAATTTAACAACATTCCAACAATTGGTCAAAAACGGCAAAAAACCAAAGTGTATAATCCACTATTTTTGATCAAAAATCGCTCCGTAACAAAAATTGCCTATATTTTAGTGGATGAATCTAGAGGTCATATTATGGCTGTGTGCAAAATATTAGAGCCAAAAACCTTTAGTAAGTGGACAAAATCGTCAAAAAACGCATATTGACCGCCATATGTAAGAACATCTAAAAGGCGTTAAAAACTTCATTAACAGAAGAAGGGTTTCTCATATATACCACCAAACCTACACCTAGGATTTCCACAGTTAAAATTGCAGCTAATTTAACAACCTTTCAAAAATTCACAAAAACGACAAAAAACGAAGTGTGTAATCCACAGTTTTTTACCAAAAATCGCTCCGTCACAGAAATTGCCCATATTTTCATGGATGAATCTAGAGGTCATATAATGGGTGTGTGCAAAATAGTAGAGGAAAAAACCTTCAGTGGGTGGGCAAAGTCGTAAAAAAAACGCAATTTAACCGCCAGAAGTAAGGACATCTAAAAGGTATTAAAAACTTCATAAACAGATGAATGGTTTCTCATATATACCAAACGTAGAACAAGGATGTTAACAGTAAAAATTTGAGATAATTTGACGACTTTCCAAAAATAGGTCAAAAATGGCAAAAATTGAAGTGTACAATCCACTGTTTTTTACCAAAATTCGCTCCATAACAACAATTGCCCATATTTTCGTGCATGAATCTAGTGGTCATATTATGGCTGTGTGCAAAATATTAGAACCAAAAACCATTAGTAGGTAGACAAAATCGTCAAAAAACGCATATTGACCGCCAGACGTAAAGACATCATAAAGGCGTTAAAAACTTCATTAATAAATGAATGGTTTCATATCTATACCAAACGTACACCAAGGATGAACACAGTAAAATTTTGAGATAATTTAACAACATTCCAAAAATTGGTCAAAAACGGCAGAAAACCAGTGTATAATCCACTGTTTTTGATCAGAAATCACTCCGTAACAAAAATTGCCTATATTTTAGTGGATGAATCTAGAGGTCATATTATGGCAAGTGCAAAATATTAGAGCCAAAAACCTTTAAAAGTGGACAAAATCGTCAAAAAACGCATATTGACCGCCATATGTAAGGACATCAAAAAGGCGTTAAAAACTTCATTAATAGATGAAGGGTTTCTCATATATACCAAACCTACAACGAGGATGTCAACAATAAAAAATTTAGATAATTTGACAACTTCCCAAAAATTGGTCAAAACTAGCAAAATTTGAAGTGTATAATCCACTGTTTTTGAGCAAAAATCACTCCGTAACAACAATTGCCCTTATTTTCGTGGATGAATCTAGAGGTCATATTATGGATGTGTGCATAATATTAGAGCCAAAAACCTTTAGTAGGTAGACAAAATCGTCAAAAAACGCATATTGATTGGCAGACGTAAAGACATCTTAAAGGCGTTAAAAACTTCATTAACACATGAATGGTTTCTAATATATACCAAACGTACACCAAGGATGTCCACAGTAAAATTTTGAGATAATTTAACAACAATCCAAAAATTGGTCAAAAACGGCAAAAAACGAAGTGTTTAATCCACAGTTTTTGACCAAAAATCGCTTTGTAACAGAAATTGCCCATATTTTCGTGGATGAATCTAGAGGCTATATAATAGGTGTATGCAAAATATTAGAGTCAAAAACCTTTAGTAGGTGGACAAAATCGTATAAAACCGCATATTGACCGCCATACGTAAGGACATCTAAAAGGCGTTAAAAACTTCATTATCAGATGAAGGGTTTCTCATATACACCAAACCTAAACCTAGGATTTCCACAGTAAAAATTTCATCTAATTTAACAACCTTCCAAAATTGGTCAAAAGCGATAAAAAACGAAGTGTGTAATCCACAGTTTTTTACCAAAAATCGCTCCGTCACAGAAATTGCCCATATTTTCATGGATGAATCTAGAGGTCATATAATGGGTGTGTGCAAAATAGTAGAGGAAAAAACCTTCAGTGGGTGGGCAAAGTCGTAAAAAAAAACGCAATTTAACCGCCAGAAGTAAGGACATCTAAAAGGTATTAAAAACTTCATAAACAGATGAATGGTTTCTCATATATACCAAACGTACACCAAGGATGTCAACAGTAAAACTTGAGATAATTTGACAACTTTCCAAAAATGGCAAAAATTGAAGTGTATAATCCACTGTTTTTGACCAAAAACCGCTCCGTAACAACAATCGCCCATATTTTTGTGCATGAATCTAGCGGTCATATTATGGTTGTGTGCAAAATATTAGAACCAAAAACCTTTAGTAGGTAGACAAAAAACGCATATTGACCGCCAGACGTAAGGACATCTTAAAGGCGTTAAAAACTTCATTAACACATGAATGGTTTCTCATATATACCAAACATACACCAAGGATGTCCACATTAAAATTTTGAGATAATTTAACAACATTCCAAAAATTGGTCAAAAACGGCAAAAAACGAAGTGTTTAATCCACAGTTTTTGACCAAAAATCGCTCTGTAACCAAAATTGCCCATATTTTTCGTGGATGAATCTAGAGGCTATATTATAGGTGTATGCAAAATATTAGAGTCAAAAACCTTTAGTAGGTGGACAAAATCGTAAAAAAACGCATATTGACCACCATACGTAAGGAAATCTAAAAGGCTTCATTAACAGATGAAGGGTTTCTCATATCTACCAAACCTACACCTAGGATTTCCACAGTAAAAATTTCATCTAATTTAACAACCTTCCAAAAATTGACAAAAACGACAAAAAAGAAGTGTATAATCCACCGTTTTTTTACCAAAAATCGCTCCGTCACAGAAATTGCCCATATTTTCGGGGATGAATCTAGAGGTCATATAATGGATGTGTGCAAAATCGTAGAGCCAAAAACCTTTAGTGGGTGGGCAAACTCGTAAAAAAAAACGCATATTGACCGGTAGACGTAAGGACATCTAAAAGGCGTTAAAATTTTCATTAACAGATGAATGGTTTCTCAAATATACCAAACGTACACCAAGGATGCCAACAGTAAAAATTTGAGATAATTTGACAACTTTCCAAAAATTGGTCAAAATGGCAAAATTTGAAGTGTATAATCCATTTTTTTTTTACCAAAAACCTCTCCGTTACAACAATTGCCCATATTTTCGTGCATGAATCTAGCGATCATATTATGGCTGTGTGCAAAATATTCGAGCCAAAAACCTTTAGTAGGTAGACAAAATCGTCAAAAAACGCATATTGACCACTAGACGTAAAGACATCTTAAAGGCGTTCAGACTTCATTAACACATGAATGGTTTCTCATATATACCAAACGTACACCAAGGATGTCCACAGTAAAATTTTGATATAATTTAACAACATTCCAAAAATTGGTCAAAGCGGCAAAAAAACAAAGTGTATAATCCACTATTTTTGATCAAAAATCGTTCCGTAACAAAAATTACCCATATTTTAGTGGATGATTCTAGAGGTCATATTATGGGTGTGTGCAAAATATTAGAGCCAAAAACCTTTCGTAGGTGGAAAAAATTGTCAAAAAACGCATATTGACCGCCATACGTAAAGACATCTAAAAGGCGTTAAAAACTTCATTAACAGATGAAGGGTTTCTCATATAAACCAAACCTACACCTTCGATTTCCATAGTAAAAATTTCAGCTAATTTAACAACCTTCCAAAAATTGGTCAAAAACGACAAAAAATGAAGTGTAATCCACCACTTTTGACCAAAAATCGCTCAGTCAAAGAAATTGCCCATATTATAGTGGATGAATCTAGAGGTCATATAATGGCTGTGTGCAAAGTAGTAGAGCCAAAAACGCTTAGGCCCCGTTTGGTTCAAATATCGGTATCGGGTTGGGACTAGGAATCGGGTTTAGATGGTATCGGGTTGGAACCTCATTCCTAAACACTTGCGTTTGGTTCAATCTTTATCAATTATCATAGTTTTTTTTTTGAGGGAAATCGTTTATCATAGTTATCAACATCATTAGTAATTAAAATTATTAATTTTGGAATAGCAAACCAAAACTCAGAAGTAAAAGTTGTGTTCTAATGTTCTATCGTCCTTCGTCATCCTCTTAACTTGTGTACCCTCTTTTGCTTCTTTCTGCACATACATCATACATGCATCCACGGATCCACCACGAGACACTTGTGGCTACCTTGACATAAACCCGATCAAGCAAGCATCATGATTTTCTTCTCTAAGTGCAATCAGGATGAACCTTTTTCTCTCTCCAAATAGCTATAATTGATGGTCTAAGATTTTGAGTAGTTTGTGATTCTGGGTTGCGACATCTTCTTCATTCTTCATTGTTTCAAAGGTAGCAACCCATGAAAGTATCGGATGTCGGCATTGAATATTGGGGACGAAATTTTTTTTTCTCTCAATTGAGATTTGATTCCACAGGTTTCGATTTCATCCCGGGGTGAGGGCAGGGGATTGGGAACCCGATACCAGGGGGGTTCTAGAGGACGCTAGGAATATGGTTCTAGAGCATAAAATTTGCAGCCAAACAATGGTATCGGGTTGTTTGAATCTAACCCGATACCTGATACCCAAATGTTTCCAACCAAACGAGGCCTTAGTGGGTGGAAAAAATCGTCAAGAAAACGCATATTGACCGCTAGACGTAAGGACATCTAAAAGGCGTTAAAAAACTTCATTAACAGATGAATGGTTTCTCATATATACCAAACGTACACCAAGGATGTCAACAGTAAAATTTTGAGATAATTTGACAAGCTTCCAAAAATTGATCAAAAATTGAAGTGTATTATCCACTGTTTTTGACTAAAAATCGCTCCGTAACAACAATTGCCCATATTTTCGTGGATGAATCTAGAGGTCATATTATGGTTGTGTACAAAATATTAGAGTGAAAAACCTTTAGTAGGTAGACAAAATCGTCAAAAAAACGCATATTGACCGTTAGACGTAAGGACATCTAAAAGGCGTGAAAAACTTCATGAAGAGATGAATGGTTTGTCATGTATACCAAACGTACACCTAGGATGTCCACAGTAAAATTTTGAGATAATTTAACAACATTCCAAAAATTGGTCAAAAACGGCAAAAAAACAAAGTGTATAATCCACTGTTTTTTTTATCAAAAATCACTTTGTAACAAAAATTGCCCATATTTTAGGGGATGAATCTAGAGGTCATATTATGGCTGTGTGCAAAATATTAGAGCCAAAAACCTTTAGTAGGTGGACAAAATCGTCAAAAAACGCATATTGACCGCCATACGTAACTAACGTAAGGACATCTAAAAGGCGTTAATAACTTCATTAAAAGATGAATGGTTTCTCATATATACCAAACGTAGCCAAATGTCATCAATACTTTACAATCGACACTATGTGGTTAGCGTCGGTTTTTGGCCGATTTGGGGAACTTGTCATAGGATATCAGTTCTAGTATTCTGGACCAACAGATAACATGAACTCTACGAGCTCCCAAAAAAATTTCAGCCATTTTTATTCCTGGGGCATTATGAGCTAGAAAATGTGGATTATATACTTTGGTGGCCAACTTTGACCACTTTTGTGAAGGAAGCCAAATATTCTCATAACTTTACTATAGACAGCCTTGGAGTGCCCTTGTTGTTGTTAAGGAAGTTCATTAAGTCCCTTCACCAAATGTTGCTAGTTGAGGCTAGGGTGCGTTCATTTGTTGATTTTGGGACCTAGCATACATTTTTGCCACTAATGTTTTGCTAAATAATATCATCTCTAGGGGCTTTACAAAAGATTGAGTATCGTCTTTTCAAATATGATCTTTAGAGACTGCCAAAAAAAGAGTTAATTATAGCCTTCATCATTGTTTAATATGGGTTATATTGGCCACTTTTTCTAAGTACCTAACTAAATGAAGATCTTCAAGCACATAATAATGACAACAATATTAGTGATAAATTGGAAGTGTCCTCATTTTGATGAGATCATGATATTCAAATGCTTGTCTTATGCCTTTCCATCACAACACCTCATTAAAGTAAATGAGAATTGACATTTAAATGCTTGTCTTCTACATACAAAGAACATCAAATGGCCTTTAAAAGTTTTGCAAGACACTTTCCATGGATTTCAAATCAGGCCTTTGCTCAATCAGCCCACAGTTCATCATACACTGAACCACGGAAGTGCAAACTCAGTATAATACATTTTGGTTTCGTAATTAGAAGTTCAGAGCTAGGATGGTGTTATGACTTTTATCTTTTGATTGATGTGCACAGACACATCAAAAACTGAACCCATTGCTGAGCTAGAACAATTAATAAGTCACCGATTCTGAAATAGTTGAAGAAACTTATGTCTCAACACTTGTAACACAAACTTGCAGACGCTTTGAGTATTACATAAAAGGCCAATATCTAGGAACTACACATAACCTCCAATCTTTTAGTCTATCATGCACGACTTTACAGATGACTAGCCTCATCCAAGCTACTGGATGTATACACAAGTCAACCCAACTGGGATCACACATGTGCATATAGTAACTGAAACGAAAAATGGTCTCTCAAGCTTTAAGACAGCACTAAACTTTCACCCCCCCAAACCTCAACAAGCCTAGTAATCAGAAATACTCTGATAGCATTTTTAACCAAACCAATGAGCCAATGACTCAAAACACTAAATACAAGTTCAAGATAGCATTTCAGAGCAATTCTTGGGCATCTATTTAAACAAAAAGAAACACCAACTCAAACTCTAATAGTTCGCTCATCAGTCTGCACTCTTTCTCTCGATCATGACAAAGACACAAATCACAAGAATGCCAAAAACAACTTCATCAAACTCGTTTGCCTAACGAAAAACTTGAAATCTGCGATACCAGTCAAGCCACTGAAAAGTCGCTAACTATCCACAAGATATGATAATCAGCTTTAGTAACCACAACACCATATATTTCAACACTCAGCCACAAGCTACATTTAGCCACATTGTATCTCCAACACACGAAAACGGAAACATAATAAGCTTTAGTAATCTTACGCCATCATAAAAGTCAGTCCAATTACTTAAATCGAAACACGATTATCGGATTATAACACCTAACCATAAGCTACATTTCATCACACATGCAGCAATCTCCAACAAAAGAAACATAACAACATAAAACCATAAGCTTAAAAAAAACATAAAAACATTAAAATTTAAAACTAACTAACCGAATACTGAAGTAAAAACCCAGAAAGAACTTCTTTAGGCATAGAAAAAGCACCAGCAAGATCATCCAAAGTAAGAGTCATCCCCATACCAAGCATAGTAACAGTCAACCCCCAAATCTGGTACTGGGGTTTGACCCACCCGAAATAATTGGGCTTAAAAAGACCCATTAAACACCCCAAAGCTACCCATATCGGAAATGCAGTCGACAGCCCTTCGCTAATAGCTTCAAGAGCAAGCCTAATCTTTGATTTCTCAGGTGCACTCCAGGTGTTCGACGAATTGCCGCAATGAAGCCGAGTGCTGATTGAGTTTCCATTTGTGGGTTTTGGCGTGAGGAAGAAGCTTTCTTTGTTTAGAATTGAAATGGGTTTTGGGGAATTGGTGTGGTGGGACCTTAATCTGAGTGATAAGGGTGATGATGATGGAAGTGTGTTTGGCAAGTTTTTGGTGGGAAGAGAGGGAAAATGGCGGGTAGTGGGATTAAGTTTGATGGGGTTTGAAAAAGATTGGAACTTTGATGATGGTGTTTGAGGAGTGGAAGAGAGAGAAGACTGCATCTTTAATTTCTTTCTCTTTTGCTGTTTCAGATGTTTGAGTTTGACACCTGATACTGGTGAAAGTGTGATGTTTAAGCCGCCAGAGTACTGGCGCTTTTGACAGTGGAGAGATTTTTTTACATAACTGTGTGCGTAGAGCGAAATGGTTCACAAAATTGTACGAGTACAATTCTTGTATCGTTCTCGATTCAGCTATTATTATAGGACACGATTCCGGTGTAAGGATGATCACCTCATTGTAGCCAGGTTGAAGCATTTGAGACAGGTGTTTTGTACTTGCTTCGTGGTTTCGTGGAATTGGTTTCGTTGGAGTTGATTCAGAATTCGTCCTTTGAATGCAGAATCGAGGGTTCCATAACAAGTTCGGGTATTTCAATTCGTATTACAGTGTTTGGGGCAAGGGTCATGATTCATGAACATACGGAGTATGATCGTTCTGAGGGCAGCGGGTTTATGTAATTGACACTCCTTAGAGACGAGAACTGCAAATTTTCATAGCAAAAGACTACAATAATTCCCTTCGCGTAACTCCTAAGCTGATTCATGACCGATTCTTAGAACGAATCTGATCATCTTGCAATCTCTACGTAAACACTAGTCTCGTATCATAAAAGCTGTGGTGAAATACTGAAATCTGGTGGTCTTGAGTACAAGAGTGTTACAAAGATAATTGAGGATGCTTGATGCACAAAAATCAAGCATCTACAAACAGAATTCTCTCAGCTGACACAGTCGCATCATATTACAGAAATACAGTCTGAAGCCGAGGTGGAACATAAATCACAGAACCTTGCTCATGAAGTGCCCAGCTTTCCTGCCTTTCATAAATTTATAACACCGTATCTTCTCAATCAAGAGACTGGCAACACAAATTAGCATCATAAAGAGCCCCAATGATCGTTCGCTAAAGGCAGGAGTTGCACCAGCACTAGGACTTGTCTGTCTGCAGGAACCAAACCAAGGACAAAACTTATGTTGCAAAATTTAAACAATTAAGTTGAACAAATTGATCATGTAAAGAGCCTTAATCGTAGATACAATTACAGGGCCCAGGCTACAGATGAATCTCAAGTGAGAAACAGGGGGCCTGGTAAAGATGGAACGAGACGAAAGGGCACTAACAAAAATATGATAAATAATGGCAACAGAACGGCCCTTCTGCCAGTACGAAAGAAGGCACTAAACCATTATGAAGGACTAGACAGATATGGTGAATAGCCGTAGCTCCCTAAAGTTTCTGAATAGAAGTCCTTCAAGAATGTCGCACCTAAATTCTGCCAAGTTAAAGCCCAGGACACCAACAGTCGCATTCATCCTCATCACCAGCTACTTGCTTTGGATAGTCACTTCAATAGTTCATCTATGCCCTTGACCACGTTGCATGTTATACGCACCCCAATTACCAGGCCCAGGACCATATTGTGGATAATTCTCTGCACCCGCCTGCGCCTGAATACCAAAATTCTGTTACAGGATGTCATAAAGAATGTACGGGGAAAAAACACATAAAACTCAACCATTACAGAACATGTCGGCAGATGCAATGAAGCATGGAAGACAACTCACGGGATTCATGCCATAACCAGCAGGGTACGCATTTGGATTATATCCGCCTTCAGGGATGCCATAATTCGCATTGTAAGCTGCAGCAGCTGTTAAAGAAACAGAAAAGGGACATTAATTGAGTGTGGTTTATCACTTTGTAAAAATGCCTAACAGCTACATAATAATTTGATCTTCAGTCTAGAGGGAAGAGAAGAAAAGGCAGATACTCAGACCATACGGGGTATAGAGCAGCAAAAAAAAAAAAAAAAAAAAAAAAAAGCTTATTGTGCATTTGTGCTAAACACTCGCAATCGTACCAGGGTTGCCAACAGCCGCAGCAGCACGAGCTCTCTTTTCTGCATTAGCAATCTCCGCCCGAAGCTTTTCTAGCTCTCTAGCCATGGAAACCAAATTGGTCTGCATAGCCTGCCCTTGTTCATAGCTATCTGCATAAACTTTCTTCTCATATTCAATCGCAGCCCTATATGCCAAAACAAAAATTGGAAAATCAGCATGAAGGACCAGCAGCCACAGAACTCAAAACACTACAAGGCCCTTGAAACACTTCCATACTTTGCTTGCTCAACTTCCTGTCTCACGTGCTCGATTTCAGCTTTTATAGCGGGGACTTGTTTGGCATCAGCAGAAAAGCGTGCCACATCCTGATTCATTGCTTGGAGCTGGGCCATAAGCTCTTGCCTAGCAACCGTGAGCTCCTTAATATCAGCTTGAACCCGCATAAAATCAGCCTTCATTGCATCGGCTGCACGAAGATCCATCTCCATCTTGGCAGCTTTATCACATATCTCTCTCATCTGCATATCCTTCTCCATGTGGAAGGAATTTGCGAAATGGTTCATCCGTTGAAGCTCGTGATGAGCAGCTTCCAGCTCCTGTTTCAAAGCCACATGGGTAGCAGCCACACGCTGGTTATCAAGAAGCAAGCCCTGAATTTCTTCAAGCTGAAGCGTAAGACGGTCCTCTAGGATAGCTGGGTGAGGAGGAAGTGATCTGGGGCCACCCATCCCAAACTGTGATTCACGCATTTCCTCAAGAAGGGCAGGGTGAGGAGGCCTAGGGCCCATGTTTCGTCCAAATGGAGGTTCATGACCCGGAGGAGGTAACCTACCATGGGGCAAGTTCTTTAACGGCATAGGCGGACCACGATTTCTTCCCGACATTATTTCTACTTCCCCTACTTTCAATTAATAACCAAAAGAACTAATAAATACAAATACCGTATTACCAAATATCCTTGAAAACACAAAAAAAATCGCGCTACATAAATCATCTGATGTCACGCAGATGCAAAAGAACACTAATGTTATCACACATGCAACCTGGAGTAATCAACACGATACAGTCACAAAATAATGCCTTCAACAGCAACCATAGGTCCATACCCAACCAACGCAATGGAACAACAACGACACACCTAATACTTCGACAACTGGTACAACTTTTTCCACAAAAGTTGGGAACTTTTAAAGTGGGTACTCAACTAGGAACCATAATAACTCATCCAAAACTTCCTCATCCTCACCCTTGCCTGTTGCAAGACCGTCTTACCCAAGTTTTCCCGGTATAAACTACTTGCACATGTATTTCTTTTCCCGTAACTATGTACAAATTAGGTCAAATTACGCGTAAGCATATCAACTGAACTACAAAATCATGTATGCGAAATTCCAAACAGCCGACGAACCCTTAACCCTATCCTAGTCATTATTACGGCATTGGGGACCCTGTACCCTAGTTCATTAGCTCGGCCCGGCAACTAAGATTATCAATCAATTAATCTAAAACCAATGCGGATTAGCGTGTATCGCACAATACACAAGCAGCTGCAAAATCTAATTGGAAAATAACAGTATTATTATTCAAGTAATTTTGCAGCTATTTGATTAACAACCAGGTAAATTCCATATCAATTTGTTGGTGATTATAATAATCAGTGATAATAAAAAGGCATAAAATAATTAAAGTAGAGCAGATGAATAAACAAGAAGAAATGAAATTGGGGGAAAATTGAGGGGGAGTGAGAAGATAAAACTGACCTTAATTTGGGAAAGAAGTAGCGGAATCGACGAATTAGGGTTTATCGGCGGAGCAGAATTGGGAATTGGAATTTGGAATTTGGGGGTGAAAGAAGGAGCGCCGAGGTGAGGGTCTCAAGAACGGAGGAGAGAGAATTTTTCGAGTCTCCGGAAAATTACATCAAAGCCAAAGGTTTTTTTTTTAAATATATATATAAATATTTTGTGATAATTTACCATTTTGAAGAGTCGGACAAATCGGTCATTCGGATCGCCTTTTTGAGTGATATATTTTAGGGTCGATTTCGGTAGTGTTTAGGTTGCGTCTTGTTTCGGGTATTAGAGCATTGTTAGCAGCCTACCAGGTTGAAACCTGGTATAAGTTTCTCTTTCTTAATATTTAATTTAGTATATTATTTTTTATTTCCCATCCCCACTTCCCACTTTCTTAACCCCACCATTTACTCTCACAAAAACTCTACCCGGGTTGAATAACCTGGTACAATCTTGTACCAAGGTACCTCTCTCTCTCTCCCACTTTTTCTTTCTTTTGATTTTTTTATGTTTGGCCCTACTTTTAAGTAGGTGTAAAAAACACCACTAAAAATGCTCTTACGGGTCAAATTCGGATTGTGCCACATTTTGGTCAAACCTCGGGAGTAATACGTGATATTTCCGAATATGTTTTGTTCAAAATAGTACCTAAACACTCATATGAATAATGAGAGATAAGCCAATTTATTAATCTTTTGGATTTGTATTTAAGTTTGCTTTAGTGTTTCGAGTGGGACGGTCCTGTGTACTCATAGGACGGTAATAGTGACTTTTGTCCACTCGTGACAAAAACGCATAAGTTGGTCGCGTTTCAAAGTCAATCAAAATATCTTGTATTCTACTCTCCTTTTGTCACGTCTTTCAAATTCGTCGCATGGTTTGAAAATGTAAAGAAATAGATAGATGGATGGAGTATATAATCCAGCAAAGGTAGTGAATTTGTAGACCGATCCACCTAATCTATTTCAGCATTGGTATGGAAACATAGAGAAATTCACAAGTGCACACAATTGGATCATACAGTAGCTAATATGACTGATATATCCATGAATTCTTAGTCCATACAATTGAAGCACACTACTAAACATAGCTTCCACAAAGTCGGAAGTACATACCCAGGATTCAAGGGTAAAACAAATGTAGAGTTACTGAGCAAGGTCTACCAACTAAAATGTTAACAGCAAAGCACGCAAACACAAATTCGAGTGACCATTGTGATAAAAACACTACAAGTAACGGATACCTAAACGCCTAGTGTCAAGATACCTACACGAATAACACGATGCTTGTGGTAAATCAGCGACCTAGAGACGTACCTCGTGTTTGTTACTTGACCCTAGACGTTAAGGTATCGATCGCTTGGAGCGCATTTAACACAACAACAAAGAAACTAAGAAACTAAAGAGGATTTTCAAACAAGCAAGTGACATGTGTTATCAGCTGCATTGACCAGAATTCTGTAAGTCTTGCCACATTCACAGTTGCATTTCACCATGATGCTCTCTCCTGACAGTGTCAACTTCTGTGTCTCCATCCTCATCTCCTGCATACATTACACAGTAACTTATTATTTACTATTCTACCAAGAAACAAAAACAGATAAATTCCACCAACAAATCAAAAAACCCAAGAGATAAAAGGGGTAAAATTTACAATTACAACCTTGGAAGTTGAAGCATTGCTGTTGCTGGGTGAATCAGACAGCAGTGTGACAGGGTCAGAGACAGTCCTCCTGAGAAATCCCGGCGACGGCCGCGGTGGTAGTGGTGGTGGGCCTGGTGGCAAGCAACCTGATGAGCTTGAATCTTCATTCTTCATCATCATCCTCTACACAATACTCCCCAAAATTAATTCTAATCATCCAAATTTAATTCAATTTTCAGATTGAAAAAAAATGCATAGATTAACTAATTTTATATCAGTCAAATACCCATTCAAGAAATCATAAAAACCAACAGAATTCAATCATATATACACACATATGAACAATTAACACCCATTAAACATATCATCAGAAAAAAAAAATTAGAAAAAGGATAAAATTTACAACCTTGGAAGTTGAAGGAATACTATTGCTGGTTGAATCAGACAGGAATGTGGCAAGGTCAGAGACAGTCCTCGAGAGAAATTCCGGCGACGGCCGCGGTGGTTGTGATGTTGGCAAGCAACCAGATGAGCTTGAATCTTCATTCTTCACCATCATACTTCTTATCCTCTACACAATTATTACCCACCAAATTAATTCTAATCATCCCAAATTTTTTTTTTTTCAAATTGAAAAGATTAATTAATTTCTAAATTCTAATCAATTTAATACCCATTTAAGAAATCATTAAAGAAAACTTATTTAAATCATAAATTATACACACTTGAACAAATAAACACCCCATTAAACAAATCATTAGAAAACAAAAAAGAATTACCAATTCATTGATCAATTAAACACCCATGAAAAATTAAACATCAATTATAAATCCAGCAACAAAATCAGTAAATAAAAGCAATTCAATCATCAATTAGAACAATTAAACATCAATCAAAGAAAACCCACTTCAATTATCAATTAAACATTCAAGAACAATTAAAATCAACCCAATTTCTTAAATTTACAAGTAAAGAAAAGAATTAAATAAAAAGGGTTTTGGTTAATCTAACCTTAGAAGCAGAGGCAATGTCATCACTACAAGAATCAGAGAGGTACGGAACAGGGTCAGAGATAGTCCTCCTGAGATAAGCTTGCGATTGCGGCGACAGAGACGGGGTAGACGATGAGGAGACAGAAAAAGGTAGCGTAGAAGTGAAGATTTCAGTGAAATTGGAAGGTGGTGTTGATGGTGAGCCTGAGAGTGAGCGTGAGAGTGGGAGTGGAAGTGATCGTTGTCGTCGAATCGGCGTCGATTTCTTGGTCGTCTTCTTCATGATCTTTGGGGGAATACTTAGCTGTTGCATTTGTGGGATTTTTGTGCTTGCTTTCACCATTTTTTTTTTTTGGGTTGTAGAAAGAAGAGAGAAAGTTCGGTAAGTTAGTTGGGAATTTGGGATCGTTCTGTTGTTTTCCCGCCTTTTATAGACTCGGCGGTTTGTTGGAGAAATTGGGCCTAATATATAGAAGGCTTTGGGCCGTGTTTTGGACTGAGCTGGAGTGTATTTACTCGGCTCGACCCGATTCTTTCTTCTCGTTGGCTTATGGACGAAAGTTTTAGGTAAGGCGAGAACGAGTGTAAGAGTATGATTTTATGAAAGAAGGTAGATTTTAGCGAAAGGAAATGAGAAGAAATTGAGCGAGTTTGCCAAAACTGAAAATGGGGTAAAAAAAAAAAAAGAAGGTTAGAACTTGAGTAGAACTTAGAGGGAGTACAGTATAAGGCAGGGAAACGAGATAAGTTACTTCGCCGTGGAATACATAAGTTACTTCTCCCCTTTTTCTTATTTAGAAGTAGAAGTTCCGAGTATGTTGCAATTCCTACCGTTTTGATGATCAATCGACTTTTTAAAGTTTGCTTTTACTAAATAAATAAAGTTCATTTGGATTCTTGCGTTATCCAGACGAATAGACGACCTTGTAAATGATATTCCCATGCATAATCCCATACATAATCTCTGTTGCGTTTCTCGTATTTGGTCAAGTAACACCGTTGGCATAGCACCATTATTAATGTCATGTGTTACCTCTCACCTTATATCCGTGAATTGGAATTACTCATGTGTAACCTAGTGATATTATAAGCCTACAAACGGCTAGAAATTGAGTAACATAATTCCTAGTAAACCATCCCAATTGAAGTTTCACGTGATAGCCCACCGTTGTCCTTGGCATCCAAAGAAAATGCCTAAATCTTTGATTATCGTCAAACTTTTCCATTTCCATGCAAATGCATTACATTTCTTCCCAAACACTCGTGAAAGTCTCTCATTTTATGCATGGATGCATTGTGGAATTTGGAGGATAAATGGAAGATATCGACACAAAAGGCCACGGTACTACTTGTTTGTACCGCGGTTTTAGTCTTCCTCGCATTCTCAACTGTCATTGTTATGATCCTTAGGAAAAAGGGTCATCAACGTAATAGAATTGTAAGCCATGATTCCGACAACGAGAGTGAATCATCGTCTTTAATTATGTACGAAGGTCGAAATTCTTGCAACAAGTGCACTTATTTTGTGAAGAACGTTATAGTAGGTTCGGCTTGTTGGAGCATGCCACATAAGTGGCGTAACGATGAAGTCTTGGTGAAATACAAGTGTTGGAGCTTATGGAAAGAAAGGAAAAATCATGTGAAGTCAAATTGTATGAAGTTTTGTGGTTGTTTGAGGTCAAAGTTACCACCAGTTTGGCAAAGGCCCATTTTAATGGGTGAGAGATGTGAGTTCCCAAAATTTAGTGGGCTTATCTTGTACGATGAAAGGGGTAGGCCACTTCCTCACCGTGAACATGATGATCATCAAGAACAATTTGCAAACAATTCGACTTCTCATCATAACCAGGTTCGAATTACTCTTCAATCGTTATATATGAGTCATTTTTACTCCTTACCATCTCTAGTGTAAAGTGCATTGTAGTAATCAACAAAACTTATTGAGTTTCCTGTTCATGCTTTATAATCATAACCCAATACAATTTGAACACGACTTGAAGAGTTGTAATTTTATATGGAAAACGACAAGTGGAAGAACTTTAAAAGTTGGACTGAAACGAAATTTATTTATAGCAATAGGAGACTAGGAGGTGGGTCAAATATTACAATCCATCTATTTCTAGCTAGCAAATTGCTTTTGTTTTTATGTTAAGTTACACTATAAAAAATGTATGTCAATCTTTGCGGAACCCGTGGTATAGGCAGCGACCTTGGTAAGCCCCTTGGTTCCGCTACTGAACCCGACCCTTACACTAGATCTAAGCTATATCTTACCAAACCCAATCAAGATATTTTCTCACTTAATGATGTTATCTTCTTTTATGAGCAAAATGAGGTAATGATTTTTACATTCCATGTGCGAGATCCAAGATTGCAAATTCTAACTCACATGAAGAATTGAAAAGTTGAAAAGTTAGATAAATCATGTGAGTATAAAAATAACGTCCCAAAATGAGATTCAATATCGATACTGATAAGATGGTTTTGATTTTGTAGGATGGACAACTACTGCAGCTCTACCACCATGGTTTACATGAAATCGTAGAAACCGATGGTAGAACCACTACCACTATGCTCAAGGACTTACTATGAGACGTACATGGAACTGTACGTGACAAATTATTGGAGTGAATTTCTAAGATCGAGCATATTAATTGGGTCTTGACAACACTTTGTATTGATATTGTACTTTGAGTGATGCTATTGTATTGTTGTCGTAAGATTTTGCAAATTCTTGTTCAGAATGTAACCTCCTATGTGCGGACATCACATTTATTAAGATACCCGACTTGAATTCAGAAAAGAAAAGGGCGTATCCGTGTATAAAAAGTACTACAAGCTAAGCACGTAATGGTGTATCATGAGTTTGGTCACGTTTTCATCGCCGACTTATTA
Source organism: Spergularia bocconei (assembly GCA_963457585.1). Taxonomy (NCBI): domain Eukaryota; kingdom Viridiplantae; phylum Streptophyta; class Magnoliopsida; order Caryophyllales; family Caryophyllaceae; genus Spergularia; species Spergularia bocconei. The sequence goes on from OY734949.1 coordinate 4,508,809, forward strand.
TTATTTGATTTGCAAATTAAGGAAAAAAAAGACATATAAAATGTGCTACATACAAGCACGTGACTGTGGTATCAATAGTTTCGTACTTATCCGACCACTACGGGAAAGATATGCTAGAGTTCGGTATTATTTTTGAATAGTTGAAAGTTGAGATTATTTTGCAAAAGATCAACCCGAAATTAAGATTATTTTCGTTAAATTTTCCTAATTAGTTTCCAACCTTGAACCTTATTACGAAGCTCATTTCCAAACACATACGAACTACAATAGTTTTTAGTTTTTTACAATTACCAATTTATAGATTCCTAGTTTTTCTAGTTACAGTAGAATCTCCGATTTTCCAATAAACATACTCCCTCCATTCAAGTCTACTCTTCCTAACACTATTCGGCACGCACTTTAAGGCGCGGTTTTCTCTATGTTAGAGATTACGTAAAATTCCAAAAAATTACCGACACATACTATACTCCATATATACTATAATAACTTACTAACGTAAGTAGCCCGAGCGTAAACCGGACCCCGAACTTGGTTAAGTAAGTTATACGGAGTAGTGGTTAACTGGTTAGACGGAAGATTGACCGACAAGGCAACAAGATACAGTATAGGACTATAGGAGATAAGTAACTACTCCCAGTTGAGGTCTCAGCACAAAAAAAAAATAAAAATAAAATAAATAAACACTACTCCCAGTTGAGATGAATGATGTTGCGATGATGGAACTACAACTTGCAGATTCAGACACGGTACGTCGGCTTCACTTCTATCTCTACTTTTTCTTTTTTTTCACTGATGGTATGATAGAATAAATTCAATTACATGTTGATTTTTTCTTTTTGGTTCCAAATTAGACGTTGATTATTATTATTATTATTATTAAAGCTCGAAACTTTCAATCTTAATGAAAAAAAACCCATGATGGGAAATTTTTGATTGATGAAGTGATTGTGAGAATTAAGTGATGCAGATAAAAGGTTCAATGTTGAGTGATTATGAAGTGTCAGTGAGAAATATGTGATTCTCCCAATAAATTTGGGGTTTAGGTCCTTCTTTTGAAACTTTGTAATGTTGATTAAGTGTGTGTTTGTTTAGTTGATTTATCAAGTGGTAGTGAGGATTGAAACATGCACATCAAGCTCGAAATTTTCGACTATTTCGAGTAATTGTAGCTTGGAAAGCTATGATCTTGCTTGCCTATAATGGGAGTATGCTGTTGTACAAGCATTGTCATGACAAATTCTGATTTGGGGTCATCTTTGATACATTAGTATTATATTGGAAGTATCAGATTGTTCAGTTGATTGATTAAGTGGTAGTGAGAATCGAAGCATAATCAAGCTCGATTCTTTAGACTATTTTTGAGTAATCGTAGCTCTGAAAGCTGTTAGCTTGATTTACAATGGGAGTAGGCTGTTGCACAACATTATCATGACGAATTCCGATTTGGGTTCATCTTTCATACTTTCTGTTATGTTGGAAGTATCACATCATTTAGTTGATCGATTATTTGATAGTGAGAATTGAAGCATACAGACCAAGCTCGAATCTTTCGACTCTTTAGAGTAATTGTAGCTCTGAAAGCTATGATCTTGCTTGTGATGGGATTGATAAAGGACGTAGGCTGTTGTACAAGCATTGTTATGTCAAATTCTGATTTGATACATTATATTGTTGGAACTTGGAAGGATCAGGCAGACTGTTCAGCTGCTGGTTAAGTGGTAGTGAGAATTGAAGTATATAGACTAAGCTCGAATCTTTCGACTCTTTTGAGTAGTGAATAATGATAGGTCTGAAAGCAATGATCTTACTTGTGATGGGATTTATATCGTGTACAGGTGGGGCATTTGAAAAGCATTGTGATAGGAAGAACGTGTTTGGATCCATTTGGATAACATAATTTGGGCTGCAAACGATCAACTTTGATTTATTGACAATTAATCAGAATTTGTGATATAAAATTATTGGCAATAGGAGAGTGCAGTGCTGATTTTAATTTGTGAGGTTTATGGCAATAGGAGAGTGTATTTACTATTTAGTTTTGAATTCAATATTCAATACTTAGATGTTTTATACAACTGAATCTTTTCACAGCATTGTAAACTTGCTGTATGGAGTATGCCTTAGCTTTTTCTAAGATAGTGTGTACCAGTCGGTACTTTTCAATTACCTATATTTAGGAGACTAGCTTCAACCCAAACTTTGGAGCGTTGGTGTTCAAGTTAAGTTGATGCTTGAATACCAGTTTAATACTTGGAAGTTGGCTCAACTTATCATCTTGGCCCATATATGATTCTTCTGTCTAGACTTCTCCTTCGAAACTGATAATTAGATTTTCACATTGCCTAGCATCATGTTTTATTTCTTCAATTGAACATAGTGTGCAGGATGCCTTCTATCACGCTATAGGTTATGATGGATTGGGGTGAATTAGTGAACCATATTGATGGCTTTAGCATCAATTTTCTTTTCTTTTTTTCCTTTTTCTTTTTTTTTTTTTTTTTTTTTTTTTTTTTTTTTTTTGGCGCACTGCTCCAAGCTGACTGTAATTTTCTGATTGGGTGTTCAACGTGGCAGGTAATGAGATCAAACTGCGGCGGTTTAAGTAAATTACCTGATGACATTATCTGCACTGTGCTCTCTAATGTGACATTGAGAGATGCTGCTAGAACAAGGGTTTTGTCATCTAGGTGGAGATATCTCCCATTTTGCCACTCTATTCTCCAGTTTGATGCTCTTAATGTATTCGGAAATGAAGATTGCAACAGACGTGCATATCAGTCCAAATTTGTGAGGGCTGTTGAACAGGTTCTTCAGCAATGGAGAGGTGTAAATGTGAGTTTGCTTAGGGTGAATTTTCTCCTAGGAAAAAAGCATGCATCGCATATTGACACTTGGATTGAAAGTGCTGTTAGAATGAAGGCGGAGGAGTTGGTCCTCCAACTTTATTCTCCTGGAAGTGTGAGCACGGAAAAATATGTTTTCTCTGGTCATCTGCTCTCTGGAAGCGCATTCTACTTAAAATCTTTAACCCTGGGGGTTTGCGAGCTCGCCTTTTCTTCTCGGTGTATGAATTGGATAAATCAACTAAGGACACTTCATCTAGGAGTAGTGGAGTACCATTGGAACATAATGATGTGGACAATATTTTGCATGGTGATTGGAATTTGAAATCACTTAGGTTGAATCATTGCTGCACCCCAATGACGCGCCTTAATGTCAAGCTTCCCTATCTGAAGACACTGATTGTTGATGGCAGTGTCGATGAGATCAAGCTCAGTTGTCCTAATATTGAAATTTTTGAATACATGGGTGGTTATGCAAGGATTATTTTTTCTCATGTCCCGCGTTTGAGAGAAATGCGTTTGTCGTTCAGTTATAATGAAGGAGGTTGCTCATCGGCCTTTCTAAGCCTCACCAGAAATGCCCCCAGGCTTCAGGGATTATCTCTTTTTCTGACATCTGAGGTCAGTGAAAACATACCAGGCCATTTCTTCTTTATTTTGAACCGTAGCATGTAGCCCTTGCCTTCTGTGTAACCAAATTCATTGTTTCTCGACATCTGCAGGTAGTACCGCTTCGTGGAATGGTTACTTTAACTTGTATAAAGAGGCTGGACCTACTAGCTCTCTTTCCTGCTGGCTTCGACCTTTGCACTATTATTTATTTCCTGGAATTGTGCCCCTTCCTTCAGATTTTACATTTAAAGGTTAGTGGTTAAGTTAGAGTTATCTTAAACGTATTATTGTTTATTTGTGTGTCGCTTCACTTAAAGCATCATGGTTTTACTTCTTTTTGAAATTGTTTGTTCGTATCACGCACACGTTCAGCCCCACTTATGATAGCGTATCGACATGCCTTTGTATTTGATGTTCCGCTATTTATCTTTCTTAATTTCCGTATCCTCTGGATTTATGTTTCTTCTCAAATCTTATGTGCCTCATTTCCGCCTTGTCTATGAAATTACATTTCTTGGTAATCGTCATTTTTCCCCATCATTCGACCAACAATGCCTTTTTTTGAATTTTTGGGATAGGTTACTACTTACTACTAACTGTTACCAACAGGTGAGGGGATTAGTACTTTCCATGTCACCTAGATCACCTAAAAAAAGGTCAGCAACTCAGATGAACCATGTTCAATGGAAACTAAAATAGAAAAATAGAAAACATTAGAGCACATTGATTCAAATGTCTAGTACTTAGCTGTGGTGAGCTTAGCATAGGAAGAAAATGCAATTTCCTTTACCTTTTCAACTAAGTGCTTAAGGATCAGCATATTAGAGAGAAGGGTCTGTAGTAAGAACATGTTTGGTTCAGTTTGTTTCCACCCCGAACAACTTTATAAAGTTCGAATATCTTTTTCCAATCCTCTTCTCCAAGCGACCAAGCCATTCCATTTCATGGTGAACCAAAAAACTTTTTACGTTAGGGGTCAACAAAATAACTTTGAAAAGCAATAATTTTTGTTTTTGCATTCCAATGTTTCACTCTTCAACCCATTCCACTCCATGATTAGAACCATTCGCCCCCTGAAAGTATATAGGGAATCTTTAGCTACACAGCATGGCGAAAAGCCTACTCTCTGCCTAGAGGAAGGAGTGTTTGAGTCTTTGTATTCTTGGTGATTATCTTTTATACTGGGAGCCTAAGACTAACTATTCTATGGCTTTGGGATGTAATGGAATAAAGCAAAATGGCTCACAAAACTGTATGTGCTTCTTGTAATATGAAGTGGCAGCCAGTTGGTGCGATTCTCGAAGCACCTTCCTTATGGGTCACCCGTAAGTAGCCTCTCTATGTTTTTAACATAGGGGTAAGGCTTGCGTACATCCGACCCCTCCTTACCCTCTTATGGTGGGAGCCTTGGTGGCATTGGAGCCTTTACCCCCTTGTTGTCTTTTACTCTTGCATACAGGGAATAGTTCCACTTCAGTGAAATGCCTTGGATCAGGGAGGTTTCTGGCCATGGCGGTATTAAAATACCTACTATGCATTAAGATTGCATTTGTATTTCTGTTTTCGTGATTGTATTCACTCGTGTTTTGTGGCTTTTACTGCCGAACATGGTATTAGAACATTCTATACATTTCTTCACGGTTCTCAAATTTCTTGTTCTTGTTTAACAGTTGACAGACCTCTATCTCACCGTTGATAAACCATCTTGTCCACAAATAAAATATCAGGATTACCCACTTCATCACTTGAAAGAAGTTCAATTTGAAGGTTTCTGGGAGCCGTGCAATGATATGAAACTGGTGCTTTATTTGCTCAAGAATGCTGTCGCACTCGAACGAATGACCATTGAAGCCAAATAACAGCAAGGAATGGTCTTAGCTACACTGCAGAATATCAATACTAGTGCAGAGTTGGTAATCCTATAAGATCGTCAAGTGGTTTTGGAAGGCTCAACCTGGTGTTTACTTGATTCCGTCGGATGTAAGATTGTTGGCACTATTGATCGAATTTGTTGTCAGTTTGACTCTTGTTGTATGTGTTGTTTGGCGTTTTATCAATAAATTGAAGGGTTAATTCACGTGATACCCTCGTGTTTTGCCGATTTGCACGTGGTACCCAATGTTTTGCAAATTTGTACAAAATACCCTCGAGATTTGACTTTTTGCACACGGTACCCAAAACTTAACCCTCTCATTAACACCGTTAACTTTTGTTTTTTAAAAAATAGGGTAATTCACGTGGTACCCTTGTGTTTTGCCGATTTGCACGTGGTACCCTTACCAAGAAATGAATGAGATATGGCCTTCCAAAGTCAAGTACGCGCGCCAATTTTTGGCCGCTCGGGCGTACGCTCGGCGAACGGTGCGCATAAACACTCGGCCGAGCGGATGACTACCCTCGCCAGTGCATATATCCACTTGGCGAGTGGCTGGCCGAGTGGAACCCCAGTTTTGCCCATTGACGCGATTTTCCGTTTTGTCTTTTTGTACAACTATATATACTCACCTACCCCTAATTGTGTAGCCACTTTTCATTTTCTTAGATATTTTTAGGTTAATTTCAAAAGGGGTCTAGAACTCTCTCTCTCCTCTAGTTTGAGCGTTGTTTTTTCCACCATTGTAATGCTTACATCTTTTCATCTTTCATTTCAATTTGTTCAAGATTTTTACAACAATTCTCAATTTTAATTATTAATGTAATTCAAGTTTTATTTCATTCAGTTGATCACTTCCTCTCTTGTCACTTTTATTTGGGTAACAATTATTTCTCCCTTTTACTTATTGTCAATTATCTTGTTTTAAATATTGTTAATTCTTGTTTATTAGTTAATTTTTTTTTTTGGTGAAGATGTAAGTATATTATAAGCTCAAACTTGGCAAAGCCAAAACAGTTTACAACCTAGGAGAAATATAGATAGTACAAGCTACTACCTTATATTTTCAATCCAATCTCTATCTTTTCTAGCAATGTTCTGGCCTAATTTGGTTGCTCTAACTTTGACACTCCAAACTATTTCCTTGACTACATACTCTACCATTCTTACTACATTATCCAGTCTACAGTGGTTTCTAACCAACCAGATGTGGTAGATACATCTATAGATACAGGCAGCAACAATTTGTTTCTGAAACTTTGATCTGCTTCTTCAATTGCTGCACCACTCCAAGCTTTTCCTACTAGGAATCTGACATTTAAGCTCCTGGCTTAACAACTCTCAGCATTTCTGGCTGTATGGGCAGTCAAAAAAAAGGTGGTCATGGGATTCAATCTCCTGTTGGCATAAGTAACAGTTATCCTCCCCACAGATGCCCAGTTCCTTCAGCTTCTTCTTGACATTCAGTCCTTCCCATCCTACAATCCATGCAATGAAACTGTGTTTTGGAATACAATACCTATTCCATAACAGTTTTGTCCAATCCTTCATTTCACTTTCCTGAGTTAGCTGTTTATTAGTTAATTAATTAGATTAGTTTTCAAGTTCGAACCTTTACCCAATTCCTATGTTTAGTATCATGTTTAGGACTTTAAATTGTGATTAGTGTTAGTTAAATCATGTGTGAGTAGTTTTTATAGGTAGGGGTGAGGCTAATGGGTTAAAGTTGTGAACTTTATGTTTAGTGGGGTTGTCTAATGGTGAGTACTTGAAAAACATGCTACTTTAATTTATCATCTTGTCTAATGTTTTAATGATTGGTAAACGTAGATAACGATCTATTTTACTTATTATTGTGTTTTAATCAACATGGGAGATTTGAGATTGAAATTGGCTAATTAAGACTTGGAATTATTGATTAATTGCATGAGCTGAGAATGAATTAATTAATACTTAGGACTTGGTTAATTGCTTGAGAGAAAATTAACCTCTCTTTTGGCCTTGATAACTTGCTAATGTGCATGATTAGGCTCAATTCACCCCCCCTAAACTAAAGACATAAACTTTACACTCGTGAACCTTTTTAACCCCTAGCGTTCGTCAATTATTGTCTAAACTCGTCTTTTAGTTTAATTAGCCACTAATTTGTGTGTTTAAATTCTTGATTAGTAGAAAATAGTTAGTAGTTTAGACAAAAGATTTAATTCTTGATTTGATTAGACTAAAATTAGGACTTAACCGATAGACAACCACCCTCCGTCCTCGTGTATTCGACCCTAATTATGCTAGAATGATTAGACTTGTTCGGAACATGTTTTAGGCGTGTCAACTTTTGTGGGCAAATTTACTACTCCCTCCATTCATATCCAATCTTCTTCTTACTTTTTGCACAAAGTTTTAGTAATGTATTAAAAATTATTAAAATTAAGTGGGAAAGAAAACAAAAGCACTTTGGAAGCATTTCATTGGTTCAAATGTTACTAAAATAAGAAATAAGAAGATTGTATGTGAATTCCCCTAAAAGAAAACCAGTAAGATTGGATATGAATGGAGGGAGTATAAAACTATTTAGAAATAGGTAAATCATAGTATTTGACCTATCTCAAGTGATAAACAAGTTTCGACACAGTTTAATTTTCAATCCTATCTCCGCCACTTCCTACCCGACAACCGCTTCCCACCGCCGGTGACACGCGCCCCACCACATATGCTGCCAGAGCCACCACATTTGGTCCACCCATGTGCCGTATACTTCACCAGTGACGTCGCCGACCTCTTTTACCACCCCACAACTCTCTCATCTGCCATCTCTTCCTCCTCCCACTCCCGCACCGACGACCCCACAACCCCGGCTTAGTGGCCCTACCGCTTGCCCCTTACCGTCCCTATCACCGTACGGTTGAATAGGTGGTGGTCAACAGCGGCGATGGGTGGTGGTCAATGGTGTTAGTAGGGGAGGAAAGAGAAGGGGGAGTGGGGTAGTTTATCCAATTTAAGTAGTAAATAACAAACTTGCCCTCACGAATAGAATAATTCAGTTTCTTTTATAGAACCAAATAACCTTTACAAAGAATGACAGTTTAGTCATCCCGTTATCTTTCTGATTTCATGAGTTGAACCAAACGCCCTTGAATTTGTTTTACGGAGTAATGGAAATGTCGAAAACAAAGAGTGATAAACACTTAAACTCCGGGAGGGCGTGCAATATAAGCGTTGGACAAGGGAGTTGCGCTTTCATACAGTCACACGATTGTCAACTATTATTTGAACTTTGATCTCAAAGAAAAAAAATCTGTCAGAGTATTAGAACTTCGGAAGGGAAACTCCATAAGGCACATTTTCCTTACTTTGAGCTATCTATGTATATTGGTCATGTACGAGTAATCTTTTTCGAAATTTTGTACGCTATATTATTTTTAAGCATATGATAACGTGTGTGCGCAGCAAAGTACTATGTAAAAAATGTAAAATCTAAAGAAGAAGAAAAAAAAAGATAGAGACTGAAGTGTAGCTAGTTGAAACTTGAAGGCTAAGGGTCCCAAAATACTTTTAAAATGTAGCTAGCACAATAGCACTGATTAAAGAAATCAGTAACTAGAAATACTCCCCCAACATTAAGTTCTAGCTAGCACCAAGTAGTTCAAATTATTATACAAATTCCTCAGAGCAATCCACAAATTAAAGCAAGAAAGGTTCAAATTATTATTACATAAATCATCATCGATCTTCAGTTGTTCACCACTGTGCCTCATGATCGATCTTCAGCTGTTCACCAATGTGCATCATCATTCATCTTCACCTCGCTCCAGAGTAAGCTCATCGAAGAAGCTATGCCCAAGCCCTTGGCTTGCAGTAATCCTCCTTCTCGGATTGCAGTAAATGAATTTCTGAAAAAACAAAAAATTATTGGCAAGTGTCATAATGAAATATATTACTCATACACAAAAGAAATAACACATGAAAATAAATACATAACTCCAATAGATCCAATCCAGCCGCATCCATTTTGTCAGCAAAATCAAATTCCTGAAATCGTAGTTATAATAAGTTACAATAAACTTTGATATAAACATAGTTCTGTTGCACCCAAAATAACAAAAGCAAAAAAAATCAGAGAATTAGTTACCAAAAGGAGGTTGTTACAAGTTAACTTTTTTGGGATAGAGTAGCAGATTGCAAGCTATGCGAGGGTATTGAGGCAGCTCCTGGATCCAAGGCCTGTCATCGATCGAAGGGGTTCCTAGATCACTGAATATCCTGGAAATCACACACACAAACCCTTTCTCCATCTTACTTGGGTCACAATTGAATATAGCCTCCTTAGCATACATTTGCCATTTGATTAAGGACAAATGGCAAATGTACATCCATTTGCCATTTGAATATAGACTCTCATCGACTCCAGCCATTTGATTAAGGACAAAGGAAACTCTCATTTTGCAATTATAGTAAGCTTCAAAGTTAGTGGTGATATTAGTTTCTATTTAAAAGAAGAAGAAAAAATAGAAAGTTTTCTTGGCAGATTTGACAAAAAGATGAAATTTGTAGCTGCGGATTCATGACTACGTTTGTTACATCTTACTTCTTGGTTATACTTTCAGATTAGACTAGCACAAGTATGACACATAAAACTTCAACACCACGACTACCCAAGCCATCAAAAAAAAAAAAAATCACAGATTAGAGGAGAGACGTACATGGCCAACATGAGGAGTCATCTTTAAATTAGTCAACCTTGCCAAACCGAAGTCGGCAACCTTCATAGGTAGAAAGTGGTCACAACTGGTAAGTGATATCAGCACATTATCCGGCTTCAAATCACGATGAAGGACATTTCTCTTGTGCATATATCTCATTCACAGACCCCAGAATCTGATAAATGCATTTATACAAAATACAGAAAAGAAATGAAAATATTATGAGATTCTGGGAGTGATGTCTTATGCTCTTAGTGAAATTTATTTAGCCCCTAATTAGACTCCTCTAATTAGTACTTAATTACCCCTAATTAAGTTTAGGTAGGATCTTTTGTTGCATGTAAGATTAAAGCATAAATAAGGTGATAAAACATATTTTTATACCTTAATCAAGAGGAATTTTGACCTTCCTTCAAAAGAAGGATCTTGAGCTGCTAATTAATGGGGATCCTCCTCCTTAGTCTTGAGTTTCCAAGTTAGGAAACCTCCTCTCTTGATCCACCAAAGAAGCTCTCCAAAAATCTCACTAAAAGACTAGTTTTTATGAGATTTTAACCCTAAAACCAAAATAAAATTAGCTAACACTTTAGCTAATGTTATTCTAGGTTTAGTAAAGTGTTTTGATCAAGTTTTCATTGACATGCAATGAAGAAAACTTGATTTAGAAGGTGTTTGAAGTTGGCTGATTTTTAGAGAAAAAGAAGGGTTTTCTCTCAAATCCTCTCTCTAAAACTTGTTGTGTTTATGAAAAATGATGTGTTAAATGTGTTTTGAGGATAAAACACATTATATATAGTAATGATGGCAAAATGACTATTTTGCCCTTACTAAAAATATCCCTTAACATCTTATGTTACAATTTGGGTATAATTTGTACACTTATTTCTTTAAGTGTTAGTTAATTATTATATCTCTATATAATAATTACTAATTACATCATTTTAAGCTAAAATTACAACTCTTTGTAATTTAAATAGCTAATTGTCAATTTTGACAATTTACACAAAAACCATAATTTATTCGACTTGAGTTCCGAACTCTTAAAACACTATCCGACATAATCAGTTAACTCTTTAACTAATACATTAGGGTTTATATTATATTGTATTAAATACAAATATAATATTTTTGGAGAAACTATCTTTACCGGTGTGACCGAGAGGGATCAGTTGATTACCGCCGTTAAACGACAATAACGTCAAACTCTAGCCAGCCAACCGTTATCGATTTACGTTAATCAACTGACTTAATATATCACAGGTTTATTCCTAATTAGATTTAATTAGTCAACGCATTATTGTCGGAGGACACCTACTCCAACACTTAGAATACTCCTAGAGGTCTTATTACTGATAAAACTTCAATCTCAAAGACCATGAATATCATTCCACATCAACCATGCACCACATCCACCAAACACCAACCAAAAAAACCCGAAACAACACGAACAACGCATTCAACCCAACCACCACCGCATCCAACAAACACGAGCACAAAACAACAAAACCCAACAATGCATCTACCACAACATCATCCCGCACCACCAAACAGCAGCGTTAATCAACAACCAATCCACCACCTCATCCACGAAACAGCACCACAAAATAACACCACCATCTCACACCAATCATATGTATGACGAGAGGAGTGAGTCGCCGTAACGAAAAGTTGCATGTATGTTGAATTGGAGCTTACGGAGAGAAATGAACGTGGTGTCAAAAAGTAGCTGATTCCACTCAAAAAAAAAGTTTGTAGTTGTTTGGGCTGAAAGTAGTTGCCACCAGTTTGGCAAAGGCGGCCCATTTTAACGGATGAGAAATGTGTGTTTCCCAGATTTAATGGGCTTAATTGTTAGAAATATTACACACTAATTTACACAAGTTATATTACAACAAACTCAAGAATGGAATTTATAACCTAGGGTTCAAGGCGCGCACGAAAGCTCTTTCCTTTAGGCGAAATTCGTCCCATAAAATAGTGCAAATGGTCCAGCGAATTGTCGTAGGATACAATGAAACCCCATTGAAAGCGTCTGCTCTTGACGATCTAATCCGTATACTTTGTGACTAATAACCTTGATCATGTACAATAATTCTCATGTTATATACAAAGTGTTTCCCATTTCTATTTTCTTATTTTCTCATGTATTTCATTATCTTTCTTATCATATTATTACACAACCAATTATATAGAGATATGATAACCTCTCATGACAATGCATCATTAGCTAGTTACATTTTGTACCAAAATAACTACCACATTTAATCACTTATTCATGATTAAATATTATATATAGTTAGTGTAATAACATGGACAACCTAGGTTGTGTGGACATGTTCACTAAAGACATACGGGTCACTGGAGCCTTATGCAACTTAGTGCAAGAGTGTAAAGATTTGATCTCGCAGGGTAGTTGGGTGGTCGATATCAAGCACACTTACAGGGAAGCTAACCGAGCAGCAGATTGGCTTGCCAATTGCAGGGTAGACCAATCGTCAAGGCTTGTAGTTCTTCAGTTCCCCCCTCACGCTCTCCGGCTCATTCTAAGAGAAGACGTCCTTGGTGTCTCTAGGACTAGATTAGTAAGTTTGTAATTCGTTTTCTTTCTCGGGGCTTGCCCCTCTTTGTAACCAAAAAAAAAAATAGTTAGAGTAATAACATTTCAAACCTTACTTTAAAAATGTTCCAAGATTAATTAAACTGTACGATGAAAGGGGTAGGTAGGCCACTTCATCATTGCCATTTCCCATGACAATAGTCCAGAAAACATTTCACGAAGTGGGGTAGCCATTTCAACAAATGTTAAATTTTGTTTTTGAAGTGCTATGGAAATTTCATTAATATAGTCGCCCTATGCACTCCACACTTATATACAAATTTGCAACAATGGAAAGGTCATAAAAACAATCTAAATGACACAATTCATCTAATCAACAAATTGATCACTTACGCGTTGACATCTGCACTGGTGGCGGGGATCTATGTAACTCGACAAAGGAAAGGTAACCGACGTAGATAACAATATTTGATGTTGAGTTCATTGAGAATTATTGATTTGCAAACAAGTCCCATCAAACAGTAGGGAAATCCACCAGTGATCAAGAGATCAAGTCTTACGAAGAGTCAATAAAACAACACAAATGAAACAGAATGAGCCTCACAATGAAGCTAAATAACCTCACAAATGAGTCACAAGGATCTCAAGGCAGAAAACAAATGAATCCCACAAAGGAGTCCCAAGCCAAATGTAGAGAGAATGAATTCAATTACTCCTTATTAGTGAAAATTTTATCGTACAAAACGAACATGAAAACTTATCAACTGATAATTAGTTATGGTCAGGTATAACGCCACACCTTTTTAATACTCTTCCACTGCAAAATTATCATTTTTTTTTGCCTCAATTACCCCTACTCATCTATCTATACTTATCTATTAATTGTCTACCATTTGCGCACGCGTGACAGACAACTAAAGAAAACGCTGATGTGTACAAGCCAAAAAGCCAAGTCATCGGTGAGTTGTCGTCCCCTAAATTGTCCTGAAATATTTGCTCCACGTTTTCCCTGGGCTTTGAGAAAGGGGTGGTAATGGGTCGGCCCATACCGTGTATTAAAGGATGAAAACTGAACGGCCCATACCGTGTATTAAAGGATGATAACTGAACGGCCCAGCCACACTTTCTCTCTGAAAAAAACAAAAAAAAGAAAAAGTGCCACAATTAAATACGTACGTGGCCTTAATACCTCCACACTCTTAAATTTGTATGTCGGCCCTATCTAACTAAATTGTCTGAAGCCAGCACGTAATCAATTCCGCGCACGCTTCACCTCTTCAAACACAGTTCCATCCTGAACCGTTTCTTCCGTTCAAGGTCTTCGTCTTCCAACTTCCATCTCTTAATTACAACGTTCAAGATGGCGGTTATGGAGACCAAGGGTCGTCAACCTGCTGTTTATAAGGGTTTTGGTTTGTTGGGTTTGAGGTCAGTAGTGTCTTCTTGGTTTTCAATTGTCCAATAATAATCAAGGTTGTTGCTCGATTTTTTTGGATTAACAAGTATGTTTAATTTGCACATTGGGTTCTAATCGTTTTTAATTGTGTTCTACAGGGATATACGTAAGCGTCTGAGGAAAGCCGGAGTTGGTTGAAGTTAATTAAGGTGATTTCGAACGAACAGTGTTGTTTTATTTCCAAACTTCGTGTCTAGGATAATAATGTTAGTTGTTTCAGTTATCATATTGGAGTTATTAGAGATGCGATTGTGTGTGTGCGAATTCGATTTAGGAAAGTTTCAAATTATTTCCCTAACAAACGCTGTGTGATCATCTCTTTAGATATTTGTGATCCTATGCTCAGAAAATATGATGGTTTTGATATCTGCATTGAGGTTCTCAGTGGTGTTCAATGTTTGAAACTATTTGTTATATGTGCCTGTGGAGCTTTTTGTTGATGGTTTTTCACTTATTTGATCGCTCCCCTGCTTCTAAATAATTCTGAGGGATCCTATTAGGGTCATAAGTATTAAACTGCTGTAATAAACTCAAAGTAGTAAGATTAGCATAGTAAGTTTGAGCAATCATATTATAAGTATCACCCTTAACAGTTCTATACTGAAAAATCTGACCCAAAAAGCTGCCATTTATGCAATCACAGGAAAAAGGAATATTGATCCTGTAGTATGATTGGAGCCTATCTTTGTCAGCAATAGATGGGTTGTAAGACATGACAACATCTTCAGTAGTACCCATAACTTGTGCTATAAATGTCAAGTTTGAATATTGCCAAACATAGTAAGATGCTAAAGCTAATGAGCACCCTTTTTTGCACGTTTGTGCTTCCACTTCCACCATGAAACAGAAACAACTCCATAGAATAACAACAATTGCCCAGATTTTTAAGGATGTTTTTGACAACATTTGAGAGTATAATTCTGTGGGTTTTTGAATGTGGTGAAATTGGGTTTTTTAGAGTTGAAATTTCAGGGTGTGTAATTTGCAGGTGACAGCAAACCGGACATTAGGAGATGCCGTGATGCTTGCTACATACAGACAGTTAAACAACAGTAAAAAAGAAAGCGGGTTCTAGATTAGTTTAGTTGAAGATAATCTCATCAGATTAGATCAAACTAGAAGTTGGACTGTTAGGACCGCCCACTTCAATGCTCCATTATTTGAGTCAACCAAGTTGTGGATGGGTAGAGAAAAGTATTTTGGTGATTGGTTGCTGTTAGTTTATTACCACTGTTTTTTTTTTCTTTTTTTTTCCGGGTTAACTGGCGGTTGTTACCATGGTATGCAACTCTGTCAATCTGCAAAAAACAGACAGTTTATTAGAAGCCTGATTTTACTGCTAATTAGTAGTCAGCACTGGCATTTGGGCTTATTTCCCAGCCACAAACACAGCATAGGAACACTGGTAGAAGCCTTAAGACAATTTGTTCGTCTGTACCATAGGAGCAGCAACATAGTCCCAAAATATTGGTTAACAGGAATTGTCATCTAAGAAGAATCGGTCATATGTAAGCAACAGAGTCTGCACTACAGCAATGCCATTTTTATGAATAAGTTACAAACTCTTCTCGAGGGTTCTATTATTCATAATCTAGCCGCAAATTCTTTCTGATTTGTGTATGCTACCTTTTTCGGGTTGCTATGTTCTTTGGTCATCACGTATACGTATCTTTATGGGAGGAATTCGATTATTTAGTGATTTGATCAGATCAAGTGAAAATTCACAGTAGGGGCTTTATAGATTCGATTCTCTTTCTTTGGCTGAGCTTATGCTTTAAACAAAACTGATATCTTGCTTTATTATGTATCTTTTTCATAAAGTTCTTCAGATATATCCGGCTATATTAATGAATCTATTTATTTTCCTATTTTGTTAAATTCTTATGTGTTTATGTTGGCAGATTCGTTGGCCTCATCAATTAAGCTACCGCCGTCGTTGGTGGATGAATTCATTTGTCAGACCATAAATATAGGTCAGTTCCTTGATTTTGTTTCCCTTAGATTTTTTTTCATTCTACTTGATTTCAATGCATTGGCTCCTTAAGTGTGCAAGAACTTTAAGAGCAACATATAGTCTCAAAATTATTACAAGTCAGAAAAGATGGTGTATGTTTAAAGGGGAGGAAAACGGACATGGCTGCTACCAATTCGTAGTACATGGAAATAATGATGTTTCTTCTTACGTGAAACCTCCATGTTTGATGTTTGGCCTTAAAAAGTATATTGAGGAGAAATGATGTGAGGAACATAGCAATAGTGGCCCATGTTGACTATTGCAAGTCTACTCTGGTTTGTGCCATGCTCAAGCAAGCCAAGGTACTTATTATCTATTTATTTTTATAGCTTTAGTTAAATGGATGTTGTGATATTTTGATCATAATTATTCTGAAATTTGCCTTTCAATAATGTTGTTAAAATTCACCATTTTTTTTTTCTTTCAAGGTGGGTTGATGAATTGGGT
Organism: Spergularia bocconei; assembly: GCA_963457585.1. Classification (NCBI taxonomy): domain Eukaryota; kingdom Viridiplantae; phylum Streptophyta; class Magnoliopsida; order Caryophyllales; family Caryophyllaceae; genus Spergularia; species Spergularia bocconei. The sequence continues at coordinate 4,525,308 of OY734949.1, forward strand.
TATTGGTATGGTTACTGGATCATAATCAAAAACTTATTTTACAATTGGACTTGAAAGTTGTTGCAAACTAACTATTAATTTAGCAGATGTTTCTCCAAAACAAACGCATGCGTGTCCCTTCCTTATACTATGTGTGCTCTATTTCGTTCCGTTAACCGTCCGATTTTGCAGTGAGCGTATGTCGAATGGCCTAACCATCCAATTCGCAGTGCGCGTATGTATGGCGAATGGCCTAAACGTCCGATTCGCAGTGCGCGTATGTCGGATGGCCTGTTCTTGGGCCAAAGGCAAGTTCTGATGTTCTTTTCCAGTATTATGAGTTTGTTTGTACCTAGCGAATTCATGACTAAGATGATTGTAGTTCAATTTGTTTTTTTTGAGGGACTAATTTAGGTTATAGTCTGATTCACATTTTGAAACCAAGATCAAAATCAAGTTGGTTTTCATGCTTTTTTAAATTACTTACTGAATTACACTTGCTCTTATGGTTGTGATTAATGGGTTATGTGAAAGTTTGATGATCATAATATAGTGGGTTAGGCAAGCACTTTTCTTGCTTTTTGATTTATTAGTGATTTGGGTATGCAGTTGCACGAAAGACTTCCACCTAGCATCAAAACTAAAAGTCTAAAATTGACCAAGCTAATTGCATCAAATCAACAAAGAGACAGTAGCGAGCTTAAATTAGAATGGGTTTTTACACTTAGCATTCCTAATGACATTAGAGATCCTATATCTTATAAAATCGCAGCTGAATCATTTTTTTGTAAATTAAGTTCTTATTCTGTTCTACAGATTTCATCTTTATTAGAGGATAACAAAGCACTAGAGCGTCTTACAAAGTCGAAAGAAGCGAAACTGAGAAAATTTTGAGGAGTGCCCTCGAGAGAGCTTTAATTGTTGAGGATATACATAATGAGAATATAGATTTGAAGAGACAGGTAGAAATCTGTCAGGAAGAGAACAGATTACTTGAAATGACCAATCGCCAGAAGGTCTTAGATACTGGAAAGCTGAGTCAATCTATTCAGGAACTTGAGGAAGCTGTTCTGACTGGTGGAGTTTCCGCTAATGTTGTTCGTGAGTACAAGCGTCAAATCTCTGAGCTCAACAACAATAGAATTTGAAACAAAACGTATTTGACTACTTGCTCCAGGTAAGCTCTTTTGGGTATTGATACTCTTTGCTTTTAGTTTGTAACAATGCTTTTTTGTTGAGGCAATGAGGTTTAATGTGCACACAACTAATTTATTACAGTTATCATAAAGACCAGAAAGGCTTTAAAGTATTAAAGGTAGTGTTGTATATGCTGGAAGTTTTTTTAGATGACATCATTTGCCAAATTTTCAAGTTAATGGCTTGGAAACTTAGTTTATATTAACTTAACATTCATAAGTGGTTTTCGTACCCGTTGATTGATTGCAAGTACCCATTCTTCTTTTGGTCTTGGAGTTATAGACTAAATCTGTCACATGCAGATATGTGTATCACACTAAAATGAATCATATGACCATTGTTAATAAGTTAAACATAGACTTGAGCAATGGGTAATGACCTTTTGAGAGAAATTCAAGCTCAAGACATTACTGTCACCTTCGAGGTCTCGAGCACTAGAGCGGTAACCTTGGAGACAATTAGTAGCTGTCCCGAAACTTCTATGTCGTAGTAGTTTCTAGCTAAGTGAAGCAATAGAAGTTCTACGATACTCATCTATCTACAGAATATTAAGACGTGATTTGATGTCTTGAAATGACCAATTAATTAGGAGTTCATATTTAGTGGTTACTGAGCTACTACCCTTATATTCGTGTTGCTGTAGATAGTTGCCTTTATCTTTGGAATAAGTTCTGCAATGGAAAGTGTTGGCAATGTTGTCCCTCTGGATGTTGATTGAGACCCGGCATCTATGGGTGGCCTGTAGTTGTGCTAAAACTTTGAACTCTTTACCATTATAAGACTGAACTGATTTCCTGATGTTTGGATTCTTTGCAAGTTTGCAATAGAAAAACTTTGTTATAGTTTGGATCATCTGACTTCCTTCTTTTCTTTGTTATCATATTAAAATGAATGTGCTTGATATACATGGATGCAGTTGTCCCAACAACCACATTGATTTTAGGGGCAAGTCTACTTCGCGGTACCTAACCTGGAGTATGCCACGATGTACGGTACCATAGACAGAACAACGTTTTTTTCAGGCTTGAAGGAATAATATACTCCGTATGTATTAGGCTTAGGAGGCTTAGGAATAGTGTTGGCATTGTAATAGTCTCAGACATAGTTTTATCCTGATTGGCATTCAAATAGTCAAGGTACAGTTCACTTTGGGCCGCTTGTGTGATGTTCTATTAACTCAGTTTGTTGCTCAAGTAAGCCATGCTTACAAATTTTCTTACGGTTATCAGAGTTGTGATAGTACTGTATTAACTATTAAGTGATTGAAGGAAATGACGTTAATGGTTTCGCCTTACGGAAAACATTAGTCTTTGGGTATCATATGGAACTAAAAAGTTCAAAAACGATTATGTGATTATCTAAATTGTAAATCAGACGAATACATTGATTTTTTTTTTACGGGAATACATTGATGAAGTTGCCGTTTAGAGTGCTGAACCAATTATACGTACTCCAGTGACGGAATCATCTCATTCTATTATGATAAGTTTTTTTTTTATTGTATATATAGTCATGTCTTACAAATAACTACAACTTTAGACCTAAAAAGTCGCCCTACTGCCAACATTTTCAGGTCAATTGAATCAAATGGAGAAGAGCTAAAAGAAACAAACTTTGCACCTGAAGGATCTTCATCAAAAGCTTCCTCAACAGATAGCTAAATCATTTAGAAGTGACTTCTACAACACATCATCAAAACATTTTCCTTCAATTTACATTATTCAGAACACCGAAAAACAATTTGCTTCAATTACCATGGAAACAATGAGTACGGTTTTAGAAATAAAAACTCTTTCATATATGATACTCAATCTTGATTTAATTACACGTTCAACGTGTTCTTACTGGCTTTTGCAATTCATTTGTGTGCCATGGTGTACCTCCTTTTGTTGCTTCACGACATCATTTGAAGATTATATCATTGCTCTTTGTACTTTTGTAGGACTGATTATGTTTGTGCTTATAATTGTCCGTGATTCACTTATAGCGTATTTGTCTTATCAATGGTAATTTCACTAAACGTCATTGATTTATGCAATAGTACAATTGTTTTACATAACTACTCGCATTAACAAAGACTTTTTCAACATATACTTCAAGGCTTCAAGGGAAGTTAAAAATTCAAACCAAACAAACACACCTCTACAAAATAAAGTCAACATAAAGGAAAATGTACCATAAATGATGCATTAGTAACATTAGAAACAACTCTTACATAAATTACAATTACTAAACAAAATAAACACACACATATGTTATAAAACAGAACAAACAAAATCAATAACAAGCCCCAAAATATGCCAAAAAACCTAATGAATCACACTATTTATACTTGATAAGAGAAGACAAAATATACCTCAAAAACAAGTACACAAAAATAACATACAAAGTCAAGGAACAACTTATACCATAAGGGGTACCTTCATCAATCAAAAACAAACATATGGAAGCCAACACAAAAACCAAAAGTAACGAAAAGCAAGTACCAAAAAAAGTGAGAACAATAAAATACTTATTCCAATACATGAATAAGGGTCCTGACATGGCAGCTACTTCACTTATTGAAGACATTCCAAACGAGAGGAGAAAAGAAGAATTCGTCAACTACAACAACAAAGGTGACAAACAAGACGCATGCTAGGAAGAAAACAAAAAAAGGGATGTCTCACAACAAAATATGGATGACAAAATTATTTCATGTACTATTTCAAATCAGAACTATTTGTAATGAATTATCTTTCATCCATATTATATAACACAACATAAAAAATACGTTTAATATAACATATTCCCAAAAACCATCTGAAAAACAAAAAAAAACGTGGAACAAAAATAGTCCCGTGAGACCACGGGCCAAAAAACTAGTTATCATTTTTTTTTGCCTCAATTACTCCTACTCATATGATATATGTGGTGCATGGTTGTTGTATTCAATACGACCTCCCTTGATTAAGCTGGTTTCAGCTCAATAATTTCAAGTTGATAGAAGAATACACGATCACACGCTCTAAATCTAGATCTAGTAGTAAAGGGGGCCATATTTGCATGAGTACGTTGACCAATTGACCATTACACGAACATGATCTGAGATGGACCTGCCCAGGTGGCAATTAACTGGCAACCTAATCCACTTGGGAGTTGTTAATGCCTTAATGGTTAATCTAGTTTTTTTTTTCTTTTCTTTTAAAAAACTTAAAACTAGGAAGAAAACAAATCTTGCATAGCACGCATCACGATGACTTATGACTAATGACTACATGATCAAAGTCATTAATCTTTGGTGACCTAGAATTATAATAAATGATTTATCTTCCTTGTGTATTGTAAATTTTGAACAAGAAAATCAACCATCAGACGCTTATGTTGTACTAATCAATTGTTGATTAATGATTAGTAGTAGTATGAAATTAAGTACTGTACATGGTTAAGAAAAATAAAAGGAATTTTTTACAAGACTTCTCTAAACTATGATATTGTCGATTTGTCGGTTTTGAATCTAACCCTGCAGATTTGTTTTCGAGCTCATTCCCAAAAGATCTCAAACATATCGGTTTAATCGACACTTATAAACAAGCTAAGTTTTTCACTCCTTGTTTCTCCAATTTCGGACTTTTACCCTAACAAGAATAATATGACTCTTCCCAAATAGTAAAATGTTCCCAACTTCAATTGCAAGGAATGAAATGCACAATTCGTGTGGAATTCTCTAGTGTACATTCTTTTACACTCAACCACCTAGATAGAGGCGAGTCTAGCCTTGTAAGATTGTGATTTGTGGTAATCCTTTTGGTACGTTTTTTTTGTTCCTATTATTTTGGAATCTTTTAATCAATATATAGATGTTTTTCGAGAATTTAAGTTAGCCCTTGTACCCTAGTTTAACCCATATATCTGCCCATGATCTGAGGTCAAGTATGTCATTCATTTCTTTATGTATTCTAAGTGAGATTTCCCTACATTGATACTGTATTAGAATTGTCTCATTCGAACTTCTAACGTTCTATACTCATATTTCATACGATATTTTCCGTAACATTCTATCTATCCTACGTAGGTGACTACATAATTAAGCTAATCTCGAATATGCGGTGTGCCCTCTTGGAAAACAACTAGTGGCCGTACTAAATTTGGTTTCCTCAATCTCATTTTTCACGAAACAATGCAAATTTTGATTGCTACATTATGCGAAAATGACCCTTAATTTAGAAGCAAAAAACAACACATGCTAAAATGCTGAAATTTTGGGGAAAATGTTAAAAGTGGGACCCAATTGCCAACTCAGTTTCAGAGGCTTGTATCTGTGTTGACCCCATATTACCACATACAAACACAAACTTCACAATTTGTCCATTTCATATCTATCCAACAATATCCATAAAGGCCAACTCCTTTGTATTTCGCGTCGAGTTTAATCCGTATTAAAATCGGGTATAATTCACTCTTTGTGCGATTAGAAGGACGAGAATATTTTATCCAATCATTTCTCGATTCGTATATGCCCGTTTATGTTCTATTGTCTCTAGACTACACAAAAGCTTAATCATTGCAATAATTGTGATGATTTAAAGAGTTGGGTCAATTTTTATTGTCACAAAACCACATAACTTTGGTTAATAGAAAACGTCACAATTACTCTACATCAAACTGTCAGCACGCGGAACCCACAACTCCAACATACTAAAAAGCTTAGAAATTTGAGAGAGAGAGAGAGAGGGGAGAATTTTGGCATAGCCCAAATTAATAATCATGGATTCTTCTATGTTATTTGTGGAGTATGCCTTTTTGAAGCAGGCAGCTGGAGTTGCTGGTAAATAGTTCTGCTGATTCTGTGTTCTTTTTTACATACAGTTACATGGGAATATGGGATTTTTAATTTAGATATAGCGTGTCATTCGGAAACAGTCTCTTTTGTAAGTTTTTAAGGTTGCGTATATTTGAACCTCCTCGAACTTGGTGTCGACTGTCGAGTTTGTTTGTTTGCAGAATTGATGAGACAGATTGTGTTTCCTGAATTCCTGTCATAATTTTTGCTGTAATATTAATGTTTATTATGCAACCTTTTCTGGGTGTTAATCTTTGGAATCATCCGTGGGTTTGGATTGTATAAAGAGAATGCACTTTCTGTTGACTTTATTTGGTGAATTTTGTGGAATTTATTAGTAGGAATAAAGTTTTCTGCTTTGGCATTTGTCTTTGGTACATAAAAGTTTTGATCTTTGAGATTAAACTATGCTTTAGTTGCAAAAAATGGCATTAAAATGGTGGTGAATGTTTTGAGATTGAAAGAAAACATGTATGATGGTTGATTTGAAGTTGGAGCTTGATAATGAGCTGAATGCAGCTTCTAAAGCTGTCATCTTGCTGATACTGATGCAAATTTCATGAGTATTCTATTCAAGGTTGTGATCCCTTGTCTGCAGTTTGTTAGAACTAATGTGTATGCTGTTGTCCGACACGAGGAGATTGATGCGTGTTTACAAGTCTAGAAGGCTAATCGCGTAGTCCTATTGCCAATTGGTTTTAAGATCGAATTTTGTTGGACCTAAAGGAAATGAACTGGCACCCCTCCTTGATGTTGTCCTTAATGCAAATTGTGTGTATATTCATCAATGCTAGATTTGTTGTTATTTGTCTTCTTTTGGTGTTGGATCACCTGATCTAGTGAGCTGATCCCTGAAACATTCCTGCATTGCAGGCAACATCTTTGCTGTTGGGTTATTTGTATCACCCATGTGAGTTTTCCCCTCAGATTTATGTCGCGATTTGCTTTATACACATTGTCGTTTGTCTTTTTGAGGTTCATGTTTCTGATATCGGTGTTACTTGCAATCAACAGACCAACATTTAGAAGAATTATCAGAAATAAATCAACAGAACGGTTCTCAGGATTGCCATACATTTACACCCTCCTGAACTGTTTCATTTGCGCCTGGTATGGAACGCCTTTTGTATCAGTTGATAACATACTGCTTACAACAGTCAATTCAACTGGAGCAATATTCCAGTTGGTCTACATTTCCCTCTTCATAGCTTATGCTGAGCGACAGAAAAAGGTTATTCATCATTTCAAACTTGCCTGTCACATTGTCTGGGGCACTTTAATCAATTGCTGACCTGATCAGTATCTTGTTTTGATGTAATCGCAGCTAAAAATGCTAGGTTTGCTGGTGAGTGTGTTTGTGCTGTTTGGTGCTCTTGTCATGATGACCTTGAGCATGTTCGACTTTCCTTCAAGGCAGATGTTTGTTGGGTTTCTCAGTTGTGCCACCCTTATATCGATGTTTGCTTCACCTCTGTTTATAATCGTAAGTCTGCTGTAAATTTTACAGCTAGCTAGCTCCTGTTTTACGCTTGTAGCAGTTGGTCATCAGATCTAATCTATGCTTTACGGTTTTGCAGAAATTGGTTATACAAACTAAAAGTGTTGAGTATATGCCATTTTATCTTTCGCTCTCTTCCTTCTTGATGAGCGCGTCTTTCTTTGCATACGGCATGTTTAACTGGGATGCCTTTGTATATGTAAGTCTGCCAATTTCTTTACATCCCTTCTCAGACGTCAGTCTCCTGTTGATCGCATTCTCATTTTGCTGACCTTTTGCTTCATCCGATTGAAATTCAGGTTCCTAATGGCGTAGGACTTCTCCTGGCAATTGTACAATTGGGATTGTATTACTACTACAGAAACAGATCAGTTGAACATCAAGAACCTCTGATAGTTTCTTATTCATGATATTCATTTGCTGAAAACCATCAGGTACAGCTTCAGTGCGTCTTTTTCGTCCACTCATGGACGTCTTTTTCGTCCACTCATTTCCATGACCATGCTCCCACATTGGGGAGTATTGCCCTCTGTGTAACTGAATTACCTATAATTGTGTCTCAGGCAACCTGAAAATCGTTCACCACAGAAAAACAAGGGTGCCGGGTGCAATCCTCACGTTGCCCATACGGTCATACCAATACAGTTGGTGTTCTTTACCTCAGCTCTTTCGACTTGGGGCAGTTCTTTTTCTTTCAAATTCGTTGGTCTCCCATATTTACCTCCGCGATTTTTGTCTCAGGTTACAACCACCTATTCATTGTGATTGATTCATGTTTAGGGATTAAAATCTTCCATTGTATATCATGTTGTATCCGGAAGCACCTTTGTGAAGTTTTTCAATCCCTGTATAAAAATACCAGGCCAATTTGAAAGTGTCGCCTGGTTTGCAATGAGTCAAAAGGTTCAATTGTTAGCCTGAACTGCATCAAGAAAAAAAATTATGTACGAGAATGACATGTAATCGCGTAGAAATAGTCGTTCCCATAGCACAAGCACAAGCACATCTAAACGCCTACGCCGAACCACCTACTTAAAGACTTAACAGAATAACAGCTAGGAGGCCAAAACATTGCTACAGATTTCATACACTAGGGGAACATTCAAAGGAGAATATTGGTCCATGTCCTGAGAAATAGCTTTAAATAGGGCATCTGATCAACATAATGGATCTGATGTATCTTTGAGCTTTTATGATAGTCGCTACAAATTTGTAGGTGACCCATTATGTTGATCAGATCAAGTGAGACCTAGTGAGGAATACAATCCGGCTTTCCATCAGGTGAGCTTCTGTCACACTGACACCACTGACTAGTACAATCAATTTTCGAATTCGGAAATTGGTACTCGAACTACAAGAAGTTATAGAGCCGCGGGTCGCCTAACATAAATCGACCAAAGCCTGTAGTAATCCACTAATGTAGGCATGTAGCATACGGTTCTTCTGATCCATTTTACTAATATGATGACGAGGCGTAGCCAATCGAAGGAACTAAAATGCCAATGGACAATACACCTGCGAGCATCTCTCCACAGCAATCGGTTTTCAATCAACGTAGTTCATTATTCTACAAGATGAATGCTTTTGGCACTTCCAAATTCCTAAAATGACATGAAGGCACCATAATTATCTCTTACGATGATACAACATACCACTGAACTTATTTCAAGATCTTCTTTGATACAAATCTTTTAAAGATGTTACACATGTTTCTCGGCATGACAAATATGTGGAGTTTACAATGATCTTTCAAGCAAACAACGTAAGCCCTGTGCAGAAGCTCTTTAAGCTACAAGAACCAATGGAGGAGAAAGTCGTAAAAGAAAAGTAAAAACCGGAATCATTACTGGCTTATTGCAAGAACTCTCTAGGGTCGGTAACATAACCAGTGAGCGCTGATGCTGCTGCCGTGTAAGGAGAGGCTAGATATATCTGACCTTCTCTGTGCCCCATTCGACCAGGGAAGTTCCTATTTGTTGTTGAGACACAAACCTGCAGCAACAATCACCGAGTCAAGCACACACAATGCAATTTGAACAAGCATGTAATAACTTGAAAGTATAAGAAGGATTATTCAATTCACCCTTCCCCCATGTTATTACAATAGTCTGTTCCAGTTCACGCAAAAACATCACTAGACTCAGTCACCACGCAAACTATATGGGGAGAATATTACTTGCCTGTGGTTCATTCATACGTGCATACGTGTCTCTAGGGCCACCAAGACAGGCTCCACAACCAGGACTACCTGGTGTATCACATCCAGCTTCTTCAAAGATCTGAGCACAAGTCTTGCCACCAGAACCAGGCACAGGGATAGTGTATACATCCACCCAGACCTACAGAGTTCGCCAGCATAGATTGTAAAGTCAACACTTTCTTCCTACTAAAATAAAGTTTGAAGTCCTTATGGCTTATGTATCCAGATGTGATTGAAAATTTACAGACCTTCTGGGTGGCTGGCACCAAGAAAGTGGGAACTTTGACCTTTTTCCCCTGCAGAACACCCATTGTCGTAGGATTAGAGACCACAGTTTATACAATGAACTCGAAAAACAAAGATTGGAATGTTCGAAATATAACATTTGAATGAGAAGTATCAAGTTGTACCAATCAGGGTAAAAAAGTGAAAAACATTAACAATTTAAGAATAATTTGTGGAGAACCATCTTTTTTGTTTCCGAATTTTGAGGGAAACACCTTATAAGATCTTTGTTGTGTGTATGACCAAAATTTAACGTCAGACCCACCTGACCTCATTTCTTATCAAAAGCTGCCGGCTTTTTGCTAACGTGTTCATCGGACTCCAGCTTGGCGAGCAAGTAATGAAAAGGAAAATATGACATGGCAAAAGTGCAATAAGAAAGATTTTGTTGTACCCATTTGACCATGTTACTCCCTCCTGCCCAAAAAAAAAGAAAAAGAAAATGCTAGATTCCTTCGTCCCTCCCCCCCCCCCCCCACAAAAAAAAAAAAAAAAAAAAAAACTAAAAGTTCACTCCCAGTTGCAAAAGACCAACCATCAACAAGTGTTCGAGACTCCCAGTTGCAAAAGACCACGAAATGAAAGAAATTGGTCTCAGTTAGATACTTAGATGACTGAGACAAGAACATGACTGATTAACTGACTGATGTCTAAAGGATCTTGAAAGTTAAGCATGTCTAAAGGACCTTGAAAGTTAAGCAATTACAGCAAAGATGTAAAGGCACCCTTAAAATTTATTTATAGGCATGAAACATGAAAGCATAGTCTCTTACCGCAGCTAGGAATAATTTAGCTACCGCAAGGAAATCTTCTGTCTTACCACCAGTACAAGAGCCAATATATACTCTGTCAATTTTGACATCTTTGCATTCTCGGGCTAATGCACGGTTATCTGGAGAGTGGGGCTGCAAAAATTATAATCAGAACAAAGTAAGAATGAATTCGAGATCTTTTAAAGAGGACAAACACATCAACAGACTTGAGTATCATTTTATACTATTTACCTTGGCAACCAGAGGTTCCAGCTTTGACACATCAATCCGGTACTCGGACAGATAACTAAAATCCAAGAAGAAACAAAAGGAGTAAATTTCAGGCGCAGAGGTGACTGTCAGAATGACAGCATGACGAGCTACCATAAGTTGCTTTATCTAGCTGCATTGATTTATTTAATATACGTCCAATATCGTTGTACCAACTAAACAGGACTGAAGAACCATAAAAGGCTTTGAGATGAAAGCTTGCAAACAAATACTCTTAGCAATAAGGTCTAATTCTCGTAGAACTACCTTGCTTTATCATCACTGTAAACAGGCTCAAATGGAACAGATGTCTTGCCCTGCAGAAATCCATGGAGAAAATTAAGGATAAAAAACAATCCAAAAGTTTTCATCTATCAGTAATAGTATAGCTTAAGCTATCGAAGCTCACTACTGAGAACAGAATGATAGAAGTAGATTCAGTGAATCGCATCTGAGTGTCCAAAACATTTAGCATACATAACAACATACTCGCTGGATGATCAAGAGGTAATGGGATCTCTATGAGTCTATGTATAAACGATACGCCCAGCTTTTTATGGTTAACAGAGCAGTGGAAATGTGTGAAACACATGTGCCATGTCACAATAATTATGCACAAAACTTCAGGCACGAGGAGCACTAAAAAAGACAACCATTAACAAAGACACTATAGGGCCACAAACCTCAAGATACTTGTATGTGGTACTATCGACAGGGACAACACCATTCTTTCCTCCAGCTTCCACGACCATATTGCACAGGGTCATTCTATCTTCCATCTGAAAAGCATAGATTATTAATTAAGCAAACAATTTGGTGGGAGAAAGATTTAAAGCAAAAACACAGGGTAGACTCAACTGTCAAACTTTCAATAGTGGAACCAACAAATTCCATTGCTTTGTATGTCGCACCAGACACGGAGATTTCACCAATTATCTGGAAGTCATGTCAGACAGGGGGAGAACAGTCAGTAAAAGACTAATGGATGCAGCAGCTTATTAAGTGAGAAATCATGACCATGAAAACACTTACTTGCAAAATCAAATCCTTGGAAAGTAAATAATCAGGCATTTCTCCATCCAGGACAAATCTTAAAGTCGGAGGAACCTGTAGCATTAAGTCGCAAAATCTGATTAGCTTATATGTGGAAACAAAAACTTGAGTTCAAAAAGAAAAGGATCTGAGATTTACAAAGCAATTTAGATTTCATGTTAAGGTCTAAGTTGTCTAACATAGATTCGCGTGAGCTAATGGGGCACGATTGCTTATATAGGTTATAAAGGATGTAACTAGCTTTATCTTGTCTAGGTGGCTTGTTGGGGATAAAGATAGATTTCATATCGACACCCGGCTACATAACATCAACTTTCAATCAGTTGAATGTTGAGGTACACAGACCACTTGTTTAGCAGAACAAGGAAATGGCGCACAAAAATTGGCTGATACATGACACCATCTTCCACATGGACTGAAAGACAGGGAATTGAAAGAATAATATTCAAGCATGAACAAGCACATCACATAGGAAAAACAGAAACAACATAAATGTGACTGGGAGGAGTGTCTTCCAAACCTTTAGCAATATTTTACCAGTGCCTAAAACAAAGCCAGCATCAGTGTTCCCAATTCCAGAGGCAAATTGCCCAAATGCACCAGCATTACAAGTATGAGAGTCGGTCCCCAACAAGACCTGAGGAGTAAATGACATTATAAGCTTGACACATAAAAACAACATATGTGACACAGAGTCAAGAGTAAAGTTTAAAAGATCGTGCACCTCTCCAGGCCTACAGTGCCCTTCTTGAGCCAAAGCAACATGGCAAACTCCCTTATAGTCAGGATTTACCTGAAAAGACAGCAAAGTTATTAAGATTTAACCTCGACAATGGAATTACAAAAGTTGTCAGAACAAACAGTACCTTGAAATCCGAACGATCTGTAATATCATAAAAGTATTTGATGTTTTGCTCCTTCACAAAGTCTCTCAAGATATCAACATTACGGTTTGCACGTTCATCGCTTGTGAAAATATAGTGATCAGGAATAATGACAAGCTTTTCGCGGTCCCAAACCTTCATATCAGAACAAGTGAGTTTACATTTCAGGTTTGAATAGAAACATAAGAACCAATATTAAGTATGAACACATACAAAGGTGTAACAAAATGAGTAGATTCAAGAAGGATTCAATTACTTTGAATATGCAGTAACACAGAGGCACAATTTCTTTCTTTTACTATTACATTGTTTGAATGAATAGGACCTTAGACAGCAAAAATAGGCTGCTACAGAGGTAGTGGAACAGTAGCGAGATCCGCACAATTATGTCAAAGAATTCAACATATACCCTGGTTATTGACTTTGAAAAAGGGGAAGTTGGCTTACAGCTGCTTCTATATCAGCAAAGAGCATATTCCTATTTTTTTTTTTTTTTTTTTTAAGTGGTAAGCCGGGCCGCCCCACTGGAAAGAGCATATTCCTATAGAGCTAGTTTAAAAGCTCCTATAAGCTTGTATCCTATCATTTTATTACGAATTGCCATAAAATTTTCCTCACAAAGCGTAATAAGCTATATTTAGTGTCATATCAGAATAGCTTCTCTAAATGCAGGGGAGCTGGGCTAAGGATGGGTAAAGCATTCAACAAGAAATGGATACAAAAATGAGAAATAGCAGCCATGATTTTGACAACTTGCAAAATTTACCAAAAGAGCAAGACTTAATTGATGTAAAATACCTTTGCATTTTGTCCAAATTCCTTCTTGAAGATGCCAATAGAACCGGGCCCACAAACATCATGGGTCATCAATACGTCAACATTGACCCAGACATTATCACCTGGTGTTAGCTGGGGTTTTTCAGAAGCCCTGGCCAAAATCTTCTCAGTCATCGTCATTGCATTCTTAACCTATATTAGACAAATCATCCAAAGCCCACAAAGTGTCAATATTCGGCCAAATTACTAAATCCACTACTTAGGAAAACAGAACTATCAGGAAAAAGTCGAACCGAGCCTGTTGTAGAAGGCTTCCTCTCCGTTTGCTGGGGAGTCATGACAGAAACTATATTCTTCGATCTTGTTCTCCTCCATTTTGAGATTGAAAGCTGAGAGGAACTGGAGGATGACGGAGTGAAAGCAGAGAGGCTGACGTCCTTCAAGTCCATAAGAAAGAAAAATGAGTACAGACAATTCAGTGGAAATTTTAATGGAGAAAGAAGAACAAAAAAACTAACCTTATGGAGGAAAGACGACGATGTCGAAGAGATAGTCGAAGCTGCCGCCATTTGAAATAAGTCTAATCACCAGAGCCCCTTATCCTTTATGGTCAGTTTTCTGTACAAAAATGGCAGCAAATAACTTCCATTAAAGTTAAACTGAAAACTAAATTAGTTCCTATTTTCCCTAGACAGTCGCTTTTCCCACACTAAAGTTCCGACTAGGTCCAGAAGAAAGTTTACGACACTTCCAAAACTTACAATATGCAGCCCCCAAGGCTCCACTATTAATCCATATCATTGATTGGTCCCATGGTTACACACAGCGACTTTTCAAGGGATTTATACGAGTTTTGAACCTTAAAACCATAAAACACACCGATAATGTCACCCAACATGATCAATAACCAATCTCGCCGACACCAAATTTACCAGCTTGTTACATCACAGATTACACAATACATAGGACAGAACAACAGGCAGCAAGCACCATTCAAATCATGCATTCATGGAACCAAGATTCTACATTTCGTGTAGCTTCTCGGATAATTTTCAGCTGATTTCGAACATTATACCGAGTTTCTTTCAAAAGTGGATTACACTAGAGCTCAATTGTACCATATTTCATCAATAAAGACATCATCTTTATACGAAAAACTTCAAGCTCAATAATCTTCCAATTGAATACCAATAATGATGAATAACAATCAAAACCCAATACTTATATGACTATATAAAACCCTAAATTACAAGATTGAAAAAACCCAGAAAGGGGGCAAAAAAGCAAAGAAACCCCAGAAAAATTCAGACTTGTTCACAATCAATAAACCCAAAAAAATGAAATAATCACAACATTAATTCGAATAAGAAATATTAAATTGATCAGAAATTGGGAGTGAAAGGGAATACCTGGGCAAGAAAGGTTATTGGCGGCGGTGATGACAGTAGCTGAATACCACAGTTCCTTCTCAGAGAAGTTGACTAGTGAGAGAAAGAGAGAGAAGTTGGGATTCGATTGATTAAAACTTGTGGCTCACACGTGACCCATTTTGGGGTTCAGTAAATTGGAAAGTTGTGGTAACAGACTAACAATATTATGTTTGTCCTTTCTTGTACTCGGACGTGTTGACGACTTTACGTCTCTCGACTGTAGATGCGAAGTCGATCTTATAATGGTGACGTTTTCATTTGTAGACGTAGAGTGTACTATATAAAAAAAATAAAGCCCTAATCTTATGTCTACGATAACACGAGTCTATTGCAATTATAAGGATAGTTGACTCGGATCAGTGTAGCATTCGACATTCGAGGTCTCGACTCTGAAGTTTGAACCTAGCTTTGATCTTTGTTGGTCTTATTCACAAGTTGGTCTGCTTTACTTCTGGCGCTTCTTTGATAATCAACTGATGAATAGTTATTAGCAGTACTGTGCTTGTCTAATTTTATGGCAGCATTAGATGACGATCATAGAGTTCAAGAAGCGTTAAGAGTCCGAGGGGTCAGTGCGCGCTTTTAGGGCAAAAAAGCGTTTGATGAGGATAGGGAACTCAGACGACAGTAGTGCACGATGTATATGCAATTACAATCCATGTCTCATCTTAGTTCTCTGAAGCTTGACAAACACGAAAGCTGCTGCAGGTCTGCAGCTGGTTACTGTAAGCCATCCTGTACATTACGGCTCTACATGCACCAGCAGCAGACACTTGAGAAAAGTGAGAGAAAAGTGTAAATGACTCTACATGCTCAACCAATTAGCAAAGGTGCTAATCAGGGTAAGGGCAATTCTAGAGTTCTGAAGGGTATAATTATAATCTGATTAGCACAGAAATGATGCAGAGAAGTAACGCCTGCGCATTGTTGAACCGAGATGCATTACAGAAAGAAGATGAATATTCAATTACAATGATGAAGAGAACATGAACAGGATATCTTTGACAAAATTCAACAATAAGTTTATAAAATTACAAATTCGTGGACAATGAACATTGTTATATGTAATGAACTATCTCTGAACAACTGAGACAGCAGCTTAATGTATAACTAGTTTCAGCAATTAAAAAAAAACTAAATAAATAAGTAAAAAGGAAAAAAAAAAGGTAAGAAATTGAACATCTAAAGATGTAAAAAAAGAAACTCTAATCCCAAACTAGTTATTAGAAACATTGCAGAAGAACTAAGAATGAATTTTTGCCCAAATGACCCACTTCAATAGCTATGCAGCCACATCTCACCTACAAGAAAAAATGCCAATCCTGCAGACTACAGCATCTCTGATTTACGGGGAAAACCTTATTACTCAAGCAGAGTAGTTTGTTTTCTTGTTTGGCTCGAAAACATACTTGATTAGTGACTCCTTGATGCCAAGCAACTCAGGGAATTCTCCCTTCAACTTGGAGGCATCCATCTCGTTGTTGCTTCTCGCAGCAACAATAACCTTGGCTTGCTCTTCCAAGGTGAAGTTGGCCCATTTGAAGGTTGGGTCGATGTAGTTTTTGTACATCTCGAGAATCTCGTTGTGGCTTACGACTCCTGGGTTGGTGAAGTTCCAGATGCCTCTGAGATTACGCTTGGCCATCTCGATGGAAATGGGTAGGAGCTCATCCAAGATGGTCATGCTGTTGGGGATGTCAACAACCTTATTGTAGCGAGAGATCTTTGTGATGAAGTTTCGTGGGTTGGTGAGGTCACCGGATATGGGCATGCGGACCCTAAGGGTGCAGACATTGTCAAATTCCTTGAGCAACTCTTCCACCTGAGCATAAATCAAACATCGGTCAGTACAGCTAAAAGCTAACGATTTCTCAGCCTTTTAAGACTGGAAAAAAAAAATTAGAAAAAAAATCTCAAGTAGTTATCAGGAAATATACCATGGCTTTAGTCTTGGAGTAGAAAGACCCATGAAAATTGGGTGTGTCCTCCTCCTTAAAGCCGATACCAGAACCCAGTGGGTGCTTAGCATCATATTCAAAAATGCACCCAGTAGCATAATTTATCATAAGTAACCCATGTTCTCTGCAGACATCGGCAATGGTCAATGTACCGGCAACATTGGTGCGAATCGTCTCTGGTTTGTGAGATTCACACCAGTCAACATTGGGCCTACCAGTTACACCGGCAGCATTGAAGACATGGGTTGGCTTGACATTCTGAATATCTGCTATAAGAGATGCTCTATCTTGCAGACGACCCTTTCCATACTCGTAAGCAATACCTTGCTTTTCACACATCTGGCCAAGGAGACCACCAATCCAGCCAGTTTTACCATAAATCAGGAACTTGTATAATGGCTTTTTCGGGGAGGAGCTGCTCTTGGCAGGGGGCACCACCATCTTGTTCTGAGGGCTGGATAATTCTGAAGAACCAGAGTTGTCACTGTCAGGTTCCTCAAAATGCCTCTCAATACCGCCAGGCATCATCAGCATTCTGGGGTGAGGAAGCAGCGCTCCAGACACATCACCCCACCACTCAGGATGACTGGTGTACCACTCCATGGTCTTCTTTAGACCATCTTCCCAAGCAGTGCGCTCTGACCATCCCAAATTCTTCAACTTCTCATCATCTAGGAAGTACCTCTGGTCATTAAATGGACGGTTCTCAACAAACTTGATGACCTTCTCTGGATCCATGGAAAACAACTTGCATATGTCTGTAGCAACATCAATGACTCTCCTCTCCCTCTTTGTTCCAATGTTGTACACATGGCCTACTTCTCCCTTGTGGAGAACGCACTCAAAGGCCTCAGCGACATCCTCGCAATAGAGATAACTTCTTACATTAGAGCCATCTCCATGGATTGGGAGAGGCTTACCTCTCATGGCCAATAGGATGAACTTAGGGATCAACTTCTCAGGAAACTGGTTAGGTCCATAAACATTGTTTCCTCGGGTTGTAATAACAGGCAAGCCATAGGATCTGCCATAAGCCATCACAAGCATCTCAGCACCAGCCTTTGTAGCAGAATATGGGTTTGTCGGGAGGAGCTGAGAAGCTTCGTGGTTTCCCACAACAGCATCCTCATCTGTCTCCCCGTAAACCTCATCAGTGCTGACGTGAATAAACCTTCTGATCTGACCTGTGACCTTACAGGCTTCAAGGAGAACATGAGTACCGTAGATGTTGTTCTTGGTAAACTCAAAGCTGTTACCGAAAGAATTATCAACATGGGTTTGTGCAGCAAAGTGCATAATAGTATCAATCGACTCTGTGATCAGAAGGTAGTTAACAAGGTCGGCACTAGCAATATCCCCCTTGACAAACTTGAAATTAGGGGATGATTGCGAAGGGCGCAAGTTTTTCAAGTTTGAACAATAATCAAGCTTGTCGAGCACGACAATCTTGTATTGAGGGTAACTCCTAACAAGCCTGTTGGCGACATGAGATGCGATAAACCCAGCCGCACCCGTAATAAGAATGTTTTTTGGTTCGTACGACGACATAACGGATCACTTTCTACAATCAAAACACAACCATAAAACTAATCAGATCCAATGCACTAACCAACACCAACAACTCCTTGATCTACTACCCCGCATAAAAACAATCACATAAACATCACACAGACCGAAAAATCGATCGAATTCTCAAAGATCACATGCATGATTATCTACCAATACCAAAGTCAAGAGGTCCAACTCACAAAAACACAAAATTTGAGCAACAAGTCAACACTAGTCAAATAGTCAAATCATCACATCATATTCATAAAATCATACTATACTATATCAAACATTCACTAACTAATATCAAATTATCAAACTTTCTTCTTCCAACAAAATCGGATCTAATCGTACTAACAGTCCAACACTATAATACATAACAAAACTTCAACATTACATTATCAAAATCACATGAATATGATTAGTGTAGCTCAGATCAGGCAAATTCATCAAAACCCAATCATAATACATACATTACATACTAATGCAATGATCATATGATCATAAAAATCAAATCTTTGATTATAATCACTAAGATCAAACCAACCCCAGCTCAGATCACACAAAAAAACCAATCAAAATTCCCAAAAATTCACACAATTTTAGCAGGGGAAACATAATTACTGATTAACCCATTATAGATCTAGCAAAAACAAAGATTACCCACATAATAAAATGCTGAAATTAACACAAATTTTCTTCAGAAATCTTATGAACAAAATCCAAGCTCCAACATTTGAGGAAACAGAAAAAAAATCAACAACAATTTACAATAATAATAATAAAAATAAAAATAAGGAAGAGAGAGAATAGAAACTTACAAAGTGAGACGCAGATCAAAGTGATGATTCAACGGAAACGGGGGGGAAATTATTTAGAGAGAGAGAGAGAGAGGGAAAGAGAGAGAGAGAGAGAGAGAAAATCGGGATGATTTTGCGACACGAAATTTATTTGGCAGAAAACCAATGGAGTTGAGCGAAATTATTTATAGAGCGTGTAGGAGAAGATTACATTTATTTGAGTTAATGCTAAAACATGTACCACTACAAACTACTCCTACTCACATACTGTTAGGTGTCGTTTGGATACACTCGAGAAGTCGGAATTCCCATGAGTTTGCAAATCCTAGGAATTAAGAAAGCATGGGAATTGGGGAAATTTGTTTGGATGAACAAGGGAATTCAATTACCATGAGAATTTCTACTTACCTAGCCCCCCCAAGGTAATTAAATTCCTACACTTTGGAGGAATTGGAAATGCCCGGGAATTTCCAATTCCTACACTTTATGGTAACCAAACAACTCAAAATAATTCAATTCCCAGGAAAATACAATTCTTACAGTTTTTGAAGGTATCCAAACGACACCTTATTATTATTAGTACAGTACAAATATACAAGCCGCCCCAAATTTTAACTTTTGACGCAGTAAAACTTACTGTACATAGTCATTAGTCTTTATGACCATTTTTATTTTTTTTATTATTATTTGTTTCTGAATACGTTAGAGCAGATATTATATTATGTTTTTTAACTCATCTCGTTGTGATCCGATTGATTGGTAAGATAGGTGGAGTGTATTATCTGTTACTCGTAAGATGAATTAAACAACTTGTTGGAGTAGTAGTTAATCTAGGATGAGCTTTTAAGGTTTTTGAGTTAATGTGAAAGACTAGATGTTGGGGTTGTCTTGATATTACAAAGTTTTGCGTCATGTACAAATTACCAGTTGTGTCAAATGGTAAGTTTCAAACTCGTTTGTTTTAGTTTGATTTTTATACATTAACTTTATGAGTATTTTAGTTTTATTTTAAAGTCAAAGTACCAATAGAACATAATTCTTTACCGAAATCTTTCTGATACAGTGTGTAACGATTGCATCCAAATTTTTAAAATTGGAGGGAATCATATATGCATTGCATATTTGCATGGAAAGTGAAGTACTCCGTATTTGAGATTAACCAGAGTTGTCCTAACCGCGTATTTAACATGTTACCACTCGTACATAATACAGCCCACATGGTCCTCGTGGACCATAGATCATTGGATCTTATATTGTTGCTTTGATTGAATGAGGGAGACATTTGTCATTTGTCAATATGATAATTCATTAAATATTTGTATGGGCATGTGTATTTTTCCCCAATTAATGAAAACAAAATTGGATCGTTAGTGCCTTGATCTCAATTAAGATTCTCACATTGCCGGAAATTATTGATTCAAAAACGAAATTCTATTGTATTCACCGTTATTACAAAATATTATTTCATCAAAACTCCGTATAGTATATGTCTATTCGATACTCAAAACTATTATTGGAATTTGAAACTTAGAGGCCGATTCGTCAAAAATGAGATAAGTCTTACAATATTTAAAAAGACCAGCCTTAACTGATTGAAGTGTACACAAACATGAGTGATAATGTTGTGATCCATACACTTAATTGGTAAGAAGTTTTGGACCATAACAAAGTTATGACTGATAAGAATATACTCCATAGTCCATACATATGCTTATGTTGCACAATTTGCTTAATAGTTAACATCTTGATCTAAACAATTATGTTAGAGAAGTTTAACTTTGAAGATTATATGTGTTTTAGAGAAGTTTATGATGTGGAAGCACAACATGGATATCGAGGACGATGTATAAGAAAAATGACCAGATTGTTTTCATATTAACACCTACGGAGTACTCCGTATTACATAGTAGTAAACTATAACAAATTTATAAAAGGCCAGCGTGTTATCATCAGTAAATAAAAACACAAATATTTTTAGTACAAAATTTTGAATTGGAAGCTAGTAAACAAATCTCGAAACGTCGACAGTAAATTAATCCAAATAAGCTTAAAGAAGGTAGAGTCAACGACTCCGCGGCAACGACGATGCATGAGGTATTTGCTTGTCTGCATGAGCGCATATTTGCCACTTTCAGCACCAAAACGAATTTGCACCGACACATTTTTATGCCGATAATTGTCATTTTTTTAGATTAGATCATCATATTTAAATAAATAGGCTTGTTATATGTGGTACTCGTATATCTTACAGCCTCAAAGTATTCCGTTTATGGCGTATATAAGCAAGTAAAGGAGTCTGAGTTGAAGATTATCTGTTTGGTATCGATTCTGTTTTCAGTTTTCAGTTTTTTTTTTTTAAACCAAAATCCCGTTTTTGAAAACCAAAAAAAGTGGTTTTCAGTTTTCAGTTGTCAGTTTTCATTTTCTGTATGTCTATTATAGCAACATACAATTAAAATTTATCTTTGCAACTTATTTAACGAATTTTTTACACAAAAAAAAACAAAAAACTGAAAACGGGAGTGATACCGAACGGGTCCCAAAAACAAAATTTATGAGGTAATATACATAGCAGATCGAGTCATCTTATGAATTTCGTTCGTATTTAGCTAGGTCTTTCTTTTGTCCCCCTCCGGACATAACCTAATTATACTTAGGTGTCGTTTGGATACACTCGGGAAGTCGGAATTCCCATGTGTTTGCAAATCCTAGAAATTAAGAAAGTATGGGAATTGGGGAAATTTGTTTGGATGAACAAGGGAATTCAATTACCATGGGAATTTCTACTTACCAAGCCCCCCCTAGGTAATTAAATTCCCACACTTTGGAGGAATTGGAAATGCCCGGGAATTTCCAATTACTACACTTTATGGTAACCAAACAACTCAAGATAATTCAATTCCCAGGAAAATAAAATTCCTACAGTTTTTGAGGGTATCCAAACGACACCTTAGGCGATGTGATAGTTATTAATGCCGTCAATAAAAGTCTGTAAATGGTGTAACAGACCATCCGTTTATAAAAACTTCCCTAGATGCCGAAGTTCTACTTTCACCTCTGATCTTACGGTTTTACCAAAAACTTATGCGTAGAGTATATAACATGCAAACCTACATTAGTCAATACCAAGAATGGTAAGTCATGCACAGACGTAGATCTATGGCATCATTTCGTAAGAGTAGTAATCACATGGTATATGCCCGAAATTTCGTTGGTACTCGTATAATTGTGGGAAGGAATAATGGTAATAATAATGAATTATTTGGTCACACAAACACACAATTATTGTGATTAGAGAACATGGTGTTTAGCTTTTTTTGTTAGTTGTTAATTGCGGCAGAAAAAAAGAGCAAATGAAAACCCCATTTCTTTTCCATTCTGTCGCACGTTATCATCCAACTAATTACCAGCTCTATCGGTCTATTTTGTGGCGTCGGCCATATGCTCTTATTATGACACAGACGCAATTAATTGGTTACTTTTACGCAACATTGTCTTTTGTATAAAAACAAATGAAAACTTTCGCTGCCTTAGGTCAGTGAACCATCCCAACAAGTGTGAAAGTCAAAATGTCGATTCCTGGGAAGCGGGAGTGGTCATTCAAAATCTCAAACACGTTCAAAGAATCTGACTTCGAAAGAAAAAAAAAAAAGATTTTTATGAATCAGTTTCTCAGTACACATATACATGGTTGAGCACCAAAGACATGAGCAGCAAATTATTTCTACATGATCAACTAGCACAATCTGAACTAATCATATACCCGTCTCGGTCAGATTGTGCTATATATGAGTTTTTGAGAATCAGTAAATATGTAAACCCCTTCTATAGTAGTAATCAGCGTGCAAGGTCCTAAAATGGTCAAAGAATTGGAATCGGGGTTTAGGGTTGAGCACTTGACACTTACACGAGGTCAGCCAGTGAGATGGTTCGATGATCCTGCTGCAGACGCGTCAGCCAGCCTCTTCAAGAAAGAGACCACGTCGTCTGGAGATCCAAGCATGTAACGGGCACTGGTTCGTGTCCGCCCTACAGCACAAGAGAAGTAATTTTCCTTGTTGAGATCAAGCACGCTCCATGGTGTCTTCTCCAAGGCCTGCTTTCGTGCAAGCCCACCATTTTGATTGGTGGACTTCTTCTCCAAGTTCTGTGAAAAGCGCTGTTGAGGCTTGCCATTCAATGCTTTTGAACCGCCTCTACTAGGTGGAAGCTTCAGAGGTGGCCTCCTTTCTCCAGGCAGCTTTGACAGATCAACTGCTTTGGATCTTGAGTAGCTCCCATTGTCAGAAGGAAGCTCTGGCTCGAAGAAGGTGAACACATCTTCATCCTGGAAACAATCAAATAACGCCTCTAAGAAGGTGCATCAAAGAAGTTATAGCTTAAAACGAAAACGGCAACAGGGGGGAAAGCAGAAACAGGGCTGTAGCTTTGAAACACATGCAGCGTAATTAGAAGAGGCCTTTCTTTGTAGACAAGCCTGATCATAACAAATTCCCTTGAACGACCTTCGTCCCAAGAGAGAACCACGAACCAGGCTGAAATTCTCAAATGCAATTACCATTTGCAACTTTGCAAGCGAAGCCACAAAGAAATGCTTTGCTTGGGTAGTACCGGAAAATAGTAACACTGGCACCCTTAGGCCTGAACTGCCAATATGCAACCTCGAAACAGGTTCATCTTTTTGCCAGGCTACTGTTATAGTATATGAACTTATAAAGTGAACAAGTCATATCTGTTTGACCAGTTGAGTCATCAGCATAAGGCCAACTAATGAACTGTGCGAGTTCAAATTTCGGATAATTATAAGATACCCCCAAGGATTTAATACACTTCCATCCCTTGTCACACTAAATTTTATTCAACTGCACGCTAATATAGGAAACAATTTGGGTAGAGCATATAGCATTGTCAAAATTTAGGTCCTTGGGCCAAAACCCATCTCTGAACACAGCAGGTTACTCAGATTAAAGAGATGAAATTACCTTCTCCAGAAAATGACCAACGCACAAGACATAATCAATCGGTGACGTAACTGGTTTGCTATGCACTACTTCCCCCAATATCCGATCAATTGCGGAGCCCTGCGTGCAGAATAACACGAAGGAACGAATATGAAATTTGAGCCCATTCACGAGTATTAGATGCTCGTAAAGAATGTCAAGCATATTACCTTTGTCACACCCACTGCTCGAACCTCAACAGATCTACTACCTTGAACAACTTCAACAGATGCATTTGAAATAGGGCCAGTCCACAGATGCTGTAACATATCTCTTGCTTGCAGCCTTCCAAATTCGAAGTCTACAGAACCAAATATATCAGAAACGGAAATGTAACATAGAGATGATATAATGGATATCCTAAATGAAAATCAGGTCAGAATATTACCTGCATACTTGTAATTCCATACAAGAGAGGTTTCACGAAGCTCAACACGCGACCTAGGAGTTCTCTCCGTGAAATACTCAAATACTTGCTGAGAAAATGTCAAAACAGATGTAGTGAAGAAGAGACCAGAACACAATCGAACCAGGTACCATCGATTTGAAGCTGATCAAGGACTGGGAAAAGGCTGAAAAAAGGTAAGTTTTCCACCCATTAGGTGGGGACAAAATGAAATACCTTTACACTAGGAATCCAATCCAAGTTCAAATGTTCAGGCATTGTTGTCATCCAATCCCCTCTTTCTGTGTGTCGTAAGAACATTCCGTGCTCTGCTGCCAACCACATGGCATAGGTTCCAAAGTTCTGCACAAGAATAAAGAATTATAGAAAATCTACAGTTTGGGCAAAGTATCACTGATGCCTGATTAATAGAGCGTATGGAAGGTAATAATAATAACACACAGGCATACCCTAAAGACTTTCTCAAGGAATTGAAGATGTTGAGAACAGAAAAGTAGAAAACACAGCTACAAAAGGAAGAAGAAAGAGCACCTCATCTAATACATTTCTACCACTTCCACTGAGAACAACAATTGTCGTCTTCGGATCTCTGCAGAGCTCATGTAGAGGTCCTTTTAGCTCTGGATGCAACTTGAGTTCCATTTCCTTTATTTGATCTCCACCCCTTCTACCAGGAGTATCAACTGCTTCAGTCAAGGTGGCATTGAATCCCTGACATTTTGCAACAGTGTCAAGAGTAGTTAGCCATGTAAGGTCAAGTTCTATGAGGAACAATGGTCAGAATTCACGATAAAAACCCTTTCTCGCACAGTATGTAACTAAGGCCATCAAAAATAGTCTCTACAGCACTTAGCCCTATGAAATGTTCTATTTTTTTTTAACCATTCTTGCATTAAATTTTAAGCAAATGGAAGGAACATATGTCCGAATCTTGTGAATTATTGACAGGCGGCCACGCAAGTATAATATAATCCTTTAATGCATTCAGCAATAATATTTGCATGAGTTTGCTCGAAGGAAATAAATCGCTAAATATGAACCAAGAAATTTTACAAAGCAAAGAAAGACAAATTAAATTGTACCAGTATGAGTAGACGGTTACGGCAACTCAAAAAATGGTTAACTGCATAGTCAACTGGCAGCAAAGGACGGATTTGTGTTGTCCTCAACTGGGCTTCTACAACAGTATCATTCAGCTCACTGCGAAATTGATGGACTATTAAATGCATGTTCCAATACTAAAGTTTCTAAAACATCTCAAAAGGTGAATCAAAAAAACCAAAGACCGAAGTACACCCTCTTTCCAGTACGGTTGGCTTATGAACAATATCTAAGATATTATGGTGGCAAAACAAAGTGTATATGCAGGGGTAGATCTTGTTATCAATCCTCAGTGTTATACTCATAAAATGGTTCACTTTTGCTCGGAAGTGAATGTATCCTTACACATCATATATTAACAGGTAGCCTAACAATCTTGGTTAGGAGTCATTTAATCATAATGCAAACAAATGCTAATAAATTTATGCTCAGTAACATATATCAAATTGCTCATGATATATCACTAGTTACTCACTAAAATACCATTAGTTACTCATCAAAACATCACTCGGGGTATTAAGACTACATATACCCCGGGGGTACAATATAATTTTCCCTTCTCCACCACCCATCTCGCCTTTCACTCCTCTTGCTTCAACTTCATTTTCTGAAGTAGCTCCTATCAGTAACATCCCTCTTCTACATTATACTGCCATCAAAATGCATTTCGTAAAACCTGAGAATAGATATAAGAGGTCAAAATTGCAAACCTTAGTTGATGACACCATGATAACTATACTGCGGAGTAAGATAATTTGCTCTTCTTTACTCAAAATACCTTTTCACTCTATCCCCTCCATCTTTAAACTATAAACTACTCTTACAATATGCAGTTACATTCTCACACATGACTTCAGTTCTCAATATCACTACAACAGATAAAGGGAATATCACTCATTCTTCAAATTCCCTAATTACTTTTTGTAAACGGAAATGAGTTACATCCACACACCTGACGAAAGTCTCGGCCCATTCCTGAGCAGTATGGGTAGTGACATGTGCGAAATTAAGCTGATGCCTTTTTTCTCTTTCTTCGTCTGACATATTTAATGCTTTACCAATTGCAGCGGCCACCTCTGTGACATTCCAGGGGTTTACCAGCAGGGCTCCAGCACCCAAAGATTGTGCAGCTCCAGCAAACTAATCATACAGAAGATAAGCCTTTGCTCAACTCATACAGATGATCTCCAGCAAAACAACACTTTTGAGATGAGTAATTTCACAGTTCATGGAAACATGTAACCATGTGAAGCATACAATTGTTACCTCACTAAGAATGAGCACACCCTTCTTAGCATCTTGGCATGCCACAAACTCATAGCTGACCAGATTCATGCCATCTCTCAATGAAGTGACAAGTGCTACATCTACAACCAGTCAATGAACAAATGAAGGCATGAAGAGATATCAATGAATGTGTGGATGAATTATTAACAATGAATCATTCTTCTGAACATAATGTGAAAGGTGAAAGCATCCGCATTCTAATAAATCATCTATATCTATATCCGTAAGACACTAAGATATCATGGTGTCAGATGTGAGAATAAAGCTCATCTACAGTTCTGAAAACTGAGACAGAAATTTTTAAATGGTCCATTAAATTCTCATCTCATACACTGCCTGCATCTTCGAGTATAGAGTATTTCGTCTTCTTGCATGGTATGTGGCTCTCAACAGTAATCAGATAAAAGTGGCAAGCTAAAGGCTGTAGAAGTTTAACCAATGATGTGCTCACTACTCGAAGCTAGCAAAACAAACATATCATCATATCGGCAAGCTTTTCAAGAATCTCAGATGTGTGATTTCCTTATCCTTACAACAAACAGGTGGTTTCTAGTAGACCCTTTTCTTAGCAAATTCGTCAAACACCCTGGCTCTCTTAATCGCCGATTATGGTACATCCAAGTTAAGAGGGTCAAATTACATGACAAGTTTAACAAGCCAAAGGTCAGCATATTTATAGCACTTCCTTGTACCTATATTCTACGCACAAAAAAATTGAAAAGGAAGGGTCACATGAGGTTTAGAATCACGCTTCATGATCGATGTTTGTACAAACTGGAAAATCTAGGACATTCTGTTGCTCTCATCTTTCTTTAGAACCACATGATTTTTCCAACAGTCACGATTTGGGGTCGGCTAACACGAATCGTCCTTTGGAACCATTATATATAGGCAATAAACAGTTAAAGGTAAGCAGCAACCACATTTAAAAAGTAGTGAAACATATGTGACAAAAGTTTACAATCAAACAAAGGAAATAGAACACAAACAAGCGAAAAAATATAATTATAAAACAAGAAAAGAAGGTGTAACTGTCTTTACAAAAGCGAAGAAGAAATGATTTTAGAAAAGGGAAAAAGTAATCATTAGAAAACATTTGCAAAGCAAACAAAGAAACCATAAAAAGTCAACTATCCTCCACATGAATCTCCTCTCTCCACACCTTACTATCCAACGCCATAGTCTCTTCAGGTCTTGAAGCCCCAATACACTCATCATCACATGACGAAATTAAGACCTCAGACTGGTCGTACACGTGATAACAGTCTATCTCCGCAACCACATAGCGTACTTACTATATCTACCTGTCTCACTATATCTATTCCTTCACAGTGCTGATGTGTTTTATATGATTGGGTAAAAAGGTGCATGTGAAAGCGGTTAATATGTCTATGAGCTAATTGTGCATCAGTATTTATCTCCGTCAAGGCGTCAAGCAACTCCTAACACTAGTAATCTACAAATGGCTTCTTAGTTAGAATCTCGCATCCATGACAAATCCAGATTTCCTTGAGGACGTGTATACAGAATGTTAAAAGTTCAAGGGTACAGAGCCTAAAATATTAGCAAGAATGATTAAATTTTTTACCAGTCACAGCATACAGAGCACAGAGTGCGTGAAAGTCCAGTGAACGATCCTGCAAAAATGAAATCCTCCTTCAGCTCACACCTCAGGGTTCTGTGCGGGAAATCTAGGAATAGAGCTGAAAGTAGAGAGATTATCAGGCCAACTAGTACATCGTGTAGCAATGGATTTACCAACCAACGCAATACAGATTCCATAGGGCCACATCTTCTAAGCCCCTTACCATAGAGAGAGAGAGAGAGAGAGAGATGAAAAAGAAAAATTCATGTGCAGCTTAATGCGTAGTTGCATATCAGTTCACAGGAAGATTTCTCATTGACACAATGTCAAAATAATAACTGAGCATGCAGAAAAGTTCATCAACTTTTTATTTTAGACTTTATGCAGAAGGGAAAGAAGTAATTTGAGTATCTTCAACACATCTACTTTAGAGTTTAGACTACTCCTTAGCGACTTAGCACTATACATACAAGTTATATTAACAATCATGCAAGAGGCTTCTCCAATAGAATAAGAACTAGCAAACTCAAAAAAGCAAGTCGATCGCATTTCTGTAGGATGAGAATAATTCATATGGAGTACTACAAGCTGAGAAGATAAGAAGGGGAAGACAGACCAGATGATGTATTGGGACCCGAGTCAATGTTCCAAATCTTCCATTAATTCGCCCCACTATTTCATGAACCTGACTTGTAAGTTTTTGATCTGCAAGAATGAATGACTGAAAACCATGATGCCATTGCACTCAAGGATTATTAAGACTACCCACAATGTAGATTGCTAAAGAAAAGCACATAAACTAGACGATCGCATAAGGATCCACCTCTCTTAAAACTAATTAGTCCTCATACTCCTCAATGTCTACAAAACAAGTGATGCCATCACAAGCATCCTCACCCCCAACCAAAAAAAGAAAAAGAAAAAAAAGTTTGTATGTTCTCTGTCTGAATTTAACCTATAGAAGTCTTAGAGGAGAATAACATGTCAACCACACTTCATCCCACTATCAGTATCATCACAAAGAGCGCTACGTCCCAGGACTAATGTTCCTGGTTGACCAACATCCTCAATAACATCTATAGGACTGAGTGTACGAAAAAAGAATCATACATTCAGGGACATCTGTTCTTGTTGGAACAGCAATTTGGAGGAGTGCAACTTTATCTTTCCAGTATGGGTTTTCCTCCAGAAATTTTTCAAATGCAAGTAACTTTTGTGGAATTCCTTTAATCATGTCAAGGCGATCAACGCCCAGCATCACCTGACAATGAGCAGCAAACAAGTAAGTAGAGGAATGGACGATTAAAGAGTGATGACTACCATCTATAGCAAATGCGATGATAGTTATCAGCAAACATGTTCATATTTCACAAAGTAACATATTTGTAGTAAATAGAAGTCAGACATGTTATGCAAGCATTCCAAAATACATATTGAAATACTCTTTGCCAAAAATAAAAATGCTTGATGTAGACTTTCACAAATGGAAAATAAATGAATCACAATTGTCATCTTCTTCTTGTGACTTGTTCCCCTTTATTAAACATGAAAATCGGATGGCCACGTTATTTACTTAGATGGACGTACATTAGTGAATAAGATCAGATGTTGGCACAGTACATCAACAAGGCCAACAACAGCAGTAACAACATCAGCCTCACCTAGGTGCCTCAAAGGCTTCTGCCTACGACAAGGTAAGGGTCTAGACATATGTAAGCAGCTTTACTAGTATGTGGAAATTTGAAAAAATAGAGACATTTTCAGGACGAACCAAACTGAAAGTCTCGTTGAGAAATGCATTGACCAACTGCTACTTCACAATATAAGAATAAAGAAGCCCATACACTTTACTCAGCAATTTTGCTTGATTCCATCATATTCCAAACTCCCAAGGAATATTATGTCTTCTGATCCACTGGACATAACTTATGATACTGATAAATATGCCTTTTGTTTTGCAGCCTAAAGAAGTTCAGGGCTAAAGAACAACTGACTATGCCATGTAACGAAGCTGTGGGTGAATGCCTAGTTTCTGGTGATTAAGTCAAGGCCAAGTCCTCAATGAACAAATAACAATATGTCTACAATCATGAATGACAAGCTCATGACATTGTCAAATAGTATGGGAGGGGAAAAGAAGGCGAGAGCGCAGCACATGAATGCGGCAACTTGAGCACAGACAGCCTAACTATGAATCCCACATCTAAAAGGTGTCAAGAGCTATTCTTAAGCACACAATAAAGTAAAAGGAGGTAGATGCCAGTCATGCCACTGGCTCAAGCAAAGTGAAAACATTAAAATAAATGTCTTCTCTCTTCAACATATATATTAAAGTCGTAAGTCAGAAAACATTTAGACTACGAAAGAACTTTTCATACTGCGGAAGAGAATAAAGCTAATACAAGTAGAACATAACCCCTTACCTTTCGGCCAGAGAATCTTTCTGTGAGTTCTCTAATGTGTTCTTGGACTTGGGGAACTTCCAGTGCACTAATGAATCGCTCTGAATCTATCCCGATAGGAAACTGAAATTTAAACCATGAGAAAATTGAAACAGAAATGATTAGGCGTCTCTAGCACATTTAAATAATTAACTAAGCAAAACAGCAGCAAAGTCTAATGTAATTGCATTTTCTGATAAAAGTGAAGCATGAACATACAGCAGCTACACGGGTCAACCTTCCTTGATCATCCTCCACACCTTCAGGTGTCCCTTCAAGGCCAAGAATACGGGTACAAGCACTAACGAAGTGCCTCGCATAATCATAGGTATGAAAACTGCAGGGAACAAGGTAAATGAAGTCAGAAATGTGGGAGCAGCGTCAGTTGAAACAGAAACCTTGAGTAAAATTAATCGAAGCAGCTTATATCACACACAACACTCTTCTTTTTCAGAAGGCGTAAGAACATGATTTCTGCTATGAAAACTATGTTGCTATATGTTATACGTTACATACTTTATCGATGAAAATATTCCGACCAGCTACTCAGAAAAGCCTCATTTTGGAAAACAAATGCTAACATTATAGTCAGATTCTTTCATGTAATATACTCCGAACCGAAAACCAGTAGATTTCAGTAAACAAATACACCTTCAATGTCTCCACAGAAATAAGCACACAGTCAGATAAGGACGAGAGACTCACCCGACCAAATCAGCAGCAAGAACAGCGCGGAGCAATTCTGATCGAGATGGCAATGTTCTGTGAATTTCAGAGGATGGAAAGGGTGTGTGGAGAAACCAACCAACTTTCATCTTGCTGTTATGCTTCTTCAGGCACTCTGGAAGGAACATGAGGTGGTAATCATGGCACCACACAACATCACCTTCCTCATAGTGCTCGTTCACCACATCAGCAAACATCTGATTTGCCTTTTTGTAAGCAGCGAACTGAGATTGGAAACTTCTCGTAGTTGCAAGTCTATCCTCTTGTGGAAGACCGAGGTAATGAAACAGAGGCCACAAAATGTTGTTGCAATATCCATTATAATACTGATGTACTATCTCCTCATCAAGAAAAACAGGTATGCACCGCTGCAATCAGTTCAAAAACCGCAAATTGGTAAACTTGACTTATAGTACATGTTATAGAGACTAGAGAATGCAACAAAAAGAATTCATGAACTAAAGTCAAATTGAAATTAGAAACCTTCTCTGCGAGAGCCTTTGTAAGAGCTTTCTGTCCAACTTCATCAGGGACATTAACGCCAGCCCATCCAATCCACCTCGCCTCGAATTCCTTCACACCTTTAGATATCATATACCACAATTGTGAGTCAGCTTAAATTCAAATGGAGCACATTGGCAGTCCGGGCGTGTTACAAATTCAACAGGTTAAACAAGTAACGAGAGTAAGCATACCTAAAAGAGCACTAACTAGACCTCCTGCACTAATTTCCAACGACCATGAGTCTTCACCTCTCCTAACAGCAGAAACTGGCAGCCGATTAGCGACCACTAATAGTCTCTGAGTGGGCACTTCCTCAGCCACATCATACTGACTGGCAGCCTCGGCACCTTCCAAATACTTCTCTACCCGTGAAACGACATTCCCAACAGGCTCCGGACTCCTGTTATTATCTAAATTTTCGTTGTTTTGTGATCTGCTGATTCTCTTTAGCTCCCTTTCTCGTAGGAGCCTTGTCACTCGACTCGTGGGGATACTAGAATTAGCGTTATACTTGTTTCCAGGCATACGCTCAATCTGTAATCAAACTTGTTTCAACACTGAAACGAGAAAAAAGTTCGTATCTTTTCTTAGCTCTAACTAACAACATTCAATCTTGACTCCCAATTAAAAATTCAGACAGAAATGTTCATCTTTTTTCGAGCTTTCTTAACAGAAATCAGTGTTCCTAGAGTTTGTCTATGTCCAGTATCAACACTCTATCAAACAATTCATACCCAAAATGTTGAATAAGCCTACAGTAATGAATCAATGGTAGCAGCATATTAACCCGGAATTTCGAAACTCACAAATTTCTAAAACCCTCAATTTAATACTCCCAGTGAACACCAACAGTCCAACACTCATTCATAACGGTTACACATGACGATTCACGTTAGCCAACCCCAAATCATTTTCGGAATAACAACATTCAATCTTGCCTCACAATTTAAAAGTTTATATCTTTTTTCGAGCTTCCTTAACAGCAATCAGTCCTTCTAGAGTTATGTCTATGCCCAGTATCAACACTCTATCAAACAATTCATAACCAAAATGTTGAATAAGCGTTTCCTACAGTAATAAATCAAAGGTAGCAGCATATTAACCCGGAATTTCGAAACTCACACCTCTCTAAAACCCTCAATTTTATCACTCCCAGTAAACACCAACATCTATTCATAACGGCTACACATGACGATTCATGTTACCCGACCCCAAATCATTTTCGGAATAAGGCTCAGTAACATCCATTTAAACTCAGAGTCATTCATAACCCAATTACTCAAATGGGTATAAATTTCATGACCAAATACTTACAAAAAACACATTCAAGTTAAAAAAAAAATCAATAAAAATGGGATCCACGCAACAAACAGGAAACATTCAAACAACAAAAACTTGTAAAGAAAGGAACTTTTCAGCGCTTAACTAATTACCCAATACACAAAACACAGAAAAGTCAATTCATTCCACACAAAAAAAACTTGAAAATCAAGCAAAAACAACACACACCCACATCAGAAAATCAAATGAAATTAACAATGTGATTAAGAAAATTAACACATAAACATACCCTGTTGCTGAAACTGCAAGGAAATGAAATGGGAGAAAGTTTGATGTCAGAATTTCACAAGTGAGAAATAATGGGATCAAGTTGAAATAATGGGTGAGAATATATATAAGTGGGAAAATTTGCAAGATTCTGGTACTTTATTTTTGGGGTGGCAGAAAATAAAAAAACATCAAATAAACAAAAAATTTATATGAAAGCAAAGCATACCATAAAAATGGGATCCTCGTGTAAGCTTTATACGGTTCCAATGGACCGAAGCCATGCAGGCTCACTCAACCAGCCTCCCACCCAAAAAATCAAAATTATACGGAGTATACTTTAATTTAATTTTTATATAAAAAATCCCAGATTTCTTTTCATATACTTTTATGCTAATATAGTACCCTAGTAGCTACTAGGTGAGTATATGTCATCACTTTCAAATGAAGAATAATATGCGAAATTAGGTCGTCTGTATTTCTACAGTTTTTTTCAACCAATCTATGGGGTACGTTATTTTTGTGAGAAAGTTTGATCGGGAGTTGGGAGTGGCGGTGTGGATTGGTTGAAAAGAATCGTGAGAGTCATCGCAGCCCCGAAATCTAACTTTAAAGTAGCTAGCTAGGTGCCTAGGTGTAGTGGGAAATGTTGGAATACGATGTTATATCTCGCAAGGTTAAGAGTCTATGCTGCAATCGAGGAATATTTGGGTCAATATTGAATTTGGGGAAAAAAATGTCCTTATACTCCGTATTATTTTATATTTCTGATATGAACCGTCATATTACACGTTAACCTATCAATTCTGGTTTACAGTTTACAACACACATAAAAAAATAACGCTTCTAAAGAAGTATCTGTGGTCTGTAGTCAGTTAGTAATTAAAATTCATTCAAATTTGTATATCTACCCAAAATCTAGTGTCAAGCCTTTTGATTTTTCATGTTTTTGTTTCTGGTTGAATTTTTTGGTTTTTTCCCTGACGTAGGTAAAAGTCAAGCAAAGCAATTTCATAGGTGCTTCTACTTTTCGAGCCAAAATCTTGCAAAAGTTATGGGGGCGTGTGGCTCACAAAATGCCATTTTATTTGGTTTGGTACGAGTGATATTGGTATCATAAGCTTTGTTGTCTTGTTGATATATATGCACACCAAACAAATATCATATAAAATCTTGTATGATCCGACTTTTTATCCTATCACTTTGCACTCAATGATAAAAAGTTGACTATACGATGAAAACCCACCATAGCAAGGAAAGCAAGTTTAAATCCAATGGTTTTCATACATGGAGCTTAATTATTCAATTCAATAACATATTGATCTCAGTCATTAATATGAGATCGTTAATTAGCTGGTGAGATCGTTATAGAATAATATTTAAAGAGTCGCGAATATGGTTCCTACATGATTTCGTGTTGCTCTTATTTGAAACCGACAAAAAAAACAAAACAAATGAGACAATAGTCATAATTAGGGGAACGAAACTTGTAGTCAACCACACTAAATCCAAATAATTGGTAATTGTCAAAAAACTAGCTAGACTTAAACTAGAATCATCAATTAACTACCTATATAAAAACTAAGAAAAAGTAGTAGACCAAAAAGTTTGGGATAGAGATCATAATCATAGATAATCATCTTTGATTTCTTTGTTAAGTAAAGGTGAGATGCTTATGTCTCCATCATTGTATAGCCAATAAAATCTAAAAAGTACCAACAACATAAACATTAAAATGTAAACAAACACTATGATTTTGTTATTAGTACGTAAAAATGCATGAATATGATGTTGACCTTCGTGGTCATTTTGTCTATCTATGTCGTCTCCATAAACAAGGTAATCGACTAATCCCCACCACTGACCTGTGTTGGAGTAATCTCCAAACAATGGTGTTTTGTGGAAGATGTTCCCGATTAGCATAAGCCGCTGTGCATGTTAGGGAATTACAATACAAACTATGAATTACTACGAATTACAACAAAGTAAAACTATACTAACTACGATTAGGGACGAGATAACCTCTGTCCTTAAGGTATTATTAGCCCCCGCTATCAATGCTGTTGGGTTACCGGCTAAGTACCCCTAGGATTGATCCCTAAACTAGATTACAAGAACAGCAATCAAGTAATCTCTATGGACATTGACAATTGAAGAAGTTTGAAGGAGGAAGATGATTGAATTCAGGATTTCATCATCACCATGGGGTTTATATAGGAAATCCAAGGACACCAAAATAACTACCAAAAATAACCACCGGAAGTTATAGGTAGTTATTTGTCCTTATCCAAAAGGCACCAAAATAACCACCCTTGATAACTACCGGAAGTTATTGGCGGTTATTTGTCCTTATCCAATTCAATAATTATAATTAATTAATTAATTACAATTAAAGAAATATAAACCATATAAAATGTTAATCCTTAATTAGACCGCACACGTACAAACCGTACAGAGTGCTATCAAACTCCGTTCACTTCTTCAATGTAAGACAACTCTAACATTGTAAACTAAACTTTGGGAAGACTATCTCCAACAATCCCCCACTTAGTCTTTACAAAGTAAGTATGTCTCAAACAGCCAATCAGCAAATGCATAAATGAAGGTATCTTTGGATTTGGACCTTCACTTAGTGCTAGATACTCAAGACTCTAACAAAATCTATGGATGCTTGTAGCATTGAGCCAAGATTTTGAAAGTTAGAATCGGAATACCAACACACATTTACCAATTAATTAAAAATGTCCACCACCGGGTAGCACCATTATGGCCATGTGCTAATCCTATTCATAGACATATACAAGAGTAGACCCAAAACTCTTGTCAGAGGCGGCACCACCTCTTATATCTAAATAGGTGAAGTTTCTCCAAAGAAAGTTTCATTAAGAGTTTACACTCACCCTCATAGTCAAAACTAGTTTAAAAGCTAAACTAGCCTAGTTGGTTATCAACAACATGTTATTACCACATTGAACCTTTTAACTAGTGTAGTGCTAGAGAAAAGGTTGGGTTTCCGTTGTCGCCAACTCTTTCACATGGGTCTCAACCCCATTTCACTAGACGTTCCAAAGACCAAGTCTTTAGAAAGTCCCTTGGTGAAAGGATCTGCAAGATTGTTGCAAGTTCGAACATAAACAACAATCATTATCCCACTTGATATCAATTGTCTCACATAGGCATGCCGTAAACTGATATGTCTAGATTTTCCATTATAAATCTTATTATAAGCTCTAAACAACGTTGCCTCACTGTCACAATGTAAAGAGATGGCTGACATCGGTTGTGGCCACAACGGTATGTCTAATAACATGTTTCTCAGCCATTCAGCCTCTTTACCTGCTGCAGCCAAAGCTAAAAACTCGGCTTCCATGGTGGAATGCGTAATGCATGTTTGTTTCTTTGAGGCCCAAGAAACCGCTCCACCCCCTAGCGTAAACACCCAACCACTCGTGGATGTACAATCGCTAGCACTAGTTATCCAACTAGCATCCGAGTAACCTTCAAGAACTGCCGGAAAGTTTCCATAGTACAAAGAGTAATTCTTAGTTCTTTTCAAATAACCAAGAATCCTTCCAATGGCTTTCCAATGTTCTTGACTAGGGTTACTCATGAACTTAGAAAGTTTGCATACCGCAAAAGCAATGTCGGGCCTAGTGCAATGAGTAGCATACATCAAACTACCTATAGCACTAGCATATTCAAGTTGTGCAACAGATCTACCTTCATTCTTAACAAGTTTACAAGAAACGTCACATGGGGTACTAGTTTCCTTGAAACTCAAATGCTTAAACTTATTAAGCATCTTCTCGATGTAATGAGACTGACTCAAAACAAAACCCCCACTATGTTTCTTAACCTTGATACCCAAAATAGTATCAACCTCGTTCAAGTCTTTCATGTTGAAACAAGAGTTCGAATACGCTTTGGTTTCATCAATGCCTTTCATGTTTGTACCAATGATAAGCATATCATCAACATAAAGACATATAATGACACCATAGTCCTTTGTAAACTTAGAATAAATACATCTATCTGCACTGTTATATCTAAAACCATGAGACAAAACAACATAATCAAATTTTTCATGCCATTGCTTTGGTGCCTGTTTCAAACCATACAATGATTTGATCAGCTTGCAAAACTTCTTCTCATTTCCATTCTAATAATACCTTAAGATTGTTAGGGAATTACAATACAAACTATGAATTACTACGAATTACAACAAAGTAAAACTATACTAACTACGATTAGGGACGAGATAACCTCTGTCCTTAAGGTATTATTAGCCCCCACTATCAATGCTGTTGGGTTACCGGCTAAGTACCCCTAGGATTGATCCCTAAACTAGATTACAAGAACAGCAATCAAGTAATCTCTATGGACATTGACAATTGAAGAAGTTTGAAGGAGGAAGATGATTGAATTCAGGATTTCATCATCACCATGGGGTTTATATAGGAAATCCAAGGACACCAAAATAACTACCAAAAATAACCACCGGAAGTTATAGGTAGTTATTTGTCCTTATCCAAAAGGCACCAAAATAACCACCCTTGATAACTACCGGAAGTTATTGGCGGTTATTTGTCCTTATCCAATTCAATAATTATAATTAATTAATTAATTACAATTAAAGAAATATAAACCGTATAAAATGTTAATCCTTAATTAGACCGCACACGTACAAACCGTACAGAGTGCTATCAAACTCCGTTCACTTCTTCAATGTAAGACAACTCTAACATTGTAAACTAAACTTTGGGAAGACTATCTCCAACAGTGCATAGGCGTGAAACGCCACGTGCGCGGGAACAAGGCGGAACCGGGCAGTAGAGCTAGCCGCCCGCGCCTACGCGCGAGATGTGGGGGCGTGCCGCTGCATGTTGCCTTAACCCGATTCTTCTTGTTTGTTTCTCTCCACTTTATATACCTCCTCCTAAACACAACCCTATACACAGAGAATAAGAAACACACATATGACCTAAACACATCAAACACAAGTGAATCCTATTCTAGAGCAAGTCTAGGGCATTCGGGATCGACTGTACCAGCCGAAATTCGTTCGTGCAAACGGGATTATTGGCGTTGCGTAACCTGGAGGACGGACGTCCATGATATAGCGTGCACTGAGGGTAGCGCGGAATCGTTTCTAAGTTCAGAGAACTTCAATTCTCACCCCAACAAATTTGTCCCTTGGTCTGATCGTAAGATAGGTGTCAAAAGTGTAATTAACTCCTATATTTCCATCAAAACTGTACTATACATACTCTTCTATATTTCCATCAAAATTGAACTATACAAACTCTTCTCCTCATCTTAAGCTCACTCCAATGCATGATGAAAGGAGTAACAACTAACAAGAGTACAGTGCATCTTGACTAGTTTTACGAAATTATATGAGGGTACAAATAGAGATCATATATCGTCTATGGAACCACGGTACGACATCTCTAACTTTATCGGTGTTTTGTTTTATTTCCGTGTAGATGCAAAAGACGGGCCATAATATTGATTTATCTATACTCCCTATCATTTATGAGGCCTTGTAACAAAAAAGAAATCATTTATGAGGCCTTAATAAAACATTTCACCGTTAAGTAAGCTGACGAGTGATGCATCAATTAGGCCTTTAACCATACATGACTACATATGCCTCCTTAAATAACCTACTTAAATCGTTTACAAAAGCGACATGACAATTATACGATATTAAAAAACCATTAACGTACGGGACCGAACCACGGCCGCAACCTTCCACTTATATGTGTAGTAATCTGTAATCAGCAAATGAGATTGTAGAGATTTGTATAAGGACGGCCAACATTGTTCCCTTAGCACGTTTACGATCTGAGCCTTCATCAGAAAAGATGGCGTCACAGAGCATATTACAGACAAAAGAAGAAGAATAATAACAAATAATAACATTATAATAAAAATATACTAGATATTTAAGATTATTATTATGCGACGAATGAAAAAGACACACAATCAATTGGAATCTTTAGTAAGGGACATGAAACATTGCTAGCTAGCTGGTTTGTACTAACTATTTTATATGTACATTCAATTTTATTTGTGAAAAGACTAAGCTTTTTGCAAAGGCAAAAGGGGAGGCCACAAAATAAAATTCAAGCTAAAATGTGGGCATATAGTATCACATTTATAAGTGTGACCATTCGACCAAAGTATTAAAGATAAAAGATCTCAAATAATATTCCATTTCACGTGGTTTATATCTAATTGGGTTTCAACATAAATCTCAAAGCTAAGAAAGTGAACTCATTGTCGTCTTAGTCAAAATCATTGCGCAAGTGAATTGATGCCTAGGAATATCACGAAACGGTCGAGGTTTTGGTACGGTACATGCTTATTGTCGTGTTTATGAAAACGGTAATGAGTAGCTCATAGTCACGAAACTTAATAGGTTCGATCTAAAGGAGGAAGTGATCAGGAATGAAGACGCCTTTTCAAATGGAGTAGGGTGTATTGAGTCAATGATGATTTGTTGTCGAAAAGAAGAAAAAGAAAGATTGGAGAGTGCCAATGTAGCGCATGCGAAAACATAAAGTTTTTATTTTTCATGATTTGAGATTGTCTAGTCTTTCCAAAGTGATTAAACTGTCCAGATAACAGGACTAAGCACTTCAATTCTTCACTTAGCAGCAAATAATACGCCACGATTTTCAACCAATAATGGCCTAAATTGCACACAGTAAGTAGTCGTAAATTTGAATCAAAGACACATAATACATTTCGAGCATACAACTGTGACTTGTGAGTGGAAGTGTTGGAAGCGTCTTTTGAAGTACGATAAGTGCTCCCTTTATTTCTCTAGCAAATCGGGTTTTGAGATTTTCTGCACCAGCTTTCGGTAGTACCAGAACAACAGATAAATCAGGGCTAGCTAACTCTAACCCAAGAGCAATCGTGCTTCACATGGCGAGACCAAGAATAACAGATGCCCATATCCTACAGCAGAACAACAGTAAGATCTTATACAGATAAACTGGCTTCTTCTGCCCGGCTTTTACAGCTAAATCTATGAAATTTTTACCATGACAACTTGACAAAACACTCTCAGCTTGTCACAGCTCTTCATACTGCAAGATTTGCCACCAACAATCTGCTAACTTCATAGCTGGGTCGACGGGCCAATACCTTCTCCATGGCATATCCTGTCGGAACCCTGCGTAATGTTTGAAATTGAAGGATAACAGTTGTTTTATACACTGAAGACATAAGCTAAGTTATGCATTATGGTTTATGAATGCCTTACTCTGTCAATTTTCGGAACAGAGACAGATATGCAGGTTTACAAGTTACTGAATACAGATAGATAGATGTCCGGCTACTAAGTCACGACTAAACGAAATTCCTCAAAGATCCAAGTAATATGATCTGAGTACACTCTAAAGACTACAGGCGAGGCGAAGACTCTGCACATTGCTGCACCATAACAGATGGTCATATAATATAATCAGACCACTCTGAAATAAATGAAGTGTGATCCATACTCTCTCCAGGGACATCCGCGTTCCTGGAGGGTTTCGCCTTCCCTCCAAGTAACCTAGCTGGGTTCCCTACCGCTGTTGTCCTTGGAGGGACATCGATCAACACAACCGACCCTGCCCCAATCTTAGCCCCATCACCAATCTTTATGTTGCCCAAGATTGTAGCTCCAGCCCCAATCAGAACACCATCACCAACCTTTGGGTGACGGTCACCACCAGCTTTTCCAGTGCCCCCTAGTGTCACATGGTGCAGAATCGAGCAGTTGTTACCAATTACTGCTGTTTCTCCAATCACAACCCCAGTGGCATGGTCGAATAGGATCCCTTTCCCAATGGTCGCAGCTGGGTGGATG
Source organism: Spergularia bocconei (assembly GCA_963457585.1). Lineage (NCBI taxonomy): Eukaryota > Viridiplantae > Streptophyta > Magnoliopsida > Caryophyllales > Caryophyllaceae > Spergularia > Spergularia bocconei. The sequence goes on from OY734949.1 coordinate 4,567,223, forward strand.
TCAACAGAGAAGACCTCAGATATTCTGGCATGGAGAGCAAGTGCCAGGGGACGCCTCTGCTGGTTCCACAGCTTGTAGGTGACACGATGGGCCTGACAAGCTAGAAAACCCTTGTAATTAAGGAGGCAGTGAGAGAAGGACACGCATGCAGGATCACGCATCCTTGCAGCACGTAAGTCGGCAACGACAGCAGCACGCAGGGGAGCATCAGATGAGAAGGTATTAAGGAAGAGGTCATACAGAAGCGTGGACAGCAAAGTGGAGGAACACAGCTTGTTGCCCAGGTGGAAAGAGATAGAACGTGCAAGAGATGAGTGAGAGAGGATTGTTGAGTATAGGTAAGATGCCAGTGCTGGTTCTGACTCAGCATCCCGGCGCGCCTCAGCTTTTATTTGCCCCCACACCCATGCCTCCTCGTCTTCGATAGACTCGCCAGGAAATTGTTGTTGAAGAGCCATTGTTGACATTGGCGAAACAAGTTCCCCTGCCGGCATTGCAGAAAGATCAGTGGGCGAGCCTGTAATGGTATTATCCTGCTGCGAAGTACTCAAACATGTAAATAAGCTAGAAGAAGATATATCTCAATGGAAGGGAAGTAAAAGTACAGAGAACTAAACATACTAAACTTCAATTATCTCTCTCTCTCTCTCTGTGTTTTTTTTTTTCTGAAACGAATTTTTAATTGCTTACCAAAGAACTATGTGCAACTTCAGAGTAACATGTACCTACACAGCCTGGCTGCAGGACTATCAACTATACAAGAGATTCTATCACCTATATTGTTAGCTACATATACGACTAGCAACCTCATAGAGGCCTTAAAATGAACATTCCAGGATACTATTCTTCCTAAAGGCCAACTCAAAGGTGAACCTTTGAGCCATGGAAGAGGTTTGTCACAACTCAAGAGAACCTCAGAATAAAAAAAAAAAAAAGGAAAAAGAAAAGCAAATTCAAGGCGAGTGACAAAGATGGTTCAATAACTGCTTAGAGAGGCTGAATGGCTGATGATAGAGCAACTGAAAAAATAATGTTGTTTTCGTATAAATTCCTCAATTTCCTTTCAAATCCTTTGAAAAGCAACAACATATGACACTTTTATTAAGGAGCAAAATCCACCACATCATTTCTCACTTTTCTAAGTCTCATGTAATTTTATTAACCAAACAAAAATGACTTAACTTCGTCCACTCAGAAACTGTAGGAATCGGGTCTGAAGGGATGAAGTTGGAAAAAAAAAAAAGCAAGCCATTTTACCTTGTTCCGTGAACACAATTACAAAGGACTTGGAACTAATGATATTGAGAGGAACTGTCTCTTAATAAAAAATCTCATCTTCCTTTCCAAAGCAGAAGATTTTGACGGAAAGGAAGCAAGCAATACAAACTTTTCTCTCGTTTTCTCCAATTCTTCATAACTAATCCAAACAAAGGAATACCTCCAATTCTTACGATTAACCAAACATCAAAGAATATGTTTGTTTTCTTTTCCCCTCACTTCCTTTGCAACAAAGTTGTAAACTTGTAACTTTGTTTACCAATTACAACCCAACTACTTTCATACAACTCAAATTGCCAACTCCAAATGGCCCGAAAAAAGGTTGTAAACGAGTATAAGTATCACAACAGCCGGAAAAGGAGATAGATACATCAAACCAATGCTAACTAGTAACTACAAATGCATCAATTACGAGCGACACTGCCATAACTTAAGGGGCCAAGGGTGTACAACACAAAAGGACAGGATGTTCGCGTTACAGCTAAGTTAGAGTTCATCACCGTGCCCCTTCATTACCCGAAACAAAAACGATCAAAGTCCGATTAAAATGAAATCATCAACCAAAAAAAGCTCTCAACTTGACAATTCTAGTATGCACCATCACTCCAGCCTTATCCCACAAACAAGCTAGGTAAAGAAACCAATTTCATCGAAACCAAAATCGATTAAACTCGATTGCTATAGCTACCCTCGGTTATACCCATACAACAATGCGCTTCTTATCCAACACCAACAAAATTAAACTCATAGAACATCAAAAATTGGGGAAAATTAACCCCAAAAATCAACTTTTTATATAACATTGACATCCCATAATTTCAATGTAATTAATTTGCACATAACAACAACAAATGCCCAATTTTTAAGGTAAAATTGATTAAAAAAATTAAAACAACTGTAATCATATCATATGCACAGAAAAATCGGATAACAAATCATATTATAAGGATTCAATTCGCCGAAAATGGGGCACAACATAATCTAGATTATAATAATTATAATTCCGAATCAATGAAAATTTTTCTAAGCAATTAAAAAAAACCCAATTTAATTAAATAAAAATGAAAACAATAGTAATAAAAATCGAGAAAAATATACCTGATTAATTGAACAGTGAAGGGTGAAAAAATCCGGGGTAAAATGTTTGGGGGAGGTGAAAAATGGAGAATTACAGTGAAATTTGTGAGAGGGTAACAATAATTTGGAGGGAGAGTAAGGTAAAGGCGGGAAGAAGGCGAACCGACCCGCCAAAAACATCCGGTAGAGGAGAGGGAGAATGAGAGACACACACAGATGACTAGATGAGCAGTGAAGCTTCGAATGTAAGCTTCTTATTTGATGGTTGCAATTGTTTTGGAGTGAAATATAGAATAGAATAATTAAAATAAACTTGCAAAGTCAGCTGTGCATGTGATCTGATCAAAATAGTATGATGAGGGTCCGCTCCATTTCGCGTTAGCTTCATTGGATAGATTGACTCAAGTGTGCAAGGGGCTAAGGGCACCTCCCATTATTATTGTTTGTTTGTGGGATTACGGTGATGAGTGTGAGAGAGTATAACACCTAGGTTTGATGTGTGTAACACTTTATCATTAACAATGAAATTAAATTTGTTCTATATAACCTAAAAAACTAGTTTTGCTCGATTGAAGAGACCTCTATGTTATGTCCTTTGTATTTATATTTATCATATTCATTATACATGGCGTACTCTCGTATGTATATCATTATAAATTTGTTAAACTCTAATTCTCTAAACTAGATCGAAGCATAAAAAATAAAGTAGGAGTATATGTTGTAGCGTAACATTTCAAACTAGTTCTCGCATAGCGAATTCAGAAACAATTTCAAAGTAGTTTTCGCATAGTAGATCTAGAAAACAAAATTCCCGGTATCCTAAAATTATTTTCAGTGTCCTCTATATTTTTAGATATACTTATAAACCGTAGTGTAAGTGTAAAAACTTGTGTTTACGTATCCATGTAGCGTAGCGTTTTGTGCAAAACACAAAGTTAAGAAAATGATCGGGACGGAGGGAGTAGTAGTCATTATAGTTTTGAGTCATGGAGCTATCCAGCTTGGTAGTTCCTAGGCGTGACAATGCTAGACGAACAAATTTATGATAAGCTAAAAATCGGATTGTGACTCTCTAGAAGCTACCGTCTTATAGTGGATTGAGCAATTTCCTCATCTGGACATAATACAGGTATAGGTACGAAGATATATAGATATGTACGAAGGTATAGGTATGACTTTATGAGACACCTAATAAAAATAATTCGCTGAAGGTTCACTCGGTTGCACGCGAATCTACTTAATGAGCCATAAAAATTAGTTCTCTAATTGAAAAAATAAAGTTTGGTTCACCACAAATGGTGGACTTAGTATGATGAGGGTCCAACCCATTCCGTGTGAAAATAAAATTACGTTATTAAATAAATAGATTCTTTATTCATACTAGAATAATGACAATGTTAGAGTTAAAAAGCTCTTTCGACGCTGAACTCTCTCAAGTCCGTAAGAGCAGATCTCCCATTATTGTGTGGATTCGATGATGGATGTGGGAGAGTATATAAGTTGTATAACCCAAGTTTGATGTCATCACGTGATGTTTTATCATTAACAATGGGAAAATCATAAGATATCCCTGGAGTTAAATTTATTCTCCGTACCATCTCACCCAATGTTGTGGCCTTGATGAAAGAATTGAAAATAAAATAAATTAAGTGTAAAAGGGTTGGGTTATTGTGAGAGGAGTACAAGAACTTCAAATATTCGGGGTACCATATAATAATTGTTGACAATTAAATAAATTTCGTCTATAATCTTAAAAAAGGGGGCACGAGGCATTTGTATTGCTCCACGTGAAAGAGCTCCATACATTCCCATATGACCTTTTGTTTGGTGGTGTAACACTACGGAATTCGGAAAGTGGTTTATGGAATTTGGAAAGTGGTTTATGGAGTTGGTTTGTCCCACATTGAGAAACTAAAGCTCATATGATCAGTTTATAATAGATTCCTACCATAATACTACCAACAAGGTCTTCACCTTTCAGAGCCCACGAGAGGATTTACGGGCCTAAGAGGTGACTACCCATCTTATTGGGTTGTGTTGCGACGTATGATGGATCGGGCTGTTACAGATGGTATCAGAGCAACCCTGCCACCGCGTGCTGAGTGCTGGGGTTAGGCCCATGTCAGCCGTCTAGCGGGGAAGATCTTGGACCTGTGTTGATGTTGGTATGGAATGGCCGAGGCGCGACGGGGACGCCGCGTTCTCTAAGTGGGGGAGTTTGTAACACTACGGAATTCGGAAAGTGGTTTATGGAATTTGGAAAGTGGTTTATAGAGTTGGTTTGTCCCACATTGGGAAACTAAAGCTCATATGATCAGTTTATAATAGATTCCTACCATAATACTACCAACAAGGTCTTCACCTTTCAGAGCCCACGAGAGGATTTACGGGCCTAAGAGGTGACTACCCATCTTATTGGGTTGTGTTGCGACGTATGATGGATCGGGCTGTTACAGGTGGGGCCCAATTAGCACTTGCAAAGGTGGTCCAGGGCAATATAGGTAGAGCGCACATCTCTCACGTGGCACAACACATTTGGGGCGTGGAAAATGTCGCCCCTAAAAAAACGGTTTTACTCGTACAATGTTTACATTTCTCATAAAAGAATTGAGTTGAGTAAATAAGGACTAATTGTAAATTGAGTTGAGTATGTAACTGGGGATTAACCGTAAATCTCTTCATAGAGCGGTAGTCAAAATAGAAAAGTGAGAATCTCTTCTATATAGCGTTTAGTACAGCTTGAGGGTGATAGACTGGTAGAGTGATAGTAGTAAGCATTTTGGGTTTGAGTCATGGAGCCAGGCAGCCCAACTAGGTAGTGCCTAGAAGTTCTAATGAGCCGAACCAAATTATGATATATAGTCACCCCAGAGCCCAACCAACTTATGATAGTATATAGTCACCCCTATGACTAAACATGATTGATAAAATTTGGTGCGCAATATCGAAAAATCTACGTAGTCCCTGTGCGATCTTACTTATTCAACAGTGTTTTCAAATTATATCAGATTTATTCAAATTAAATCAAAACAAATCAGTTTTATTCAAATCAAATCAAATCAAATCAAAATTATCCAAATAACAATCAATGAATCTAGTCTAAATCTAGTTATTAATTCGTCTAATTGCAGTTAATTTATCAATTCATTCAGTTCAGATCAAATCAGATCAGTTCAATTCAAATCAAATCAGATTAGAAAAATGCAGTCCAATCGCACAGTGCCTTAATGAGCCATACAGAAAAATAGTGAATAACCAATTCAGATTCCGTCCACGTGAATCTTAAATTAGTTGTTAGGTGGAGTTTGGTAGAAATAAAAAGATAATGTTTTGTGTTTAACAGATTTTTATTCTTCATATGAATCTTAAATTTAATATTTTTTTTGTTACAATCTTAAATTTAATATTAAAACACTAATTATCTTTAACAAAAATAAAATAAAAAATAGTAGTGATTTGTTTTATATAATAGAAATGAGGGAAACCTCGTTTATAATCATCACAACCCAACAAATCTCAACTCCAAAAATAAAAAAGAAGCAATGGAGGAAAGTGTTGGTTTAAAAGTGCAACACGAAGAAAATGGTGAAATAACAAAGACCACCGATGATTTATCGTTGACTGGAGTGGACAATTATTTGAGGTCTTTTCCACCTGGATATAAATTTGAACCATTTGATGATGAACTCATAGTTCAATATCTTCAACCCAAGATCAACGGCCAACATTTGCCTCCCAATTTGATGCATGATGTTAATATTTATAGGCACAACCCTGATCAACTCACTGGTACGTACATCAGAAAATTTTACTCTACGTTTACAATTTACCCTACCACTTTTTTAACCTGTGAATGTGCCCTACGACTTAGATTAATTACTGTTCGAACGAACTTGTAGAGTTTGTTAATTAATTAGTTTGACTGAATTAGTTTATCTGATATTAGTTTGTTATCGATGTAACCCCGCCCTTAATTTTTGATAAAGTGACCAGTGACAATAACATAAACCTATCAGGATAACACAAATTTCTAAATTATTAGATTGTATTGTGACATTATACGTTATAGTATTCATTTGGTATTGTTTAAACGAAATTTTGATAAAGAACAAAAGATAAAGTTTTACATATAACCGATTTGATTCCATGAACCTTAATTCTATTTTTTAATTAAGTTACCTTTTTAATTAAGTTACCGTATGAATGAACTCTGAGACTCTGAGACTCCGAGTCATATTTCCTTATGTTTCGTCTTGGTTATGACTACTAGTCGCATAAGAAAACTGAATAACTGGTTGCATAAGGAAATTGATTTAAACGCTACGCTACATCAGCTGTTAAATTTTGCGGCTTAAAGATTTCGTAGCATACATAATAATCTAAAGTGTTACTTTGTTCGATCAAAGTTTAGTCCACAAACTCTTCCTAGAAATTTATTTTGCCATTTTAGTAGAAAATGCAACATCTGTTTTTTTTTTTTGCTGTTATTGTTGATAAGCACGAATTCAAAAGCTGATTCAAAAGTGCTTGTTTGGACTGTTATTGTTGATAGCACGAATATAAAAACTGATACAAATTTAATTTTATGGACATATCTATTCAGCTGAATATAGTGCTCAAGGTCAAAAGATATGGTATTTCTTCACCTCGAGAGATAGAAAATACCGGAATGGAAAGCGCCCAAATCGGAAGGCGGGTGATGGATATTGGAAGGCTACCGGCGCTGATAAAGTCATCAAACATCATGATATCGAAGTTGGTTTTAGAAAAGCTTTGGTGTTTTACAGAGGAAAACCACCCAAAGGCGACAAGACGCCATGGATCATGCATGAATTCCGGCTAACTGGTCTTCCGCAGGTTAAAAAAAGTAAAACTACGTCCCATGAAGACACTAGTATGAGGGTATGCGCCTTATAAAATTTGAGGAGTTTTGATGAACTGTTTAGTTAGTACGAGTTTTTCAAAATGGATACGAGTATAACATGTCTTTGCCATGCATTATTATCTTAATTAGAACAAACTGGTTTGTATTTTGTTGATGTAATTTTAATCCAAATTACTTTGTGTTGGTTTGCGCGGTGTTTGTAGTTGGATGATTATGTGCTATGCCGGATATACAAGAAAGAAGATGGACCAAACAAAAACCGCAGGGCACAACATGAAGGTGAAGGTGAAGGTGAAGCTGAAGAGAAAGACGTCGGAGAACTCGAAACCTCGTCGATCGACAGTGTTACACCGTCGCCAAACCAGGACTATGGCGACTATATCAACATGTGCAGTACTACCAACATTGTGAATACCACCAGCATCCCACCAGTGAATTATCACAACTTCATCACCACACCAGTGAATAATAACATTTGCTATGGAATGAAAGGATTCAACAACAACCAACATATACAATATGGTAACACTCATCTTTTGGGTGTTAAAAGTGGTGATGATTTTGGGACTTATGCGGATCAGGGTTCCTTTAACGTGGAGCAAAACTACCAGCCTTTCGAAAATTACAATTTACGACTTCCATTGTCGATGGTCAATCCAATGTTTTCCTTTACACAAGATATGACGAACATAGACGACACAGATTCACTGTCATCCCTTCCGCCATACCTATTTCAGGATGCAAACTCTGATAGTTTAGGTAAGTAGTAGTATGTTTTTCAACAGGGTTTGTTGAGACTCTTTCAGATTTGTTCATTCTTAGATTTGCAAAAGGATTTGAAGTTATCCAACCTACTTCAAACTGAACTTATGAATGTTTGTTTCCATAGATTTTCTTTAAATTTGGTGACAAATTAATAATAAATTATATTCACAAGCAAATGTGTTGCACAAATGAACAACTCAGATGACAAGCATCATCTGAAATAAGCATGATTTTGCTAGTAAGACAACAGGGAACTCTGGGGGTTCTCCCATAGTGCTACGTTTGTTGCAGATAAAAAGTTCTGCCATTTTGCGCTGGCGTACCTTTCAAAAGTTCCAGCCGCGCTCCTTGTCCTTGTGGTTCTGCTTATGGACCTCTCTTGTTGGAACCCTTCTACCGTTGCCAAGCAAGACCCTTTGCCCCAACTTCCCTCGGCTGCCAATGGAGATTCTAAGCTTGTCCACTCCTACATTTACACCGCCTTTCCTAAGCTGCTGTTGCAAAGGGGACTTGATTCTTTTGTGAAGACTTCGCCTCAATGTACTGTTCATCCTTTTAGCCCCAGTCTTTAAAGCTTTAGGGCTGCATATAGCTGGCTCAGGCAAACAGTGAGCCTCCAGTACCTCCGTCTCTTCTTTCATCTCTGCCAAGGGCTGAGGTAATGGCAAAACAGTCGAGGGGGTTTGAACTGTCATCAGTGCGCTGGGTAATGGAATTAAAGAATTACGCCTTTGGTTTGATGCTGTAACCCTCTGCTGCACTATTGGGCAGAGTGATGCCCGGCCTGTTTTCTTTGGCTGCAAGGGTAGCTCACCCAAATCAGGATTATTTTCTTTCTCCATGAAATCAATGTGCCTGACAAAAGCGTCTGACAGTTGAAAGGATGATGGGGTTTTGTGGCCATTATGATCAGTTAGAAACCGAGAGGGGTTAGGCGAGTAAGCTGTGAGGTCATTGGTATTCTTGACAGCCCCCAAAGTCTTGGCTACCAGAGGTGGCCTATTAGGTGCAGTATTTTGGTCTTCAAACTGTTCTCTCCTTTGCTGTAGCTGTTGTTCAGCTATCTTAGTATCAACATGCTGTCGTGCCAACTTTCTCTCTACCAGGAGCTGTGCCTCCAATTCTTTGACCTGTAATATCAGAACAGTTAGTACACAAGCAGGAAAGGCAACTTAACACTCGGAACAATTGTTTATTCTGGTTAAAAGGAGACCATCACTATAGAAGTCCCCTTTCCTTCAAACATGTACGTCATGATCCAAAGTCGAAACATACCTTTTCTTGCAGGTTCTTGTTCTTCTGGTCCTTGTCTTTAACCTTCATCTCTAGATTGTGAATTGCTTCCTCCATTTTCTTAATCTGTACATCCTTCAACTTAGCCTCTTGTCTGGTTTTCTCAACCTACACATAATAAGCATTAAGCAGATGGCCATATTTGGCTTAGCTAACAAAGCATCCGGTACTGAATTCAGAGAGTAAGTATTACCAGTTGCTTGTATTTTAGAAATTCCGCGTTGTCTAACTGCTTCTTTGCAGGACCTAACTCTACTCCTTTCACTCTGTTAGCAAAGTTAAGTGAGCAAAGAGTCTCACTCAAGTCATTCTCAGTAGGACTGATCTGCACGAACATGAGAGCCTTGGAATCTCCTCCTGAAAACGAAAGATAAGGATTATCACCTAAACATACTTTTTTGATGACTAAGCTCATTATAAAGCCAGTGCTAAATATCTTGAAAGTACCTAGAGAATCCTGGAGTAGATGAGTAAGCTTAGAGTTCCTGCAAAATGATAATGTTAAGTAATAAGATAAGATCATAAGACTGAGGGAGATGTATACCATACACCAGCACTGAACTGTTAACACAGAACTCACCTAAACGGCACATGTGGACTTTTGTTTGCCAATGCGGATATCACATCGCCTAGAGCAGCAAGAGATCTGTTAATATTTTGCGCTTCCTTTAGTCGTTCACCTTGGGCTTCTGTCTTAGCTATCCGCTCACTACCTGCTAGATCGACCAACCACAACTTGCTTTTAATACACTCTCCACTTAACAAGTTCTCTCCCTTCACCATCACACAATGTATGCTGCATCAGAAATGAAGATTGCATTAAATTGGTTAACAACCGGAGGCAATGAGATCTGGATCAGAGAAGACTGAGGAGCTAACCAGTGAGACCGGCTACTATACTCGTTTGCAGTAGTCGACCCAACTGCCCTTGCGTTACTTCCAGTTCTTAAAACATCCCAAACCTCGTTCATGTTGCTCACATTTGCTTCAATCAACCCAGGAACATGGTGCACTCCTTCACTGAGCTGCCTTATCTCAAGCCTGGGAAACAGTACATATCAGATAACCAGAAGAGTAGCTTCAGTTCAGAGTTAAGCATTGTTTGTGGAGGGCTACCAAAGACACGGTTGCATTTGAAAGGGGCTCTAAGGCCTAAGAGGTTACTAGCCATTGAATTTGTCACGTAAAACTGGACAGAATGCTCAATAACAGTGGATTCATTTTTTGAAGAACATTAAACTCCCAATGTCAATTGACATACCTCTTTGAAGCTAAAGCCGGTTGAGTTCCAGAAGCCAACAGATCTCTTATCTGCTCATTGTAAACTTCCAAGACACTTACACAAACTTCATACCGAAATAGTTTCTGTCTTTCGTTGATAAGACGGAATAGCTCAGCCAAAGTCCTGTAATTGACACCACGTTCCTCTTCTGTCCCTTCCATGGTATAAGTTTTCCCGGTACCAGTCTGCCCATAGGCGAAAATACAGACATTGTAACCATCCAGAACAGAAGTTGCAAAAGGTGCTGTGTCCTCGAATACAGTATCTGCTTAGAGAAACTTATATGAGAACCAGTATTTCAAGTTATGTATGCACTTGTGAAACAGTAAAGTAGATGTTGAGCAGTGGCTATTTGAAGTCCACGTTACCTTGATCTGCTTGAGGACCGAATACAGCATCGAACTTAAATGTCTTTCTTTGGCAGCCATTTGATCTGATTGTAAGTTCTCCATCTCTAGCAGATTCAAAATCAACAGACACTCTAGCTCCCATAATCATCTCCTCTGTATGCAGAGGCCTACAGCGGCAAAAGACACGAATGTTACCTGCAAGTAAACAACAGATTATTATTATTATTATTATTGCCAGATTCACACTCCTGATACTAATGGAGGTTTTAGTGAATTTGTGAAAGCTTGGATGACTTTGGAGTACTCGTACCTTTCAACTCCAAAACTTTGTTATAAAGTTCCTTTCTTTGTTTCTCCCCATCAGTGATTTTAAGCTTCAGATCATCATGATAGGCGACTTGTTGAGTGACTAACAAAAATGAGATGAAAAGATTAGTATTAATCAAGTGAAAAAAACTACAGCTTGAATATTAATGATTGATCTGATATTGGTCTAATTACATGTGGCTTGAACGGTAGACCTCATTTCATCCATGTCTTGAAGGCACAATCTGTACTTCAGCGCCTCTTCTGATAAGTTGATATGCTCCATTTTCAAAATCTGAAATCTTCTAGTCAGGAATAAACGGATTTCACAACAACATAAGAAAAGCTAGGTCCTAAAATAACCAACAATTACCTTCAGCTGTCTCTTCAAGTCACTTAAAGCAGAGAACCATTTACTCTTTTCTTTCACTTGTCCCTCAACAGCAAATGCTGCAAGTCGATCAACAATCATTATTTGACACAGCGATGCACAGGTATCTCAAATGAAGGAAACAGATGGAAAATTGCACTACCTAAAGAACCAACATGCATTGACTTGCGCATGAGTTCACTCTGGAGCTCATGTAAGGAACTCAAAGCATTTTGGCACTCATTACTCCTCGTTTCGTTCTCTATCCTTAACTCCTCTATGGCCTTCCTTGCTTCTATTAGTTCCAGCTTTTGAGTTTTATAATCTTTCTGCAATTTCTCTAAATCTACTACCGCTTCAGAACCAATTGTATCCTCGTCGTGTTCCTTTATATCAATTCCAGTCTGATGCTCACTAGCGGCTTCCTCTTCTAATGTTGGATGTGAATTAATCTCAAAGGAACCATCTTCTCTCAGTCCACCTTCTTTAGAGGAGCGCCAAAATGATGAAAACTTCGAGGAGTCATGAGTATCCCTAGAGGCTTCTGTTTCGACTCCTTCTATGCCTTCCTCTAAAGAGAGCACAATAGAGGCTGCCATATGCTTCTGAGACTCATTCTCATAACAAATAGGAAAAGTTACAGACCTTTGTTTCGGGATATCAGGCGAACCAGCACACACAACTAGATCAGGTGAGCTTAAGGAAAACCCTAACATCGATCGTCCTGCAATCAGTGCCTCAACATTAACATTCCATTCTTTATCAACAGACTTCAAGCAAAATTCAAGTGAGAAACTCATCCATATAATGTTATTTACCCTTGTTTGTATCTCCTTTAAACAGATCGCAAAATCGCTGTGGACTGCTAATTTCCATGCTTTGATGCACCCCACTGACATCTAATTCATCAATTTCAAAGTGCCAAATTATCAGTCTTACATCGAAAAACCATATTTACCGAATAATGTGCACAATTCAAGGGTTTCATTACTACACGGATCGAGCCAGAAAATGTCATCAACAAAGGGGCATTGTGATTCTACATACTCTAGTACACTATAAATCCCAAACCCTATACATAATACTACAAATCTACAACTATTACCAACCAATTTTCTCACTGTAACGATTTTAGAGGCAGCTTTGGGCGAAAACATGTTACATAAAAACTAAAAGGGCGCTATCGGATTTAATAAGCGCCAACCTAATAGGATTAATCGCGAAAACAACAACATTACAACATTACCCCAGTGCGTCAAAGGCTCTCGAAAACAACAACATTATCTCAAAAATTTCACCAAAACATAATCATTTGCAAATTATAATTACAAAAAATCAACAGAATGATAACAATGAAATTACCTTCTTTCAATTTGCCGATTTCTAGGGTTTGAGAAATTGAGCTACCAGAAGCAAAATCTGCCAAAATGGGGCAAAACAAACAAAAACTGGATCAAACCCAGATGAAATTACTAGGTAAATTAGGGTTTAACACAGTAAAAACAGTAAAGAATTAGCTTTGATTTTACCGTGTGAAGTAGAGTATGATTCACGCGAAACGACGTCGGTTAACAGAAGTGGATCATGCCATCGATTATCATCTTCTCCCATTTGATAAACAAAAATTAATTGAATTTAATTATCTGGGTTTTTGATTTTGAACTGAATAAAAATGATTGAATTCAAAAAGATTCAAGATTTTCAGGTAAAATTTAATCAAGAAAATAAAAAAGGTGAGAGAAATCGAAAGAGGGTAAGTTTTTTTGGGAGGGCAATGATTGTAATTTACGTTAAAAGATTTTGATATTTTGTTCGTTAAGATACTGTTTTTTGTGTTGTATGACCGTTGGATAATTTTCAAATTTAAATTTTGTGAACCGGGAACTTGTTTGTTACACTTCTTTTCCATTTTCAGTATTGGGCTGGTTATATCCGAAACGATGTAGCCCAATATCGACGATATTGAACACGTCCTAAAAAATAATATTTATCGTAGAAGTGTATTGTCTTCAAGAAAGTGTTGTAGTTCCACTGTTAAGAGATAGTTGCATATGAAACACGTCGTATATAGAGAAATGACGACGTATGTGTGTAATTAGTCAAGCGGGCATTGTCGAGATGAAAACATAGTGTAGCAAAATGACGAAACCCAAATGGATGAGTTTTGATAATTGCCTGATGAGTAGGGAATTGGACTGGTTGTACAAGTTTTATACGTCCATTTCATATTTTTTTGGGTTGTTGCTAACTTGCATTGACGGCTAACATTTAACACTCCTCTCCTTGCTGTACTCTCGTCCTTCCTCCCATCGTCATGTCCTTCTCGTACGCATTTAAGACATAAAGTGAAGGCCGGTGAATTTCGCTAGCGTTAACAAGTCACGGTCGATATGGTACATGATTGCTTGACTCGAACTTGATCTCAAATCTTGAGCTTTGGAATTATCACGTAAACTGTGAAAGATATAGCTTATCTCGTTTCTATTACATTTTTCGTGCAATTTAAGGTAATTAAACTTGATTGTTTTAAAGCTTTGCATAGAGTTGCGAATCTTGCATGCGATACTTTCACCATTTTCCGAAATAACTTAAGTCCCTAAATTACAGTTAGAAATTCAATCATGTTGATATTTACATCGATCTTAAATCTTACTCTGTACAATATACACCAAATATCATTCAAGTTTCATGTACACATAACCAAATACATCAAATTAAGTATTTTTAACAGAACGATAATAATATCACATCGTTTGAAGGTTGATGTGTAAAAGTGAATTGGATAACTCATATATCCACCAAAATCATTGATGCATCAAATTAAGTCTTTTTAATGGAACAATAATATCACATTGTTGGTTGATGTGTAAAAGTTTGATAACTCTTAAGTCTTAACTCATACATCCACGAAAATCATTTATGCAGCGCGTGCTTTTACACTACCTTAGTACGGAGTATTATTTTTATCATGCTAGTCTTGACTTATTGATGGCCCAAAGGGCAAGAAAAAAATGCAAAAAAACAAGCCAATGAGAAAAAATCCGACTATAAATACAAGAAAGAAATCTTCCCCAAAAGGCATTTAGTCGTGTAGCACTCCCAACTATCTAGTACACAACAACTCTTTTTCTAGTGCAAAATTCTCAACTAAGAATTTATAAACACTTTTGCTACATATTCACATCAACCACAAACCAAAAAATGGCCAAATTATACATAGCAAGGTTCATAATGGAAGTTGCTCCACCAAGATTTGTCTCCATAAGTAGGAGTAGATTTGGTAAGTTTATGGAAACCATTGTTGAAGAAGAGAAGGAAGTTGGTGTTCTTGATCACATTAGCTCCTCTTCTGCCAATTTTCGCCGCGCCAAATCATCAAACTAACACTACTCTCTCTATATCTAGCTACATACATATATACACATCTATGGTAGTGTTTGAGACAAGGGGTTGTGATTCTAGCTAGCTCACTACTAGCTTCTACAACTTCGTGTCTTTTATGGTTATGGTTTCGATTTTTCACTCCCATATTGAACCCGACTTTTATGAGGTTCACTAGGAGTTTGAATAAGGTAACTAAATAATGTGTTGGTATCATTATCGTCTGGTGGTGGTACAAACTCGAGTACCTAGGAATTGGTGTTGCAAGTACGAAGATTTAGTAGAAATAACTTGTGTTTCTCTAATCTTTGGGTACTGCTCCCTCAGCTTGTTTTTTTCTACACCACCCTTATTTAGTCCTTTGTAATTTTCTTCCTATATATGCATTTGTATTGAGAAACAAGTCATTAATAAAGATCATGAAGCATCAAAATTTTGGTTATGGAACTAAGGATTGATCGATAAACAAGTGACGTGATTTTTACACTGCCTATTTTTATCTTGAATTTGCACTCAATTATTGGTACACAAGACATATATATCGACTGTGTGTAATAAATGGAGTGTAAAAATCATAAAGAGGTAAAGTAAAATCCACCATTGGAATGATATTCATACACTCGATCAATCGATCATGGCACAAAGTTAAGTCACAAAGAGGAGGGGTAACTGGTAAGAGACCGGTAATATCGATGAAGATGCATGCGATAGAGATCTATTTCAATTTTCCAAATGCAAGTAAAAAGTGATCTTACACTACTAATATGTTTTAAGGACAATGTCGCGGTGGCATAAAGTAAGCATTCAGATCAGTTCAAGTTTTCATTGATGTTTCACTGTCTATGCGATCAGTAGGAATCGCAAGCCTAAAACAACATTGGGAGTTAGAAAGGCGAAACTGATCATAAAGAGAGTGCAGCAAAAATCAATAGTGCACAAAACACAGGAGGAGTTGAGTAACAAGGCAATATTTCAGCTTCTTTCCTTTTGATATAGAAGATCTTTTCCTTTACAAGGTGTACTACAGCTGAAGTGTTACAAAATGCCGTCAGCAATGAATGTTGGATGTATTTTTGACTTACTATACAATAGACGGAAAGTACAAGATCATTAACATATACGACTATGTACAGCACGATCCCATGGAAGAAAAAATCATCCAATTTCATGCAGGCTAACAGGATCAGACTGTCGAGAAACATGGTGCACTGTTGTCAGTCGAACCTTGCCAACATCACAGCTCCTGGGAAGTGGGAATTTCAAGAATTGAGGCAATGATGGAACTGTGACTGAGGTTAGAGAACCATTCGGAACTCAATAGAGTTCAAAGATCTGTGATTCTGTATACTTGTTGATTATCATCGAGTAACTCCAGCGCCTTCAAGAGCAGCTGCTACCTGAGCTGAAGCCTCTTCAAGTGTCCGCTTCTTTTGTATTGCATTAAATGCCTCGAGAGTATCTCCTTGCTCAAATTCATCATAGTCCTCTAACCCTATTCCACATTCAAGTCCAGTACTTACCTGACATAGCAAAGAAATAATGTCTACTGTCAAAACACACGTGCATGAAAGCCAAGGAACTGCAATGCTCCCAACCCGAAAGACAATCCAGGACTTGGGTGGTCTATGCAACAGATGATACAAAGAAAGTAAAGAATTCGAAACAAACATGTTTCAACATACAAGCCACGTTTACATTCCCCGAGCGAAGAAAATCAGCTGAAGAAACATACCTCATCAACATTTTCCTTGACTCGACGCAGAGAATCAACTAATCCAGAGTGAACTGTTTTCCCCTTTCTCACAACTAGAATCCCACAGCCTTTGGTAATTTTACCTTCAGTCACCATGCATCCAGCAACCCGACCACTGCCACTACTGAATGTGGCTCGGACTTCTGCAGTACCTAGTGGCACTTGTTCCTGCAGAATAAGCTTTCAGTACCATGCTGACAAATGATTTCGGCAGGAAAAAAAATTATTTGGTAGACAGCAATTGCTCTTTTGTAAGGATACACAGTGTATCCATTCTCAGTCTAACTAATTCAACCAATGTTTTTCCTTTCTGAAATTGTTTCCAGGACCATAGATATTCGAAGAAATACTCCCCAGTATCTATAACAAATCACAAGTAGTTACCATACCTGCAGGATAAAAAAGGAAAAAAAAAGAACAGTTCCACCACATTCTTAGTCCTTACAAGGTTGTCAACCACTTAATTGTATCAGGAAAAGGCGAGAGTGTGTGTCCTCTGAAATCTTTTTCTTATATGAACAGATTTCACTTTTTAAAGTTAAAGAAGCAGAAAAGATCCGGTACTCCCAAAAGCATCCTAGATTGTCATACACTTTGACGCGTGCAGCAATCATCATATATCTTACAAACCCAGCCATCTAGAGGATTAGTTACACTAGTAGTGGTCAAAGATCATTGATTTTGAAAGGGGGAATTTGTTCTATAGATTGTTTTCCTTCAGCTTACTACTTGTCCTTTAAAGCAATTTGCAGTCTTTGTATCTAACTCCTCAAAATAGATTATCCTTCACATTTAACTCAAACACAACACAGTGCGAAGCTGCAATAAGTTCAGATGAAACAGCATTGCACCAAACTAGTAGAGGAAAGCAGAATTACCTCAACAGGATCTAGCAATCCTTCCATTGCACTTCGCACATCATCAATAAGATCGTATATGACTTTGTATAATCTAATCTCAACTCCTCTATTATCTGCATATTTCTCCACAGCACCTGGTGTCTTAACATTGAAACCCAATATAATGGCTTTACTAGCCACAGCAAGATCAACATCACTGGAGTTCACATCTCCGGTTGCTTGTAGTAGAAATTTAAGAGAAACATTCTCCTGAGGAAGAACATCCAACGCCTGTCTCACTGCTTCTATTGATCCCTGGAATTGACAATAGAAAACATATACCAAATATATCAGCTTTGCCAAAAAAAACATACAAAAGTGAGATGCATAATATGCACTACTGGGTTGTTTGGTAAGCAAGAGGTCATAAACATAATGGAGGAATCTTAATGAGTATCATGTAAATGTATCAGTTTTAGAATCTTAAGGAAGAGGTCTTAACAGATATTGGGAGAAAAGGGAGGGAAAATGTATCAGTTTTAGAATATCCGTACCTGAAGATCAACCTTCAATATTATATTTAGCTGATGTAAATCCAATCCAACAAACTTCCCAGACGAAACAGCAGACGCCAAAGATGACAAAGTGACCTTTCCATCTCCAGCCTTAGCAGCTATACGCTCCTCTCTTACAGACTCTGCACGTTTCTCAGCTCTTTCACGAGCAATATCAAGGGAGCTCACTACCTCAAACTCATCACCAGCAAAGGGAACATTATTCAATCCAGTAACCTGCATAGCCATCCATGAACGAGAGAAGACTACTCTAAGTTCCATTACGAATAATATACTTAATGCAACCTTATGACCTATTTATAATATGATATAATATAATGAAGCTCAATCTACGTCGCAAAAAACTTCTCAGAGTTGAAAAGTTGTGAGTTGTGATAGACTTTAGGCCAGAAGGAACAAGAAACCCACTTTTGAATCTATCCTCATTCGAAAAGATAATTACAATCCTCTAATTAATTAGACTTCCCAGCGCTGCTACCATTAGCCAAATCGATAATTTACAATTCAGGTTATGTAAGATGACATAACAGGTGAATACAGACAAAGGCAGAAACTGACCTGCACAGGAATAGATGGACATGCTTCATCAATACGATTCCCTCCATGATCAAATAAAGCACGCGCCTGTTAAGCAGAAGAGATAAATCAGGACCAACCTAAATTTCAGTTTAACACGAGTCCTTAAGAGTATGAGAGCATAGCCACCAGTCCACGAATACCAACCTTGCCAAATGCTTCTCCACAAACGACTACATCCCCCTGTTTGAGGGTGCCATTCTGCACGATGAATGTAGCCACAGGTCCCTTTGATTTATGAAGACCGGCCTCAATGACAATGCCCTTTGCCTCCCTGTCAGGATTTGCTTTTAACTCTTGCAACTAAACGAAATCAAAAGAGAAAAGAGTTAATTATGCAATCCAACAAAACTGCCATAGAGCATTGTATAGATTAGACAAGGGTTAGTTCTTCAAAAGCACATTAGCGAATTTATCTGATGACATCCTGATTCCAGATAGCCAATTTCTGGATAGATCTGGAGTATCTGAGACTTCTGGACAATATGCTTAGCCCTAACGTATCAGGTGACGATTTAATAGATACCACTGTGCCAGTACTATCGTACACATATAAAAGACAATGCACCTAGAACAAATACTACCAATAGTCTTCTTACCTCTGCCACAAGCATGACTGTCTCCAGTAGCTCGTCTACATTGTCACCTTTAAGTGCGCTAATCTGCAACAAGAAGATACAATTGAGTATTGGTAAGGATTTAGAACTCAAACTAAGATGGGAAAAAAGCACCAGAAGAATGTGCCTATATGTAATCTATTCCAACTGAAGTACCTTAATCATTGGGACATCACCACCCCAATCTTCTGGCATTAGACCGATTGATGAAAGCTCTTGCATCACGCGATCTGGGTTAGCGCCATCTTTGTCGATCTTAAATACGCAAGGGTCAAAACAATGAACTTTCAAGTTAAAACAAAAAAAAAAAAATGAAAAATGCTGAGCACAATAAACTAAAATTAAAACAAAACTAGGGGAGCCTCATAGCAAATTGTCCTTTCTAGTTTCTATCATCGCTCATGTCCTACTATATTGGTTTGACACTATATGTCTCCTCAAGTACTACAGGCAGACACTCGACAGCTGGAGATAAGTACAGTCGACCCCAAAACATTGTAATTGTCAAAAGCAGCCACGTCCAACAACTGGAGTCGTGCCCGTTTAAAGACTGAGGAACATAGCTGTCCAACAATCCATGCTTGCAACCTCATATGATAATGTTATAAATATCTGCAACTAACTACATCCATAAACAAATCGGCAGCTATAGGAAGTACCTTATTAATTGCAATCACTATAGGTACACCAGCTGCTTTGGCATGTGCTATTGCCTCGTTCGTTTGAGGGCGTATGCCATCATCAGCAGCTACGACAATTATAGCAATATCCGTTACCCTAGCTCCACGAGCACGCATAGCCCCAAAAGCCTACAATGGGAGCATTTAGAGGAAATTAGATTATGTAATTCCAAAATTATCATGCAGAACACCAGAACAGGAACTAACTACTAGGAAACTGCAAGTGAGCGATGAGATGCTCCTGGAAATCTTTGCAAGAATGAGAAAGCTAAGAGTTCACAGAAAGGCCCATAGAATATACAAACAATATGCACTAAAGTGTGTTTGAGTGTCCAAAATTACCTCATGACCGGGTGTGTCAAGGAAGACACATGGAAGCAACCTGTCATCAACTGGTACTTCCACTCTATAAGCTCCAATGCCCTGGGTAATCCCTCCTGCTTCAGAAGCAGCAACCTGTAGAATAAAGAGAGAAAATAGATCTCTAAACTCAGATGGACGGGATCCATAAATATAGACAAGTATACACAATAAGCAGGAATTTCGTCTTAAATTCATAATCTAAGAGTTGAGACTCACCAATAAAATGGAAAATAAAATAAATACACAAGAAGCTAGAAATACAGCTCGATGGATAAAGATATAAATAGGCTTTACAAACCAAATAAGCAACACTTTTCAAAAAAAAAAAAAAAAACCAAATAAGCAACACTTTATCAGTCAATATCTCACTATTATCAAGGTTTTAGTTAGTCCAGATCCCAAATTTGCATCAACTGAATTTCTCTTATATACAGGTAGCACAGGAGGTAAAAATTCTCTTGGGCTCCCATCAAAGTTTGTTTGATTTTGCATTCAGAAGAAAGTATAGTAACTATCAATTTACCCATTAGAAGGGTGGGAGACACCAGAACGCGAGACAAGAAAAGAAATAAAACATGTAAGTTAAAATATTACCTTAGTCTTTCGTATATAATCCAGAAGGGTTGTCTGCCAACATAAACTAGCAATGTTAGAAAGCTGCTAACAGCAATGAGAAAACATTTCAGTGAGAAATAACATGAAAGAGATCGCGTACTACTCACCTTTCCATGATCTACGTGGCCCATAATAGTGAGCACCGGGGGTCTATCTTGAAGATGATCCAAATCCTCTTCATCAAAGATTTCCCTCTTTCTGGCCATTTCTTCCATTTCAACAGAAACTATGTCCAAAACCTCCACATCATACTTTTCACAAATCATCTTAACCATGTCCTTATCAAGAGTTTGAACCCCGTCAGGTTTAATTCCTTTAGAGTATAGGTAACCAAGAATTTCGCCTTCACTAATAGCCAAGTTGTATGCTAATTCCTCCGTCGACATACCGTCCTCTTCAACCTCTAAAATCTCTACTTTAACAGGAGCTGCATCTCTGGCTGCTTGACGCCTGGCAGCCTTGCGGCTTGCCTTACTCCATTTTCTCCCTTTACGAAAGGACAGACCCAGTTCAGATGTATCATCATCATGAATCTCATTCTTTAAACGCCTCTTTACTCCACCAGCAGGAGCCCCCTTCTTCCTGTAGTCATCTTTAAATTTTCCTGAGGGCATTTTTGCAGGTTTTGGCGGGGCGATCACTGCTTGAGCAACCATGGGATCAACTTTAGACTTTTTTGACGCAAACTTGTCAATTAGTATTGGCTTCCTCTCTTTTTTTGCAGCTTCGTCCTTCTCAACAGTTGCTGGAGCAGATCCAACATCCTTTAAAACCGGCTTCTTAGGAGCAGGAGGTGGAGCCACAGCAGGCCTCGCCTGCAACCGTACCTCTGGTCTTTGGGGCGACATGGGAGGTCTCAAAGGGGAATTAGTTTGGCTATCCAATTTTACTTCTCCCTTCGCAAGGGTTCCCACTGTCTCACTGGTATCAATTTTCGGAGATTCTTGAACTGTCTTTTGCACAGTCGAAACAGGGTTCCCCTTCCGCCAAACACTCTTCCCAGTGCTAGGCTTCCCTTTAGGTGGTGGGATATTTACAGGTCTACCATTTGCTGAAGCACTACTTGCTCTAGGAGCTGGTCTATATACAGATGAACCATCTTTCCTACCATTACTTTGTGAGCTTGAAGTTTCTAATTTCTCAGCCTTCTCAAGCACCTCGTCAAGAGAATCAATAACCTTCTTCCTCTCGTCTACATCTTCTAACTTCCCATTACTCGACCCTCCATCCCAACCCGCCGAATTCCCACCAATCTTACGGTCCCCATTAGACCCCGACTTCAAAACAGGCTTAGGAGAAGGCTTTAAAACTATATCATTTCCCTCTCCTTTACTCTCTTTATACGTATTCTCGAGAGAAACGGCACCCCCTTGGTCCGAAATGTAATCAGTAACAACAGACAACCTACAAACCGATACATACCGCCATCTCTTCCCCCCTCCCAAATGCCGAAAATTGCAACTACAAGCCTTTTTAGGATATGAAACCCTCTTAACTAATGAAAAGGATACCTCAAAACACCCTGAACAATTTGCAGCTCCAGAGCTCCCCAAACTTACCAGGGAAGCCATTGTTGCCATAATTGCTCTTAAACCTCAGAATTTACTACCATCAGCATACAAACATCCCCAAATGCACCACCCCCAAAACCACACAAACTAAACTTAACCCACACGATTCCACTAAACAACAAAGAGATTAAATTGTATTAGCAACAACCCCAATTCATTACCACAGTAAAAACTATCAAATTTCACTCAATTTTTCACTACAAAATGAATAATTGGCAGAACTATATCATAAACTCTTAGAATTTAAGGGTTTAAGAAGCAATAATACAGCATAAAAGAAAAAACCCAGATAAGAAAATGCTGAATTTGAAGGATAATGCAAGAAATGGATAAAAATTAACAAGTACCCAGAAAAAAAAAGATCGTACCTTTGGATAGGAGAAGATATAAGGAGCAGGGAAATATTTTTGAGGTGATAAAAAAAGAGGGAAGAAATAGCGTGACACTCACAACACACAAAAAAACATAAGAACACAAGTGAAGGGCTTAGCTTTAGCTCAATTGGGATTTTTACAAATGCTTGTGTGGCTTCTTCTCTACCTATCAATTGTATTTTCTCTTGATAAGGGCCTTTCTTTCAATTTCATCTTCTCATTATTATGAAGTAGTAGTACTAGTATTACATCTTCTAGATTATCGATTTCGAGACATCTAGTTAAGCAGAAACAGTAGTTTATAGTTTAGTGAAGTGTATTGTGTAGAGGTTGAAATAGAGGCGATAATAAAGAGAAATGTGCATCGAGTAATATGTGTCAAATACGTGTACTTGACGGTTGACGGTTATCATGTTTGTAAGACGAGTAATAAGATTGCTCATTTGGAAGCTCATTTAAGATACGTGGGTTATATCACCCGTGTGTGGGTTGACAATGGCCCTTTGAAATACTCGATGTTGCGGCAGCGGTCTTTATAGTTGCAGACCTGCAGTCACGTGATTTATCTATGTCGAGATTTTATGTAAAAAAAAAGGGTCTTTGTTACAAAAGCTAGTGAGTAGCCAAAATTTATATTATTCCCCGATCTAGATGGATATTGAAATTAATGCTAGTGAATGAATTTTCAGTAGTTTAAATATCTTCGAAAGGAAATTAAAAAGTTCAACAATATAATTTCTTTCTAACTTTCTTTTGCACAAACTACATAAGATGAGTCGTTTAACCTATTTTGTGTTCATCATCATATTAAGCAGTGTAATTGTTCAATCAACCAATGCCTCAACGTTTCATATCAAATTCTTTAACTCTATGTCAGATGCATTTAACATCCATTGCACGTCGTCCAAAGGCAAGGATTTAGGAGCAAAGACACTTGAAAAGGAAGAAACATATACATATCAAATTAAAACCAAGCTTCTTTCTACAGTTTCCGTACATTGCAATGGCAGTTCTTCTGAAAAACACGTGCATTTCTTAGCCTTTGAAGATGATAAGGAGTTTACGAAACAATGTGAAAATGACACGCGTATATGTTTATGGTCAGGATCTGATGATGGAATGTTATTATATGATTTTATAAGACTTCAATGGAAAAACATGTATCATTGGGGTACTCAACATCCCTTATACGTAGGAGGAAAATAATCGTGCATTCACTAAGAATAATAAAACTAATACTGATTGTGAATTACTCAATTTGTTTTTAACAATTATATATTCACATTTTATTTATTACATTGAATATTACCCATTTAATTTGACTAAATTTTCTCCTCATACAATGATACCCTCCTACACAATGTTACATTTGCCTTCAAGGATTGGTCCACAATTTTGGAAACAATTCAGGCCAATGGAGGGAGTATATTTCGATATTTGAACTCGATAAGAATTGCATGATACTATGTAGAATTTGTTGATGCATATGTATAGGTTGGAATACTTAATTCACCTTTTGTATACATGCACCATAAATATTCTAAAATGTATCTATCTTGTACGGACCTATATATAGATTGCCCTCTCATAATAATAAAGGTGAGTTTTTCCAACATATTCTTATTATTTTGCTACATGATGAGATCCATTTGATATGTGTGCGATATGTATCAAAATAGATGAAATGAAAAATTACTTTTAATATCGATATGAGAGACATTATGCAAATGTGTGATTTGCGTCAAATACATGTACTTGACGATTAAGATATTTGTAAGATGGGTAGTAAGGCTGTTGTGGTAGCTCAGTTAGGACACGTGGGTTACTTCACCTGTGTGTAGGTCAACAATGGCCGTTCTAATGTACTCGCACTACGCCAAATTTAGCTTTATAAAGCACTCATTATACAACGATTTTTATAGCCGCGGTCATGTAATTTATTTATCTCAATGTTTTACCTTAAAAAAGTCTTTGTTACAAAAGCTGGTGAGTAACCAAAATTTGCACAATCTACATGGATATCGAATTTAATGCTACCTATTGAATGAATTTTCAATAGTTTAAATATCTTCAAAAGGATAAATACCAAGTTAAACAAATATTTTTCAAAATTTTTTCGCACAAACCACATAAGATGAGTCATTTAACCTATTTTGTGTTCATCCTCATATTAAACAGTGTAATTGTTCAATCAACCAATGCCACAACGTTTCATATAAGATTTTTGAACTCTATGTCAGAAGAATTTAACATCCATTGCACGTCATCCAAGGGCAAGGATTTAGGAGCAAAGACACTTGAAAGGGGAGAAACATATACATATGAAATTAAAACCAAGCTTCTTTCTACAGTTTCCGTACATTGTGATGGCAGTACTTCTCAAGAACATGGGCGTTTCTTAGCCTTTGAAGATGTTAAGAAGTTTACGAAGAAATGTCATAATGATATATGTTTATGGTCAGCATCTGATGATGGAATGTTATTGTATGATTTTAGAACAGATAAATGGAAAAACATGTATAGTTGGAATACTTAATTCACCTTTTGCGTAGGAGAAAAATCAATGTGTATTACTCCACTTGTTTTTGCCAATTATGTATGTGTTCTCATTTTCATTTTTCATAAATTACAAGAAACTCTTCCCTTTTAATTTGAGTAAATTTTCACGTCGTACAATAATACCCTCTCACACAAATTATGTTACATTATCCTAAAGGATTAGTAAAAGAAAAAAAGATGGAACCAATTCCCCGAAATAGAGGGAGTAAAATTTGATATTCGAACTCGATAAGAATTGTATGATAATATGTGTCAAATAGATGAAATGAAAAACTACTTCTAATATCGATTATTTTTCAACTCTAATGCAACACGGTACTTTTTTTTTTACTTTGTCCGCTATAAAAAGTTAGGTAACTCGGATAAGTGTTGCAAAAACACACAAAAATACACAACAATATAACAATTACTTTAAAATTTTGTTTGTGAAATTACAATTTTGAACATGACTACCATATATACGCGTAATATAATAAATTTTCTTTATAAAAACTCGTCGGGCTCTCTTATAAGTGTTCAAAAAATCTACTCCCTCCGGCCCACCTCAAACGCCCCATGTAAAAAACGATCCCATATTGGGAAGGGTTTACAATCTACTCGCTTAATCAAAGTTCCAAAAAAATTGCATGGTAAGTTAGAGAGAACTCTAATCTAATTCGCTTTAAAAAAAATTTTGAAACTTTGATAACCCGATTAGTATGTACACCCTTCTCAACACATGAGTATTTAGGGATGGGGCGTTTGAGATGAGACGGAGGGTGTACTAGCTATTACCTATATCACTAAATAACATAAGTTAAAGTATAATTTGGTTGACCAATCTAAATGGATATGGAGGTTAATAATAGTGAATATATTTTTGATAGTATAAATGCCTACAAAGTTAACAGGATCGGAAGAGTTAACAAACTTAGTTGCTAACTTTTTACATAAATTAAACTAGACATAAGAAGATGAGTCATTTAACATACTTTATTCTTGTTCTCGTATTCAACAATGTTCTTATCTCATCAACTAATGCCTCAAAGATTGTTATAAATTTTTCTAACAACATGAGGAATGAGTTAAACATTCATTGCACTTCAAGGGGGAAAGATTTAGGATCACAGACAATTGGAAGGTACCGACAATATAGCTATCAAGTTCAAACAAAGTTTTTTCGGTTGATTTCAGTATATTGTAATGCGAGTTCTTCTCAAGGGCACATGAACTTCTTAGCATTTAAAGAACCTTACAAGTTCAGGAAACAATGTGAAAATGATCTATGTCGTTGGCAAGCACATGATAGTGGGATGTTCTTCAATGACTACAGCTCAAGAAGGTGGAAAAAGATGTATGATTGGGAGAAGTAATTTTCTATTTCATTGGAGAAATCTAAATAAGAATTTTATGTTGTATTTGAATTCAATAGTAACAATATGATAGTACTAAATATGTTTTTATATTGATATGTTAATCAAAACAAAAACAAATTATCCATTCTAGTTATATAGACACACAACTTTTCACCCTTAACTTGATAAATACCAATTATAATAATATCATATAAATAAGTATTAATAATCATCTTCTGATCTAATACTATATATTAAAACCTGAAACCAAGTCTTTCCTACGACGACACTTGGCACACATTAATTGGACAGAACATAAAAATATCATTAAATACAATTATCAGTTAGGATATGGTAGTAAATTATCATACATTAATTGGATAGAACATAAAAATAGCATTAAATACAATTATCGGTTAGGATATGGTAGTAATAAATTATTATAGAGTAATATATATAGTATTAGCTAATTTATGGAAAATAATCATTATGGTAATTTATTAGAACAAAAATAAGGTAACATTTTTTTTATAAAACGTGTATAAACAATATAATATATAGCCCGGGCGTGGCACGGGCATGCAAACTAGTTTCTGAATTAATTTAATACACGATTATTGGACTCCAACTTTCTTTGTATAGAAGAAAAAAAATACCAATTGTGATAATCTGATGAGTTCAAAAAGAATAGCTTGATGATATGTTGTTATTATTTTATAATTTTCTCTATTGCTTATATAATACACTAGCCCCTATCGAACGCTATATTTAGCCCAATCTTAGCCACTAAGCATGGTTCATATATAGGGAGACAGTCTTTAGCAACAGGGTTGAGCTTCTCAGCAACAAAAATCTGGCACCTGACTTGTTAATGTGAAATTGAATATTTAGAATAAAAAACTGATAGTTTTGTTTTCTCACACGATTATTTATAATGTATGACTTTTTTAGTTTAATTAATACAATTTGAGTACATTTAAAAAAAAAACTCAATTTTATATTATTACTTACATTAGGCTGTTTTTTCACGAATTTAGTCATACATTTTGATTTCAAAATGATAACATACCCTATGTAAAGGTTGTCAACTTAATTAGTAATAAACTAGGTTGTCATATCAAATAACCTTAATCGGTCAGAGACTAAACAAATTAGTCAAATGAAGCCATTTTAATTTTACCCTTTACCTAGTTTGAATGATGTACCAAAAACACTCAATAAAGGTTGAAGAACATGAGTATGAATAGTATAAAAAAACATTATGAGGATATCTTACTTGATATCCTACCTAGTTTAAAAAACCAATCCAAGTGGATATATACCAAAATAATTAATTACGTGTAAATAACTTCCAACCTTGGATATATATACACAAGAGTAAACAAATTTGTATGTACCACTATCTTGTATCTGTTAAATAAATAAATAATGAATCGTCTCAATTGTTTCATGTTTGTTCTCTTATTAAACTATGTAGTACTCTCTCAAACTAGTGCTAAGAAGATCCACCTTCAAATAGAGAATAACATGGCAGACACACTCACAGTTCATTGTAAGTATAATGGTGAAGATTTAGGAGAGAAGGAAATCAAAACATTGGAGAAATTCGAGCATTGGGTTCATACAAAGCTTGTGGGAAAAGCCAAAGTAACTTGTGAAGCAAAATGTTCAGAAGGACACATGAGTTTTGTGGCATTTAAAGAAGGCAAGTATAAACAATGTGGTGGAATTATTTGTTTGTGGGTGGCAAAAGATGATGGCATGTATTTGCACGACTTTGCCTCAAAGACAAGTGAAAAGATGCATGATTGGGTTGCCAGTGCATAATATGTGAAATTGTTATTCGGATTCATCATGAATAATTTTGTTTAAGTTATTTATTAATTTTAACATTTTACTATATTCTCTACTATTTTTATTTTACATTCTAGATACTCCCTCCATTTCATTAGGTTCTTTGCATTTGTTTGAATATGTGAGAGGAATTCAAACACAATGCAAAGAACCTAATATAATGAAGCGAGTATTTGGTTTTGATTTGAGAAGAATTTAAAATGATGTTTGATTTGAGAAGGATTAGATTACCGGCTTAGAAGACATCTTACATGATGTTTTGAAGCATTTTCCAACTCTAGGAAATTACATAAAAACATCACTATATCTATATATTATTTGACATCACATACGGATATATTAACTCAACAAATACAAATATACTCCGTAGTAGTTAATTACTTTTTTTTACAAAGATAAAGATTATTACACTTAAACCTTTTGATTCGTGTTATAAGTTATCATTAGACAGATTATTTCTTCGGCCAACATAAAAGTCAATACATTAGACAAAGTGTATGTCTTATAATACATATAAATTCTTATTAATTAGTTTCAATTTTTTTTTTCTACTTTTCCTTTACAAAATGATAAATTGCATTGTTCAATAGAATTATGAGACACACATGCAAAGAGTAGATATATATAACTCCATTGAAACTTGCCTACCTAAGCCTAAGACGACTATATAATCAGTTCATCACTAGTACTCGATCTACTTAATTTCATTCTCCATCACTTCTCTTACTTGTATTATTTTATGGATTATCTCTAATAAAAATGAGTTAGTAAAAGTACAAGATCAAATTTTTAAAATTCGAGGGTATATCCGTATATATAAATTAAAGACGAGTTTTAATAATTTTTAGCAGTTTTTAATGTAAATCGGACCGCCTTACACAAGAATTTGCGCATGCCTACATTCGTACAATGATATGCGAGAGCTCTCGCACTTGGAAATGCGTGGTCTTACCATAATGACAATTAAATGCTCCTACCATCTACCTTACCTACCATTACTATTTACTCCCAACTTACTTAGCTACGTACGTAGTAGTGTCCACTCTTACATGATTATTATTGTACCACTACTACTTCATTTCTCTCATTCATTCATTCTCCTCGCGAATTATTTCTTGATCAAAAATACAAAACAAAAAAGATATATAGAGGGCATGGCGGAGAAAGTAGAAAAGGGTGGCGCTGCGGTGGTGGAGACGGCGGAGGATGGTAAGACCGCCAGCATGCGGTCGGCGGAGACACTACTAAGGTTGCTGCCCTTGGGACTTTGTGTGGCTGCCCTGGTTGTTATGCTGAAGAACTCTGAGACTAATGATTATGGCGCTCTTTCCTACTCTGATCTTGGAGCTTTCAAGTAATTATTTTCCACTCTTTCTTAATAATTTGTACGTCTTTGTTAGTGTCTTGATGAGTGGTAGATATAGTTTTGATTTTACGACAAGTTTTGGGTAAAACAGTTCTACGTAAAGAGTAACATTATTAATTATTTAAACAATTTGGTCGAGTTTTTATAGTTTGAAATCCTATATAGCATTCACTGTGGCATTTTTATTTTGCATGTTTATGTTTAATCCCTAGTCTCCAACGTACTAGTATCTATGTTATTCTTATCATCTTAATTAATCCCTCTAATATGCCTCAAAAAAAGCTTAATCTCCTCTAGTAATACCATGAAGTCAACTTTGTGATCTTTTAAGGGCAAACTAATGATCTTTTGTCCCTCGTTAAATTCACAAACAAGATGTTTAATTTGGAAGATGATTATTCTAAGGAGAACTAGAGAAGTATATTATTTCTCCAAGTATTTTATATATGTGCCCGGACAAATTTACCCCTTTGCGGATTCTCAAAAACACGCGGGTATATGTGTCCAAGATTTGGTTGCATTGTCAATTTATGAGGTCAAAATAGTAATTTTGGGAGGGCAAAAGAGTAATTGATAATTGGTTTTGTTTGCATTAGAAAAAGCTTCTATAGGGAGCTTTCAATTTAACATGTCATCAAACCCACACATGGTACTATGCTAAGTGTTTAGGTAAATCATGTGATGTTGTGCCTTAGACGTAAATGGTAAAATCGCATTAAAATGTAATGACTCAAAACAATGTAGACAAGTAAAAAAAGTGTCTATGCCTAGTTTGTAGTAAAAATAATTAGAGGTGCAGTAAATTTTGTGGTATAATTTATGAAATGATGGATTATAAGGAGATAGAGACAATCAAGGGTCCTTGATTTTGGAAATAAATAAATTTAAATTTCTTTCTATTTATAGATACGTAACAATATTGATTTTACTAAAAATGTCATAAATTTACTGCAAATATCTTAAATTTACTACACAATCATATTTTTTACTACCTACCACCTTTAATTTACCACACTTGATTATGGTATAGACAATTTTTCTATTGTCTATGCATAGACTTCTAGGATGATCCTTTCTTTTTCTGACCATTGCCTCGTAATTTAATTCTACACTAAAAGTAACATTTACTGAAGTTTACGGTCGAAGTTTGATTGTCATCATCATAAGAACGTACATTGATAATCATTGAGGAAATAGCCATGATTAATCAATAGTTTTAACAAGTACTCCGTAGTATTTAGTACATATACCCAATTACCGATCATAGATTCATAGGTATCTGCATATGAAACGACCAAAACAAATAAAACGATGATGAGATTAATCAATGGAAAAAGCGAAGAGTCAGTTTGATATCGTATTTAGTTTTCAATGAGTAATTACGTAATTGGCCTAGCCCAATAATTTTGTAGAAAAATAAAATATGGAGGGCATGGGTATATTCAATATTGTCCTACAACAAGGACATCCGAGTTCCTATCCTCCTTAAGTCCTTAAATCTGCCATACCCTTCTTTCTCCTCTTGACGTAGATATATTTCGACCTCACATTTTATCATAAGACTTTAAGACAGAGACTCATAACACTCATTTTTTTATAATTTATGGGCCCTTTGCAATTTTGCATGTATGAAACTATGAAAGAAGGATAGTTAAGCAATCCAGAGGGACATAAATCCTAACGCACGTTAATTACGCAAATATCAGCTACCTCAACGGATAAGATTATTAAAAACGATCAATAATTGGGTATCGAACTTGTTCATCACTGCGACTTGATCATAAGTAACGTCTTTGCACTTTCGTAGACAAAGAATCACTCAAATCTATATGTCTTGCTCCTACATTGATAGTTTGTTGGTGGATTCCTACATTAACAATCAGGTTAAATTGTTCGATTATGAGTCTTATCCAGCCATCATTTTGTGCTATGCAGATACCTGGTCCATGCCAACGGCGTGTGTGCCGGCTACTCTCTCCTTTCTGCGGTTGTCACAGCCGTTCCACGCCCTTCCACCACATCCAGAGCTTGGACCTTCTTCGTCTTGGATCAGGTTAGAAAATATCCCATCATACCCGAAGTCACCACGCCCGGTTCAATAAGATTTTGAACACTCCCTTATCGGGCCTATAATGTATTGGTCGCAAAATGGCCTTTTTCTTGTAGCCGCAAATTGTATAGGTTACTCCGGCAGCTGCTAACGCGAAATTGCGTGTTTGTGTGCAGCTGTTCACATATGTAATCCTTGCTGCTGGAGCTGTATCAACAGAAGTTATGTACTTGGCATATAAAGGTGATAAAGCCATCACATGGAGTCAAGCTTGTGATTCCTATGGAGGATTTTGCCAGAAGGCTACCGCATCAGTCAGCATTACCTTTGTTGTGGTAATTTGCTATGTTGCACTCTCTCTTATCTCATCCTACAGACTGTTCACCCGCTTTGATCCACCCACTGTCCACCCTGACAAGGCCACTGAAATGGGCGCGTTTCATGGCTGATCAGATGCAGAACCTGGGTCCTTCGATTCAGACTAGAACGTCTAGTAGGCGTATTTGCTGGTTATTCCAGAAAAATGTGTACATGGTTGCGTAATTCTGACAAGTCTTGTAATATTCTGTACTTCGTACCTCCAGAAAACTGTATGCGAACAACTTCATGTTCTGTGCGTTTTCTCATCTTGAGATAGTTGTGATTCGTGATATACTGTTAATCCTGGGCTGATGGCTCCTCATCTTCGAGTTTGTGTCGAATAGTAGAGTTCGGCAGTGACCATGTCTTGTTGATGCATTCGGACAATATCCAACATAACCAACCAAATAAAACTCGTCTTTCTGCATCGAAGTATAAGACTAAAAGAGGCTCAAGTATTATCAGCCAGGTAGAAACTCGACAACGATCCCATACTGAAACAGAAGGGGGAGGGGAACCCGGAACAGAAGTTTCTGAAGGTAAATTTTCTCTGCATGTAAAAACTATGAGATAACTTACAAGTTACAACAATACATTGCGTTCAAGCAGTAGTTGGTGAAGAGTAAAGCTAAATGACTCCTGTATTCCTGAGGGCCTATTTATTTCGATCTCAAAAGGAAGGATAGATAGAAACTCTGTAAATGTTGGTTCATAAGAATTAAATTACATAAAATTCGTCCTCCAAGCTCATGATAAACCTCTTTATCAGAGCAGCAGCACTAGAGACCAAACATAGGGCCTCCTGATCTTCGATCATAAATTCCGACCATAGCAGCACTGAATCACAAGAAAAAGAAACATTTGATTATTACACTATTAACATAAAGAAAAGCTGCATACTTACTATCATCTCATCCTACAGTCTGTACTTTGTCAGTGTACGCGGCAATGCGGCATATTGAACAGTGACACTAACATTTTCAGCCATCAGTAAGACCATGATATACTATTATACATTTTGTAAGTTTAAATTACAGAGGATATCTTCAGTCCTCTTTGATCATCATGATTCACAAGTATATATTGCAAGACGGTCTCAACTCTCAATTCAAAACAAGAAATAATAACAGATAACAGTACTAACAAAAGATTCTTTTCTTTCCAGTCCTATCTTATCTCGTTTTATGTGTTTTCTTTTTGGTTTTGAGGGTGGGGGTGAAAGTCGTGAGGAAACACACGAAACAAATAACCCTCAAAACTAAACCATAAAAAGCGCAAAAGTCACAATTGAAAGGATCACAATGGAACTCATAACAATGAGATGAGCTTACCTGCTGGCCCATGATTCACGTTTAACTCTGACCGCGACTTTTACTGAAGGAATGACGTGCTAGAAGTTTACGACTCGTAGTACGGTGGTCGTCCTAGATTAAAATTAAAAAGAAAAAATACAGCTCATGTTAATACAGTCAGATTAAAAACTAATTTGAAATTACTTCATGTAACAAACAAGGCCAAAAGGATATTAAGTTAACAATTCAGTCACACGTACACAGGCGATAGACCGAAGACCGTATACATATTCAAAACTAGAGGTTGGCTTGAGTAGATGTGTCCAAGCTATTATCACTTAGTAATAGTCGGTTGTATCCTTCCCCACGCCCCTCTCAACCCTATCCAACTCAGAATAAAAAAAAAAAAAGAGGTGTTATTTGTCGCCCATGTTTTACTATTATCGCCCAAATATTTCAATGATTTCCCCAACTTTACCCCTTTGAGTTTAATCTCTTTTGTTTCCTCCCTCACTTTGTCATCAGGCCATCCCTAACGACTATCATTGCACCAAATTAAAACTGGTCTGATTGCATTAACTCATAGATCCATTAAAGATGTTTTGACAAGACGACCAATTTTTTGTTAGAATAGTTATTACACTCAATGAACACAACAATGGCGACAACTCAAAAGGTGATGGCAAAAATCCATAATTGAGTTCTCAAAAGAAAACAAATGTTATGTACGTATTCAGTAGCTATGGTTAATCAAGAACAACAAACGCTAATTTCATGCGACTAGGATGGAGAATTGGGTTGCAATCGCGGTGCGACGTGGTGCTATATACGGTGGTAGGTAGGGGGCAGTTAGAGGGCGGTCTGCGTTAGACTTGCGATGGCCGAAAGGCATCAGATTTCTGGTTCCTTAGATTTCACGATAAGTTATTGTCTGGAAATTAAGGGTATTCTTGGAATTTGGCGGGCGATATTAGTAATAGGGTGGGCGACGGATAGCTTTTCACAAAAAAAAAGCCTCCGAAAAAAGGCTGTTTGCATCACCAAGTAGCTGACAATATTTTTTAAAAGAAAGTTGCCCAATTTAACCAGTCCCCCGAAACCAAGAACTGGAAGTACAATAGTGAGTGGTGACAAATATAACAAATGAACAATCAAATAATGAACAACGATAAACAACAATCAGATTATCAAGGGTTTAAAGTAAATATTTAAAGTAAAACATATACCTTGTAGAGTGACGCTGCAGATTCAGATTCCACGGCTTGAACCGGTATATGCCCCTGTGATTGGAAAGCATCGAGAGCATCCAGAGTAAGTTGCCAGCCACAGAGAGCAATAGCACTAGCCGAGGAACTGGCACCAGTGCTGCAGCCAGCTGCTGCAACATTGCCATTCACCCAGGGACAGAAACTATTGTGATGCTTGATTGGATCGAATTCAACATCATCAAAATTACTTCCGCCATTAGGAGGCCCTACAAGCGCCACCAAGAATTCAAACTCATGTCAGTATAAGGTTCATGTGCACTATAAGAAAACACTTCTTTCAACACCCTTTTTATAGCAAAAACAATAGATCATAAACAGAAATTGAGAAATGAGGACAGGGAGTCACTGTGACACAAATGAAATTCGGAGGGGATCAATTCCTTGATACATGTCACTGTCAACACTTTAAAAAGAAAATTCACAATCTAGCCCCGATACACAGGAGACAGCACAATAACAAAAAACATACATTCTATGGGCATCATAACTCAATCAACATCATCCTGAAACCTGAACTACTTCACAGAACAATATCGGACCCACATTTTTATACTAGTACAAGCTAAAAAAAAGGTTTCAAATACAAAAACAAAGAAACTAGGAATCCTAATTCACTTAGGGGGCGTTTGGTTTGGGGTTTACAAGAAAGGGAAAGGGAAATAAAACCCCTGATTCTCTTTGTGGGTGTTTGTTTGTATTGTTTTGCCATTCCCTTACCCCATTTTCCTTGTATCAATTACCCCAAATCCCTCTATTCTGATTCCCTCACCCCCCAAGGGTTTTGAGGATTACCCCATTTTGGGGTTTCACCTTCAACCCACAAACAGCCCTCCACCACTATCATCACCCCACCAACCACCACAGTCACCACCACGCATGCACGTCCACCATGCCAACACCACCATCCGCCGCATGTTCCACCGCCAACAACTCAAGGGACCACCGCACAACTTCTATATGCAACCCAACGCCACCAACAACCACATATTCCTCAGCAATCTACCCAAGAAACTGCCATACAACCATTACCTCCAACCTAGACCAGAACTTCACTAGTTTATACACTCAAAAATTAGAAGAGAAAATTGGATGATGGGTGGTTGAGCCAGGGTGATGACGATGGCTGTGGTGAACGGATCTGAGGACGGTTGTGGTGAATTTTTTTGGGCGGGGCAGATCTGGTCTTGGAGTTGAGATTCTGATGGTGTAGGGTATTCATTTATGGCAGTCATTCATGATTGTTCAGTATGTGTACGATGAAAGAGAGAGGTAAAGGGGTTTGATTGATTTTGGTAACCAAACACATGGGGGAATTAGGGGGGTTTCAATTCCTTTCCCCTCCTTTCCCTTTGTTGATTCCTTTCCCTTTCCCCTCTAAGAACCAAACGCCCCCTAATTAATGTCAGAAGAGTCAGCACATGAGGCACTGTAGACCAAAGAAATTAGTATGAAATGTCCTCATAAAAGCCATAAATGGCTCCGATAACCAAAAACAAAGCCTTGGTCCTCAACTTGGTCTGCGGAATATCTCAAGACTGTGAACGACAAGGATATGTAAACACCAAAAGTACAATAAACATTAATGAATGAGCATCTTCAGAAGTCACAAGCAACCCAAAAAAAAAAAAAGTATATATATCAGATTACCTATGCCATTGGCCATCATATATTCTGACTCCGGATCTGCACACTCATCAGCTGGTGACTGCTTCGAAACCTCTTCCTTAGATGCTTCAATGCCAGAATACACAATAGCATTGCAAGATAGAGAAGGATGAGCACTGGTTTCAGGGGCTAAAACTTGCATGTCACTGTTCTTCTCACCACTTTCCACGGATTCTGCTTTAGTTGAACCAACAACTTTGGATCCACTATCCGCTCTCCCCATGGAGCGTGACACTACATCTTGACTATCTCCATGAGGATCCTCTCTATCCATCTCTTCCACAAAATGGGCTCCTGAACCACGTTCCGGAGCAAACTCACCTGTCTGACCTTGGTTTTCAACAACTTCAGCTATAGGGTCCACATCACCAACACCACTATAAGATCTATTTGCAAAAATGTCAGTCCCATGAACCTCAGCTTCATGGCTAGCACCCATTCCAACACTTCCACCACTAATACCTACACTAGGTCCATCCCTAGCATGTGCAGTAACAGTATCTGTGTTCAGTACTTCCTCACCGTCAATCGTGCTACTGACGCCCATTTCTACCCCAGCACGAGCAGCAGCTGGCTGGAAACACACACTTTGCTGCGCTTGATTACTGTAATTCTGTTCTGATGTATCAATATCATCAGCATTCTTTGCCAACGCCATAGATGGAAAATTAATGTCAGAAACATCTCCAGGAAAATTTTCGACGCTTTCCATGGAATCATCATCTCCACCGTTACAAAAGGTATCCATAGCAATAACAGAGGATGCATGTGTTGAGTCTCTAGTAGCAGGGAAACGAATAGCTTGATCATTTCCATGTGATAGATCAATTCTTCTTTCATCTGCTTCAAACTCAACACCTAGCGAATTGCTAGGACCTGCACCAGACGAGTCTCTTCGAAAAGATGACCCACACCTTTCGAAAATATCAAACTCGCGAATACGCTTCGAAGGGCCAGCAGAAAACTGTTTACCATCATCTACTTCGTCACCATCACGGTCAATAACTGTTCCCTCAACACTGTCAGCCTGTTGAGTCCTTAAAACTGGTCTGTCTACTGTGCTTCCGCCTTCTTCCAAGCTTCGTTTGCGAGTACTTGGTCCTCGTGATTCATAGGAAGTGGCACGATCCCCAACCTCACTGTGAGAAGGTTGTCCAATCATAAGATCTTTGCCCAAGTTAACATCACGTTGTTGCTGAGAAACTTCCGGCACATTAAAGTGACCAGAATGCAAGCCACCTGCCATAGTGAGATTTAAGTCGACGGATGCATTTAATATGAGCTTTCCATCATCTGTAGTTGCAGCTTCATCATGATATTCAATTTGCTCCTTTTCCGTACAATCTGTACCAACCCATCCACTAATTCCACTAGCTGCACTAACACCACGGGTTAAAGCCAACTTTTTGCTGGTTTCGGGGATATCAATGCCATTCGGAGTAACACGAGCAGGGCGAGGAACAGTTAAGAAGTCCCAGATTCTCACAGTAGCGCCGCACAGGCTGCAGTCCAGCAAAGGCGACCTCGATTCACACTTAGATTCTGGACACATGACTTCATTCTTGCAAGAATCTTTCTTAGCTGTAGTTGAAAAGGCTTTCTTGCTTGAACCAGGATCACTGGGACGTATATGCCCCTTTGACGGCCCAATAGAATATCCATTTCTAGCAGACTGAGCCGAATGATCTTCACAATCTTGAATGTCCACAAGCCACCTAGGTTCCCACCCACACAATGCTATCAGCTTCTGAGCCTACAAGATATGAAATCACACGCATAAGGGACACAAGTGGTTGACCATGAAGTGTGTCAAAAAGAGCTGATTCTCTTAAATCTTACACTGGAATATACAGAAAATGCCCCTTCTCTTGAGGATTCCACTCCCATTATGTTTTCAGACTTCATATTTGAATCTCCGACCAGGGTGGTAGCTAAGTTAGCAAGTAATCGGTCAATTTGTGGACCACGAGAAATACGCATCTGGGCAATTGCAGTGGCTGCCACAATTGGCAGCGCAGAAAACTGTAGCAGGCCATCACATCGATCTTTGAATCCTCCAATTAGAGCTGATGGAGGAGTAGGCGGAAACTGAACTAAGCTCTCTGGACAACTGTTTCCTCTCCAAGGGCATGTTCCCTTGTGCCCTAAATCTAGCTGTTGGGAAAACTCTTCAGCTGCACCTTCAGCTTCATACAAAAAAGGAGCATTATACACAGGCATTAATTGTTAAAATCAAATGCAATAACATGACCACAAGAATAAAGGGCAGCCCGGCGCACATTGGCGTCCCCGACAAGCGAGGGTCCGGGGAAGGGTCCTCATTCAGTTGATGTATTATCATCACAAATTCTTGACTTACTAGACCAAAATCATTTCATTGATTTAACTTTTGAAGCCTAAGCCCTGAATAACAACCCACATTTAAGAAAATAACATTTGTTTTGTGGAAGAGGGACGAAGAGAGAATCTCGCATCAGCAGTATAGGATTGATTATCTCAAATCAAAAGATCTGTCTTACGTCAGTGACACTGAACAGTGTAGTTATCACAATTTCCACAACAAAAGTAAGTGGCGAAAACAAGGAAACCAAATTCAATCACATGTGAAAACAACAAAAAGACCTTTTTTCAAAAGACGTATTACAGCCCCCAAACAGGATCATAAAAGAACAGCCAACTAGAACCCAATATGTAAGTGAAGTTTTGTCATTTTTTGGACAAGAGGCTGCTTACAGAACTTGAACCCAAGACCTATCAATCTCAAATCAACACCTTAACTGGTGCACCAAGGCTCCCCTTCGAAAGTTCTGTTCCATAGCCCTCCAAATAATCAAGATGACAAATACTGGAGATGTGAAACCATAGCCAGATCCATTTCATTTAGCTACAGCCCACAAGTTTGGTGCCTCAGGAACCACAAACATACATACCAATGCAAAACCGACAGTCCCTCCAAGTATAATATCATAACAAAGATCAATAAAACAACTATAGTTATCAATCAGATGTCCTTCTAAGTTCTAAGTAGAACCTGTTCTTGAATCCAATAGACAACCCCATTCCCAGAGGCTAGGACTATAAAAGGGTTGAGCGGGCTCGTGATCCTGAGCTAGGTTTTAGGAAAAGCCAAGCCCAGACTAGATGCTTGCCTTAACTTTCTTCTCAAGTTTATATATTTTGCAGCTACTAGACTACTTTTACACTATTTAAGACTGAATGGTTGCATTTTTTATGAAATTTTAATTTCTATATAAGATACTCCGTAATAAACATTACCCCAGTGCCCAAAAAAAAAAAAAAAGATTACCCCAGCGCCTCAAAGGCTTCCGTCTATCGCAAGGTAAAGGGGGGGGTCGAAGGTACGCCAGCCCTACTTCTATGTTTTCGAGGCTGCTCATGGATGACCCATGATGAAAATTGCATCAAAATTGCACCAACCTACTGCTACTTCACATTACAAGAAGCGAAGATAGTTTAGTGAGCCAATTAGCTTTATTCCATTATATTCCAAAGTCAAAGAATAGTGAGTCTTTTGGCTCCATTAAAAATGGAAATGCACCAGTTTCAATAATAAGTTAACAAAATCCCTCAACAGAAGAATCTCAAAAAGCTACAATAGAAGAAGGAAAGGATCAACAGAGCCTTAAGCAAGTCAACCTTAGACTACAGAACCAAGGGATCACAAGCTTCACAGCTGAATATGGCCCATTGGTTTATATTGGACTTTTGGACTTAAACATGAGCACAAAAATGTAGGTGTTGGAAAGTGGAGATGCAAAGAGCTAGATAACGTTGTAAAGTGATTTTGTTTACTTGATGCAAAGTTAACAGATTCTCAGATGTCATTTGAAGAAAAAATTTACTTCTGCAGACAATTCCCTTTTCTTCTCTCCCTCTTTTTTTTTTGGCTTTTATGTGACACCAGCAGTGCCTCTATTGTACACTCAAACAGTCAGAATAATCATGAAATTTCAGAAGGTTCTGCATATCTCAATAGGCAAACATATGCTGAAGTGTTCAATTTGGTTCTCATTGCAAAAGGCTGAACAAGTTTAAAACAGCATTGAGATGCCAGCATAGGGATTCACCTCCAGTAGACATCCATCCAGCAGTTGCAGTATATTTTGTTTTTGCACCGCATGTCTCGCATTCAATCTCATCAGCACCAATATTAACCCATCCTTTCCGGGCACAGGCTAGTGAATTTGCAACCTGCAATTACACATGAACGAGTAATTACCTGACAAGTAAGTGTTTAACAGAAAGGCAAAAACAAAAAAATGAAAGCAGAATCCCGAGTAGGACCAACTATCAAACCATAAGATAACATTTGTCTTGCATTCCTTCTTTACAACTAAAAACAATATATAGTTGCTTATCCAGAAGTATAAGAGAGTAACTATGCAAATTTTAAAACCATTGCATGTAAGAAAATCAGCATCATAACAAGTAAGGGTGGGACAATGAACTGTACTATAAGAGCAAGTAAAAGGTGGACATACTACTCCAGTACTCCACACAAAGCTCCAGACACAAGCTCCCATATGAACATTTTGAACTGGCTACTACACAAAACTTAGGAGATGGTTGCCTCATATGGCAATCCGCAATCCCTCAAACTTCAAGCACGCAATCTCAAACTCAATGACGAAAAAACCACCCCTAATTTATACTCCGTACTTTATACTACAACACTTGATGTCCATAGTTCCAATCCTGACTCCACTCTTACAGTCTTGGTCCAAACATTAGCAAACTACACCTAGATTGTATCATGGGCAGGATAACAGCCAGTTAGTTTTAAGTTTGTCACAATATTACCCCATTTTCGTTTTAATCACTTAATAATAGTCCTGAATTTTATTTAATTTTTATTTTGAGAAGGGAAGTAGTCCCAGTCACCACATTATGATCAATTCCTTGCCATTACATGGTCAATCGCTGTTGGTGACAATATGCAGGGGTGAGAGCCATATTGCCATCCAGACTTCAGGAATGGTTCAATACTTCAATATAACTCATACAGTCAGCAGTGGTTGTTCAATGGTAACATAAATGACAGGTCTTTTTTATACGTAAATAAATAAACCATCACAATCTCTGGTTCCTTTGTATTAATTCCTCATGCTTCCTCTTCATCAAACTCAATGGTCCATATGAAGAACTACTTTTCCAATCAATTTGTAATTGCACCTTCCTAATGCATACAAGTTACTTCTTCAACTCCATGAACCGAATTTTCCAGACTTTTTCATACATTGACACTCATTTGTCAATTTTGTAGATAAACTACTTCGTAGTATGAGGGTGTAATGATTTTTTTTGTTATATGCCCTCCTTTTATATATGGGTGACACTCCTATAGTGTGTTCCTAATACCATTATGTTTACCTATAAAAGAAATGACTGAACTGGGTTCAACACTTTTAGAAGCCATGACAGAGGGAAGAAAATCCTAAAAGGAAGTGTCGGTGAAATATGTTGACATTGTTGACACTAGGTCAAAACCTTCCAATAAACATTTATCCAAGGCTAAAGAAAACAGCTAAAACAAAGAGAGGTAAAAAAAATTACTAAAAATCCTAAGTTAATAAAAGAGAAAGAATATGCATGACAGTCAGGAAAAGCACATCATCAAAGAGAGATTACTAACAGCAAGCATCAGATCTAAGTAATACAAGGTTCGAACCTTTGGTTTACCAAACCAATCTCCAGGCTTAAATGTAGCAAGGCGTCGGAGCAAATCCCCCCTCTCCCAAGGTCTACATGAAGTCTGTGATGATCCAAGAGCGGAACCACCTGCGCTTGTGCTCAAAGAAGCTAAAGGAGGTTGTGTTCCAACACCAGATAGTGAGCCTGTCTTAGAACCTGGACCATGACCTAACCAATCTGCACCACCAAAATTCGTGGGCACTGCTGGTGATGATGCTCCTGCCGAACTGATACATTAAACATTCAAGAAACCATGAGATCATTTTGCTGTGAGGGCCACACTGATTGGTGAACACGGAAAGAAGAAAGATGGCAACTAAAGTTGGACAATATCAGTGCAGAGAGAATTTACATCCTCAAGACAATGTTTTGATACTCTTTAAGAAAAGTTACAGCCTACTTGATCCTAAGCACAAACACTCTGGATGATGTTTTATACCTCACAATAATAAAAAATCGCCATCTATCCAGCAGTCAGATCAAATGTTCTATCAATATATGCTCATGGTCGAAGGAATATATCGATTTCCATTAAATATGGAAGCAAAGACCCTTTTTCTGTTGATTTGGAGTAAAATGGAATAACTGGCTCCCTAAACTATATGCGCTTCTCATACTGTGAAATACCGGTCAGTTGTTACAACCCTCAACACAATTTACATCGTAGGTCACCTAGACACAGACATTCTGTGCTTTAAGGGCTAAGGATGCTTACATACCACACCCCCCCCCCCCGCTTGCCACAGGCAGGAGCCTTTGAGGTGCTGTTGGCGGTGGTGATGAAACTGGAAGGAATATATCCATCTAACAGAGTCTTTGAACAAACCTAGCGTATGTTATTATAGTTAAAGGCTGCTTCGAAATCAGGTACAAGAGACCACACTATATTACATCTATCAAAAGTCATCTGATCTTAGCAGCCGAAAATGTCAATGATACCGTTCAGCTGGAACTAGCTTGTAAAAAAGAGTTCAAAGCTCTAAACAGATGATTAAACCAAAGCTATCTATGAAACCAATGAATACAAATAACTGCTAACAACAGCTAGAGCGATCAAAAGGTCAACTCGTAGTGGTACTGATCATGTAGCCCAGACAAAGTGGCCCAAGCTAAATTAATTTCTCTAAGCTCATAAGCTGTACTCTTTAGTATTCTATGAAAGACGATGGAAGGAAAGACCGATAAGAGTCTAGCAGTCAAAGATGTCACTGTATCTATAATACCAATATCTTATATTTGGCTTGAGGATTCTGGAATATTGCTTGATTAAGACAGTACCACACATATCAACTCCGTATTTACAACTTGTCGTAAAAGCAGGTTTCCTTGCTAAGTTGAAAACCAATTTCTTTCAGAGACTTCCTAAACATAAATGTGGCATTCAATACCTTCCTCCGCTCCACCACCATCACCCGCCTAGCACCCTCGATCAATACATTCTACCTGAATTACCTCACCCCCTCTAGAAAAGTTAATTCTAGTTTATTTACCTAAAAGAATCAGTAGCTTGCAAGGTTAACTCGACAATACTTTGATAAAGAAACCACTGTGATTAACTGTGGATACAACAAAAACAACAAAACCTCGGCCCCAAGATGGTTTTGCATTGGTTAACATAGATAATCGTATGGAGTCATCTTATGCAGAAACTGACGAAAACATGGCCAACTTGACAGAAGGGGATCGAGGAGAACAACAAAGACCCTGCCTTTTGCAAGATTTTTACATCTAAATTTCCAATATGCCTCGATGTAAATTCTAAAAATATCGCCAGTAAAGGTTTTCATCCTTATCACTAGTCTCGTAATAGAATAACGGCTATGCTCATTAAAGTCACCCTCCCAAAAAGTAAAAGCTCTTAAAAGAATCTCCGCCACTGAAATTCCGTGAAACACCACCTAGTGACGCGGAATGAATAACCATAACCATTAACAATCGAAACAGTCTAAAATTCGCGCAATCAACACGAAAGTAAAACCATTCCAATTACTGTCACTCGGAAGCCCAATACTTTAGATCAGTGGCAACTACGTTGACAACCAAGTTCACACATTTACCAATTCTCGCGAAAACCCGAACCACAAAAAAAAAAAAAAAACCAATTCCCCAAGCTCAACAACCTAACACCCAACATTTCACTAGCTCGAACACAGCAAAATCAAACAAGTAACAACCAAAGATTAAAAATCCACGAAACGACACCGAATTCAACACCCTGGATTACAATTGAACAGAAACCCTAACAATGCAGCGACAGATATAGACTCAAAATTGAATTGGGGGAAAATCAAAATCAAAACCTAGGAGAGAGAAAAATGAATTGAAATGATTAAAATTGGGGGAGAGGGGTAAAAAGGGTAGTATAAATATATATAAATACCTAGCTGCCGGAGTTTGATCAGCGTTGGTGTTAGTGCCGCCGGAACTTATGACTTCCTCTCTCAACATTTATTCTCTCTCCTCTCTCTCTCTCTGTGTTTTTGTGTTCCGTCGTACGTTTTTTTTTTTTGAGTTTGCACACAGTGTGAGCGTTAAGCTTCTGGTATTTTTTTGACGTTTTTCTTTTTTTTCTTA
Organism: Spergularia bocconei; assembly: GCA_963457585.1. Lineage (NCBI taxonomy): Eukaryota > Viridiplantae > Streptophyta > Magnoliopsida > Caryophyllales > Caryophyllaceae > Spergularia > Spergularia bocconei. Next base: position 4,612,207 of record OY734949.1, read on the forward strand.
ATTATTTTAATTGGAGAAATTTTTTTTTTTTCTTTGTTTTGTTGTGTTGTGTTGTGTAGTGATTTTTTTTTTTTCCGAGGAAGGGTCAAGGGATGCTTATCTCTACATTTCTCCTTTGGAAAGTCAGAAAATGATTGAGTGATCAAAATAGGCCAATTGTTGAATCTAAATATTGTGAGATGTATAATCGGTTATTGATCTCTAATACGGAGTATCGGATATGAAATGTTCGGGATCGGTTAAAAGAGGTTAGAATAGTTGTCTGATACTAACCTCTTACCCAAAGAGGTCTCCCTATTTTGTTTTGCTGTTTTGACTGGTCATGTTGTGAGTTATTTCCAAACCAAATAAATTGTTCATTTGTTATAAAAATCAAAACATGATCTTCAAACACACGAAATCTTACCCAGAAAGCATATAAATTGAAGATCAAATTGAATCTAATTGAAGATGTGAGGGAGAGTGTGTTTGAAGAGAAAGGGCCGTGGTCTATGGAGGGGTGGGTGGTCGGGGTAATGGGTGGCCGGAGTGTGGTCGCGTGAGGGGGCCGCATATGGTGGGGGTGGTGGCGGTGGCCCAGGTGGTGGTCGGTGCAAGGTGGCGGTGGTGAGGCGGCGGATCCGCGGGTGGCGTTGGGGTTGGAGAGGGAGGTGAGAGAAAATTGTTTTTTTTTAATTGTGTTATTATTGGTCAATTTTTTTTAAAAAAAAAGAGTCAAATTTGATTAACAGTGTTAGATAAGCAAAAAAGCGTAATCAGCGCCGCCGTGCTAGTCGACCACACACACATACACACAATTAGAAAATTGTTTTTTTTTTCTAATTGTGTTATTATTGGTCAATTTTTTTTTAAAAAAAGTCAAATTTCATCAAAATGATTAACAGTGTTAGATAAGCAAAAAAGCGTAATCAGCGCCGCCATGCTAGTCGACCACACACACATACACACAAGATTAATCAAAGTTTATCTAGTGTCCGTTAATGAAAAACACAAAAAAAAACCACATTTTGCAAACCTTAAGGGTACGTTGGATAGCTCGGTAATCAGAGGGGTATACCTGAAAAATTCGGGAACCTTCCCTAAAAACAACGCGTAAATGATTCAAATCTTCATATCCCGACTCGTACAAGTAGAGGGTAGTCAGGTGGAGGACTAGAGAGGGCGTGTAGAGTCGTAAGAGTTACGCAGCCATACAACATACATACATACATACATCATATAAAACCTAACAAACTAGGAATCACAGACAAATTCTGATAACGCCGCATCTGAAATTAACTCTTCTCTTTATCGATCTGCCAATCTTCAGGTAATCTCTCACTTTATCTCCTTCGCCCCTTCAAAACTTTCAGGTATCTTAACGTTTACGCCTCTTAATAAACAATCATCTATCTATATATCATCTTGCTAGTATTTTTTCGTAATTTTGTGGTAATTTTTTTTTCCCGATGCTTATACGATTGTTCTTCGATCATGGTGATCCTTGTGTTCTGGATTTTATTGTATTATTTTAATCCATGCGATGATATTATATGCTGATTTGATTGTTCTACTTGTTTATCTAATTCGATAGCTTGTGCGATACGATTATATTCGATGCTTATTTGTTGCTGTGAATCGAGAATAATATGTTAATTAGTTTTTTTTTTTTGGGATGAGTTTTTGGTTTTAGATTAATTTTGAGTATTTGTCACTGTTTTTGCTAAGTAATTTGTTATTCTGTTTGTTTTATGTTGCTTGATTTTATCGGCGTATCTGTTATTTCTATTACAGTTGATTGTGATTTTATTTATTTAAGTTTGTGATGAAATTGATAGTCGAAATTTCGCAACTTGTTGATTGCCGAAAGATGATGGTATTTAATCGTGAATCACACTGTCGATGTTGTTGTTCTTGTGTATTAAGAATCTATCGGTGTGGGTATTAAGAATCCAGTATTCCTGTTTTTTTTTTTTTTTTTTTAATTTTTCAGAGGTATATGATTTTAAATCCTAGTTTGTGTTTGTCACTAGGGTCTGCGAGGTAACGTGTTTGTGTCTATGTGACGTTGGTTCAGTTTAATTTGTCATGAAAATTGATTGTCGAAAGTATTACTTCTCGGTTTTGTTTGGTTATGTGATTGTGTAATATAATGTATTTGGCCTCTAGGCTTGTGTTAAAAGATGGGGAGGATTATTATTTGAGTTTCCGTACCCATTGCAGAGGGGGCTTGTATAGAGTTGCTATGTATAAAAAATCATCCACTACCGTTGGAGATTGGGGATGGTTTTGGGGTTATGAACTCACGTTAATGTCGATAGGTTGTTATTTGCAGTTTAGGCTTTTCTTTTAGTACATATTTGTGAAAGTTTGGTTCTTTGCATCAAGTATTTATAGTCCATTGTTTTTGGAGAGCCATTCTTGGCAAAGTTTCTGGATTAGCCTTGTACTATGGATTGCCTGCTATTCTGCTATTAGCAATTTAAGGCTTTTGTGTCTGCTTAGAAATTTCAATGGCCGGTTTTAACACTTTCAACTAACAGTTCAGCATGTATAAGTTTTGATTTTTTGTTTTGCTCTCTAACTGTCGTTGCTAAGGCTAGATTAATCTGTTTTCTAAATTCGTGATACTTGTGCTTTGTTGAGTACATGTGGTCAATATGGGAATCTAACCGAGATTTTTATATGTCTCTTCTAGGTAGTTGTTCTTCAGTTTTGTCAAAATGACTGTGACATCAGGTGACGGTCAGGATACTGACAAGAACATTGAGATCTGGAAGATTAAGAAGCTTATCAAAGCATTGGAAGCTGCCAGAGGAAATGGTACAAGCATGATTTCACTTATCATTCCTCCTCGTGATCAAATTTCTCGAGTGACAAAAATGCTTGGTGATGAATTTGGAACTGCATCCAACATCAAAAGTAGGGTCAATCGACAATCTGTGCTTGGGGCAATCACATCTGCTCAGCAAAGGTTGAAGCTTTACAATAAGGTACCTCCTAAAGGTCTTGTTCTTTACACGGGGACCATCATGACTGATGATGGGAAGGAAAAGAAAGTTACGATTGACTTCGAACCTTTCAAGGCCATTAATGCATCACTTTATTTGTGCGACAACAAGTTCCACACCGAAGCTCTTAATGAGCTCCTGGAATCTGATGATAAGTTTGGCTTCATCGTGATGGATGGTAATGGAACTCTTTTTGGGACACTAAGTGGCAACACCAGAGAAGTTCTTCACAAATTTAGTGTTGATTTGCCGAAAAAGCATGGACGAGGAGGTCAGTCTGCTTTGAGGTTTGCACGTCTGCGGATGGAGAAGCGTCATAACTATGTGAGGAAGACTGCTGAGCTTGCCACACAATTTTACATCAATCCCGCGACCAGTCAGCCTAATGTTTCTGGTCTGATTCTTGCTGGGTCAGCTGACTTCAAGACTGAGCTCAGTCAGTCCGACATGTTTGATCCACGACTTCAGACAAAGATTCTTAATGTAGTTGATGTGTCATATGGTGGTGAAAGTGGATTCAACCAGGCTATTGAGCTGTCTGCTGAAATTCTTGCTAATGTGAAGTTCATCCAGGAAAAGAAGTTGATTGGGAAGTACTTTGAGGAGATTAGTCAGGACACAGGAAAGTATGTATTTGGAGTAGATGACACACTGAAGGCTTTGGAGATGGGTGCTGTGGAGACTCTCATTGTTTGGGAGAACTTGGACATCACTAGGTATGTACTCAAAAATGTTGCGAGCGGGGAGATCATTATTAAACACTTAAACAAGGAGCAAGATGCCGATCAGAGCAACTTTAGGGACCCAGAGACTGCTGCAGATCTGGAAGTTCAGGAGCAGATGTCACTGCTGGAGTGGTTTGCTAACGAGTATAAGAAATTTGGTTGCTCCTTGGAGTTTGTTACCAACAAATCGCAGGAAGGGTCGCAGTTCTGCCGTGGCTTTGGTGGGATTGGGGGCATTCTTCGCTACCAGCTAGACATCCGTTCGTTTGATGACTTATCAGATGATGGAGAAGTGTATGAAGATTCTGACTAGCAATTAACCTCTTCTTCACTTATACCAGTGCAGGGGGATGGGCACATGGCCTGCACTGGTGACGGGGCTGTCGGGGTCACTGCGACAGCTGTTGCTCAGTCTAAATGTTTCCAGATGCCTGAACTTGTTGACCAAGGTTTGTTGTCTGGATTTCGTTTATTTAAATTATCATTGAAGCTATCTGGTCCAAAAATTTTCTTGCATTACACTGTTCTAAGCGATTTGTTCTTGACCTGCGAGACTACCTTATGGGCTGCATTAGTTAATCTTCATCATAGTTGTTATGGGTTGTTTTCATTTTGGTCTTTACTTGTCTGCAGTAGAGCTTACTTGTACTGTAGTGTTAATTGAGGTCTTTTCTATCAATCCAATTGACTGAATTTTTCAAGCTTACTGGTCATCTTACATGCAATTTTCCTCAATTTACCAGATCTCAATGCAAGAGGTACTCGTGAGCTTGCACATATGGAGTCTGCATCTGATTCTGTTGAAACAAAGAGCTTAAGATCTGTTGTCGTGAATGGTTTGGTGAAGGCGCGACCCAAGGTTGGTTTACATTGGGATTTGGGAATAAGTGGTTTTACCGTATTATTTATGCTTTGGTTGAGAAAAGTAGTTTGTTTGACAATCATGGATTTCGTTGTTATGTTAGGAGGATGATCTTGGTATCCGTGAGCTTGCACATATGGAGTCTGCATCTGATTCTGTTGTGCCAGCAAAGTGCTTAAGATCTGTTGCCGGGAATGCTTTGGTGAAGGCGCGACCCAAGGTTGGTTTACATGCTTTGTGACATAATTGTTGCTCTACATTTCGACAATTAGGAATTAAGTATTTTTACCGTATTATTTATGCTTTGGTCGAGAAAACTAGTTTGTTGACAATTATGGATTTCTCTGTTATGTTAGGAGGATGATCTCGGTACCCGTGAGCTTGCACATATGGAGTCTGCATCTGATTCTGTTGTGCTAGAAGCAAAGTGCTTAAGATCTGTTACCGTGACTAATTTGGTGAAGCCGACACCTAAGGTTGGTATATATTCTTTGTGACAATAGTTGTTGCTCTACATTTGGACAATAGAAAATATTTGGTTTCTTTTATGATTTGGTCAAGTATTTCGTTTCACAATTATGGATTTGCTGTTATGCTAGGAGGATAATCTTGGCCGTTCCTTCAAACTTTCACCGGTTTCTATTTGTCCTCAAGAAGCATCTACAAGTCGTCAGCTACCTGGATTCTTCTGTGTTGCTGGTTGAGGCGTCATCGACTATGTGATTTTGAAGGGGTCTGATGGAGGCTTGTTCTAGAAATCCTTTGGTCCGTGGCTATGGAGTTAGAGGCCTTGATCTAGAGGATTGCTCTATCACATTTACTACTACTAGTATATTTCTAGTGTGATCTTAATATAACATTAGCACCTAATAATGGTTTAGCTTGAATTTAAGTTTCGGATTCTCAATGTTATTGTCGTGTGACGTGCTGTGCTTGATAGAGCACATGCATTTTTAAGGATTTGTTCTAAATAATTTGCGTTGTTGACAATATTTGGCTTCGCCATATTCTGAGTTTCTTTGGGGTTGGATTTGAAATTATTGTCTCTGTTCAATTTTGTCATGTCTGACAGTAGCGCAGCTACGAGGCTTTTGCAGATTTGTATGATGACGACTTAGAACTTTTCTGATTTTGCACAACACTGTACGCAGAAGTTACAGATCAGGCAGTATGAGAACATCATCCTATATGCCAAGTACCTGTAACAATTTTCTTACTTTTCTCATCCTTTCGCAATAGTCTGCGTTAACAAGGGCTGTTGCCGTATTCTGGTCACCATTGATGAAAGCGGAGATGACCAATCATCAAATAGGTCTCTCCTTTAGTGTTAAAGACTTAGAGCGGCTGTAATTTGTCATTTTGACATGTAAATGTCGGATGCTATATAGGCAGTCACAGGCTAAGGCGATCCTCCTATATGCCCAAAAAAAAAAAAGCAAAATATATCAACTAAAATACCAAATCAATAAGCGGCTGAGGCCCAGTCAGAGAATCTTTTGGTACCAAATGAACGTACCAAGGGCAAAATTTGGTGATTGTGATGAAAGAAATCTAAATCAAAGTACATATAATCAAGTATTACAGAAGAGCGATATCTCAGAACTACGGTGGAATACATTGACTGAGACTGAGGTACAAACCTACCATGGTAACTGCAAGCACATAAATTACGTATAGAGCTGAACCCAGGGAAACTCTTCTTTGTAAACAGCAGGTGAGTCACAAGAAGCCTCGCAAGTGTAGATAGCAATGGTGGCCCAATCAAGAGAATCGACATCATTGTCAACATTGAAGTAAAAGAGCAGCTGCGGCAGAATCTGAAACGCACGAGCAAAAACAGAAAGTAGGTATGTGAGGATTAAGGCGATTGCAGAAGGGTGGGAATATGTTTAATCAAACTATATGAAGAAAAACACAGGCAAAAAGGAAAAATTGAAGGGCCAACCTGGAACTCAAACCGCATAGGGCCACTACAGTAGGTGCATTTAGGAATATCTGTCTTAGACGGTCTTCCTTTTAACTCCGGCCACAGAGGTTTACCATCGGACAACCAGCACCTAACAACAGCAAGGTAATGAAATTTACTCAAACTCAGGAAAGCTTTGCCAAAAAAAGAAAAAGACAAAAGAAAACCCCCCAAGAATGCCAAATTAATGAAGAGACAGCAAAAGACGGGAAATAATTGGCTAGCATACTACCCGGAACCCACGCGCCCTACACCTTTTACACTAGATGAAATTGATTACCTTAGTACTTGGTCTGGATCCTTACTAGTGTGCGTCACAAAAGAGGCCAAACTCTTCTTCTCTTCGTCAGTCTATTCATCAATAAAACAGTATATGATCAGCAGAAAAATTAGGAGGAAAATTTACTGAATCTAAGAAAGATGACTTTTGTAACTACCTCAAAGTAGTTCGAAAATGACTCAGGTGTTTCATCATCTGCCTCATCAGACATTAATGAACTATGGACGCCATTATCAGAAGCTAATGAGTTACTAGTGTCATTACAATCAGAAACTGATTCACTAGACTCACGGCTCTGTTCTAGTATGATCTTGAATTCAGGCCATAGAGTATTACTAGCCACTGCAGATTACCAACAGAAGAGAAATTGCAAATTAGACGTAAAAAATCACAGCTTTCACTAAAAGATCTGTCAATCAGTATACATCCAAAACTGCCACACAGTATAAACATGCATGGACCATGAAGGGTGTCAAGCTCAGGGTGAAGGAAACACTGCCAAGTAAGTTAGATGAAAGTTTGTCAACTGCATCACGTTCCAGTTGAGAACACACAATTTTAGGTGTACAGGTGTCAAATGGAGAACCATTAGCAAGAAAGTCAATCCACTTGCCTTTATGTGTTGTTTCTGAAGCACATTCACCATCAACGGGGCAAGTCCCAGACATCCGTTTACAGTCAGCTCCATGATATGAACGCCAGTGGAGGACCTACACAGAAATAGTAAAGCAGATTACTACAATCCCGACCTCAAATTAACAACCCTAAATGTCAATACACACGACAAGTGTAACCTGATGCTTTTTGGAGCAATATTTTACTCCTCTGCAACCGCTACATAACTTAGATCCTTTCCAAGTGCCACACCATGAACAGAGCGCAGCTACAAAGAAATGGAAACTACAGGGTCAAGCTGCAGCCTGCAGATAGCTAAAACAAAGCCCGGCATATACTTTCTAATAAAAATTACACAAGACCAAAACAGAGATGTTTAGAAGATGCTGAATTGAACTGCAGATGGTCAGACAAAGGGACGAGGAATTATGCTAATTTTGCACTCTTTGTAATCTAGCCCTGAGTCCTTGTGCCCTGACATCTTGTTTTTTTAAAGTTTTATTGTCATCCTTGTACTAGTGGCTGTACACTAAAGATGTAAAACAAAGTTCAGAATGATGAATAAGATTTGCGTATACACACACACAAAACAAGACAAAAGAAATCATTTGCAAGAAACATGTGATGCATTAAGGTTCTTGAAATAGCCTCATAGTGTTCTCACTTTTCAACATGTGGGCGAGGCAGTGTACATACAATCCCCTTTATTTCACTATAGGCCGGAGATTTTGACGTTCTTGGTAATGACGTTGATGTGTCTATGATATGCATGAAGCTCTATTGACACATAGGTAAAACTAGAAATATGATCTTCTTATCATTACACAACAGTTGTCACATAATTTTAATTCAAGGTGACAGATATTAGTAGGAACTTAAGTTTAGGCCAAACTATATACTACCTTCAGTTTCTGAATGGCTGGAACTTCCATCGTTAGTTTGGTTCTTACACTTGTAAAAAGGGTTTACGAGAGGGAGCTGGCATCGAAATACCTTCATGCTTCAAAAAGTAAACTTAAATGGTCAAATATATTAATGCCAGAACATTAAGCAAAAGCAGTTCTAGATTGGCAGCAGCATTCCAGCTAATACCTCCTTGGTACATCCTCTTGACCTTGCTTTTGTTGCTCATGCTGGTCAAGGCGAAGACATTTCATTGATGGACACATAAAAACAAATACTGATCGATGATAAGCAGATTCACTTTCAATGATTGGTGCATAAACCTGAAAAATAATAACATAAAAATATCATATCACTTCTCAATTTCACACTCTTTTCACATATGTTCTATCCAATTACTGCAGAAATTTCCTATTTATTAGTACAGCCAATAGCTTACTAGCTTATAAATTCAAGCACAAGAGCTCCCATAATACAAATGCAGCTCACCAAGTTCAAGGTAAGCACGGTAACCACTATGTGCTCTTGATAAAGAAAAGAGAAGAGTTCTATAGAGAAATACCTGAAGAACAAATTGTAAAGGTTCTTCACAAAAGCCACAAACAAATGACCTTCCAGTAGGCAAATGAATTGGATCTAACCAAGCCTAGGAGCAAAGAGTTTTCATCACATCAGCTAAAGTCTTCAAATAACCAATTAAATGCACCAATAAAGATAAATGGTAGGGTATACACAGGCATCTCTAAGGATCAAGGATTGGTTACCGGGGTACCACCAGCTTTGCTAGGAAACAAATGACGAGAAAAACATGATCTTTTCTTCGTCTTTTCAACAAAACCTAGCCATAGAGGCCCTCCATTGTAAACAGTCTTATCGAAATCATCACCATTGCAAGACGTATCAGTACCATAATCGTAGTCAGACTCGCTATCACCTTCAGACTGCTCTATTCCATCTTTGATGTTATGATCGTCATCAAGCGATGGCGTGGAGCCATTGCTATAATTCTCTGGCGTTACCCTCTTCGTGGCACCTAATTCTGTCCCAGTCATCTGTAGACACAACAGATGAGCAGTGTGAAATTCATAGAAGGAAAAAGAAGAACATACTGAAGTAGTCATTAGCAAGACTTGCAAAGCACAAAAGTCTATGGGCCCTGACAGAAAACTACAGAGGTTTCCACTTCCAGTTCTTCCTTCAGACACATAAATCTCTAGTAAACAACATTTACAAGACGACAAAAATTCAAATTCCTTTTGTTATTATAGTCTAGCACTACCATATCATTGATGACTCAGTCACTTGATTGGGTGACAATTGTAAACATGCCACCTTAAGCACACCTCGACAATTCAATTCTGTTGGGCGAGAAGTCTAAATCAATCAATCATTCTGGGACTACGGCTTTGTTATTGTTAATGTTGTTAAAGATGCACCACTTGTGCTCGCTATTTATCCCCAAAGATAATTTTTTTCAAGTTTTGAGATAAAAAGATGACATTTATGAAAATCTAGTGCATGCAATATGACAAATCCATTCAAATAAAAGGAAGCTCTACTTTTTTTTATCAACAAAAGTAATGTTTCAAATGCTATTGCCACAGCAAAAACATCGCCGGGAATCAGAAAACAGTAAGACATGCAATGTGAAGAAATGAAGTAGTTCTAGTAATTACCATCAACATGACACCTAACTTACTTATATATGTGGTGACTATACTTGATCTACCACAACCAAATCATTTGTGATTCTATCACTAAGACTGCATCTATTTATCTCCCAGAAAGATCGCATCTTTTTCAACTTTTGAGGTAAAAAGCTGACATTATCAGAAAACCCATGTATGTGAAATGACAAATTCATTTAGAAAAAACAAACTTAACATCTTTCACCGACAAAAGTAATGTTAATCATATACAATTGCCGCAATCAAGACATGGAAAGAAGCAGAAAGCAAAAAGACGTGCAATGTGAAGAAATTAGTTGTTACTATAAACTAGACTTACCGATATCCATGGTCATCAGACTTGGTCTAGCGTAACCAAATCATTTGTGATTCTATAAATATGCTAGGTGTCAAGAACAAGTTACCTTAAAATTCCCTTGTCCCTTAACATAGCCAATTGCATTCGGGCCAGCACTCTAAGGCATTTATTTATTTGGTTTGCAAAATATAAACTCGTTGATCAATTCAATTGAGACAACACTCAACAGTCCACCAATTCAATGATGATCATTAGTCACCAACTCACCCAGTAATCCTTTATAACAATGCATAAGTGCACATGGTTCCGGACGTCTTGTATCTACTAATCCCAAAAAGATTGAATCTTTCTCAGGTTTTGAGATAAAATGATGACATTTCTAAGGTACAAGGGCCGGAGCCAGGATTCCACTCTCAGGGTTTCGAAATCGTAACAACGAAAAGCTTGACACACAAACTTTCCCCACAATCCACAACTAAAACCACAACAACTCCACATTTAACCATCTGTCCCTAACATTCACAGTCTTCAAATTAATCAACTTCACAATCTACAAACAAGTTAAACATCACAATAACTACAAACTACGCTCACTAAGAATCAATAAGTATAATTAAACGAACAATTTAATAATTAATTCATCAAACAATTACCACAACTAGAATAAATTACAGTACAAAATTTCACTGTTTCCCACATTACAAGTTTGGCGTAACGAAGAAGGGTATCAGCGGCTACAAATCTTTGCACAATTCGTAAACTTGAAGCCATTAAAATCCCAATTAGAAAATGAAAACAAATTGAGTATTGGAGATACTGACCTGGGTGCGGCGGTAAGGGCAGTCGGCTACTGGAATAGATGGTGGTGGACGGTGGCGGACGGCGGTGACAGAAGTCGGAAGCGGAGAAGTTGGTATAAAAGATAGGGAGCTTTGGTTTTGTGAGGAGACTGAGAGAGTGGCAGGGACCAGGGAGTACAAGTTTTTGCAGCCCACGACGGCGGGTGCTGGCCTTTGTTTTGTTTCCGAAAACACGTAAATATATCGTATGTAAGTGTGTAACCGTCTCCTGAGTCAAACAAAAACAAAAAAAAACGTAAACCGTAGTTCAATTGTTCACAAACTATGGTTATACATTACGGAGTATAAAATTGTATTGTGTTTTCACACTTCAGTTTCATTTTATTGTTTCATGATCGTTACAAACTCATGTTAGCAACTTGCATCATTAGGATTTCTTTCATTCGGAGGAACTACACTATTTCATAATATATACTCCGTATACTCTAATTCTATTTGATGTGTGATGGAAATAAGATAAGGAGTGTGGTCACGAACCACAAGGATTACAAATGACATACAAATAAGGAAAATGAAATATCATTTAAAATTAGCCAAAAACAAGATCATATAGAATTGGAGGGAGTATAACATCTCTGCTTCTTGTGACGATAAATAAAGAATATCTTTTGAAGTTTTGGACAAGTTAATTGGCTTGCTTAAACTCATACGGAGCACCAAGATAGTTGATTTACATATATGTACTCGACCCTAAATTTCTGTCTTCTTCCTCCGTTGCTTGCACCACGTTTGGGCCAAATGCCAAAAAAAAAAATGCCCGAGGAGGGAGAACTCCATACTACTCCTATAAGGCTTGAAGCAAATTACGCCAACTTTTCACTTGAATCAGGTAAATTTTGTCTCGAGTGTAATAAAACCGTAACTACAAAACGCTTAAAGCCAAATCTTGATACCCCTCCTCGTACCATACCATTTTCACCCCCAATTGCTTCATTTGTACCAAAAAATTGTCATAGATTGAGCCAAAATAGAAGTTTTTGTAGTCACATTACTTGTGTTTTAGTGTTTTACAAGCTTCTGCTTCACGCTTGTTTCTTCAGTTACTTCCGACCAAAACTCCCACAACACACACACTTTTCTCACTCTCTTCCCACACAAGCTTCATCTTCCAACTCAATCCAATCTAATCATCACCAAATTCAATCACCCATTTCTCCCAATCTCTAACTTAATCAATCAACAAAATACCCATAAAAAAAAAACCCATTTTTTGGGGGTGAAAAGATCCGCCAAATGATGGCGGGTCGACGAGATGGGTTGATGAGAAATGCGAGCAGCAGTAGTATGAGCTTAAACCCTAGATCTAGAATTATTATTGCAATTGGGATCGGTATTTCTGTGGGTTGTATCTTTGCTTTTTTTTACCCTTATGGCTTTTTTCACCCTGATCTTCCTATTTCTACTACTTCCCACCTCTCTAATTCCAATTCCAAGGTATTATTTTATTTAATTTATGTTATCATTTCCAATTTTTATGATTGTTTCAGCTGTTTGTTCATTGGGTTATTTGGTTTCGTATGTATGACGATTCATGTTAGCTTGACCCTGAATTATGTTGGGAGTTATGCTTGTTGTTGTTGTTGTTTGGGTTTGTTTGGTTTTCGGGTTTTGCGAAAATTTTATTGGTGCCTGCCTTTATGGTGTTGTATGAACTGTCTGTTTGTTTGATTTAAAGGGGCATTTGCAGAGAATTTGTGTGGAGTGTTTGTTGTTTGAGATTGGGCATTGCAATCTCCGACGTTAGGATTGAAATGGTCGAGGCCGATACTTGGAAAGATTGTTTCTTTGTTGAGTTTAATGCTTAAAGATGGTACCTTTGCTGGGAAATTGTTAGTGTAATTATTAGAGGGTTGTGGTTTTAGAGTTGTAGTGGATACCTGATATTTGGAATTTTAGACATTTGGTGTGGACAATGTTTGGATTTAGGGTGTGGACAATGGTATGCAGATTGATTTTCTAGAGTGTAACGCTGCTGTGTAAATTTTCCTACAATATCTGAGCCGTTGAGAGGAATGCTTGATGGTTGATATGCAATACGGGCTTAAGCATACCTTAAGGGAACGGTAGTAGACTAATAGTGATGCCCGAAATTGGGATAAAGATACATGAAGCTGATGGTAGTTGTGGATACTCGATATTTAGGACGTAGCATGTGATTTTATGGCTAAAAAGCTTGCTGAATAATTTGGTGGAAACTAAGGCTCCTGTGTTTATTGGAACTTGAATATTTGTAACTTACCTTAATTAACTAGGCTGGTGCGAGTTAACGTATGCTAAGGTATGTGCAGAATGATTTGGTGTCTGAGGCGTGTATCTTACACTTAATTGTTGTAACTCTATCAGAATTGCTGTCCCTCACATTGCCTGAGTGTTATGGTCATATGAGATACTTGATAATTGGACAAGATGCTCCATTTTAGGGGGAAAAATTGCTTGCTGAACGATATAGTTCAGTCTAAGTGTGTGTTGCCAAAAACCTACTTTGACAATGTAAGCTGGTGGGGAGTCAATCTTTTGTTCAGTCTAAGTGTGTATTCCTCAAAACCTATTTTGACAATGTAGGCTGGTGGTGAGTCAATTTTTTGTTCCGCATTGTGATATGCTTTGTGGGTTGGATGACCCATGAGCATTAAAAGTAACGTATTATATATATGGAATGGTTACTATTTAAGCGATTTTTGTATATGGTAGTGTTTGATTGATGCTTAACTGTTAGATGTACTATCGATGAAATAAGGTGTCTGCTTGTTTTGACTTAATTATAATTCCGTGTGAAGCAGACTAGTACATCGGACTGTGAGTCTGACGAGCGGATTAATATATTCAAGGCGGATATTGTGGGATTAAAAGAGAAGAATGCAGAGTTGAGAAAGCAAGTTAGGGAGCTGAATGAGAAGCTCAGGCTGGCTGACCAAGGGAAAGATACGGCACAAAAGCAATTTCTTGCCTTGGGTGAGCAACCAAAGGCAGGGCCTTTTGGTACTGTCAAGAGTTTAAGGACAAACCCAACCGTGGTTCCAGATGAATCTGTGAACCCTAGATTGGCAAAAATATTACAAGAAGTGGCTGTTAGAAAGGAGGTTATTGTTGTATTAGCAAATGCAAATGTGAGGGAGATGTTAGAGGTGCAAGTATCCACTATCAAGAAGGCAAGTATACCCAATTATTTGGTTGTGGCATTAGATGAAGAGGTTGAGGAGTACTGCAAATCGAATAATGTGGCCGTGTATACGCGAGACCCAGATACGGGGGTTGATACCATTGGAAGGACAGGAGGTAACCATGCCGTTTCTGGATTGAAATTCCGTATTCTGAGGGAATTTTTGGAGCTTGGTTATAGTGTTCTGCTTTCAGATGTTGATATAATCTACTTGCAAAACCCATTTGATCATCTATATCGGGATTCAGATGTGGAATCTATGACAGATGGTCATAACAATATGACTGCTTACGGGTATAATGATGTCTTTGATGAACCAGCCATGGGTTGGGCTCGATATGCTCACACCATGAGGATTTGGGTCTACAATTCAGGATTCTTTTTCTTGAGGCCTACAATTCCTGCTATTGAGCTTTTAGATCGTGTCGCTGATAGGCTTTCTAAGGAAAATGCATGGGATCAGGCAGTGTTTAATGAGGAGCTCTTTTTCCCTTCGCATAATGGGTACGAAGGACTTCATGCCTCCAGGAGGACCATGGATTTCTATTCATTCATGAACAGTAAAGTCCTTTTCAAGACTGTGAGGAAAGATACTACTCTTAAGAAGTTCAAACCAGTTATCATTCATATCAATTATCATCCTGACAAGCTTCCCAGAATGAAAGCTGTTATAGAGTACTATGTAGATGGCAAGCAGGATGCGTTGGATGCTTTCCCAGACGGCTCGGAGTAACAGTAGCAAATTATACAGAAGCTTATTCACATTCAAGACACTCCGGGCATATCTTTTTTGTTAACAGAACAGTTGAAAATTGATGCGATTCTTGTCTTTGCGCATTGTGATTCTATCAGATGTAATCTTCTAGGATTTTCACAAAATTGACCATTAGAACACTTGTTCAGTTGTACTGTGGCAAAGGGTCCATGATGTAGTATACCAAATGACACCATCAATTTTGGTGATTTGTAGAATATGAGAAAGAATTTTTCTAGTCCTGTTGAATTCCTGCAGTAAAATGTTGTGATGTATTCTGTTTTACGATTGTGTTTGACATGCCATCCTTGTGATGTTCAACGACACAGGATTGGAAGCGCAATGACAGTTTTTGCCAGAGATCGAATCTCTTGTACTGAAGATTTGGCTACTGTTCTTGTTTGAAGGTCATATGAATCCTTGTTTTCCTGTACATTACTCGGAATGGTATGATTGGTATCAGTATATCACACGAAATTTTCTACAAGTTCAACAAAGCACACAACTTTATACAAACAGTAAACAAATGCATCACAAAGTAAAACAAGTATGACAGTTCGAAACATGAGAAACAGGTATATATACTCAATTGACTGTTTGCAGATTCTATTTGAATGTGTGTCAATCTCCAGAAAGAGGCATGACATTTCGAGGGTAGATCTTTCAAGGGTCCTACGTATAAACTTGTTGGTATATGAGCTTTCAAATATACAAACAAAATGTCCGATGACATACATGACTGAAGCTTACAGAAGCAAACATGTTTTACAACAGCAGAGTATAACAGCAACGGAGGACTTAAAGTCAGGACAGTTTCCACTTCCTGAATGCCCGAGCATTGTATCGTTAAGGTCTTTACTCAGCCAAGATAAGAAGCAAAATGCTGAATCCATATGAGCAGGAGCAGGCTTAGAACCAAAAGTGCATCCCATGCTATACATTAGTGTACAAAGAGCCTGAAGTGGTCCTGCTGCGTGAGCCTGTGAGGCTGTGACCATCTTGATCCCAAACAAATTTTATACCAGCAGATTGTATCACAAGGGTTGTTTGGACTCGAAGCTGAGAAAACTGAAGTAGTATGAAGCTGCCACGTTCCCTGTAACAGAATTATACTGTTTATAAGTGGTTCAAAGTTACTACGAGAAAAGTAGCTGTAACATGAAAACTTGCAATGATGTTCTCACTTTCACGGTGTGGGGAGACAATAAACAATTTTTCTCCTATCATATTTCTCACTTGCGTAATTATCCAAAAAATTTCAAATGGACTGATCTCATATTCTTTCTCCTGGAATTTGATCGACTTTGATGCAACCCTTCAGATAATCTCAATTGTAGACTAATATCAAAGACTTTTCTGTAAGACAAATTCTGATTTAAATTACCGTTCATTAGAAACAATTACTGGTCAAAGAACCCACCAGGAAAGAAAAGATGTGATTTAATGGTCGGGCCAAAATAAAAGTCGTCTCCTCTCAAAAGTTAATGCAATCAAGCTCAAATTCTTTCTCCTGGCGTTGGATCCAACTTGAATCATCATTCAGTTTACTTCACTTTTAGACTGACACCAGAGATTTATAATATATAAGATGCAATTGACAGTTCTCTAGTAGATTTCCATTTTTTTTTCTTCTATTTTTTGGTGATAAGGTTAACATAGGTATGAAATGGGTACCTCATGCAAATCATAACAAAACTCTAGAGTTTAGAAACAAAAGCAGTTAACAACTGATGGAGGCATATAGCAGAAGCTATGATAAGCTGATAGATAAGGTACCTGATGAGATTTACAGCGAGGCTCCAGACTTTAGCTCTTGGGATATCATGTCTGGAGATTCTGAATGATTAGGAAGCTGTGCAACTGTGCTCAAGTTGGGGCTGCACCCACCAATCATCATCCTCTGATAGACAGCATATGCGCGTTCAGGATCTCCAGAAATGCCATACCCTCGAATGAGAGCATTATAAGTGAAAACATTTGGCTCCAATCCCTTCAACAAAAGCTCATCGTAAATCTTTCCTGCCTCCTCCATCATTCCTGCAACCCCTAGATGTAATATCAAGCTATTGTATGAATACAGGTCCGGATTCACCCTTCTTGTCCTCATCTCATCGAATAGAGACAGTGCTTCTGCAATCCTTCCAGCTCTCCCAAGGCCATTGATCATAAAGTTGTAACAAACCACGTCTGGATCAAGACCTTGTCGTTTAAGTTCCAGAAAATAGTCTGAAGCATCATCAACCTTCCCTAGCATCAACAGACAGTCAATAAGAATGGAATACGATTTCAGGTCGGGTCGGATTCCATCCTTAACCATCCTTTGAAACAAACTGCACGCCATTTCTAGATCGCCAGATTTGCCAAAGCCATTTATAAGAATATTGTAAATAGCACAATTAGGGTCACATCCATACTCTAACATCTCATCAAAAAACTTTATAGCTTCCTCCAGTCTTCCAGACTTTGAGAGACCATCTATCAAAGGTCCATATGTAGAAGGAGTGGGTGAAAAATCTCCACTTACAAGGTTATAAAACATATCGATAGCCTTGTCTAGACGATTAGATTTTACAAGGCCAGAGATGATTATATTGTGAGTAATTGTGTTAGGAGTGCAACCTCGAGCCTGCATTTCTTCGTATAGATCAAGAGCTATGTCTATCTTCCTTGATTTCCCAAGAGCATCAAGTAACAAGTTGTATGTCGCCACATCTGGCGCACAACCAGAATTTTTCATTTCCTGGAAAAGATTCCAAGCCATTTCCTGGAGTCTGATGTCCAAAAGTCCTCCAATCAAAATATTATAAGCTTCCACAGTTTCCTGAATTCTATAGCTTCTACTCCTTACAAAAAAGTTATATGCTTCATGCGCCCGTCTGCGTTTGGACAAAACCTTTAAAAGGGGAATCAACACTGAGTCATCTCGGCATACCTCTGTCGATATCAACCTTTCAGCTAGAGCCATAGATTCATCAATATTTGCTTGAACAAGAACCCCACTCATCAGATCCTCCCAAAATAGCCGGTCAACAGGCGGTTGAGCATGAAATACAAATACCCTGATAATTTTGAAAGCATCTTCAACCCTCAAACTTTTTACTATACTAGGAACAAGAGTACATATAGTTACAGAATCAGGATATAGTACTTTCCTCATATGGTGGAACAACAAAAATGCATCATTTACTCTCTTCTCTGCAGTTAGTCCATGGATGAGAGTGTTGTAAGTCACCACATCTGGAAAGCAATTCATTTGTCTCATTTTGTAAAACATCTCCATAGCATACTCAACCTCGTCATTCTTGCAGAGACAATCCATAAGCGTGTTAAAAGTAACTATGTTCGGGTGACAACCATATTTTATCATGGCGGTGAAAACATCGATTGCCTCCTCGACTCGACCTTCTTTTCTCAACCCTGATAACAGTGTGTTGAAGGTTACAACTGTCGGACAAAGCTTCAAATCAATCATTCTCCCATACATTTTCCATGCCTCGTCTACTCGATTAACTTTGTATAGCATGTCAATCAGTGAGTTGACGATGGCCACATCAGGATAGCATCCATCTTCCGTCATCTCACCAATTAAATTCAAAGCATCATCCACTCTACCTGCCTTATTGTAGCACTTCATCATCATGTTGTATGTAATAGAATCTGGAACAATCCCACTGTTCCTGAGTCCTTTAAAAACAATTTTAGCCTCCTTAAGCCTCCCAGCCTCAGCAAGACTATACAATGAAGCATTGCAAGCAACAACATTTGGTACGATTCCCCTAGCTTTCATATTCTCAAAGATTTGGAGAGCTTCATCTGATTTTCCTGATTTTCCATAGTAGTCTATAAACAGAATGTAGGTAGACGCAGTCTGCTCAATGCCAAGAGAGTCCAATCTCTCAAAGAGACTTAGTGCTTCCTCCGGCCTATTTGCTCTCAATAAACCGACAATCAGTGTTTTGTATGTATGAAGGTTTGGTGTAATCCCTGAATTCCTCATTATGTCTAATTTGGCAAATGCTTCTTCAATTTTCCCCAATTTGGACAAGGTGCCTATGAGAATGGTGTATGTCACAACATCAGCATCGTAGCCATCAGTTTCCATCTGACTCCAAATGTCTTGCACACTATCCAAGTCTCCACAATCACTAAACTTGTCCAACAGAGTGATGTAAGTTACTCGATCAGGTTTGTGACTACTATCTTTCATTTTTGCAAACAACAACTTAGCTTCATCAAGTTTCCCGACGGAACAAAGAGAATCAATGAGAACTGTATAAGTTACAACATCAGGGCCACACCCTTCTTCATCCATTCTTTTCAAAATTCCATAAGCCTCGTCAATTTTGCCAGCTCTCCCAAGAGCTCTAATACATATGGTAAATGTGTAAACATTAGGCCTCAGCCCCAAACTTTCCATCTCTTGTAGTAATTCCATAACAGTTTCAGTATCCCTTCGCTTCCCAACTGCCACCATAAGTGCAGAATACGTTTTCAGACTAGGTTTATTTCCTTCACTAACCATTCTTCTGTACACCTCCAAAGCCTCCTTACAATATCCAGACTGAAGAAGGAGATGTATCAAGCCTATATATGAGTAAGCATTCAGAAAAAACCCAAAAGATTTCATTTCACCAAGCGCAAAGGGAGCTTGCCTCATTCCTCCTCTAACATTCAGAGCCCTAAAGATTGTCAAGTAAGTGGTCAAATCCCTATAAATTATTTGCTTCTGCATCAAGTCAAACACATAAACCATATCCTCCAGCCTCCTATGCGCTCTTAGAACCTCAAGCATGTAGTTACAAGTTTCAGTGGTATGGACAATGTTGGGCATATCCGCAACAGACTTGAAGTAATCAAAAGCTATGTTGAGGTCAGCGGTTGACTGTAATACCTCCATAACACAAATAGCAGACTTGCTGTTCTTTGGTTTGTCATTGACCACGAAAACCTCATCTGAACTTCCAATTAATGCCCCACAAGCCACTTTTTTCATTCCCTGTTTTCTCCATTTTACTGAAGGTCCGCCAGTTAATCTCTTATTACTTTGAATAGATCTTTTTCCTACTGCAGCACCAACTTTTATGAAACAGCATGGATTTATAGATGTTGTATCTTCGTACTTACCAGCAAATATTTCTCTGCAAGAAAAACAAATTGAGTTAAAAAAGGATAACTGGCAAGTTTATACTTCATAACACCCGGAAGCAAAATATTCAAGTGCAAACAAGTAACTCACACATACTCAGTCCTTGTCTGCAAATTTACAGATTTTGCCAAGACAATTTGGCCCATCTTGACTTCACTGACATATAGCACATGCCCTGATGCTCCAGTCTACATAATAAGCCAGCAAAGTATGATCAACGAGAAAGCAAGGAACCTATGTTATTATGATTCATCAGTTACCCTCAAGTATCCGTTGGGTCATGCCCACCATAGATATGCAAGTATGCAACTTCATTTCAAGCCAAAAACATGAAAATTTTAATGAAATAGCCATTTCCAAGACTCGGACACGAATGCATGTCTAACACTTCCAGATAAGTCTGGGTGATGTAGCAAAGAACAGATCCACATACCCAGCCCCATAGCTTTATTTCAAGACTGCATACCAAATACTACCATACATTCCAACTCCCTACTACCAAATAAATTGGCACCCTAACCAATTAGACAAATGAAAGAAAAGGGATTTCTACGAAGAGTGAATTTGAATTAATTAATAAGTGAAAGGTAGACACAAACCATAAACACGTACTGATCTCAAGCTCCTCCCTTTCCCCAATCTACCACTCATCCATGTAAAAGGGGGACATCGAGCACAATTGACACAAAGGCTTGATTTGCCTGTAAAGAAAGAAACATGTAGTGTAGATGGTATGAATTACGAATCCAGTGAAAATTAAATCCACCCATATATGAGCCTTCATTTAGCATGGAAGGAGGAGCAACAGACACTAGCCTACATGAGCACTGACATGAAATTTTTATTCTAAAGATGGATAATTTACCCAAAGCTAGGCAAACAAACAATTTACAGCATATTGTGTGAATCCCACATGCATTACTTAAATCATTTCTAAAAAAAGCCGAACATTACCACATATCATGGGGGTAATTATCAATGCTAAAGGCAGACCCGGTTTATGAAATTCGATAAAACGAGCATCAGAAAATCAGAATCAAGTACAATGAGTAATCAGGAGCAGACTGCAGACATAAACTGAAAATTTATAAAAGATGAAAACTTTATGTTAAGAAAAGATGGATTCTTCCCCCAGAAGCTAAGCAAAGACACATCAATACGACAACACATCAAACATTTGATGTTCACAACGAAAAATCTCTGATAATTTGATACAATCTCATAGGAAACTTAAAGTATACACCAGATTATGTGTATCCCACATGCATAACTCTTAATTATCAACATTACAGAAGCAAATAAACCAAATTTCCCACAAATAAAGAAAATTCAGGAGTAATTCTAAAACATTAGATAAAACCAACATCAAAATTAAGTAAAAGTAGAAATTAGAAACATAAATTAAGTGAACAAAGCTTACAGGAGAAGGAAGAGAAAGAAGAAGCTTACAGGAGAAGGAAGAGAAAGAAGAAGCTTACAGGAGAAGGAAGAGGAAGAAGAAGGGTACTGGGTTCTGCTTGCAAAAGAGTGAGACGTCCATGTATGCAGCTGTGGAGTTGTCAGCATTTCCTCTGGAAAAGAAAGAGAGTTGGGTTTTGGGTAAGAGATGAGATAGGGAGGGAAATGTTCGTCAAAGTGAACTGCTGAGATAAACCTCTTAACTCAGTTTGAGGTTTTCTGGCTGCTCCTTCGCTAAGATATTGTTTCGCTTGATTACATATTTACATTACATACTCGTACAACAGACTGTCCAATTAAACGGTTGGAGGGCCGGGTTCGGATCGGTCTATTGCCTGATGTAAGTCATGTTGAACTACTCCAATCGTTTTATTAAATACGACTATACGACTTAGCTTGTTTGGTGGAGAAGATTTGGAAGGAAGAGAAAAGAACGGAAAGGAAAAGAAGCGAAATGAAGGGTATTCCTTTGTTTGGCTCACTTGTTAAAATGTTGGAGGAATTAGAAGGGAACTGGAAGTGAGTGCTTTTATGTTATAAATTGGTTTTCCGTCCAATTTCGCCTGTTTTGGGAGGCAAAAGAAATGAAAGTTTAATTAATGACTTTTTCCTTACATTTCGTTTCTTTTATTTCCACTTCCAAGGTATCTTTATAAACCAAGCGTAGAAAAGTTGTAAAACATGTTTCCGTTCATTTTCTTTCTACCAAACACGCCGTGGGAAGCATGACAATGATACATTTCAATACCGTATTAAAACTGTTACAAGAGGACTTTCGACACGAAATTAAAGGGGTTATCCCCAATTTGACGACTACTATTATCCCATTTCTCCTTAAATAGCTGCCCCGCCAAAATCACATTCTCTAAACTCTAACAAAAGTACAGACCAACAATGAAAGCAAGTACTCTCTTGCGCCCTCTTCCTTGTTGTTCTTCATCTTCTTCTTCACTCTTCCACAAATTCAACACCTTCAAACCACCCACCAACAACCCAACAATCAAAACTTCTTCATCACTCTTCTCTTCTTTGTCTCCTCTTCCCTCACAAACTCCCCACAAACCCAAAACCCCTCTTTTTCTTAAACCCCCCATTTACAAAGCCACCCAATCAGACCTCAACACCTTCATAACTTGGTCCAAAACCCTCATTTCTTCCGTGGGGTCCACCTTTGTTGACCTTGACAATGGCCCGGACCCCACCCTCCTCCACCGGGAGCTCAATTGGTTCCTCCACGACGCGGTGGAGGACCCATCACTGGTGGCTGTTGTGGGTGGTGCTACAACCGTTGCATTAGACGTAACGCAGGCGAAAAAAGCCGTAAACTTGAGGGAGAGTTTAGAGGAAATGTACAAGCTTTGGGAGGAGAGGATTGTGAAGAGGAGACCTTTTCAGTATATTGTTGGGTGTGAGCATTGGAGGGATTTGGTGTTGAGTGTTGAAGAAGGTGTATTGATTCCGCGGCCGGAGAGTGTTGCAATTGTGGATGCTGTTGAGGGTGTGGTGAAGGAGGGTGGTGGGGTTTGGGCTGATTTGGGAACTGGGTCTGGTGCTCTTGCTATTGGGATTGCTAGGGTTTTGGGTGGACAAGGTAGAGTTGTTGCTACTGATATTAGTCCTGTTGCTGTGGCTGTTGCTAAGTATAATTCAGAGAGGTATGATTTACAGGTTAGTATTTTATGAGTATATGCTCTTTTTATTTATTTATTTATTTATTTATGGTTGCTGATTAGTATTAGTGCTAGACTTTCAGCTTGTGATGAGAATGTAATAGGTAGTGAATGGATTGGGGGTTTGTCGGAAATTTAATATTTTGTTTGTATGATTTGATTGTAATGTGGACTGGCATAGGTTAGAATGTATGTGTGTGTTTGATGGTATGCTGCTACTTATAAAAAAAGAAATATGTTTTGTCAATGAATGCCTTGTTAAGATATGTGTGAATGTCTCGAGGGTGTCTTATCCCTTGTGGAACTCGAATTGAATGAACGAATAGAATTTCAGCTTGTGATGAGAATGTAATGAGTAGGTAGTGAGAAAATTGGGGGTTTGTCGAAAATTTTGATATTTTGTTTGTGTCATTTGATTGTATTGTGGACTGGCATAGGTTAGAATGTACTAGTATGTGTGTGTTTGATGGTATGCTGCTACTTATAAAAAAAAAATATGATTTGGCAATGAATGCCTTGTTTAGAAATGTGTGAGTGTCCAGAGGGTGTCTTATCCCTTGCGGAACTCGGATTGAATGAATGAATAGCCTACCCCGTTTGACCTCAAAAAGAATATGTGAGTGGTTGTTGCTAGATTCTGTTCTATTAACTTCAATGATTGTATACAATGTGAAAAGACTGAACCTTGGAGGAGTTTGTGTGTAGCGTGCGACAAGACTATACCTAGGATGCTAGAAACGAGGGGTTTATCAGTCGAAAAAGTAAGAGATGGTCCTAAGACCATATTTGGCTTACAAGTGTGATCTGAGATTACATGTAAGGACTTGGCCCTTCTAAGCTGAAGTATGGTGGTGGGGTGGGGCATGAATTATTCCAAGCTTGAAAGATTATTAACTTCTGTGGTGGTGTTTTCTGCCGAAAATGTCTCCGAATAGGGAATTAAGTGAGCTAGTGATTGTCACGGTATAAGGTGACTGGTGTTAAGGAGTTAGATGCCCAGTTCTGCTAGTAGGTTGACTAGCCGAATAACTTCTACTGCTGCTTGTGCCATTGCTCTGTAGTCACCCTGATAGGATGACCATGTGGTCTAGATTAGCCTTCATCTCATGTATCTCAATTTTTAGACATATCTTCCACATAAACAGAAAGGATTGTAAGAATTCTCGTCCGTATTGAACTACACAAGGAATTACGAGTATCATTCTTGGAATGTTTGAAGCCTTTAGATTTAAGAGCTTTTGTAACTTTATCAAATAATAGTCTACTTGTTTGTTTGAGCCCATAGAAAATTTGTTCAATTTAGATACGCTGTTCTCAAGGTTTGGGAGACCTTCGGACAAATTACATGTAAATGTCCATGGAGGAATGCATTGTCACATGTAATTTGTGTAAATCCCTGTCATTAGCTGCTTCAATTGCTATGATGCATCTGAAAAGGTGATAATGGTCATTTTCAGTAAAGGGGAGAAAGTCTTATTTATCCACTTAAACTGCTTTGTTGAAACCCCTTGCCACTACCCTTGCTTCAAACCTCTTAATGGAGTACAAGCCCTTTAGCTTTTGAGCCGAACCTTGTAAATACACTTGAAGAGTTGAAGGTATTAGCTTTCTCTTCTATTGGGAGGCTTACAACCTCTGATGTTTATTGTGAATCCAAAAGCAATCAAAGTCGGTCACCGGGTACTCCGGATGGCCGTAATTGCTTGATGTAACTAAAATATAAGGTCGAAACAGTTCCTCATCGGGGTGTGGCGTCAAAGTTTCTTACCAACTTCTTGAATGCATTCTTTACTATAGGATCAAATATGACCCTATCTCACTTAGGAATTGAATATATCATGTCCTTAGTAACCTTTGACATTATAAGTAAAGTGGGCCAAAACACCGCAAGACTGATTAACCAGGTGACAGTGGGACAAGGGTGGTCCTGACATGACTATAAGGTGATGTTTAGAGCACCAAGTTAATCTGAATATTTCTCCCGAGATGATCCCAACCGGCCACATTTGAAGGCTATAACTCATGCAATAGACATTCCCGGGTCACTTTTGGGGAATGGGGATACACTTCCGAATTGTACAGGGGGTTAAAAAGGGCATGACGTGAGCCTCGGCATCATATTTGAGACCATTCAACGATACATGTGTGGAAATGTATTTCTTCGTGCATTGCATTTGAACAATCTGATATTTGCATCCATAGATGCGTCATTACACGTGTTTGGCTTATGATATTATGTGGTGTGTGTCCAAGGGCATTTTGTGTTTTGGAAAGGTATGTAGAATGGATGAGACTGAACTTATGTTCTCTCACAAGGGATCTTTGACATAGGTTTGTAAGTATGCAGGGATTAATGAGGTCTATAATCATCTCCTAGCAGGATTAGGTTCTAAGTTTTCTCACCGTGTAGGTTGAAAGGTTTTGGGTTAGCGATTGTGGTATCACTCCTAGGGCTTGAACATCATGATGTGGTGAGATTCTACGGAGTTGGTGCTGTTAGCAAGTGATAGTGTAATGGAGAAATATTACTTGGTGCTTTCAAAAACAGAGTATAAAAAGTGGCGTGCCCTTGGTGACAGGACTCTCTGAATCAGGATAAGATTGGTGATATAGAGAAGTGGTGGCAGGTGTGGAGAAAGAACCATAAGGATGAACCATTTATGTCTTCATATGGAGTCACTTAAGTTATGATAGATGTTTTTGGGATCCACTATGATGTGGATAGTGGCGCTCATGAAAGGTGACATCCATGTTAAGGGTAATTTTTCAACTCTCTAAGCCTAGCACTTCCTATCCTTTTTGGCTATAAGAGTACCCAATGAAAACAAAGGGTTTGACTTGGCACAAACTTTGATCCTATCTCTTTTGATGATGGAAACTGGAAAAAAAGCTCGAAGAAAGATAGGGGGGAACAAATCCCTGAAAGTGTTTAGGTCACTGTTATGATGTTATCTGCCTAACTGCCTTTCTCTTTTGCAATAGTTCGTAGGAGATTCTTTGTTTGATTTTAAACAGAGAGAATGCATTGATCAAGTAAGTGGCTGTAAGTATGCATTCTCCTCAATACCTGATTGTTTGTAATATAAAGCTCTCACCGTCTGAACTCTGAAAGGTGCATGTTCGCGCGCGCGTGTGTGTTTCCTCTTTACCGCACCATTTCTGTTGTGGATGTAGACCTAATTCTTGTTTGGTGCTCAATTCCCTTCTCTTCTATTTGTAGAAATGCTCCGTGTCTGCTGTCTGGTAGCCACTTTGTCATTCATCCTGAGGTAGAAGGTGATATGCTTGGTTTACATGAGGCACTGGTGACAGCATTAGGATGGTACACCTCACAGTGTCTTTAAGTATCACCATCAGAAATTCCATGAGCTGTGTGGATCTGTTTTTGGCTTTATGAAAACGGAGCAAGTCACCGTAATCAGCTCTATGGATGTGTATTTGTCATGAATACTTCTTGGTTAAATGCCAGTATTTTAGCATATGATCCAATCATATTATGATTAGGCAATAAATAGATCGTAAATAATTATAATTAGTGTATTACAGCTTCGTGGTTGCAGTTAGTAATAATGTGGATGTAGCTTGATTCTTCATTAAAATCATAAACTATAAAAGTGTATAGGGATAGATTTTGGAAGTATTAGAATAACCAATAAAAATATATAGCACATGAACATATTTGCTGTGTTACTCCTGAAAAATTATTGTATTTGGATTCCTTGATGTGTTTGAATCGTGTCTATAGTTTAATCCGAATCACATTTTTGAATGTATCAGAATCTTATAGACGTAAGGCAAGGATCTTGGTTTGATCCTCTAATGGAGTTTGAAGGGCAGCTTGCGGGACTTGTGAGCAATCCACCGTATATACCAAGTGAAGATATCAGTGGGCTGCAAGCTGAAGTTGGCAAACATGAACCTTCGCTTGCTCTTGATGGTGGTTTGGAGGGCTTGGAGTATCTATCATATCTTTGCAGTAAAACATCAATGATGCTGAAGCCGGGTGGTTTTTTCGCTTTTGAGGTGAATCTGCTTTTCTTTTTCCCCCATGTAAACAGGATCCCCTATCATGAATGATCGTTTGGAACTGTCAAATGTTCTTTAAGTCTTGACACAATATAATGAATGATATACTGTCAAATCTGGTCATGCATGGTGCTGACAATAGCTGATGAAATTCTTGTTTACTTCTTGGCGAACAGACCAATGGTGAGAAGCAATGCAAGATACTAGCAGACTACTTGAGAAATGCGACTGCAGACAGCATCTGCAATGTAAACATCGTATCAGATTTTGCTGGTGTACCACGATTTGTTACAGGTCACCGCTGCCAATGAGTTAGGATTTTAAATTTAGACACCGGTAATAGGAATCGTGTCTAATTTGTTAAAAACTCACTTGTTCTTATCTATGAATCCAAGTTTAAAGCTTCAAACTTCTACCATGTTGGTGTTTCTTACTGTCTGATACTCTGATCAGCCAATGCTATTGTTCTATCTCGTTCTTTACTTCCTGTTTAAGTATGGGTAAGGTAAATAGGAGATTACAAACAAAACGTAGATAATAAAGGTTATCAGAGGGATTCTATGCTTACTCCTACTCCTTCAACGTATGATTATTATGTTAGATATTTTATACCATAAAGCCGATGATCGGAGGATCAAGGTTGGCCTAGTGAATAGGAACTCAACCTGCCTGGGGGTTGTCCCGGGTTCAAATCCTCATACCCCCACCCCAATGCTGCTCCTTTGTACCAAAAAAAAATAAAAATAAATAAAGCCGATGATCAAAACTTTTATATATTGTATACTAGTATTTGGAATGAGATCGCCCACTTGATTATCTTTGTCCATCTTTCATATCTTTCGCATATGACATTTCTCATCTTCTCTGATGCACGAAGAAAACCCAGCAAATTTCTTCTGACTGATTTCAGCAAGGTTAGTTCTTTTTTTTTTTTTTTTTTTTTTTTTTTTTTGTGAAGTTGAATATTAATTCATCACCATGTTGTTTAGACTCTTCATTTGTGTTTATGTAATTTCTCAATGGGAGAAACATAGTTAGATTTTCTCATACAAAAGATTATTACTGAGTTGCTCCTTTGAGTTATTATTAATTTATTATTAGGGTTTACTCAGTAGGGTTTAGGGTTTAGGGTTTAAGTCACATCTTACTATATTATGAGGGTTTCATGTTAGCCGACCCCAAATTATTTTGGATTAAAGGCTTGCCTGTTGTTGTTGGGAGAAGTGTTGCCGACAATGTTTTTGTAATTTGTCTTAGGTTTGACTTCTCAATGGATATCTCGTCTTCACATGAAAAAAAAGGTACTTCTTTAAACTTGACAGAGTATACATATTTTAGTAAATCCTTTGACGTAGTTAAAAACCAATATTGAGCATGCAGTTGAAACATTGAGTAAATAATTGAAACTATTGAACATGTATTTGAGGGTGAAAAACAGATTCATCCCGTCTAACTTGACATTATTCTAGGTAGATGTTTTATATGACATTAGATTCATCCAAAAACCTTCATACCTTGATGTGTTACTCGATTGGAATTTATATTCTGTCTTGGGTGATTTTCAGCATAAGTGTTTGTATTTTTTAGATTAGATTGGTCGGAATTCTAACATTATGCATCTTCTGCCATCACAGTATAGAATTAGTGAGCTGCCAGATGATATCCTGTTTGGTTGTATATCGTTATTAGAGATGAAAAATGCAGCCCGAACTAGCATCATCTCTAGAAGGTGGAGGCATTTGTGGACTCATTGGACTCATTTGGACTTTGATGCGGAAAAGATGTACTCAAAAGAGCACATATGGTGGTCGCAACATGCACATCTTTACGCTTCTAGATACTTTGGTTGGGTTAATCAAGTAGTCCGCATGCATCAAGGTCCGACGATTGATTTGTTCAGAGTTTGTGTACGTTATCTTCCAGAGGATGCTACTCATCTTGATGAATGGGTTAAGTTTGCCATCTCCAGAAGAGTCAAGGAGTTAGTCTTGGATTTGATTGGTGCTGGCTTCTCATGTCCAACTCAAAACGGTTATCCTTTAGGTTTTGAAATTTTCAAGCACTCTCCTTGTTGTAGCGGTATCACTGCCCTTAAATCGCTCCATCTTAGATTTGTCAATGTAAGTGGGAGATATCTAGAATTCCTCTTGTTATGCTGCCCCCACTTGGAGCGGCTATATGTGCAGGATTCAGCCGAACTGTCTAAGTTTCGAGTCAAGTCATCCACGCTGAAGCACCTGACCATCGATCAGAAGTTTATCGATTTGGAAGAACTTGTGATTGATGCGGAAAATCTATCCTACTTTCGGTTATATAATAGCAAGCCTGATGGTAGTATTGTGTTCAAGACTTTGCCAATGCTTGTTGAAATGGAGTTTGCTGGTTTACCTTGCGAATACCCGTTTCCAATCTTTCAGCGACTTTCTCTTTGCGCCATACATCTTTGCAAACTTTCCCTTGATCTACAGGTTAGTAACGTAAAGGACATCTTACTAATGCTAGTGACAGTGTGTTTCTTTTGCTTTATTAAACTTGGGTTTGAAATGAACATATCACTTCTACATTCCAGCACAGGAGCTCTGCGCCTCGTGGTTTGGGGATTCCTTATGGAGTTATTCCAATCTTTCCCAATCTGAAACATCTCACTTGTACAACTTGTCTTTATCAATATGATTCCATCCATTCATTCAAACGCTTCATAGAGGCATGTCCAGTGCTGCAGGTGTTCAAGTTTCAGGTAATTGAATCTACCTCGCAGTCTTCGTGTTACATGTTCTTTTGTATCCTTTACTCGATTTCTTCTATTGTGTGTTGCATGGGGAAAATAAATTGCGGAGGAAAATAACAAAAGTGAAGTTAAACTGGTTGTCTCATTTTAATACTCTACCTATTTACAGTTGCTGGCTGTGGATTAAGCAGGAGTGCACTCTTATCTTGTGTGTTCGCACTTTTCAGATGCGATTTTTTCTGCCTGACAGTGGTAGTACAGAGGCTGAAGAGTTGCGAGAAATTGATCTTGAAGATAAAATAGTGGATGTGGAAGCCAGTGAGGTATTGGAAATGGGAGTCGGTTTCAACTACGATGACAACTTAGAATATCCGCTTACAAGACCTCAGGTGGAAAACAAGGGTGATAGTCACGCCAACCTGAGGATCCTGGAACTTGTTGGCTTCATGGGAGTTCGTACTGATGTTAAGTTTGCACTATCTATTGTTAGTTATGCTGCCTCTCTTGACACAATCATATGTGATACATTGGGCTCTAGGTATGCTAAGTATACTGGATGTCTCTCCCCCTTTGATGCCCAAGATGCTGCACGTGAGTACGATGTTGCTAAAAGGAGAGCTCGTAAACTTGCCAAGATTATCGCACCAAAAGTTAAGGTAGTAATTATCTGATAGCTGGACCATAATCAAATCTCTCTGAAAGGAATTTTGATTGATTTGAGATCGTAGATTGTGCAAGTTTGAGGATATAATTGCATTGGGCGATATAAGTAGGGTACATCCGAAGGCTGTGCTGATACGACTGGAGAAGAGCAACTCAAACCAAGATCGTCAGCTCGGACATGGAATTGGTTAACTGCATTCTGCAACTACCAATTCATGCTTACTGTGTTCTTTGATTTATGTTTGTCCAGCACTTCTACTAGGTAATCTATTCTGTAATTATTAGTGGGTAAGAACACTATCTGTAGTCTGTGCTATGTTATGTGTGTGTGTTGATGAATCGGAAGAACAGACTTGATGTTGCACATTGTATATATCGGCTTTCTAAGCCTTTTATTTGTGGTTTCAAAAATAGTGGTGTTATTCGTTGCCCTTGCTTTACTAATATTGATAAGCTAGGATTTCAAGTGCTATTCCATACGATTTACAAGACAATTAGGAGATTATTATGTTGATTTTGGTCCACATTTCATATATTCTAGTTTCGTATGTTTTGATACAAAAATTCTAGAATAACCAACGCGGCCTTAGCCTCTTGCTCAATTATGAAGTGGAAGTTGGAACTAGTAAACTACAATGGCATCGTAACCAAAAAAAATGAAGACGAGAATGAAATACCGAAAAAAAAAAAAAAAAAAAAAAAAAAAACCTGCAAGTCTTTACACTCACCATTTCTACATCTCTTTTATCTTGAAATGATTTTAGATCGATTAAGATGAGTTGTCTTATACAATAATAATCTAATAGAAAAGCGGCATAAGAGATACCAGTAATGAACCAATTTGGACTACTAATTCCTCTTTTCTTTCCATAAAAGCCATCTTTGGTCCTAAATATTACAATTGGATTAGTACAAGACTTTTAGCATTTCAACAATGTACATCGATCAGCATTTTCCGAATCCGGCCGTGGAAACCTTTACAACTCCTCATCAAAACCTTCGATCCTTCCCCCCTCCACCAGCCTCGTGTCGCGCAACAAAACTTTGCAAAGCTGCGAGGAGGACATGATATGTACAAAGTGAAAGGTTCGAAGCGAGGCAAGACTGATCTCTTCAACAGCATCATCTTCCCACTAGATGTTACTGGCATCAATGGATGACTTAAGGTGTTCTACCAAATTGTCAGCCAAACACTTCCTTGACTAACGGAGAGCACGAGCAACATGAGAATTACCGGCTCAAATTCCATTCAGGTCAATCCCGATGATGATCTGCGCCATTGCTTCTTCATTTGATGCAATTTGAATGGGCTCCAGGTCTTCCGGCGCTTTGAAGTCTCGCAAAAGAGACCAGAGGCAAGAGCCTGTTGCAGCCACAACTCGAACTCCTCTTCATCTTCCTCCTCTGCATCCAAGCCCCATGGGAATCTGCTCGAATTTGAACGGGTGGTCTTTTCCAAACCAACCATGTTTACATGGAAACTTGGCCGATGGGTATTGGGTCGACAAGCCATTCCCTGAAAATAAGTTATTGTTAAGCTGACTGTATTGTGCGAGTCCATATCATTATACAAAAATCTTAAGATGGATTATCAGGATGCAGTCAGTAACAACTTTTAACGCTATCAAGAATTTAGTAAAGACACCACTCTCATAGGTCTGTGAAATTTGTTTATCGCTTTAGTTCAATGGAAAGACTTCCTGTCAATTTGCTGACAGAAAAGGGGGGGGGGGAGTGAAATTTCACTATTTTTCCAGTCAGTGCTCATACTACTTCGGTCATTGGGCTACATAAAACCTACTTGAGCTATAAAAGTTAAGAGCGAAAACAACACACTTAAGAACAGAACACCACGATCTTACCTGACAGATAGCCCACTCTGACACATCAAAGATCTTGCTTTCCGCACATACGAAGGCACGTGGAATCTCCATCTGACACCATAAACACCATTAAGCACAATTAATACATACTAACAACCAATAACGCATCATACAATTCTCCAAACAATATCTCAATTTGCAGAGCTTCCTCCATGTCATATTGCACTAATTAAAACATAGTGGAATTATGCAGTAACCTTTGAAGCCATGACTACTGGATAACTACGTCGTCGAAATGTAGATTAGGACAGCGGAGACTTTCTCATCTTTTAAGATTTTCACTTTCCAGCATCTTAATGTTCACCAAGCATAGCAACCTGAGTCATATTTAGCGCATTCAAGAAATTACATTTCCAAGGAACAGCTATTTTAGTCAACTTTCAGCCTGCCAAGGCTCTGGCCTTTTGTAACTAAAATTTCTGGCGTCACCTAAATCCATTGAACAACTTTCACACATTCAGGCCTTTCTTTATAGATTAGTGCGACTCACAAGGAACAGCCGCGAACAATAGAGGAATATCTTTTTCCTTTTGGTTCTTTCTTATAGAGCAGTTCTTATTTTGCAGTTCATTAACATTTAACACCATTTTCATCGTGGGAAATCATATCCTAACTGAAATTCATCGGAGAATAGACCCATGGTTGCTGTTGTATTCAACTCATTAGTTTATTTATAGGCACACTTAAATGAGATCAAACCTTTTTCTTTAACTACTCTACCATAACTGTTCAGTCACCTGGTGTTCAAGCTAGCAGCATTAGAAACAAAATGCTACAGGAGTCAACAACTGAACACGTTGACGTTAATCTCCTATTTAATCGAAGTCCACTATCTGCGTCAAAAGTTCCACAAAGCACAGTCAAAGCTTTCCAATTCTTTCTCCGACTCTAGGTCCACTCAGTCACAATATTTGAACCTAGTTCACAACTCAGAAAAGAAGATGATCGATCGGAATCGAGTTAAACTTCCTAAGGAGCGCTAACTTCAGGCAAGAGAAAAGATAGACCATCATAACTGGTGTGATGAGAAATTTTGAACAAAGAACACGGATATCTAATTGAGTAAAGACCAATGATGAAACAGGATCATGTGCAGTTACACGGAACTAGGATATACCTTTTGTGGTCCACTGAAGACCAACGAGCCCTTGTATTCAACCCATCCATCTCCATCTTTGGCTTGATGATACTGACCGCAATCCTTTCATGGAAATCCAAAAAAAAAAGTTAAAGGAGGTATTGAGACGTTGCAGAAATACAATCAGTTACTGTAACATGTCAGAGAGAAGAAAAAGACAAGGATTGAAGAGAAATGCATACCTGACACCATCGTGCCTTGGATTTACACCGATTAGTACAGACCCATATGTGCGAATTACCACACTTCGTGCATTGTATCCGCCTGGACTCCTCAGTGAAATACTCGCGTGTTTCCTGAATAGCCAACAAAGATCATCAAGACATAGTAGCTACACACCTTTCGATATAGTTGATACTCTACTCTACGGGCCACGAGATACACACTCTCTCCAAGTGATGATGGATGTTAAATGCCTCTTTCACGGAATATTATAAGTACATCAAAGAAGGTTGCCCAATACGATAACAACATAGTTTCGCCTCGGCTCCCGCAAAGAGCAAGGTAAAGGGGGTTGGATGTACACAACCCTATGTTAAAAACATAGTGGCTGTTTCAGGATGACCTGAAAATTGTGCCGGGAACCGGCCAATCACTACTTCACAAATCAAGAACGGCAGATATTTCTGTGGGCAAATTTTCTTATATCATTATATTCCAAAACCAAGTCCTTTGCTCCACCGGAAATGGAGACAAATGTTGCCCAACATGCATAAATGAGACCATTTCTTCAAAAAGTTCACAAGTGAAATGGACATATTTCATTGTTTGAATTCAATATATTTGCAGCTTTCTTCACATTGTCATTAATTTGACAAAAGAGTTAATCTACAAAACAGTTAACTTAGTGGATTTAATTGTGGAAAATACCATGGTAGTTTATCAAGATGGTGCAGATTTAGTATAGGTGAAGCATCTTAAGAATGGTAGTACAAGTGCACCGCACATACTACCTAAAAGAAATACACACTACTACAGACTGTTGAGTGCCTCCAAAATTAGAGAGACAGGACTTTCAAAGGTCAGTTGGCAACCCTGACAAAAGTGTCTTCATTTGCAAAAGCAACTCCGTAGACTAAAATTCTCTTCACAACGAGTATTCCATTTCACCCATCTGCTGATTAATGGAGAACTCAAGTTCTTCTTAGACTCGAGTTCTTTTTAGACTCGAGTTCTTTAAGATTCTAGCATAATTAATTTAACACGGTATTTCTCAAAAAGTCAAGCAGATATCCCTACAGAATCCAGATGTAAAATGAGTAGCACAGTAAAGAGTTAAAGACTACCTGATTTGATGTGCTCGGAGACTTTTGAGAGAGATTCTTGTGTTCCTCCTTTCTCAGTTGCTCATCATAATCTCTTTTCTTGGTCGAATCAGAAAGAATCTGCAGACTTAACAAATTAGTGTGGATATAAAGCTAACAATATGTTTCTCTATCCAAACACCTCAAGATAGTTCTCAGATGTTCAAAATTAAGTAGAAACTGCTCGAGTAAAGAGGATGATCCTACTTAAATCGAGGTAGTGGTGCTAACCTCATAAGCACATTGAAGCTTCTTAAAAGAATCGCTTGCCAAGGGACTTCCCATATTTTTATCTGGATGCACGAGCATAGCCTATGCAACAGGAGAAAACGAACAACTAACAAGCTCAATCATAAAAATATTATATGGTTAATCGAAATACAATGATAATATGACTGCAGGAAGATTATTTTGCAAGATACTCCAAACAGTACATAAGCTTCACAAAAATTCTACACTGGTCAATGTTTGCTTGAGCAGTTGTCAAACAGAAGATCCCCATTAAGTATTTTAATAGAAGGAGAATATTCAGTCTTCAGAACTTATGTAGTCTGTGACTCTCTGAGGGAGGGAAATATCAGTTCATAACCTTCTATCCTAAAACATTTGTCACTACTTACAATACTTTCATACGGCACTTGGCTCTTATCTCTTTGGGCAAAGTTGGATTCATCTTATAACGCAAAGGATGTCTGTCATACTGTCATCTGGCAACTAAAGACGAAGAAGGCTTCATTCCAGAAGTTGGAAAGATAGTGCCACTGGTGAATTTACCGTTTAGGAATCTCAAAAGTTGAAATAGAGGGAAGGCACATAGACGACAGAATAAGACTTGCAAACTAGCATCACAAACAGCAGTTTACAGAATAAGGCCCAAGGCAGATGCATGAGACTCAGTTGACAACAATAGCTATACATCATGCTCACACTCGATAACTAGCCGATGCAGCAGGAATGTAAAATTATGGTACTGCACACATTCATGAGGCGTTTTACAGAGAAGGAAAAAAGAAGAATCTTCATGGTCTTCCTGAAACCTTATTGCTCCTAGTTAAGAACACCTGTTAACTTTACTGCAAAAGATCCCAGTTTTCTTCAACTTCTTGCACAGACAAGTTGTCTCAATTATATGAAACATGTTAAGGTTTTGTCAATAAAACAAAAACTGAGAAAATTTTCTATACGCTCAGGACAGTCAATGAAACTGAATCAAGATAGCAGTCAATAATCCCCACAAGCTCAAGTGTCATTCTGATTTCCCAGAACTCCAAATGTGCATGAGAAACAAGATAACATCGTTCAGGAATACAGACAAATGAAAAAGGGTTTCTACCTTTTTCCTATATTCCTTCTTCAGCAGCACAGCGTCGATTTTTTTGTGCCTTGGAAGTTCTAATGCTTCATAGTGATCAGCACAGCTTAGTATCCTTCTCATTTCAACTAGAGAATTTTTGTCTTCTCGGACCACTTGACTAGGGGAAGGTTCTATATAAGAAGTAATTTTACTGGCTGTTTTGGTGGTTGCTTTACTTGTGGTTGCTTTGCTAGTGGTTTTACCAGCTGAAGTAGATGAGGACTGTTCTTCAGAGTCATCAGATGGAATAGAATATTCACACTCTCCAGAGAAGTTATCTTCCGTAAATGCCTCCGATGCTTTGTGCTCTTCAAATCGTGCACTCTCATTTAGTTTGTCGCACCATTGCAACAAATAGTTGAAGGCATCGTTGGACAGGAAGGCAAGGTTAATAGAAAGGAAAGGTCCAAGCCACCCCATTCTGACTTGTACACTGTAAAGAGAATACAGTGTTGCAATCAAGACCACCAACCGTGCATGATTCAAGGAAAACAAGTAACCTGAAATTGAACAGGAAAATAACTTAAGACAGTAGTTGTATGAGTTTCGATTACCATTAATCTAGTAAGTTACCCAACAACAGAAAAAAAGTATACACACATAACTCGTGTCAAACGACTCATAAAGAAAGGCGAGAGCGGACACAAGCTATGAAGAGTTCGCTGAATTTAGGCTAACAATAGGAAACATCGGAGTACAACTGTACAATAAGCAATACAACAACATCCAAGCCTTAACCCCAAAATGATTGGGGTCGGCTAAACTGTATAATAAGCAAGGATCACTAAAAAATAATAGGTATTTCAACTCTTTATTTTACACAGAATAACATATAAGGAATCAAGAACTGGACTCTAATCAACTACTTCCCATTCTATGCTTTGTGAAAGGAAGAGAATAATTATACCAAGAGGAAGCAATTTCGACTAGTTTGCTTTTCAGCCTCTAATACCTTTTATCCAATACGATTCATAATTCCACGTGAACGAACTATGTCTGAAAGTGACAACTGACAAGAGGATAAGAAATAACCCTCTACACAAACAACCTAAAACAAGGTTCACAGCTGAAGAAAAATATCTAGCTTCTATTCATTCTTTCCCTGACTCGCTCCATGAAATTGGCTATTATCTTCAGAACAAGACACAATGTCAGTATGAAGAATGTTTCATTAGCAGAAAACAGCATTCACATAAAATCAAACTATACTACCAATGACTTCCTCGGTACAGGAAACAATAGATTAACCTAGGCTCTGAAAAACCCTCTCATCTAGCTTTCCATTCAGCTGACCCGTAAGAAACATTGCAATTACCACCAAAAAAAAAGGATTGCTGCCTGGAACAGTGGAACCTCTTATGATGCAGTTTCTGGTGAATACTTCTTCACGCAATGGAAGTGGGCATGTTAATTAGCATTTCTAACCAATTCTCACAATTCTAAGTCATAGCTTCGTCACCGTATATTTTTTTTTGATAAGTAAGATAGGGTATCAATATATTCAAAACGACACCAATGGGGTGACTCCCATGTACAAAAAAACCCCTAAAGGGCGGTGTCCATAGACAAAAGAGAGCTAATTAAGCTCTAGGACTATCATGAGAAAATTTATCCACAAAAAGAAAGAAAGTCAAGTGTCGATGTAAATTTAACACTTGACTCCAACTATACAACGTCCACAAGAAACTAAAAGTGAACCCTTGGTGTGTCAACCTAATATCATCAAAAATGCGATGATTTCTTTCTTTCCAAGTACACCACCAAATTGCAATTGCTTCGTCACCGTATATTAGTAACAAGACATGTCTTTTGACTCTTTTCATCTCAGCACAGCTTAGTTTTCAGATTTGTTACAATGCACTAGATGGATCCTTTCAACTACGCAACAACAAGAAGGTGAACAGCGAATTCGGAAGACTATAATCATATATTCTACAAAACCGTGAAAGGGTGCTAGTTTACAAATATCACTAGTTCGGGCGCCTCGGCTACGTGGCTATGTTTCTTAAAGCTCAATTATCATAAGTTTAAACTTTACTTAATATTATTTGATTTTTACTTTTCTGCCACCAGTCATATCATGTTAAGCTACTTTTTCATTACCACTCATATTGCCAATTTTATGTCACCAATCATATTGTATCATACTATTTCCAGTTTATCGTCTCAAGTCATTATTCACTTATTATTAATTTATAATATTATATTTAGCTCTTTCTACGCACGTCGTGTTTTGTTGCTGACTTAGGGAACCCACCATAGGTTTATGCTCCTAACATTTTCATTGAATCCATAATATTTACCTCTAGGGCCTGCCATTAAATTTTCAGCCATTTGTGTTCCAGAGACATTTCGTTCAAAAACCATGGATTATAGCCTTTGGTTTCGTCCAAATTTGGTTATTTAAGCACTTCTTTCAAAGTATCTAAATGTTCTAAAAACAAGCTGTCTAAAAAGAGTGCCCATGATGAATTTCAATGTCGATTCCCCTGTTTGGGGATCTTTAAGCCCCTCCGCCTCCCGTCACCTGTTGAAGCTAGCATGTGCCTTTTGCAGATTTTGAGGGCACCTAATTATCTATCATAGGTTATCAACTCTAACATTTTGCCACAACACATAATTTGCCCGTTGGAGACTGCCACAGAAAAGTTGAGCCGTTCTTGTTCGAGGACCATTTTGTGTCAAAAACACGCGGATTATAACCTTGAGTATCGTCTAATGTCGGTAATTTTGGCCATTCTTTTCAAAAGTATATCAATGTTCATAAAACAGTACCGTGGACACCCTTAGAGTGCCCTTGATAAATTTGAGAAGCCAATTCTTCCAAATCAAAGTCTTTTATCCCCTCCGCATCGTATTAAAGGTAGCCTGGCTCATAGAATACTCTTCACCACCCTGAGCATTCCGTACTAGTACTATGCGTGTTCATAGTTGTATTAACGTATTGTGAATACACAAGAAGCAAAAAGTCACCCTATATGGTGTGTATTGCGTATTTGTATTACGATTTTGTTTGGAAAGTACTACATATTTGGCAATCATGAGGCTAGCATGTGTTTGTCGCTGATTTCAAACACCTATCATAGGTTTTCGTAGCTCTAATAATTTGCCATAGCACATAATATGACCCCTTTTTCTGGTAATATTTTGTGCCATAAAAACGTGGATTATATACTTAGCATTTGGCCAATTTTGACAAGTTTTGAGAAAGTACACAGATGCTCTCAAACCTTTACCATGAACACCCTTGGAGCACCCTTTCGCCACACTTTGCCCGTTAAGGCTAGCGTGCTTTGTTGCCAATTTTGATGTTTACCATAAACTTTCGGCTCTAATATTTTCACTAAAACCCATAATATAACCCAAATAGGCTTCCACACAAATTTAATATAACCCGTTTGGGGATCAGGCCTGGTTTCTCGGAACTTCAGAAGTTATTTTACGCTCTTCCGGCACACGTCACTTGTTGATGCTAGAGTTCGTTCTTTTGCCGAACTTGGGACCTATCAAAGGTTTTTTGGATCTAACATTTTACTTAAAACCCATAACATGATCCCTAGGGGCTTCCACAAATATTGGAACCGTTCTTGTTCCGAGACCATATTGGGCCAAAACCGTGAAATTTGGGAAATAAATTTCCAAGGTGTCATGAGTAGCAGAAGACTTAACCAAGAATCCCCACCCTTATTTTGGAGACATACTTACTGTGAACAACATGGTGCCATATGTTGTCTCAGATCACAAAGTCACCCACCAACAATAGTTTCTTTTTATCTTGCTCAATTTAAATCCTAAGCAAGTCAGATGGAAGTCAACAATCCTTGAATCTTATGATCAACAGGACACGGCTACCATGGCAAACAAAGCAAATTTGCCCAAGGGTCACTATCTAGAAGTAGAAAACCTTACTTTTCAGATCAAAGTTTCTAGCTCAAATGCATTGGCCACCATAAGCCTGTCTTGATACTCCTGGTAGCCAATAACACGTAAAGACCGCAAACACTGGGAAAGATTGCAGATAGTAAATTCAAGGGAAACAGCCTGAATGTGGAAAGGCCAAGCTGGACTCCAACCCTCCAAGACATAAGAGCACATCTTCAACCTATCATGCTCACCCCTAAGAAGCATTCTACTAGATAGCCTTTTACAGTAACTGTCATACAGTACCAAGTTCCATGAACCTTTGTTGGCATTTCTGGTCAAGATCACAAGATGTTTAAACTAAGAAGAAGAAAATCCCAAGAGAAGGAAGCTTTTAAAGAAACTCTACTCCTTTACGCATATACATAAAATATTTTTTAGTGAAATCAGCACGAGGATCTTGATAAAATGTCTGATGATACGGTAAACCTTAAAGAATTAATCCCCAACTAGAAGGCCTCTAGAGGCTTAAACTCTAAAGCAACAAACAAATCTTTATTTTCCCAACAATTTAAAGATATCTGCAGCATTAACGATTTAATATGGAATCTTACCTCCTACAATAAACAATGTCCCCGTGATCCAGAAGTTAGCATACATCCATAGGATTATAGTGGCAAAAAGCCCTACAATAAAGAGTCCAGGAGTGTAGCCCAAGTACTGAACAGCAACACCAGCAACGGCCTGAAATAATCCAGCCATGTATATCACAAAATTAGGCTCTATATAACTGCATAATTCCAAGTCGAACCAGTGTCACACATATTAACAGCAGAATGACCATAAAAGATAGCACAATGCTAGTTCACACACGAGACAGAGACATCTTGTGTGCTAAGTGGTAAAAACCATATTGATTAATTCAACAACGAAGTACCACCAAAATCACATCCACATTGTACTTCTTTCATTAACCGCAGACCATGCTCTTCTAATTATACATCACTACATCCAAAGCAATATTTAGCCAGCCAAACCTATTGATGCAGCAGCGATAACCATGTAGCTCTAAAGTCTAAACCACCATAGGGTTTGGCAGCATCTTGACTACATTCCAGTTTCTACAAACCCTAACCAAATAACTATCTACTCTCACCATCAAACGCAATTTACCAAATCCGCAGAACCCAAATCAATCATAACAAGTTCTGAGCAAGTTCAACACATTTCATCATCAACAATCCAACAACTTTTATCACATTTCCTCTTCCAGGCATCCAACAGTCCGATATACGAAAACACTACACTACTACTAATACCACATTACAGCAAAAATACCATAACAAGCTATATAACACATACAACAAAGTTCCAAAATTCCACTATAATTAGCAAAACAAAAACCATTACAACCACATAAACAACTTACCAAACTAATCAAGACATAAAGCAGGCACGAAATCGATGTCAAACTAAGGAAACAACTCCACATTATAACCAGCAATGCAGCCGATTGCAACCCAACCAACGATCGAAACCCGCTAATAATACAATCTTTCCAATAAACCAACACCAACAACACAAACCTCCCCAAATTACTGCACCCATTACACAAAATAGGCCAATGTTGCTCAACTCCAACCCAAACCCTATTACTTACACAACTCACACTTGTTCTTGCTACTGAACACGCTTGTTTTGGTGATTGTACCCATTTCCAACCCTGCTTTACAAACCACACATCCTCCATATCTAATCTATTACTAAAAATAGAAACTATTATTATCTCTATATATTCCCCCTAAATCTAGCACTTGCCCATCAAATTAAAAAATCAACCAAATGAACCTCCATGAAACATTCAACTACAAGATACCCATTACAGGAAATGATCCAAATTAGAGGTTTGCCCACTATTTGGGAAGCGTAAACAAGAAGCAACAACACCCATAATAGCTCAAAAAATCAGATTAAAAAAAGGTCCGAGAAGTAAGGAGGAATGAGTGTGGATTGCACCGACAGGAAGAGGAGAGAGAAAATCAAAATGGGGGCTTTAATTGATTCTTGTTATTCAGATTTAATCAAAGACAAGTTTTGAGCTTTTTTCTTGTGACTGTGTTTTTTTGTTTGTTTGATTTTTTTTTTTTTCTTCCACCATTTTCTCAGGGAGAGCTCGTGAATAAAGTTTCATATAAAGTCTTTAAAACTGTGAGTGGATTAAAAAAAAAAAGAAATAAATAAATAAAAAAGTGGAAGTGGGAGTAATTAGAATTTTTTTAATATTTTTTTTTATTTTGAGGGGAGAAAATATTAATTTTGTAGATCATAAATCATAAATGTGAATTTTTTTAATAATTATCTTTTTTTTTGCTAATTACCTTCAAAATACTAATTTACAATAATTTACCTTTAAAAATATTAATGTTTTTTAATTAAAAAATAAAGTGTGGGAGTTTTGGTTTGTGTGTGTCTTCAAGTGAATGAAGAGGGAATAAAAGAGAATGGGAAACATGTCTTCACTTGTAGAGAGAGGAGCATATGATATAATTAATTATAATCTAACACAAATGTTTGTGGATTAGGGTTGTGATAATTTGGTGTTTTATGTGAATGCAAAGGGGGGCCACCTAATAAAACAATCATTGGGAAGAATGTACTTTGGGGAAATTAGGAGCTAAATGATCCCACTTCACCACTTGTATAAGAATGTCATTTTAATTGTTTTGGGTAGTATATATACGGGAAATTCTTGGCCAATCACGGTGATTGCCAAGAATTTGCCAATCACCGAAATTTTTCAAATGTTATATAGTGAATCCTAGATTGTATATTCTGAGTTTTTTTTTTGTGATTGGCCAATCACCGTGATTGGCCTAGCCAACCTCAAACATCTACTTTTTGGAGAAATTAGAAGAAGAAATTTTCATGTTGAGTTGACAAAATCAAAAGATAGTTTTCTTTTAATTTTGTCAAGGTGGAGTTTAATAATTTGTTTATAAAGATATTTATACACTAGAGGGAAAAAATTTGAAACTGAAACTTATTGTATTCACTACCTCTATCTTAATAACTATAGCACAACATCTGTCAATTTGTTATTTAGGTTTGTTGATGTGAAATAAATGTATATATCTTTGCATAATTTGTGTTCAACTCTTCTATGCACATATATACTACTCCTATACTAGCTAGGCAGCTAGCTAGTTCAGCATGCATTTATATATAATCCGATCTATATATGTTTGGGTGTTGTTTATCAAGTAAATTAAATAATCATGAACACATATATACAAACGT
This sequence comes from Spergularia bocconei, assembly GCA_963457585.1. Taxonomy (NCBI): domain Eukaryota; kingdom Viridiplantae; phylum Streptophyta; class Magnoliopsida; order Caryophyllales; family Caryophyllaceae; genus Spergularia; species Spergularia bocconei. The sequence goes on from OY734949.1 coordinate 4,655,836, forward strand.
CTTTGATAAAGTTGTCAACATGTGTAGGGGTTGTCTCGTATTCAAATTTTCGTATCTCTACTTCCTCGACATTAGTTGCTCCGTCCTTTGTATTACCATAAAAAAAATCATCATGGAGTCATAAATATATGTACAATGAAGAAAAGATTAATATTCGAAATTTAGTTTCAAATCTTACAACTTTATCCTATACCTTGTACAATCTATTACTTTTAATAATTACGTGCATAAAAAGTTGATGTGACAAACCTTTAGTAAAAAGCCGTCATGTCAGCATGAGCAAAACAATTGATTGGACAAGAATATTCCGATCAGATTCTAATTGCATTTAAGAAGATATTCAAGATCAAATGCAATATATTATGTTACAGATAAGGAAGGAAGGAAATAATCAAATGCAATCAATACAAACATATCCACGATAGTAAATCAACAAGGATATTTTACAAATGATTATAAATAGATAAACACATATTTTCACCTTTGACAAAAAAAAATGAATGAAAAATGACAACTTGACTCATATTGTACGCAAGTGCTAAAATCTAATTCTTGACTTTTTCTTTCAAAGTCAGGCGTAATTGATTCATTTGCGTTAGAAAAAAATAATGAAGGAAATATTATGGGTGAAGATATATGAGACGATTTTGTAACGGTCAAATAAAAGATATTTTATTCTCATGACACCACTAAAAATTTAATTTTACACTTGGTGATCAAGAACTTCTAAAACATATACTCCGTATATGTTAATGTCATAAAATAAATTTTCAGGTTTATGATACATTTCCGTTAACTTTCTCAACAACAAACTCTGACACTTAATTGAGAACAACAACAAAAACGACGAGTCGATATATACGAGGATTTTACATATGTTAACTGACTTTCTTTTACGAGGGGTAAGAGGATCGACTATTAGAGTCCATGTTAAGAATCAACTGGATATTTGAGTAGGATTAAGGTGGGTGCCAATGAAAATATTGAAGGGAGATGAATATGTCATCCAAAAAAGTCGACGACATGTGGGGTTATCGAGTGGGATGAAGATTATCAGTACTCAATACGAAATGATTTTCAATTTACTTTTTTCAAGATTTAAGATTATGATCATTAAGAAAGATAACATTCTAATTCTTCAAAAATGGGTCACTTGGTATATGAAAAATGGGTAAGGTCAAACATGGGTCGACCCAATTAGGTTAGGCTGAGTAAAAATTAGAATGGTGCTAAGGTCATAAAACAGGTAAGACATACATTTTTAACCCCTTCATCAACAATTTTGAATAATATTTAATTAGGAGAAATTTTAACGATATATTAACGATATTATATCATATTAATACTTTAATAATACTTATTATTTTTGGTATTAAATTTGAATAAATCAATAATATCATTGTAAAACTTTATTATTCTACTTTCTTGCCTTATGACCAACAAAATGATGGTCGGGTAGGTACCGCATTAATTAGGTTAACTCTTAAAAAGCAATTTTAAAACTAAATTAGTATTAAGGAAGAAAATGAGACTTCTATCATATGTCATGTGGTCATATGTTAGAAAAAATGATATTATATTACTATTTAGAGAACCATTATTAATTGTTGTGCATGTGCACGGGTCAAAAGTATTCTAAAGCGAAAATAAGAGTAGAATGGTATCACATAATAGAGATCAATGGGTAAATAAGTCGAGAGGTTAAGTGTTATTTGAGATTGAGTATAAGAAGTGGCTTGGGAAAAGGGATGGGGTAAAAGAATTCATAGAGTAAGAGGGGGGAGTGTTTCAGTATAAATGGGAGAAAAATGGGTTTTCAAGTATAAGAGCTCGCCTAGAGCGTGACATTAAGTAAGTTAGAGTGTGAGGATGCGTTTAGAATATTTTACAGGTGTGTGGGAGAGTCAGCTAGCAGGTCATGTAAAGAGTCGACGGGCAAGATAAAGCATTTGACGTACTTAGGGTGACGGGTGTCGGCTAAAATGTTGTCAGCTGGTTGGGGTGAGTGAGAGTTGGAGGTTAGCGATCGATGTATATGAGTTAACAATGAATTGTGGGGACACCTATAAATGTTGAGTGGGGAAGGGATCGGCTAACGACTGGGAAAGAAAGTTGTGAGGAAGATAAGAGTTGTCGAGTACAAAGAAGACGGGTGGTCGAGTATGAGACTAAATAAGTTAGTAAGGGCTGGGTCACACATGTAAGTGAAGTTAATTTGAGGGTTATACTTATTTTTTAAACACAATAGTTCACATAGAAGATACAAATTAAACCACTTAGTCTTGACATTTGATTTAAAATTATTGTGTTTCTTTCAATTCTCATATGTGTCATTATCTCAATAAGTTTTATATTTCTTATTTGTCGATTTAATAGTTTAATTTCTAAAGGTTGAATTTTATAATATCTTTAAAGTAATATTCTGCACTCCTATCCTAAGTAAGCATTTGTAAATTCACGTGCATTGTACGGATCAAAAAACTAGTAATTATCTACATGTATTACAATACTAAGATTGTATGTGGTTGACGATAAGCGTAATTGAGTCCATGTCGACAACAAAGGAAACTAATTAGTGTTGATATTTAAGATTTGTTTCTCTTGTTATACTTTTAGATTTATGGTACCATGAAGATACAATACTATGATGGCGGTAACAAGATGTGGTTGAATCTTTAATACCCATCTTCTGTTTATTCAATGTTAAGTATTTACCTTCTTTCTTATCAATTGTTTGATCAATTTTCTTTATTCATTGATGGGTTTGTGTGGTTCTTAGTCGTCACTCCACGTCATTCATCAATGAATACAAGTATTGTCATCTAGAAAACGGATAATAGAACAATCTCGCGGACTTATATAACATCCATTATCATACATTATCCATCCATAGTACTACATGAGTTACTATCCATCCACAGTACTACACTACATGAATAACAAAAACTTATGTAATCTTCCAATGTGGGATAAAATAACCATTGCATACTCCATTTTAGAAAATGCTCCAACACACCTTGGAATTTTTTTATAATTACCCAAATCCTTAGAATTTCAAAATTAAACAATGTTGTTTCTACGATTCTTTTCCATTTTTGTCTCGATGTGGTGCGATATTTGGTGGAGTTCCATCTGCTTTCGAAGATCCGCTTAAGGCGGTCTTCACGTTTAAGGAGACAGGTAGAAGACGCAGGCCAGGCAGAAAAGGTAGCCAGCGTTATGGATGTACGCTCGTCTTTGCGAGGATAAGTGTGTATGTTTTTGCATATGAGGTCGTTATCAAGGGGCATATACGATACTTCAACCTCGTGGGACACCCATATCGACTCACAGGCGCCAATGTGTCTGACTCGAGCACTCCGGTGAATTACGGGGACGTACCCAATCAGATTGGTCTAAAAGCCATCAAGGATGCTGCTTTAAATTTATTTCTCAATATTGATGTTAATCAAGTTCTGACGTGATGTATCTTCACTTCACTGAAGCTCCGCGATTTACGGCTGTATACCGTGGTATACTATTGTCGCTTCAGGCCGGGGTTAACCACAAATTTGGACTATCTAATACCGTCCATGCTTGGGGTAAAGGGTCTGAGTTTGTCCGTGATGAAGTAGTAGACGGGAGTGGAACGGTCCCTAAGCTCCTCTCGAAAGATGGGTTCAAGACTTTTGACCAAATAACGCAGCAAGCCATGGGGATGCTGAATATGGAAAGCCATGAAGTACATCAAAAGCAGGAGGGCAAAAGCCTGGTGTAACTTGAAAAGGACACATCGAGATCGGGTTTTTAGGTCACCAGTCCCTGTTAAACTCCCTCAAAAATTCCGGCACCCTCAAGATTTGTCCGCGCAGAGTTGCTAGCTATGCATTCAAGTTTCTGGGAAAACAAATTCGGAGACGCCTATTCACGTTGACAACGAGGTAAAGATCGCAAAGGGCCTGAGTCGTTTGAAACCCGTACGTTGCACGGTGACATTAAAAATATTTCATATTATATAGGCACTTTTTATTACCAAAATATAATTATTGTAATAAAATAAAGTTTTTTTAAGGTAATAACAAAATAAAGTTACCATTCATCTTTTTTTTTTTTGAGGGGAAAGTTACCATTCGTCTAGAACTACTGATTAATTCATTTTTCAAAGTTCTCCCACTATACACTTACAGCCGTTACAGGACATTAATGTTCTAGCTAATTTATTAACTTGTTTCATAAAACCATTTACTTTCATTACTTACTTCAACCAATCTTTATCGTCTTACGTGTTTATATCTCATTACAAAAGTATATAGATGAATACTACACAAAAGTGAATACAATTTATGCAAGATATAATAACAAATTGACAGATGTTGTGCTATAGTGATTAAGATAAAGGTACCGATTACAATAATTTTCAGTTTCGAATTTGTTCCCTATATTGTATGCCGGTTTCTAAGCTTATTACACTTGATGTATGTTAGTAAGACTTTGTATGATTCAACTTATTCTTTTTACCATATTCATATCACGAGAGTAAGTCGTTGTAACTATAATGAATCTTGTAAAAAAATTTGATTCCAAATGAATTTATATTAGTTCAAATCTAATAAGTTTGGTGCATTTATTAAATTTAAATAAATCCAAATAACGTTATATCATAACTTACGAAACCGACGCAAAAAAAAAAATCTTAATTCTATATTTCTTTGAGGTCATCTTATATTTTGTTTTGTTCAATGAATGATTCAAATTAAATATTATACTTTAGTTATTTTAAATCTTATAATTGCAATAATGCTTGCACGTTGTATATTATAAATTCTCAAAATGAAAAACTGTACCAATGACTTTGGCTATGTGGCCATGTTTCAAACCACCTAGCAAAAAAATGTACTTTTAGTTTTGTGATAAATGGTTGTATGACTGCTGGAATATAACCAATATTTTATATTATATAGACACTTTTCATTACCCAAATCATTATAACTATAAAAGTGAAAATTAAAGAGACATGTCAGGTGGCATTGCAGATGGCCTAATTAAAGCCGGTGAACGTGGTCGTTGCCTCTAACACAACTTCTAATATATAGTATAAGATAACAAATTACAAGAAGTTGGTTGGAAGCGAAACAATTTGGGCCCCCACATCCTTTACATATTATCTATTTTTTCATCTTATTCTAGACACATGTCAATTGTCAAACAAACTCGCCCTATCACTTCACTCTATCTTATTGTAAACAAATAAATTAATAGTTGAATTACTTGAATTTCAAAAATAAAAATAAAGTGCATAACTATTAATTGAATTTTTTAATTTAGGCAAAATAATGTTGCATAGATGTAAGTTACGACTTATTAGCATGGGTATTGGCAAACACACCACTTTATAAGAGTGTATTGACAAAAGCCACTTGCTAATGGTCCATGATCAAATATACATTTATCTTTACACGGACCATCTAATAATCTACTACCATCGCAATATGGTTTGATCCCTGCGTAATATTGTAGGCAAGTCTTTGCTTCCACCGTCATCTTCATCTTCGTCACTTCTATTTCAAATAAAAGATAAATACGTATTATGACTTATTTAACATAACTATTAACATTAATACAATGAATACATTGATAAAATAAAGGGTTTTTTTGCGAAACCCTACCTTTAAAAGACTAAAATTTGCGAAACCCTACATTTTAAAACTTTTATTGTAAAAGACTACCTTAAAAGAAATAAAGTTTGCAAATAATTACGTTCTCCCGTCAAAATTAATGGTTGACCGTTAGTTGACTTACACTTTCTTAACCAAAATTGATTTACCCACATCCAATTAAAAATTCCCCACATCAAACTCATTTCCCGGATTTCCCCCACGTTTCCCAAACCCAAAAAAACACAAAAGTGAAATTGAACTTGTTGCTATGATGATATCAGATTGCAATCAGTCAATACAAACCTCAAAGTATGAATTTTATAATGAAGATGGAATTAGGTGTTGGCTAGGCGGCAAACACCGGTGCTGGACGTGTTGGGCTCAACAATTTCGTTCGGCCGTGCCGATGGATGGTGGTGCGCGCATGGTTGCAGCGTGGCGTGCAACTCAACGTGGTGGTCGCCTGGTCGACCGTGATTGGCTGGGCTGAAACTGATTAAGTTTATGGAGGGTTGGGGGGCTGGGCTTGTGGTTATCGATTGATTAGGGGTTGAGTTTGATAGTGATGGGTTTGATTTGGGGGTAATTCGTGAAATTGGGTTTGATTTTGGAGAACTCTGAGAAATTAGGGTTAATTTTGGGGGAATTTTTGGTTAGGTTAGTAAATTGAATTTGGGTGAAAAAGTTTTGGATAGGAAAAAGGTCAACTAATGGTCAACCAGTAATTTTGACGGAAAACGTAATTCGGTAGTGCTTCGCAAACTTATTTTAATTTAAGGTAGTTTTTCACAATAAATATTTTAAAAGGTAAGATTTCGCAAATTTAGGTTTTTTAAAGGTATGATTTCGCAAAAAAAACCTAAAATAAATTAACACAATAATATGTTTAAAATTGATGTTCCTAAACCTTTCAAAACATTAGATTAGAGTGGTAGTCACATCACAAAAGTAAAGCCACATGTCCGTTAAAAGCTAGTGAGTCAATTGTAAACAAGACACCTGAATAATCACATACATCACATCCACACCCCGCCTAAGCACCACTTGGATGAACGGAAAAAAAAAAATCTCGTTGAAAAGTAACAAACTTCAGTACATGTGAAAGTACAGTTAACATGTTTTCTAGCTTTAGTTGTGACAAATTGGTTAATCAAACCGTCTGTTTGGGTGCAACTTTATCCAACAATGGTGATTTTTGCTTCTAATGAATTAGCTGAATATGAGAAGTGAGAATAAAGTGATACCTGGTACGAGAAATGTAAGGATCGCGCATATGAAAATAGCTCTCCACAAATTCACCATAGTTGTCAACAAAGGTAACAAAGATCAAAAACTTATACAATGAGAGACTAAATTTCCCTTTTGTTTATCCCACAACAAATTCACTTAAAGAAGAAATAAGTTGAATTAGACATGATTTTAATTTAATTTTGGGGTATGTATATGCTTTGGAGTTAATGAGATTGACCTTAAAAAAGAATATAGGAGATTTCTCTCCTTATATATTTGGTTTATGATCCATGTTACCTAATTAGAAGATCTTTACAATAAATTCATAATGCATGGCTTGAAATCATATGTTTTTTTTCTTTTTTTTTTCTTTTTTCTTTTCTTTTTCTAGGGGGTAGTTATTATGAGTACCGATTATGTTCGCTTTCTTTTAAACCTCCATAAAAAAAAAAACATATGGAATACATTACATACATATAATATGACCACACTGCTTATGTGAAAAATATGTTCCTCTCAAAGTTCTAATTATCGTTCATGAATTTTAGTATCTTATTTTACTAGATAAGAGTGTGTCCATTTTTTTGAGTTTGCTTTATTTTATTACCTCACTTCAGTAACAGTTTAAATGGTTAATAGTCTCGCTCCCTTTCTTACGTGAAAATGACAAAAAAAAAGGAAGAAAAAATCACTTGTTATGCTGCTTTGGAAAAATATCAAGTGCATAGTTGTTTATTGATTTCAGTCATTAACTTCTCCAAAAAGGTAAAAATGAGACACACGATACTATTAGCAAGGGTAGCTACAACCACACCACATTAATGGGGGAGAAACAATAGCTCTACAAAATGCAACTGCTAATGGACCGTGCCTTAGTAAACATTCATCTTTACATGGACCATCTAATAATTTTTTGCCATCGCAAATAGGTGTTATCCATGAGTAACTGTCCAAGCAAGACTTTGCCTCCACCATCATCTTCGTCTTCACCATTTCTGTATCAAAAGAAAAAAAATACGTATTATTACATATTTTATATGATTATCATTATTATAATGAATAAGTCAAACAATTAAACACAAAGATATGTTTAAATCGATATACCACAACAAATTTAAAACAATAGATTAAAATGGCAGTTGGACACCAAACCGTGGTCAAATGTCTGTAAATTCTGAATACGTGAGACATAGATAAAAAACGCGGGTGACAACATCTAGAAAATAAATTAGATACGATATTTGAAATTTAAGTAATACCTGATGCAAAAAATGCAAGGACCACACATACGAAAATAGCTCTCCACATATTGGCCATAGGCGTCAACAAATGTAACAAGAATTATCACTAGACAACTAGTGCGCTAAAAAACCAATGACTTAGTAATTTAGTACTCGTATACAATAGGAGACTATATTTCCCTTTCCTTTATTCCCACTCCCAAATATACTTATAATAAGTGAAATGAATAAGCACATTCTATTTTGGGACGATTTATTTTAAAGGTTTGGTGCATGGTTTGGGGATAATGAGATGTACCTTTAGCATGCATTGAACATTGGAGATTTCCCCCACTCACATTCACAACATATATATGGGTTGTAATCAAAGGTTACCTTAATAAGAAGATCTCTTTTCTACCATAATGCATTTCTTTTCTTGAAATCCAACCAGATTTCTATTATAGCGTGATGTTTTTTTTTTTTGAAGTAATATTATAGCGTGATGTTAATGACAAGTTAATTGGTGTATATCTGTAATGCCGAGCTAATTTGATTCATATTCAAAATATCAAATGGGATTTACTCATTTACTATACATGTCTTAAGCTCAAAGTCTACTATAGTGTAGTAGAAAGGACAGACTAATTGATGCATGTTCATAAATCATAATATGTAATGGAATCAACTCATTTACCATATACATTTCCTTACCTCAAAGTCTACAATACACCCGAATGACCTTTAAATTAAGGTAGGCGTACCCTTTCAATCTAAACTTTCTATGTACCACATCGAGTATCAGTTTTTTTTTTCCTTACGTTTTTTATGTTTTGTGTCCCCAAAAAAAATTCTCTACATTTAATTTGAATGACTCCCCATATTTTAACCAAATAAAGTACAAAGAATTAAGGGGGCGTTTGGTATGATTTTTCGAATGGTAACGGAATGGAATGGGATTAGGGGTGGAGTGGTAACAAGTTCCGTTACTTTAAATAAGGTGTTTGGTTCACTAAAAAAACGGAATGAAATCATTTTTTAAGGACAAAACAGTAAATAAACAAATTACCCCAACCCCTTCTCTTTCTCTCTCCTGGCCCCTCAACTTCCCCTTCCCCACCCTACCACCGCCACAAAACCGCCGCCACCGAGCACCACTACCACCGGAGCCGGCGAGGTCATCACCGGTTGACTTTTACGGCTCCGGTAAGACCTCGCCCAGCCCACGCGAACCAACCACAAGCCCATTCCCACCCAATTACATTATCTAGCCACCATTTCTCCTTCTCTCTCCTCTCTCCTCCCTTGCTAGCCACCACATCTAACCGGCGAAAGGTTGATTAGGCCTTGTGGACGGCGCCATAGGAGGTGGCGAAGGTGGAGCAATTGGTGGTTGGTGACGATGCCAAGGAAGTTGTAGAAGAGAAGATGGAGGAAGAAAGAGAAGATGGAGGAAAAGGAGAGACGAATTAGGAACAAGAAGGCCACCGCGGTGGTCGCCGGATGAAGATCGGCCGGCCGGCGCTATTTCCGGCGAGATTGGTGGCCGGCCGTCCATCGCCGACGGCTTGTGGTGGCTGGGCAGTGGTGTGGGGTGGGGAGGGGAGGTGAGGGATGAGAGAGAAAATAAAAAAGGGGGGAATGGAATTGGAAACCACAAATTTGAGGAGGGATTCATTTTGGGGGAGTGGGTTAGAGGAGGGTAATGGAGTGGGAAAAAATAATATTAAACCAAACAATAAGTAACGTAATCGGAGTGGGATTCCGTTACTTGTTCTCAAAAAAAGTCTAACCAAACATGCACTAAGAGAATCGGATGAAGTATCTCACGAGAAATCGTTGCGTACATGTTCAGACTTCAAAGAATTAAAGGAATGACCTAGTAGGTTGCTGTTTGATTTTACCAGACTCAAATTGCAACCATTTGTATTTTTGCACAAAAACTCTTGCTCAGTATCATGTATCTGTACAGAAGGAACAAAACACTTCACACACATGATGTTTTACTTCATTAGTGTCAACTACACTACTCCCTTATACTATGTACCTGACTCTTGATCATAAAGAAATTTGAGAAGAACTGCATGACTTTTTTACACAGATTCCATTACAGGAATTTCAAACACTCCTATCGTAAATTGCAGTGAATGTCAAAGGGGCACCAGTTGAGGTCCCTAAAGAAAAGGTCGAATTTTTATTACTGTCTGCGCTGGAGATTGTACAATTGCCAGAAGATCCAGACGCGTCATTCTGTGGGTCGCGCACCTTGAGTTCAGAAAGATCGGATATCAGCCCTGGAGCAGTTATCTTCATGTCATGTATATCTATTTTACCTGTGAGCATCTTCACAGCAGTTGACATGGTTGGTCGCAGTTTCGGAGCACCCTGGGTGCAGAGAAGACCTATTTTGAGGAATTTACAAGCCTCTTCTGCATCATAGTCCCCGTTTAATGCATCATCTACCATGCCCACAAGCTCGCCTTGCTGATGGTGTTCCCATATCTGCCACAAAACAATACTATTAAGTTGTACGAATTTTGTGGCCCAATCTGAGCATAAATGATGCAGCAATATGATGTCTCTGATTTACCTCTATCTAGTAACTAATACCACTAAATTCCAGAGCTTTAGCATATAGAAATCCTAGTGTCATGGTCCTTGTTTAAACTTTGTCATTTAGGTCAGTAACCATAAACCAATTTTTTTTCAACATCGCAACCACCTTACCCAGATGGATCAATATATGATCTTTAAAATCAACATAAGTTTATGGCCAATTAGTGCTGCAGTCTAAACAGTGCATTCAGTACTCAATTTATTCGGCTACCTCTGTTAGCAAATGCTCCATAAACTGACAAATTATTTACGAAGTCACAGCACCTTATACTTGGGTGAACAATACTAAAAGAGAGCCAAGACAGATAGTTGAGTGTCAAGCTTCCAGACATTTTTACAACTAATTAACAAAAATAATTATTCGTAGGTCTCTCGGATCATCCTGTCTACTAGAACCTAAGGCTGGTAGAATGTGAGATAGAATATATAAGGATATCCCCCGACTCTATAGCAGGAGATTCTGAGGTGGAGGTTTGTTATCTCCCTAATCATTATTGATACTCTGAGTCTGCGATACATTTTGTTTGCATGCTATGAGCTTGACAGAGCCTATAAATACTTGACAATTAATCGTTCAGAGCTAAGAAGTTTTGTAGCAAAACCCCACTATCAAGTATTGTAAGTGAACCATCTCAACCTAAAGCCTAAGTCGATGGTTTAGGGCCAATCGATGGACAATGGTTATATTACCGCAAGGCCTATTGGTGGCTCTCAAGCATGGATGAACACCCTTACACACTTGAGGAATATTGGCTCTGAAGCTTGGGTGATGCACACTCCTACATACCTTCTGCTGAGGAATACTCCTATGGGGGCTCTCCCAGGATTCGAACTCCAGACCTCAGGGTCACCGAGATTGTGATACCGTGTAACTGAACCATCTCAACCAAATGTATCTACAAAGTTATAGGTCTACTAGAGATGCAGCAGGGCAAATTTCCCTGTCAACATAGATTCTATATATGACATCAAGCTGAATACAGAACCTGCTGTATGATTGAATGTTTCATTCAGATACGTTCTCTTTTAAGCTGCCAAAGCAGTCAAGACTACCTTTTATTTCCTCCAGCGAAGTGTAGTTCAATTATAATATTTTTTAAGACACTTTGTGTTTTCTAAGGCTAAGTGCATCCAACCTCCCTCGTCATTTTTTGGACAAGACGCTGCTCCCAGGAATTAACAACATTCATATACTACTTCAAATAATAAAATAATAAGGTTTAAAAAACTCATACCCGCTCAAGAAGGAATCTTTCTCCATGGGGCAACCTCATATTTGTGTTGCACCGGCCACAGACTATTTCAACCAAGAGAACACCAAAACTATAAACATCTGCTTTCCGGGTCAGCTGACCTCTAACTGCATATTCTGGAGCCAAATAACCTCTGTAAACAAAGCAGAACTCAGTAAGACATAATAAACACAGATCGCATTGACTATATATGTTGACTGGTAAAGTAACAGGTGGATTTGTACAAATCAACTTCGACCTTGGAACAACTATTGTAACTGATAATCCACATTGTAAGACAAATAGTACGCTTATACTGCATGTAACTTCCTCCAAAATATGCCTGGCATGGAAACTTGCCCAAAGTAGCTCATTATGGCCGTAGCTAAAGCTCAAAGAACACAAAAAAGGATAGTTCTATCTTCTCTCGTTGAAAGATAATATCAACTTTACGTTAGATATGCAAAGAGGGTAGACTAGGGCCATGCTCACTACTCTCCTAGTCTCCTACATTTTTCCCTTTTCAGATTTTCAGGAAGCGCACCACCGCTGGGGGGGGGGGAAGGATTGTTGACGTAGGTAGTTAGATTTTTTTTCACACAAGAGGGTGCAGGAGTCGCCCTAAAGACAGATGCTGGAGTGAATGACTTTCAAATAATCAACAACAACGTACAATCCAATGGTTATTGGTGCAAATCCAAGGACAGGGATAGGAAGGGTAAAATTGTATGTATATGACATATTGCTTGAAATTTCCAATAACCATGGGTTTCCTAGGTCTAAGTTCCTGGGCACTACAGGTCTAATTTGAGATAGGCTGTGGGGTTACTTCGAATCCAGAAAACATTGAAAAAGAAATGCAGACACTGGGTGATCATGTTTTCATACCCAAAGTAGAAAGCATGTCACTTTTCACATATCCATTGAACAAAATCGTTGGGTTCCTGTTACCAAATTCCAACATCTCTACTCTGTACCTATCAATCACTTTGATTCGAGACTTAATTGCTGTTATTCAAGAAACAGAACCACCCGCTATTTACAAACGTCGAAATTGACTGGAACAGAAGATTAAGCTAAAGTGTCTACTCACAGAGTTCCTGCAACCCTTGTACTAACATGAGTAACATTGGGTGGCATAAGCTTCGCAAGACCAAAATCAGAAATTTTCGGAGAGAGGTCTTTGTCAAGCAGTATATTGCTTGCTTTTATGTCTCTATGCACTATATGTGGCCGTACTCCTTCATGGAGGAAAGCAAGCCCACGAGCTATGCCAACACAAATCCTTGTGCGTGTTCGCCAGTTAAATTCAATGCTGCACTTCCCACTGCCTACAAGTTTCAAAGACTTCGTAGTCAGACCCTTTTACGATAAAACATATCTGATGCTAAGATAGATGAAGCAGGATACCTCCTCCATAAAGTTATACTGACTTGCCATAACACCAGAAGTCGAAACTCCCACCTCAATATCCTAAAACGTTATAAATAATTTCATGGAGGTAGTATCTGTCATCTAGTCCGAATATCGTAAAGAAAATCAATAAGGGGTTGCAAGCATTCAGCCACGAGTGAACATTGCTACCTAGTAGAGTCCTTGCAAGGCTGTTGTTTTCTAGGTAATTGTATACTAGCATCCGATGTTTTCCCTCCACACAGCAGCCATATAACTTAACCAAGTTTTCCTGTTGAATTTCGGAGATCAGCTTTATTTCTGTCAAGAACTCACGAACACCTTGCATTGATTCAGCCGACAATACTTTTATAGCAGCAATCCTTCCATCTTTAAGCTTCCCCTGAAAATTGGAAACTATATAAGATACTTCTAACAAATACTGATATAGGGTACAACATCAAACATGCGTAGAAAAAAGTCATTTTTACTGTGTCATCAAGAGAGTTGCAACCTTGTACACAGAGCCGAATCCACCTTCTCCGATTTTATTGATTTCATAAAAATCATCAGTGGCTGCTCTTAATTCTTTGTAGCTGTAAAGCTTCACATTCTGCACAGCTGCGAACTCTGTCAACAAAGGAAAAACAAACTTTATTACCAAATACAAGAACATGATGTAAAAATCAAATCTATTTCAATAATAAAACAAAGGGTAAAATTCAATCCAAGCAGCAATCTTGGAGCAAGAAACTCTACAAGTGAAACCTTGACTTTTGACTTCTTGTACTGTTTACCTTCATCAGCTACAGAAAATGTGGCAGCAGCGTTGTCTCTTTTACGACAAAAGAGAGGAAAACAAGGCATACTATATAATCTGTGCCAAGAGAAGTTATTTCTTGCCAAAATACCTTCAGACTAGACCACCCACAAGTCCTGCAAAGCAGAATTCATACATTACCATGATGTGCATCAATATTAAACAGACACGTGTATATGGGTTGTAATGAAGCCGAAGATTTGACTGAAAAATTGCCTAAGTTGTAATCGCATAGTTCATGCTCAAGACACAAATCAAGTATTCAAGATTCAACAATCAATGGTCTATAAGTATGAAGGCTGCATCAATGCAATTCGACATAAATGGATCTTGCTTGTTGCGTCCAACTACTTAGAAACAAGGTAGTCCAAAATCCATATACAAAAGAATGAAAAACACGAAGAGCAGGTCGAGAGACATAGGCTCAACAAAGAAACTCACATGATAAATACCACCTAGGTTGAACAATTCATCTCATCACCAGGGAGTAAATAGGGTCCCATTCATATGAAGCAATATATACTTGGACACAACTTAGTAAAGATGGTTGAGGGATGTAGTTGAAAGTAACTTCTTATATGCAAGTTTGGTTGTAGGTAAGTTTGATACAATGAATCTTCTTAATTAGGAGAAATAAGGTTAGAGCTCAAGGAAAGAAAGAAGACTGGTACTGTACTTGGGAGTGTAACTGAATACTAGTACCTCACAGGTGTTTGCATAAATTGAACTTACATCAAATCGTGTAACCAATTACACTCCTTCACCCGTCCTCCCTCTCTAAAATCTCCAAACCAACTCCATCTCCATTAAACGGGATCTCCTCCGGGCATTATATCGTGGCGGTGATTATACCAAACCAACCATAATACTAAAACACTAATTTTTGTTAAATTAGAAAAGATCTCCCTTTCAAGCAGTGAAACTCTATCAACCAAGCCTGTGAAAAGGTTGTCACTTTTGGCTTACTCATCATCAGCAAATAGTCCATTTACTATGACTCCATTTTCTTTAACCATGTATATCTCTATATGTAAACTCGATCCAACCAAAATCTACTTGAAAATCAACAGAACAAAACCCGCAAATACCGTATGGAGCTCTCAACATTCTTCATACCTAGGCTTACTATAACTCCCATCCGGCCTTTTGGTTGAAATGCGCTTCGCCTTCAACCATAGGTCAGGTGTTCGAGACTTGGAACAACCAACAACAACAAACTTAACTGCTAAGAACCAACTAGTAGTGTTTCAGTGCTATCATCAAAAAAACATATACTCCTTATCAAATTATCAACCCACCCAATGCAGCAAGAAAGCACCCTAGAATCCCCAATTTCTACCCCTTTATCACAAAAAACCACGAATTCGGGGTCGGCTAACAGAAATCGTTATCGTGATCCCGAAACAAGGCAACTGATTACCATTTCAGGAAACTGAGTTGACATTTGCCATTGAACATACACAATTGCACAAACACAGAACTACATTGACTCATTACTACTACATACTATTGACAAATAGGCAACAAGATGGACAAAAAGAACCCCAAAAAAAAGGGTTTATGATTCACATAAAGATCAAAACTTCAGTGATAAGAAACTTCATATCAAACCACATGGGAAACAACACACAATCACAAGCTAAAAAAAACCCAATCTTAGTAATACACAATAATTAGAAAACATAGTACAAAAATAATAGATACCCATATCTAAATTTTACCTGTTTGAGGGAAATCCAACCTAGGAAAATCAGATTCTGGTCAATGGGTTGGTATACAAGGAAGAGAGAGAGAGAGAGAGAGAGAGAGAGAGAGGAGTACAAATAGTCAGAACCCAAAACTTTTTAGAGAAGTAACGGATTAGGATCCTCTAGAGTTTTTTCTTGGTGGAGTTTGTAGAGTTTACCAAAAGTGGTAATAAGACAAAATGAAAGAATTTAAAAAGACATAAATAAAAATGTTAAATAATTTATTCTTACCTTTTTAGGTAAAATCTACCAAATAGAGTTCATTTTCAATTCTAGAGGATCCCTACACAGAAGTAACTATATTATTAAAAATAGAAAAATGTTTGAAGGCTAAATATGAACAAGGATTAAACATGTGTATTTACCAGTGAAATGCAAATTTGACAAATCCTAAACTAGATTTGCAGGTCAATATTGGAATGCGTAGCTTTGCAGGCGACGGCAATTTTTTATAAGAGTACAGTATAAAAGAAGCTAAAGTGTCAATTTGAATGTTGACAAAAGTTTAAGGGTTGGTGATTTCAGGTGTAGTAGTTGTTTGCCAATTATCAGAAAACACAATTATTGAGTTTAAAGGTTGGTGTAGTGGTTAGTATACCTGTTTGCCGGCGGTGTCACAAGTTTTAATTTTCAGGTTTATATTTCTCGTATTATAAGCTGCTCGTATGTGCCAAAAAAGAAAGAAAAATCACCGTTTGATTAACTTAAATTATAGTAGTACTTGTGTCATTTGCTTAATGCGTTATCAAAGGTTTTAACAAATGATTTCATAATGCTGCCTTGGATCTCTATTTCTCGTACTAATGCAGAAGTGTTGGAGAAATATATGGATTGGTATGGAGATTGGAGACTGGAGACCAATGTGGTAATGACAATTAATACATGGATTAGTGTAATACGGCACAAATCGGTATGATTAATTAACATACATAATAGTATAATACTAATAGTACAATAGTACTCTATTAGTTCTATGTTGTAATCCAACTCTTTAGGTAAGATAACTGAAAACCTGAAGAAACGACAAATTAAAATGCATATCAATGCACCGCCGTTTTAGTGATTTTGTAGTAACTTGTTAGTACCATTTTTAAAAACATTTTTTAGAATACAAGTATGAGTTGTCGAATTGGTGTACGAGGCGTGTATTACAAAGATATTACTCGTAGTTGACTTTGCACAAGTACAAAGATGTCTTGCATAAGCGAGTAAATAATGTCAAATGGAAAAAAGAAAAAAAAATGTCAATGCTAACAAGTGAACAAGTATTCAGCATACCTCATACTAGTATTAACTTTTTCATACATTTTGAAGAGTAACCAAGTATAAAGTCAAAGAATTACAAATATTAAAGTAATTACCTTTTTTATTGCTCAATGACAAATGATAATATGAGGAGTAACCCGCTACATTATAGACAAGTCTCTAATCTTTTACTTCTCCGATCCAGTGTGGGATATTATATCAAATCTCATACGTGGATTGGATCGTTGTCACTCCAACACTCATCTTAAAAAAACTAAATTCACTTCAACCTATTATTTATTGGGAAATTATCCAATATACCCCTGAGGTTACCGAATTTTTCAGGTATACCCCTCACGTTTCCGAGCTCTCCAACGTGCCCCTGAGGTTTGCAAAACAGTGTTTTTTGGTGTTTTTTTTACTAACGGAGGTTAACTCCGTTACTTTATTTGACCCAAATTTAAAAAACTTGACCCTTAATCAAATATATTCAATAAAAGAAAAGAAATAAAAAAAACTTACCTAAAATTTGCCCCATTTTCTCTCTCCTCTCCCTTCCCCCA
Organism: Spergularia bocconei; assembly: GCA_963457585.1. Taxonomy (NCBI): domain Eukaryota; kingdom Viridiplantae; phylum Streptophyta; class Magnoliopsida; order Caryophyllales; family Caryophyllaceae; genus Spergularia; species Spergularia bocconei. The sequence continues at coordinate 4,673,538 of OY734949.1, forward strand.
CCCCGACCTTGCCCAACCACCACCGCGCCTACGCAGCCACCACCCCAACCACCATCCTCAGGACTCTTTCACCACCACCGGGAGCGGGCTGATAAGGCGGCTCCTCGAGGGTAACATTCATCTCGCTACACCACCACCGCATCTCCTCGGAATCGCCGTCCTCGTAAGAAATCTTGTGAAACCCATTTGAGGAATCGTAAGATTCGATCAACCCTTGAAAAACCCCAAATCCTTTGGAGTCTTTGGTCACTAATTTTCCCACGAAATCCATTTTTAGGGTTTTTTCAATTGAATTGGGGGAAATTTGGAAATGGGGTTTTTTCAATTGGGGGAAAATTGAAGGATGTTGGCGACCCAGATGGCGGTGGTAGTGTGGTCGTGGGAGGGACCCGCGTTTTCTGGTGGTGGTGGAGGTGTCCCAGGTGGTTGTCGGTGATGGGGTGCGGTGGTGCGGCGGTGGGGCAGGGGCTGTGTTGGTGGTGGCGGGGTTGGGGAGGGAGTAAGAGAAAATTGTTTTTTATTTTTTTTTTAGATTATGTTATTGGGTAGTTAATAGGGTGTTTAATTGAATAATAAGGTAAAAATAAAGAAAGTGTTAACGGTGTTGGATGGACGTTAGCCAAAACTGTCAAAATAAAGTAAAACGCAAACCTCAGGGGTACGCTAGACAGCTCGGAAACCTGAGGGGTATACCTGAAAAATTCGGAAACCTCAAGGGTATATTGGATAATTTCCCTTATTTATTTACATCCAAATGTTGATTTGTTCCTCCATTCCATCCGAGGGAAAGAGCAAATTGCATCAAACAAACGAGAACATTAAATCCTGAACAACAATGTTGATAAGGGTCTCGGGACATCCTTTATTTCTTTCTTCACTAAAATGAACCGACCCTGGCCTCCATTTCAATCACACTACATTTGGAGAAAAGTTGTCTCACAAAATTTTCGGAATTTCAACTTTGACAACTAGAGAACCCGGGTTCGAACCTTAAAATAAGTTTTATCCCGTGTTCGAACTTTCGACATAAAATGAAAGTTTTTTTTTTTGAAACATTAAATGAATGTTCAATAAATGCTTAAATGAAAGTTGTTACAAATGACAAAGCTAGACCTTTTACGCTTCAACTATATTTTTTTTTGAAATAAAACGGAATTTCATTAATATAGTTGCCAAACAGCACTTACATCAAGAATTGTAGCGATACAAATATCATCTAAAAAATCTAATTAGCACAATCCTTCACTAACTAACAAAATTGATCCCTTGCACGTCGACGTTTTTGCGTCTTTCATCGGCAGTAGAGATCTATGTAACTCGACAAAAAAAAGGCATTTGACGTACTTAACGATATTTGATGCTAAATTCATTGAGGGTTACCGATCTGCGATCAACTTCCGTCTTGGACAAACAGGGAAATACACCACTGATCAAGAGATCAAACCTCACGAAGAAGCCAATAAGACCCCACAATGGAGTCATGAAAACCTCACAAACGAGCCCAGAAGGGTCTCACATTGGAGTCAAATTACCTCACAAAGGAGTCGCAAGGATCTCATAATGGAGCCAAATAAACCTCACAAAGGAGTCACAAAGTACCTCACAATGGAACCAAATATAGACCAAATGAAATCAACCAATGGTGAAATTTTATTATGTAAAACCAAAATAAAACCTATCTAGTTATATTAATAACCAATTGAATAGCCCTCAATTAGAGCGTCCACGTCATATCTGATGTCACCGATGACGTCATTGATGACATCAGCAATCAATTGTATTTGACTGCACAAAAAATGAGCTCATGAAGGTTTGAACCTATAACCTCAGAGTTACAGGTTTAACACTTCAACCACCAAGACAACTGGTTTTTTATGTTTCTTTTATTAACAGAGTTATATATAAAGGATTTGAGGTTTTAGGAGACAAAGTTATATATTTTAAATTCAGTTTTCAGTTGTCATTTTCCGTATGACTATTATAGACCCAAAAAAATTAGAGTTAATTTTGTAACTTCTTTAACTAAATTTTTTACGCAAAAAAACTAAAAAACTGAAAACGGCAGTGATATCGAACGAGCCCTAAGTTTATGGGATTTTAAACTGACTCCCTCCTTTACTGCTAAAATTCAAATGGGTAACATAACAATGGCCCTATTAATCATAATGCCACCACATTATTGGTCTACTAATCACTGTCCTACGGGTTTGTAGATTAATACTCTAATAGTTATGCTATTAGTGTATTTTTTGAAGGTTGATACTTAAACCATATATTTAACACTATTCTCATAGAAAATAAAGAATATACCCACTAATAATATCGGTTATTAAAGTATTAAACGGGTTTGTAGAACCATATTTGTTTTATTAGAATGGAAGTACTAGTAAATGTTCAGCGGGTTAAGTTCCATCACTCATACTTACAAAACAAATTAATGTTTTATTTAAAGGTGAAACACAATGGGTCGACAAGTGAGTTCAATTTGACCAAAGATTCCTTTCATGCTCAAAACATATTCATAATAATATGGATCACTATTCACTGGTCATAAAACGCGAGTCCATGACTCCAAAAGGCGTTTCGTGACCGAAAATAGTGGGTCATGAGTCGTAAAAAACGAATTTGTGACTAAGCTAATAAGAAACACATTTTGGAAAGTCTCATTTGTCTTTACATCCATCAATTTATAATTTCTTTTTATCTTTAATACTTTATTCGAGTAATAAAAGAATGTCATATACAAACGAATCATTACCTACAATACATAACATAAACTAGTAAATCAATAATACGATAACAAGGGGCTTACCAACGGGTTGTCACGCCCCAAACCGAATTTTGGAACATAACAGAAGGCTACCCACAAAAGTAGGCTAAGCCTTTCTTGAAATTCAAATGTCAACGGTACAAAGGAAATATTACATAATATCAAACGTGCGGAAAATACGGTACAAACGGTAAATAAGGCCATTTATTTATTTCACATGGCTAGACTGGTCCGGGTATCTCATTCAAATTCCCACTCCAAGCTAGCGACAATCACCTGAAAAGAGTTTATTATTGCAAGGGTGAGCTCAACAGCTCAGTAAAAGACAGTCTCTAATTTAACCGGATCAAGCAAGTGCTAAAACGGTAAAACAGATAATAATAATCAACATTATACAATAGCAAAATAGTTCTCAGTAGTGGGTAGTAATAGTTCTGGTTAGTTCAGAAATTCTTAGTCAGTGCCAGTTTAATCCCTTGGCAGGGCCAGACGGATATCCTCAGTTCTCAGTTAGTCAGAATATTAACTAACCCACAATTCAAAAGTAGTTCAGAAAATATTCAGAATTCACAATTCTTGATCCTCTTTCAAAAATAAGTATTTATAGAGTATACGAAAAATAATAATATAAGCTAAATCAGAAGAAAGTCCCTTACCTGATTCCTGAATTGACGGGAGGTTACTTCTGTGCGTTCGCTCGTTCTAAGTAATAAAAATCGCGTAAGTTATTATTTAAGATTACTTGTTATTTCAATTATACAATTGATTAATTCTGGTAGTTTACTGTCCAAGGGTCCAACGACGTCCGAATTCTAAAAGTGGCGGTTATCCAGTCAAATTGTTAATTTGCTATTTATCGTCCTTTAGTGGAAATTATTCACTCTAAGATTAGTTTCACCGCTGGGGTAATTCCGCCGGGTTACTTTTAATCATGGAGTTACTATTTACCACTAACATAATTTATTCTTGGGTTAGTTGTTAATACGGTAATGTTCACAAACTGGGGTAATTCCGCCGAATTACTTGTACCGTAATAACCATTCGCCACAAGGTTAATCAATTATTGAAAACGTGTACGAAAATAATAACGGCGTTCTAGCGATAATAACTTTATAGTAGTTAAGAGTTATACATCGGTTACGTTAAGTGACGATGACTATTTCGACAGAGCTTCGCTAATTAAAATATCCCTTTCGTACGTAACAACTACTTATTTCGTAAACTATCTTTACGAAATCTTATAACACTCGTAACTCACTTATATGTGGTGTGCTTATGGTCTGAAGCACTTCAGTTTGTTGTAACACTCTTGTGTTTGGTGCGTCGAAATACGAAGGAAGAATGAAGGTATTTATAGGCAGAAGGAAAATGCGTTCGAACAAACAGGGTACTGTAAGGAGCGTATGGAGCTCCACCCTTCAACAGATTGAGATGCAAAAGAGGAAAATTTCCTCCGCAAAAACTCAATCACCTTCAACAATGCTTGTCTTCTTCCTCTTGGCTACTTGTCTTCTTCTTACTGTCTTCACTTTCCTCTACATTCTACTATTTTTAATTGTTTGCACAAAATACTTATGCTGAGAGAAGGGTTATTACACGGGTAAAGGACCCGATGACAACCCCAAGCTAATTAAAGAGGAGAGAGGCCAAGAGGAGGAATCTTTGAGAGAGAGACTAGGGTTTGTGTGTAATTCTGCAGGAGAAAAAGACAACATTTCTTTTTTACCCCCAAGTTTTTATTTTTATTTTTATTTTTTTTTTATTTTGGATTTTCTAACTTCCAAAACTAGAATAAACGAGTTTGAATAATTGACATAAGTCCCAAGGGTAGTGGAATTTACACTTCCCTGTTAATCTTTATTCTCCCCATTGTAACTTGTGCGTCACATTTCCCAAAAATTTTAACAATACTCTTTCCACACGGAGATATATAAATATACACGATTATACTAACCTCATCACTGTGTTGGAGGCTTGGAGCACAACATTAGAGAGCAAATTAAGGGAGTGGAGGGGGTTTCCTTTCTAACATTGTGCCCCTACTCCCCAAGGCCCCCAACATTGTGCGGCTACGCCGGCTATCATAACCGTTCACGAGAGAGTGTAAAAATCGCTACCGGAATTCTAATCCGAGTTTGAACCCTTTGACATCAAATCAAAGTTGTCAAGAAAAGCAACGCTACAACTTTAATGCTTCAACTGTGACACTAAACAGTGAAAGATAACATTTTTTTACCCTCAATCCATCATTCACAATCTTCATCTCTCAAAGAATCCCAAATCAACATGACAACCGCAGTTGTTCCCAAAGTTGCCGTAATTGGGTGTGGCAGTTAAGTTCTTTAAACTTCTTCTTTACTCTTTCTGTATACAATTTTAATGTTTTCACATCATATGAAATATTGCATACCAATTGCTTCCTTTTTTTATTAACTTTTTCTATCTTGGTTTTATGTATGATTATTATGTTAATTATGATGGAATCTAATCGAATAATTATGGTATGATTAGTATCAGGAGCAGTATGCGCATCAACTCTAGCTAAAAATGGAATTTCTGTCACTGTTTTTGATCTGGGTCGTGGTCCTGGTGGCAGAATGTCTCAAAGGAGGTATCTTTTTTTTTTTTTTTACCTCTCTTAGCCTAGTACGTAACAATCGAGAAATGTTAGGTGTAGCACTGTGTTACGGTGTCACGATTACGCAATTATGAGTTTATGACGCATAATCCGGAAGCATGTGTTCTCGAAGGGTACTCGTATTGCAAGTTGTTGTACGGTTGCTGAGCTAGTTGTGTTAGATTATTAAGTTTTTGAGTTGACAATGAAATGTATTGGTTTATATATATTGAGATAAGATGGAAATCTTCTAAAATCTACATCAGGTTGACTGCTGCACTTTTAGTGGTTGTTTGATTGCCAAGCGAAATCATGGGAATTTAGAATGGCCATGAATTTAAAAGTTAAGAGTTGTTTGGTCGCCATAAATCATGGGAATTTCCAATTCCTACAAAATGGAGGAATTGGCTTACCTATCCCCGCCTTGGTAATTGGAAATTCCTGTGGGAATTCATTTCCTACATGTTACCAAACAATCTCAAGAAATTCATGTGAATTTGTACAAAATGGGAAGTGGGGAATTTCGAATTCCCGAATGCAATTAAATGACCACTTAGGCTGATGGTTTACTTATATTTTGTTTTGGTATTATAAAATGTTTTTAGTCATCAATCTAGGTTTAGTTTGTCACACCAAATGGGGTTTTTTTTGCTTGGAGAAGCAAAGAATTCAGACTTCTGACTTCTCGATTTAGAATGATCGAAATATGAGTTCCGATTATAGGTGGTCAAGAGATTGCTTGATTTAGTATATGTTGATTATTTGTATTGGATCATTTGTTAAAACATTATAGAGAACTTGAAGTTCACACTTGCTGTGGAGAAAGTTTGAATCTTTATTATTTATTTCATTGATGTGTCTGCTTGACAGCTTGTTTTTTCATAAAAAAATGTGGATGTTTGAATTGGAGATCTCAAAGCCATCATGACGCAAAAGAGGAAAAGAATGAAAATGAATGAGGATTAAAAAATGTCTAGGATCATCACATCATTCATGGTCTCGCTGACAATCTGGGGGGGGGGGGGTGGGTGGGTGGGTGACAGATTACACTTGAATTGATGGCTGATGCTAGGGCATTGTTTTGTATCAGTCAAGTGCTTAGTAGAAACATCAAGTTTGTTCTTGAGGCTAAATGGTGAATGAGTTGCATATCATGCTGATTATTAATATTGATCCTGGACTGTTGTGTTCTCCCCCTTCATAGGAATTTAATACTAAAACCTTAGGATGAGCACAATTAAGACAAGAATATCACTGTTTAGAGAAATTACTCATACCATGAATTACTCGGGTTGGTGTTTCCTGTAGTGATGTAGGTGATGTCCACTTTCTGTTACTGTTCTTGACCTATTTACTCACGATCTCTAGATGTAGACTGTATAGTTCCTTTTTACCTTGACAATTTGTGTGCACTTTGCATAGGGAAACGATAGAAGGTAAAGACTTGTTCTTTGACCATGGAGCTCCGTATTTCTCTGTGACAAATCCTGGTGTCATGGACGTTGTTCATGAGTGGGAATCCAGAGGTCTGGCTGCAGAGTGGAAAGAGCGATTCGGAACCTTTGATTGCTTCTCCAGTAAATTCATGGATCATGATGAGGTTGGTGTTCATTTCATGAATATCGTAGTTTGAGTAGGCATTAATTTTAGGATTTTCTTAATAGCCTTTGCCATCAAATATTGATCATTCATCAAGACATTGCTAATGTTTCTTAAAGTTATTTATCAATTTAGCTCCTAGGGAGTAGGAGTTGGTCCTGAAAGAAATATCTTTCATGAGCAGTGGACTTGTTAAACACTTACTATGGACCTTAAGGCCCACTACTAGGGTTTGCCATATTGTTCTTCATATCTATTCACCTTTGTGATTGTCAGAACCACAGTAATGACCACTACGACAGACCTGTATAACCTCCACTGTTTGGTGGGTTCTTAGAAGGATAACATGAACTTGTTAAATTTTGGTCTAGAGGTTGTTTACATTACTCAAAGATTGATTTGTTCCGAACTATCCTATATGTGATCTAGGCGCTTTCTACTCTTTGTGGTCTTTAACCTTTTGAACAAAAAAAATTCAGGAACTTTCAAGGAGGTTTGTGGGCATTCCAGGCATGAACTCTATATGCAAAGGATTATGCAATGATCCTGGTATTGGTGTTCTGTTGTTTGGGATTAGGACATGAGTTTAATCCTAGCCTTTGTTTCTGTTCTCAGTTCTCGTCTTTTTTTAACCTTTTTCCTCAGGAGTTGACAGTAAGTTTGGCACTGGTGTTGGAAAGTTAGAATGGATGGCAGACCAGAATTTATGGTCACTTATCGGTTTGGATGGACAGTCTCTTGGTAATTTTGGTGGTTTAATTGCAACAGACAAGCTTCTAGCCTCTCCTGGTTTTGCCAATTTAAAAGGACAGCCTCCACCGATTGGTTAGCATCTTTAATTGTTAATTAGTTTACATATCATCAGCAAATGCTGTGGTTATGGTTTTATATATGCCGAAGCAGTGGGATAACCGAACACATGTATCATGCACCATTCCATTTCATTGAGGAATACCCAAAGTTCTCATTTTTAAAAAGCTACAATTTGATGGTGTAAATAAACTCGTTTTTTCCATCAGCTTGAATTCATTGATGACATCTCAATATCTCAACTGTGTCTAGTGCACCTCACTGAGGCAAATAGTAGCTTCTAATTTCTTCTGCCTGCTAACGAACAATAACTTTTAAAGATTTCTGAGGTTTATGGCCTTCTAAGACTGTCTTTAACTTTTTATCAATACACCATGATGTTAGAGCCATAGATCTCCCCCCCCCCCATGTAGTTTGTTAAAGCTATCGTTTAGAGATGGACATGTTACTAAGAAGCTTAAAAGTTAAGACTCTAATTTATTGCTTGGCAAAAAGGGTGTCAACTTGCATACTTTTCAAAGCAGGCATATGTTTTGATGCATGAAAAATGTTGTGGGATCGCGATATTTCAGGCGAAATGGTTAAGCTCCAAGTTGTAAGAAGCCTGATTTGTGGACTTTCTGGTGTGATGCAGATAAGGCTTTATTATATGTTGCACACATCTACGTCTGAATGGTGCCTGTAAAAGAGTCAGTACATCAATGCTAACTAGGTACTTTTAAAAAGCTTAATGACGGTAATAATCTGGTAGGCTATAGATGTCAGTGTGAATGTTTACTGGTAGATCCAATTTCCAATTGTTTATAAATTTATGCCCTCTTTGCCTCTTTGGTCTTGTAATGATAATCTGCTATGAACTATGGGGGGCATTATTGTGATAATGTCACTGGCTGAACCTTCATATTTTACCAGGTTCATAAGTGTATTCTGTGACTTTGTCTCATTGTGTGCAGATATGAATGTGGCCCCACAACTGGCATCAAGGATGCAAGACATTCCTGCCAGACCGTGTTTTGCTCTTATGCTTGCCTTCACCAAACCTCTCGAATCTGTGAGATTTCTGAATATCATTGCCATATTTCATTCTGTTGTGAACTATGCCTCTTTGTCTATAATTGACAATTTTTCTTGCTAAGCATGCTAGTCGCTAATGTATTTTTCTGTATCTCTTGTATGATTGTTCTCCTCTTTATCTTATCTGGGTGGCTGCGGGATGTTGATTCAATCTACTTTTATTCTTTTTGATGAAATGATGGATATAATTTACACATCAGATTTCTGTGAAAGGCTTCTCATTCATAAACTCTGAAGTCCTGAGATCTGCCTTTTGCGATAGCAGTAAACCAGGTCGATCGTCATCGAGGTTCGTGTTATGGACCAAGTTAGCAACTTGAGTTTATCACTTTTCCCCTATATATTTTTCTGTAATGCAACATTTATTTTTTCCTGAGCAGTGAATGTTGGGTGCTGCATTCAACCGCGGAATATGCTAAAAAGATGATAGATGCCACTGGGTTAAAAAAACTTTCAAATGAGTCATTGGCAAGAGTAGCTGAGGAGCTTTTGCAGGAATTTCGGAATACCGGACTTTGCACGTCCCAGCCATATTTCATGAGAGCTCATCGGTGGTGAGTATAACTGCTACCTGAAGTACAATTTGCATAAATGTTTCACTATCGTTGAGCTTAATAGCTAGTCAAGAATGAAAATCTGTTATCGTGGACCTTTCAGATGCCGTTGTTCTCTGTGGGATTTTTAGTGCTAATTGATTGTTCTGCTGAAACTGTTAATTGGTACTTTTCAAGTGTAGTGACCACTTGTTGAACCAGAATTGCGAGAAACTTGCAGCTACGTCAACTTACAATGTTATGCTACGTTTGGTAGACAGATGTTTTTGCTTAATTCCTGGTGATCACCTGTCCTTCCATTTTGCAGGGGCAGTGCCTTTCCAGCAGTAAGCATAGCCAAAGAAGATAAGTGCATTTGGGATTCAAGCAAGAAGTTTGCAGTCTGTGGCGATTTCTGTGTCAGTCCAAGTGTTGAAGGTGCTATAGAGAGTGGCTTGGCTGCTGCTTCTAAGCTGATGGAAATGTTAGCTGCAGATGGACATCAACGCACTACGACAAAACTCTGATCTGCTATTCTGTAAGGCTGCGTGGCTATTCATCTAGTCCTTCCATAATCCGAGATTCTTTGAGCAAAATGAGAACAGAACAGTCATATATCTTCAAAAAAAATGTTTGCATTTTGGCCTTTAGCTGTCCATGGCCCTGAGAAATGCCTTCTTCATCAGCCTGAATAAACGATGCACAATCTGTAGAATTGAGTTGTTCTTGTGTTATTCAACAATACTGCCCATGATGCGCTCATACATTCCTCAAGTTCTTCTAGTCTTGGAAACGTCCGAGGTTATCTGGTAAATCACAGAGTGACAGGAATGGGAATACATTCAAGGTTCCACGGCTGATTCAGGATACACACTGACGATTAGATCTCTCGTTAACTTGAACTGGTAAAATTGAAAATTTTGCGCAAATGGTTAAAAAAAATGTATTCTTATGTAACGTGTTCACTGGTAATACTCTTTAACTATCACTATAGAGTAGCAAATCGTGCAGCTGATTGGGTAACTTCCTTACGGCACCCTATCCTCAATTCTCGTGATAGTGAATGTCTTGGGATTTGGGATGATCCTGATTTTCTTTAATTTCTTCATTTTGATCATCTACGGGAAAATGACATTTCGCCACCGGGTGGTACTTAAAACCCACTTAAAACTGGACCAATCTCTACTTATCCAGTTTCTAGAAGCCCAGAATCCATGAGCCGCCCTCGTATATTGACTACTTTGGGCCTGCACCGAACAAGTTACCCAATAACAGGTCCGCCACCACCAGTGTCCTGGTAGTCAAACTCCACCAGCGCGCGCAATCTTTCATGCACCGCATGCATCACCCACACCAGTAGCTCGACACGTGTCCTTTCACCCAAACCCTTACTATCCGACATGCATGATCCGGCAGAAATAATATGATACCTATAAATACCCGAATACTACGACCTATATTTCCACAAGCAAAAATAAAAGCATTTACATCTTATACTAAATTTACATTATTATCAAATATCATAGAGTAAGAATTTTCAAGATGGTGAGCATGAAGAGTTGTGCAATTTTGGTTCTCCTGATCACCCTGCCTTACCTGATGGGGATGACAACGGCGTACCAATGCGGGAGGCAAGCAAATGGCCGCCGTTGCGCCGGGGGGCTCTGCTGCAGCCAGTATGGCTACTGTGGCACAACCTCCGAGTACTGTGGTCGCGGCCAATGTCAGAGCCAGTGTGCACTGGATGTACCTGACCAGACTCGGACTCAACAAGGTCGACCATTTGTGGCAAGAGTGTGGAATAGAAAAGGTAGAGCAGCAGGAGTATGGTCAACATCAGAGGGCACCAACCAACAGCAAACATGTGAACTTGGTTGGGCACAAAACCCACAAGTCAAACAGTTGCCAAAATGGTGTAGTATGACCAGCAGAAGAACATTCCTAGGATTAAGGTACTTGCCAATTTAAGGAAACGTCAACATCAAGTCACAATCAAATTAGCTGGATAAGAATTAGCTTTGTAATATATAAGGCAGTGTAATTGGTACATTATCTCCATCAAAACAACAGAAAAATTAACAACTCTCTCAACCTTTCTCTCTCAATTCTAATGTTTCAAGTCTTCTTGTCTTCATGGATTTCATCCTCCAAAGGTTTCATGGTATCAGAGCCATGAAGACCTAAGGAGACTCTCTTTTATTATTTATCAGAAAATCAACAACAAAATAGCAGTAGTAGAGAGATTCATCTCTCAACAAATCAAACCAAGAAATAAGAAACCCAGATTCACAACAAACTCAAAACCAAAACCAAAAACATGGCTGGTAACACAGACTCAAACATTGAGCAGACCAAGGTGGACATGAGAGATCCACTATACACACATCCCTCTGAAATTAGCACTCCCCTCTCAATAGAGCCAAAATTAGCTAATATGACACACTTTTATGAGTGGAAGCGTGAGATGGAGCTCAGCCTGGCAACAAGAAGGAAGCTAGGATTCGTCACAGGGAGTGTCAAAAGATCAACAACAGACACAGTGAAAGCTGAAATGTGGGACATAGGAAATGATCTTGTCGTCTCATGGCTGCTTTTCAACTTGAAACCAGAAGTTAAATCTTCTGTCAGATTTGTCACATCAGCCAAAGCAATATGGGATTCTCTCTGCAGAATCTACGGTGTGAGTAATGGTGCTCGCAAATTCCAGATTGAACAAGAACTCATTGATCTGAAGCAAGGTAACAAAAGCATCTCTGAGTATTATTCTCAATTCATGACTCTGTGTCAAACTTTGGAAAACCTGGAAGATTGGCCTGCAATCACTGAAGTTACTGAAGAAATAAATGCATTCACCAACGCCCTGAGGCAGAGGGAAGAAGAGAAGAAACTTTTCAAGTTTCTCAATGGATTAAATCCCCAATATGGTCCCATGAGGAGTCAATTTCTCATGAAAACTCCACTACCTACAGTGGATGACCTGATGTCTGTTCTGCAGCAAGAAGAAATTCAGAGACAGGTCCTGGAATCAGTGACAAAGATGGACATTGACAGTGGAAGCTCTGCCTTCTATGGTCAAAAAGAAAAACCCAAGGTATGTCCTAAGTGCAAGAAGCCAGGGCATAAGTATGAAGAGTGTTGGTTTGTCATTGGCTTTCCCTCAGAAGATGAAAAGAAAAATCAAGGAAAGAGGAGAGACTTCCCCAACAACTCAGGAAACAAGAGATACAACAACAACTACAAAGGGAAAGGAAACTCCTGGAACAAGGGAAAGTCTGCTGGAAACGTCATGACAGCTGGTGATGCTGAAGAACAGTTAGGATCAATCACTCTCTCCCAAAACCAATTCATGCAGCTTTTGGACAAGATGTCAGGCTCAGGTAGCTCCACCACTCAGAATCAGGCCGCAGAAAATGAGATAGCAGCTCATTTTGCAGGTAATGTTGTCTGCAACCCTGTCCTCTTTAGAAACATAAATAAGAGTTGGATTGTAGATTCAGGAGCAAGTGATCATATGACATCTGATTTAAGCTGCTTAGTTGATGTGAAAGAATTAGTTTACAAACCAAAGATAACACTGCCTACAGGGCAAGTCTCATATGTTACACATGTTGGTAACTGTAAACTCAAAAATGGGATGACATTGAGGAAAGTGTTATATGTGCCTGCTTTTAAGAACAACTTGCTATCTGTCCAGAAACTAACGACCTCAGAGGGTTGCTTTGTGTCCTTTTACAAAAATCTTTGTGTGATACAGGACTCATTGAAGAAGATAATTAGAGGAGTGGGGCAGGAGCACAAGGGAGTCTACTATTTAGTAGATAGGAGTGTGAATCTTGTTGGTAATGTTGTAGATGTGCTTTCAGATTTGAATAAGTGTCAACCTGGCAAGATAAGTGATCTTAAGTCAGGACATATCATGTTTAGTGATGAACCAGTTAGTGTAGAGCCTGATAACTGTGTAACAGCAGGCACAACATGTACTGATAAGTTTCTATTGAATGACAAACATGATACTTTTGGTCAATGGCATTACAGACTTGGTCACTGTTCTAAGGAAAAATTAAAGCACATTCCCAGCATTTCAGAAGTAGTTAAACTAGATAAAGGATTGGTGTGTATCACATGTCCCATGGCTAAATTAACTCGACAACCATTCCCTATAAGCTGTCACAGCACAAACAAACCCTTTGAGCTGATTCATATGGATGTTTGGGGCCCTTACAAGAAAGAAACAAGGCTTAGACACAGGTTCTTCCTCACCATTGTTGATGATTACAGTAGAGCTACTTGGATTTATCTAATGAGACACAAAAGTGAGATTGGAGAGTTATTTCCTCAGTTCTATAATCTCATTCATGCTCAGTTTGATGCTGCAATCAAAAAGGTCAGAACTGATAATGCTATGGAAATTGTGGAAGGAGATTGTGGTAGGTTTGTTCAAAATCAAGGAATAGTTCACCAAACCAGTTGTGTAGACACCCCACAACAAAATGGTACTGTAGAGAGGAAGCATAGGCACCTTCTTGAAGTCAGTAGAGCTCTCATGTTTCAATCAGGCCTGCCAAAGAAATTTTGGGGAGATTGTGTGCTTGCTGCAGCCTACATTATCAATAGGCTGCCCTCCAGTGTACTTGAGAACAAGACACCCTACTCAATACTCTTTCACAAAGATCCAGATTACCAAAGACTGAAGGTATTTGGTTGTCTTGCCTTGGCTCGCAATCCAAGCAGGGTCAAAGACAAGTTTGAACCAAGAGGGGTGCCATGTGCATTCATTGGATACCCAGCTAATCAGAAGGGTTATAAACTCTATGATTTGACTACTCAACAATGTTTTGTCTCTAGAGATGTGGTGTTTTATGAGCACATCTTTCCTTACAAAGGTTGGGTATCACAAAAAGCTCCTTCCCACAACTGTACAACACCAATGCCAAGTGTTGTAGACCTGATGGATACTCCTGAAGAGGAGTTACCTGCTACAACTTCATCAACAGAGCCTCAAGCTGCTGCTGAAGTCAGTTTAGAAGCCACTCCACCAAGATTACCTACACCAAGACCCTCCAGAGTCAGGAGAGCACCTATTTGGACTCAAGACTTTGAAGTTGATAATCCTGTGATGGCTCAACAGGTTGCCAATCTTGCAGAGATTACCTCGACCAACAGCTTTGCCAATCTAGCTGCAGCTCTCACTGATGAATGTGATCCCAAACATTTTTCGGAAGCTATTCAACATCCGAAGTGGGTGCATGCCATGAATCTAGAACTCCAAGCCCTACAGAACAATGCCACATGGGAAATTACTGAGTTGCCTGCCCACAGAAAAGCCATAGGCTGTAAGTGGGTCTATAAGACCAAGTACAATACTGATGGGTCTGTTGATAAGCATAAGGCTCGTTTGGTCATACAAGGTTTTCGACAGAGATATGGGGTTGACTATGAGGAGACTTTTGCTCCAGTTGCAAAGATGGCAACAGTGAGAACAATTCTAGCTGTGGCTGCCCTCAAAGATTGGCACACTTCTCAAATGGATGTCTCCAATGCATTCTTGCATGGAGACCTTGAAGAAGATGTTTATATGATGATTCCACAAGGGTATTCACCCTCAGGAGAGATTCGAGCATGTCGAAAGGAGGAGCACAAGGGATACGCACCAAATCAGGTGTGTAAACTCAAAAAATCTCTCTATGGTCTTAAGCAGGCACCCAGACAGTGGTTCTCCAAGCTCTCATCTGCTCTCAATGACTGTGGATATAAACAGTCTTCTTCTGACCATTCTCTCTTCAAAAGACAGACACAAGAATCTACTACAGTGGTGCTGGTGTATGTAGATGACATGATCATCACTGGAGATAGTTTAGAAGAGATAAAGGCTCTAAAATCAAAACTGAGTGCAGTGTTTCACATGAAAGATTTGGGAGAACTGAGATACTTTCTGGGATTGGAAGTTGACCGGTCTGAAAAAGGGATATTCATATCGCAAAGAAAATATGTGTTGGATATGTTGAAGGAATTCAACATGGTGAATGCAAAACCACTGAAGCTGCCACTCAATCCTCACAACAAATTGGAACCAGACAAAGGGACTGCCCTACCTAATCCAGATGTTTACAGACGACTAATAGGGAAGCTCATTTATCTCACAATTTCGAGACCTGATATTGCATTTGCTGTCCAATTACTGAGTCAATTTATTCAAGCGCCAACTTCTGATCACATGCAAGCAGCTAGAAGAGTGCTGAGATATTTGAGATCATCACCGGGGCAGGGTATACTACTGGCTAGTTCATCAGCAGCCAAACTCACAGCTTACTGTGACTCTGACTGGGCATCCTGCCCATTCAGTAGAAGGTCGACTACAGGGTATTGCATCCTATTAGGTGATTCACCTATATCTTGGAAAGCAAAGAAACAATCTGTGGTGTCCAGGTCATCAGCTGAGGCAGAGTATCGGGCTATGGCCTTGACAACTTGCGAAATCACCTGGCTGTCGTCACTTCTAAAGGAATTGGGATTGAAGAAATGTGGATCAGCAGAACTTAAATGTGATAATCAAGCAGCAATAGCAATAGCAGCAAACCCGGTATATCATGAGAGGACTAAGCACATAGAGCTGGACTGTCATTTTGTTCGGGAGAAAATTCAGCAAGGGATGTTACACACTTCCTATGTAAAGTCTGCAGACCAAGTAGCAGACGTCCTAACCAAATCTCTACCAGTTTCACAACATCAGAAACTTCTATCCAAGATGGGAGTTTCATCAGGCTTACACTCCCATCTTGAGGAGGAGTGTGGAATAGAAAAGGTAGAGCAGCAGGAGTATGGTCAACATCAGAGGGCACCAACCAACAGCAAACATGTGAACTTGGTTGGGCACAAAACCCACAAGTCAAACAGTTGCCAAAATGGTGTAGTATGACCAGCAGAAGAACATTCCTAGGATTAAGGTACTTGCCAATTTAAGGAAACGTCAACATCAAGTCACAATCAAATTAGCTGGATAAGAATTAGCTTTGTAATATATAAGGCAGTGTAATTGGTACATTATCTCCATCAAAACAACAGAAAAATTAACAACTCTCTCAACCTTTCTCTCTCAATTCTAATGTTTCAAGTCTTCTTGTCTTCATGGATTTCATCCTCCAAAGGTTTCAAAGAGACAACGCCCGTAGTCAAGCTCAAGCAGCTAAGGTTGAGGAGGCTGTCGGGGCAGGTGCTCCTTGAATGACATAAGATCGGCAGATGTGGCCTGGGTTACTTGGCAAATACGCTTTGCCTGTTTACGTAGTTAAATGAGTTATGAAGTTAGTCTTTGTTGGATATAAATAATCACATGCATGCATGCATGCAACTGCAATTGTAGTTTATTTCTTTTTAAAGCTTAATGTAATAGGTAAGCTAGTGTTTGTGCTTAGAATCAGTACGTATGACAACAAGTCAATAAACAAAAAAAAAACATTTTCACTCTGTTGATCTTGTCTTTGTCTCAATTATCATATGTAAAAATGCGAGTTTCGAATTAATATATGAAAACGAGATTAGTCATAAAAGATCATATTGTTAATTCAAAACATATATAAGACAACTTACTTTCTGCTCAAATTATCATACTGTCAGGGCAAAATAAGACTAAAGAAAATATATGTAGTGGAATTGAAGGAAGAGAAATTGGAAAT
Source organism: Spergularia bocconei (assembly GCA_963457585.1). Lineage (NCBI taxonomy): Eukaryota > Viridiplantae > Streptophyta > Magnoliopsida > Caryophyllales > Caryophyllaceae > Spergularia > Spergularia bocconei. Next base: position 4,690,614 of record OY734949.1, read on the forward strand.
ATATACATTTAGAAGTAGCATGCATTATATACTTAACATTTCTCATTTTCGTTTCAATAAGTTGTGTGATGTTCAAGTAGACGAAGTAGCTTAGTTAGAGGGTACTACTCCGTACTTGCTCGGGCCTTTTTATTTAATTCGCATTCATTTTTTGTTAATAAGCAGGTAAAGCAAGTTAAGACTTAAGAGAGTAGGGCAAAGATACATTCAATTTGCTCCTAGGATCATGCATGTATGAATAGTCATATATAGATACATTCTGGATTTGCATTAAAGCCAATCGTGATATGTCGATTATTAAATTTTTTTTAAGTAGACTAGCTACCTTATTAATTGTAACTCACTATCCCTTATCTACTACTCCCTCCATTCCAAAATATATGACGTTTTCGGTTTTTGAGGAGGCCATTGACTTTCGATTTAACAAAAAATTAATGAGATTTTTATGGGCAAAGCTATACTCATTAGATTCGCATCGAAATAAGGTTTCATAAAACTATAGTTTTATAATTTTTAGCCTTGTCGTTTAGAGTATATTTACGTTTAAAGTCTCACCTCGAAAAGGGAGAAAGTCATATATTTTGAGAAGGAGGGAGTACCTCCATTTCATTAGGTAGTTGGCATTTGGTTTGAATCCGTGAGAGGAATTCAAACCAAATCTCTCACGGATTCAAAGCAAATGCCAACTACCTAATTAAATGGAGGGAGTATAAAAAGATTGAACAAAAAAACAAAGAACAATTGCTCATTGAATATTCTTAACGCTTCTTACATTGTAAAGTAGCCATATGCTGTTGGTACACTTAGTTGTCGACACACTATAATATAACATTATTTCATATTGAGTCATCCGAAAACAACCTAGAAGAACTATTTATGATCACATAATAAGCTTGTATGTATGATTCAGCTGCAGCATTTTAAAATGAATCGATATGCATGATCTGATACGAGTCCATTGAAAATTGAATAAGTTGAATCATACGTGATCTTGTTGAAGACGAACAACCTTCACCCTAAGCCCATGTTTTATACGAAGAATTACGGATGCTTCAGGAACAATAGGAATTCCTTCAACAACTTGAATACGATAGTTTCTTAGCACAGTAATCGCAACACTCTTCATTTGCGTGAAGGCCATGTCCTTCCCTACGCAAGTCCTTGGCCCTGAATTAAAGGCTACGAACTTGTACGACGGCTCATGCTTGATTTTCCCTTTCTCAGTTATCCATCTCTCCGGCTTAAACTCGCAACAATCGTCCCCCCAAATCGACTTCATTCTCCCCATTGTGGCCATACCGATGATGATTTGGGTATTAGGCGTCACTTGGTGTCCACTCGGGAGCACGTCATGCTTAGCAGGACTCTTAGCCTCGTATGCCACCGGAGGATACAATCTTAAGGTCTCGCACAATGCAGCATGGAGATAGATTAACTTGTTGAATAACTCTCGCGAATTAGTTGACAAATCTTCTATAGGATCACGATCACTCATCATAAATTCTACGAGCTCTGCTCGAATCTTTGTTTCGACATGTGGGTTCTTGGAAAGGAGGTAAAAGAACCACGCTAATACTGCAGCAGTACCACTTGATGCTGCCACAAAGAAGTTTAGAGCTGTATCTCTTAAGAATTTATCATCATCTTTGTTTCCCTGATCATTTTCATCCATGTATAACGTCAACAAATCACTGCTCATCTTGTTGATTTTCGTCGTAGGCGGTGATGAATTCTTGCTCATCTCTAGCAACTGTGATCTCTTAATATTAATACAATTGTGAATGAAATCATCGAGGATTTTCCAACCTTGTTTATACTTCTTTTCAAGGCCTATGTTTAACCATCTTTGGAGTTTCCATACAAACGTCGGTAACGCATGCCGATAAAAGATTACAGCTTCTGTAACGTGCAAAGCTTCAGCAGCAAGAAATCTAGGCAAATCAATCGAAAGCGTATTTGGATCGAAATCCATGGTTATGATGATCGATAGATCAGAAGTGAACCTTTTGAACAAATCTTGCAAATCAACTTCGGTACGTTGTTTACAAAAATGATCAAGGACAGGTACTAGTCCATTCTTTAATTTATGCACAACTTTGCTTATCAAAAGTTGATGGAATTCTGCGTGACCAAGAAAAGATTGCGACCTTTTCCGATGGTACTCCCAAGTAGGAGAGTCTGCATTGGCAAATCCATCCCCTAGGATGTCAAATATCGCCTTAAACTTGTCACCTTTGGGATAATTAGCGAAATTCGAGCTCATGACATAGTGCACGTTAGCAGGGTCGGCTGTGGCTAGTAGCTCCATGTTGGTGAGCCATGGACCCTTGAAGAGGAAGCTCAATTGAGCTTTAGCTAGAGCTTCGACGAAATAGTCGTGCATTCGATGGACGTTCATGAGTAATCCTGGAAGCATCCCTACTACAGGCCAATTTGTAGGGAACCCATTTTTATCGTGGAAGTAGTATAAGAAAAGTAGAGCAAGAAGAAATGAGAAGCTTATATATATTTCAAACAAGTTTTCCATGTTTGTGTGTGGTGTATTTTTGTATGATTTATTTTGTTCATGGGAGGCTTCCCTTTTATAGGAGTGGCTTGACAACAACAACATCTATATCTATTATTGCATGAACTAGTAGATTATAGGTATAACAATTAATGGATGCATTTTGAGATAATGAGATTGATATAGATCGTGGTTAGCATCTTCCTTTTGTTTCTTATCTAGACCAGGCCAAATGATGTTTTTGTACCAAAAGAAAAAAAAAACTGTTTGCCTTATATCAAGTACAGTCGATAGAATGCAATACTTATAAAATACATGCGTGTATTGTTATTTTTACAACAAGTGCACGTACATTCATTTGGTCTACCAGAATACCTCCCTACATGGTGATTCTAAAGCAGCAAAACAAATAGGAATTGATCGAAAATAATAAACAAAAGGGATGGGAGGTAGAGTTGGTATTTCGTGCCACGTGCCGCATGGCACGCAAGCTGGCACGACACGACACGAGGGTTAAGCGGGTGTTTTGGTCGTGCCTCGGCACGCTCCGACAAGAGGCACGTCGGGTGTGGCACGCGGGCTGGCCCACTGTGGCACGCTAGAAAACTATAAAAAGGGAAAAAGTAATCGGAAAAGTAAAAAATTAGCTGTAAGCACATGGGTTGAATTGACACGTTGTGGCACGACATGACACGCCGTGTCAGCGTGCCACGAGTCGTGCCATTGTGAGGTTTTAAATTTTTGACACGACACGACACGACAAGAGCACGCCAACACGAGGACCGTGCCCGGGTCGTGCCAAGTTGCCCGCCAGCACGCCGTGCAGTGCCGGCACGAAGCACGACACGACCCTACACGTTTCCAACTCTAATGGGGTATACCTTTATCGCTTGGGTCGTGCCAAGTTGCCCGCTGGCACGCCGTGCCGACACAAAGCATGACACGACCCTACACGTGTCCATCTCTAATGGGGGTATACCTTTATCGCTTGGACGCTTGGGTACCCCCATTCAATTTCATTCTGTTATATATATATTTTTTCCCTATATATCCATATTTGACGAGTTGGCTTATAACCTAATAATTTATTAAGGATGTGATCGATCTGAATGCCAAGTCAGCGTTTTATAAACTAATTCATTATTCATCCTAAAAAAGATCATAAATCTTTGAAGCAGTCGGAGTTTCATTTGATGGTTTCTTTGAATGGAAGCACATGTTGAGAAATGATGATACAACCAACCTCATCAAGTTACTGACATTAATACATTATACTGTTGACTACTAACTTCATCTTACCTTGCCCTTCATAGCCATGCACGTAATAATCAAATCGATCGTAGTATTTGATCAACTAACTATTGAAGACCAATAAATGACATGTCAAAAAAGAAAGGACCAATAAATTAAATGTACGTGCTGTTGCCACTACTCTACCCGACTACTTTGCGCCTGTGACTAATTGGTAGCCACCTTCAACCTCCCAAGTCTACTTACCCAACCCGCCAACTTGATCCGAAGAAAACAACCCATAATAATGGCCATTAATTATAAGTTTGTAATAGAAAAGTCCATAAGAAAAACTTTGTATGCTAAGCTACAACTGGGTTTTGGCCACACCTCTGAAGAAGAGGAGAGAGCAAGTGAATAACATTACCCTCTCCATCCCATTTCAAACATTTCATTTGATTTTTTAGATTCTTCAAAATGTCATTTTAACCGTTACTATTTATATAAACGTTTTTCATAGAAATTTTTATCTTATGGAAGATTTTTCAAAACCAAGTGTAAATATTACCGTGGCATATTTAATTAATTATGTATTACAAGATATATGTGAAAGATATGAATTGTTTGAAGTACGATGAAGGCGTTTGGGGGCTAACCCCTCTCTACCAGCGACTATATGTTCGATCAGTTGTATATACATGACCTGGCCATACTTATTAGGTCTAATGTTTATTGGGGCTTTAATGGCTCCCTTCATTTGGTCTATATGGACTTACTTCATAATGTGGACCCATTTTAGTATCATTATTGAGGCCTAAGACAAAATTGGCTTTTTTTTTTTTTATATAGAATTTAGAAATTCTAGGTTAATCCACGATTATAAAACCAAGTATCAAACTAACTTACCCTTTTGGATAAGAGAGGTGAGAGAGTTAAAAGGACTCTCAAGCCAGAGTAAGAGAAGGGCACGGATGCCCCAAGTTGGACATAAAATAAACTATGCGACTTTATTGGTCTCACGAAAGTAGTGAACAAACTCCACTTCGTGAAAAGAAGCAAGATCTACTCGTATATCTTCAATAAGATTGGAAATTTCCCATTTTACTTTCCAACTACGACGAATAAATTGATCACACAAATATATATTTTCTCGCTCAATTTTAATATCTAAGAAAATAATAGCTTTCAATCCTTCTTTTAAAGCTATAGCTTATGCAGAAAGGATACTCGTAGAGTTACAAGCTTTTGCCCTATATATTATTGGAATTCCACTAGAAACTGTAATAACATAATCTAAAGAAGACTTTCCAATATTAAGTTTAGATCCACCAAAGTTTAATTCGAAATAATCTAACAGGTGTATCTTTCAAAAAATGTTCTTGCCCAAAGCATCCTTATCTTAAGACATGTTTAAGAGACCTTGTACTAACCAAGTAGCGGATTTAGTCAAAAACGACCCCATGTGCTGATAATCCTCAAAATACTTGATCGCTCATATCATGAGAGGGAATATATATAAATGTTACATATATTATTGTTGAACGTATAAAACCATTGTGGGAGTTCTGACCATCAGTTTAGACTTTTGCCTAAGTTAGTTATCTAACATGATATCAGAGCCTCGTTGTCACATGGTTCTCAAGTCGAATCATGTTAGCTCCCTCCTTTATGTTGGAATCTAAATAAAAAGAGTTCCTTTAAGTTGTTGCTTGTGGGCCAATATATTATTACCCACGTTTCTAGCCCATGTGGACCTATGCGTAAGGGGGAGTGTTGAAGGTATAAAACGATTGTGGAAGTTCAAACCATTAGTCTACACTTGTGGCTAAGTTGGTTATCTAACAATTGTCGATAATATCCACGAGAAGAATTTGACTAAGTCCCAGTATCTTATTGATGCGTCAGTTATAAATTGACTAACAATAACAATAGGTTGAATATCAATGGTATTTAAAGCTACTTCGGATAGTGGTTTTGCAAGAGCACAATTGTCATTCATAAATTAATACCTCCTCCATTGCCTACTTGCCATCAGATGCTATCTTAAAAATGTTTCTAAATGACATAGGTTTCTTCCATTGTCACAAACTACTCAGAGTAGGAGTAATGTATGATCAAACAAATTTGAAGATTTGATATATTATTTTTTAATAACTTTAACCCAAATATTTTCGGGCTCTATTAATAATTTTCAAAGTGGTTTTAGCTGCATGGCTTGATTGGACGCCTCCATTTTGTAGGCCCAAAGTACCCATACTCTTTGGTGCACATAATTTATCCCAACCTAGGAGATTAGGCGATTTATTACTATTATTTTCATTCCATAAGAAATATCTATTGATCTTATCTAATTCTTTATGTATCGAACGGGATTAAGAAATCTTGCATTTGGAAAGTAGCTTTCGAAAGTAAATTAGGTTGGATCAAAACTTGTGAAACAGAGTTAGCTTTCCATTTAATTAATTGGATTTTAAATGTCAAGAGGACGTTCGAAAATTTATCTTTCGTTACTCTACTGTCTATAATAGAGCATATTTTCCTAATGAGGTGGCTTGTGACATTTGTAAAATACCATGAAATGCTTCTCTATCGGCTCTCGACACATTGTCACTGCATTGAAAACTGATTTGTTATAGTTAACTTGTTTACCGAACATGACAAAATCTGTCAAGTATAGTCCTAATAACTTGACGGCTTGCCGTTGAAGCTTTACTAAATATCATAGTATCATCTGCAATTGTTAAAAAAATAATTATGTCTGAGTTTTGGTTGATCTTAACGATAATATCGTGTTAAAATTAAACACAAACGGGCTTGGTTACAACCATAAGGAGAAAAGATAAATTAAACATCACATCATAAAACATTGTCAGCTTCATTTTAAAACAATTGGCAATAACGGAAATAATTCATTACTTATAAAGTTTACAAGTTATCTCCTCATTCACTAAATAAAGTGATAGTGTGATACACACAACTATAAAACTAATAATATATAACACTTCCACATTTCTCTCTCACATGTGGGTGAGTCCTATAGACAACCAATTGGGCTTGGGGGCAACCTAGGCTCAAATGGCTCTCCTGAGTTCTACATACTCGGGGCCCCAGCTGGCTATTAAGGGAGGGCTGAATTATCAATTGTCGTTATCAGTACAACAATGTTGACAGCGTGGACATAATAGACATTTCTTACACGACTACAAGAGTATGGGGATAATATTGTGGAATAATTTCCAAATCTTCCAAATTGTTCCCTTATTTTTCAAAATTTTCTAACTCCTACCTTATAAAACACTTTCTTATCATTCTCCTACCAAACTCCTACTCCGACAGCATTGACTCGGTTTTCCAGCATTGACATTTTTCTTATTCCATTTCCCCTCCAATTTGGGGCGATTCCCTTGCAATTCATTCGATTTTTTCCGTTTTTCCTCCAATTTCTCCCCTCATTTTCATCTTCTCTCTCCTATTTACCACACTATATCACATTGCACTTCAATTTCATCTTCTCTCTCCTATCTCCCACATTATATCACATTGCACTCTCTTTAGTACTACCGATAATGACGGATTGGGATCAATTAGTACTACCTATCAAGTATCAACACACAACTACTCTAAAAGGGTATGTTAAAACTTTTTTTTTACTTTCAATTTCACGTTGATTGTATATAGTTTGTCAATTTAGAATCAATGCTATTGTAATCAAATCCGAAGTGTCGTGCGAAATACAGCAAGTATGGAGCAGTTGCACTTGATTCCTTTAGTTGAAGGGGAGTATGAGCATCTCTTGCTCTCTGACATTGCAAAATGAACAATTTTGCAAATGAGAGGAGAGAGAAAAGGAATTGCAATATGATATAATGTTGGAGATATGAGAGAGAAGATGAAAATGATATAGTGTGGGAAATAGGAGAGAAAAGATGAGAATAAGGGGAGAAATTGGAGGAAAAACGGGAAAAAATCGAATGAATTGCAAGGGAATCGGCGAATCGCCCCAAATTGGAGGAGAAATGGAATAAGAGAAAAGTCAATGCCGGAAAACCGAGCCAAAGCTGCCGGAGTAGGAGTTTGGTAGGAGAATGATAAGAAAGTATTTTATAAGGTAGGAGTTTTAGAAAAATTTGAAAAATAAGGTAGGAATTTGGAAGATTTGGTATATAAAAGGTACTGCCTCTATTCATATCCAAATGCCCAATTTTTTTGCAGTTTTTGACGGATTATATTTGGGCACACCTCTAGATCAAAGGAAATGTTAACTTGGTGTAAAAATTAGCAGATACTCTATTCTGCAATGCACTCTCTCAATTCCCTTTAAATTTATAACAAATGAGCCATTCATTTGGTAGATATGTGGCTCATAATATGGTAAGTCAAAAACTGCAAAACCAATGGGGCATTTGGATATGAATGGAGAGAGTATGATTTATAAATTTTTTCTAATATTGTCAATTCACGTACAAAAAAAACCCACAACCAGTCAGGCAGTCACAGGAGGACCGGTAAAATACGTATCGTTGCTTGTAACTAAAATCCGACCCCAATTTTTGACGATTTCGGGGTCAAAATCACTAGATACCCTAGGATGGCCAGGTGAAACCATGGACCCAAAAAAAAAAAATAGGAAAGTAAGAATTATGAAGGGTGGCCGAAATAGGGTTTATGATTTCATATCCCGATGTCGCTTCTGCAGCACCGGAAAGTGAAACTTTTAGCCCTTTTCCAGTGATTTTGCAGTACGTGAGTTGATTTTGACATACCCTCTATCATGACGGCACCTATAACTTATCTTCACGCTCTGGCATTGATCGCACTCTCTCTACTCCATTTTGGGGTGCGGCGTTACAAATCATTACTTATGGTTTTGGTGATCTGCGGCACTTACCTTAAATTAAAAAGAAAAAAATGTGAGTGCGACCGATGTTTGTAAAAAAAAAAGTGCAGGGTTAAACTACGGTTTGGTTATTGTAGTTAAATTATTTTGGAAATAAGACGTTGTTATTGTTGTTGCTGCTGCTGCTTCGACGCTAAAATACGGGTTGAGCTCTCATAAACTCTTCTACAGTATTATCCGGAAAAAAAAAAAAAAAAAAAGTTGGAAAACAAAAAAAGTCCAAAGAGCAAACAAGTTGCAATGCAAGCATTGGCTGCTGTTCACATATTCCAAATACAAAGACAAAATGAGATCTGTGAGGATTAGAGGGAGCCAGGTGAGATTTTTGATAATGTAGGCAACATCATATCTAAAACCCTTCCACATATGAGGTGCCACGTGTCATGTTTACAATCACCATTTTCTGGTAGACAATGTTATAGCTAGGATGTCTGCTAATATTGTCATGCTGTAGAAACACACACACAAAGTGATCATCATCTGTAAGAGCTAGCTCAGACAGTCAAACAGAGAGAAAATGGCAACCTCAGTGATGTCTTCCTTGAGCTTGAAGCCTTCTTCTTTTGCTGTTGAGAGGACAGCTGTCAAAGGTCTTCCTTCTCTTACAAGGTCTTCTGCTTCCTTCAGAGTTCAGGCCAGTGGTATCAAGAAGATCAAGGTTGACAAACCCCTTGGTACGTATCATACTCCCTCTCTCGATTCAATAGCTTACAAAACTGTTTGCGCTACTTATATCGTGATGTACCTGTTAGAGTGTTAATTGGTCTTAGTCTACTCGATGCAATTTCATTGGGTGTCATCGTCCCTATGTACATCCGATCCCTTTCACCTTGTTATAGGCAGGGGTACCGAGGCATTAGGGTAATTTTGTTGTTGTCGATGGCTCGATAGTGTTCTACTATGTCCTCAACTCCTCATCCTTACAAAATTAAAAATAAAAAATAAAAATCGACTGTAACAAGTCCATATGTTCAGTTTCTTACTTTAGTAGTTACTCGTGACTTTAGTATTACCATACTATTACTGTACATGTCATTTTGAGGATTTCGTTTGTGAATTTGAGAAAACTAGACACTAGGCAATCGATCTGCATAAACCATAACTAGCTAGTCGTAGTAGGTAAAGTCGTTGAGGGGTGATACTTTGTGACATGGATTCGAAACCAACCTGTTAATCGAAATTGCCGTAGTGATGCTAAACTGTGCATGACATGGTTACAGGACTAGGAGGAGGCATGAACTACAAAGACGGCAAAGATGCATCAGGCAGCCCATCAAGGGTTAGTACTACATATTAATTACCCATCAATCATATACACACTTAATTAAGTTGGAAATAACGTTAAATCAAAAATTTAACTCTTTCATATTGTACTAATCATCCACACACTGATCTTGAACAAACGCAGGGTAAGGGTGTTTACCAATTCGTCGACAAATATGGTGCCAACGTCGATGGTTACAGGTACAATTTAGTACAAACTTTATGTGTACGGGTTTAGTGTCATGCACGCGCCCCTCAAATTTAACGATTAAGTTGTTAAGTTTCTAATGGTTACCGGCCTTTGTATGTTTGCAGTCCTATCTACGCCGAAGAAGAGTGGGCACCCACTGGCGATACCTACGCCGGAGGTATATATAGTGTTGATTTCATACCATGAAACTTTACTGGATTTCAGAGTCCTTTCGCTTTTGTCCACGAAATAAAGGTTTTAATTTATGTGCTGCGGAAATTTGCAGGTGTTACTGGTTTGTTGATCTGGGCAGTTACTCTGGTTGGCCTCCTTGCCGGTGGTGCTTTACTCGTCTACAACACCAGCGCCTTGGCGTCTTAAGAACGATGAATGTGGTGTTTTGCTTCAGTTCAACTAAGTTAGCAAATGTGAAACTACGTAAAAGTGATTATGTTGTGAAATACTTGTGTACTCCCAGCTGTATCTAATACTTTGGTTCTGAGCTACATTCTATGGAACCTTTTCTTTTTTAATACAACTGCACAATTATAATCACGTATAAATCTGGAACAAAAATTGCAACTCTTATACCATGTCATTCTCATTTCGACTCCTAAAATGCGTGAGATTATATCTAAGTCAAATCCCGAGCTCACCACTGGATTCATAGTTAGCCTGAAGTATGAGCAGCCGGTATCCATATTGATCTAAGCTAAAGAGAACTGTAAGGGAGAGCAGCAGAGTTACCGAACAAATTCATTTCAATCGTAACAAAGTTTTACATGAATCTTAATTAACAACAGTGCAATATAGACATATATACACAGTCACCCTGTTCTATCTTTGGTGCAGCAGGTTCTTTTCTTCCCCCTAATCTATCGTTTGTTCCACAAAACTGGTACCTGCATCCCATGTTGTTAAGACATGGACAGTTACTCCACAATGCTTAGGCACCCAACGATAAATAGGGGCAGGAAAACCTTACAACTCGAGTTGATCCTGCAGTCAAAATGGCTTCAGACTTATAAATCGCGTCAGTACTGAGCCAAATGATGAATGGCATCACAAAGACCTTCACTTTGACGTCATTGTGACCTTTGATTCATGGTTATTGAACTTCTTCAAAATCTTCTTCCTCTTGCTCTGGCAAGGTAGCAGATCTTGAGCTGAAAGGACCCGAGTGGACAATCCCCTCAGCCATTAAGGGCCGAACAGCCTGCAAAATTTAAATTAAGCAATTATAGATATAATGGTGGTCTTGCATAAAATAGAGAATAAACAACAGCGAAGATTTGGACATACAACCCTCCGCCCTAGGGCGTGACAGACTTCTATAGAGACTACTTCTCAATTTGCAGCAGATTCATATGAATATTTTATGTCAATCTTGCTGCTTAACTTACAATCTTACATGCTGAGAAATACATTCTAGATTCATGGAAGACACTATTCAACACAAGTGTCCACACTAATTTAAGCTTCAAATACTCGTAACAAACTCTGCCATAAACTTTTCGGCTCTGATTTTACTGAAGTAACATTTCAGGTAACCACTCTTGAGTGTCAAACCATTTTTCAACCATAGTTCAACACAAACTAATCATGAGAACGAGCGGTGATTACTATCAAAAGGCCAAAAAGATCAGTTGCATTTTGCTAAAACAACATTCTTAGCTGAGCCAGCGTGCAGGAAATGAAATCAACCTCTAAAGTCTAAACAAGAATATGATCCGAGGATACACAATCTTTTCATGTTTGTTGAAGTAGGCTGTCCTACTACTTCACAAGTAATCAAATAGTACGAAGAAACGAAAGCAAGGTATGGCAACTATCAGCATAACATATGAAGTATGACAAACGAGAGAACGTTACAGGGCAAATAAACTTATGATGTGAGTGTTTAATATGCCAGGAACAAGGTTATTCTTTTAAAAGATGGAAGTAAAGCCTAGTTTTCAGTGGTGACATCTGAAAAGGTATTAAAAAAAATAGTACGACTGACTTTCTTTAGTGCTTAGTAGAGAACGAACCTGCTCGATCTCATCCGATAACTGAGGGTTGTCCCTCAAGTATTGCAACACTCTATCTCTTCCTTGTCCCAACCTTTACAAGACACCGCCGTTCAAAATGTGAGTCATCAACTCATAAACAATGTGAGTGAAAAAGTAGAATAAAAGGCAAGAGAGACAATTTTACATCAAAGAATTATAAGGAGTTGAGAATTAACCCTCACAGTTTTATAATTTTTTATTTGAAAACAAGTAGAACTCTGTGTCAACTGTCACCCGGATCTATTTAGACAAGTTGATGACATAGAAGCTAAAGAGTAGATTAGTAGGTCCTTAAGAACTAAGATTCCGACTTGGGTGAGTAAAGCATACCTTATCCAATGAATCCTAGTAATTCAACACCAACAACAATACCCCAGTGCCTTAAACTTAAAGGCTCCCGCCTGAGGTTAGGGGGGGAGGGGGGGGGGGTCGGATTTACGCAAGCCTTACCCCAATGTTGAAAACATAAAAAGCCTTCGGATGACCCATATTGAAAATTGCGTCCAATATTGCACTAACCGACTGCTTCATCAAGAAGCGCCGACCATTTTGTGAGCCATTTAGCTTTATTTCGTATATTCCTAGTAACTAAATACAAAATATATAGAAAGTATGAATCTATAGTTAACCAGTTTATGATATCCTTCCTTTGATAGCTCATTGCAGCATCAAAGAAGTCTCTAAGTTTAGATTGCAAGAGAGAGTTATACGGGCACACCTCTGATCTTTATAGCTATACCATGAACCCTTCTTGGCCACAACATCCAGCAATTCAGCGCAATCCAATATGCAACCCTGCATATTAATGAAACGGGAGAAGTAACAATGTAAGAAAGCTTTTACATATCCCCAGTAATGGATGGAATAGGAATAATTAACATTGGAATACTAACCAATTTACTCACTCCCTCGCCGAATATGATCTCAAACTCAGCTTGTTTATATGGCCGTGAGACCTACAATAAGAGTATGAAAAAATTAAAAGATAACTCCAGTAAGATAAAGCTGCCACATATAGACAGCATCTCATGATCTCAGTTCCTATGACTGAGTATCATAGTTCCTAAAAGTCCAGCTATGTAAAAAAATTCGACCAGGCACTGAAAAGTTAAAACATAGATCCCTGTCATTTCTTAACATCCTCCGAATAAATGCCATTGTTGAGCAATGAGACTTTTCTAAACATCAGCACTTAAAAAAAATCAGTAATTGTCCTACAGTGTAATAGAAAACATGTGAATTAATGCTTGAATTCTATGTGATGTACTGATGTATAGCAACTTTTGTAACAAGACGGGCTCTTTGTCATCTTTACAAGCACAAGATTTAGGGAAGTAATGCATTCGAATATCGAAACAATCAAAAACTATATACTCAGGTGAATTCTTCACTTAAACTATCCCGAGCCCAACAAACAGAAGAAAGCTCTGAAGCATTCAAATGGGAAATTCGTATGGACAAATAGCAGAAAACTAGGGCTTTTGTGTTGGAAGTCCTTTTTGTAGTTTAAATAATCATGCTAGAAGAAATGTGGACAACACAAGAAGAACAAAGTTCAGATAACCAAGGATTAGCATTAAACAGCACTTCTTACCTTACTTTTTTGAACCCTGACACGGACACGTAGCCCAACATCTTCGTCTCCTTTCACCTGCAAGAGAAACTTTTGTTAGACTGTTCTCAATATTCAAAGAAAGAATAAGAAACTTTTTCAGGGTCACCGATGCATGTTCTTACAGATTTGACTTTGCCGATAGAACGTATCTCAAGGCGAAGTGAAGCAAAGAATTTCAAAGCAATTCCTCCACTGGTCACTTCAGGATTCCCATAATACACACCGATCTAACAAAACCAAATATCAGTATTATCATCTTTAGAGAGCAAAAGATGGAGTCAAATATTAATAACGATAAAATCAAGAAACTATGTGCTTAAAGCTCCATATACGGAGAGCGAGTAGTATTCCAATATCTGCAAATAAATTTCACCAAAGCTTGTTCATATAACACCACAAACAGAAGCTAAATCTTTCTAGTGCATAATAACTTGGTCCACCACATAGTCCATTCGCTTCGCATCTAATTTCTATGTATGTATATTTCTTAATTTACTTACAGCTTAATGATCATAATTTACTATTTTTTTTTTTTTCGCAATCAGTCATCTTGTATTACGTTAATCATACTTTTCTGTCACCAGTCATAATTACTTAATATTATATTATTATATTTACCAAATACATTACGTTTACTTTTTCGTCACCAGTTATAGTAATCCTGATTTCCAATCACCAGTCATGATGAACTTATTTTTATACTATATTAGTATTCTATTTTATTTCTCCTTTGTTGAAACAGTCGGAACTGAGGAGCTTTTGTTCAAGGCCATTTTTGTCACTTTGTTGTAATAATCAAATATCACCTAAACTTTACAAATGACTCTACAGGAGTCGCCATGGTGGATATGAGGGACGCTTCTGACATGTATGGAGTACTTTATGCCACTCCAACACACGTCACCCGTTGAGGCTAGCGTGTGTTTTGGCCGATTTTGAGGCTTCGCGCAGATTTATAACTCTTAACATTTTGCTATAACCCATAATTATCTTTAGGGGCTTCCACAAGAATTTGAGCCGTTTTGTTTTGGCCAATTTTAACCAGCCTTTTGGAAGTAGCCAAATGTTCTCAAAACTTTACCGTGGACAACTTTGGAGGGTCATTAGACATGAAAGCTGGCTCCACGGTTAGGAAAGATCTTTACGCCCCTCCGACACACGTCACTCTTTAAGGCTAGTGTGCGTTTTTTGGCCGATTTTAAGACTTCATCTCTACGTTTCCACAAAAATTTGACCCATCATCATTCTAGGGCCATTTTGGCCAAAAAAAACCGTAGTTATATACTTCAATTTTGGCCAACTTCGAGTTTCGAGCAATTTTTTAACGTAGCCAAATGTTCTCAAACCTTACCATAGACAGCCTTGGAGTACCTTCTTTGGATATGAGGTTGGGTTCCTCCATTAGTAGAGTTCTTTAAGCCCCTTGACCACACGTCACCTGTTGAAATTAGTGTGCGTTTTTTTGCTGATTTCAAGACTTACCATAGGTTTTTGGCTCAAATATTTTGCTAAAACCCATTCAATTACCTCTAGGTGCTCGAGATAACTGGTTTCATTCCCAGGCCATTTATGGCCAAAAACCGTGGATTATAGACTTTGGTTTTGACTATTTTGATCACTTTTCTTAAAGTAGCTGAAAGTTTTCAAAACTTTACCATGGAGAGCCTTTGGCACACGTCGTTGTTGTGGCTAGCGTGCGTTTTGCCCACTTTTTTAAAGTAGCCAAATGTTCTTAAAATTTCACCATGGACGAACCGAGGCTAACTTTACGATGGTTTGTTTTAATGCAAAATTTAATTAATAAATTATTTTCATCTGATTCAGTTACATCAAAAATCGTGCAAAGAAACATACATCTCGTTTTTCATGTTTTCATTTCATATAATAAATTATTTTATCTACAATCTTAAGGTTCACGGATGGTATTTGAGGTAGATGTTTATAAGGAAGCGGATTTTAGGGTAAATGTATGATAGAGGGTAATTATGAGCAATAATATGATAGAGGGTAACTATTTTAAAAATTAGTGATGCATTTCATCCATACCTTATGCCTTATCTGATTCAGAAAAATGAGAGTACAGCCTGCTTTTGATGCATTGCCTGACATTTTACGCAATGCTTGGCTCATAAGACGTGCCTGTAGTCCCATTTGCTGCATCCCAATCTCACCCTAATCAAAGACACAATGAGAAGTTAGCTCCATAAAATTCAGTCAGCGTTACAGGAGGATCGGCTCAGAAAAAGGAGACAAGAAAAAATAAAATACCTCTATTTCTGCCCGTGGAGTGAGAGCTGATACAGAATCTATACAAATTAGATCAATAGCACCGGACCTGCATAAGCGATCTGCGACTGCCAAAAGGAGAGAACAGAAAATTAACACAGATCCAAGAAAAGAAAAGGCTAAGGAAACTGCTGCTCACATTAGTGACTAAATAGGGGGATACTTGTAAGGTATTTGCTGCAGTATCTATACAATGCTATCCACCACCTTATTCTTAAGACAAGTAACTTGAAATGCATTCTGGTTAACATGTGTTCCCATTTTAGTGAAGTGAGCAAAACAGTAAGGATAAAGGAAACTCTAAACAGCATCTTCTCCTTCCCGGAGATTCCCACCAAAGACCAACAACTAATAGCACGTAGAGTGGCTAAACATACAATTGTTCCTAAATTATCAAGAGGACATACTAGAGAACTTTTGTCCAGTATGACATAGAACAGGCATGAGCTGAAAACAAGTCTCGATCACTCTGAATCATAACAGCATAGATTTGGCTTAACCAGGCTGCCCACCTGAAGGACATCTCTACCATCTATTTTGCTCAAGCGTCAGGACTATGCAACAATAACACTACCCCAGTGCCTCAAAGGTTCCCACTGTGGCGAGGTTAAGAAGGGGCCATGTATCCAACCTTACCCCTGTGTTGGAAACACAAAGAGTCAGGACCATGAAACAAGTAACCATCCCACTTCGAGTCTAGAGGGGACCTCAATTATAAATGAAGACGAGTAACAATGAAATGTCAGGAAGCTCAACTTATTCCTTCCAACTTTTTTTTTTTTGGACGCAATATTCCTTCCAACTTTTTGGCACATTATATATTAATTACTTTGTCAATAACATATTGGACACCACCAACTACGAGCATGCCATAGTGAATATCACAAGCCTCGCGCATATTGCGTGAGAGAGCGTCACAAAGCTAAATCCATGAGGATATAAAAGCCAAATAAAGCATATGCAATTCATGAGAACTTTTAAGCAATACTTGAAAGCATGAGAACTTTTAAGCATACTTGTAAGCATTGCTACTCTTCAACCTAATAATTGTATAAAGATCTTCAGGGCAACAAATAAATGTCATTGGAAAAAAAAAATATAGCATAATTCTTACTCTCTAAAGCCATCTCCCCGTTATCAGGCTGGCAAACAATCAAATTTTCTACGTCCACGCCCAGAGCTTTTGAATATGCGGCATCAAAAGCATGCTCTGCATCAACAAGCATAGCATTTCCTCCTAGTTTCTGGATAGTAAGCATGAAAATATATCAGTTCCTGCAGTATTTCACAACACATGGACACCAACACAATAACACATTAGTTACAGATGGAAAATAACAGGAGAATAACGCACTACCTGAACTTCGGCAATTGCATGTAAAGCAAGTGTTGTCTTTCCACTGCTTTCTGGTCCGTAGATCTGAGAAGTTTTAAAAATATTGAGAACTGAGTCAATTATTTATTGCTATGAAAGAAGTAAATGAATACGAAGATCTCAAAACTATTTGAAAACAGCTTTATGTAGCTCCACCTCCGAGGTTGGTAAAAGTTGAATTGGTTTCCATTTTTTCTAATAGGCATTTAAGACTTCCGTCTGATTTCGTTCTTGATACACAAAAAAATGTATAAATTTGATCGTGACGTGAGCAGATATACTCATCCACATACAAACCCTTTCAGGTAAGAACTTCCTATAAGTGATTTTATGCATAAAGGCTCAAGTCAGTTGCACCAAAACCAGCATTAGACATTTGGACCTAAATACGCATTACCACCGTCAGAAGAGGTTTAACTGCCATTCGTATTTTATTTGTACCGTAAGACTGTAAGAGTTTATCAAATCTCATTTTACCCACCATAATAAGTAAATTGGTACAGGTCAAATAGTAGAGCAAAAACTTTCTTGAGTATAGAGGGGTGGTTTTTCTCCTTACGTCCTCAAAATGACTTAGCCAAAGTGCTCAATAATTGTGGGGCGAAGGGAGAGTTATAAGCCTCCTTCCTCACGCTATAGAACTATGCATCTTCACATACTCAAATAAATGATGAACACATGAAAACTAGATGAATGAATGAACCTCTACAATCCTCCCTTTTGGTAGACCTCCACCAAGAGCAAAGTCCAGCGTCAAGCATCCACTTGGAAACGTTTCACTGCAATACATGAGCCAGGTAAGGAAACAGGCTACACTGTATCATACCAGACTGATCAGCTTCCATGGAAAGCACTATCCACGAGAAATGTCAATACTTTCTAATCAAATCAACAGCACAAAAAGAAACGGAAAACTGACAATGTCTTTGTAATTCAAAAAAGCAATGAAAGAGAAGTTAGTAAAGGCCGAAGCGAAGAGCTTACACCAAAGCTCCACCAGCACTGCCCAATCTTGTAACACTTCCTTTCCCAAACGAACTATTTATGTCATTCATCGCTACCTCTAATGCCTTTTGCTGAAGGTGGAAAATAAAAAACCATTAAAATCAGACAAAGCACAACTACATATCAATCCCTTAATCACTCTAAGTAATTCAAGATCCGAGGCTGGCCAGCCAAACAAGCCAGAGCATCCCTATCGATGTTTCCAAATCTCTTCCAAAACCGATACTTTATATACCAATACCCAATCAGTGTCCATACAGCTATGTAGGCAAACCCACATCAAGTACACTACCACCATGGTAAGTCGTCAACGAAATCAAAGAGGCGTAATTTCAAAACCTAATTACTAAGGTAATGAAATCATCAGCAGAAATTTACTAATTTGTTACCACAGGCAGCACAAAGACGAAACCTTTATAGCTCAAAGTAAGATTCTAAGAATATAAAAACCCCATATAAACACTGAGACATTGTGGTACAATTATATGGCCGAGTTTCATACAACCATTCTCATTACGAGGCCGTTTTCTGGTACGATATCGACTCTAATCGATACTTTAACCATACTAACAAGCTTCAATAACACAACACAACACAACACAACAGAAGCCATATCACATGATACACAATATCTCCGTGAACCCACAAGCTTCGGATAAAACACACAATCAAACATATCATAATAGTCTCACCAGTATTTCCGTAATCAATACGCAACTAAATACATGTGAAAACGCAACTGAAACAGTAAAACCCTTGTCCAATTACAACAGAAACTTAAAAATGCAAGAAAAGAAATGAACAAATAAAGAAAAGGGGGGTTGGTAAAGAGAGATACCCTGTCGAGAAAACGAGGGTCGGAATCAGCAGAAAGAGCGCCATTGGATTTGCCATTAATCTCAGAGCGTAAACGAGAAGCTTTGAGCTTGACTAACACAGCAGACCGTTGAGAGAGCCGTTGGAAATTCAACTGAAAATTCTTAGAAGAAGATATGAGAAGTGGGTTTGATTTTGTTGGGAAGTAACTTCGTACTAATTCCGGTGAAATTTGCGACAAATCCATTACAAACAAAAAAACACAGTTGATGAGTTTATGTTGGAAGAAGAAGAAGAAGAAGAGGGGAAAAGGGAGTGAGACGGGGTTTGGGGAGAAATTGTTCTTTGCCAAAGTGGTCAGAAAAAATTCCGCGGGGTGAGACCGTTTTATCGTACGGAGTATGTTTTTTTTTTTATGAAACGTGTCATTGATTATGCGATTTAGTGAAGAAAGATGCACTCATACACACGTTCTCAAATGAAGTAGTTCGTGTGAAGGAATAAGATTCCAATGATGTAATGTTATATGTAAATATCATCACTAGTGTTGTGTGTTTGTTTCTTGTTGTATGTATTTGAAGTTAAGTAAATCTCAATTGTGAGTTTGATGTCGAAATAGTTGTTATGGAGAAGTATGCATTGTACGTTGTGCCAGCAAGTGTAACAATAATAAGTGTCACTAAATCATCGAATCATTGTACGGGGTGAGACCGTTTCACCGTATGTTGTTTTTTTTTTTTTTTTTGAAACGTGTCATCGAATCATCGATTATCCAATTTAGTGAAGAAAGATGCACACGTTCTCAAATGACGTAGTCTGTATGAAGGAATAAGATTTCAATAATGTAATGTCGTATGAAAATATCATCACTAGTGTTGTGTGTTTGTTTCTTGTTGTATGCGTTTGAATTTAAGTAAATTTCAGTTGTGAGTTTAATGTCGAAGTAGTTGTTATGGAGAGTTACGCATTGTACTCGGCGATGACATCAAGCATGGCAATAATAAGTGATTCAAAACTTACAATGCATAATTGGTGATTGATAGATAGTGCTCTTTTATGGTAAACTTAGTTTGTAAGATGTATACATACTCAAATATCATTAAATATACAACAAAAATGTAAGTTGCGGCTAGTAATTAAACTTAGTTTATGTCTATCCATATATATGTCGCATTTGTAACAACTAGTAATTAGGTGTGATATCGATGGAAGCTTCACTCATTTCTGTTGGGTCATCGGTCTAAGCCGTCAAGTACACTACACTAAATCAACTCCCCTACTTGGATTTCTTTCCGTTTTGCCTCTATTTCATCTATTTTGCTTAGGGTGTCAAAGAAACGCTAACGAAGGGAGGATATGCATGCATGGCTACCTCCATCGAACATAAGGGAGTGAATCAAACTTACAATACATGAATGGTGAGGAATTAATAGAGCTTTTAGTCTCTTAATATGTTAAACCCTAATTTATATGACATATACACACTCAAATATCATTGAATATACAGAAAATGTGAGTTGTGAATTAAATTATCTCATGAAGATGTTACTCAAAGGGTACTGAAAGATCTATGTCAACATATTCATCATCGTTGTCATAATTAAGGCACTTCATTTTTCTTCTTGAATGCCTTTGATCAAGAAATGTGAAACCATTGAGGGTATCTAGCACCAAATCTTTGAATTACACGGAAGATCGTAAATTATAAGCTCACACAAGCTATCAGTGATATAGTCAAATGAAGTATATCATAATGTGGCTTTACCTAACAGGCGAACACGCCACGAACATCAACATCAAGAACTACAACAAACTTGGAATCTCTTGGTGAACGTAACTTTTCAATGACAGTATAACCACTACGTCAGATTTAGGCTTCGAGAACGGGTCTGTTAAAGCTAAAGAGAACGGTTATAGAACCGTTCTCTAGGCAGCTGTACTTAAAGGGTAAGAGAACGGTTCTGAACCGTTCTCATAACCTTTCAGAACGGTTCCAGCCAAAACCGTTCTAGAAGATATACGAGAACGGTTATTGGTCAAACCGTTCTCCTATCACATGAGATAAGAAAACGGTTGTTTCAACAACCGTTCTAATTGCTCCTCAGAAATTTAAAAAAAAAAAAAATTAAATTGTGTTGCTTTGAATGTGATTTTCATTTTCCAATACAGTAAGTAAACAACGACAACAACAAGAACAATACCAATCAAACAAACGAAATCATATTACAAAACAAACGAAAACAGTACAAGAGAGTATGTAAGTATCAACAATTACAAAAGAATCCAACCCAAATTATACAAAAAAAAAGAAAAAAACTAACAAAATTTGTACATCTAACCTACAACCCAGATTTCTTGTACCGAATTGAAGTTCTAGGCGTCTACTCAATTCGCATGTACTCCTTACCTTTCAACCATCTTCCGCTTATTCACTTCTTCAAATCGCCGGCGATGACCACATTCTGCCGTAGCCGATGTTGGAAATCTCTCTGTCTTCCCCATCCTTAGATCTTCAAATTCAATTTTATCCTAATTTACAAAAGTTAAATGAAAAAAAGTTAGATAAAACGTTTAAAAAATCAATCAAGTAAATTACAAATGAATTTTGTAAAAATCATAAGTACAAAAAATGGCAATAACAATCGATCTAAGTTAAACAAAAAATGAATTAGAAACAATAAAAGTAGAATATAAAAAGTAGATCTGAAAATATATCAAACCTTGATTTAATGGTGTCGCCTTCGCCATCGAGACACATCGCCGCTGCCGTCGCCATCGAGACACATCGCCGCTGCCGTCGCCGTCCCGTCATCGCAGCCGATATTGATGTCGTCGGTCTCGTTCTTGTCCACATTCTTCACAAAAATCGTTTTTTTTTTTTTTGGTAATTTGTGTTTATACGAACAAACTAACTTAGAAATAAGATGGAAAAGCAAGAGAAATTGATGGAAGGGAAGGAGAAAGAAATTGACGGAGGGGAAGGAGAGAAACAAATAAAGGAAGGAGGGGGGAAGTTGTGGCGGAAATGACGAGGGAAGGTGAGAGGATGGGAGAGGAGATATTACTTTGTAATTTCTTTTTTAATTAGTTAAGTATACTTCTATTTAGCGTGGGTTTCAACAAAAAACGTTTTCTTTTGGTCACTTTTTAAGAACGGTTATCCTAATAACCGTTCTAAAAGATGTGGTTCCCAAATTAGACTTCTCTTTTAGAACGGTTTTTGCAAGAACCGTTTTTAAAGGTATTTAATATTATTTTTCCTTTATTTTAAATGATATTTAAGAACGGTTTTAAGCAGAACCGTTCTCTTATACATAAGAGAACGGTTTAACAAAATTCCGTTCTCGTAAGCTGGTTCTGGAAGGCCAAATTTGACGTAGTGAACATCTTAACAACTTGATAGTCTTTCGATTGGCAAACAAATTCTTCTTATTTAGTACTCACGTTTTTAAATTTGGGCTCGTATATATGACTAAAGTTTCGAGTCTATTATGCCACAATTCACCCTAGGGGCCACTCACCACCATGGCATAATTGATATCAACACCACCTTTTGCACACGTGGCTTGCGTTAAACACGACAAATCTTCCCTTGATATATCATGAAAGATTTGCTAAAGTCAAACTCGTTTCCTCCAATTAAAGCTAAACAAGTGGCAGACACCAATCGATCTTTTATTGGTGTTGCTGAAATAGGTAGCACGCTATGTAAACCCTTGTTTATCCATGTATATGTTGTATTTCAACTACTGGTATTTCGATATCACGACGATGCATGTTTCACTCATTTCAACTGGGTTATCAATCTAAGCCGTCAAATACACCGAATCTACTGGCCCCCACTTTGCTCCCTTTCCTTTTTTTTTTGCCTTTACATATTCGATATTGCCCCGGTGTCAAAAAAACGTTAACGATTCAAAAGGCTGCATGGCTACCTCCATTGACCATGAAAAACTATCTCATAAAATTTCCCTTGCCTACAACTCCATGGACTCTTTCAACCATTTCACACCAAACACAAGAATCTTAG
Source organism: Spergularia bocconei (assembly GCA_963457585.1). NCBI lineage: Eukaryota > Viridiplantae > Streptophyta > Magnoliopsida > Caryophyllales > Caryophyllaceae > Spergularia > Spergularia bocconei. The sequence continues at coordinate 4,713,878 of OY734949.1, forward strand.
TTTAAGCCCAAATCTCATCTTTGAGTATGTCTTCTAACTTGAGGCAAAAAGACAAGAATATAGGTGAGGGGCAGCCTTAGTTAATCCATATCAAAACCCATGGGCAAAACAGTCAAACACCCTTAAGTTCACAACTCACCAATTCTGATGGGGACCCCTTGAAACTCCTTCTCAGTGTGACTAACACACCTGTAAATCCCCCTTTCTTTTCCCTTTTCCCTTTTTCTTAATAATTCCCACAAACAAAAACAGAGTAATTAAAACCAAAAATACTCCTAAAAAAATAAAAAAGATCACCATAAATTACAGTCACTAAGGCACTGTTTGGGTGGTGGTGGAGTGGTCTTGTGAACCCAACAACAATTAACAGCAAACAACCAAACTTTCCCTTAACTTTTTTTGCCATTTTTTCTTTCTTTCTAAATTATTCTCTCTCTATGTTTATGGGTATGTGAGTGTTAGTGTGAATGAATGTGAGTGTGTAGTTGTGTGGGTGTGGGTCTCTTAGCTGGATTTTCTTATGTAAAAACAAACAATCAAACAAACAAAGTGCTACTTCTCCATTCATCAGCTTCTTCATCACACTTCCTTCTCTTTTCCCCAAATCACCTCCACAACCACCCAACAACAATGTACTACTCTTGTTGCTTCTACTACTTCTACTTCTACTCCTACTAGTGTTGTTTTCTCGATTCCGCAACATTAGCTGCTCGTCTATATATTAATTAAAAAGGGTATTTATTTACTATTTAGTATTTACATAACCTTTATTACTATTTGTTTTTGGTCATTTCAGTTTTAATTTTAATTGCGCCGCCGTGATTTTTTACCATAATTTCTTCCTGATATCCAGTGAGAGTCCAAAGTTTCCATTTTTGCTCCTCTAAAAAAAATTAGGGTTTTATTTTCCTAAAAAGAATACCCTTTTTGCCATATATATATAGGAAACATAGAGAGCAAAAATAAAATAAAATGGTGGGTTTGAGATTTGGGTGGAATACAATGGAGTTACCTGCATTTTCCATTGGAAATTTACTCCATTAAAAATCCCCAAATGCATTGGGATTCGGTCTATTTCATAAAGTTGAGGTAAATTCATTCACTTTTATTAACTACATTTTAATTTTAATTTCATTATTTCATCTACATTGTAAATTACTTGGATTTTTACATGTTTTTATCTTGTAAAGTATATGTGTATATAATAAAGTTGATGTTTTTATGATGGGTTTTCAATTGTAAGCATAGGTTATACAGAGATTCGTCGAACTTTAATTGGGTTCTTTTTTATTTTATTGTATGATTAGTACAAAAAAAAAGTGGAATTTGATGTGGAGGAATGCAAAGTTTTGAGCTTTATTAACTTTTATAAGCAAAATGCCCGTTTGTTGGAATTATTTTTATTTATATGATAAAGAAAAAAGAAGAAAAAATCATGATATAGAAAATGATGAGTGACCCTCTTGGAATAATTATTGACAAGTTCAACAAAGAGTGATTTTTTTAGTATTAGGTTTAGATTGGGAGAAATTCCCAGGTGGAAAAATTTAGTCTTTATGATGTTGACTTAGTTTTGATGGGTTGAATTATTTGCAGATCTTGAGAAACAATTATTTGAGAAGAGGGGGTTTGGTGGAGGTGACAAATTTGTGCTGAGGTTTGGTCATTTGTTTGGGGTGGCATCAATGAGGCTTCATTTTCGAAGTCTCGTGGTGCTTTTGTTGGTAGTAGTGTCACCATGGTTGTTGTCTTGTTTCGGGGAAGAATCGGGTTCTGCTGATGCTCCTGCGTTGGATGCTCTTTTGCAAGATTATGCGTATAGGGCATTTGGTCGTCCGAGGACTGGTGTTGTGTTTGATGGAACAGTTCCTTCGAATTTGACAGGGGTTAAGGTTTCGGGTATTAGGTTGAGGAGTGGTAGTTTGTTCAAGAGAGGAGTTCATCCGTACAAAGAGTTTGAGATTCCTACTGGTGTAATGGTGCAGCCGTATGTGGAGAGACTTGTTCTGGTTTATCAAAATCTGGGGAGCAGGTCGAGTGTGTATTATCCGTTGCCTGGCTACATTTATTTAGCTCCTGTGCTTGGGTTGCTGGCATATGATGCTAGGAATTTATCAGCTAAGAATCTGCCTCAATTGGATATAACAGCGTCTGAGAGTCCAATAACGATTCGTTTCTCAGGTGTGAAGCCTGTGCCAGATGGGAAAAAGCCGAAGTGTGTTTGGTTTAGTGTGCAAGGGATGGTCAATTTCAGCGGTGTGGTGTCGAAGAATTCATGTTCAATTACTCAGCAGGGGCATTTTGCCTTGGTGGTTGAGGAAACTGCTCCGTCTCCTGCACCAGAGGCTCCTAGTCCATCGCCGGTAACTCATAAGAAAAAGAAGAAGAAGAATATGAAGAGAGTGTGGATTATTGTCGGGTCAGTGGTAGGTGGAGTCCTGCTGTTGGTTCTGTTGGGAATGTTATTAGCATGTTCGAGAAAATACCAGCAACGAAGGAAAATGGAACATATGGAGAAGGCTTCAGAGGTTGGGGAGGCTCTGAGAATGACCTCTGTAGGGAGTGGAAAAGCTCCTGCAGCTATGGTGACTCGGACTCAGCCGACTCTTGAGACAGAATATGCGCCGTAATTCATCCTTCTGCAATTGTACAACCTCTTCCCTCCTGCAATTCATAATCATGTTCAAAGTTCATCCTTTCATATTCTTCTTAATCCATACCTTTTTTTTGGTTGGTGCCTCCTGCTTTTCTCTTTGAAAGATCTATTATTAATTGCTGAACAGTTCTCTGCTACCGGTGTGAGCTATACAGAAAATTAATGGTGTAGATAGTAATATGTTTATCATTGCTAGGCTTCCCCAAAGTTCTCTTCATTCATTCTGGTGTGCATTTTAGGTAGTTTCTGTGTGTGACTACTTCTGGTGTTTGGCGGACAACGAATAAGATTCTTTCTCATTTTTTGCTATCTCTATCTTTTGGTCTCAAAGCTGATTTAGTATTTACTGCTGAATTCGTGTGTGAACTGGTATTGATCATCTTGAATGTCCATCTCATATTTCATGATCTTAAAAATTTGACATTGTGATTCATCTGGATCTTCACTGTGGCGTTGTTCCATGACTTCCATCATTCTTAAACTAGCAAACCTGGTTCATTTGTTATGCTGAGCTTACATTTGTATTAACATATGCCAGAATCATGTTGTTTCCTTTTTTTTTTTTTTTCCTTTTCCCTTAAACCCTAGGCTTTCAAGGCTCTTGATTTAGTGAACGGATTTCAGATTGAAATTCGCGATTTTGTCATGCACCAAAATGAACCTGCCCATGCTTCTTTCTCTTGTTATCCCTGAAGTTTTTAAATCTCTGATATTCCGGTTGTAGGTCAGTTCATTGCTATCTTCGATCCTGAATTCGTGTAATTGAATGTTGCTGTAGCTAGAAAACCACTAGATTCTAGATATTTGATCAGCAGTGCCGCCCACACACTTGTCATGCTAGAAGGTTGGGGACAAAGCTTTGACAGTTATAATAAGAAAAGGATGTTTTTTTCTTTTAGATCTTGTTTTTGCCATGGAGCTGGACCACCATTTTAATCATCTGCTCTTTGCAGTTGAGTCAAATTGTGTATCCCTGACTCTGGTTTCTAGCATTTATGTTTTGAAACAGATATACTTGCATGTAGATACCAATTACTGATGTCAGTTTATCGGGTATATATGATGTGGCCATGTGGGTTAGCCGGTTAGGTTAGGCTTATCGGAACTTAGTCACCGGAAGAATGAATAAGTCCTGTCACACGGGTTGGCACATCCACGCGAGTGGTTGTTCCCGTCTCTCGTTGGGTTTACATTCCAGGCTAGTATGTGTTCAGTTTATTGCTGTTTAGCAGCCATTTTCTGAAATCATTGTGCTGTAATTCTGATGTGTTTTCCTTTGAAGTGACACAAAGAAGACTTGGTTGTTACTTAAAAGGGTTTCGACGGATAAAATTACATCCTTTTCTGGCACACTTTATTAATGGTTGCTTGATGTTCACACCATTTTTCTGGCACACATTCTCACTGGTTGCTTGATGCTGCATCGTCGGTCAACCGACGACATTAACCATGCTGATCTTTGAAGTCATGCATGTAGGAAAGCAATAGTTTAGGTTTCCAGTGTGTAGTTAAAGTAAACCTTTGAGGCCTGCAGTGCTGGGGTGTTACCAGCTCACTGCACTGCTGTTTATCCTGACTCCTGCGTTATGCGAAGCTACAAATGTTCCTATTTCGTCAAATATTTATAAAATCCGAGTCATGTATTGACGGCCCGAAAGATCTTTCACACGTATTAGGTTCCGTACATCTGACTCCTCTCTCCTTCACGTGAGAGCGCCGTACAATGTTAAATCTCCAACCTTTTGATAGTTATGTTCGAATCGTATCTGTGTCCGTGTCCGTGGTATAGAGTAAGATTGGGGTGTGACTAATCAACAGTTGTTTTGCCAGCCCACGTGAGAATAGTATTACAGTATTACTTAAATGGGTGATATTACTGTACACAATTGTCTAATTGGAAACCCAGCATAGCATTGATGTTATTTTAATACTACTCCGTATATGATATCTGAGCTAAAAAGGTAGGATCAGACAGCTGGAGTAAATCACTACAAACATGTTTAATATGATCGACTTGTTTTAGTATCTGACATATGCTGAATTTTCATGAACTTGGCAGAGGTCGGCTGGCTCTCGCTATTGAGACAAAAACCACATCCTATTACTCTGTAATGTTTCCATGAATAATTAACGTTGAGAATCGATACATGCAATAGAAAATGCTTGAATAGCCGATATTTAATTGCGCCCTCGATCTTTAGTAAGTAAATACTTGGTTCAATACGTGACAAGAATTCTAACAAAATGTTGCCTTCTCGAAAAACATAGAAAGAGTACAATTAGATCGAAATTAAACTGTTGTGCGCTATGTTTTCTTTGAGGAATCTGTAACATCCCCACCAACATCAGCTTCATCAGTTCATCCATTATTCCTAGTTTTCATCAATTTATCATCATCGATGATAATCATGAACGTTGGCATTATTGGGCTGTGTTATATTGTGAGGCACACGTTTCCTTTTCTTAAGTAGCTTCTTGATCTTCTAGGCACCCTTGATACATTTTCAATAACGCTTTCGCAACCTATAATTTCAATAAAAAATCAAATCAATTTCCAAAAATTGCGACGTTCAAAAGTTACGTGACTCCATTGCACGTAAATTGTCACATTCGCGATTATAAACCATTTATAATATGATAGTTTACCTCCGGGACATCGTCGGCGTTTTCATCGTGAAAGGATATATGAAATTCATCCAAACCATCATAAAGAAGATCTTCTAAATCATAAACTTCTTTGTTACGCTTTGGACCGGTGAAGAAGTCAAGGACCCTAGAAGCGAAGTTGTGGGCAATGGTACGAGAGTGACGCCCTGCAAATTCATCATCCACTGCCAATTTTAAGACCTCCCAACGACTGAACAAATCGGATATGCCTTCTTCAAGTTTCCGACCGCCTTCCGGCGTCAACTTCACGCCTTCCAAACTCTCCTCCTCCATCATAAACTCCATAGCCTGATTCCTTTTTGTTACTCTTCTTTTCTCTGCATGCGTTTCTTTTTTTGTGTGTTAATTAACATGTGATTAAATATTTTTGTTTTAATGGGCTGGGCCGTCACTGCAGGCTAAGGCCCAATTATAAATAACCCTAGACAAGAACTCAGAAACATTAACGATGAACTCACACACACACAAAACAATATTTTTGTCCTCTAAACGAATTTATGTAGCTAGGTTTTTCAATTTCTTTCTTGTTCATGTAATCAATATTTGTGAGTACTGTCGCACGGTATTGGAGGGGTATAGAGGATCCGCACATGTATTCTACTCGAAGTCTGCCACATCCGAAACTCTATATATAATGACCTATCTGGCAAATAATGTGAGAATTATTGTGAAAAATGTAGTTATTCACCAATTTTGTAAAGATTCGCACTTACTTCGAATACCATTTCAAATCAAATTTTCTTTCGATATATAGGAACTTAGCCATTTTAATTTATTTTGTATGTGGATCCAGCCATCCAGGGGAGTTGAAAATAAACTTTACGTGATATAAATCCATGGGATCCTCACCTATTAACTTTGGGGGATTGAGTACAATAATTTGCATTGATAGGTTGTTTGTTCACATCTCAATTCTCATACATGCTCATATAGTGATATATCTCGTATGTAAGATACGTGACAACAAATATAAGCGTTGAACATTTGCGCAATCGCACCCCATAACAATTGACATGCAATCAAACTCTATACTTGCATTACATGACAAGGCCACTCTTAAGTGGGAAACGTAACTTACATATATCCCTACATAGATTGTGGAAGAAGTCATTTTTTTTACAATGGTGCTACAAATTGCAAGTACTCTATAGTCTATATATATCTATATAAAAGAGCATATACTAGGAGTATTATACTATTATGTATACATCAATCATTACAACTCATACAAAATATAAATTAAAATTTGTGACATAAACAGACCAAACCTAATTAGAATAATTAAACAGAAAAAAATTAAAACATAGGGGCATTATTAAATTTCTTAATAATGGTTCCACATGGTAGGTTGCTGCAAACCAACTTGAGACAAATAACTTTCAGAGCTGTGTGCCTCCCCTAAACTAGGAGACCCATTTAAGGTAGGGGAGGTTCCCATTTTTGTAAGGTGGGTTAGGACAGCTTCTAGGACCTTTTTGTCACATGATAAAGGGTTTATTAGGTTATTAGTGGCTAGCCCATGATTTTGTGGGATCATAGATGAGGGTAGTGTACCCAAATTTGTAGGGTTGTTTTGATTTTCATCCTTGGTAGTGTTGTTTGGGTCTATATGGTTGTAATTCTGGGGTAGTGATATATTATTATTGTTTGTAGTAACAGCATTTTGGTTGGCTGAGAAAATGGAGAAGCAGGGCACTTGCTGGTATGCATCAGCATTTGGTTGAGTTTGATCGAAATTGATGTAGGAATCCATCAATGGAGGTAGAGATGATGAGCTTGTTGGTTCATCAATGGAGTTGTTGCTGTCGTTTTCGGTACCGGATTTTGTAGGGTCATCTTTGTTCTTGAAGAACACTCTGCAAAGCACCCAGTCTTCCTGTTTTTTGTACAAATGACAAGTTCCTTTAGTTAGCATTACCAAAAAAAAAGGCAACTGTATAATAGTATCAATAAATAAAACAGGTCAACAAACGATCACTAGTAGATCTAAACTTGTCACCAATAACCAATTGTACAAAATCGCGTTATATCCATAGTCTGAAAGCTTGTATTAAATAAGCGTAGGTGGGTATGCGCCAACATACAAGATCGTAAAACTTGACGAAGAAGATACAAAAGATCACTATCCTTAGTACCAAGTCTGCTAAGTATATGTGATGTCATGATAAACAACTATACACTTAATTCTCCCAACCTGGTGCAACGAGCTGGATAGCAGCAGAAGCTAACTACTTGTCGGCTAATGATAATTTGAATAAGATTTTAACTACCAGTGATGACTTTGATGCAAAACTTCAGATCAAAGTCAAAACCTTTTAATATCATATGGAGCTACTGGATGATAATTTAAAGGTTAAAAATATGCGTATGTACTAGAAATCTAGAACTAGGGAGTATTATATAAGCAGCTATATTAGCTACCAAATTTAATTTCAAGAATAATTCAACTGTATCAATCACAGTAGGACCTCCTTTTATAGTTTTAATTTTAGAAAAAAAGATGTGAAATCTTTTGAACAATTGACTAATAATGGAGTATTATTTTGGTTCTAAATATGAGTTTAGGTTAGTTCTATACTATGTCTAAGGTCAAAGTAAACCACATACGGTGAAATAATATATATATACAGACCGTTCTACCGGGAGCAAGTGTATCGATCTTAATAACATGAGGACCTAACAGTTGACGTTCAAATCTTGAGATGAACATCTAATTAACTAACGGATTAATCATAGTGAATATTCACTATTAATACAATATATATATGACCTAGAGATTATCAGGGTTGAATAAGATCAGATCAAACAATCCAGGCTAATAAGAAAAGGATGTTGCTAATCAAATTTCTATTCACCAATGACTTCTTGATGTTACAGTTATTACTACTGTTGCTTTCTCATATCAATTTTATTTCAACTTCAGCTATATATACTTAAGTACAGATAATTTCAACTAGCTAAGCGTACACGCATGTTGGGTGACATGGAAGCAGCTAGCTAACGATGTGCTATATAAGAACCATGAAGACTTACGCCTTGCAAATTAAAGAGACACGATATATAACACCCAAATTTGAGACAACAATACTCTCATTAATCTAATTATAGATACATTCCAATCCGCATGTATGATTATAACATGCAGAAATGTTTTTTGTCCCTCACTTAGCTTGCACACCATGCATATACAAAGTTACGAACAATAATTAACGCACAAACTTAGGTTTAAACCGATGACTAAAGTAGAGTAAAGATGAATGCAATTGGTATAATCAAAGTATCAAACATGATAGCACGACATTTGCAATCGACTCATGAGCGTGCCATAGGTCGTGGTATGCCGCCCCTTAAGCAGATCGTCTAATTATAGAGTGACTTCTACTTCGTGGATCATATGTATATGTAGTTATGTACACATAAATGTAGGTACTTATGTATGCATGCAAGGGGAAGGCAATAATAGAAAAAGTTTAGTGCATGTAAACTAACCTTGGAAGGGGAAGTAAGTTTAGGAGGGCCAAAGGGTCCTTCAACCCTAAACTCATGCATGACCCAGTCAGTTTTGGTGCCCTTTGGAGCTCTTCCTTGGTAGAAAACCAATGTCTTCCTCATCCCTACTAGGCTGCCTCTCCGGACCACCGGTCTGTCTTTTCCGGTGGCTTTCCAATAACCCGACACTGTCGCTCGATTTGTTCTTAGCCCTGTCGCATATTTCCTGTCACGTTGGCTGTAAAAGTACCACTCTTTTCCTCCTATGCTAGCTGTTTCTGTCTCAAATTTGAGAGGAACTTCATCATTAATTAGATAAAACCTTGAATCACACTCCAGCAATGTAATTGTAGACAGTAGAGTAGTATAAAAGGACGTCATTTATACGCTACTAGACAGTTAAACAACAACATAAGCTTAACCTTTTAGGGCAAAGGATCGGAGGATACATATTATCCATTAGTTGCTTAGTATAGATTTTTTATTACCGATATTCAGCAAGGCCTTTTCCACATTGGAAGAACTCGATTTAATTGAAACAAACGGCATAAGTTAAAAAAATGTTTGACCCACTATTGTGTGTTTTTCTTCTTTTTGATGGGAACATAATCTACAACAAAACAAATTTTAATAAGGTGCCAATGACAAAATAATTAAATCAAACTCATCATACACCTGGCATTTAGGAGGAGCAGATATGAGCAGTGATGGTGACTCCTATAGGCTATAGTATCATACTGGACCATCCTTTTATCATGTTGGTGAGATATCATATCAACATATCAGCATATATTTGTATCATAACATATAGCAAACAAAATAATTCTGGAGGAAATGTTGGGATAAAATTAGCAAAGCAAATTGGTGAGTGACAATAAGTATTTCTTGGCTCTATCTGCAAAGGATGAGCTAATCAATTGAACTAACTAATACGCTGATCAATGAATCCAACAGAAACAGCCAATTCCAGCTGCTTATTAGTCTTAAGACCTCAGTTATTTCACCATGCATGACATCAGTTGATAGTTCTGCCATATACTGGTATATACTACTGCTTCACTTTTCTTTTCATTTGGTGCTATGCTACTACAAGTTTTCACATCAATGGACAAAAGGAATTAATTCATGATCTAGACATTAATTAAGCTTTGACGAATTTACACTTGCCTAAGGATGATTTGTGGATGTCATGACTTCGGACGTATTTCGAATTATATCTCATACTCCGTATTTTTCATGTTGATCATGACTTATAGTAGTTTACTAGTCAGTTCTAAATTTCTAATGGTGTCATTATCTTGCAAAAAGAAGGTGAATGATGAATGTTCTAGTTCGAAACTAGCTAAAATCAATACCTAACATTCATGATTTCAAATTTTCAACACACATTTTTGAACTTATTATACTCTAGTGAAACTATATATACAGCTCTAATACATTTGAACTAGTGAGGACAACTTGTAACACATCTACAATGGAACGTAAATATAAAATAACCCCTTAAATAACAAAGAAAACAAAAAAAAAAGTTTAACATGAAAGTTAAGAAAAATTGTGAGGGAAGAAAATATGTGTTTGGTTTGTAATATTGATTTTACATGAATGTCTTACTTGGTGGAAGTCAAAGTCTTCAAAGTTTATGATAGTACAATTAAAAGAATGAAATTATGCAAGATGGGCTTGCATCATCATAAATGAGAAGCATATGGTCTACATAAACTTCGACTTTTTTTTACCTCTCCAACAAATATCCACCAAATTTGTACAGTTTCATATATGTTTTCTAGTGCATAATTTGATATGGAAGACATCATTGAAATTGTGAATTCTATTTGTCGAAGAAATACAAGGAAATGAAACAATTCAAATAAATGAAGTTCAAACACAAACCTCATAAATTGAAAAAAAAAAAGAAAAATCTTATATTCATTGAGATTTTCAAAGTAAACTCTTACAACTCTAAACAAATGTTATTAGTACCTTTTAAGATTTAGATTGGTTTACTCTTGTAAATGTACATAATAGTAATTTCATAGAATTACTGGTTTAATCTTGTAAAAGTAGTATATCATCACGACTAGCTCAAAATTAAACTTATATAGTACACCCCAATCCTCTTCCCTTGAATGAAAACGTTCGTAAAATAGATTCATGCACCAAATCATAATATGTCAAACACCCTCAAGTCTGAAAATGACAAGTTTGTTCACATATGTAATTCTAGTATGATTCCTTGCACAATAAGCTTAGAAGAGAAAGGCTAATACCACAAGTATGCATGTTTTCATGTAAACTATGTTACTCGGACTCTTCATATTACTTGCGTAATCATGTTGGACACTTCACGATCACAACCCTCATTCTAGGCCAAAAATACGGGGTTTTTCATAAACCACGCACGGACCCGTTTCAGATACTTGTAGCCGAGTCCGAGTAACATAATTTAGCCTGCAAAGAGATGAGGAAGAGATAGAATGGGACTCACCAGGAATATCCCAAGGCTCACACTTGTTGAGGTCAACATCAGTAAGAAGAGGAGACTCACAACCATTCCATTTGTTGAGCAAATAATCACAAACAAGCTCATCATCTCTAGGGTGAAATCTAAACCCTGGTGGAAGCTTAGCCTCCACCATGCTTAGACTACTCATGCTTCCTTCTTCTGCACTCTTCTTTGCTTGTTGTGTGTTAGTATGTTTTTCTTCCTTGAAAAATGGTTATTAGGAGAGAGAATTAAATGAGAGAAGATTAAATTAAGGGGGTGATGAGATCCCGAGGCAAATTATGGTGGATATGTATGATGGTATTAAATAAAGAAGTATAATTAGGAGAGAAGGGGTGGAGTTAAGTCAACTAGTAATTCCGTGTTAATAGGGGATCATTAAGAATTTGTAGCTCATGACATATGGTTGCCAATCACTGCCAACCTGCTGACGACCTGAGTTAGGAAGTAGGGGAGTTGGGTTCACATTTTTTTCTTTATATCGTCTCTAGCCTTTTTTTTATTTCCTTGTTTAATTGAGGTTGGATTATTAGTCATCCTAATTAAGAGTTGGCACTGTTTACTGCCACTCGTACAGATCAGGACCCTAATGGTAGGCTTGATAGCTCATAACTAATTTTATGCTTGTATTGGTCCTAAGGCGGAATATAGACCGGCTAGCTCATCTCATAACGTTCTTAGAGTTGAAAGTCGACCAAAATTAAGACAGCAATAATATCAAACTACAGAAAAAAGTCAATGAATTGAAGTGTCGCATAGCATATCTTATCTTTATTTTGGTTTGCACCATCGGCCATCCGACGTGGATATGATTATAAAAGTGCATAACTCTCTCTCATTCAAGATTTTGAAGTTTGCTTAATTCCTAGCATATTCGATCAACTCAACACCACCGATTATTTAGATTAGTTCATCTCCAATCGGATCAATCTAGGTGCTTATAGTCGACCTTATGGAGGAGTACATACTATACAATAAGTTTCTAACACTCCAAATGCGTTATTTTGAGACCTAAAGAAGTGACTACTTTGGCATTCTTACATGATATTAAACAGAACGGGACGAGGTTATACTATGTGCTATGTTATAGCAATTAAAGATATTTTAACTTGTTTTATATATTCAAGTTGGGCACAAATAGTTTGAATAGGACAATTGAGTAGGCTGAAAATGTCCCTAGGGCCTCCGATAAACAGAAATAGTAACATCATATGCCAAAGAGTCAAATAATACACTGATTTAGACGTATAATAAAAGTAACTCAGTAGTGATGAAAACAGAGTAAGTCTTGTGTGAGACGGTTTCACACTAATTTATTGTGAGACCATCTTTCTTTATATAAATAGTGATCTCTTTTACACTTTTAGAAACCAATATACTTCTTTTAGTGATTGTTTGTGACCCTTTTAAAAACCAATAATTTGTGACCCTTTTAAAACACAACTTATGTGGTTAAATTGTAAACTAACATGATTACTAAAAGCAATATAATGGTCACAATGAATGTTAAACGGTTCATTTTTTAAACAACTACATCCGTCTCACAATAAGTTATCGTGAGACCGTCTCATATGAGACTTTGCCTTGACACTTTTACCACCCTGGAGGATTTACTATGAACATATTGCTAAAGAAATTGTTTTGATTTTGACGATGAAGTCACTATGGTAAAGAAAACCAAAAAAAGTACCCAAGGTAGTAAAAGTAGAAAGTCTACACCTTCGTTTTCTCGACTTGGAACAGAACATAGTTCACATGACAATGATTCAAGCTAGCTAGAGTTAAATACTTGTTTAGATGATTAAGATAAGGGCGATGATTTTGCCAAGGCAGTTATTACTACTGCCAAGGCAGATTCATTGAACCTAGTCCATATAATGGACATATTTGCCTTGGAAGGTGCTGATTTGCCTTGGCAAAATCATCGCCCTAAGATAAATGACAATTTAAGCAACATATCTAGCAAATGTTTTGTAAAACTCGGCTTTCGAAACATAATTAATGAGTTTAATTTTATGCTTCCATGGATATTATTCCTAATTAGCAACTGCAAATGAGTAAATGACGACTACTTTGAATGATGAGTTAACTTGTAGTGGTGGTTGTGTACTTGTAGGAGAAGCTCAATCTAATTCTTAGCGCTGCGAACATTAGGTGATAATAAAGTCCTAAAATTTGGATTTAGTAACAAGCTATTAACGATTGATTGGAGACCTAAGAATTTCATGACGTTCCACTCGTTTTAAAGCGTCAATTTTAAGAACATTTTTCTTAATGGTTTCCTAAAGTAATTAGTTATACTACCCATAATATATTATGTGGAACGCCAAAATCCGTTGAACAAGTTCATTTGTATTCTCTCTTTCCCCATTCACATCTCTTCATTAGTCTTTATCTTCTTTCTTCTTTAAGTCTTTTCGGTATAAGGTATTTGAAAGCGAGAATGATACTCTGTAGTAAATTGTGAGAAAAACTTGTGGCATTCCATTTGAATTCTCCACACTCTCACTTACTCCTTTTTCTCTAGGATAATTAACAGTGGAGTGCCGCAAAACTCCTGTGGAGTGCCAATAATCTCCCTCTAAATTGTAAGGTGTTTTTTTTTTTTTTTGCATTCCTCTCTTCAAGCTTAACCGTCTTCTACATTACATAATCTACTACATACACATTACGTGTCACGGAGCTATTATTTTTAGTATGATACATGAATAAAATACAACAATTTACAAATGACAATGAATACTTCAGCTTAGATCAAATAACTTCAAGTCGTCATCAGATCTTCTACCAGATATTAATCAAGTAAACTAATGTAGGAGTATAAAACAAAAACAACAATGATAACATCATTGCTCGAGTGTCTTAAATGTTTCCGCTATAATAACATTACCCCAATACTTCAAAGGCTCCCACGGAGTGACGGGAGGTCGAAACAAAAAAAAAATTTAAAAAAATAATGCGTCAAACACTAAGAATTTCTAGAAATGGATTTTTGTGGGAATTTTATGGCAATGGGTCAAAAGTTTAGGTAAGGGAATTGTAAGTAAGCAGCCATCAACAAGAAAATCTTTCAAACAAGAAAAGTACGGAGACCAACTACACAGCTGTGTGCCTCAACCCAAGCAGAAGTAGCAGAAATATGCTCCAAGGCCGAAATGGAGATCATCATCATCTAAAACAGCAATTACTTCGGTCCGAGTTCAATTCAATTCAATTTGGTGCAATTTGATTTTGGTTATAGCAGTTTAGCCACCGGTACAGAGAAGGTAAAGCTAGCTTCAGCAACATCCCAAGCTGCAAGTCTGGAACAGACCTATGCAATATTATGAAATGGTTATGGAAACTACAGACTGGGAGTGATTCTATACGGTCTTAATGCAGGTTCCACGTGACACAGTTAAGCTAAACAGATTGACCCTCGGCTATGGAAGAACTTAGGGGTAACTCGAATTCAGTAGCTGGCCTGGAAGAGTTCCGAGCTGAAGCTGATTATCAGTTTTCACCTCCTAGAATTAAGGCTGTTCTTGTAGCTACCATTCAACTCAATGGCAAGAGCGGTTGTATGAACTAAAGCTTACCAAAGCAGGGGGGGGGGGGGCTCTAACTCTATTCGACTTATCATTACACAGCACACACCTTAATGGCCAATGGGCTAATGATATAAACCACAATGAGGTTCGATAAGCCTATCTTCTAATCTCAAGTTCCATGAATAATGCCACCGATCTTTATTTCCATAGATATTAAAGCTTATGTAAAGTATGTAAGTCATCTCGTAGCCCTAAATCTATCTATCTCCTTTCAGTTCTCCTATAACAATTGTAAACTGTACTGAGCACTATATTTCTAGTTCCTACTTTAGCCACGTATTCAGCCACCAAAAACAAGGATAAGAAAAAGGTATCAGATAGGACATAATATAGATTTCAAAGATTTGGCTCATATAATATAACTGAAGCAGAGACAGAAACTTAAAATTAGAGGAACAGAAGGAATACCCTTTTATTTAGTTGATCATGATTCAAGCCAGTCTACACACCAAGTTCCTACAAGAACTGCCCTGCACTGCCATGTAAAAAGAATATGATCCTTCACCACGGGTGACTAACATATCCCAGGTGAACAGAAGGTGTAAGGGATGGGCAGAAACGCATATCCATACATTTGTGTTTGGTCAAATGTATACACAAAGGATCATACGAGGACAGACAAAAGAGAAAAAAAGCCGACTAAGAGTTGGTACACAGCAGTTACATTAACAATTATTTTATGTGGCTAACGAAACAGAAAGTAGAGTTGCAAACATTCAACTAGGTAGCAGCAGGGGCTTACAATCACTTTATTTGCTAGGATGAGCTTTTTGAGCAATGATTGCCAGATTCCTTGGGGACAAAACTGGATCAAAAATAGGCACCATAAGTAATTCGAGTGCGGTTTCTTGCTCCTGGAGAAACAGTAATCGATCTAGTTGTATAAGTGTTTCCAGGAGAGGCCCTAGAGCAGCTCGCAGAGACCAGTAAGGCCCTATAAGTCCCTGCACGAAATTACATATTTCTGACAATCACTACTCTGATGAATCCTAGTTTGTAAATGTGCAATATAGTACAATGCCAAAGAGTGAGATTTTATGGCTAAGCCACATAAATCTGGGCATGAGATATATAAGACTTCACCTGCATCAAGTCTATTCATGTACACCATTTAGCTTATAAACTAATTGAATTCTTGAACTGTCATCAATGCACAGCTCCTTACATGCAAAAACTGTTCGTAATAGGATGCATGTAATCGCAAACATTTCACATATGTTTTTGCATTCAAAACTGTTCCTAAGGTAAGAAGTTGCAAGTAACCAATCACATACTCCGTACTTATTTTGCAGCCTACCAATCCACTCAGCCAACTAATTTTCTGTGATCATATGGTTACAGCAATTTCAAGGAAACCAATTACCCAAATTCTAGCATGTCTCCAGCTCCTGGCTATACTAAGCTAAGATTCTTAACTAGTCCCAGGTAACATCTCGGCTTTAAGTTTCGATTTTCAGCCTTGATATGACATATTATCCAGAACAATGCTCCCCTCCAAGGTGTTGCTAAAAAGTTACTAGCAGACCAATCATTTTAACTTTAGAAACTAAAGTACAATGCTACTCATAGGGCATAAATTCAAGATACGAGCAGGAAACATGATGTGTTTTGACTGCATCTAAGTTACTAATATCCAAATGAAAACACCAATAGATCAGCAAATACTACACATGTTAAAGGGAGTGCGTCAAGATATCAAATCAGATGGAGTGCGTTCAGGCTGAGAGATACATACAACGAAAGGCTGACATTGCGTCCAAAGTCCAGGCAAATCCATATCCTCCGAAGGCCCAAGACCTAAGTAGCAGAGACCTGAGAGGCTGAACTTCTCAAAAAGACTGTACTTATCAACCAGTTTTCCTCTCCGGTCATTAAAATGACATTCAGAGTCTGTCTCCAGCGTTCTGTTTGATATCTCATCTGCAACACCAGAGGCATATATAATCAACTTGTTACTTCCAGGCAACAAAAACCAAAATTCCAGAGTTCCACATGTAATATATACGGAGGTGGGCTAAGCGAAACCCCAAAATACATGACTCCAAGCTAAGGCCATATATCCAGGAAACCATAGTCCACTCACCCACATGTTTCTTGCCAAACAGAAGTATAAAATGCCAGAAAGATGACCTCAAGCTAAGGTCATCAAAGATCAAGGGTAAAGTCCACTTATCCAGTGCACCAAACTACAAAAGAAAACCAAAAGGAAAAGAAAAAGAACGAAGTTGGAAAATACGTAAGAACTATTTTGGGGGTCCGGCTCACGCCCAAGCTACATACTTATGTTTCTTATAACTTAATTAGCATGATTAATTTAAGGATTTTCTGTGGGGAACCACCTCCCACTTTCTTCAAATTTTGGGGAACCACCTTCTAGGTTTTTTTTTGTGGGGAACCACCTAATATAAACAAAAGTGGAGGGTAGCACCACCTAAACCCATATCCCAGTTTTTGTTGCCGAATTTGTCTTACGTGGCAGTCGGAGTGATCCTACGTGGATTTACCTAACCTGACTCATTATATTAAAAACAAACAAAAAAATAAAAAAGGGAGAAATAAAAAACCCATTACAATTTCCCCCAAATTTCCCCCACGTTATCTTCAAGCTTGTAACCTCCACCACGCATTATCACTATGCATATACAACAACAACCCCTCTATGCTTCAATTTTCATTCTCTTAATTACTGCAATTTACTACTTATCACTAATTTTTGAGGCTTTAATTTTATTGACTGTTCGTTCAATTAGGGTTTCATTTTGAACCTTTATGAGTTAATTTTTGAATGATTTTGTCGACAAAAGAAGCAGAAGAAGGGGATGAGAAATTAGGAACATGTAAAAGAAAAACAATGGAGAAAGGGAGTTGAGTGGAAAATGATGGTGGGCTTTCTTCGAAGAGTTGATCAGGAGAGAGTTTAGCAAGAAATGGTGAAAACAGGGGTTTTCTTCCATTTTTTTGTTTTTATTGTTTTTTTATGTAATGAGTAAGCGTAGGTAAGTCCACGTAGGATCACTCCGACTGCCACGTAAGACAAATCCGGCAACAAAAACTACGATACGGGTTTAGGTGGTGCTACCCTCCACTTTTTTTTATATTAGGTGGTTTCCCACAAAAAAAAAAAAAACCTATAAGGTGGTTCCCCAAACTTTGAAGAAAGTGGGAGGTGGTTCCCCACAAAAATCCTTAATTTAATATTAAATCATTTACACTTTTCCGCCACTAGTCATATCGCAAATTTTATCGTGGTCCGGGACACGTGTCAAATTTTGATTCGCTGCAAAAAATAAAAAAATGAACATTCAACTTCCTCTTTCTCCCCGTAATTTTTCTTTTTTTCTTACTTCTCTCATATCTTCTCCCCCATTCTCTCTTCTCCCCTTCCCCACCTACTTCGTCGGCGACGACAACGACCACCACTGGCCTCGCCTTCCTACCGCCGCACCTCCACCGTCGCCAACCCCACCGCCACCTTATGGATTTTCATAGTTTGTGGTCATGGATCTTGATCAAGTTATATATTTGTGGTTTGTGTAATGGATCTTTGATTTCCATCATGAATATCATAAGATCCATGTATAGGAGTGATAAGATCCATGGTTTTAATGTCAAACATCCATAAACTCCTCTTATGAAGTTTAATGGTTAATCATTTTCTTCTTCTTTTATTTAAAAAAAAAATTGATTGTTATCCTTTAAAAATTAAAATATCAATGAATTTCAAAAAGGAAAAAAAATGAAGAATTTTCTGGTGGTTTTTTCGCCGGAAACGCCCTTTTTTTAGTGGTGGTGGTGCACCGTTCGTTCAACGGCGGTGGTGGCAGCGCTTATCGACGGTGGCGATAATGAGAAAATTGATCCATGCTTTGTAGTGGTAAAATTCACAAAATTACCCGTTAAAATCCATGGATTCTAATGGTAAGATCCATAGATTGTGGTGGTCGTACGGTGGTGTTGGGTGGACACCGTCACCGTTGGCGGTGCGGTGGTGGTGCGGTGGGTTGATGGTGGTCGTGGTTGGGGTTGGGTAAGGTGAGGAGGTGGGGCTGGCGAGGAGAGAGATTAGTGCTGTTGATGGGGTAATTTTTTTGCGTCCAATGGGAATATGTCACGTGTCCCCGGACCACTGTGGTCCGGGGACCATAGTATAACAACTGCTAGTCATATTATACTACATTATTTTTAAAATTCCCTCACTGATCAGAATTTACTTATTATTATATCATTTACTTAACGAGTGACAGATATGAGAGCTAACATCCTATCATTTACCCCGTGGGTTATCGACTTCGGTTTTGGCCAATTTTGACCCCTTTTTCATAAAGTAGCCAAATGGTCTCAAAACTTTACTACGTACAGCCTTAGAGTACCCTTCTTAGATATGACGGCTAGTTACTCTGTTTGGGAAGTTCTACAAGTCTGTTCGGCACACGTTACCCCTTAAGGCTAATGACCTAACATGCAGTTTTTGTTGATTTGGGAACGTACCATATATTTTTGAATCTAATTTTTTGCTAAGTCTCATAATTTAACGCCTAGGGACTTCCACAATAATTTAAGCCGGTTTTTTTTCCACGGCAATTTGTATTGAAAAAACCGTGAATTATATACTTCAGTTTTGGCCAATTTGACCTTTATGAAAAGTAGCCAAATGTTTTCAAATTTTTACTATGTATAGCCTTGAATCATCATTGATGGATATGGAGGCTGGTTTCTCAGGTAGGGAACTTGTATAAGCCCTTTCGGCACACTCGCCCATTGAGGCTGAATGAGGGTTTCTGCCAATTCGGGGAACCTACCATAGGTTTTTGGCTCTAAAATTTTTCTCTTAACACATAATATGACCCAGAGGGGCTTCCACAAAAATTTGAGTCGTTATTTATTGGGGGCCATTATATCCACAAGAAGTAGAATACAGAATTAGATTTTGGCCACTTCTGATCACATTTTCGAAAATGGCCAAAGGTTCTACCACGGACAGCCTTAGAGTACCCTTGTTTGATATGAGGGCTAGTTCCTCTTTTAGGGAAGTTCTTAAGTCCTTCCGGCACGTCACCCCGTTGATGCTAACGTGTGTATTTTGCCGATTTTCAAAACCTATTACAGGTTTTTGGCTCTAATATTTTTCTAAAACCGATAATATGACCCTTAAAGCCTTCCACAAAAATTTGAAAAGTTTTTGTTCCGAGGCCATTTTAGGCCCCAAATCGTGGATTATTTCGGCTTTGGCCAATTTTGACCAACATTTTGAAAGTAGCCAAATGATCTCAAAACTTTACCATGAATAGTCTTGGATCGTCCTTGATGGGTATGGGCACTATGAGGACACTATTAGGGTGTTATTTAAAACCCTTCGACACACATCACTGAGTGAGGATAACATGCGATTTTTGCTAATTTTGGAATTTATTTTGTTTAAGATTTTGCTAAGACCCACCTCAAGAGGTTTTCTTAAAAAATTTGAGGAGTATTTGTGCCAGGACCATTTTCGGCATGATGTTGTCAAAATTATTACTTGTTTTGTCTTAAAGTACCATTTTTGGTTTTGAGGGTCGCTACCACTGTTAAAGACTTTTTTTTGTGATGATATGTTACCACTGTTAAAGACTTAAAGTAGTCTTTTAAGCCCTTTCAGCACATGCCACCCTTACCTACTGAGGCTAGCATGTCTTTTCATCGATTCAGGATGTACCATAGGTCTTCGGCTCTAATTTTTAACTAAAATTCATAATATTACCTCTAGGTGCTTCCACAAAAAAATAAAAAAAATAAAAATCATTTTGGGCAAAACTCGTGGATTATATACTTTAGCAAACTTTTACCATGGACAACCTTGGAGTACCCTTACCGGATCGGTGGGTTGGTTCCTCTGTTAGGAAATTTATTTAAACCTTTTGACAGATGAAACTCATTGAGTCTAGCGTGCGATTTTTTACAATTTTGGGAACATAACATAGGTTTTAAAAGAACGGAATTGAAAACCAAAAACAATACCAAACGAGCCTGCTTTTAAATTTTAATATTACGAGCTTCTTCCCTCTAATAGACTATCCATTAATATTGAATATAAGAAGTCATAACTACCTAATGATGCCATCAGTCCATCATATTCCCGTTTCATCACATCTTTCGGCTGCATGCCTCTCAAGGACAATGTTTTCACTTGGATTTAAGTTGCACAAGCATTTGAAATGATGATTGACAAAACCACATACAATAAACAATCGAAGTGACATTGCTCTCTTACTGATACCAGAATTAACATTAGACATGCAAAAGGCTTCTTTCTCTTTCCTGGGAGGTGGGAGAAGGAAGTAAGGAACCAAAGTACTTCTTACCATAGTACGTAGTAAAGTAAAAATTGAAAAAGGAACCAGACCTAAGTCAATAAATCAGGAAAAATTTAGAAGCAGAAAAATGGCAGTACTTACTCTCTTCGAATTCGGAAGAACAAGTTGAGCCTTTTTTCTGCTGCCGACGCAAAGCTTTCCCTTGACGTCCGATTGAGGGATTCCTCAATAGAGCTTCTGGATGATACCGACTAAGGACCTGCAGTGATATAGCATAAACATAAATACAATATCTCCCTACGCAAACAGTTGTATCCCTGAGAGACAAATTGTATTTTTCCATTTACTCACTACATGATGCCTTTGACCCTAGGAAAGCTATGCTGCAGTCTGCTACTACAAATGGCTTTGATTCAAAAAGAAAGAATTCAAACAAACAAAGGATATACAGTTTTGAATAATTTAGAGACTCAAGTTTTCAAAGGGCAACGTCTTTAAACCAAACAAATATAAAACCAAGGTCCTGATATCTACAATTACAGGCTACTATTCTCCAAATTGCAATGAACAAGGCTTACTTCCAATAAAACAACAAGACTTGCAGAAGTTAATGCGTTGGAAGGACTTAACCTTTGTATCGAAAGAATTCTCAAAGACCTATGACAAAACTCAGACTATGTTCCTGAAAGATCTGTAGAAATAGTCATGTCGACCCCCTCATATATGTCAAGGGTCTATCCGAAAAAGAACCAATGACAGCCCAGTATAGCCTGTATAATTTAAGGGCATCAACATCACAACAATCAAGCCTTATTCCCAAAATGATTCGGGGTCGGCTAACATGAATCGTCATGAGTAGCCTGCATAATTTATGGGCAAGGCGACAAAAGACCTCGCCAAAACTTTTGAAAAAAAAAAAAAAAAGGAACAACCAAACCGAAAAACCGCTAACATTAATATTTCTCAGGACGAATTCAAATAAGTTAATGCAGTTTCTTATAGCATATTGAATTATCTTAACTGGAAACTGATACAGACAATGGCAAAGGACTCTCCAAGGGTCAGATCCAAACGAAGTGTGAACAAAGACATGGATGAAAAGGAAGAGACAAAACTCTAGAAATAATTGAGCATAAATAACAGTCATGTAATGACAGATATAAACTATGCAGCTCCTTAAATTCCTACCATTTGGAAGGCAGCACGAAAAGCATGCAAATCAAAATTTTGAACGCCAGCATCCTTCTCTAGATCCCGCCATCTTTCTGCACTCTACATTAAAGGATAGAAGCCATCACCAAAACTGCAAATCATAAATGATAATTTTGAGGCTTGAGGACTACAAATTGGGGTATATGTAGCAGCCTTTCAGAATGAATATTTTGTATGCCTTGTTTCACTAACTTGTTATCTGACATGTCCCCATAAAAACATCAAACTTACTGCAGAGTAACCTCCATGATCCTTCATACTCATTATCGATAGCTATGTATAGTTAAATACATTGAATTCATATCCATATTCATCAAAATGATATTCTTTACAATAATTGTCATATTCGTTACAATGATTATCCTATTCATACAATACTGTCATATATCAATTAAAAGTGCATGCACAGTACGGAACAGCTTACATGCGCCTCCACCATATAACTATTCGAATGTTGTATGTCCTATATTTCACAGGTTCACCACTTTAACCGAGCTGTGGAACCCTCCTAACAACCGCCAATCCCCACCAGGCCCCAACCCCGAACTTAATGCTTAAGATATCACGAAGAGTAGACAAGATACGATAATTCCTAATTAAATGCCCAAAAGGAATATCTTGCCTTCATGCATATGATTTCCACCCACTTGGTAAGCATTAAATAGAACGATACCCACAAAAAGAAAACACACCTGACAAGCAAGATCACGCGAGTTTTTACCAAGTGAAATGCCCATGGATTTAACTCCTTTGCTCACAGGAAAACCAGCATCAGAACAACCATTTTCACATCCATCTTCTGATAGTAAATTGTAGCAACAACCAATACTAACCACTGCTTTCACTGCCTCACATTCAACAAATGCCCTGCACAATACAAAACACGAATAATCTGTATGGACCACACAACAGAACTACCCACGTAATCATATTGTAAAGTCTACAGAGCTCTTAGATCTTAAGCAACAAAGTCAAATCTCCTTATGAAGGCACCACCATTCACAAACACAATCATTAAGTCAACTTTGCCGAAAATTGAAAGAAATTTATGGAAAATAAATCCTGAAAGTTGAAACCTATGAGTAGCTTGCAAATTTAACTAGACCAAACGTGGGAAAGAGAGGTTACGCAGACTCACGGGGGATTCAATGATCTTTAAAATACATTTTAGGGTCCGTTTGTGATGGTTAAGTGTTCTCCTCAGGCTCAAGTGCTCAACTACTGCATTAAAAAAATAAATTAAAAAAAAAAAAAAAACTGCGCTCCTTGCATCTATAATCTAAAACCTTACATTTCAAGTAATAGTAATATTTTGCAAAATAGAATCATGGAGTAACAACTTCAGTCAATACAAACTCATGCCTACCTTAACATTGTCACAGATAAATCACCACAAGCATGAAGACCTGCAAGCACTAAGGTGGATCTACTATTGGCACTAGCACCACTGCATGTTACTGACTGATGTCCAGCCTCAAGTCTTGCATCACAACTATCGGTGATGCATTTTCTGCTGAAGTGTTCCTCATCAAACTCCTCATACTGGCAACAGTGGTTGCTAAGATCTCTCAACATACAGGAGGACAATATGCGACTGGTAATAGTCTTAGGCATGTTTGGGAGCACCTTCTCTAATCTAGCACAAGAGAATAATTCATCAGTTTGGTAGGAGAAAAGACAGCAGCTTAGTTCCAAAATATGAGCCGGATAAAAAAAAATATCAAAAGTTGTTTAGACGCAAAGGAAAACTTTTTTCATACCCAGATTTAGCCATGTAATGCTTCTTGATTCTCTCTACACGTGTGTTTGTAATGGTCCCATGATGGTGAGAAGCATCAATAGCAACAACAGGCAGCTGGTACTGGAATGCAAGCACTTGAGTAAGGTAGCCCTGCATAATAGATTTGTTAGAAAGAAGACAGAACCTCGATCAAAAAACAAAACAAAACAATTTTTTTGCCAAAAGACGCCTAACCTGACCAGCACCAACATCAACTACCGTATGAGCTCCTACATTTCTCGAAGTACAGCTAACAAGCGAAGACAATATCTCGACCTGTACATGCACTTAGCATGGGTTAAAAAAACGGGTTTCCTGATTAGTGAAGGACTTACACGTAGATGGTTCAAATATTCTAGGCACCAACTTATTTGATGAGAATAATAGTTTGCATCATCAAAACAGAGGGTTTGGCAGTTACCCTAAGTCCCTAACATATAAATAGAGCCTCTCAGAAGATGTACAGAAAAAAAGGGAATAAAAAACTCACTTCATGCTTTTTCTTAGGATTCATGCCTTGAGAAAGAACATTATTCAAAGGGATCATGCTTGTGCCAGGCAACACCTGCATGAAACTACTGTTAGAACGGTTGTTATTGGTACCTTAGAGGAAGCAAAAAGGACCCTCAAGGGCCATCACCCTCTCTAGTCTCTAAAATATCACATTTAATAACTGCTATACAGCAGTTCAACAAGATGGTTATTTAATATTTGGATTTCCATCAGCCCTACTCAAAAGACGAAAAAAGAATAGTCTGTGCAATCGAATAACCACCCTTCATATACTTTGTTTTGGGTATGTGTTAATAATGTGTACTGTAATCCAGTATTGTGTTCAAGTAGGAGGATGCTTGTACACAGATGGGACCTGTAAGTGGATGTTTGGTCATGGACTCTCTTTAGAAAAGTCTAGGTAACATGACATCAAACCGGAGGTTAACTTACTGCACAACTAATGTAGAAAATAAGAAAGCAGGGAAGGTGATCATTCGACCTAGGGTTCAGAAGAAGCACTTCACAATATCAAGATCTCTAACATGTCAGTTTCAACCATTTGATGTGCAAAATCTTCTTGACAAATCGACCAATCAGAGCCTGAACTCGGGTAACCCATTCCATATGACTAGCCAAATGTAAGATCATCGAGAATCTTAGGACATGTTGAAAATGTAATATCCATACAAATAAGGCAACATGGTGAGAAACTAAGAAGAATAATGGACATATCAACACTGCAGCATGTAAGTTAAACAGGCCAGGAGCAGAACCTCAGCTCACGCTGATGATAGTCCAAGCAAAAGAGGTTCACTCTTAAATTTTCCTAGCTGCAAGCCTGTCACTAAGCGGTTAATCTAGGATTTAGAATGGTAGTAAGAAGATTGTTTACGCTTATATAATAAACTATTCCGTTTCACAATGTGGGTCTTTGTAACCTAAAAAAAAAAACAATGTAGTTGCATATATTTAGTAACACGGTACATTTCATTTACATCAATGCAGATATCATTCTGTAATCATTTTCTCTGATTCATCTGTGATTTATGCTTATCAATTGAGGGCAAAGTCGTATTCCTGCTTCTGAGAAACAAACACAAGATTGGCACACCATTCAAACTACAGGACAGCATATTTCCAAAGACAACCAGTCACACTATGACAAAACAACATGACTAAACTTGAGAAACATGATACAGTACCTTTTCTAGATTTGCTTGCTCCCGTGGAAATGCAAGCAATCTCGCTGATAGAACAAATTCCTTCAAAGAAGGAGGCCAGTTGTCCTGTAATGATTTCAAATCAAATTAACATGCGGAATTGTACAACGTGGAACTAATCACTTGAGCTACACGAATACATATACGCAAAGATGCAATCAAAGGCAAGGTTACTTCGATATTTGATAAAACGAACAATTAAACAGCACACACTAAGCTCATTCAGTGGATTGTACCTGCACAATACCGGAAGGAATAAGAAGAAGATTTTCAACAGGCTCGCTCTTCAAGCAATCAATCCAATCTTGATCGACTGCTTCCCATTGTCGATCCTGATAAACAAATCGCAGAGTAAGAACACCAATAAACCTTCCAAACCCTAATCCTTTGAAATGTAACTAATTGTCAAAAACTCGAAAAACACGAAAAATGACAGATAACCTTGAGGAAATCAACCACATTGGCTTCAAGGAAGAACTTATATGGCTTAAGAAAGTCAGTGATCGCTTTAATCCATTCTCGAGTTTCCGCTGCCACGTTACACGAGTATTTTCGCTGCGAAACTTCCATCAATCCGCAAAACAAACACAATCTCTCTCACTCTTACTCTCTCTTTCTCCGACCACTAACAATTACGAAAAAAACACAATTCAAAGTAACGGAATTAGGCGGTAATTCTGCCGATTTCAATACAATTAACAATGACAGCGCAGTTAATCGCATTCTTAAGTATCATATTCCTAATTAAACGAATTAAATTTTGGTCCTAAACAATTCAATATATATGCAACACATAAAGTATGAGCATAATTTGATAGTTCATCATAAAAATTGCAGTTCTGACGAATAATTTGGTTTGATTCTTGTTCAACTTCGAAATACTATGCAGATAATATGAATTAAAATAATTCGAAATGATAGAAAGGGATAATTTACCTCCGGAATATGGCGGAGGTGTAAGCTATACTCTACAATATTCTGCTGTTTTTGCTGAGCTTTTCCCAAATTCAGAATTTTGGTAGAGGAGAGACTGAGAATTTGGTGAGCAAAGTGTTTGTGTCCGGCCCAAGTTTTGTCGAACAACTTGGTTCTTTTTACCTCTGGGAGCCCAAATGGTAATAGAGAAACAAAATCTTAGATGATGTTTGGTTGCATACGGTGATCGGAATTTTCGCGTGTTTATAAATTCTTGTGAATTTGTTAAAATGGTTTGGTCGTCTGTTAGAAATATTGGGGTGTCAACTCAAGCCCCACGTTGAAGAAACACGTGGAAGGCTTGTTCATATGTGGCTGCAGCATGCGCTCATTAGCATGAGGAATTTTTGGTGATAATAAGAGAAAACACTTTCAAAACCTTGCGGGCTTGAAAGTCGAACGAACACTTATTTGTTGAGGTAGATTTTGATTTTGTATTAGAAGAAACTAGGCAGCAATTAGGCTTTCCTACTCATTTTCTTTTCAATTTCCTTTCAATAGTGCAATGAAAGGAAGCAGAAATCAAAGTTACATGGTAAAATAGACATCATCGATGAGTATTACTGCATTATCAATTTATCATAACATTTCTCGCCAGTAAAAATTCCAAACAAACATACCTTACTAGTTCAAAATCCGTGAAAATTAGTGCTCCAGTTTACGCAGTATTATGCATACTCAATCACATATCAATGTACAAGAATCGAACCACAAACCTTAGAGACAAATAACTAACTACGAGTATAATAGTATATCCACTACAAGTCTACAACCTTTGAAATCTCAATCTCATAGTTCTCACTATGTTGGTCAAGTTTGATGATAAAGGGGCCAAATTCTCGTTACCAAACATGAGCAAATTGGTAAATAATGGAATAAAGAAATTCCGAAACGGCTCAAGAAGGGGAACACATACTGCCACAACACAAATGTCACGTTCAGAACACAATAATCAATTAACAAACAAACAAAATACTGTCCCAAAAAGAAAAGATACGTACCCTCTACAGTCTTATACATGATGATTACTACTCCCTACTCAGTTTTTTGGTGGTCAGTCTTCTTATACTGTACACTCTGTACTCTACTTAATGAATAAAAATTGAAGGGAGATAATCTGGGCCGCGTGGCTCTCTTTATCCAGCACTTCCTATGCTGTCCTTTCTCCACTTCAACTCACACAACCCCAAACTCCAAACCCCCTAATAATCCCCTTCATCCTAATCTCGTTCACTCTGTTAACGAAAGACGATAATATGTTTGAAATGTTTAATCTCGTTCATTTGGATCTCGTTCATTGAGTTAATGAAAGACAAAAAAACGTTTGAAATGTACGAGTATGAAATGTAACTTATACATGATGGGAGAGCAAAATGTGTTAAACTTTAGTAGTCGTGATTGACTGATTGTAACTTTGTAAGTGTCATTTGACGATTATTAACCACAAAATGTTTTGTTTTTTCAACTAAGCCATCATTTACATTATTAGTTAATTATTGATATTAATATTTTTTTTGAAAGAATAATTATTGATATTATAAATAGAGGCATAACCGTTGTACTTTGGGTCTAAAAAATAAAAACCTGATAACTAGGGCACCCACCCCCATCACACTTGACACACATCACTTCACCTCTCTAACAAACCCTACCCATTTTCTCTCTCCTCCTCCTTTTCCCTTCCATTTCTCTCTCCCTACGCTCCCTCTGGATCTCGGATGATTTCCCGGGTCAAGTCACCTTACATTAACTAACTATACTCTATATTCAACATTTCAACCCAACATTATATCACATCATATCATATCATATAATCTTCATCATCATTATTATCATTATCATTATCAATCGATTTAATTGATTGTTGCATGTTAATCGGTAAAAATGGCGTCGGCATGTGTCAATAACATCGGAGTTGTACCGGATAATTTCCGCAACATCGGTTGGTTAAGTCCAAGAATCTCATTCGGTCGTGATTCAAAGATTCCAGATTCACTCAAACCAGATCTGGGATCTCCGGCGAAAGATTCCTCCTCCGCCGCCACCGCCGTCGGTGATTTCGAGTTCTGTTTACATGATGATCCTGTTACTATGCTCCCCGCCGACGAGCTCTTCTCCGACGGAAAACTCGTCCCACTCCACTTCCCCAAACCCACCACCACCACCACCAAGGCGGTTGCAATAGAGGATGACGTGTTGCCCCCGGAAAAGGAGAAAGCTTCTCGGGTAAGCTGCGATGGCGTCGATCAGTACATGTTCTCTCCGAAGGCGCCAAGGTGTTCTAGCCGGTGGAGGGAGTTTCTCGGATTGAAAAACAAGAAACTTCCTCAAAACGCTACCGCCGCCGCGGTTAAAACGTCGTCGTCTTTGCCAACAACGACGAGTAAATCAATTCGACATTTCTTACATAGAAACTCGAGAATGTCAACGTCGTCGTTATCGTCATCGACAAGCTTAGCAGCAGACCCGTCGTTAAGTTTGCCGTTACTTAACCACCGGAGCTCCGATTCCTCAATTGATTGTGAGTCAACTTTCTCGATATCATCGTCATCACGACTTTCTCTCTCCTCGTCATCTTCCTCGGGCCACGACCACGAAGACCTCCCTCGTCTTTCTCTCGACGACAACAAACCAAGAGAACCCTTCCGATCTTTCTCCCGCCCACGTGTCCGTCACGTGCGCCCCAGAATGGTCCCGGTCGAAAATCCGAACCCGAAGCCATTGATTGACCATCCATCCGCCCCAAATGTATCCTGTCGCACCGGGCGCACCCGCCACCAAGACCCGACCCAGACCCAGACCCGAGGAGTGTCAGTGGATAGTCCGAGGATGAACCCGTCGGGGAAAATAGTATTCCAGAGTTTGGAACGGAGCTCCAGTAGTCCGAGCACATTCAACGGTGGGCCCAGGTACAAATACCGAGGAATGGAGAGGTCCTACTCAGCTAATGTACGTGTCACCCCGGTTTTAAATGTTCCGGTTTGTTCGCTCCGTGGGTCGTCAAAGTCAGGCGGGTTCGGGTTCGGGCAGTTGTTCTCGTCTTCCACGTCATCGGGTCAAAGGAGGGAAAAGGAGACCAACAGTAACAACGGCGGAATTGGAGGTAGTAGCAGAAATTACCATCAACATCACAACCACCGCAGAAAGGAATCTTCTTAGAGAAGTTTGAGATTGAGATTTGGGTAACATTTTAAATTTTCAATTAATTAATTAATTCCACTCCTACTCATTAAAATTTTTGAAGGATTTAATTTCCTTTTAATTAATTAAGATTAAATTAACCGAGGTTTAGGAGAGGGTTAGTAAAATGTTTTTAATTTTTTTTTTCTGCCTATTTTTAGGTGGAATTTTTTGTAAATATGCGCGGCTTCTACTGTTTTATTTGTTCACGTTTCTTCGCTGTAGCAAACTTTGTACCTTTTCCTCTTTATTTAATTTAATTTAATTTAACAAAAAAAAAGGTAGCAGCTTTTATTGAGGAATTTGTTTGATATGCTAAGTTGTTGCTAACTCTAATGTAAAAGGCGACGTGCCAATGTTTGGTCCGACTTTATGTGTTATAAAAAAGTTGACCATTATTAGAGAAAGGAAATATTCGGTGTGTAAATCACCCTAATAATGGATCAAAGTGCCATTTCCTTTGTTATGTTGTCCGCATCTGTTGTTTCCGTTTCCGAATCATTTTGAGACTAAGACGTGACTTTCCGTTTGAAACTCTGGTGTATGTCGTGTATCTATTGATTTTCGAATCATTTTGAAACTAAGGCGCGTTACGTTTCGAAAGCAGATGATATGGTAGTACAATAGTACGTGTCTCAGTATCTCTTCACATATATGGACATATGGTGTGCAAGATATTTAAATTTGTTGAGGGATTCATTGCTGGTTTGGGATATTATTAATTAATTTAATTGAAGTTTTGGGGGTAGGAAGAGTGAAAAACAAGCTGGAAAAGAGGGAGTGAGAAAGAGACTGGACTGAGTAGTAAATAGTAAAAGAGAGAAGGGAAGGGGGAAGCATCTGGCATTGCACTGCACCTGCTGCTGTTGCTGTGAGCATAGCATGTGTAGCACGTTGAAAGCTTTTATCTCTATGTCTCTTTTTTCACCACAAAACCTTTTTTTTTTTACTTTTTTTTTTTTTGGTTTTATACTTAACTTTTCTTTGTATGGTAAATAAAATTGATTTTATGTAAAATGGCAGTAATTTCTTGTTTTGTTTTTTTGCACTTTATTCTTCTGTAAAGAGTGGAGTTTGGGAAATGATGATCAAATTTCGAATTATTTCGTCTGAGGCGCCCAGCTTTGCTGATCTTTTGCACGTCAGTCTGATCCCAATTTTTTTTGTTTTTTTCTTTTCTTTTCCTTTTTATTGTTTTAAATGAAGTTGAGTTAAAATTGTGTCGAATTTAATTCGGGTTTGAGAGACGATTATCATGAGAAGCGACTTTTGTGTAGTCGATTACTATATCTTCTTACCTCTGATGTTCATAGTTTAACTAATAAGTTGTAGATGATGGTAACAACTGAATCAAACGCGCTATTAGCGCTGTTGATTATAACTTGCATGTCATTCTCGTCCTTAATCTCAACTTCACTTGTCTAATCACTTATTTGATGCTCGACTGTTCATATTTTCCCGATCAAGTTGAGGAGATGACGATGATGATGACAACTTGTAATCAGATGCGCTTCTAAGCGCTATTGATTATCATTTGCACGTCAGTTTGATCCTCGAACTATTGTTTCTAAGGTAAAGTAATAATGTTTCATGAAGGCCATGTCCGGATTGCAATTTATCAATCTTATTGTTAATACACATTTCATGTGTAACGAAGTTGGGGAAATGATGACAAGATATCATCTCATGGTCAGAGGCTACATTAGCTAATGCCGACTACCTCACTCTGATTCTCAGCTTCAAAATTTTCAATCTTTTTTTTTTTTTGTTAATTAATGTTTAACTTGGGTAAATGATGAGTAGATGTGAAATTTTAATGTCGACAATTTCTCGACAAGTGTTTGAGGAGATGATGATAACTACAAATAATCAAAAGCTTTAATATTTTTTATTAAAATTTGCACGTCAGTCCAATCCATAAACCCATTTTTTTCCTTCTCAAAAGATAAGCTTCATAATTGTGATTTGAGATGCATGTCTCTCCCTTAAAAGGATGATGTGCTAATTCTTGGGAGAACAGAGGATCATGGAATTCACAAATAGATAAGTGCCTTTTTGTGACATTTTGTGCCATAGTACTGTTTTGCCATTGTGAGTTTGTGACCTCTATTGGATCACGACTATACGAGTGTGAGATATCCCGTATCATGTATCGGCCATTGTGATTAGATGAGATACATGACTCGAGGCGAGACCTAAACTTAACAATTGGAAGAGACCCGTGGTAATAAACAGCGGCGGGTGATGATGTACAAACACTCCAAGGTTGTACCAAAGTTATTTCCTTTAATTTGTAATCGCTATCTAGCTAGTTTTTGAGCTTGACATTGGTGTTGATAAGCTTCTAGTTAACCAAGGTAGTCGCAATCTTGCTGATGAAGATCATAAAGAAGTTAACATCATCTATGTCATTGTACAATTGTGTGTAGGTCACGCTTATATTTAATAACCCCAAATTTTTGAGTGATGAGAAAGCTGTATTATCTTTTGTTGCGTATCAACATCATTAACACACAAGATGTTGACCCATTCTACGATAACGTAAACGCAAATGACAGGATGTCATGTGGGGGCTTTGTTACAAATATCTCGTTCGTTCTTTTGTGAGGAGCTTGGAAATTTTAGATAAGAGCATTACTTCGAATAGGTACATTAAGAGTTTGTTTGGCACTTTGGCAGCGTATTAGTCTTAAGTGGAAAGGAAGGCCATTTGATCAGATTAACGACTCATATGCGCGTTAATTTGCAATTAGCATCCAAACGATTAGAGGGGATAACGAATTTCAATCGTCCGCTTCAATATCGTTGTTCCGACATAGTATAATTTAAGTCATTGAATAAAACATGCGAGAAAGTGATACTCAAACTCGATACATTGATCCGATTTTACAATTGTTGGCTTTCCTAGATGAAGCGAATGAGCTATATGTCTGCCTAGATGCTATTGGACTCGTAGTGGTCCGTCGCGTAGGAGTTGTATCATAGCGAAGTGAGGTTTGAAGGGGGATTGCATTCATTGGCCAAATGATCCCATCAAAAATGCCTTTATGTAGGAAATCCACAAAAAGCAGGGAAAATCTTTCTCTCAATCGAAATCTTAGCCCTTGTTCTTCAGGTGGCTATTTTTTGTAGATTGTCACTTGCTATTTGACGTCCTAACTGTTTAACTGTTGCATGCAATTAAGACATTGTCGTCTCGTACGCTCATCAAATCATTAATAGCATTGTCACTTAATTTGTTCTAAAGACTTAACGTTAATGCTCCCTGCTACTATACTCGTCAGTCGTCACTTGATTAAGGCAATTGATATTGGTCTCAAACTGCTCCATGAAAGTACACAACTCTGACTCTGCTACGTGCACCACACGCACGCGCGTGTGATAGAGAGAGAGGGTTGCATGAAACAGTTAAATCAAACTATCTCTGGCATTAATCTCACTCCGTGATTAAACTTTGGTGCCTTGGTAAATTATACGGAGTATTAAGAATTTAAGATACTTTATTACTATATAGTTCTAACCCGGTATTTGATGTCAGTTAGATTAATCAAACTTATTACTTATCACTATGTTCTTAGCTCTTAAGAACAATAATCGGATAATTTAATTGATGCTCTTTTTTGCCTGCAAATTGCTAGTGTAATCTAATGAGAATAGGCTTAAGTTGAACTGGTGTTAATTTCTTACTTGGTTATACCGACAATAGGCTAAGTTAATCGGATGAAATCTATTCCGTATATAGATATATGGTTACGTCCTAAAGTACGGAGTATATCATTATCATTTTGGCAATCAATATATTCAGGTCGAATAATGATCGAGTTCGGGTCAGTTCCTTATATTTACCCCTCTTAGAGTCTTAGGCTCCTAGCACGTAATGGTAAACAAT
This sequence comes from Spergularia bocconei, assembly GCA_963457585.1. Taxonomy (NCBI): domain Eukaryota; kingdom Viridiplantae; phylum Streptophyta; class Magnoliopsida; order Caryophyllales; family Caryophyllaceae; genus Spergularia; species Spergularia bocconei. The sequence continues at coordinate 4,747,824 of OY734949.1, forward strand.
TTGAGCACCCCGAGGTATTGGCGGAGACAATCGATGGGGGGAAGTTGAAATCAAGCAACCCACCCACCTGACCGTTGGATGTTGGCGCCAAAATTGAAATGATAAAAAGTGGGGAAAAGAGTAAAGTGGGGTGGTCTCCCGAAAAGAGCAGAAAACTTTTGATGTGAATGATGAGGTACTTTGACCGCAAGGGTCCCACACACTAAGTCCCTACCCCAATGAACTTATCAGAGCTTCCTCGGGAAGCCATCGGGCTTTGTCGTTTTGTGCGAGCTGAGGATGGTGGGGTTTTATTAGTAATTTATTACTGTCATGACAATGTAGAAAGAAAATAATGTACTGTGGGGTTAAAAATGAAAAACTTGTAGAAAAAGCTGTCATCTCTTTAAATGGGCTCTTTCCTCCCACTTGGGTATTCTGCTGGCTTCTGGTTACTATGTTGCTTCTTGTGTACGGAGTATAATACTCATTCCGGAAATCTGATTGAATTCGAATATCATTACATCTTGTGTAACTTCCTACAACGTTTCCCACTAGCCCCGCCCCGGCTAAAGAGTAGCTGTGCAGCCTGTGCTAGTCGATAGCTACTTCGCCAATTTCGGCATATTTGTAGACGGTGGAGTTGGGATACGAAAAATTGAATTCAGAAATCGACTTAGTTTAAATCTTAATCAATAATAGATCAAATTCGAAAGTTTTTTTTTCTTCCGTAATAAACATATTATGAATTACAGTCGAATTTTGTATTGTGAATCTAACTTTCATGAATGAACAAAAATATAAAAGTCGATCAAATGAATGTAAAAGCCACAACTTGAGTATGAGCACTATTGGTCATGTACTCAGTTGTGGCGGTAATTTTTTTAATCTTATTCAACTCGGGTCCTAATTTAAACGAGAGGGTGGAAAAATGGAACATATAAGCTTAATATTGTAAGGTATAATCAACACTCTTGGATAATTTCTCAAGCAAGCGAAACCACTTATATCTCATTCAACCACCTTCGTTAGCCGTATTTCCTGATACCTAAATGCATTGTACGGAGTCTCTTCTATCTTTTGAAGGGCGATATAGAACTATACCGTAGCTATATATATAACTCAATCACACTTGTATCTAAAAAAATAAGATAAATACAGTGTCTTCTCTTTGTTTTTGTCTTACAAGAGGAGAATAAAATGTAATATAAATCATCAAGCACCTGTAACCAAAAAAAAAAATCATCAAGCACCTCGTCGAGAAAATGCCTAACATGGTTCGTATAATTTATGCAATATAAATTTTATCGAGATAACCACTTCATAGTCCGAAGGGTGGTCGTACATAGCTAATTCCCATTCCAAAAAACATAATAATATTTATATTAGCAGCTCTACGTGATTCATGTTTCGAATTAGGGATGACAATTCTTGTCTGTAAAACACAGAAATCAGTGGTATTATCTTTGTAACTTAGTCTATTTTTGCATGTGAAACTGAAGCTGGCCTTTGTTTTTGTGAATAAGACAATTGATCCAATGCCATGAGCCCATGAACACAGCTTTAATTTAACTAAATTTATTCTTTAATATTAATATAAAAAAAAAATTGGGGTGATGAAAAATCTTAAATTATTAACCGTGGCTCACAAATTCCCCTACAAAACCACTGTTACAGATTTGTACGCATTGTACTATGGCCAAACAGTAGGTAGCAGTAGTCGTAATTGGAGTTATTATAATGTGTGGTCGGCCAATTCTTACTCACTATTGTCACACTGCGATGCGAATCTAAAGAGCCCTGTGAACGATCGAGAGCTTGAGTGAAATTTTAACTTTGTAAATTAAAGCACCCTGATCTTTCTTAGGAAGATTTCGAGTTTTGATCCTTTCTATTATACAAAAAGCTCTGTTAGAACTTGGGAGACACATGTAATATCAATAAGTTCGCAATACATGTCATATTTAGATGTAGCCGGAGCGAAACTCAGATGTTAAAAGAAAAGAAAGAAGTAATACAAATAATTTAGTCGGGTATGTATTGGTTGATCTATACAAAAACACGAAAACCAATATCTTTTCTTTCAAAAAAATAAGTGGTATCTGTTTTTGTTTCCATTACTCATGAATCTATTTTACCATTGTATTATTCACTTTCGTCCAGCTCATGTTTGTATGGATGAGTGGTGTGAAATGGACTAATTAAGACCTAACACAGACTCACAGTGAACATGCCGTTGGGCTCTTTGTCATGGCTCAGGCGGCGAGTCCGGTGATGATGCAGCACACTTCACAAGCAAAGCATTAATGGGTTATGTTGGTTGGGCAATTCGGTTCATGCAAAATTGTAAATTGGTTAATTGGGTGAACTGAAAAAAAGCATTGTGCGAAAAGTAGGCATTTTACTTTACAAGGTCTAATGAGGACTACACTACTTGTCCCGGACTGCTAACATAACCACATCGAGTGTGCATTGTCCATTCATCTATAGATACATATACATTCAAGGTAAAACCCGAGTTTGTTATACAACATATTCATGAGTCATAACATTGCACGTCGTCTTTTTAAACGGTGATCGAGGTCCTCTCTATACACCGGAGCCCCTTAACTTCATTTCTGACGTCTTCTATTATTCGTGATTACCATTTACAAGAGTAGGTACAGAGAATTTGTATGGGATGATTATTACAAGAGTTTGTGTCTTGACTTTAAATCTTCGATGCCTATGTTACGGATCAAGATTATGTAGAGTTTGATTTTTGCATTGGGCGATACTTGATAAGCAGATGTTCAATTGTTTTAGCTCATGATCCAATATCAGATGTCGCTAGTTTCTGGAAGAATAGAATGGGCTGATGGAATGAGAAACAATGGACTCTATGTGTAGCAGACATTTGGGCCGTGAGCTTAAAATTGTGGCCTATTTGAAGAATGGAACCCAATTCATGAAAAACAGCGGATTACCAGACCTAGAGTCTTCTTGGGCCCAACTCATCCCCAGCTCATGTCGGACAGTGGTCACCTCCCTTGGGAGGAAGATAGCAATTCTATCCAATGATAACTAGACTCGTATGATATTGTCTCACGAGTCACGACCTTAAGTGCAGAATGACTCAAGTTTTCTTTACAACACGAGTACACGACACACACCAACTCGTAACCTACATGTAAAAAAAGTGTCCCATTTCTCAACCAATGGAATGTGAGACCTCAAACTTTGTTTTTTTTTTTGTTTTTTTTTAAGATAAAAAAATGCGACGCTTTTACAAGTTACAATTTCAAGTATTTCTAATCTATTGTTAAAGATGATATGGTTGTTTGTCGATGTAGTACCTCATTGATAAATACTACGTAGAAAAAAGAGGTCAATGTCAACTTCGTTTAAAATTACATCGTCTTTAACTTTAAACTTCCGCCAACTACATTAGTCACACAAACCATTGATCCTACCACATAATTGCCCCATTTGGACTCTAGATGTGGGTTTGTGGCATTAGCTATACTTAATGGCGAAGAGTACGGCTTTGAAAGACGGACAAATACTTTTGAGATCTTGACCAGAATCATTTGTGTCATCTTCAAAAGTACTGTAATTTGGTAGATATCATGTACCAAACCAGTGGACCAAAAACATTAATTAATCACAAATGATCAATAGAGTAATTAACACTAAACACACTGCAAAATGAACACACATAAGCCATAATGAACCTTCCTTTTTTTTTTTCTTATTACAGCCCGTAATTATCTTCTTTTACGAGTACTTTATAAGTACAGATACCAATGATAAAGTGATAAAAATCGGAATGACTTCGTTGTCTTGTACTCTACCCGTTCGCCTTTAAATTGCATAGAGCCAACGGACATGCATTTTGAGGAGGGTATACACGCTTTTTTACTTTGCTTAACCGATTAACGTATACATCCACCTTAAAAAGCGTGTCCATCACCCTACGCGGTTTTAAGCCAAACGAAGAGAGTAAATTATACGATTACCCAACTACGAAAAAGCGAAATTATTACCAAATTACAACAGCATTTGAAACAGTCATACTCCGTACATACGATTAGAGTTGTCCAATGGGCGCATCATCATATATCATATATTTAAGCATTACCGGTAGATTTAGCAGCCTCTCAAACTATCCACCTCAGCAGCCATGTCATGCCACCTCATAGTTGACATCATCAACCATTATTTTTCATTAAAAAATTGGCATACAAAAAGGAATATTAATGATTAAATAGTCAGATGATCAGCAAATCAACCGAATAGTAGAGATAATTTAGGAAACAATGGTAATTAGTTGCAGCAAATCACGAGAAATCTGGATATTCTCAGCATCATCCTCAAAATAACTCGGTAGTTGCCGCACATTCTTTAATATGATCAAATCATAGCCAAAGATATAGGAAAGAAAAAAGCCGTATAATTTGCCAATATAGGAATTTTGACTAATCTACTTAAGAAACAATATATTAGGCAACAATACGTACAAAGCATTCTACTAATCTTCATATCACTCTTGCTTTCGTCTTCCCCTTTCATTGATTAGTTCCATCATCATTGATTTAATTTGGTTCTTTGATTCGCAGGCATGTAAAGTTTTCCAGCTTTTCTTCGTATTCGCGGCGCTATGATATTACAGCTAATTAAGGTAATTCACATAATTTCTTTAAAAAACTTAATTGAATCGTAATTTTATTGTTAATTGGAAATTTTCAGCAGAAGGCAACGATATGGTCGACTACTAGACAACGTATCACAACCCAGGCCAAGTGAGTATCAGCAGTTTAGCATTTCAAAGAGGTGCCCTTAACATCAAGCCTTGACCTGTCGGCGGTCGGCACAAGTACCCAACAGCCTGCTACCGCAACCCAGCCTATCAATCTCTCAGCATTGCTCTGTTTTCTCACATTATTATACTTTGTTTTTGCTATTTCTTTTGCACAGGCTGGAACGATGACCAGCGCTTGCGGTGGTTGATCAAAGGATTTCAGAAAACAAGTGTTTGCGCAATCTGGATTTCCATCTTAAATTTGGTGGGTTTTTAATCTCACAAATTTAGATTTTCCGTTTGTTTTGTCTTTTGTGGCAGAAAAACATGGTATGGACGTATTTTTGGGGTTCATCAGCGGACTCATATTGTTGTGGTAATTTAATGGACGGCCGGCCATGATGTAAGGAAAATGGGTAGTGATCAGGGGAAGGAGAAATCAACGGTGTATGATAATGGGTGGATTTCTTAATCTCTGAATAACAAGGACGGTTTCCATGATAGTAATTCGGCTGGCTCATTAGCAAATTAAAGCACAAGAAGAAATAGATGAATAAGGAAGTTACGAATAGTGCCAAGTACGTAGAGGAAGGACAGAAGGTGAGCAGTTCGATAAAAGAGAAGATTACGAATGTTGAGTACGTTGATAGTAATTCCCAGGTTTTTTTTCAGACTTTTTTTAAAAGAAGGGTAGTATTCAGATTTCAGGCTATGTGATTTGATCAATGTGAATCATGCATGTGATGACCAACCCAAGTAATGTATGTAAATGTGGTTACTTTATACCCTTTAGTTTCCATTTTACTTTTCGCCAAACGAAGAAGAAAACTCCTCTTTTATTATTTAAGACTCTTTTATAAGAGCATGTGTACTAATATAGTAATATTTCATTTAGTGTGTTAAGAGTGAAATTCGTATCGTTATATTTGTACCAACAACAATTTTGCCTATGGAAAATGAGGTTACTTTATACCTTTTTCATTTTTAGTTTAAGTACGGAGTAATACATTGACAATTGGTTCTTTTGTTAGATGTCACTCATCAAGGGAATTAACATAGTCTTTTCCTTAGATCCATGGGTTAAAAATTGGTACGGAAGGGAGTTTGTTATATAAGTTAATTTGCGATGCCATGTTAAAACCTCTGCAAATTTAATTTGCAAGTGTAAATAATTATTTTTGTATGTTATACATATGTCACGTAGGCCTCTCATGGGTGGGTCGGGTAACATGCAGTTCAGTTCAATAACGAATTAAACATACGGGTTAGTTCAAATAATGGGTCAAAATTAAGGGAATGAGTCAATTCAGGATATAGGTAAATTAGTTTGGATCTCATGAAATTGAAAAAAAAAAAAAAAAAAAAAAAAAAAAACCACCTATAGGTCAAACATACGGGTAAGTTAAAAAAAATGGGCGTAAAACATATGACTGATCGACTGAGTCAGGTTAGGTCAGGATATGGGTAAAAACATGATTTTGGATCATGTACATTTGAAAATAAACTCCACCATTTAGAGTTTATTTAATAAGGTCAGAACAAAATAAGTAACATTTTATTTCTGTATTTAAAGGTTCACTTTATTTTTTTTATTAAAGTCTACTCCGTCAAATATCAAATCCATGCGTTTCAAAACAAACAAATAAAAATATCAAATCCATGGGTATAATTGCAGCATTCATTCACAATTTTTTTAATATTAAAATAATATAGCCAAATGAGTTTGCGCTTGACAATTTACGAAATGATATAGCCAGGTTAGAGTTAATCCAAATACAGGTGTGGCAAACATATTAGGTTTCATATAGATCAATCTCTTGCTGGATATAAAATAGAATTATGACTAAACAGCGGGTCACGGGTCGTATAAAGCGAATCATAACTTAGAATTTCAAAAATCATCTCTAACTTCATGTCAATTTTTTTTAATGTACATCTACCAATTTAAGTTTTTATTTTTTTGTGGTTTTAATCATGTGCTAACGGGTCAAGTTGGTTGACTAAAAAGCGGGTCACGGGTCGTATAAAGCGAATCATAACTTAGAATTTCAAAAATCATCTCTAACTTCATGTCAATTTTTTTTAATGTACATCTACCAATTTAAGTTTTTATTTTTTTGCGGTTTTAATCATGTGCTAACGGGTCAAGTTGGTTGACTCGAAAATGTGTTAGTCATAATGTGTCTATGCCAACACGGGACGTGGATACTAAAAGACGGGTTGAATCAAATTGAGTTACCAGGTTGGAGGTTGGTGATTGAAGCTGGAGATAAGTCCAATGTTGTGTATCTTATTTATATTATCCAGCATCGTTCAATATGCCTAAATTACTAATATCATTATCACACTATTGTTATCTATAACAATTTCATATACAGCCCGGGTATTAAACTAGTCTATATAATATAATTAGTGGTGCATTTGCAGCCCTCTCAGACCGTCCACATCATCGTTGACATCAGCGCCACGTCAAAGCTGATGTCATCCACTGCTATTTACGGCAATCAAATAAACATAATTGATACTAATTGCCTTTATTAAAGGGTAATCTAATTATTTAAATATTTGTGATATATAAATCGGTACTATTTCCCGAATTAACGAAGAGCATGATCTACGAAATTAGTTTAAAAATATTATATGCATATTCGAAAATCAAAATGTATATGTTAAAGATATAATAGTCTTCTTAGAATTATCGTATATGTTAAAAATCAATATGATATATTAATTAGTATAATTTCCCAACAGTAGCAACACAAATATTCTTTAGAATCTACAATATAATCTGACAAATTTTAATCTATCCTAAAATATCCCCATATTAACCAAATTAAAATTAGTGCGGAAAGTAATCTAATCTTTACAAAAAATTATCACCAAATTCACTGGTAATATAAAAAAGGCAACAAAAATATACATACAAAATGGTAAATATAATCAATCAAAATTAGAGAAATATTAAGATCGATATATTTTGTTAATCATTTTTTTTTACTGCAAAATTATATAGGAAAAAATGGGATCGATATCCCCATAATACATCTTCTCTCTTTCATTCTTTTTTTCCAGGCTTGCGAATTTTGCTTTGATGTCATGTTTGTCATGAGTTTATGACCAAGATTTGTATTGTTTGAATGGAAACATGCAAGTTTTACTGATTTAATTTGTTGGTTTTTTCAGTTTTTCGAAGAAATACGACGGTTAAGAAAAATCAGGCGAGCAACCGATGGATTTAGCAAAGCTTCTTCTGCGTCAAATCGTCTCAGCACCTTACCTAGGTCATAGTAATTTAACTAGATCATAAATTTTACCCAATTTCGTATGGTTTTCATTCATTTTTTTGGTTGGCAATGGATATTGAATGTGTTGAAATTAATTGGATTACATGATCGATGGTTATTGTATAACTGGTCTAAGTCGCAGCAATTGCAGTCGAAGATGGATCGGCGGTGAAGCCGTCGCGGTCGGGTAATCAAGCCGAGGTTCAGGTGCGTATTAATATGCTTGGCGCGTCTACCATCCTGATTTTAAGGGTCCCTTCTCTTCTCTTGAAGATGCCTGCATTTTGTTCCCGATTTTTCCAATTTATCAACTTTACAATTTTGATTAATATTCATGATTATATATGATGAATTTAACTGTATTGATATTAGGCCGTATCGATATTATGCGTTGTGATATGTTTTGCATGTTCATGAGATGATCCATTTTTGCTCTATTATTCATACTCTGTTTAATCTTTGCGCTTTATGAGTGGTATGTCCATTATGAGTTTATCGAAATTGGCAGTACTCATTCATCAATTGGATTAAAGTCATTGATTTTAGTTTCCATAGTTTATAACCGTTATTATCACCACGGTCTCATTGTCATCGGCATCGTCATGGTCTCATTTTTTAATTGATTTGCAGATTCGTTCGCGGTTGATGAGTGGCCATCGGTCAGGTCAATCCGAAATTATCATTTGTCATCGCCAGCATTAGACAACTTCCCTCTTCTTTTTTCAGTGGGAAAAATTTTTCAGGTACATATGACAATCTTTCGTTCTTATTCATGTTTTGGATTGTTTTCTTCCATTTTTCTAAAACTATATGTGTCCCCAATTTTATTTGTTATCAAGATTGATGTTACTAGATATTCTCAAAATATGAAGAGCATTGTTTGCACAATAATCAACTTGAAATCATAGTGTAGTTGATCTGTGACGAAAGACAACTACCCTAAATTTACATTTTTGTCGTTCAGCTCCTGATATCTGTTCATATCTTGGCAGCCAATGATTGAACAGTACCACATAGTAGTGTTACCGTAGCATTGATAGAGCGACAGCAGCAATACAATAGCATTGCTCCAATGCACCACCAGTACATGACCATTACAGCAACTCACGAAAGCTGACCAACAACAGAAGCAGAGAACAGTAGCAAGCCAACTGCACATAATAATAATCAGCAGCAGCATAGAACGACAACAGCAAGACAGGAACACATAATTGAGCTTAATTTAGTTATCACTTCCGTTCGAGAATCTTTTAAAGTTTTGCTTTTTTCAATGTAATAAGTTTTGAAGAATATATGTATATACCTCAATACCTGATGTTACTTATGTATATAAAGTCTATGTGGTTCAATTGTTGATCTTGGTTTTTGACTTTGTAATGTTAGATTAGACATCAGACTTGGGTATAGGACTAAAGCTAAGTTCTTTAAATGTAGTGCTGGTGGTTGTTTGATTCTGGGCTAACCGCTAATGTGTTGAACTCACACTTCATTTTGCTTGGATGGCCTTTAATTTTGTGATGCTATATTGGGGAATGTTTGGTACCAAAGCCGCAGAAGGTCTCTGATTGTGCTTTACATCCCTCATTTGAACATGAAAATACTTGACTGATGTTTAATACTCCGTAACAGATCAGAGTATACTTATGTGCGGCTTTTTAAAGACATACTGTCCAACTTTTGTTAATCTTCATCCGCATCATTAATCTGGCTAATTTAAAGACAGTATCAAAAATAAAAAAAGTTAACAACTAATAATTGTTTTTTGTAACCTAATATTCCTCTACTCCATTTTTGTACAAAATTTCATCTTTATTTTGTCTTATATTAAGGGTCAAATTAGATCTACACGTCGAGTAGTATATGACACAAAAACATGTTGATTAAAATGGGTCATAGCCCCCGGGTCACTAAAAGCATGTTCCTGGCTTACAAGGCATATAATATGGACAATATGTCAGGTGTTGTTTTAACTATGAGTTTAACATAGTTGACTTACCATGGCCCATGGGTGATAGTCATTTGTATATTCTATACAAAAATAAATTGTGTAGACATGTCAAAAGGGTCGAATCACGTTAAATGCAAGTTATGCCAATAACGGGTTCGGGTTATATAAGGGTTTGGTCAATATAGAATCGGGCAGGGTAAGGCTAAAATACTGGTGAAAAATTATATCAGGTGCTTTAATTCACAAATTTTAATATCAAAATAAAATTATAAATACTAAATTTTTAAATAATACTCCCTCCATTCATTCCAAGCTTCCTGTTTTCCTTTAAGGGGAATTCACTACCAATCTTCCTGTTTCCAGTTTTAGTATTTTTTTTCAGCCAATGAGACCTCCTGAGTGCTAGATGTCCCTTTCCCATTTGCTTTTAATAATTTTTAATCAATTCCTTAAACTTTGTGCAAAAAGCAACAGGAAGCTTGGAAATGAATGGAGGGAGTACATCTAAATACAAATATAATAATATATAAAAAGACTTAATATATTGTATGATTCAAGCATATCTTGGGTTTGTTTCGTCTCAGCTCAGGCACGGGTCAACGGGTTGGGTCAGAGTTAATCCAAAAAAAATTGTGTGTTAAACAAACTTTAGGATAATATGAATTATTGGTCCTAAAAACGGACCTAAAAATACATCGACTCATCACGGGTCATAAAAAGCGATTTCATGACTAAGATTTATTTTTTTAACATGTCTACTTATTTGTCCTTTATTTGTTTCTTTGGGTAAATCCACTACGTTTGTACTTTTTATTTTGATAGATATTTCCTATATCCGAACAATAAGATATAGATTTTAAATTGGGTTATCAACAATGATATATAACAGTCCTTACAATTTCACACGGGTTATATGATGGTTAATTATACTGATAGAGTAATAGCCGACTTGAATTTCTATTATGAATTAAGTTTTCAAGTTTTAATGTCCTACGGGTTAACTAACTAATACACCTAGAAAAACAACTTAATAATTCCTAATGTATATCGTATTGCATTTTTGTAATATTCTTTTAATTGGGAAATTTTATCATAAGTGACAAAATACGACCTGTGAGGCAAGTTTGGAATTTCATACATTTTGTTATCATATAATATTTTTTAAAACTGTAAAACAGGCGTAGATCAGCCGGTCAAGTATGAATTCAAGTCAACTATGGGATCGATTCAATTCGAGTTTGGGGTGAATTTATAGTAATTTGTATTTGTATTAATTATTGTCAAAGACGGGTCAACGTGTCTAATCGAAGTTCACCTGGAAATATGTGGGCCAATACAGGTCAAAAGGAAGTAGCAATGCGGGTCCATAAGGAAACCTGGGTCAGGTTAAGTTAGATTAGTTATTGAGAGGTCTAATAATGTGAATGTTATGTTATATTTTTTATATTCTAAACGCATCTATTAGAATGAGCTAAAATGTAATCTCATCTAAGCAGATTTTCGAATAGCTGAACGTATCATATAGACATACTATATATTGTTATTACTGATGTCAAGTAACAGCCCGTGCAATTTTGCACGGGTAATTAAACTAGTATATATATAAAGTTGGATGGAAACCGTGTGGGCGCGACGCGTCATCCTCCACCTCACGTGCCACATAGGTGACGGCCAAACGTGCATGCCACACGAGCAATTCCACCTCATCACTTGGCGCACAATGAAATCCGCATAAATGAAACTATCAAGGCTTGAACCCAAGACCTCAAAGTTGCATTTCAACACTTCAACCACTATGCTAATTGAATTTTGTTGATTCTTTTATTAACCCAATCTTATATAAAGGTCATTAATGTTGAGGTTATACATATCAGATGTCCAATTGTTTTAGCTCATGATCCAATATCAGATGTCGCTAGATTCTGGAAGAACAGAATGGGCTGATGGAATGAAAAACAATGGACTATATGTAGCAGATATTTGGGCCGTGAGCTTAAAGTTGTGGCCGATTTGAAGAATGGAACCCAATTCATGAAAAACAGCGGATTACCAGACCTAGAGTCTTCTTGGGCCCAGCTCATCCCCAGCTCATGTTGATAGCAATTGAATCCAATGATAACTAGACTTGTATGATATTGTCTCACGAGTCACGACCTTAAGTGCAGAATGACTCAAGTTTTCTTTACAACACGAGTACACGACACACACCAACTCGTAACCTACATGTAAAAAAAGTGTCCCATTTCTCAACCAATGGAATGTGAGACCTCAAACTTTCTTTTTTTTCTTTTTTTAAGATAAAGAAATGCAACGCTTTTACAAGTTACAATTTCAAGAGATAATATGGTTGTTTGTCGATTTAGGACCTCAGTGATTAATAGTTTAATACTATGTAGAAAAAAAAAGGTCAATATCAACTTCGTTTAAAATAACATTGCCTTTAATTTTAAACTTCCGCCAACTACATTAGTCACACAAACCATTAATCCTACATTCCTACCACATAATTTCCCCATCTGGGCTCTAGTTGTGGGCTTGTGGCATTAGCTATAAGTAATGGCGAAGAGTACGGCTTTGAAAGACGGACAAATACTTTTGAGATCTTGACCAGAATCATTTGTGTCATCTTCAAAAGTACTGTAATTTGGTAGATATCATGTACCAAACCAGTGGACCAAAAACATTAATTAATCACAAATGATCAATAGAGTAATTAACACTAAACACACTGCAAAATGAACACACATAAGCTATAATGAACCTTCCTTTTTTTTCTTATTACAGCCCGTAATTATCTTCTTTTACGAGTACTTTATAAGTACAGATACCAATGATAAAGTGATAAAAATCGGAATGACTTCCTGTTGTCTTGTACTTCACCCGTTCGCCTTTAAATTGCATAGAGCCAACGGACATGCATTTTGAGGAGGGTATACACGCTTTTTTACTTTGCTTAACCGATTAACGTATACATCCACCTTAAAAAGCGTATCCATCACCCTACGCAGTTTTAAGCCAAACGAAGAGAGTAATAAATAATACGATTACCCAACTACGAAAAAGCGAAATTATTACCAAATTACAACAACATTTGAAACAGTCATACATCCGATTAGAGTTGTCCAATGGGCGCATCATAATATTGTATAATCCACTAGTACTAATCTCCCAAAGTCTCACTCTCTCAAAATTCTCTCTCCTACCAATACAATACCATACCATTTCATTTCCAGTCCGTTATGAAGGACTAGATCTACACACAACAAAATCAAAAAATTCCCCCAAATCTCATCTCAAAAACCCTAATTCTACCAATCACCACCACCAACCACCGTCTCCTCCGCCGTCAGATGCAATGTCGAGCCGCGGACAACAACAACAGCGGCGTTCCTCCGAAGTCTACAACATAATCCCAATCCACGACCTCCTCGTCGACCACCCTTCCACCCACTACCCCGAGGTCCGCGCCGCCCAAGCCGCCCTCCGTACCACCGGCGACCTCCGCAAACCACCTTACATCCAATGGGCCCCACACTACGACCTACTCGACTGGCTCGGCTTCTTCTTCGGTTTCCAACCCGACAACATCCGCAACCAACGCGAGCACCTCGTTCTCCACCTCGCCAACTCTCAGATGCGACTCACCCCACCTCCCGACAACATCGATTCCCTCGACCACTCCGTTCTACGTCGCTTCCGTAGGAAGCTTCTCAATAACTACACTCTCTGGTGCGGATACCTTGGTCGCCGGTCAAACATCTGGTTATCCGACAACCGCCGTCACGATAACGACCTACGCCGTGAACTCCTCTACGTGGCGCTGTACCTGTTAATTTGGGGTGAGTCGGCCAACTTGAAATTTGCGCCGGAATGTTTGTGTTATATATTTCATCATATGGCGCTTGAATTGAATAAAATATTAGAGGATTATGTTGATGAGAATACAGGTAGACCGTATGTACCGTATGTGACGGGCGAAAACGCGTATTTGAATGGTGTTGTTAAGCCGATTTACGATACGATTAGTAAGGAAGTGAGGAATAGTAACAATGGTACTAATCCGCATAGTAAGTGGCGTAATTATGACGATATTAATGAGTATTTTTGGAGTAGGAGGTGTTTTGATAAGTTGAAATGGCCTATTGATGTTGGGAGTACGTTTTTCGTGGTCGATGGGAGGAAGAGGCATGTTGGGAAGACTGGGTTTGTGGAGCAACGTTCGTTTTGGAATTTGTTTAGGAGTTTTGATAGGTTGTGGGTGATGTTGGTGTTGTTTCTACAGGTTGCGATTATTCTTGCTTGGGAGCAGGAGATTCATGGGAGGGGGTACCCGTGGAAGTCGTTGCGTCATAGGGATGTTCAGGTTAAGTGTTTGACTGTTTTCTTGACGTGGAGTGTGATGCGGTTCTTGCAGGCGCTTTTGGATGTTGGGATGCAGTATAGGTTGAGCTCTAGGGAGACTATGATGGTTGGGGTTAGGATGGGGTTGAAGTTTGTTGCAGCTGCTGTGTGGGCTGCTGTTTTCGGGATTATGTATTCGAAGATTTGGAATGAGAGGAATCATGATAGGACAGGGAATACAGGGAATTGGTCTTCTGCTGCTAATAAGCAGGTGATCAATTTCCTGTTGGCTGTTGCTGTGTTTATTGTTCCCGAGGCGCTGGCTGTGTTGTTGTTTATCATCCCTTGGGTTAGGAATTTCGTGGAGGAGACCAATTGGAAGATATTTTACATGTTTACTTGGTGGTTTCAGACTAGGATTTTCGTGGGACGTGGTTTGAGAGAAGGGCTTGCTGATAATATCAAGTATACCGTGTTCTGGATTCTTGTTCTTGCCACGAAGTTTGTGTTTAGTTACTTTCTGCAGATCAGGCCTATGATTACACCAACTAGGACCCTGTTGCATGTTAAGGATATCAAGTATGAGTGGTTCGAGTTCTTCCATGGTAGCAACCGGTTTGCTGCTGGGCTATTGTGGCTTCCGGTCATTCTGATTTATCTGATGGATTTGCAGATATGGTATGCTATTTACTCGTCTCTTTTTGGGGCTGCGGTTGGGTTGTTAGCTCACTTGGGTGAGATCCGGAACATGGAGCAGTTGAGGTTGAGGTTTCAGTTCTTTGCTAGTGCCATTCAGTTTAATCTCATGCCTGAGGAGCAGCTGCTCAACTCTAGTGGGATTAAAAGCAAATTTAAAGACGGTTTACATCGGTTGAAGCTGAGGTATGGGTTTGGTCGGCCTTACAAGAAACTTGAATCTAACCAGGTGGAGGCTTATAAGTTTGCATGGGTGTGGAACGAGGTTATCAGTATATTCAGGGAGGAGGACATCATAAGTGATCGGGAGGTTGAGCTACTGGAGCTACCCCAAAATGATTGGAATGTGAGGGTTATCCGTTGGCCTTGTATCCTTGTCTGTAACGAGCTGCTTCTGGCACTCGGTCAGGCAAAAGAGCTTGTGGACGCGCCTGATAAATGGCTTTGGTATAAAATTTGCAAGAATGAGTACAGGCGCTGTGCGGTGATAGAAGCATATGATTGCATCAAACATTTACTACTTGGTATTGTCAAAAGGGGTACTGAGGAAAACTCCATCATCATGGTGTTGTTTCAGGAAATTGACCATGCAATTGAGATTGAAAAGTTCACGAAGACATACGATTTGTCTACTCTTAGGAAGATCCACGAGAAATTGGATGCTCTTCTGAAGCTGTTAGTCCAACCTAAGAAGAGGGATCACGACAAGGTGGTATCTGCAGTGCAGGCCCTGTATGAGACTGTGACAAGGGACTTTTACATAGAGAAGAGATCTATGCAACAGCTGATAGAAGATGGATTAGCTCCTCGATCTGCTTCTGGGAAGAGCTTGCTTTTTCAAAATGCTATTGAATTGCCTAGTGATGATGATGAGGCTTTCTACAGGCAGGTTCGAAGGCTGCACATTATTCTTACTTCCAAGGACTCCATGCACAATGTCCCAAAGAATCTTGAGGCCAGACGCCGGATTGCCTTCTTCAGTAATTCTCTCTTCATGAACATGCCCCATGCCCCACAGGTGGAGAAGATGCTGGCTTTCAGTGTCTTGACTCCTTACTACACTGAAGAAGTTATGTACAGCAATGAACAACTTCAGAAGCAGAATGAAGATGGGGTCACTACAATATATTACCTGCAGACAATATACAATGATGAGTGGGAAAATTTCAAGGAGCGTATGCAGCGGGAAGGTGTGGCGGACGAGAAAGAACTTAAAAACACTAGATTGAGAGAACTTAGGCTTTGGGCATCATACCGAGGCCAGACTCTTGCTCGTACTGTTAGGGGGATGATGTACTATTATCGTGCCCTTAAGATGCTGGCTTTCCTGGATTCAGCATCTGAGATGGACATTAAAGAGGGGGCTATAGAGCTTGGTGCTGTGAGACAGCGCAGTGGCCTGGATGGTTTTGCCTCTGAAAGGCGATCATCGTTGAGGAGTGGCAGTAGCCTGAGTCGTGCGAGTAGCTCAATCAGTCAACTGTACAAAGGCCATGAACAGGGGACTGCAATGATGAAGTTTACATATGTGATTGCATGCCAGATATATGGTGCTCAGAAAGCTGAGAAGAAACCTCAGGCTGAGGAAATACTGCAGTTGTTGAAGAACAATGAAGCTCTTCGAGTTGCATATGTCGATGAAGTTTCAACGGGAAGGGACGAGAAAGATTACTATTCTGTTCTCGTGAAGTATGATCAGCAGTTGGAGCAGGAGGTGGAGATATATCGAATCAAGTTACCTGGTCCTATAAAGATTGGAGAAGGCAAGCCAGAAAATCAGAACCATGCCATTATTTTTACTCGTGGGGATGCTGTTCAGACTATTGATATGAACCAAGATAATTACTTTGAGGAGACCCTTAAAGCGCGAAATCTACTGGAGGAGTTCAGGCATCAGCATGGCATTCGGAAGCCTACTATTCTTGGAGTTCGTGAGCACATATTTACCAGTGGTGTGTCTTCAATTGCTAGGTTTATGTCCGCCCAGGAAATGAGCTTTGTAACTTTGGGGCAACGTGTTCTTGCCAACCCGCTGAAAGTCCGAATGCATTATGGTCATCCAGATGTGTTTGATAGGTTTTGGTTCTTAACTCGCGGAGGAATTAGTAAAGCATCCAGAGTCATTAACATCAGTGAGGATATATTTGCAGGCTTTAACTGCACTCTACGGGGTGGCAACGTCACACATCATGAGTACATTCAGGTTGGCAAGGGAAGGGATGTTGGTCTCAATCAGATATCGATGTTTGAGGCTAAAGTAGCTAGTGGAAATGGTGAGCAGGTCCTCAGTAGAGATGTGTATCGGCTGGGTCATAGGTTGGACTTTTTCAGGATGCTCTCATTCTTTTACACCACAGTTGGGTTCTATTTGAACACTATGATGGTAGTTCTGACTGTCTATGCATTTCTGTGGGGTCGTCTCTACTTGGCTCTGAGTGGTATTGAGGGTTCTGTTGAGGCAAATAAGAGTAGCAGTAATGCGGCTATTGGTGCTATCTTGAATCAGCAGTTTATCATACAGCTGGGTCTGTTCACCGCTCTTCCAATGATTGTGGAGAATTCTCTTGAACTTGGATTCCTCAATGCCATCTGGGATTTTATTACAATGCAGCTTCAACTTGCGTCCATCTTCTTCACCTTCTCTTTGGGCACTAAAACCCACTATTTTGGCCGTACAATATTACATGGAGGTGCAAAATATCGCGCCACTGGACGTGGCTTTGTTGTGCAACACAAGAGTTTTGCTGAAAATTACAGACTGTATGCACGCAGTCATTTTGTGAAAGCAATTGAGCTTGGGCTAATATTGACTGTGTATGCTGGATTCAGCCCTGTGGCTAAAGGCACATTCGTATACATAGCTCTGACCATATCAAGTTGGTTCCTGGTAATGTCGTTTATAATGGCTCCCTTTGTGTTCAATCCTTCTGGTTTTGACTGGTTGAAAACTGTGGATGACTTTAGTGATTTCATGAACTGGATTTGGTATCGTGGTGGGGTGTTTGTGAAGGCTGAGCAGAGTTGGGAGGCCTGGTGGAGGGAGGAACAAGATCATTTGAGAACAACTGGTCTATGGGGAAAGTTGCTGGAGGTGATCTTGAATCTTCGTTTCTTCTTCTTCCAGTTTGGAATTGTATATCAGTTGGGTATTGCTGCTGGAAGCAAGAGTCTTGCTGTGTACTTGCTGTCATGGATCTACATGTTTGTTGCTGTTGGGATATTTGTTGTCATTTCATACGCCCGGCACAAATATTCTGCTAAAGAACACATTTACTACCGTCTGGTTCAGTTCTTGGTTATTGTGTTAGTTATACTGGTGATAGTGGCCTTGCTCAAGTTCACTCATCTGGCGTTCATTGATCTGTTTACAAGTCTCTTGGCATTCCTACCGACAGGCTGGGGTCTCATCTCCATTGCTCTAGTGCTTCGAGGCTTTCTGGAACGTACCGTCCTCTGGAAAATTGTTATGGCCATGGCACGCGTCTATGACATCCTGTTCGGTGTGATTGTTATGTCCATTGTCGCACTCCTATCTTGGCTGCCTGGTTTCCAGTCAATGCAGACAAGAATCTTATTTAATGAAGCTTTCAGCCGGGGCATGCGGATATCCCAGATTTTGACGAACAAAAAAGCGTAGAGTTCCTTGATTGACTAGAGGTACTGTGGTTGGCTGTCCTTCATTTGTTATAACTTTACAATTTGTTCACTGCAAATTTTTAATCAGGCTGTCTTTATTTACTAGTGTTTATCAAATCATTATTATGTTGTGGTTTGTTACATGCGATTATTGATTGGATGTTAGATCGTCCACACCTCAGAGTAGCTCTGTTTTTTCCTGATGGATTAATGCTCTAGACTCTCGTCATGATGAACTCACTTGTCACAATGTGAGCTTGTGTCTTGGATTCTGAAAGTGTGCTCCTCCTTATCTTGCAGATTTCCCCAGCTTGGTGTTGGTGTAAAGTTTTGCTTAAAGTTGGGAAGTTACATGTCTCCTCTCCTGTCCATTCCTGCAACCAAGTTTTCGTTGCTGACAGTTCTGCTTTTACATACAGGTCGAGTAGTCTCTGCATTGTACTCCGTATATAACTTGATAATTTTCTTCACTGCAATCTTTTAATCAGGCCATCTTTCTTTGTCAGTGTTTATCAAATCATTATTATTTTGTCGTCTGTTACATGCAATTACTAGTTAGATGTTAGATCGTCCACATCTCGGATAACTCTGTTTTTTCTGATCTCTTCGCATAATGTGAGCTCGTGTCTGAGATTCTGAAAGTCTGCACCTTCTTTTGCAGATTTAGCTTGGTGTTTGGTGTTTGGTGCTTGGTGCTTGGTGCTTGGTGTTGGTGTAAAGTTTTGCCTAAAGTTGGGAAATTACATGTCTCCGTTTCTGCCCATTCCTTAAAATCGGGTTCTTGTTGCTGACCGTTCTCCGTTTACATACAGGTTGAGTAGTCTTGGTATTGTAAGTAGTCATTCTGTCTTCTGATAACTTCATTAATTGGTGGGGAACATTCATGTTTATTTCTCTTCCCTACTCAGATTATTAGTTTTGGCTAAAGCGAGTATTTTACAGTACAGTATGTCCAATTCTTTTGTTTAGAAGAGCAACGATGTGCTGAAAGGAATCTCACCTCTTTCAGAAATCCTACCCTGTTATTTACAGTGGTTACGATTTTTCTCCTTCCTGGGTGTATTGTCTTCCTGAACCGAACCCTTTGTTTTTAATTAACCATATGTAGTGTTTTTGGTAAACAATCGCCCGGGCCTGGTCACTTCGACCCCCTTTGTGAGGGGCTGAAAGTCTGAAACACATGATCAGGAGCTGAGAACTACATTGTATTGATTCGAAGTTGTTATTGTTGTGGCTGATTTTCAATAGGCGACTTATGGTTTGTGGCACTACTGATTCTAGATTCTTGAATTTGGATTATGTTTCTCATATGAAAGCATAGGAGACTACTAGACTAGGAGACTAGGAGTCGAGAGTGCGATTAATTGAAAGAAAGAAATGCGTCTTGTTGGTGGCAATGTGATTGGTGTATTCTTTGGAACTGGTTCGAGATCATATGTTCGTTGTTATGTTATTATCCTAAGGTTATGTGTGATTTCATTTATAGTGATTTATTTGTACATATGACATATCCAATGAATCATGGTCTAATGTTAAGCTTATGAGTACATGACCCAAATGTTAGTACTTGTTCGTTCAACTTATGCTGAAGCCTTCCCATCTTTAAGGTGTTGAGACGCTGCTGCTTGCTAATCCTGATCAATTTGTTTCTGCTGCTGCGTGCGTAGTAGCTTGTGTAATAAACAAGCTGGTGCGTGATCCTGATCATTGTTTCTGCCAAGTGTTACACGAATCTTTTAACGTATATTCACCATTTCCTGATGAACATTTTTTCTTTGGGAAATTTTCGTTGTTAATTTTTTTCTTTTCGTCTTTCGAATCAACTTCTGTTGGGAAATATGGTACCCAATAATTAGTTTGGGAGCCTAGCTCAGTAGCTACGTAATTTGGGAGCTCGGCTTAGTTTTCTTACCGGCCAATCGTCATAATTTTGTTCGTTTCGATTGATGTAGGGAATTTTGCTAGTCATTGAGGTATGAAATAAAACAACTAGTGTCACACTAATTTGACTACCAAATGAAAGACTCGCGTGCCTTAGACCTTAATCGAACCTGATTTGGTCCTTTTATCTACTCCGAACAATCACATTATCCCCAAGTGTTCCTCTCCATCTCCGTCCAAATATTTACAACCTCCAAGTCTCCAACCCAAATAGATTTTCGAGTTTAGTTGAAACTCCATATAAATCATTTATATTTTAGTTGATTTGCTTCTTTTGCAATGATAGATTTAGCAATACATTAGATGATTCATGGTCAGTTTAAATACTTGACAATTTAGTCCAATTGTTTATTGTGGAGGAATTAAGAAAATGTGCCAAGCAATTGTAACATCTGCAAAATGAGAAACAAATTGCAGAACTGCGAGTTACAAAGCCAGACTTTTTTTATAATTTTGGGTGCTGCATTCATCCCTAAGGCATTCTTTTTTCATTCAAGCCTAAGAGCCAAACTCCAGACCCTTTCTTATCAATTTCAAATTTGAAAACACGACTCGATTTGGGAGGACTATTCTCACACCCCCACGTAAATACAAAAACTTAACCCAATACAAATTAAATTGAAAAAAATGTAAACAGAGATAAAAGTAACAGAAAGCTTATAGACTAAGCAAACCGTGTCGCAGATCTGTAAGATTTTATTATACGCCCTGCATACGAAGTGCCCAGCTACTCTTATGATTTAATTCTGGGCACCAGATACCTTCAGGCGATTTCTTTTTATTTATTCAATTATATAATTTCTAACAAATCTAAAGAAAATAGAATAAAATCATATATTATGATGCAATCTCAGCCGAAAGATGGTGATCAATTTAATTTAATCACTGAATAAATCTCATTATTTTGGGAATTTTTGCATCATTGATTGCATATCATATGCTAAATCATTTTTTTTAAAGATTTTGATAAATCAAGTAATTAAAAAAAAGGTAGAGTAAAGAACAAGGAGATCAGATGGTAGTGCATGTAAATAGAATTCAACAAGTAGAATTCAGAATTAGTTTATGGATATTGGTTTATCATCATATCTCCTTTTAAATATATTTTTGCAAAATCAATCAATTTTTCAAGAAAAAAAGAAGAGAGAGAATCAGATTTAAAAAGGGTCAATCACCACAAAAGCATGAGTTAGATGCTGGTAAGACTGGGGCGACATACTAATATCATCACCTTCTCTTCCTTCTCTATATTTCATTAACAACAAAAACAAAAACAAAAGCCAA
This sequence comes from Spergularia bocconei, assembly GCA_963457585.1. Classification (NCBI taxonomy): domain Eukaryota; kingdom Viridiplantae; phylum Streptophyta; class Magnoliopsida; order Caryophyllales; family Caryophyllaceae; genus Spergularia; species Spergularia bocconei. The sequence goes on from OY734949.1 coordinate 4,769,713, forward strand.
GAACAAGTGAGAGAAAAGAGGGGGATTTGTAATTAGGGTTTTGGATGGTTGCTGATGATGAAATTGTGAGAGGGGGGCAGTTGAATATATAGTGGTGGATGATGAGGTGAAGGGTGTTTGGGGTGTGCGGCTGTTGTAGGTTTTGATTTTGTGGTATAAAAGCCCATGTTATAATAGTCTTCGTTGGGCCGCTTAACCCTAGTATTGCAAACCCATCTTTAATCATGTTCTCTTTAACGGGGTGAAGATTCAGCCAAGGCATGTAGACTATCGTTAAGATAGTGTGTAACTATATTGCCCTGGTGTTTGACTAACTTCTGTCTTTTGCAATAACATCGCCCTTGAGTATAGTTCAGATGAGACTTCGATGACATGTGTTTGATTTATTGGTGGCGTGTTTTGCATAATGAATTGGCTATTTTCGGTTGGTTGTGTTTTCTTTTTTTTAGGCAATAGGCATCTTATGAGCTAAGGAGATAGTAGTACTTGTTTCTCAATGTGACATTGTGATTTATTACTCGAGGAATGCCATGAGTTGGTATCAGAGCGTCGGACGGTTCTTTTAGGGCCACGATGTCTCGATTTCCAAAAAAAAAAAAAAAAAAAAAAACAAAAGTATAGATCGATGGTTGATACAGGGGCATCAACAAAAACAAACAAACAATTCTGATGGTTCATGACACGGGCATCGACCGAATCAAATAAAAAAATTTGTGTCGGGATGACAATTAAGGACCCCTACGCAAGAAAAATGATGTTGGTGACATGGGCATCAACGGAAAAAAAAAACTGCAAGGTGGGCGACAAGGGCACCTGCAGTAGAAGAAAAGCGGTGACGATCAAGGGCACCCATACAAGAAGAAAATGGTAACAATGGTACCAACAATAGAAGGAAAAGAAGAGGATAAGATGCCCGGTGACACGGGCACCATGGAAGAAGAGAAAGCTCAATATTTTTCAGATTATGGGGAGTGCTGGAAGTAATCTAGAAAAATCTAGATTAGCCCACAAAGTACAAGAATTATCTAGCAATTAGACTTATTATGTAACATCCCTAGAAAGTTCTACAAAGTTGTAACCATGTCGGTCAGGCAAATGTTGCCGACATATGAGCTCTATAAATAGAGAGCATGATGTATCAAATGTAATGAACAATTGAAGAAGCAAGAATTCAAGAAGAAGAATAACAATCAAGTTTCATATCAATCACCAATAAAAATGTAGACCCAAAATTCCAACATGCACACCATGACGGTTTTAGACATAAAAGTTGTTAACAAAACTAGGAGCGCATCTAAAACCCTAGGCAAACCTAAACCGAAAAAAGAAGGTAGAAAGGGATTTGCAAATTATTTTGGTGTGTGAAATGCAACCTATAGATCCTTACAAACGATTTTTGTGCCTCTATTATATGTATTCCTTTCGTAAATTAAAAAATGCTCTCTAATTCTTGTGAGAAGTCAAAAGTGTCATAATACTCTATTTCTCATCTTACTCGTTGCATATTCTCTAACTCACCTTTAAGCAAATTGGGAAAAACCGTTGATAAAGTATCAATCGTTATGGAAATTGATTGGAAAGGTACATAAGTATCTGACTCAAGTAGAACAATACATTTACATGTAGTGAGTTTGATCCCCGAAACTGTCATTGAACTCCGTAGACTCTTGCCTAATGAACAGTGACCCCATGGTTATAAGACTCATAATCCAATCTCCTGGTTATATACTATTATCACCATCACCAAATTTTATAACCCGTAACTCAACTCGCATAAACCCCCGCAGATCCAAGTATCCAACCTATTGGGGCAGAAGTCCATGACCCTCTTGTTCTTGGTTGATTAAACTCGAACTTAACCGTGTTAGCTCGACCCAATTCGACACAAACCTTTTCGCGTGTCTAATTTTTAAACTTTTTATTTTATCAAAGAATAGAAAAAACATGAAAAGAAAAAAGAGGGAGGAGACTTGACATTTGACAACCCAAAAACGCAACTACCAGTCCACCACCACCCAGCGAGTGTGAATGTCTAATTCTACGGCGGACGAGCAATCCAGCGCCGCCACCAACGGCGGCGCTAACGACGGTTACCAAGATAATCCAGCCCAAATCACCGATAACGATCAAAATCCAGAAGAAAAAGAAGCTAAAATGACGGGTAGTAGCACAGAAATTATGGCGAAAGGCATCTCCTCAATGTTATCCTCCGTCATTAGGGATTTCGATTCCAAAGCTGTGTCCGTTACGCACAGTCAAGACCACCTCTCTTCTTCCCTCGATCGCCTCACCGCCGGTAACTCTATCTCCTCCTCCTTTCTTCAATCTTTTTCAAGTATTTTGATTTAATTTTTTTTAATGTTGTAATTTTTATGAAAATTTATGCTCTGGAAAATGTATTGTAATTATGTAATCACTATTAAATTTTGGAGATGATTGTAAATTTATTTTTCTAAATTTGGTCAAAAATGTAATGTAATGTGTGTGAGAGTTGATTAATTGAGCTGCTAATTTTGTTTATAATAGCTGTTTAACCTAGCCATACAGTTTCCAAGTGACCTGAAATGAAAATTGTGTCGAGAATCGCAATCGTTTCATAGGGCAGTTAGTATTTCACAATATAAGAAATCGCCGTATTACACTGGATACTATCACCATTCCCTTTGATATGATTGATGGTTTGCAAACGAGTCGTTAGAGTCAAAGATGCTGCATTGGCACTTGAGAAGGTTACTTAGTTGCGTAATTTGGTTGTTGATTAGGTGAATGTCCTGCCACAGTTGCCAGTATCTTCCTGAAAGTGTACTTTCTAGAGACTAGAGGTATTGGTTTTACGGTAGCTTGTGTGGTATGTATGATGAGCACCAGTTGCGTTATGCTATTGATTTCTCGGTTTTGGTGGACTTTGGTGGTTAGTGGACGGTATCTTGTGCTATAAGGAGTTGTTTCTATTAGTGCTGGTTCTATAGCAAAGGTTACGTGGGAAGGAAAGGTTGCATCACTTTGAAATAACTCAGATACTAGTCGTGGTCTCCTGGGGTTCCTTTGTGTTGTATTACTAGCTTTTTTGTCTTTCCTGTCTGCCTGAAGTTTTTGCCCCCTGCTAACGAGTGGCTGACTTTGTGCACCGATTCTTTCAACTTTGCCAGAGCTTGACCAGCTATTGGAGGATGCTCCATTGCCTTTTATCATGCAACATGCAGCTAAACTGTCCAACGTGAGAAAGAGGGTTTCCTCATTGAACTCAGTCTTGAAATCCATACAACGGCGTCTTGATAATATTGATCGGACGATGTCGGTCTGTGTACCAAATGGTATGTGACTTGCTTCACTTTCCTTTGTCCAATATCAAGTTTTACTGTAGGGCCCGAAATGGAGAGGTTTGACGATAAAACATCGATCCTGTTTCCTCTAAAAACAGTTATTATCTTCAATTGTATATTGGATCACTGGGGTGTGCCTTTGGCACTTAACTTTTTCTAGCAGAAACCATATATCTACTAAAGGCAAGATTGCCGTGCATTTAACTTTTGGTGCAAAGCTATTAAAGGGTGTTCTACTAAAGGCAAGATTGCTGAGCATTCAAATTTTGGCGCAAAGCTATTAAAGATTGTTCTAGATCAGAACACTTATAGAAAAAATCTTTTAGTGACATATTATATGTTTCCATGAAGCCATGAATGTTCCTTGATAGTGACAAAAACAATAAGGTTGACACGTTTTAGAAATTAACGGATTTCTCCTATTCTCGTTGTCTTCAATGAGTTGATGTATCGACTGTTTCACATTTTATTTTTTCCTCATTGTTGCAGATCGACCGAATGTAGGAGGTACTGCGTAATGTAATTGTGTCTACATATAACAGGTACCAATCTTTTAAATTCCTTGCTTGATGCTCTGTCATAATTGACATAAGATTTTATAAATGCATGAATGTGACATTAAATAACATCCAAAGGTCGATAAAGTCTCATCCCGCCCTTTTTAATCGTTGATGTTGCCATTTTAGGAAAACACTTTCTGAGGATACCAAATAGACCGTCCATTTTTTTTCTTGAGAATATGAGAGGATGGGTACTCGGTACTCCCTGTCACTCTTCAATTTTGTGGACTTGGTTGCTGTATGAATACTTTATCTACGTCTAAAAGCTGCTGGTGCAAATGATTGGAAAAAATCAGCACTTTATAAGTAGGGTAGAAAGTAAGCCACTGGCAATCCAACCAATCCAACTCTTAAAAAGCTTCTGAGATTTGGTTGTCAAACACTTTGAGTATGTTCAGTTCATCACACCATGTACATATTTTGAGAATTCATTGGTTTATCATCGCATACTCGAATATTTAGAGGCAAAAATATATAATGATGAGAGCCAACCCAATATCGAATTGGCTTCCAAACCTAACTTAACTTTGGTCAAACAGTCATTTTAGAAAGGAACAAGGATTCGGTGCGATAAGTCCAACACATATGTGTGGGTGTATGTAGATCTGTACTTTTTATTGAAACAATTAGAGCCAAAATCCTATGGTAGGTCCCAAAATTGCCAAAAGCTTTACGTTAGCCTCAATGAGTGACGTGTGCCGAAACAATTCAAAACTTTTACTACAAGGGTATTTCAAAACTTTCCACGTTAATGTTTAAGAAAATTTGTGTAATGTAAACAAAGTGGTCAAAATTGGCTAAAACTGAAGTATATAATCAACGTCTTTTGGCCGAATATGGTCTTAGAAAAAAAGGACTCAAAATTTTGCGGAAGTCCTAGGGATCATATTACGGGTTTTAGGAAAATTTTAGAACCAAACACCTATAGTAAGTCCCAAAATCCGTACGCTAGCCTTAATGGTGACTTGTGCCAGAAGGGCTGTGGTGGGAAACCAATCCCCATTGAAACTTTAGCTTTTATCCTAGAGGTCTCGGGTCTTAGCTTTCCTAAGCGGACTAAGCCAACTCTAGTGTATTTTAGGAAAAAGAAGAAGTCCACTATCTGAAAGCCACTTTTAGTTATGATGGTGGTTTGAAGAGGGGCTTTTTAGCTAGGAGTGTTGGTCCTTTTTGTGGGTTGTGGTCTGCCCTCAATGTTTTGTTGTGTTCGTCTTCCTCTTTATTTATATAAATTATTTTACCTATCAAAAAAAAATTATAGGAACTAGCCCTCATATCGAACAAGTGTACGCCAAGCCTATCCATGGTAATATTTGTCAACTTTAAAGAAGTGATCAAAAGCGGGGAAAGTTTATGCGGAACGAAAATGACTCAACTTTGTGAAAGCCCTAAACCGGCAAAAATCACACATTAGGCTCAAGGGGTGACATGTGTCGAAAGGGCATAAAGAACTTATCTAACATAGGAACCGACCCTCATATCAAACTAGGGTACGCGAAGGTTGTCCACCATAAAGTCTTAAGTAAGTTTGGCCACTTGCAGAAAGTTAGTCAAAATTGGCTAGAATCAAAGTATATAAGCTACGGTTTTTGTGCAAAATTGGTCACGGAGTCAAAACGGCTCAAATTTTTGTCAAGGCCCCAACGGTTCATCATATGGGTACTTGCAAAATATCAAAATTTAAAACCTATGATAAGTCCTAAAATTGGTAAAAAGCCACACGTTAGTCAAGTTTTTGAGAACATTTGTCAACTTTATAAAAATGTGGTTTGGCCAAAACCAAAGTATATAGTCCACTGTTTCTAGCTGTAAACAGCACCGGAACATATAAGTCCCAAATTTTTGTGGGAGCCCCTAGGGGTCATATTATGGGTTCTAGACTTCTAGGTAAATAATAGAGCCAAAACGTATGGTAAGTCCCAAAATCGGTAAAATTTGCCTGGTAGGTTCAAGTGCTGTAGGTTCAAGTGCTGGCACTGAAAAGCAGGGCCGTGTGGGAGAAAGTGGGGGCCCTGGGCGAAACTCGAATATTGGGGCCCCATAAAAGTCGGCAACATAGGCGAAACTCTAAGGTTGGGGCCCTTAAAATTAAAGCCGCCCGTAATATACACTTAATAGTGAAAATCATTCGGAAATTGTAAGTCATAGTAATCCTACTTAGGTTTACTAGTGAAAAAAAAAAGACTAAATGGATAAAAATTGAAAAAACAAATAAAACTAGAGAAAGAATAAATTAAAAAAAAAATCAAAATAAAGGGGCAGTGGGATTCGAACCCACAGGCAAACACAAAGTCATGCACCTCTCTTATGCAATTGACCGCTAGGCCAACTAAAATTTTGTGATACATAAGCAGGCTAAATTGTATATATTTCAAGTTCTGAAAATGGGGCCCTGGGCATGGGCCCAGCTCGCCCAGGCTCCCCCACGCCACTGCTGAAAAGGCATAAAGAACTTGTCTATTATAGGAACCAACCCTCATATATAACAAGGGAACAAGAAGGTTGTCCATGGTAAATTTTTAATTATGTTTGGCTACTTCAAAAAATGTGGTCAAAATTCTCATAAATGGAAGTGTATAAACTACCTTTTTGGTCCAAAAATGGTTACGTAATAAAACTGCGTCATTTTTGTCGAAGCCCCTAGCCCTCTGAGGTTCATAATTTTGGTATTAGTAAGTCCAAAACCTATGGTGAGTCATGAAATTGGCAAAATGGCATGTTAGTCTCGACACATGACGTGTGCCAAACAAGCTTAATGAACTCCCCTAGTAAAGAAACTAGCCCTCCTATAGTTATATCCAACAAGGGTAATCCATGTGCAAGTTTTGTGAACATTTGTCTTCTTCAAAAATGTGGAAAATTCAAAATTGGCCAAAATCCACGATTTTTAGCCGAAAATGGCACCGGCACAAAAAGAGCTCCAACTTTTATGGAACCCCCTAGGGGTCATAATATGGGTCTTAGGAAAATATTACAGCGAAAAATCCATGTTAATCCCAAAATCGGTAAAAATCCAGGCTAGGCTCTACGGTGAAGTTTGCCAAGAGAGCATAACGAACTTATCTAGCTGAGGAACTAACCCTCATATCGAACAAGGGTATGCAAAGGTTGCCCATGGTACATTTTTATGAACAATTGGCGACTTTCAGAAAAGTGGTCAAAAATGGCCAAAATCGAAGTATAATCTACGGTTTTGGTCCAAAAATGTTCACGGATAAAAGCAGCTCAAATTCTTGTTGAAGCCCCAAAATTATGGGTGTAAGCAAGATATGAGAGTCTAAAACCTATGATACGTCCGAAAATTGGCAAAATACGCACGCTAGTCTCAACTTATGACGTGTGACAAAAAGGATTAAAGAACTTACCTGGTAGATAAAAAAGCCTTCATTTCCAAACAAGGGTACTCCATTCCTATCCATGTCAAAGTTTCGAGAGCATTTGTCTACTTTTAAAAAATGTGGTCAAGATGGAAGTAGATGATACACGGTTTTTGGCTAAAAATGGCACCGGAACAAAAAAGGCTCAAGTTGTTGTATAAGCCCCTAGGGGTCATAGTAGAGCCAAAAACTATGGTAAGTCCCAAAATCAACAAAAAAATGCATGCTAGCCTCAACTGGTGACATGTGCTGAATGAGCTTTATAGGATTTCCATTACCGAGGAACTAGCCCTCATATCAAACAAGAATAATCCACGGCTGTATGATAAGGTTTTGTGAACATTTGGCTACTTTAAAAGAAGTGGTCAAATTTGGCCAAAACCTAAGTGATAAATGCATTGTTGTGGGACCAAAATGTCCATGGAACTAAATCTGGCTCAAATATTTCTGGGAGCTCCTAAGGTCATATGATGTGTTTTGGCAAAATATTAGAGCTAAAATTATATGACCCCAAATCGGCCTAAAACTCACACTGGCCTCAACGCATTTGGGAACCGGCCTCTCATACTATCATGGGAACTCCCATAGCATGTTTGATAATTTTTGATAACATTTGGCCATTTACACGAAAATGGCACAAAAGTGTTCTAAACAAAAGGTCCTCAAATTTGGCTATCTACTTGCAACATAAAACTAGTTTAGCAATAAAGTTTAAAGCTGACCATATCATCATTAATTCATTATGCGTTAACAAGGTGTGTGTGATTGATTTTCCAGGTTGCTACATTTGTACAATAATTGACTTGTTAGACAACCAGGAGCGTGAGTGGTCTTACTCAAATGCTTCATCACAGTCGATAATCACTGGACTTTGACATTTCGTGCCAATTTTGTTGAACAAAACTGCAAATCCCCTCTAATGTGAAGATTTGTTATTGGGTGTTGGATGTTCTCTCCAGTTGGCAATGAACGAGACAGACATTCATCTTCTCTGTTAAGTTTATCTTGTCAAAGGAAATGAAGCGCAATTACAGTACTTCAGTTCTTCCTCTAGCCTTCCGTCATTTATCTGATCACTTCAATACTCGTATGCCCTCTGCTCTCTTTTTACTTGGACTATGCCTTGCAGGTGGTTCTTTTAACTTCTTATTGTGTTCATATGTTTTCTCTCCCTTGAATAGTGTTTTGCAATTGTCTTTTGTTTTCAATGATCTATACTGTATAGTTCGCCCGCTCTCTTCCTGATGAATCAATCCTGTAATAGCACCTTTTATGACGACATATGTAGTCTTGTACTCAAATTTGCAATGCCATTGGATTTTGAGTCTCCTTTTCTCATGGGGTTCAGAATGTGGAACACATTTTGTTTTTCTTGCTTTATTTGTGGAATCTGTCAACAATACTCCGTAGATGGTAGTACGAGGAGTCGAGGCTTGAATTAAGTTCTTGAAGCAGAGTAATACTGAAATGAATGTAAGATTTGCTTCTTATACAATGGTCTCATTGCATTGAGTCATTTAATGTTTTGATGTGCTTCTAGTCGAAGATGGCTTGTCTTTTATAATTGTAGGACAAATAATGCCATATGTTTTCCTTGCCTCATATATCATGATACAGGCCTTATCAACAATTTCTGTAGTTTTTAGGCTCAGTTTAGCCTGGAGTTAGGTGAACTCGTGTTGGGGCAATTCACTAGAAGATTTTCACTGGTTTATCGTGATGTTTCGGAATGGTTGGTAATTATCGAATAAAATGGAAATGTTCACTCTTATGGCAAGAGGAGAAACTGAAAGTATCAGTTCTTTAAGGGTGTGTTTGGCCAAGCTTCTGAAGTGTTTCTAAAGTGTTTCTGGGTCCTAGAAACTGAAAACTGGCCAAACACCCAAAACTGAGAAACTGTTTCCGATTTCTGAGAAGCACTTCTAGTGTAAATTTGTTCTTCAGAAGTAGAAGCTCCAATTCCTCCAGAAACTGTTTCTGAGAAGTAGTTCTGCAGAAGTTGGAGATTGGCCAAACAGGCACTAAATCAGGAAGACAAATGAAAATGAAAGAGATGTCAGACAGGTAATTTTGCAACATATCAGCTCGAAATCTTTGTATCAACTGATATGGCTGCTTCTGTGCCCAAATAAAGAAGGAAAAAAAAAAACTGATATGGCTGTGCTAAAATTAATCTTCAGAAAGAAGTATCTTCTATGATTTTAGCGTTCTCAAGTTCAGAAAAAAGAAAACAAAAGTTACAATCGAGTGTAAAGAGGAGTTTCACAAACCTAGCAACTGAACGTTACTGGTCAGCTGAAACTTATTCTTTCAATTGTGACAGTTTCAGCAAAAACTCTGGTCTACTGTCTCTATGATCAATATACTTCACAGAATCGCGAGCTGTAGTTACAGACTCGTGCCTCCTAGTATAGTTACATATAAACCCCAGCTGATAATTTCCATAAACAGTACTGTGATTTAATTTTCTACCCTGGCAAACCCTCGAGATCATATTGCATCGCAAGCCTTTCCACAGTGTTCCAACTCACGACTTGCAGCTCGTAGAGTTCTTCCAAGACTCTTGCTGCTAGTTCCCTTTCTCCTTCATGAGCTATGCCTTCTACAATGATTGTGTAAGTCATCTCATTCGGCCTATAACCTTTGTCTACCATCATTTGAAAGATATCCAATGACAGATCAGTTCTTTGGCATTTGCATAATCCAACAATAAGAGAATTGCAATTGTCGACATCTGGGGCACAGTCATATTCTTCCATTATCCTGAAAATTTCGATTGCTGCATCTAGCATACCTTCTGTGCACAATCCTTTCAGCAGAGCGGAGTATGTGTAGGAGTCGGGTGTGAATCCGTAAACTGTCATCTCATTCAGTAACTTGAATGCCGGGTATGTATTCCCTTTTCTGCACAGGCTTGTAATGACAGTTCTGTAGAATTCATTAGGTAACAAGTTTGATTGGCTACACAAGCTTTGAATCATGGTGAATGCTTCTTGAACTTTTCCGCCTTCACAGAGGACAGCAATAGAATTATATGTTCCCTCATTCGGATAACAGTGAGTGAAAATCATCTTATCCAAACATTTTCTCACTTTATCTACCTCTCCCTCTTTGCAGAGTCGAGTGATTATCGGGTTATAGGTGGCTCCAGTGGGCTTAAATCCTGCCTTACTCATCTCTTCCAGTACTGCAAATGCGTCATCTACTCGGCCCTGGAGGGCTAGTGAATTGATCAGAATGTTGTAGGTGACAGTAGATGGAGCGCGATCTCCATAATCCATTTCAGCTAGAAGCTCATACGCTTCTTTCCATCGTCCATCATGGCACAAAGTCCTCAGCAAAATATTGTGAGTTACCACATTAGGCTGAAAACCCTTCTGTGGCAAATCCCTGAAGAATTTAATCGCCTCTTCGGTTCGCCCTTCCTTGCACAAACCTGTCATGAGCACATTGTAACTCACCAGATTAGGCTTCCCACCTTTGGCTATAATCTCATCCAAAAGCCGCATTGCTTCATCGACTCCCCGTTCCTTATACGCAGCTTCCAGCAAGAATGAGTAGGTAAACACATTAGGTTCTAGTCCTTTCTTCTGCAACCTTTCCAAATGCTGCAGACTCTTATCCAAATTTCCAAGCATACACATCCCTTTAACCAGTGAATTGTAAGTGACAGTGTTTGTTGGGTAGCCATACTCTTCCATTTTTTCGACTAATTGCATCGCATACCCGACATTCCCTCTCTTACACAGATGGTTCACCAAGAAAGTGTATGAGGTTGCATCCGGTTTCACACCGGAACTAACCATCATCTCCATCACTCGAATCGCTTTTCGGACTTTGCTCATTTTGCAAAGATCATACAGCAACTGAGTAGCCTGACCCTTGTGTGGTCTATAGCCCTTTTCAATCATATATTCCAAGTATAAAAACGCATCATTGACCTTTGTGTCTTTAGCCTTGGTATCATTAGTCTTGCCAGCTCTCCAATTAGGCAATGTAAACACAGAATTTGATGAAACACAAATCTGGTTAGATGCTAAGACCAGAGAAAAACCCTTGTTTAGTGACATTGTTTGTAGATTAGGGACATGGGAAAAGAACCCACATGATTTTCTAGTGTTCTCGAGACCCGGGTTCGTAATCGGAGACAGGGTTTGTAGAAGGGCAGCCATATAGAATCACGGGGAGGTTCAGATATACGCAACCTACTAGGATATAAATAAAGGAACAGGAACATGAAATTATGTATACTGATGAAGGTGCAGTAGTGCAACCATGGAGTATAATAGTATATAGTATGTAATTAAATAGAGGAGAGATAGAAGGGTGTACCAAAGTAGTGTAAGATTGACCAGTTTGAGCAGGAAAAATGGTGTTGGATGTTGGGAAGAGAAGAGATAGAGAGAGAATGGTGTAATCCAGTTTTAAGTTGAGTGTGTGTATCAAGCACAGCATCTGATCTGACCATTCATTTCTCACCACCCCACTACTCTGTTATCTTACTAGCCACTAGGATAAACCACTAACAAATGGTATGCGCCTCAAGTGAACAAAAACTTCACTTTCTTTTACCTTTTACCTTTTTTTCCCCTCTAAAGTTAAAGAGTGCAAGCGGGTTCTAGGCTTCAAGGTAGAGCTCGCAATCCGGCGGGTTGGATCGGTTTTGAGACGGGCGAGGTGGGTCGGGTTGTATAGATTCGGATCTTGTTGGGTCAACATAATGTTATAGGTCCGGTTAGTTTTGTATCAGCTTAGACCGGTTTTGATTCTGGTTATGAATGAGCTTAGTTACTGATCATTCTTTATGCGTGATCACATCAATATTTGGTCAATATTTGTTGGTTTCTGTGTGAGTATTTTGGTGAAATTATCAAACGGGTCTGGTCATTATTGGGTACGGGGTCACTGTGGGTCGAGTCAGGTACGAGTTGGACACTGTTGGGCCATGACGGGTCTCGGGTCATTATCAAGCTGGGTTGAGTAGGGTTTAATTGATCACAATTTTGGCTTTTATCAGGTCGGGTCTTTTGGTTCGGAGGTTCAGTCAGCTTTGCCACCTCTAGTTCTAGGTGATCCTATTTTATAGTTTATAGGGAGCTCCTAATTGAATATTAAATGTAGGATAGAAAGAGTGTAGGACTCTTTAGGGTGTGCTTAGCTAAATTCCAGTCACTTCTTGTGTAAATTGGATCTGATTCCTTAGAATTTCAAACTCTAATTTGGAGCTCTTACTCCAAAAATAGCTATTTAAGAGTGATTTTTGGAGAAGTTGGAGTTTGGCTAAACAAGTACTCAAACTACAACAATAATCAATATTTTAAAGGTTCCCGCTTATATCAAAATGACCAAGGGCATAGAACACAAATTTATTTTATCCTTGTGCTTAAGCATAAAGAGACCAGTTACAAATGACCGATGAATCGATGACGAATATTATATCAAAAATCATACGGAGGACGTTACTTGTCAAGTTGTGAACTCTTATTTCATAAAACAAGAAGCCTAGGCAATACATGGCCCGTTTGCTTCATAACACCTAAACTAAAATAATGCAGCTAATCTTGGCTCCATTGTAAACAAAAATATTTTAGAACCCAAACCAGAAAACCAAATTTATCTGAAAAGAACCGAATGAACATCTAATACAGAGTAATAGAAGTTGATGTATCTTGTAGCATACTATACGTGTGACAGTAAACACAAAGCAAGTGTCCATATATATATACACTCACATGCATGCTAGTATCCTACAAAGCCACGTTTACACACACCACCTCATGATGATCTTGTTCCATATATATACTTCCATTTCATGCTTATACAGACTCCATCTCTACGTACCAACATTATAAACGTTGCATTGGGCACATTTAATTAAGCATTGGGCAAAATAACCAATTTAGAGCTCAGAAAAAGGATAATAGTTATATCATGGCAAAGAGCAAGGATGACATAAAATATGGAACGGCGAGAACGAGATTAACCGAAGACGATGCGTTGAGGGTTGCATACAAGGGTGGCACTCCCCTTGAAGGTGGCAAAATAGCTGACTCCGACCCGGTCGACCTCTTCGCCAGTGCCCATAACATTGAAAAGGCTCAAGCTAGCGGCGCGGCGGCTGAGACCGGGTCGGCTCAACCTCAGATGGACCGTGACGATAACGAAGCCGATCAAGGTGGTGCAGGAACTGGTCATACTAATGTTAGCTCTAGGCGTTTGCCTAAGAAAGGCGTTATTGCTGGCCATGTTGGCCATGCACCTTAAATATAATTAGCTCCTTAATTAGCTCAAGGAATATATATAGGTTAGTTGACAAAAACAGACGTTTAATAAGTGTCTAAACTTTACTTTAGTTTACTTAGCTTGTGGTGAACCACCTCGATCGATCACTTTATATATTTTAGTTTTGGTCATTCTTTCTTAATGTAATGAGTTGGATTTCAAGTTTGTCGTTAAAAGGGTACGTCTTTCAATCGTCTTATAAATACGAAAGACTGTAATCTTAGTCTTCTGAGCATGAGTATGTAGACATGTAGTGCACATCATACATGTGTACGTTACGCAACTACGCAAAATGTACGCAATCCTGAATGTTGTCAAGTTTACGTGCAATTACTTCTGTGTGGAAAGGCTAATTAAGTCCAAAATAGCAATTTAATTAGAAAGAGAACAGTAAAATGAGGGTTAGGTGACCTTGCAAATCTGAAGAGTATTTAGAGGTGGATCACATGGGAGTACATGTGGACTAAAACAAAGCATATAATCTCATCAGAGATCGGAAGTTGTTGGACTACAAAGCCTTATATACGCAGCTTGCTTATATTTCAATCACTTGTTTAAGCAAGTCTTCTCCTCAATTGCCCACAGATGGCAGCTAATACATGGTGCTCATGTCTAATCTCAAAAGTCAATAATTCGAACCTTCCTTTCTTATTTTGTATTTGAATTGAGGCGTAATGTCATTTTCCGTATTCAAATTGAGTATTTATTTCATTTGAGTGGATAATATGTTATTATCAGGTGTATATATAATGTACTCCGTACGTGATAGAATGATTAGAATGAATCATAAAAATACCAATAGTAGCATACTAGCATTTAATAAAGTAGAGGTGTAGGACCAAATTTTATACTAAAGTCAACAGCTATAGTTTATCAGGAATTCAGTAGCATCATTTTGAGCCTCAAGAAAGATTTGAGCATTACAAAATGTAAGTTGGACGCCTTAGTTGGATATGTGTGTGCTTCAAATTGTAAGTCGTATAAACTACTCGTATAACTCATGGTTCACAATTTCACAAATACGGACGTTCTAGTAGTTACTATTTGAACAGTTGACTTAAGAATGAGAACTACTAAACTTGGCTCATCTATTTCTAATTGTCGAATCTAGAAATCCAAAACAAGATTTTTCTACTGTACAAAAACATATATTACTTCATCTAATGGAGTAAAGGTTTGTCTTTGATTTGTACACCGGAACCTCTGAGCGTAATTCAAACGAGATGTGAACATTGTACATATATACCACTCCTAACCAAAGAGATTTTTTTTTTTTTTTGTTTTGCAGTTTTGAGTTGCCATGTTAGTGATTATTTGTAGATCAAATGAATAATCCGTTTGCCTTAAAACCAAGTAGAGTTGGTTGACTGCAATACATAACAAAATATTTTGAATCAAGTGAACGACTCATTTGGCCTAAATATAGCTCTCAACTTGGCACCTAAAAAATGCAAACAGAAACATGAAAATCTTTTTGGGTAGGAGGGAGTATGTTACAATAACGTATGGAGGGATAAACAACAAAGTCTATCAAACAGAGTAATATTTGCGTTTAATTTGAACATTTAGAAGATGTGAGCGTAATTCAAATGAGACGTGAACAGTAGACATACTCCGTATGTTGCTTGACAAGAGTGGAGAGTAAAAAGAGTCCAAAACAAGCAACTACACACAAGAGTCGATAAAAAAGAAAACAAAGAGAAAGTCGTCTTGTTGACGAAACTTTTTATTCATTCCTTGATTTGTCAGTCTTATAACTTGCTCTCTTACATTTTGCTCGTCCATTTTCTTTTAACAAAAAATCCCAATTATCCCCTTTTTCCCCTCAATCCCATAATTTCTTCTTCATCTTCTCCTCTAATTCCAACTTTAAATCATTTTTTTCTTCTTTTAATAAAAATCCTGTTTAAATTGTCTTTTCTGCCTGTACTTTGTTCTTTGTCCCATATCTTTTGTTGATTGATTTGATTTTTTAACTTTACCATGAATTCTGTAGCTGAAATCTAGCCCAATATCATCATATCATATCATACCATACCATATATTATACACTATGCTATGCTACAGTTGATTGATTTATTTCAGGGTATATATTAATATGAAAGTTTGATTCTTTTTTAGAATCAGTGGGAATTTTAGTATTTTTGGTATTTTTAAGGTAGAAGGAAGAAGATGACGTCAGGGAAGACGAATTTAGTGATGACAGTGATTGGATTTGTAGTGAGCATATTGTTCATCGTCTTTATTTGTACTCGTCTTATTTGTGCTCGTATTCAGCTCCGTTCTTCCAGGCGTAATTTCCACCGTCATTTCTCATCAAGATCTAACCTTTCTTCTGTAAGTTTCCCTTTTTTCGTTTTGGGTATTTGATTTTGTTGTCATTGGTGTTTTTAAAGTTTTCGCCTTTTCGGGTCTTAGGGGTAAGGTTTGCGTATATCCGAATTTCGGGGTAATGGGGGTTATTGGGTGTGTCCCCCCCTAGAAGGGCGGATTGGGAACTTTACTGTTTTGGGCAGTTCATGGTGAAGTTAGGCAGTAAGATTATTTGGTCATTATTAGTCAATTTTTCTGTAATAATACCCAACAGGACTCTCTTTGGCAAGAGAAAGGTTTCAATTATTATGTTTTAAGTATAAAGTTTGTGACTTTGGTCTGTTTTAATTACTAACTGTAAGCTTAGCTTTTACAGAAAAGTGTAGGGCTCGTTTGGTATCGTTTTTTGGTTATTGATTTCGACGGGTTTTTAATGAAATTTGTACTGATATTGATGCTGTGTGTTTGATGTAGTTGGAGAGGGGATTGCATGGGATTGAACCTCCAATGGTTTCTAACTTTCCTGCCAAAAAGTATGGAGATGAGTATTTTGCTTCAGCAGAAAGGGGGCAGTAAGTTACTTTGCTCTTTTTGAGAATTTTACCGTCGAATCTTTAGTTTCTGTGCTGATTTGCTTCAAATTTGCTACTTGGGATTGATTTGATTGAGTGATTTGGTTGCCTTTTGAAATTTGCTACTGTTTCTGTTTTTTTGGTGGAAGTACGAAATATGTAGATGTATGATGGTGCTTAGTTTCACTTTACTTGTTCTCAACATTTAAAATGCGGAAGACTGATCGAAAGGGATTCTTCTTGTCTGGTATTCTGATCCATCATATTGCCGTAGTAATGGTACAGCACTGTCATGATGACATTTTGGGTGTTTAGCATTCTCGCATGAAGTCTTTAGTAAGCTAAAGAGTAGAGAGTGGAAAGCTTCCCTTGTCTAAATTGAAGGTAGTCACTCTTGTGAACTCGTGAATGATTGTAAACCAATGTCGAAGAGTTCTCTTTTGTCCTTCGTCATAAACTCCATATTGCTGTCATTTATCATTTTATAAACTGCTGCTCCACTCGTACTCTGCCTTTGTAATTAGGAAATTTAGGTGCTTATCCTGTTGTCAAATAAATTGACAAAGGAAGGCTTGCCCTCATTACACCGTTGTGGTGGGACCCTTCCCCGGACCCTCGCTTAGCGGGGATGCCAATGTGCGCCGGGCTGCCCTTTTATCCTGTTGTCCCCTCTAGTTACTCAGTACAATGCAAGATGGACTTATAGAATCATTAGACTATCGTCTGTTATGGACTCTTTGACTTTTAAGGTTTTGGAAGGTATTCGGAATCTGATTAAAGAGCATTTTGTGTGGTTGTTGGTCTATACTGCTCTCTGGTTTCCGAGGATGGGTGAGGGAGTATCATGTCAGTCGATTGTTCGGTCTCAATATTGGGGAGGTCTTCCAAATACATGTGAATACGTTGGTGATTGTACTCTGCTGCATCATATGTGTCTAGCTACAATGTTGTGGTGGTTAACTGTATGTAGGATGCTTAGCATTTACTTCTGGCCGGTCTAGGCAGTGTAATGGCTTATTACGCTCTCTGCCTTCTTGTGCCGTGAAATAGTAGTCAATCAAGGCGAATCTCGGCGCATTTTCGTTTTGGGTCATATAAAAAACAACCTCTATATGTTTTTATCATTGGAGCCAGGAAAAAAACACATAGGAGAAGGTGCACACATTCGCTCCCCCCCCCCTACTTCGCTATAAGCGAGAACCTTTAGGAAGATTCACGTTTCTTTTGGCCACTTAACTGGATGTGTTGCCTAATGGTGCTGTACTACCGTTTCAACTGTTGGTGATAGCCAAACCTAGATTTATAGGCTTTCATCTGATTGTGGTTTTTTAAAAACCTTGTGAGCCGTGACTCATGAGTTTACTGGATATGTTGTGTGTAATATGCGAATTAACTTGTTGGATTTTCTGTCTGCATTGGAACTTCTGTTAGTGAAGCTAAGCACCCTTGCTCAAACGTTAATGGCTTCATTTGTCGGGCACTTTCACCTCTATTTGAAGTGTATCGTGCCTTTCACTCAACCACAGTTGCACTTAAACACTGTTGTCTTCAGTGACTGATATCTGTAATAATCTTCGGTTGGACATAATTGAAGGCTGGAACCCATATAAAATTGCTAGCTGTGTACAGAAGTAGTAATAGGTTTTAACGCTCTGTAGGGAACTTTGCTGAATTTTGGATCTCAATCTTTTAAACATAGAGCAACATATAGCATTCTTTCTGTATCTACAGCTGGATAAAACTACTTTGTCCGTAGTCAGTTTGACTTTAGTTCTAGCGTGGAAAATTGATTGCACAACATTTAATCTTTCTGATCCATGTAATTCTACTATTATACTCCGTAGTAGTTAAGGAGACTACTTCGTTATGGTTTGAGGTGTAGATAGGTAGTTGACTAGTTGTGTTTCTATGACCTATTAATATGCAATGCACTTTGGTCAGTACCAAGTGCTGATGAAATTATGTTTCTCTTCATGTTAGGCTTTAACATTGCTGCAAATTGTTTCCATTATTGTAATGGTATTACGATGATCCACTTTTGTTCTAGTATTAACTTCATGGGAATTGTCTTGTTGTAGATGCCCCATTTGCTTGTCCGAATATCACAAGGAGGATGTATTGCGGATACTCCCATATTGTGGCCACTATTTCCACATAAACTGCATAGATATATGGCTTCTGCAGCACTGCACCTGCCCAGTTTGTCGCATATCTTTGCGGGAAACCAACGAGAAGAAGCGAGCCATGCAATTAGTGTCAAGTTCTCGGTCTCAATATAGCACGGATTCTTCTGGTCTGCATTTGCATCATTGTAGATTGTCATCTAGGACATTGGAAACTCATTGCATCGACCCCATTCAAGAGGATCAGCATTTGTCCCGGACGTCTGTTGAGGATGGTGACAACATGCTGTCAACTGGGGAAAATTGTGTCTCAAAGAACAGCAAACAGAAGAGCACCGAGAGTCCATCATTTGCCTAGTTTCAGCCCAATATACAAGTCACGTGTTTTGAAGTTATCTCATATGTTACCATTCATGGGAAAAGGGGAGCATTGCTAGCCAAATACTGTCGGAGTTTGTTGATAGCTGGTTTTTTCTCCTCTGGTGAGCTGTGCCTCTGTAAATATGTTTTGTCAGGTGGTTAGTTCAATCACCTAAAGCTTATTGGAGGATTGATGGCAGAAGCCCCCTGTGATGATGATCTGACTTGGATGTGTTCCTACGAGAATTCTACTGTTCACCTGAAATGTTCAGCTCTGCAGCGCTCCCATATTAGGATACAGTCAGGAGTCCTTTCACGTACTTGACTCTGGGAGACAAAAACACATTGAGGGAGCTCATTTGTCTCCCTTTCTTAGCAATTGGTTTTGTGGTACATCCCTTGGCTTTCTTTTAGTGACAGTTTTCTGGTGGAACAGGTTGATAATTCTGTGATTCTGGTGTACAGAACAACAATGCAACAGCCCTGCGTAAATGAAGCTGTAAAAAACCACTGCTTCCGCATTTCCTGTACGTGACTTCTGTCGCTTCCCTAAACATTAAGTTTTCTGATGGATGCAAGCATCATGAAACCTAGTTGTACTGTAGATGTTGGTGGTAAATTTGCTTTTCTGTACAAAGTAAATCGTGGTCAGCTGCTATGCCAGTAGCAGTAGTATTACATTAGTTACTGCGCTTTTTACTCTCATCAGATAAGTAGTTCATACAGTTGTTTTAGAGTTTACTGTACAATCGAAGAACAAGTTTTCCTTGAACAGTGCGGCGTCAGAGTTCAGATGAATGTATTTGAAAGTATTGAAACCCCGATCCAAGGTTTAAGGATTCGTTTTCTCGCAAAATAACGAAAGATGAAATCTTATTTCTCGGTGACGCTATCTCATTTCCGTAGAAGTCAGTTTTGAGTTAAAGCCGCCAGTGAGAACCGGGGTACACAGTACGATTATCGAGACGTATATTTTTAGCAATACAACAAACAAAAGAGGCCCTTCAGAGTGAGACATCAAACACTGCAAAATGAAGAGAGTTGGTGACCAGTGATTGTCAAATTAAATTGTGTACAACCAAGATTCTTGAGGCTGACACTCTTTTTATCATTGTCTCTCAACGCTACTCCAGGAGAAAAATACTCCGTAACTAACATGGAGGCTCATTAAATTTAAGGTGAATGTACGTTCAGTTTAATAGCCGTTCATTCACCAATTATACCGTTGGTTGGCGCCTCCTGCGTGAACAATACTACAACATAACTGCTCCACAGTGTCTTCTTTGGCACCCTCATTTATGACCTATGCCAATGCTACTTATCCTCTTATCCTTATTATTACTCCGTATAAGCTCGGTCACGAACCTAACGCCGTGAAACCGAGTTGCCTTCGTGATAATGATATCTGACTTAATTTTCTTTTTTTCTTTTATTGTTTTCGAAACTTACATTGTGTTTAAAAAGTTGAAATAGTCGTAGTTTAAAAAAAAAAAAGTTGAAATAGTTCATGCAGCCAATATAAATGTACATACTTTTAGGTGTCTACGACTCTACATGTGACCATGTCTTTGATGTTTGTCCTCGTAGTTTCAATTCTTGTTAGTACATCATCTCGTACAATAATGATATATACATGTATCATTGTAATATAGTTCAGAGGAATATCCTCTAACTAAGCTCCTTATTAGTATAGATACCTTAAATTGGATTTGTATAGGTACACACTGATGGAGATATGTAGAATAATGACATGTTCAAATCAAATTATGGTCACTTCAATTAATGAAAAGTCATACTAACGTCAACACAGCTCCAATTTAGTTTTTACTCCACAAATATAAATT
Source organism: Spergularia bocconei (assembly GCA_963457585.1). Classification (NCBI taxonomy): domain Eukaryota; kingdom Viridiplantae; phylum Streptophyta; class Magnoliopsida; order Caryophyllales; family Caryophyllaceae; genus Spergularia; species Spergularia bocconei. Next base: position 4,790,467 of record OY734949.1, read on the forward strand.
GTGACCTAAAATTCTCTGCAACACTTGTACAGTTATACGAGTAAGCATCACTGCATCAGAAAACCGTTTTCGACATAAAATTATAAAAATGCACACCATAATTCCAATAATAATGTAACGATCGAATTACAAGTAAAACAATCAAAATATACATTAAATCATCTCATCCTCATAATCAAATTAATTAAAAGGGGAAAAAAGGTAAATTATGAATTTTCAAGTAGTACATACAATACCTATAGTAAACAATATTGGTACGTACGTATAATAAGATATGATACATCATGCTTAATTTTTTTTATTTCATTTAATAATTATAGTCTTGGCTTAATTTTGGCTCTCAATGGATTCTTCATGACGACGGTAAATTCCAATTTTTCAGTAAAATCCACTTTACTGCCTTCCGGAAATGCACACCACTCGAACTCTTGGACCAACCTCGCTATCAATAAATTTACATGTATAGTTGCCATGCTCAGACCCGGGCAGATCCGTCTACCCGCCCCGAATGGTAGCATTTTCACCCCTTTTACCCCGGTCATGTCCGCATCTTCCCCACCCGTTAGGAACCGCTCCGGGTCGAATTTCTCCGGAGCGTTCCACAGCTTTGGGTCATTCGATATCCCGGGGAGGAAGAACTCCACGTTACACCCCACCGGGATATCGTAACCCGCCAATTTGGCGGGCTCGATGACCGCGTGGGTAAGTGAAAAGTACGTAGGAGGGTGCTTACGAAGAAGCTCCTTAGTGAAGGCATGCAAGTACGTCATGCCTTCTAAGTCCTTCTCCTGGACGGGCCGAGACCCGACTGTGGCCCGGATTTCATCGTAAAGCCGGGCCTGTATGGCCGGGTTCTCGATCATCCGCCCGACTGCCCACTCGATTGCGGTGACAGTAGTGTCGGTCCCACCGTTGATGAACTCGGAGCACAGGGTTACTATCTCGGGCTCAGTCGGGCCCGACTTCCGCCCCTCGACCTCAAGCTCAAAGAGGGTGTCGAGGTACGAGAACGGTGCGGCTTTCGGGTCAGACCCGACGCCGGCCCGAAGTATGGCCCGGCGCTTCTCAATGAGAGGGCGAAGCATCTCAATCTGCTTCTTGCGGACGTTCCATGCTTGCTTACGTTGCTTGTAGGAGAAGAGATTAAGCAAAGGGAGGTAATCGTCTATGCGCGGGTCCAGGGTCATCAAAACAAGCTTCATCATGTGATCAATCTTCTCGACGGTGTCTTCACTCATTTCAACTCCAAATGTCATAGACAATAGTATGCAAAACACAGCAAATCTTGCATGCTTCAAGACCAAAACGGTGCCGTTCTCATTCTCAGCTTCATTCTTAAGCCTCTCTACCAACCTATCCATAACGGCGTCCCTAACACCCTTGAAGTCTCTAAGCCTGGTAGAACTAAGCCCGTTCTGGACCATGTTCCGTCGCAACGACCTCCAAACCGGCCCGTGGTACGACGCATTGACGGTGAACTTGTCGCAGCTGAAGATGCGTCGGGTCGGGGTCTCGGGCGGTCGAGACGCGAACAGTTGGCCCTTGGCAATGAGGGCCTCGTAAGCAAGCTCTGCGTTGCTCACGATGATCATGGTGCGGGAGCCCATCTGCATGGTAAAGATGGGCCCGTACACGGGCCTCAGCTCCCGCACCACTTGAAAGAAGGGCTTCCCTGAGCTGGCAACCTGCAGCAGGTTGCCAACTACGGGCCAGCCCGGCGGGCCTGGAGGAAGTTGGAGCCGCGGCTTCCTAATTTTGGAGACAATGTAGGCGACGGTGGACACGAGGACCACCGCCGCCGAGACGAGAACGAGGTGGGTGTTTGAGGAGAGGGAATAATAAAGGTCCATCACTATGATGATATAGTAAAGAAGTGGAAGTGAAGTGGAGTGGGGTGGCAAAGAAAGAGTGTGGTTTAATAATGTGTTATTATGAAATAAAAATGGGCCAAACTTAGAACTTATAAGGGGAGAATGAGGAAGTTGGAAATATTAGTTGGAGGTTTGCAAATAATAAATGAATCCAACGATTAATGTGGCACGTTAAATGCATACAGCTGAGAAAAAGTTACTGCTAGTTTTGTTACATTTGTTACTTTTGGTATGGAGCATCGCATTTTAGGGTGTTATAGTCCAATTCATAATTCTTGTGACCATTTTTCACTCATAATTAGCCAATTAGGTGTAGAATTTCACCGATTTGTGCACTTCGGCAAGTATTGGTTTTGTGTTATCTCGATTTGTTTTCTTTGTTCTCAATAGATATGAATGAAAGGCAGTGACGCAGTGTATGTGTTTTACAGTTTTACTATATCATTGCTTGGACTTGCTCTGTATATGAGAAATAGAACAATTTTCGCACATATGGAACGAAGATATAGAGGTATCGTCAGGAAATATTCAGTTCGGCATTAGTCTTTTACATACCATGTAGAATGTCTTGCAACTGCAGTCTTATGAGTGCCATTAACCAGCAACATCATAGTTCTATGGATGTACACTTGAAAATTTGAAACAAGGGAGAACATCACTATTCAAGACATGGTCCTTTGAAGACTATATAGTCATAGAAAACATTAAGGTTTGGCTACCTAACTAAAGGGTGTTTAATATCAAAGTAAAGAGAATTTAGCCATACGCATGTATTATGACGCTTATTCATAGCAAACTGCTACATATGTCCCCTTGGTTTAACTTTTGATTTGAATTCTTTTTATATTCGGGTTTCAAACTAAAATTTAACAATCTAGAAGCACATAATGATATATATGCATGAAATCCTTTCCAACATGTCATTATAACTTTGATGCTAAAGTCTCAACCATCAACTTCTTTGCTTTAATATGGTTCTCTATCAGGCATTCAAGGATGGTCGATGATACCATGTCAACGATGCTAATTATAAAATTGTACTACCTTAGTGTAAGTGTGTAACTATTATGAAGGTTTTTTCCTATTAACAGCAAATGTCTCTCTGTAATGATATGGATGGATGTCGAAAGTCCCACTCTAGGAAGTGTCTACTTAACAGGAAACTCTACTTTGTAGTAGCATGAAATAGTGTTTCTTTAGTTGCTTAGACATTTAACCCCCATATATGTCGAATTACAGAGGAATCCTAAACAAGCAACTTCCTACATTTTATAGGATCCTATGAAGTATGCCCACATTGAGCAAAAGCAGGGTTACATAATAGAGGCGTTTCTCGTTGCTAGCCATGTTCTAGTTTTGCCGGTTACGAGACGGAAAATCCCTGTCAAAAGTCTTAACACCGAACATATGTAGAGACATGCAAGAAGTTCAAGTCGGCATATAAACCAGTTCATTTTAGACCAAATGTATTTAACATGTACTACAACGCTTAAAACAAGAGTACAACAATCAGCTGACGCACATTGTCCGCTGAGATATCTAAGCTGTAGGCGCTGTAACATCGCAGATATATGGTGCTCCATAATGTTTTCCCTCAGCTACATTGAGATAATTCCCACCGTCATAGTAATGTCGACTTCATCACACCCATCTACACTGCAGTTTCCTAATGAAAGCTACACCTGCTTCAGAGAGATTACATTGTCACACAAAAACCCAACGAATTGAACATCTTATAGAACAAAGAAAGGAGACCCGGAACTATACACCTGTGAAGACTTTACCTGTATGATAAGAAAGAACATCTAGTCGTCGAATCTAATCCTCTTTGGCACAGGCTGATCAGCACCCTCCTGAAACAAGAGAAGAACAATTGAAACAACATTCAAGTGACTGAAACCAATAGCAAATGATCAGCTGAAATTTATTCTAATCTCATCAACCAAGTGCTATTGACGGACTTATTTCAAAGGTAAATGAGTTGAAAATAAATCTCCAAGGGCTGTAAGAAACTAGTGTATTATACTCTAGCTAGTGACACACCAATAAATTGCTACCTCGGGCACTCAACACCCAATCTCTGTAAACAAAAAGCATAAAATCTGAAAATTTTACCAGGTTCACCCTTCCGTCACAAAATTTACAATCAGAAATGTAGTTTATGCCCGTCATATACACAGCAGGTGATAAGAAAACATTGTACTTGGAGAGCTGATGGCAAAGGCCCATTTGCACCAAGTAGTCTCTTGACTCTCTTTCATTTATCCACATAAGGTGACTTTCATCATCATATACAGTTACAAACAGTTCTGTGACATCACTCTTACTCCGAGCAACATGAATACTTAGAGTAACAAGCAAGTGTGTATACACACTATATACCCAATGGAAGTATCATGTACCCCAAGAAGAAGTGAGAACGGACTAATTAAGAACTCTTAAATTGGGAACAGTTTCACCCTCCAACAAAGTGTAACATCTGCAGTGACAAATAACCTCATTCATCATGTCAATTAAGCTCTTGTTATTACTTATCAGGAACCTAAACGCTTTTGAGTTTTTCCAAGTTTAATGCACCTATGTACCACTCACTAACTCACAGATCAGAGTTGTCCATTTAATGTTGCCTAGTGTCTACTTCGAATACTGGCCAAAAACAGAATGGCAAGATACTTAAATCCCAGGTCCTAGTTGTGATAGTCAGCTACGCAGCTGCACTTGAGTTGTTCCATAGCGGAATATAGTAAATCCATAGCAATTATCAGCTACGCAGCTGCACTTGAGTTGTTCCATAGCGGAATATAGTATATCCATTGCAATTATCAGCTACGCAGCATAGTAAATCTATATGAACAGTCTTGTATTAACAAAATACAGTATGCCTCTACACATCAATGAGAAGCAGGTACAAGTTTTCAAATTCCAAATGATCCTTCTTTTCAGAGTAAGGGATCGTGTGTGATACACCCTACACGGCCTTGAGCCAACTACTGAATTAGAAAATTTCACTACTTTATTTTGTGAAGAACTGTTGAAGTTGTGAAAGTAAGATTGTATAGGTAAATACTTTTAAAAGTACTTAGGTTGTGGAGTTCTATGCAAGACAGCTTTGACAACCCTTTTTTCAAATAGAGCTTTGTTGCAATACTGTGCTGCAAAGTGAGTCCAATGCCGTAGTATAGAAGAGCGCGCAGGTAAAAAAGAAAGAGATCATCAAACAAACTTCTAAAAGTTACTGTTTCAAATATCAGGATGCCCCATACCAAGCTCTCTTCACTACCCTTAATCGATCCTACATTCCCCCCCCCCTACCGTACCGCTACCCTACCTGCTGGCCAAAAAATTATGCAATTTTAATTGCTTCACTTCAGTCCACCAAGATGTGAGGAAGTGCATGGGCACTAAAGAGACAGAAAGCAAACTTAGTCGAACGTAGCGGTGGCAGAACAAAAATCAGATCCACACAGACAGTAATCAACATGATTTAGAGTTTTGTGGGATCTTACAATATCGGGAATTTCGTAATCAATTCCAGCAGCAGCTATTTTACTTCTTCGTTTTCTGTCCCGCTTCATGATTGTTTTCAGCAGTTTTTGATGCTCCTCCAGAGTTCTATCCTGCACAAGCTCATTACAATAAAATGAACACACTGCATGCCATGTGACTATGTACCAAACCACAATTCTTTTTCTGCATATTATACCTTGTTGTGTTTAAACATTTCAATCTTGAGAAAGTCAACAGGTTTCTTTTGTCGGGCATTTACACCTTTCCACCTACATCAAAGATAATACAGAATTCCTTAGCCTTAGCAAAGAAACAACCATAAATACAGAACTCATGCTAGACAGCATTATTTTGCAATTTTTATTTTTTTTTAACAATATTTTGCAAATTTTAGCACGAACAGAATATATCAGAAACGTTATTTTATTTGCCTGGAGTCTGAAGATGGATATGGAATTATGGATGCTCAAAAAAACTAATACACATGCAACTATGCAAGTACTAACACTCTTAACAGTCACCATTATCATCTTTTGACATCTTACTTTTGACTCAACCTGTGAACACATAAATTGTGCCCTGACAGCAGTGAAATATATACTTTCAATACCATAAAAACCCTACATAAAATCCAAAGTAAATACTTCTCCCATGAGGGAGATAAATGGGGAATAGATTCATCCAAGAAGGACATCTGCAGGCTTAAATTGCAATTTTTTTTTATTATTTTTTTTGTGAAATAAAGGCTTAAATTGCAATTGCTCATTATCAAATGCAGATTTTCTTTTTTGATAGGTAAATAAATAAAAGAAGAACACAACAATCAAGGGAGGACAGAAGCCCAACCACAGCCCACAAAAGGGGCCATCACCCTCTATAGCTAAAAAGCCCCTCTTCAACCCACAAATGCAGAAATGTATTGCTGAGGTACATTTGAAACCATGTAGCCAAATAATCAGACATCGTCAAATGAAATTGTAGATAGTGGCTTACAGTTTAGGATGGACACGCTCTGGGGGTATTAGATGAACTTGCAAGATATGCTCAAACATCAAGTAATTGTGCATAGAATCAGCAACGATTTTTGCAACCTGTAACAGTGGACACCAATGAAATTTTAAAGGAAAAACAGAGATATGAAGAGGGGGGGGGGGTCTAGAAGCTTGAGAGACTCATACCTCTGGATACTCGAACTCGATGAAACCATAATGCTTAGATTTCCCAGTCTGTTAAGCATCAAACAAATGAAAACACTATCAAACAAGCAGTACAAGTCGAATGATTTAAAATTACAAGCCCATCTCAACTACAATAGAGTGAACATGCTAAATTATTAAAAGCTACTAAAAACTACCAATCAAATAATCGCATCCCATTCAAGATGAATGACTCAGAACACAACGAGATTATTTAATCGAAATGATCTAATGATAGAGTCATAGTTACCATTTAGCAAATCATTTGAAGCCCAGGATACAATTCTCGCCCAAACAAGTGAGCAGAACAGCAACATGTATGAAACGGTTCTTGGTCAAACGATTAGTAATCAAGGTGGTTGTTTGTGTCAAATCCATATAACTTGAACAAATGAAAGCTCATATAAGAAGGTGGACACTCATGCGAAAGGATAAACAACTCTACAATCAACTACCCCCTCCCAAAGTACTAAACACATGTACAGCTGCAGAAATTATTAAAGTGACATCCAGTTAACTTAGAAAAACCGGAGCTTATACAAGGTATACAACTTAAGCTGTGCTTCCCCCTTTGATCATAAGAGGGAATCACGCAGAGGCAATTGCACTGACCGATAATAAGCACACACTTGACACTACCACCTCTGAAGTAAACGCACACGAAAAAAAAAGGTCCTATCTTTCTCCGAATCCCTACATACAGAGACATTAAAAAGGTCCGACAAATTACCCATAACCAAGTTGTTAACATTAGCTAAAACCCGACGATATTCCTCGAAAACCCTACCTATATAGGGTCGCAGACATATTACCGCCATAACCAACTTCTTAACAAATCGCTAAACCCCACGAGAATAAATATCACTTTAACAAACTACGACGGGCGAAAAACCAGCAATCAACATAACATCCAGAAACAAGCTCAACTCAAAAGCATACCAAAACTCACAAAAATTAGGGGCATATATCACCATGCGGAAATAGAATAGAATAAAAATCAAAATTAATTAAATTAGGCAAAGTAATCAGGAAGCAAAACAAACAAACCTTCTTGTTGCGCGCAATTTTCACTCTCAAAACAGTGCCAAATTGCTGAAAGAAACCTGTAGAAGAAGAAGTTACCCTAATTTTGTCAGACAAATGAAATTATATTCAGCAGATATTAGAGAGAAAGAGAGGGGAAAGTAGCAAACCTTCCATCTCTTCCTCGTAGAAACCATGAGGAATACGACCAATATACAAGACGGTAGCTTTATTGTTGAGTGAAGAAGAAGATTGAGATTGGGTTTGTCCTTTGGCTAACTTTCTTACTGGTCCGCCTTCTAGTGGTATCATCTCCATGGCCGGCGCCGCCATTACTACTGTTCGGTAATATGGAGAAGATGAAGAAGAGGAGCAGGGGTCGGCGTCTCAATTGGAAGGAAGAAGAGACTGCTAAACCTAACTCCCTTTGATATTTTTGCTGTATTTTGTATTTTCGTTCGTACGCCCAAGGCCCTAACGAACCTACTTAAGTCAAGCCCAATACCCGACTCGTACTCGGACCGGTCTATATGATTTAACTTGAAAAGTGATGGGGGATCGAATTTTAGGGGATAAAACTCGATAATGTATTGAGGTGCCCTTAATGGATGTAACTATGTAAGGGTTGGTTATCACGTGTGTGGACTACTTTGTGGCTCGGTAACAATCGTTGAGGTTAGTTTGTGTCTATGGTCAATTGGAAACCAGCTATGTGTTTTTTTTTTTTTTTGAACAATACGTGTTGTTTGCTTTAATGTATTGTCAAAACCCAAAAAGTTACCTCTAGAGATTCCCATAAATAATTGAGCCGTTTAATGCTGTGACGATTTTGGGTGAAACTTCTCATTAATTATTACTTCAGAACCGTATGTTTTGATCACCTCGCCATGTTTTTGAAATTAGAAATGTTCTCAAAATTTTAGCATGATAAGTATGGGAGTGCCATGATGGATGTGAGGGTTTGGTTCCCACAAGTAGTGTGTTTTATACCTCTCTGACACACATCACTCGTTGAGACTAACGCGTGTATTTCTTCGATTTGTATCATAGACATTTACATCTTTTATACTAGATAGTATCTTGTATGTCGCACGATCATGTTGTATGTTATTAGAGGTTCACCTATGAGTGTCTCACATTGTAAGAATAGAGAGAGTTGATATTATGTTTATAAACCAATGAGTTACTTCACCTATTGCCAATTGGTTTTATGATTAAACCTCTTTGGGTTTATGCTGTTGACTCTCTCTTTTCCTAGGGTGTGGCCCAAGCCCGATCGTGATTTAACATATATTTAGGTGGACGAAATTACTCGGGGTCCGTTCAGTCACTACCGTTTTCGTTTTTTGATTTTTTTTTTTTTTTTTGCGTAAAAAGTTTAGTTAAATAAGCTACAAAATTAACTTTAAATTGTTTGGTTCCATAATAGTCATATAGAAAATGAAAAATGATAACTAAAAATTGAAAACCACTTTTTCTGGTTTTAAAAACGGGACTTTGATTTTCAAAAAAACAAAACATTGAAAACAAAAACGATACCAAACAGGCCCTTTGAATGTTTCATATCTTAGTATGCATTGTTACGACTAATCAAGATAGAACTTGGTGAGCTGAATTTCTTTTGAAATTAGAGTGTGACTTTTAAATTATTAAATTAGTCTAATGTTCATTCACTTATGGCGTTGGGTTCTGCATAAACCTTGAGATTTGGGAGTGAAATGACACAGACTTTTAACTTATTTTGGCAAAAATTTGACTTATCAAAAACCATGTATCATATACTGTTTTTGACTTATTTTGTCAATTTTTTTTAACAAATTCATGTTTGCAAACTTGATCTACTCATAACAACGCTCTTTGCTACTCGAAAGTGCTCCATGGGAGTGCTCTGGACGGGTACGAGGGCCGGGGTTGATTGCTAGGTGTATTGGGTGCTTTATACCCTTCCTCCACAAGTACCTATTGAGGCTAGTATGTGTTATTTTGGAAGGTATGAAAAACCTTCTGTATGGGTTTGGCTTTTATATTTGTCAAAACCTATATTGTTGCCGGTTAGGACTCACACAAATATTTTAATCATGGGCCGAAATTTGGGAATTATAGTATTGGTGTTTGGCCAGTTTTGCTCATCTAGGTCATTTTTTCCACCCTGCGTATCCAGATGTTCAGTAAACACTATCAAAGACACTACGAGAGTGAATTTGAGGGACCAGTTCGACTATTCGGAGGATCCGTTAGGCATATTTGCTTTCCGTCCCCAATAAAGATTACTAGGTTAGTAGGTGTTTTTGACCATTTTGAGAAAGTGGTTTAAGTTGTTGACTCTCGTATTAGCCAAAACTTATAAGATCACCTTTATGGGCCCTTACACGTATTTGAGCTATTTTCCTTCAAAGCTACTTTGGCCAAAAAACCATTGGCAATCTAGTTTTATTTTGCCCCCCTCCTTTTTTAAAGCGGCCAAATTTCTTGAACTTCATTTTTCTTCTATCATTTGATTTAGTTTATACTTTCTTTTGGCTTCTGAATAATGTTAAAAAGGCGAAACAACAAATTTTCAACAGGCAATCTAAAATTTGCTTGTCTGTGTAAAAATAACTAATGGTCCCTTCTTGCACCCATCGATTTTTTTATCAACAAAAATGTTTGTCACCTTTTTTTTTGTTCTGATCTTAATTTGAATTCTTATACGGAGTAGTAACAAATAAATAAACCTCGGTTGAAAGAAGTATTTTTAATTTTGGGTATTTTTATGTAAATTTCATCTATCATCCAAACACTATTAGGTTAGCAAACCCTAGTTTTTTACTTTAGAATGACGTATTTAACACTAAACTCAAGCAAGGTAGTAAAATTTTAATAAATTTAAAATAAATTAGATAAATGATTTCCCAATTTTCAGAGTTCATGTGGTAATGTTTAGATTTAGATGTTAACTGTTTAAGTATCAAGTAGTGGGTAGCAAACATGGTACATTAGAAATCCTCAAATGCTAATACTTCTTAGTCAAAATGCTAAATGGTGGAGTACTTACTAAGAGCATGTTTGGCCAAATTTTTCGAAATCTGTTTCTATTTTTCATAATCAGTTTCTTTAAAAACTGTTTTTTGAAAAAATGATGAGTGTTTGGTTCAACATTCTACAAAAGCACTTTCATTTGTTACCGTAATCTTTTTTATATTTTTGTCAAATTAAAAATATCTCACAAAAGGAGTATTTTTAGAGAAATAGAAACAGAAACACCAATTTGGTGCTTCTGCTTTTGGGGGTCAAAATTTAGAAAAGTGCTTTTATTAAATAGTTTAGAACTTCTAAAAAACACTATGTTTGGACAAATTTATAATTTTTGGGAGTAAAAACACTTTGAAAAAGTAGGCCAAACACATACTAATACTACTTTTTTCTAGTACTCCGTATGAGTTAGAGAATCTAAAGTTTGCATGTTTAATTGCTTATCCTCAATCGTCGTATTGCTAACTTTAAACTACATTATAAACGATACTCCAAATATCTTCCTTTTACATAAACCTGTCTTCATTTATTATCATCATAAAAACCTAAAGTCATTTCAACTTCCACAAACATGCGTATCACATTTCACCAGAAACATCAAATTTCCGTGCAACAAAACATATACTCCTATTTCTCTCAGAATCACAATATAATCCTCGTATGCAAGTGTATAACCATATCCATACTCTCATAAAATCAAACTCCTAACTTTCAAGTATCATTTTTTGTAAATCTTGACTAATACAAAAGGGGCTCTTCACTAATTACTCCCCAAAAACTCACAAAAATCAAATGGATAAAAAGTGAATTAAAAAGGGGGGAGAATAATAATGATAAATTAAAGATTAGTGGAATAATGTAATGAAGGAAATAAATAAATAAACAATAAATAAAAAGGGAGAGGAGAGGAGAGGAGAGGAGAGGAGTAGTCCTAGTCGGAGTAGATTTGGTAAATTACATTGCATAATTCCTGGTATCCTCACACTCCACATTTCATGTTCCCCTAACACAACCAAATCAACACATCACCTCTTACGCACCAACCCATTCCCATACCCATTTTCTCTCTCCCAACAACAAAGCCGCCCTTCTCCTTCTTCCTTCTTCTTCACGCTTCTTTCTTTCCTCCACCCACCAACCCAACCCAACATACACAAACACAAACACAACATCAAAATATGTCCTTTCATCATTAGATTATAATAATATTATTATTTGATTTGATTTTGATTATTTTATTAAGTAGTAGAAGTCGTAAGTGATACGCTCTCCGGTGATGCTTGGAGCACTCTGCGCTCGCCCTCCGAAGCAGTGGATTCTCTCTCCTCACACATTCGCACTCCACCACCTTCACTCCCACCCACAGTTCCACCCGCTTTCCCCTCTCTCGCTCGATGCCGCCACCTCTGACGGCGGCGCGTCGTCTATATGGCGTATGATTATCCCCGCCGCTGCTGGCGGTGGTGACTGGCGTAGGGACCACCTTCGTCCTGCTGTACACGAGCAGAAAGGTGAGGGTTCTTGGAATGTCGCTTGGGATGCTCGCCCCGCGCGTTGGTTACACCGCCTTGACCTTACTTACCTTTTGTTCGGTGTTTGTTTGGTTCTCGCGCCTTTCGATTTACGCAACAACGACCCCGCCGTTAACGTCGTTAATCCCGAGGCGGTTACTTCTGACGGCGTCGACGGTGAGGAAGAGGAGAAGAAGGCTGAAATTCAAAATGACGCCGTCGACGGTGGCCGGTGGATGTGACGGTGGCGCAACCTCGTATAGGGTTACTGGTTTGTTAATCTCTCCCTTTTTTTTTTTTTAATTATTTATGATTTTGCCATTTTTAATATTGGAATTTATTAGTTATTTTGAGTATGATGATTAATATGATAATTTTGTCTTTATTTGAGTATTTATGGACTGGAATTAAGTGTTTGTTTTTATTACAATAACTTTTTGGTCAAGATTCTGATTGTATTGATTAGAGATAATCTTTCTCGGCAAGTTTGTTACATTAGCAACAGTAAGAAGAATTCAGTAGTAGAATGAGGATGAGTGAGTTTCGAGAGTGTATTCGGTAGATTGTGAGTTGCCATTGTTAATTTGTTCGGCCGAGGAGTAACAGTCGAAATTCGTGATCGAATTGTGATGATCATTGCTCATTCATTCATTTGGTGGCTGAGATCATTAGAACTAGTCAATTGTTTCACTTGGAGTAGGGGGTGGTGATCATAAGAAGCAATTCGACTTATTAGCTAACGAGTCTGGGACCTGATAGGAATATGGAGAAGGCTCGAAAATGAGGTCTTGTGGAGCTACGGAGTAGTACATTTTTGGTAATTCGAATGGAAATAGTGATATGTTGTACATCATTAGGGTTTTGGAGCTACAAACTAGCTAGCGGAGCATGGATAAGGCTCGGAAATGAGGTCATGTGGAGTTGTAGAGTAGAGTACATTTTTAGTATTTCGAATGAAAATAGTGTGATACATTACATCATTAGGGTTTTGGACGAGTGTGATGTAATACATTTTCTTTTGGGTGAATATTCTTCTATGTTCAATCTAATTATATAATCCAAGTAGTTCTATTTTGGAAGGTGATTTGTTGGAACTGTAGAATCGGTATGTACTTATGTAGTACGGTATTTGTAAGTAATGGGTTCTTATACAAATTGGATGTCACCTCTTTTGCTCGAATCTTCTATTATGGAATCCTTTGGTATTGTTTCCGATGCAAGGTTGATTTAATGCCTTAGTAACGCCCTCTTAACACTACATTGCATTGAAGGCACCTTCTTGTTTTGTTTGTTGTCCTAATAGAATCGGATTTGTGAATATACATCTTGTTTTGGTAAAATATTTCTCTGTCTAGGTTACATATCGAAGCCAACAGTGAAATGTTAAGGTGAATTTAAGGTGCCTGTTATGTTGTTCATTGATGATAGGTGTGCTAGCCGATGGTCGGTGTTTGTTCAGAGCAATAGCTCATGGGGAGTGCTTGCAAAGCGGGAAGGAGGCTCCTGATGAGAATCGTCAAAGAGAGCTTGCTGATGAACTGAGAGCTCAGGTGTGGGATAACTACTCATGTCAAACTAATTCCTTGCCTTTTGCACAAAAAAAAAAGTTGTCAGAAATTTCCTTGCCATGGAATATGTTACTCAATAATGTTATTTTTAAACTATTGCCATTGTAATAGCACTACTTCGACAGGTTGTTGATGAGCTCTTGAAGAGGCGCAAAGAGGTGGCAGCGTAAGTTTATTTTGAGAGGCTAAATGAGTCTCTATTCCCATTTTTTTCGTACTACTTGTAGATTATTACTTGTCCTCACTTGTATTGACTAGTGTTTGCCTCTTCTTAAAATCCAATCTAGTTTTATCGAGGAAGATTTCGATGCTTATGTGAAGCGGATACAACAACCGTACGTGTGGGGTGGAGAGCCTGAATTACTGATGGCTTCTCATGTTTTGAAGTGAGTTTTTAAGTTCTAATTGTATGCTATCTACTTCTACACTATCTATATATTTCTCGTTGCTTTAAAGTATTTGTTCCTTTTTGTGCCCTGCCTCTCAGGTATTGTCCCGTCCTTTGCTCACTACTCACTACTCTATGTACTATGTTCATGACAGGAAGCCGATATCAGTCTTCTCGAAAGATAGAACTACAGGTGATATGACGAAGACATCTGTTTACGGAGAAGAGTACAAGAACGAGAACGAGCCTCCAATACTTGTGCTGTTTCATGGGTATGGTCACTATGACCTTTTGGAGACTCCCTCCTGCTAGTATTGTTTATGACATCTTAGTGACTCCCTCCTGTTAGTGATTCAATCACATTTAGGAATAGGATACAAAGCTTCATTATTGAATAAAGATCAATTAATTGATATATTACCAAAATAATGTCACAACCCATTTTTTGTGTGGGAATATTCCGATCCTTTTAGGATCACTTTTGACACATCATGAATCACACATTACTTCATGTATCACACATAATTTCATGTATTATGTCCTTTGTTTTGTTTGTATGGTTAATTAGTTTATCTTTTGATACTTAATCTGCAAATGTGTGATTGGCTGATCAGATCTTTATGATTAAAACAAATGCTCAGAAATTAATAATTATCGCGTTTCTCGTTTCGGGGTTAGTTTCTATCCATTGCCAATAATTAATTTCCATTTCTCTCATGTGCATTGTTGATAACCTGTGGTGTACTCATACTAAACAAGCCGGCCCAATAGTAGCATTCTGGGTTAATCTAATCAAATTTTGTAGTTTGTACGAGCTTTGACAGAGCTCAACTAACTCCACCTCAAATGGACCGTCACACTCACAAATCCTGCGCAAGAGGTTTTTCTTGTATAGGATTGTTGATAATGCGACTTTCTTGTGATTCTGAGATGATTTGCTTTAAGTATAGGGTATTTGCCCCCCTAAAAGTTTGTAATGCTATATTAGGGCACTCAACTATCGGTTTATTACCCTACAAATCCACACCAAGAATTCGTTTATGGAAATTGAGATAGCGAGAATGAGATAGTGTCATTCAATGGTCCAATACTTAATTTCGTATTTCTATCTATCACGTGTTTCAAAGGAACTCTCTCTTTACAGAATTAATTAAAACATTAACCACTAGTTAAGCATACCGAAATGAGTAACGTAGAGTGACTTCTTCTTCTTCTTCTTCTTCTTCTTCTTCTTCTTCTTTTCCCTTTCTTTTTGGTGGTAAATGGTAATGAGTGACTTGTTATTGTCATAATCTCTTAAATATTGCAGTATGTAGCATCAATACAAACTTATTGAGCGATTTGAGAGCTTGAATTGAACTATAGTCTCTATTGAAAAACATTCAAGTGATCAACATTTCCCTTCTCTATTATATGTGTGTATATATATGGGTTTGCTTGTACACAAGATTGACTGAACAAGTCTTTACTTGACTGCCTTTGGTGGTTTACATTCGAGGGAAAAAGAATGATACCCCTTTTGTATACATTTTTAAGTTACAAACTTACATTTGAACAAGAGAACAAAGTTACCCAAAACAAAGAGTAAACAAAAAGCTACATTTTCTATATGTTGCTCTTCAGGAATAGGCAACAACAAAGGGTAAAAAAAGAGAGAAAATTTTGTGGTAAAGAATTGTGTAATAAAGAATGGCACTTATTCACATGCCCTGATGCAGTAATTTGGTAACGATCGGTGAAGGGCACCCTAAGAACTAGGGACGAATGTGCCAATGTACCCAACTCCGGCAATGAAGAAGGCAAAGGATTGTAGGAATAGGTATATGAAGTAACGCGTATGTCCATGATTATAATCGTAGCATCCACAGAAAAACAGGAATCCGCATACGATAAGCTCCAACATATTGAACCTACACAAGAGTGTATATATTCTCGTTAGTCACATGTACCAAGGATGCCTGAAAATCGACTGTAAAGTCGTGATACAACATTCAGAGAGTAAGAAAGATATAATTACCTTTCGCCAATTTTGCTAAGACGAGGTTTCTTGGAAGATTTAACTCCTAATTTGTTCTTAAGCGCGTCTCCTAATTTCTCAGTGACCACCCATTCATTCACTCTCCCGGCATCTAGGAGGCCTATGAATGTGGCTTTAGTCCTATGCAATGACATAACATTCTCGAACAGAATCCAGAAAACTACAAGATGGAGGGACCTGCAAAACATTTAAGTACAACTTGTTAATACCAATCGATCAATTATTAATGAATGAATGATACAGTAAGGAAGAAATTTAAAACTTCTTGATTACGCACGCATCTATAATTTTCTTCTTGATTGCTACTTAGTCAAATTTGACGTGCCAATTCCTTTCTTACTTAGAACTTGGAACTACTAGTTGTTGCAATAGAGCAATCTCAATTTAAGTGAGTTTAAATGCATGTGTATACGTATGCCTTAGGTGAACTTGACTAGTCGAACTACTAGTCGTCGTTGCTATTAAGTTAAGCAATCACTATTTAAGCGAGTTTAAATGAATTTTTAAGCTCACTGAACGTCCTATTTATATTCAGTCCGCGATTTATATGCAGATGTGGTAATGTGGAGTATACGTTAGGTGAAATGTACTCGTAAGTTGATAGAAGAGACAGGTACAAACCTCGGAGTTCCAACGGCGTTAAGAAGGGTAATAATGGTAGGAATATAGACAGAGCCCCATTTTGGTACTGAAACTTCAGGGACCAAAACGGTAGCAGGGAGAATAACACAGTAGAAGACGAATGTGACGATGTGGGCTACGATCTTTCTAACGAAGAAGAAGCTGTATATCACATGAACCTTCTTCCATAAGTTTACTTTCTGCCAAACACACACCAAACAATTTTGGGACCCAAAAGTTAGAAACTTAAACCCCAAATGTGTAATACTCTATAATAAATGTAATACTTTGAATCAAAAGAGTTGTGCTATAAAATCACAATAGACAGCTCACCTTATTTCTCATGATCTCTGTAACCATCTTCTTAAATAGATTAGCAGGTCCACAAGACCATCTGTGCTGCTGGTATCTGTATGCTTTGAAGGTACTTGGCAACTCATTTTTAACCTGTCATTACAAAAAGACGATCACAAGTTAATTACGTCGTATCATTTATATATGAGTAATATGACTTAGCAACTGAGTTAGCTGACATGTTGTTGTCGTAAATTTTGATGTACATACCTTGAGATCAGAGAGGTAAACGAACTTCCAACCCTTAAGACTGGCTCGGACAGCTAAGTCCATGTCCTCGACGGTAGTTCTATCCTTCCAACCACCAGCCTCATTGATAGCTTGTATCCTCCATACCCCAGCTGTCCCTGAATTCACCATTACATTTTAACATCAGTCTCTGTACACTATCCCAACTTGTCCCAACATATTTCATTACGTAATCCGTTTAATTTTACGTGCATTATCCAGTAACGCTATCTCATTTTCTAAAATCACGATTGTTTTTTAGTTTCGCATATTTACCGTTGAATCCGAAAAAGGCGTAGGTGGAAGAGCCAACTTCTTGCTCCACAGTGAAATGGTAGTCCAATGACATTTCTTGCATTCTTGTCATCAAACATTCGTCGGCGTTCACTGCAAACCAAAATAGAGAAATGTCACCAACCATTAGTTGTTGCCAAATTACTATCTTTAATTTAATTAAACAATGTCACAAGACTCTTCAGTCTTACTTTACATACGCTACTACAGTTTTAAACATTAGACGACGTTTAATAATCATCCAGTCACCCAAACACGCACACACGAAAATGACAGTGACATCGTTAACTAGTATTAGACGTACTACCTACTAATAATCAGTAATTACTGAACATTATTAATCAATTAAACATAAGATGATGATCATGATATTCACACAACATGCATTGAAATAATCATGTTTGAAAACGAGTAGAATAATTAGTGAGGTGTCATAAGTTATGTCTCAATATTTTCTTCTAAGTATTGACCCACCACAAGCATCGGACAAACATGCGTAATTGGTAAACTCCACCTAAGAAAGCGAAAGTCCACCTTTCTAAACCCCAAAATCTACGAACTCTTTGTCAAACGTTATTTTACTCGTATATTTTTTTGACACTAGTGTTTTGGACTTTATAATAAATTATTATTAAGCGAGTATAGATTAATCAAATCATTCATGTTATTGTTTACGCGTTGCTCTCAAACTTTAGTTTGTTCAAAGACTTTTATTCTAAAGGAAGTATTCAACTAACAATGTACAACAAAAAAGGTTAATCATCAGTCAATTAGAGCACATATTAAATCAAGGTTTATTAGGTGTAATCATGATCATAAAAATGCGATAATTAAGTCTCGGATGCACATGATTTTGATAATGAGAGTATATATATGATTAATTTGATGATTAGTCATTCTAAATATGTATTGGTTAACATAACAATAACTGGTGTGGTAAAGTTCGAATTTGACGTGTCTTAAATTCATATATACGACTACAACTGCTACAAGTAGTCTAATTAGAAACAATTGTGGAATACTCATATCTTTATAGCTGGCATATATACATGATTTTCTTATTGACTTTGAAAATGTCTGATGAACAGCCAAATGTTTAAGAATTACGACAAACCACTGTTTGAGACGCCATTAGAATAGAAGACTATGTTGACCAAAACTATGATCCATTTGGTTGGTCCTAAACAACAAAGAAGGGGAAGGGGGACCCTTCGAAAGTAAGAAATAAACCTACAAATAAAAGGAGCAAAAAGAAATAAAAGAAGAAAGCTAGCTAACATTGCCATTTGCCCATATAATACTATTACTATACAATCATTATTCTCCCTAAAATAAATGCACCAACCTAAACCCAAAAAAAAAAAAAAAAAAAAATTCACCACCGACAGTCTCAATTGCATGCAATTGTCACATCAAAGTAAGTGTACGTGAAAGTAGCCACAAAAGTGAATAGAAGTGGTTGTTATTACTAGCTACTTATTCCATGGTATACTACTAATACAATCAAAAGCTTCATTATTAATTAATTATCGTCAAATACGGTTGTAAGCTCGAAACATATCATTAACTTGCATACAATTATACTAATCACAGGGAATGTCTTGACCTAAATCGAACTCAAAATAACATCCTAAACTCGTGTTTCAGACGCGCATATATGTAAAGGTTAGAAATAACTTATTAGTCTCCATAAATAAATAAAAAACGTACCGAATTTCCATCTGGCTTGGACAAGACCGATTTTGGGGTTGTGGACAAGGAATGGAATAGTACGCCAAAGGTAATCAGGTTCAGGTTGGAAATCAGCATCGAAAATAGCGACGTAGTCACAAACTTGTACATAATCATGCTTCATTCCTTCTTTAAGTGCTCCTGCTTTGTACCCCTTTCTGTTTCCTCTAATCTCGTATTTTATGTTAATCCCTTTCCCTGCCCATCTGTTGCATTCCATTTCCACCATATTCTGTATATTTACCACACATTCATTCAATCATTCCCATTCCTTATTCAATTTTACCGCGCATGCATGAATCATTATATACTCGAAAAATATATGAAATTATAATGAACAGTCGACCAACCTTGATCATGGGGTCTGTTGAATCGTCTAGGACTTGGATGATAATTCTATCGGAAGGCCATGAAAGTCCACATGCAGCACCAATGGACATTTGATACACCTATAATTCGATCATGACCGGTTCCAAAAAAATACGCGTTCAGTATTATATAATGTAACGATAATTCTAGAGGTCTCTAATAAAAACGCACCACGAATAATAGAATTGGTAAGTGGTGTACTACTATACCTCTCGTTCGTTGAACATGGGAATTTGAACAAGCACCATTGGGTAATTAGAGTTACCGAGCTCCACGTCTTCTTTAATTGGTTCCCACTTATATCTTTTCTCAGGCTTCTTACAGAAGACTTTCACCAAGCAAATTACTACTCCCATGTAAACCCTTTCTACGAACATCATTAGTGACATTCCTAAGCAAATCACCACCAAGAATTTAAGCAATGGTACGATAAGGGGCGCTTTCGTGTGCTCCCATATCAACCCGATTTGGCCGTAGTTAAGGTCGTAACCATTTCCGTCTTGGAACAGCGTACTCGACCCACCCTCCATCTTAAACAAAACAATTTTACTTGACAATCAATGAATAAACGAATGAGCTAGCTAGCTAGCTAAAAAAGCTACTAGTGTATGTTTTGTGCTCTGTTAAAAGAGACTTAAGGAATAATAAACCCGGAAATTTATAGCATTCACGCTTGTGCTTTATTGTTATTACGAAGACGACCTTGCGAAAAGAGCACGTATGTAGTGGAACTCTGGGGTGATCAGAGCAAAAGACAGATCGAGGAGTAGTAGTAAGAATTTGTATTATGTTGGCTTGCTATTTAAGTTTGATGGAGTGGAAAAAAATATGTAATGTGTAAGAAAAAGTTGTAGGAAATGTCAGAACAAACTTGATAACTAGCAAAAAAAATGTGTATATGTGTACTAAAGTATATGAAAAATGTGCAAAAAAGAGCTTATGTTATGAATTGAGAGCAGCTTGTTGAGGCAGCAAAGTATGTAGAGAATATAAGTTTGCTTTAATTTGATGAAGAAATAAAAAGCTTAGGTTATATCAAGAGAGAGGAGAGACAAAATGAAGAAAGGTTTAATTTTTCTCTGCTCAACTCTCTTCTTGATGAAGTGGTGTTTTAATTTGTGTTGGAGAAGAAGGCTAGTTGTGCATGAATATATATATATTGGACCAACAAAAGATGAAATAATTGAGATTATTGGTATACTTTTTGGTTTAAGAGTCAAATTTAAGAAAACATGCAAACAAGAGAGTTAAAAAATTGATTTAATATTGTAGGAAGGAAAATGACTTGGAACCTGCAGTGGGAATAAGGCAGCATTTTTGCAAGAAAAAAAAAAACAAAAACTTTGGGGTCGGGGCCCCTCTTTGGTGGTGGTTGGGCAAGGATTCGGAACTTTCTTGTTCCTAATTAGTGTGATTTTTGTTGTATATATTAACATTATTATTAGTAGTAATAATTAAACTAGATTATAATCGGATTATGTCGTCTAGTAGTCATTAGACCTAACTACATGTATAATCCAATCGTATATTTCTCTACATAATTTAATCACTAATGTTTATAGTTAGAGACTTGTAAGTGGAAATGAAAAGAAATAGGTCTACACTCTTCACTCTATACTAGTCTACTTTACTTGTACACATACATTTCTTGATTATTAACCCTTTTCGATTTAGATAAGATGTATAGTGTAATTAGGCAAGCATGGGGTTTTAATGGTATATATTTTATTATTCTATGATGATGCTTTCTTAATTTCAAGTTTGACTTGATTCATGAAAACAAAATAACAAATTTAAGTGAACTTGTTTTAAAATGTTCAACAAAAAGGGTCCAAAAAAAAACATTCAAGAAAATGGGGTGTGCGTCGACATATTATCAGCATCTTTATAGAATCACTACCTTGCGTGGTGGTTCTATAGCGTGCTTAACAGTACTTAAAGTACATTGATGTGAAGTAGTGTGTACAATTTTATGCCAATCTCGATCATCACTACTATTTATTCAATTTCAACGAATAAGAAAAAAAGAAAGACTTTTATATATAAATGAACTTTGAAATACTTAATAGACTTCTTTTTTGAAGGAAATAGTCGGAATATACGGGCGAAAACCCTTTAATTTAGAGCTGGGAAAAAAAGGACTAATCTTCATATATGTAAATCTATTCTAAAAAAAAAATTAAATAGTCACGAATATTTTATACCTATGGGTTCAAAATTGTGTCGATTTGATGAAACACCTATACTAAGGTCCCGTTTGATAGGACTGCATCTTTCTGAACTGATCTGATCTGGATGATTCTGATCTGAACTGATCTGATCTGAATGATTCTGAACTGATCTGATCTGATCTGAATGTGTTGAAATTTTGATTGAATTTCAACGAATTAGTATCAGTTATGGACCGAATACATTGATAAAAATTTGAACATTTCTGAACTGATCTGATCTGATCTGAATGATTCTGAACTGATCTGATCTGAACTGAATGATTCTGAACTGATCTGATCTGATCTGAATGATTCTGAACTGATCTGAATTCTACTGCGAATAAGTCCTATCAAACAGGGCCTAAGTACTCATAATAGATATCTCGAATTTCTTTCACGAATCCACAAAAGTACGAACATAGAATAATGCTTAATTAACATTACACGCTAGTTGTAAGTTGTAACATGATAACAAATTATCTACCAAATTCGAACAATATATATACCACGTACAATAATTCATTCTTACCCAATATATAGATTATATCGAATGATAAATCTCCGTATGTAATTACATTGGCTCGGTGAATTTCTATTTACTATAGTAAGTTGACTAAATCCCAATATATTGTCCAAGGTAGTACACGATGTCAAGTGTTGAAAGCTTCCAATTGATAGATTAAAATATCCAAGAAAAAGGAAGACGGTGAATTACTATTTAGAAATTGCAAATTGGGTGAGTTTACTCGTTAAGACGGGAAAATGGAGTACATGTCTATATGTAAACTGGATTGCATGATAAAAACAGAAAGAATACATTGTGATTGGTGACAAACAAGTTTTAGAGATGGAACAAATTGACTTGAAATAAAATAACAAAAGGAAGACTAGATACAAAAAACAACAACTAGTTGGAAGCGTACTATTAACGTGACGAATTGTGGGTAAATGATGAGCAGGACATTCTCACACGTTTTTGACTTGATTTTTAGGGTACATACATACCCTTAGCTTCCTGGATGGCCTTTCTAATTTGATTATGAGAGGATTATTCCTCCACCAAAATACAAGAATGATATGACAATATTTTGTTGTATTTGGACTGCTGGCCATGGTGTTAGGCACAGCACCAGCCGTCATCAGCCGCCGCGGTGGCTTAACTAACTATCTTTTCCACTCCTACTCCTTACTACTATGAATAGTTATTATTACGTTAATTAATTTATTATTACGACACGTACGAATTGTGTAAACCTGACTGTGAAAATGGTGTCCACGGTCATATTATGAGTGTGTTAACCTATGAATACTTAGTTGACATGGACTAAACTAGCTTAATCAGAATATCTCGAGTTTGATTCTTGTAATTGAGTCATGCAAATCCAACCCGACCCGATTCGTTGACCCAAAAATCTAATTCCATACGACCCCGAAAATCGTGATCTACCAAACCCGATATGACCCGAATAGACATAACCCGATGATGACCCGACCCGAGTTGACCTAACCCGACAATGACCCGATAGTGATACCAACAATTGAAATTGATACCCATAGATAACCATTAGTAACTAAACGTGATTGTCACCAGACTCAAAACCGACCCGATTCGACACAAAATTTACCCAAAAGAACTGACCCACCTGTGTCGAACTATTATATGACCCAGTAGACCAGACCTGCTAACAACCGACCCGACATAGCCGACTTGAAACCAACCCAACGACCCATTTGCCACCCCTATTTGTAATTAGGGGTGTTATAAACTCGTTTTCCGAGATTTAATTCGAATGCGGACGGGGATTATAGGATAGTGATTAAACAGTACTATAGAACATTTAATATTTTTTGAGTGAAATTAATGGCTAAAAAGGACTTGAAGTTGTTAGTACAAACAAACAAGAAAAGGAGAGGATGCATCAGTTTGACCAAAGATGATGATTATTGTTCGGCGAGTTGTTGATTGAGCGAGTCAGATTATTGGAACCAAGAAGGTTAATGAAGCAAATGAAGACGCATGATCTAAACATACGACCCACGCTAACGATATTATTCTTATGCCAGTTCGACCCTTCTATTTCTTAATTAAACCGACACAAAAAAGCTTCCAAAATACCAACAACCCTTGAAACAAGTAATACTTTATAATTTGAACACGACCTTTCGAAAAAAATGAAAATAATATCAAGAATTATTATTATTTGTTATTATAAATTAGTACATTTGGAGGAGCTTTCTATCTTCCATAATCATCCCTTTCAATTATTTAGACAATTACAACTAGGTTGAAAAAACTACCACCTTTGAAATTGAAAGATAATGAAAGTTTGATGCATCAAACTATGATTCTAATACACTCCACAAGTTAGGCAAGGTTTAAAAGAGAAAGCTTTGACATTTTTCATGTGCTTAATTTATGCTTAATTGGAAGGTTAATTCCCATTCTAATTTTGTCTTTATAACATCGAAAGTAACATTTAGTCTTGCATTGTTCGAGTAACTAATTATGACTTATCGATCACCATCAAGCAAACATCCTTAGTAATCCAACATAACTCTCTCAAAAGACCAATCACAGGATTATATCGACGTATTCACTATTCAAGTGTGTTATTTTCCGCTCGTCTTTGCGAAATTACAGCAATGATAATAATTAGCAAGATTCCACTCTAGGAATCACCACTTTATCAAAGTTAGTAGTATTAGGCTAGCATGTAAAGGAAAAAATGCATATAAGTAGCAAAATAATAAAGCTAATAATAGTGTTAGTGTGATTATATATGATTAGCAAAGTAATAAGACAGCATTGCTAATTTACGTAGCTTTCCGACAGCATCTAATATTAACTCGGTTTATACCCAACAAATTGTTGTTCGGATCCGCTTTCGTTGGAAACTTTAAAGCAAATTTTTCTACTTCGGCGGCAGCGCAGGTTGTAATCCACGTGGAAATACTTCCTCAATCATACCATTCCTCGGATACGTCCACTTTAATTTAGCATGAAACAATTTAATTATTTCAGAATGTTTTTTTTTTTCTAATTTATGTGCCAATTTTATGTATAATAAATATAACTAATAATTAATAATAATACGGTAGTTTCATTGCTAATTATTGAAACCATGAGAACAGTCTGACAAGTATCAGAACAAGATCAACTGGACTCATCATTTCAAGTATACAAGAATTTGTCTTGTTTTTTGGTGTTTAGATTAATTTGTCAAACTTTCTCTCATTTAATTAGTTTCATGTATTGACTTCTTGCAAGACTTCAAATTTTGTAATAATATAATTGCGAATTTGAGATTCACGAAACAGAGAAAAAATTGTATTTCACAAAAAAAAAAACGAAGACATTTTGCGCCTTAGCTATGCAATTAACGATACAATTAATGTGAGGTTACTACATCAAGAATGGAAAGCCTAACATGGAAATAAAAGACAAAACAATGTTGCTTCTAATTTCCGGAGATTGGAAAATGGAAGATTTCATCTGGACGGTGTGATGGTTTAGTTTGACAGAGTACGAATGTTTAAGACTTGTCATGTGTAAAACAAAATGTAACCAATTCGTATTTGAATTAGACATTTTCATTAAGAAACAAAGAATTAGTCTAAGATTAGTCAATCAAGAACAGAGTAATAGCACTTCGACTAATGCAGACTCGCCAAGTATTTGTGGAAATTATAACATCACCAATAACGACATTACCTACCGTTTCAAAGATTTTCCACTCCCAACTTACGAAAAGGTAAGGGGCAGTCGAGCGTTTATAACTTATAACACAGTGTGAAAAGCATGTTGAGAATAATCAACTGCTACTTTACGATACGAGTTACTAGTACGCCGTATAAAACAACGAGATTTTGACAGAATTACCAAAAGAAAGAAAGAAATCTACAGCAGAGGAGTACGAGGTATTAAGGTTAGATATGGTGCAGTAAAAATGATAGAAAATTGTCGGACATTTCTGGTAGATAACTACTGTTTAATGGGGACTAGTAATGCTGAGAAGTGTGATTAGGTGAAACTTATAAGAAATGACTTTGTTAGTATTAGATGGTGACGGTCTAATTGCAAGTCCTACCGACGAATATTATGGGCTAAGAAATTATTATTAGTTCAATATTTTTTTCAAAGCCAAAGAACTTGTGTACATGGTTACGTACATTGGTAAACAAGCTCATATGAGCTGTGTTATTTCTGTAATACATACAGTTCTTATTCTTATTAGTCTTATATTTGACTATTTTTTTGAGTAAATTGGTCACTTTATTATAATTGACATCTACAGAGTACTTAGTAAGTAGTGTATATTCTAATTCTAATTCTAATGTCAATGTCTAAGCATGATGTCAACATGTAATAATTGAGAGATATTCATCTTCAAGATCCTACCTTCTGAAAGAGACTATCCAACTTCACACTTCTTGTCATTCAAGCATCTTTCTTAGACTTTCTCGTTGATTCTTGGTATAAACCTGGACTAAACCCGCTTTTAATCAGTTCCGAAATCAATTCATATATAGGTAGGATTGTTATCTTCTTTAGTATGCTTCTACATTTATGTTTACCAGCCATTAGGTGAAGCAAACCTTCATAAAGGTCTTAATTAGAGTAAGTCAAGTCATTACCAGATATTTGGGAGACCGCAAATTATATGGTACACCACGGTGTACCATGCCCATGGTGCACCTCCTCACAATAGAGGAGTAGGGACCACACTTAGAATAATTTAAATTATTCTAAGTGTGGTCCCTACTCCTCTATTGTGAGGAGGTGCACAATGCCGCACCGTGGTGCATGATATAAGCACTCGACAGGTGCCAAGCTTGAGGAGCTGAAATTACACGAGTTGCTCTTTTGAAGCAAGATAACCATTTAATGTATGTCCTGTAGGCACACAACGAAGCAAGATAACCATTTAATGTATGTATTCATGTCGAGCTAATACACGAGTTCCTATCAAGGCAAGACGATTTCTCTTAGGACGAAATGGTACATCAAGAAGCCAGAGGCCTCCGATAGATGATCGATAGGGGGGGGGGGGGTTCGAGTTATTAAAGCCGGGGATCTGAATAACAGCAAACATTGGAGTTGTACGATCAATGTCTCAAAACTAAATGGTCAATGATTATATAAACAAAACAGCTAAACAAGCAACATCCAAGTCAAATGGAGTAATGGAGACGCCTCCCAGCAACAACAATATCATTGGTACGGGCGTAGACTAAGACACAAGATATGGTAGTGTCAGTTAGACTCAATATCAAGTACACCAAGCCAACGTCATCAGTAGGTGCCACCACGGAAACATGACATCAAGTTGGGGTTCCAACTAAGATTTACCAACATGACACGTAATTGCGGCCACGAAATCAGAAGCCGGAATATCAAGTGCACCAGAGTACCGACTATCAACCCAAACTCACAGAGAATACTGACTTTGAAACAATGTGAATATGTGATTGCAAGTACTAAAAACTAAAATAAAATAAATAAAAAAGATCAAAACTCAAAAAGTCCACCTTATGCATGTGTGATGATCTTAAGAATGTACTACTCAAAAAACCCAACATGCGTAGACCACAAAAGTACCAGATCTGACATTTTTTGTCCCATACAATGTGTTCAAACAAATAAGGAGTACTAATATAATGAGACCAAATGTGACATCCTGAAACCCACCAAGTGAATCAATGAAGCAGCAAGAAAATGGGGAGCCCCAGTTACCGGTCTCCACTTCCAGAGATAACCAAGCACACCTACAACAGTGCAAACTAGCATGGTAGGACATAGATTTCCCTAGTTTATCCTCTTTCGACTTCGATTAGATAAAGTTAACCGCAAGCTTTCTGTAAATCCAAAGGTGCATATTAAATCAAACATTGAGATACCTCAGAATCATACCTTTGGATGATTTTCTTCCTCTAAATCCTCGACATTCATCAATGATGCAAAAGCCGTTTGTCTGTTGTGCCATCTAGAGACAATGTAACTGGTTCCGTAAGGATACTTTGTAATTTTACGGCATGTTTAGAGGAACGACTAGAGCAACCCTGGAAAAGAACTGTACGCGGATTTCCAGATATTGAATCTTTAATGCATTTCACTACACCAAGGCAATTAGAAAGCGAGTCCACGGCATCCACAACCTGAAAATGCACCAGAAGTTCTGAAAACATCAACGCCGAAGGCCA
The DNA here is from genome assembly GCA_963457585.1 of Spergularia bocconei. Taxonomy (NCBI): domain Eukaryota; kingdom Viridiplantae; phylum Streptophyta; class Magnoliopsida; order Caryophyllales; family Caryophyllaceae; genus Spergularia; species Spergularia bocconei. The sequence continues at coordinate 4,818,589 of OY734949.1, forward strand.
CAAATGGAAGGGGACCTCTGAAAGAGGTTGTATATATACAAGTGACAACATGAATAACACAAAAGGCTTGAGAAAATGAAGGATTCATATAACCAAAGATACGAATGGAAAGGTTCATCTCAAGAATGCTTGTTGATTAAGCCTTTCGTGGTTAGGTTATAGATAGTAACATGATATTTTTGAAGCAAGATTAAGACAATTATATAACTACAAACGGATTGAAACTACTTGGATCATCCTCCGTTTTCCCATCCCAATAGAGACACGAAAATCACAAAGAATGGTTCTGTTGAGCACATCAAGGCAAGCTTTACATCAGAAACAACATACATCTTCACCTCATCCTTGAGCTTCTTATTTTGTTCTAAACTCAATCATGCAACTGTTTCCCAGTCTATTCTATAATTCTAAAGTTAAAAGGAATGCTAAGGAGATGTACATGGCAACAATCAGATACCTATAAACTATGAAGAAAGACTCAAGAATTCCAAAATTCATTGAGGAGCTTAAAGTATCATTACCAGCAGGCCGACAGCAGATATGTCGATTGCCTTAAGTGAAACAAGCTTCCACAATCGTTCAGGTGTCGCAACAACAAATTCTGGATCACAGCTGTCCAGGCTGCAGAAAAATGACATTCCATAAGAAAACAGAGTCACGAGAATATATATCGTAGAATGCAACATATGGATCTAATGCCCAAAGCTACGAGAAAACAATTATTTCATATGCTCAGAATTGTACTTGTTTCAAAAGGATCATTTTGGAGAGACCACTTGGAGAAGAGACATCTGCCACAAAAGGCCAGCAGTGATCACATATGAACTTCTATAACTTTTCTACTGTCTAAGAAGCTTTTTGACAAAAACTAGGAAGTGCATTTTCAAGGTCTATAGGGAATAAAATGTCATGAAAAACCACATACATATCAACATATCAAAATTTAACCAAACACACACACACACAAACACAAAAAAAAGGGATCTGACTTCTGTAGATCGCAAGGAGTATAGAGATGCAACACATACCCATTAACTTGATGCTCTACTGAAGAGCCATCATGTAAACTCACTGTGTGTATCCCAAGAGCTTTTAAAGGCTTGAACACAGACCGAACCTAAAATAACAAAATAAAGTTAGATGTATATAGCAACTTTACTAATAGAAAAGAAGGATCAAATGAGAAATTTAAACTACCCCTAGAGAACCAAGGGAGTGATGCCCCTTTTTCTAGAAACAAACTTAGGCCTCACGTTAGCAAATATAAAGCCTAACGACAAATGGCTCTCAGAACGCAATCCTTGACTCTAACTTCTTTACAGAATCTTCTTGATAACTTCACTAATTAATGATATTAAGAAGCTAAAATGAACACACACTATGATATGAACAAACACTAGACTATTAAGAGATGACACAACAGCTACCAGTTGATGATACAGCCTCTAAACAGTAACAGGCGTGTCGCACCAAGTACTAACCTTGACTGCTCTCTCTTGTGATGGAACAAGATACAACAGGAATGGGCTGGGAGCTTCAAGATCACTTTCTTTCTGTACAATGCTGTCAGCTGCGGTGGAGGCAATCCAAGATATCTGTTGTACAGACGGAATAGTTTTACAGTTTTCTAATACGTCCTTCCCCACCGAATAGGACTTCCAAAACTCAAATCCCCACGAATTTGATATGAACGATTTCTCCTGCTCCTCAATTACACCATCCCCAACCAAAGAATCTTGAATTCTATTCAGGCAATTGAAAAGAAATTTGGATGGGCACCCAGTGTCTCCTGAGGATAGATCTTCCGAATCCCTTTCAACTGCGCCTTCTCCCATCTTCACATCCTTTGCCTTACTATCACCTTCCTTTACAGAACCCTTATTGTTTGCCTGAGGAAGCGGCTTCTTCGGCTTTTTCGCAGCAGTATCCTCTCTTCCACGCCTATCATTGAATGGATCCTCTGGCGTAGGAAGGCTAAAGCACATCCCCTAGAAAGTCAGAAGACAAAATTTAGCAAAGAAAATTGTATTGGCGCTAGAGTAAGCGATCACCCAAGCATCTTAAGCACTCATTCACAAATCCCACATGTTTTCAAGCATAAAGTGAAGATTAACACCCGAAAATCACCATTAGAACAGCAAATTCAACAGAAATACGCCCAATACGGAGTTAGAGTTAAATCCACATCCCGAATCACACCAACAATAGTTTTGGGGAAAAAAGGAAGGGCCAATCCCGAAGTCGATAAATACATTAACAACAACAATATCATTACCCCAGCGCCTTAAAAACTCCCGAAGTCGATAAATCTTACTCAATAATCGAACATTGACAACAACGAACTCCTCGAAATCGATTATCATCCTCTGATAATTCAATATCTCCTCCACACACATACACACACAACCCCCCCCCCCCCCCCCCGCCTCCTCACTACTCACAACTCACAAGAGACAACCTCATTATCCATTCTCCTCCATTTTTAGCTATCCTAGGAAACAAACAAAAAAAGGTCTCCAACGACAAACCCTAATTGCACTGTAAGCTAGAGCTGTTTAGCGTGTATGATAAGCTTTTAATTGCATATAAAATTACATGAAACTAAGTTCGATAATTAATTATTGATAAGCAAGAATAAGTTGGGAAGAGAGAAGACGAAGAAACCTGGCATTGGCGGCGCTTGCCGGTGTGGCGGCGCTTTTTGGCGGCAATAATAGCGGCGACGCGAGCGGAGACGGCGGCGGTAGGGTCTCTGTTATTCTTCTTGCGGATGGCCTTATTCCTCCTCTTCGCTTTCGCGTCTTCGCCTTTCACCATCTTTATTCTTTACTCTCTTCCTTCAATTCAACACAAGAGGAGGCCGCTGCTGGAGTTTGGAGAAGAGTCAATTTGACGTTTCGGGGGTTTTCAAGGGTTTAGGCTAAAAAGTAAAAACAATTTTAGGGTGAGATATTGCTATTTTATTTTTATTTTTTTTTAGGGTCGATTCGATGTTGCATTAATTCATTTGGGTAACGGAGTAAAGCCTTCGTATCGATTACATCAGATAGCCACACCAAAACAATACTCGTAGAGGAGTATTGTCTCATCAGACTTCCGAGACCGGCCCACTTAGCTAATCTATGAGTTACGATTTTGGATGACAGGTCTTACTTTTGGTGGAGAAAATGTTAATGAATTAGTCACAAAAATAAATAAATAAATAAATGTTCTAAGGGGCCGAAGATTACGGCTAGACCCTCCATCGAGAAAGAAATAAAAACATTACCACCTTGTGTTGATTGCATACACATCTCATTAAGCTTTTAAGTTTTTTTTTTATGACAAGAGTGGATGACAAGTGTTATGATTTATTTATAACTCGTGTATTGAGTCGGTTTCACACCAGTAAGTAGTAACAAAAACTACCAAAGTAATGTAAGAAAACTTTCCTATTTATGTATTGATTTCCTTTAACATGTTACTACTCCAAGAAGGGGTAGGACTAATTACTGGTTATGCTCCTCTATTAATAGGTCTATCCTTAAAACTCACCAAACATACAGATACCTGGAGAAATTGTAATTTGTAACTTGTAAGTTGTAAGAGCAGAGAGATAGGCAAAGATGAGTATTATTCAACAACAAGATCATGGAGCTCAGCTCACACGGCTAAGGCTCTTCCATTGGAACGACGACGTTGCGAGGAAAACCATCCCTCTAGGAGAAGGCTTGTTCATGTTTAACGCGACCCAAAAAAACCATGCGACAAAACATGAGAATCTATCACAGAACAAGAAAATCTACCACAAGTGTGACCTTGAACAACTTCACTACGGCAATTTCGAGGGGTTTGTGTATGAAATCGTGTCGGAATCGGGTTTGTTGGAGGATTACTCTAAAAAAGACGTACAAAATCTTGTCAAACAAATGAGTGACTACGTTCATAGTTTGTACACATTTCGCAATTACTTGAAGAATTATTCATGGGATAGTCCGAAACTCGTCTTTGTGGTCGATATCGATCTCTTTGAGGCTAGTGTTGATCAAGATGACTATTCTGAGGCCGAGACGGAGACTATTTCTTTTGAGCGTATGCCAGAAGAAATCATGTCTTATTTTCGCAACAATGATTATAGTGACATAACACCATCTGGTTGGGATTCTAGTGAACTAAGTGACTACCATGAGTTCAATATGTGTCACGGTGAGCCACCTATTGAACAACATGTTGCTTACGACTCCAATGACGACGATGATTTCTTAACCGATCATTTTCATGACGATGTCGTCTCTGAGGATGACACGGGTAATGATCACGATAATGATCATGATAATGAAAACGAGAAAATTTCTTTCTCCATAAGGTCATGGTTACAAGGAAACACAATGGAGAAGAGTATCATTCACGAGAAGATAAAATTGGTCGAAATTGAACCGATTGTGATGATAGAGAACAAGATTGAAGCAGGCAAAACCGAGTGTACAGAACAAGTTTTGTGCTCAATTTGCCTAGATATGATGTCAATTGATGAAGAGGAATTGGTCAGAATGATTCGTTGTAATCATCTGTTCCATAAGCATTGCATATTGGAATGGCTTCCTAAAAATCAGAATTGTCCATATTGTCGATCAAGCACTTTGGTTGACGTGTGACGAAACATGTAATAACTAGCTAATTCTCGGATTTGAATCCTCTGGAGTTGAAAAATAATTTTGCATTTTTTTCGTGCATTTAAAGATCCTCATTCTACAAAAAAAATAACTCTAAGGGATCCTCAGTCCTTTTTTGTACTTCGATACAAGTATCTAATCCCACACCCCCTAACCCGTTTGTTTTCTGATATCTATGTCGTAAATTGTACAAAATCAACACTTTGTATCACAACTCCTATCAATGCCAGAAAATTGACAACTTTTAACGCTGTTTTGGTAATTGGTGGTGTCCTGGCTGAGAAAGTAAATAATGGGAGAAAAGAATGAAGGCAAAAGGACGAACACCGATTCTATTCAATCAATCTACACTGAAACTGGTAAAAATGTTAATTTACAGTTACCTGCCAAGCTACCAAGTCGATGTACACTTTCCCTGCTAATCTGTCGAGCCATGTTTTACTTCTTTCCCCACTCCGCTCTGCCAGCCACGGGGAGAGAAACTGTAGATCAAAACTATATCGATTGCGACACCAAATTATAAACAAAACTAGCAGGAGCAATGGCTGCCTGCTGCTACAATCTTTCACACTATACATCCCAACCGTCCTTCCGCTGGTCAAATTCAGACTTCCTGTTCGACATGCTTCCATACAGCTCCGAAAATTTTGCCAGGCATTCACTCCTCTTTTGGTAATGCATATCTGTGTTCCGGCTAATAGCAGAACTTGAGAACTTGGATGTGTCAATTGCCCAAGCAGGCCTCACATATTCCACAGTTGCAGACGTGCTTGCGTTAGCATACAAGTAATTTAGCAGAACATCTTCGCAGTTAAAGAACTTGTCCACTACTGTCCTACCCACCTTCGCTTGTTCACTCCAATACCTCTGGAAAGCAAGCTGTCCATCCATGAAAGCTGCCCCAGTCAAAATCATGTTATACCCTTTATTTTGCCTGGCATACTTTTCTGCTCTATACTTGAGCGGACTTCCACCAACAAGACGAGGGTAATATCCCACAATCCGATCTGGGTGATCCCGCCATACTTTGAAGCCACGTTCTACGTCATCACATTTCATCATAATATCATCATCAAGTTCAAGCACAGCACGGGTTTTTATGAGAGGGTCAATGTTAAACCTATTATTGAGTGAGTTCAATTTCTCAACTCTAATCCTAACTGGGACAGCAGAATCAAATTCGCTTTGGTCAGGAGCTTTCCCTTTGTTCCAGACCACGACAATTTCTCTTACTGAAGAGCACCTTGAGTAGTGCTTAATGTACATCTTCAAGTTCCAGAGTCGGGCGTCATAAGTCATTGTCAACAAAGTAAACTGTGAATATTGACCATTCACAGGGTAGGGTTCCTCCGCACCATTTCCACCATAGATGTATGTGATCCCATTGCACATCAAAGCGACCCCTGAAATAAAAATTAGGAGGAGAGCCAGTTTGCCTGTGCAACTATTGGGTTTTATCCATGTCCGTAGAACAGTAGGAATTCTGTTCAAGCGGGTACAAATCCACCTAAGTTTTGTAGACAAGGCGTTCGGCCTTTCCCATGCTAGTAAAGTGTCACTTCTCTTCCTCAAGTTATGCGGGCACCAGTTGAGAGGGATGAAACACTTCACTGCTCCCATAAGAACACCCAATAACACGACAAGCGCTGCAACAGCTAAGATGTTAACACAGCCAAGAATAAACCGATTGGATGGGTCACCCGAAGGCACACGATCCCCATCCATAACCCCAATCCACTCCCCAGAACTGAGCTGCTGCGCATCAAGGTGATGATAGCGAACTCCATTCCAGGCATTGCGGCCCTTTTTGGATTCATGGAAGCCAGAAGGAACCTCAATCTCCTTGTATTCCTGCTCTGTAAGCACTTCAACCTTAAAGGTACGGATTCGTTTTCCATATGTTTCTCCACAGTCCTGCCCCACACGATAAAGGTTTCCATCATACACAAACGGTCTACCTCCATTCCGTGCTCCAAGGCTCTTGTCAACATTAAGGATAGGATTCTTCCTATGTGGTTTCCACGGCCCAAAAGGTGAGTCACTGTACCATATTTCGAGCTGTCCATTCTTGATAGCACCAAACCCTGTATGGTCGGAACCAAAAATCCAATATTTGGTCTCATGCTTGATGAGTAAAGCATCGACAAGTGGCTTGTTCACCAGGACTTTCTCAAGTTTCCACTGCAATGGAAAGCTGACAGCTCGATAAAGACGGAGTTCTCCTTTCTGACTACTCTCAGGCATCATATAGATCTGGCACAAAGAAAGAATAAAAAGTTAACAAATATCCTCACAAAAGCAGTAATCGTATCATTACACAATATCAAGTTTTTTTTTTTTTTTTTTTTTTTTTTACAGAGCAATATCAAGTTTGAATACAGAAACTTTGCAAAAATATGAATATGTATACATGATAGTATTTATGATTCTACACTTTTGATATTCAAATCTCAAGTGAGATGCTCAACAATAACAAACGGAAGATGCACTATGAAAATTCATAAGATCATCAAACCGGCTATTTAGGTGTACCAATCTGAACACTTGTACAGTTAAAGAACTCTTACCTCGCCATTGTAATTAAAAATATATGGGTATGAAAGATGCCAGTCCTCATCCAATGCTATACCCAATTGTTTCCATGTAGCTCCTTTGTCAGTGCTTTTTGAAACCCCAATGTCTCCTTGCATAGTTACTGAATTTTTCGTCTCATAGAATAAATAAAACACGTCATCCTGCATCGCAGAGTTGAAAACTGTTATACAACTACTGTGCCAATTCCTAAATCATAGTGTTTGACGACAATGCAAGGGACCCCAGTTTATGCTGAACAGTGAACTGTTATACAAATTAGAAGCTTGCATACGAAGAATTAGCAACACAAGCTTAAGCAGATCTAGTTAAAACACGGATAAGAAAGATAAGTCCTTGAGTTCCCATCAAGTTTCATGAGTGGCCCATGAAACCAATCCAAAAGGGACATCAGTTTATGCTGAAGAGTGAACACGGGGCATTTAAGGTTTCGAAATAAATAATCTACATAAGTTCCTCCAACCATGAGACTGGAGGCAACAGCAGCCATGTGGTAAGGTTAGTGGGAGGTTTACTACTTACCTCTTACATGAACACAAAATTTCTTTAGCAATGTAACTTTTATTTGAAGCACAAATACTGCCCTATTAAGGATTAACTGGATAAAAACTCAAGTTGACATTACCATGAAAAGACTATCGGAACCTGTTTTTCACGGCATAATGAGTTATCAGTCTTTCATTCAAAGCTAGACCAGATCAAGTTTTCTGCAACCCAAATTATTGTATAGCAAAATGGAAGCGTACGTCATTAAGGAGCTTTATGGTAATCGTAATGTCAAAGTTCTCTACATAGGCATCCCCAATTTCGAACTACTCTCTGTTACAGCCACTACCACCTACTCATTTCCTCGTACCAAAAAGGTGACAGTGCAAGTGCCCGATATGAGGTTTTCTACCTACCCATTTCCTCGTACCCAAACAAAAGAGGATGGTGATTTCAAAGTAGGAATCATGATCGCAATTTAAGAGATCCCGCTGACAATGAAGCAAATTCCCATCAAACAATGAGACGAAATGCACCAAATCACGACTCACAGGCACATGAAAAACCCAAATTAGCAGCAAATTCCATCCAACCATGAGTTGGACACTCATGACTCATGAGAAGTAACATTAACTTTGCCAATTATACAATTCATTCGTATAATTCCGTCTTTATTAAAAAAACTAAACGTGCAAAACTACTCCATATTTCTATAATAATACATGTTGATCCAAAATGGTGCATTATTGCGCATTTGAACAGCTTTAACAAAGTGATTTAGTATATAATCATATAGATTAAAAAAAAAACCACTTGCGCATTCGCAACGGCTACCTTTATCTTTACAGCAAGTTGGAACTAGGAAGAGGAACAAAAGACACCAGCCTGGCTTTGGTTCTTATGAATGGTTTTCAAAATAAAAAACATCATCATATTTGACTGTAAAGCTCCCCCAACATCACATGCCCCATAAACATACGCATCTCATCTCATCGTATCGCATTATTTATGTACAATTGTACATGTATGCATGTCTGTCTGTCTTCCCGTATGTATGAATGTATCGTATCTATCACGCATCATGTATTATGTATCATGTATCATGCATATGGCAGTAATAAAAAAGAAAAAAAAAGGGGGGGGACATACTTGGATGAAGAGAAAAGGGTCAGCAACAAAATTGCTAGGGTAGTCCGGCAATGTAGAGGCGGAGGCGCACGTGACGACCGGGTTCGAAACCGGCCACGCGGCACTCTTGTTCTTCCACACATCCTTCTGAATTAATCAATCAAACAAACAAACATTGACCCAATTTATTCAGTCAATTTCAAATTAATAAATTTAATTTTAGAAACAAATAAATAAATAAATTAGTACTAATTGATAAGAAGAAGCGCATACACACCGCTTCGATAGGAAGGAGAGAGAAAGGGGAGCTGCCATAGAAAACACCGATAGACCATGATCCCTCACCATCCACCTGGCATGCGGCGGCGGCGGCGGAGGAGGTGGAGGTAGGAATTGGCGTTGGTGCGAAATGGCTGAAGGCGAGCCACGCGTAAAGAGAGGCAATGGAGCCGAGGACAAGCAGCGCCGCTAAGAAGAATACGCCGCCGCCGCCGCGGAAAAGGTAAGGCCACCTGGCAGTGGTGGAATTAGGAGTAGTAGTGGTTTGAGTTGGAATTGGAATTGGATGCTCCATTTTTAATCTGGACCTGCTCCATTCGGTGGACCCGTTGCTGTTACTTAACACCACTCCCGTCGTCATGACAAACAAACAAACAAACAAAACACAGACAGGCAGACAGACAAACAACAGATCTCAGGCTCCGATGTTACTCATTCATAAAAACGTGAAGGTGAAGCCAAATAAATCTTCTCCTCCCACGCGGTGATAAACCCCAACAAAGAGAATAAGAGATATGAATGAATGACCAAATTAAATTCCTCTTCTTTTTTTTTTTCTGTTTTCTCTGTCTAATGGTTTTTTGGGGGTTTTGGGTTTTTTATTTTGGATTTGTTTGTTTGACTGAGAAAATCAAAATTAGAAAATGAAATAGGAGTGGAAATTTCTTATAAAGTTGCAAGTTTAATGAATGAATGATGATGTGTTTTTTGGTTTGGGTTGGTTTAGTCCAAGTCTTACTAGGCGACTAACGAGGAAGGAGACTATGATGATCCTCGCTCAACATTGTTGTTGTGAATGTTCCTTTCTTGAATTTTATATAGTACCTCTTCCAAATTTCCATATGTCCAAATGTTAGCCACCTTAACATACGTGATACATTCATCTCATTTGGTATGTTTCTGATTAACTCGGACTCTTAATTGTACTCCCTCCATTTCTTTAGATTGTTTACGTTTTATTTGAACATATGAGTTCAATTCAAACAACGTTGAAAAATTGGAGCGAGTCTTTAAAAAAATTAATAGTCATGCGAATCGGGGCAATATTTCTATGATTGGGAGAAAGTCTAGTACAGGAGACGTTTGTGATGTGGATTTCGGGCATTAGGAGTGGTTTTTTTCGCGATTTAAGACTCTCATACCACTTAATCAATTATTGGAATAGACAATAACTCACATGTGGGTTTTAGGAAGTGTTTCACATTGAAGAAATAGAAATGTGGAGAGTCTGGAGATCAGTTTGTAAGGTAGTCGATTACTATTTCTACTGCGAATTGGTTTAAATTGAACCACTTAACATGTCAGTTGGTCTTATACGATGAGACTAGTCTAGGCTTACGATGGTTATGACATAAACATGTGCCAAACTTGACTATTCTATATTGTTCCACAAATTGTAAGCTCATACCAAATTTGTACATTTCGTCTGAACTAGATTAGAAGAGCAAGTGTTACATTCAGTATGACGAGATAGAGCATATTGTGGTCAAATATTGTGCGTATTGCTCATGGTCGTCATTATGGATACTAATTAGTGGTTTCAACTCCTCTATTGCTCAAATTGATTTGTATTTGTGATTTGGTAACTTGTAACATAAGTTCATAAATTTGTTTGAGGACTTTAAATTTTACACCTATTGTGAAACATCTTAACAAATGTGCTTAATATAGCTTTTTCCTTCTTTTATAGTACATGATATTATCATCGATATTTCATGACCAAAATCGAGCCAAAAAGGAGTGGATCCAAGCAAAGTCTATTAGTCAATAACGATTGTGAAATGTGTATCTATGTTCAACATTTATGGAAGTGTTATATGTGTCATGTGACGTTTGAATAATGAAAGCAGCCCCTTGTATTTTCAAAAAAAAAAAAAAAAAAAAAAAAAAAAAAAAACTTGAAATGTTGTGATTTCCCGGCTCTTAATTCTTAAGATATAATCCGTAGTGTTGTAATTTCCCCCCAAATTCTTATGAAATACCTGAGTTTTTGCAATTCCCCTAAACACTTAGAGATCATTGTTAAGATTCACCCTGCCCAATAGTGATTTTGTCATAAATGCTTAAGAACGCCTAATATAATAAACCGAGATATTGTTATCTTTCACCTTAAATACTCACATAATATGTATTGTAAATGCATTGTTGCTATTCCTAAACATTCAAATCCAAACAACCCATAAAAAAAAAAATAACTTCCTTTGGCATCTCTTTTTTGATATTCATTTAATTCACATGAATTCCGCTCGGGCTACATCTAAATTCGATTTATGTCACAGACCTAATAATGGTGGATGAGTCTCCCAGCAAGGATTTCTGCATATCGTAGAGCTTGAACACAAGACCTCCTTAAACTAATTCAACTCCCTCACCAATCAATCGAACCCTTTACATGTATATTCACTCGACAAAATGAGATTTGAACTATAGTCAACTTTCTCGATTACTAACTTCTAAACTAAGCAACTCTCCCAATCATTCCCTCGCCGTTTCTTACGAAGATACTTTTCTATAAATTGAGATTGTATTAACATTACATACGTATCAATAAGTTGAAAATTTGAAATTATATCCCCGTAAATCCGTAATAAAAAAAAAAAAACGAGTTATATATTGATCGGTCAACCAAAAGAAAAAAAAAAAGATAGAAATGTGGAATGTGAAATGTGAAATGTGAAATGTAAAATTGTGATCCCAAATGCGAAATGAAGCAAAGTGATGAGATGAGCAAAGCAGCAACTAATAACCAGAGTCAGACCCTCACTCTCTCTCTCTCTCCTCTTCGTCTTCTTCTTTACTCCTCTTTTTATCCATTTTCTCCACATCAATCCAATTCAAAATATTCAATCAAATGAATAAAATCAATCAGCAGCTAACTTAACAATCACTCAACAAACACAAATCACAATCTAATCCGATCACACAAATTAAGAAGAAAATGTTCAAATTGCAGAAGCACAAATCTCACCTTAAATCCAGAGGAGATAATCATAATCATAATCACAATAATAATAATAATAATAATGATAATAAGCTCGATTTCAAGTTCTCCGACTTCCACGCTATCAAGGTCACACCTCTTTTCTTTTCTCTCTTGATCATTCTGCATTATTTTGTTTTATACTGATTTATTTAATTGCATTATTATTGTTGCGATTAGTATGTTCGTGTTTAATCGTCGTTTCAAATGTATTATGGTTGTTAAACGACAATGTAGATTGTATAATAGTAGAAATGAAGAACGTAGCGTATGCTGAAAGTTTCAAGTTTATTGATGGCGCAGGTGCCGAAAGGTTGGGATAAATTGTTTGTGTATTTAGTCTCAGTTGAAACTGGAAAGACTGTTGTTAAATCAGGAAAGACTTCTGTTAGGAATGGAACTTGTGGTTGGACCGAGACGTTTTGCGAAACGTTATGTTTTTCCGAGGAGAATCAAGAGGCCAATCAGCTTGGTGGTTGCTTGTGCAAGTTTGTCGTTGCCATGGTTCGCGCCCGATTTTATCCCTGTTGTTTATTTATTCTTTGTTTACTGGTTCGTGTTTGTTAATAGGTTTGTAATGTGTGTGTATATATGCTCGGTTTTAGGGTTCATCTCGGTCTGGGATACTTGGAGAGGTTACTGTTGATTTGGTTAATTACGCGAGTTCAAGAACTACCACTCCTCTCTCGTTGCCATTGAAAAAGTGCCAATACGGTACCTCATTGCAAGTAAGCAGTCTTACTCAAAGTTGGTGGCATGTTTTTCGATTTAAGGGCATTCGTCTAAGTTTTAGATTCTTGACTTTAATCTAATTAGTATCGTACTCTTTGTGTTTCGTGGTAGAAGTATTTGTTTGATGGCTAACCTGAATTAGTTTTGCCTTGCATTCTCTTGTAGAGTATGAGAATATAGATTCTCTTGTAAAGTATGTGAATAGAAATTCTCAAAAGTGTAATGTATCTCAAATAGGGTACTCTTGATAATTCTTTTTCCCAATCCGAGAGCTTCTCTTCAGTACATGATTGAACCCCTAATGGTCTACTGGTCTCGACTCTTGACACATGATTACCTTTTCTCACTTCTTACTGTCCACTTTGTTAAAACACTATCCCACAGAAGACACATTGATTTGGACTTATCAATCACTGTTTTGCTCTTGGATCAACACATTACACATTTGATATAATCATGCAACAACAACAACAACAACCAAGCCTTATTCCCAAAATAATTTGGGGTCGGCTAACATGAGTCATCATCTAGTAACCATCTTGTGTATGCCATAACACTTCAAAAGCGTTATGAACAATTTAGGAATACTGAAACACTTTCAAAAGGAGTTTTAGAAATCCCTCAAAATAAATAAAAAAAGTTTGAAAAATAGTGAAAAACATATGAATACCATCAGTCTTCCCATTTAAGCTCCTCCCCCCTCTCTCTCGTGTGTACTCTGGTGTGTGTTGGTCTTCTGGTAATCACCTACTCATCATTTGAGGATTGATATAAATTTCTGGTTGTTTTGCAGCTCAAAGTTCAGTGCCTGACACCTAAGTTGAAATACAGGTTTGCCCACTGATTGGGATATATGTATGTCTTTTTCTTTCAAACTCTCTTCTGTTTCAGCGTTTATAATTCTATGATGTGTGTTATTGACAGGGATGCGCAAAGAAAAGAGGCAAATACAGATGCTGAGTGTGGAAGTTCAGATCATGATGACACGGATTCGAATGAAGAGTTCTAGTTCATAACTCGGCTTTTAAGATAAAAATCTTGGGGTGTTAGTCCAAATCTTCTGCTTTGGGGGTTTAAGTTGAAAACTTCTATCAAATGTTGGTCTTGATGAGAGTGTTAGTTCATCTATATTTTTAATTTCTTAACTTCTGTTTTCGACCACATTACTGGACTATTCGGTACGAGATACTAATTTAGGTTGTACAAAGCGTGTCGCGGATTTGGTTAAATCGAGTAGCTCAATCCGACTTGAAAGAGTTCAATTTAAGTCTATTAGACTCAATTGGTAGCTCAAATTAGTAGAGCATCGTGCTATGATATGATGCGATATATATGGAATCCGATGAACCCACACCCCGACTAGTTTTACCAAAACAAAATTGGAAAAGGACGCACCAAATATTACAAGAACAAGAAATTGAGTTCGTATCATGTACTCCGTAATAAGAAATGGGCCAGAGTCGAGGCCAATAATACTCGGTTGAGCTAAAACTAAAATGTATTAGTATCGCAAAAAAAATGTAGGAATACCAGTACGACGGTAGAAAGGTTTGTGCTTATAATTTACATGATGCTACAAGCAGAATATTCCTCCTGATCTCTATAGTAATAACGTTCGACTTGCGGCCACCCTGATGAGGTGGTGGAAGGTGGTGGAAGTAACAACGGCTGTTGGATTTGCACAAGGGAATTGTCCTCGCCGCTAGGTGATGGTGGTGGAAGCAACAATGGTTGTGGTTGGTAATTGTAAGAGTAAGACGTTATTGGATAGGTGGTGGTTTTGTCGTCGGAATAAAAAGGATGCCTTAGAAAAGCATACTTAGGATTGCAACATTTTACTTCCTTAGCGTCACACCATTTACAGCCATCTCGGTGCGTCGGGTCAGGGCCAGCAAAGATGTCCTGCACTTCGTTACCCGGACTCACATAGTAAAACTTGTCAATACGAAATCTTGATGTTGAAGTACTTTCGGCCTGGACCTTCATACTTGGTTGTAGTATCCCAGTCATTTTATTCTCATCCCGATTTTTTCCTCATCATATCTTTCGTCTCGGACCACAACTACGCAAAACAAAAAAATCAATCATTCATTCCCAATTAATTTACAAGCTTCCCATCAGAAAGAAAAGAAATATACAAGGGATATATATACATACCGGCGAATGTGTTCAATAGTTTTTGATAATCATATAGCCAATTACTGTTAGTATCTACAGTCACAATTACGGCCTATAACAAATGAAATCAATTCAAATCACATTAGCAACACAAATTCAAAAGTTCGTTATAATAATAAAAAAAAAAACGAGTAGCGTTATTTCTCACCGCGTTTGGTTTTGCTTCTGGATCGACAGGAACATAAGGAACATTAGCCCATCCACTCTCCCTTCTCTTCCAATTACGACACCCTAGTAATTTCATATTTTTTACTATGGTCTTGAAAGGTGATTAGGTTGTGTAACATGAGAGTTAATTTTTTCAATAAAATGCCGTTTATATAGTTTTGATGGATCCATTACAGGTAACATAAATATATGGATTGTTAGTAAAAGATTGTGTTGCTGAGAATACAAAAATGAATATTAGAGAACATAAATATATGGATCCATTACAGGTAACATTTCGGTTTATTACCTGTTATATATAAGATTCTGCCAAGACAAATTTTAGAGAACTTCCTAATGTGCCGTCATTAAATAAAGCATGCGAGACAAACTGGAGTAATTTCCCATTTTGGCGAATATTTCACACACATATTTGACGAACGAAATTTCAGGGATAGTGAAGAGCTATTCGTCGCCCTAGTTTTACTTCTATCGCCCAATTTCTTACAACTTTTTCCAATTTTGCCCTTCTTGCAATAAATCACGTAGACCATACAGTATTTTATTTCTTTAGGTTTCCATTCCCTCAAGATATATACTCTACATTAGTTTTACAGCCACCTATGCACCACCATTGTTCTCACATTGTAACTCTGATCTCATTGCTATTGGCCGATTGCACTAATAATTTCAACAAATAATCTCAACGGTATAGTACGAAAACAACATGTAGGTTCATTCCGCGTTCGTATCACGTTCTTTTACAAATCTGTGACTCTCACACTTGTGTCGATCAGACAAAAAGATCATCTACATATCATCATTTTTGCAAGAGATGTAGGAAATGACAAGGAGTATAGGATTATCAATGAGGATCATTACTGTACCTTGTTGTTCTAATCGTTAATCAACATAAGATAATTTCATTTCTTATGATATAATTGCTCTTAATTGCCTATACTACTGGCGCGGTTCCGTCAACATTGACGTTGGCCTGCTATCTGTTCGTAGTCGGCAAGTTTAGGTGAGATATCAAAAATGATGTTGAGAGATTGAGTGAGTTTTGTTCTTATGAAATTGGATGGAGTGAGTTGGGGGCGGGGAAACGGGAATGAGTTTAATTAGTGTTGGGAATTAGATTTAATGTCTGATGATATCATAGATCTTTAAATTTAACGGGGCCATTTTGGTAATATGGTGGGCGATAATAGTAAAATGGCGGGCGACAAATAACACATCTCCAACATGCCTTAGCTTATATCACATGCATGGCGTATAGGGGAGGCGCTTGGCCGTGCCAGTTTCACAAACAAATAAAAAAAACTTTTTACAGTAGCTTGTATCACTAGAGAAGATCTAGGCAGTTTCCAGGCAGGATACGGGATTCCGGTACTCGGCTTTCAGAGCATGAAGACCACCTAATACAGCACACAAGGCCACTTTCACTTCTATGTAATGATACCTTCGTTTAAAATTAACAAAACTGATTGACAAGGAGAGGTGAATGGAGATAGAAACTTTCATTAGTGAACTGAACTGACACGATGTCACCTCCAAAATTCAAATTTGCCCAGTTCCAAGGGGTTGCCTTGAGGTATCACCGGAAGCCCATGCTTCATAATCCTTAACAAGCTGACCAGACCAAAAAGCAACTGCAGTTAGCCAGAGAAGCAAGAAAGCCATGCACAATAATAAACTACTGACAACAACCTCACAACTCATGGCTATGAAGATGAATGCATAATATACAGTATTAATCAAATTCATAACAGATGTCATCGATCCAAGCACTCTATGACTCAAAGAGTGCACCAAAAGGAGAGACACTTCCCGCATCCATGACCAATACTGAAACAGCAGCACCCCCCGCTGCATTCCCCCTCCCTTCCTTCCCTAGATAATCATTTTGTTCTAGTGTACAAATGGCTTGATTGGTACGTAACCTCAAATATGAGCAGGATCAAGATAGGAAGATATGACTGTTCTAAACTTCTAACTATAAGCCTGGTGAATGCAATTGCCTCATAAGTCATAACTCTTGGGACTTATTTTAAGTTGTCCGTGTGATGGCAGTACCTATAGGTACTCCAAGGCTGTGTGATACGGAGACTAGTGGCCAGTTGGCCACTTATCTAACAAGGAAAATATTCTACGTCAATAATGTAGAGCCAAATGGCCAATCACCCTTGGAGACCTATATGCAGCATTTTCAAAGCCCTCGTAAATAGGAGCTTCTACGGCATGCCACACAGCGAAAATTAAGTGAGCTTCACTGACACTTGGGCAGTGACTTCTTCAAATCTCTAATGTCTAAGCTAGCAATCAGTTTCACCTTACAGCATTACATGGCACCACCCGCAAATTAGCCACCAACTTTTTACCACCGCCCCTTTTGAAAGGAACTTTGGGTGTGTTATCTCCCCTTATACAGCATAAGAATAATACAATCTTCAAATTACCTCCATTGACTCATAAGTGCCTCACCTTCCATTCATGACCAAAACAAATAGTGCACACAACTCCTGATCCCACGAAAATCAGAAGACCAGGATTTGGGACAATAAATACGTAATTGCCTAAAACGATGTGGCTGAATCCAGAATAGATCATTTTTCAGAAGACAAAAGAAAAAAAGTAAAAGAAAAGTATAAATGAAACTATCAAAGATAAGGATTTGTGATCTCTCCATTAGGCAACTAATTCAGGTGGTCGAATAAGAGGTTCACAAAGTCACACTCACTCTCTAATCAAAACGATTAAGTCCAATCCCCGTTCACATTTTAGAATCCGTATAGCTTATATTGGTTGAACCAACATGTCAAATAAATTCAAAAATCGTTGAACCTTTTATGATAAGCATTGATGTGTCATCTTTTTATTCTCTTTCAACTTGTCAAAAGTTTCTTTCTTATACTTTGAACATATCGCGCATGTGTTTGCCAACCCATAGAGAAAACCAAACCCCTTTCCTTTCCTTCCCCTCAAGCCGTTACATGTACAAAGATCATAGTACAATCCTAACTTATCCCGAGGAGGCAGCAACAACAACTACCGGTAGGCTATGAGCGTTAGAGGCTCTCAATTCTCAAATCTACGAAAGATAGATTCTACAAAATATAAGAAGAAAAGCAGAATGGATGAATAGATTAAGAAACCTGTTGCATAAAACGAGGAAGCATAATCCCAAGTATCTGTTCAAGCACTCGAGTCCCACTTGATTCAATCATTTCACGAGGAATGGCCCGAAACGGGAAAGGCACTTCAATTGTCACCTGAAAATTAAATTTCTAAATTTTAATCGGAGGGGTACAACTCCGTATAGGGAGTGGGACACAAGAACTGGACACAGGATGAAGCAAAACCTCGATAACAGCATCAGAAGTAAGGTGTTGGGTGGTAAGAGTAGCGTCAGGCTCACAAGTGATAAGATTGACCATAGAAGCTGCATTCATTCATTTATCATTCCCATATCAATAATGTGTAAATGGGGAGTCCTGAAAGAACATTATTGACGACTCAATTGCGGCGAAATAGGACAAATAACAAAACTTGTATGTGAGAGACGCAATTGGGGGAAATTATACCTTGGAACTTTTGATTCTGAGCAACGACGATGGGGGAGCCCTCCAATTGGCAGGAGAGGAGGTTGATGCAAGTGCCGAGAGGGTGGGGGTTTACGCGGACGAGAAGAACGGGGCAAACCTCGAAAGAGAAGAATTTGAAGCGGTATACTGAGCATCGGAAAGTGTCATCGTCAAGCCTCTCTATCCTCTCCGCGTCCAACACCGAGTATTGACTTGCCGGCAACTTCATGTACTCCACTGCACTTTCTCTCTTATTAATTAATTTAATCAATTAAATTGAAAATGGAAATTAACAATATAAAAAGGAGAGGGAATAGAGAGTATTACGAAGAGGGCGGTGTTGCTGGACGGTGACAGGGAGGGTCTCACGGCGGCGTGCGACGAAGTGAGCTTTGGGGGTGTCGGAGCTCATCATCTTTACTCGTCCGGAGTTCTGGGGTTTGCGTCTGATACTTGTTGAAGAAGCTTTGATCTTCAGTACTGTGGAATGCTGTGCTAAGCTCGCCATTGTTTTTGTGTTTTTTTTGTTGCTTGAGGTTCAGATTTTGGGTCCGAGGAGAGAATATAGATGAGGTGAGGTCTTCAGTTTTCAACACCTGATGACGTCCCCTTCACATCTTCGACACCACTCGCTTGAGTTACTTACTTACCTAGTTACCTTTTAGTACGAGTTACGGTTCCATGTAGTAGCACCAAAATGGATATGAATATGAGCGGTCACAACTCACAACTCACATGTAATAACATCTAAACATATATGAATATGAAGAAAACTTGAGTTATTCGCTTCTTATACGAGTTACGGCTACATGTAGTAACACTGAAACGAATACGGAGTATACGCATATGAGAAATGGTAAGTACAATGGTGCTACTTTGGTTTTTGATCAGGTAATGTGACTATATAAGAAAAAACTTTGTAATTGAAATTGGAATCATGCTAACCCATTAGATTTGGATGGAGAATAGCATGAGTTAGTCATTAGCACTATTGAATTTGTCAAACTTGCAATATCTTAACCAAATACCTTATTTCGAGATTACCACGTCTTTTCAACCGAATGTTTAAACTCAGGTTAGTGATAGCTTCACCAAGTGAGCTACCACATTTGCGGGGTTTTTTTTTTCTTACTCTATCTCATGGTTCTCATGATTGTGAGATTTTGTACGATTAGTGTGCAACTCCATATTTATCGCTCCCAAAATAATAAAATAAATAAAATAATGATTAGAATAAAGGAAGTATCCCAATAGAAGAAGGGAGAGAAAGTAGAGAGTTTGCCCTCCACCACCCAAACCCCCCTCTCAAAGGCGAAAACCCCTTCCTCATAGGAGTCTGGTCGTCGGTAATATCTTCTTCTATACGCCTCCTGTTCCAGTTAACGCGGCTCATTAATACCATCACCGGTAACACAAACAGGCGGAGAAGAAGAAAAAGCATATTCCAGCGCTGTACAAATTGGAATGCGCTAACATTCTTCTTCCATTAATTCATTGTTGCGTAACAAACAAGGAAGAAGAAGAGCAGCGCGATGGAGTCCCCAGAAGAGACCTACATTTCCTCCCCTAAGCGATCTGTGGACCCCAATTCCGGTCCGTTTTCCCCTATTTTTTCACCTTTTTTTTAATCTAAGGATCTATCTTATCTGCTCGCTTCACCCTTACTCTTTTATCTCCTTTTATTTATATTTAATATTTTTCGATTGCTTATTAATTCTACCGTTATTTACTTTGATTATCATTGTGTTATGATCGTGAATGTTTTTTTTTTGTTTGTTTGTTTGGAATTTTGGATGTGAAATCGTCATTATTAGGGTTCTTCGTTTTCCAATGTTAATGTTTATCATGTTGCGAGAATTTTCGATGATAAATTGTCGGTAATGAGGTTAATTTGAGCTTGATATTGTTTCGGTATCGACTCTCGGCCTCTAAATTTGGTTATTCAGCTTATTAGTTGTAGCAAACTTCAGTTAAAAGATTCCGGAAATTGGCTACAGATTGGTTACATTAACACTGATGAGTCTTAAAAGGGAAGAAAAGAACCCGAGCGGTTGTGTGAACGAGCTTATCATGTAGCCTAAAAGCCGTGTCTTTATAAAACGATGGTCAATGTGGATACATGTATATATATAGCGATGCATTTAAGTGCCTCTCGAGTGGAAGAATATATTGTTGCACTGTATGAACTAGTACAAAGATAGAGCAATGTCAAAGCTACATGACTAACTGCTTGACAACTCTTAACCAACCTATGGTAATTTGCGAAGAACTTGTTGATGAGGCAAGTCGACTACTAATTTGATATATCTTGTGTAATCTCTGCTTGTCTAATTTACCCTCCACAACTTGTTGTTCTTGTTTGTACGTCTGCCGTTTACAGAATTTGCATATATCGCGGTAATTCATTCTGACTTCTTAATGAAACATGTTATGTGGGTTTTCTATTGTTTCCTGAGCTTTCATGCGAGTTGAGTACACCTTTTTTTTGGTGTTTATCATAGTAAGTTAATCTAGAATTTGTCAACTTGTGGCTCTCCTGATGTATTTGGTTGATTATATGCTAATATATGGATCATAGTTTACGATGTGCATGCTTGACCGGCTATTTTTCTCAAAATTTATCTGTTCTGCAATATACATTGAAAAAATAGTGTGCTTCCTTTGACCTAAGCCAGCCGGTAGTCGCTCTTCCATTTTCAGTACCAAAATCAGATGTTGCCCGATCTGTAGGTTGCAAAGTTAGCCTTAATTACATGATACTTTTTCTCTGACTGTGCTACTTTCTTTCTTTAAGCTAGTCTTTATGAACTTGGTTTATTCTTCTCTATTGGGGTTTGTGTTATCGTATCCAAAAACTTCTACCCCAAATCATTATGGGACAGAGGTTTTCTTGTTGAATCATTATCCTAGTTCCACGATATATTTTTCTTATACTCGTCTATTATAAGCTAATTGTTTACACCTCTAATTTTGCTTTTATTTTCAGATTACGTTGAGAAGCCTACCTACCTTAAGTTCCTCGTGTCCAATGCTTCTGCTGGGTCTGTTATTGGTAAAGGCGGCTCGACAATTACTGATTTCCAGAAAGACTCTGGGGCGCGGATTCAGCTGTCTCGTAATCAAGAGTTCTTTCCAGGAACAGCTGATAGAATCATTATGCTATCTGGAAAGCTTGACGATGTTCTCAAGGCAATGGACCTTATTCTTAACAAGCTTCTCAGCGAGGTATCCTTCAATACTTTCATCCATAAAATCTACGTATCTTATGCTCATTGAGAAATCAAGTCGCTTAACTAAGGTACTGAACCTTTCTTAACTAATATGCCTCTCCTTCCATCAGATTCAGTCCGAAGATGGGGATGATGTTGACCAAAGATCAAAAGTTAGACTCATTGTTCCGAACAATTGCTGTGGTGCTATAATCGGCAAGAGTGGAGTGACCATAAAGTACGCCCAATCCTCTTAACCTATTAGTTTCTCTGTTTGTGCTGAACTTTTCTACTTCGTTGCATGGTGTCCAATGTATTCAGCTTCTGTGAGTGCTTTGTGATAAATTTAGCTTCAGGCCTGCAGCTGTGGGTAGGCTTATCAATTATCAGCTGAGTAGTTTGGTTTGGAATTTTGAATTTGTCGAATTGCTGTTACCGTTACGGATAGGCTGGACAGTTTGATTATGGCAATTTGTATGCTGTTGTAAAGGTCAATTTGTTTGGCTTCAGGGTGTTGAATATATGCATAGTTTTGCTAAGAAGGATCTTTAATAGTGATCATTGCTGTGTGAATGAAACTTAGACAATGATAATGTATGCTACATAGGAAAACAAAAAACTAGTTACATTTAGGACAACATATCAACCGAGAGGGAAGAAGCAACACAATCTTCTAGGTCTGGGATTATTGAGGATAAGCAGGAGTTGCCTAGACTCTATAGAACATACAATGACTACAATCTTGTAGTGGGTATCTTCGTCCTGAGATCTTGTTTAGATATGGTATCAGTTTTTAATAACTTAACACCGGATTGCTGACCTGGTCTTGCTAGTTGTTACTTTGTCATCGCCTTGTAGCTTCTAACGTTCTAAAGTCTGCTTCTTTGTATGGTGAACCAGGTCCTTCATCGAAGCTTCCGGAGCTGGCATAAAGATTTCCCCTCAGGACAACAATTTTATTGGCCTGACTGACCGGATAGTGACCTTGACAGGCTCTTTTGAGGAGCAGATGCAAGCCATTGATCTCATTTTGTCCAAGCTAACAGAAGATCACCTTTACTTGCAATCCATGAATGCTCCACTTTCATACCCAGGTATGGGGTTGTATGGCCTTTAGTTCTACCATGTATGGCTTTATTTGTAAATGACAACCGTTTGTTTTGCACAAAACATTTTCCTAATTTTTCTTGCATTTCCCAATTTATTTATGATTTTTTTTGTTGTGCTTGGCCTATCAAACTGTAAAAGGGACTGTGTCATCATGTTATCACTAATACTCGTGAAAGTTTGGTTATCCTGGATAAAATCGATCAGTGTGGCATGCTGGTCAAAATGTTAGTTTCAAGCAGTGTGTCCTAGATTTCTGGTACATTTTGTGCGTTCTTGTCCTTCGTTTGCGAGTGGTTTCTCTCTGCTATATTTGTGCAGATGGAACTCCTGTAAAGTGTTGTTTTTAATGCATCCCTCAGTTGTGCAAAACAAAGTATTTCGAATAGCCAAATGAAATGCCTTAAGTTTTCAAAATGTTCTATTGTTGACCTTTTGTTCATCACTCTCAGATTTCCTGTTGCCTGCGATAAAAATTGGTTCTATATCAATTTGTTTTTGCTTTTAATTTTAATGTTCAGTATGTTCTTCCTTGCATCTTCAAGAGAAGGATGCCTTCTTGGGCTCCCCCATTTCCCCCCTTTCTCGTCTGGGGTCTGGGTTTACAATTGAGTGATATGGTTCCTGTTTTCTGCTTTTTTGTGATAACTGATGTGTGTTTTAATAGGTTTATTATGGCATCCTAGTGAGCTATTCTAATTTGCATTGTTAGGTGTTTTGTTTGCTGGTTTTCACCGTGTGCCATATCCATATGTGCCCTCCCCAGTTGGACCTGGACCTGCAGCATACTCGAATTATGGGCCACCAAATGGCGTCGGAGGAAGATATCCGAATAACAAGGTCTATTTCATCCTTTGTTAGAGTTGCCCGTGAATGATATTTTTTTTTTGCTTACATTTACTTATACCAAAAGGTTCGTAGTCTATGTCCTGACTCCTGACTTTAAATTTGGCAACTGGCCTACATCTGTTGTGATTTCCTGGTGGCATTATGAATCTTCAAGTCCCCCAAAATGGCTTCATCTTGATATGCAGTAACCTATGTTAGAATTAGTGGCAGGTGTCGGATGTGGGTGTGTGTAGGATTGTGTGACAGGGCTTTGTGATTTTCCCTAAGCTGAAGTTTTCAAAGTGTCATGTCGTGCCAGACACGGGATATACTACTAATTTGGAAATAGAGGCATTGATGTATTGGTTGTCCGGTTGTCCCCCCCCCCCCCATTTTTTTTTTCTTTTTTGACGAAGCAGGGTTGTTCCCCCTTATTGCTTCCCCACTTGATTATCTGAAGCTGTTTTTTTTTTCTAAACAAATAAGCAGTTGAAGAGATTTTTTTTTTTTTTTTTTTTTTTTTTTTTTTTTGGCCTCGTATGCGAATGCTGAGATTCAAAATTTACAACATGTTCATTTCTTGATGTTCCTGTGTTTCTTGCTTTGTATATCATCTATGTTGATGCTTCCCTTTGACATCTATCATGATTGCTGACATGCAGCAGGAAGATAGGGGCAACTCTTTGACAATTGGTGTTGCTGATGAACATATTGGTGTGGTGGTTGGACGTGGCGGAAGGAACATTCTGGAAATTAGTCAGGTTTGCATAAGCTGAACTGACTAATTGTTGTGGCTTCTTTTGGGACACATGACTGATAGAAATTAAATGTGCAGGCTAGTGGGGCAAGAATTAAGATATCAGATAGAGGTGATTTCATGTCTGGTACAACTAACAGGTAGGTATTGAACTGTGTTCATGGCGTGATGTTTTATACCTGAAATGCAACTTTCTTGCGCTCAAGGTTGTCTTGCTGTATGTTATTGTAGGAAAGTCACCATCACTGGGTCACTTAGATCAATTCGGTCAGCTGAGTCAATGATCAAGCAGAAGGTGGATTCTGTAGCCGAGAGATGATGAGTTTGATTGGTCAGCTTTTGCATGTTTATCCCGCAACATTGGGTTCATCAGGCTGCGCCATTCTTTTGCATGGTTGATGAGTAGATCGGCTACTTCACAGACTTAACCCGCAAAGTCTTGACAAAGATTGAAAGCAGCAGAAAATGCAATTAGGATAGAGCTCCTTGTCTTGACAAGCATAATACACAATTTTACCCAGGATGGGCAAAGGCTTTTTGTTTTCGTTTGCTTTTGGTCGAATCAGTTTTCTACAGATTAATTCTAGACATCACGTTTGTAATGTTTGGAGCAGAATCTTTTGGCTATTTACAATTTTACACACGGAGTATTAATATTCAGTCTTGTTTCCAAACTTTAATACTCCGTATTCAGTTTCGTATTGTTCACTTGTTACGACCTCTGACAGCACGGTAACAAACCTTTCATAACTTATCGATACAAAGATTATTTTATTATTATTATTTTTTTTTTTTTGAGATGAGATGAGATGCGATGAAATACAAAGATGTTTAATTGCCTTGTTACTTATATATAAAAAAAAAAATGATACACGAAAAAATTCAAGTTAGACTATCTAATACTAGGAATCATAGGCTTGGTTCCAAGTCGAATTACATGATGGAGCAGCCACAATTAGTACAAACCAATCAAATTACATGATGAAGGCTTTAGAGGTGCATGTAGGGTGTTGCCGAGGTTGTCATAACTAGTAGCCTGTCTCTCAACTCGTCTGGTTTTAAAGAGTGAAAGTAGCATGCAACATTTTTGCCATTGTAGACCCACAGGTGCCTTAGATTACCTCTGAATTGGAAGCTACCGGTATAATCATGATAGTTGATGTTCACGATCGATGAACGCTTGGGAACTTTGATCTTATTGTACCCACTAATGCTAGACATAAGACCAAAAGGATTAAGGTGTTCAATGGCAACGTGCCTTTTCCAATCAGCTCCGTTCATGAAAAGTTTAGCGTATATTCCGGTTCTGTCCGGATATGGTCTCTTGTACAGACAAAAGAGTATTTTGGGATCAGGACTAGGAGGATTAGTAGCAGACATTCTGACAGGACGTCGGACTACAACAATGGAGCGAACTATTCTTCTTTAGATATAAACCTTGAGATTGAGAAGTGATTAGGTGTTCTGCACTCTGTAATTATCTTGTATACATTTTCAAAATTCCTAATGCAATTTGGAAAACCCTATATATTTTCCCTAATCTAAATAATAATATTAATAGACCAACATCAAAAATCTTCTAATCCTACGTGTCATTTGCAGAGTATAAAAAAGTCACGTAGGTTGCTCATTTGTCATACTACACTACGTTAAAATTAATAAAAAAAAAAATATTGTATACCAAAAAATAACATACATTAATCAGTATCTACTAGATAGGATCTCGTGTTTCGCACGAACATGTCGTATATTTAGGTGGGCAAATTCGTCAATTTTTTTTTATATCATTATGCATTGTAACATTAAGCATATATATAAGCAAACAATTGAAAGAGAAGTTACATGGTCGTAACCTAGCTATTATTTGACAATTTGAGTGTGGTTTTTATATCGTCAAATTACCCTAATTTCATGCACTAATGACCTAATATTTGTATTTTGTATGAAACTTGAGATTTGGAAGAGAAATGATACATTCAATCATTGTCATCAACTCTAAAACTTTTGCTTTGACTATTGTTTTATTAGGTACATAACCTTTTGATCGTATGAGTTTCATGCATGTGTCTTACCTATCCATGAATGCACCATGAATCCACCAATTTACTTCACTTGATAAATACAATTTACTTCACTTGATAAATACAATGCATGTTGATAAAAGTAACATGATACATTCAAATCATATTTGATTTTAACCTCTCTATTTAACATGTTTATCTCCTTTGAATATTACAATGTGAAAAGTATGACATAAAATTGAAATATACAATGTCTTAACTATTAGTGCAATGTGAAAGATATGACCTAAAACTTGAAGTATACAATGTCCTTACTTTTAACCAATAAAAATTGGACAAATGTCCCTACCACACTTTTGCAACCCAAGATTATATAGAGATATAGGATTTGTTCCATTATTCATAATGCTTCATTTTCCACACCTTAACTTTTAAGGTTAGTTTGAAAGTGTTTTTTTGTTAAATGATGAAGTCTTACGATAAATTAATATGCATTGACCGATTTAAAATGAGGCGATTTATATTGAGTCAAATCGATTGGACGTGATCAGAAACTAAAAATGACAAACCCGAACCAAATTTACATTACCACTTTTAACAACACCAACTTCTTTTTTTTTTGAGGTCAACAACACCAACTTCTCATCCATTGTTTTACAAGCAACTGAACGAAAAGTGGAACAAGAAATAACTACTAAATATAGAGGCAAAAGATCCCTTTTGATATTTTGAAGCCAAAGAACAATGAACCTTTGGCTCCATGCCTCCATCAATTCACCTTAAATAATGAAGGCATCATTGGATACTAAATACGAAGGCAATGTTATTAGAAAGGAAAGATGACACAGGTTCAATTGTCCAAGCCAGTCATCCTATTCGGACTTGGTACACATCAGATCGAAATTTTAATATGCAAATAAATTCGGAAGGCAACGACTATTCGTATTCCACGGGTGTCTTTCGGCTCTCCCACTAACAAAGAAAATTAGAGTTGATTAGTGGGAGTGCTAGAAAAGTCTCATAGAGTGCTAATGGTCTTTTATAACCCGGAAATACCCATCAAGCATCACACTTGAATACATCAAGAATCAAGATAATAACCATAATTGCTAAAAAGGGCAGATAGTCAAATTAAAAACAGCCAACTTTAAAAATAGGACAGATGACTTTGGATCGTAAAATCCTAAACTTCTAACAAAGTGGGATTGAATTTCTTCTTTTCTCAAACAATAGAATTCATGTGCATTTTATTTAAAGATTTATAGACTACGACCCACATTATGAAGAAATCTAATCTTTAGGTATAAAGATTGATCAACAAAACAATCACTCCATAAATTTTTATGGAAACAGGATAATTTCATGCATATAACCACAAAAAAGAAGTGACGAAGTAGTAGAAAACAAGAGATGATGATGGATGGATGCAACTATCACAAGCTGTAGTTTAAGAAATTAATAGTTCAATTCATTTATAAATAAAAAGACAATACGAGTAGTTTTTAACCCAGTGAAATCACGGAACGGCTAAAAATTAATTTATCTGATATTTACTAATTAACTCTTTGATTACAATAATACTAGGATGTGTACCCCTTAAAATACAAACATCTTTTTGTAACAACCCTAAATTTTCGGCCAAATTAAATAAATGAAAACCTAGGATTGTGTTATGCCACAATTAACTAACCAAGTTAATTGCAAGGCTAAAACCAAAATACTAAATCCAAAGTGTAAAAGTAAAATAGTACGACAGCGGAAGACTTAGTCAAAGTTTACAAAACTCCAATCGAAAACCAAATGTTTATCAAAACGATTCCCATGAATGCAGACGTCCACATACACATCACCTTCAAAGACACCTGTCAACTGCGTCATTCGAAAATGACACAGGCACCAACATAGGGTAGGGACAAACCCAAACAAAAGAACGTCAGCAAACAAGCTGAGTAAGAACTCAAAGCAGAACAAGGGCAA
Organism: Spergularia bocconei; assembly: GCA_963457585.1. NCBI lineage: Eukaryota > Viridiplantae > Streptophyta > Magnoliopsida > Caryophyllales > Caryophyllaceae > Spergularia > Spergularia bocconei. Next base: position 4,847,246 of record OY734949.1, read on the forward strand.
ATAAGATACGCGCCTCAAAGGCGCGTAGCTGAACAAGCAACGCTTTACAATCAAAGGAATAGCCAAGATGATTAGAGAGATATATGAACCAAGAATCATTATACGAATTTCTGAGAGAAAAGCCAAATATACAGGAATGGGCACTCCGCATCAGTCCATCTTTGGTAAGGGTCCTACCCCAAACCAGGAACAACTCTAGAGGCCAACCATTACCTTGATCAGAGGTATAATAAATCAATCGTAATCGAGCACCCCCGGAGGAGTTAACCCGAACTCTAGAGTGTTTATAGAAGAAAATCTCATTAACCATAACCCATATTCAAACCATGATTAGATGTTTTATTTGATGTATAACCAATTCCCAACCAAACAAGAGATATTGTGATCAAACGATACGAGTATAGAAGCCAATATATATGAAACAAGAATTGATCACATTAGAAGGCAATAAAACATGCTCAAGCTCAAGAGTTGGCGTTCTTACCGTAACCGCTAAACTTCTCCTTAATTATTTATCTCAAAGTCGTCAAAACGAACCTTGTTAAACCCGCAAGCTATTTACATAAAATAATAACAAAAATTATTAAACGGCCTACCAAATACTACCCAAATCGATACAACAAAATCCCTTAAGGCTAAAATTAATGTTACAAATCTCTAATCATATGACATAGTCAAACCCATAATTTTGCCAAATAATGGCTAAACAGAACCTCTGCCCCTAGCAGGGTCATACGAGATTGTCCCCATACGAAAACCAAAACAAAACCATATGCACTTCATTATCTTCTTATCGACAAAACTAACACACCATCATCACCTACACAGCCCCTCGCAAGCATAACAACTACAATTGCTACATTGACACTCACGACTAAACACCAACACCGATCCGACCGATAACAGCATAGAGCAACTTCGTCAACCTCAACACCCACGGCAACAACATACAGCGAAACATCTAACAAAAACAACTACACAATGCCAATGAAATGCCAGTATAATGTCATCTCCAGAAATCAACATCAACACCACCAAAACCCACGAAAAACAACCCTTACATAACTTACCCAACTCAAATTATTCATAAAAACAATTAAAAACTTCTAAAAACCATGATAGACAATAGAACTAGGATTAAACATCATAAAACGTCATAAATCAAAGTTACTCGACAAAATACGAAACGGCGATGTCGGAACAACTTTAATAAAACTTTAAGAAATTCATACCGTTGTGTAGAGGAGAGAAAAAGAGGAACAACGGTACTAGTTTCGTCCAAAACCGAGCTGTGAATTGGAATCGGTAAGCAACCGAAGGTGGCGGCGTGTTTGGCTATGGAAGACGATGATGATGAAGATACGTGAGATAGTGGTGATGTTGTACGTAAAAACAAAAGGGTTTAACGTAGTGTAGGTATAGGGAATTAGGTAGGGGTAAATAGGTAATTTGATAATTAAGAAGCATAAATTTAATTTGTTTTGTTTGGTTTAATTAGTTTGTTTTTCTTCTTGGTTTATAAAATAAATAAAATCATTTTATAACTCCGAAAACCATTTTAACAATTTACGAAAATTAACCCAATATAATTATAATTAGTAACACCCAACTTAAATAAATTACCAAAATATACGGGGTGTTACACTTTTATCACAAAGCTAAAAGAAATGAGGATGGAAATCATGAACATGGCGATGAATGCATCAGGAACGATAAATAACGTAATTAATAACTAACAACTAATGTGTTTCGCGGGTTCTTTTGTCAAAAATATATTTTCTTACATAAAAAAAATGTATTTATCAAAACAACTTTTCCTCAACGGTATCTCCCAAATGTAAACTTTGATCTAAATGGTGCTCCCCATTGCCGTCATTCTAATCAATATTCTATCATCAACCCCGAAAATCGTTACCTAACCCCCGAAACCCGCATTCCATTTCTGAATTCAACCCCTCACACATTTTGTAAATCGTCATCCATGTCCTAACCATTCTTTTTTCCATGACCCTGAAAACAGCTGCACCCCAACCCCCACCAATTTATATCATATTTGTTACTTTCTCATGTTCACTGTTTTTCCCTATATCGTTTTCTGTTTTGAATAGCCATATTGGGAGTTATTTCTACACCAAATGAATCGTTCACTTGTTGTAAAAATTTGTAGATACTCTATTCTGCATTGCACTCTATCAACTCCACTTGATATTAAGGTAAACGGGTCTTTCATTTAGTTTAGAGGTACTCAACAATATGGCAATAAAAAGACAGTTTTCGAAAGAGGGAAAAAAGAATATGAGGAAATATATTCTTACAATTTTTTGAGCGGTTAAGTAACATTATAAGGGTTGTAAAGATTTCGCTCATTCTTGTCAAAATGGCGCAATTGTGGTCAAGAATGGTTAACGTAGAAAGCAAAAGAAAAAAAAAGGAAAGCAATTTTAATGTGGTGATGTTGGTAAAATCAAAGTTACGTAATCAATTGCAAAATTAAAATATTGATGACCGAAACAATTGTATTCGATTATAGAAATTATACAGCTTTAATTCATAAAACTATTTGCAATTACAATATCATTAGAACTAATGATAATAATTTAGAAGCACAAACACACAATATACAACGTAACTATTGTTAATATATATAACATCAAAACTTTACACAAATATTTCAGTATACATCTCTTCTCTTGTTGGGATTTTTTTTTTTTGTTTTGTTTGGAAATTTTGATGCATATGTGTGGCATGTATATTTTTTTTCTTTATATAATTAAGCAAAAGACAAAGATATATATAGTACCTTAAATTAATGTATAACCGCCAAATTTTTGAACGAATAGTCAAGAAACACAATTTAACATCATATAACTAAGATAAATAATTATGATAATAATGGAACTTAAACTTTAATTATAAGAATTTGAAATTTTTTAAAATGGTTGAGTTGGGAGATCAAAAGATTGATACCATCTTCTCATTTATAGCAAGGTTGTTGTAGAAGTGACACATAAAATCCTATGTGGCTTTTATTTTTGACAACAAACTAACTGACGTGTAGGCCTGGGCAAAGGGGCAGGCCCCCCTTAAAAACCCAAGATTGACCCTCTTTAAGAGGGTCAAAGTCCGCCTTTCTATCAACGGGGCGGGTCGGAAAAGGGCCAGGCGTTTTAAGAAACGACGCGGGCCTGACCCTCTTGAAAAAGAACAAACTAAATTAAAAAAAAAAACAAACACGGCTTTAATTCCTCAATTGTGTTTCCATCACAAAATCACGCAACCTAAATTCATCATATTCACAGCCTAAATCTATCAAATTCATCAATACTGTTCTTCCCTAAATTTATCACAAAAACCACACAACCTAATCTTCTTCAATACTCTACCTTATAAAATCAGATTCACACCCACAAATTCCCGATCATATTAAATCATGAAAATGTTTTTATCTTAAATCACAATGTTAATTCAGTTAATTGGCTGTTACAGTTTTAATTTTTTTCAAAAACTTTCATGGAAATTTAATTTGAATTTGTTGGTTAAAAAGACAGTGACTGATTTGGGGAAAAGTGATATTCATCTGTTAATTGTATCATACAAATTCGAATGTCTGTTATTTCTTATTCTCATTTTTTTGTAAAATTCGAATGGACGACAACGATCCATAGAGGTAAGCATTCTTCTTTGAGAATTCAGAATATCTGCAAAATTCTCAATTTTGTAGTGAGATATGGTGTGGAGAGAGAGAGAGAGAGAGAGAGAGAGAGAGAGAGAGAGAGAGAGAGAGAGAGAGAGAGAGAGAGAGAGAGAGAGAGAGTGTACAACGAAGTAGTCACTAGGAAGCGGGTCGGGTCAGGCCGGGTCAATATGGGTCATGACCCGTTCGGGCCGGCTGGTGCCCCCCCCATTTGAGAGTGACCCTGGCCCGCCCCGTCTTGCCCCGTTGCCTAGGTCTAGTGACGTGGAAGAGAGAGAGAGAGAGAGAGAGAGAGAAACTCATGTTAGGCCGACAACTCAAGTATGACGTGGCTTTTTTCCCCTGAGAACGCGCAAAGCCAACGAGTTCAGTCGAACATCGAACCTTAATCAAGTGCCACGTAGGCGTTGAAGTTAGTCTATTAAATTAGTAGTATAGATACGACATTTACATCGAAAGCTAATTATTTCAAGGTAATTTCTAACACACACTTGATTACTAGCTAGAATCTTAGCACTATCACCAAGGACACCAACCAACTAAAACTGGCCAATTAATTAACCTCGAATTATTTTGACGTATTCTTAAACTTACAATAAAAAGATATTTCATCCATTGCCATTTCTGTCATCGCCATCTCCACCTCCACCTCCTCCTACATGATGTTGCAACAAAACACACGATTATGTGGACCCATCGCGGTATTATAAGTACGAGGAGCTGTCACGTTTTTTTGAGCCCGTGCATACTCCCACGCAATTTTTCCAATGCATCTAGTCATCTAAAATAGAAGAATTCTATTGTACCATCCAAATTTCAAACCCGAACGTAGCTAGTCAGTGGATTAAACTCTCCGTTTTTGTAACGGTCCGAGTCTAAGGGCCTCACTAAGGATGAACCTTCAGGAAGGGTTAACCTTCGAAACCCTTGATCTGAGCTCGTCTAGGGGCCATTATTGGACCATGGATGAGCGATGGCCCAATGTTGACGACATGAATCTTCGTCGGGAAATATTATACCACACAATTCGCCGGTCTTGTCAAAGTACGTGCAGCTCACCATAGTAGAAGACATCCTGCGTGCTGAAATCAAACTAAATGATCCATACATTGCTATTTATAACAATTAAATTTGAGAAAAGATTAGTTGAAGACGACGAATCAGAGAAGAAATACCTTTGATTTGATTGTTAGAGGGGAATGAAGTCAAGAACCTCAATTTATAACAATTTATGAGTAATTGAGTAGAGTAGTGAGAATTATTGAGAAGTGAGAAGCTGATGAAAACCCTTTCTCTACATTTAATTATATACACCCTACAGGGCCGTTCTTTTCATAGTTTAGAGGCCCCCGGGCGACTAATAAATAGGCCCTTGAAAGACTATTACCAAACAAATATTTAATTATAAAACGACATATATTGCACATTAACTACCCATGTATTGTACATCAACTACACAATTATCTCTACCTCGAAAAAGAAAACTACATGTATAATATTAAGGATGATTTACTTATCAAACAAACAAACTAAATTTGGCAAGATAAGAACTTGTATCCGATGATTTTAGGCCCCATTGTAACGTGGGCCCCGGCGCGTCGCCCGGGCTCGACCCCCGTCAGGGCCGGCCCTCATAAAGTTGGCAATCAAACTAAATTATCATCACTACTAGAAGCGGGAAAGTTGTTGAATTCCGAAGAGTATGCAAGAAGGAACATAAATTAAAACAAAAATAGATTTTAGAAGCAAAGGTATGACCATGGAAGCTTTGGCTGCAAAAAAACCGACAATTCATCTACAACATGTGAAAAACAAGACTCGGCTCTTAGCATGTAAAAAAAGAGGATTTTTTTGTCTAACACTTGCTAATACAACGTACATTTTGTGAGATACTCCCTAATACATTTTTTTTGTCTAAAAACTATCTAATACAACGTATCTTCTGTCTAATACTACCATAAATGCTTTCCGGCCGAAAAAAAGTCAACTTTCCGACTTGACCCGCATGTAAACCTGGCAAACGGGTCAATCGGGTCGGGTCCGGGTCGGGTCTGTTCGGGTCGGGTCACAGTTCGGGTCATACATTTCGGGTCTATTTCGGTTCGGGTCGGGTTCGGGTCAGGTCGGGTCTAGTTCGGGTGTATCAATTACGGGTCAATTTCGGTTCGGGTCGTAATCGGGTCGGGTCAGACTCGGGTCAAATCAATCTAAAATGTTCAATTTTAAACTTATTAATACTAAATTTTTGTCTCATATTATCATAACTTAGAATTTAATTGCTAATTTGAGTGTTTGAAGATATGATATAGCTATCCAAGTCCCTTTTGTTCAATTGATTCATTTAAATGTTTGATTATTCGGGTCTGAGTTATTTCAGTTCGGGTCTATTTCGGGTCGGGTCAATATCGGGTCAAACAGTATTCGGGTCAATTTCGGGTTCGGGTCGGGTCAATTCGGGTTTCGGGTTGAATTTAGATTACAAATTCGGGTCAAATTCGGATGTTCGGGTCAAGTATTTCGGGTCGGATGTTCGGGTCTGGGTCAGTTTTGCCAGGTCTACCCGCATGTGCACGCGATCTTCACCTCTCATCAGTATCAGGCAGCAGTTCTCTTTGACTAGGTGCAATTAAATTAGAGAGACATAAAGGATTAATGAAATTGAAGAGAGAAAATTGCCAGAAAATTGGAGGGAAAAATGAGAGGAAAGTAAGTTTCAAGGGAAAATTTTCGTGAAAAGGAGGGAGAGGTAAAAGATCGCGTGAACATGCACATCAAGCCGGAAAGTTGACTTTTTTTTGACCGGAAACCATATATGGTAGATTGGTAGTGTTAAACAAAAAAAACGTTGTATTAGATAGTGTTAGACAAAAAAAAAATGAATTAGGGAGTGCTCACAAAATGTACGTTGTATTAGGTAGTGTTGGACAAAAAATCCAAAAAAAAAAAAACAATGATATCTAAAATACCCTCAACAGTGGACCTCCAAGTAACAAGTCCCTACTGTAAAGACAACTCTATGTACCGCTCCCGATGAGGTGCTTGACTTCATAGCTACGGATTTTATATCCGGAGCTTCTTGAGCCTTTAATATATCCTTTATTTCAAAAAAAAAAACGGAAAATTCACGTGGTACCCTCGAACTTTGACTGATTGCACATGGTACTCAACTTGGCAAGTTTGTGCACATGATACCCCCGAAGTTACCACTTTGTGCACATAGTACCCAAATAGTAACTTCCGTTAGATTTTCCGTTAAGTGATGATGTGTTAGTTAGTTGTTATATGAATTAGTTAATATTAATGATGATTTTCCATTTTAAGAAAATCAAAAAATAAAAATAAAAATAATTTTTTTTTTACTTTTTAAAGCAAATCCAAAAAATATTTTCATAAACAAAAAAAAAATCCAAAAAACAAGTTTTTTTCATAAAAAATATTATTTCTCTAAAAAAAATCATAATTTGTGCACATGGTACCCTTCAAGTTACCACTTTGTGCACACGGTACCCTTGAGATCTTAACATTTTGCACATGGTACCCCTAGAAAATTTAGTTTTTTAATAAAGTATTTTTAAAAAAATTATTTGAAAAAATATATTTATTTTTCTAATAATTTAATTGATTTTTTTATAATAGAAATATTAAATATATAATTTAATAACTAATTACCTAACAACTAACCGCCACATCATCACTTAACGGAAAAATCTAACGGAAGTTGCAAGTTGGGTACCATGTGCACAAACTAGTAAGTTCAGGGGTACCATGTGCACAAACTTGCGAAGTTGGGTACCATGTGCAATCGGCCAAACTTCGAGGGTACCACGTGAATTATCCGAAAAAAAAAGACAACTCTATGTACAACTGGTCTGCGCACTGAAGCCTAGAGGTGAACTTACGAGTTATAGGCTCACACACATAGGCCTGCAAAAAAAATGAGCCGACTCGTCCTGAAAACCTGCCCGAGATGCGACCCGTAAATAACCCTAAAATTCCGACTTTTTCAACCCAAACCCGAAATGTTTGGAGCAGAATCGTTTGCCTATTTACAATTTTACATGCAGTGTACTCCATTAATATTCAGTCTTATTTCCAAACTTTATCATTAGTTTCTTATTGGCGAAAGTAGCCATTTGCCCCCTTTCTTTTTCACTTATGTGCAATTCAACTAATTTCGCTAATTCTCAATTAGTTCTTCAATAAAATAAAATAGAATATGTGTTAATTAGAAAACACAAAAGTTTAATTTTATTCGATAAATTCAAACTAATATCTAAAATTACATAAGAACCTCAGAAAAAATCCAAAAAATTATTTTTGTTTCAAAAATGTTAATATCGTCTAAGAAATCGTAAAACATAAATAAATCAAAAATCAAAAAATGAACTTTGTTCACGACATCTTGCATCTCATTTATTTTTATGATCATAACTCATGATCTTATACATGTAAAACAAAGTTTATTTAATACAATATTTTTTTCGTTGGAGTTTGTTGTCTTTTTTTTTTAATGCATATCTAATTTTTTTTAGATGAAAATGATTTTTAATTTATTTTGTTGGTGTTGCGTATGAATTTTTGAGATGGAAGTTGTTTTTATTAATTAATAAATAATTTTCTATATCTTTTTATTTGTGATGGGATATTTTTAATAAACAATTTGACTAATCCTTCTATACTATTAAAGGATACTTTTTAAAAGCTCCCACAACGACCGAAGCTTTTAGAGAGTTTTGGTAATTTTTTATTATTAAAAGTAATCCTACTCCAGTACAAACAACTCTTTATTATTATACTACTTGCAAATTACTATACTATCATATATATATATATATAAAGTTGGATGGAAACCGTGTGGGCGCGACACGTCATCCTCCACCTCACGCGCCACGTAGGTGACAGGCAAACGTGCATGTCACACATGCGAATACACCTCATCAGCCACATAAACAAATCCACCGCAAAAATGAGATTGCAAAGACTTGAACCCGCGACCTCCATGTGAAATTGTAACACATAAACCACTATGACAAATGCTTTTGTTGATGCTTTTATTAACACAATTATATATAAAGGGCAGTAATGTTGTGGTTATAAATACAAATATATGAAAATCAAAATAATTTAGGGGTGATTGATAAATAGCGGTATATGATATCGTTCAAAATTGTGGTGAAAATAAATATTGAAATAATAATAAAGTGGAGAGGGAAGTTAGAGGCTTGGTATTATGCGGTTTGAAGAATACCGAAAACGTTGATGACTAATATTGTAAATTCTCTATTATACTATTTTACGAATAAAATCAAATATGTTAATCAATGAAGACCGTGCGTAGCACGGTGAAAAGACTAGTTAGTTATTAATACTAGTATATCCACATCTTTTAGTTATAGTATGACTCTTAGTGGTCGTTTGGTTGCCCTTTTAAAACACGGGAATTCCAAAATCCCATGAATTACATATTCTCCGGGTTGTTTGGTTGCCCATAATTTTAAAAAATGGGGGAATTGGAAATTCCATGGGAAAATGAAATTCCCACATAATGGTGGAATTTGCTTACCAAGCCCCCCCTTGGTAATTCTGAATTCCCCCATCATCTTTGTTCTAAAGTTACATTTTTGCACCTAAATAATTAGAAAGATATTATAATCAATGGATATAATAGTAATTATGAATTAAATATATGGGAATTGGAAGGGTGCAACCAAACAAGATGCTGGAATTCAATTCATGGGAAATCCAAATTCCTTAATGTCTACCAAACAACTTGTGACGAATTCACATGAATTCTATACAATAACTTAATTCATGGGATATGTAACTTCCTGTAGGAATTAAATTCCTACATGAACCAAACGACCACTTAGTTGTAGTAGGGCTTTTAGCTATTACTGTTAGTCTGAAACTCAACATCTAAGTCAATGTCCTAAATGTACTAACTTCCATTCATGCACACACTAGGGGAGAGCAAAATTTTGGTCCAGACCGAAAACCGGACCGGACCGAGCGGTCCGGTCCGATCTCGGTCCGGACCGAATTAAATTCGGTCCGGTCCTCGGTCCAGCTATTTTGACGAAATTCGGTTCGGTCCATTATTTTTAAGGGACCGAACCGGACCGAGACCGGACCGAGGGCCATTCGGTCCGGTCCTCGGTCCACTTTTTTCCGAAGTTCGGTCCTTGTCACCCCTAGCACTAGACCTGTCAAACGGGTCGGGCGGGCGGGTTTCGGGTTCGGGTCACTACGGGTCGGGTCGAATACGGGTCGGGTCAAATACGGGTCGACTATATGCGGGTTTATACGGGTTTGGGTCGGGTTACGGGTTGACCAACAGGTCAAAAATACATGCTCGTGCCTTTTTTTCTCGGTAATTATTATGATCAAATTATTATTTTATTACTATTTTACAAACATTTTATGTATTATATTATATAATAATAATAGTTTAATTATATTTTATCTTATATGTCTTAAATTAATCAATTATTAATATTTAATTAATATTTATCTATTTATTTTTTATTTTTTATTATTATAATATATATTTTGCACAATTTATTTGACCCAACGGGTTGACCCGGTCCGGGTCGGGTTATGACCCAGACTTTCGGGTCGTTTTCGGGTTCGGGTCATGTTCGGGTCCGGGTCGAGAAAAACGGGTTTTTTCGGGTTATTTTCGGGTCGGGTCCCGGGCGATTTTTCGGGTCGGGTCCCGGGCGATTTTTCGGGTCAGGTCAGTTTTTGACAGGTCTACCTAGCACACACTACTAGAGACATACTAGTATACTACTATGGTTTCAATAGTACTAAAATAAAGGTATTGAGAAGAACTTGTAATCATAAAAAGAATCAAATATATATTTTATTTAGGACTCCGAACTATTAATTATAAATCGTTAGTTATCCACCCTCACAAACATGAAGAAAGTCAATGAAAATTATACGAAATGTAAGTAATGGTAAGTCTTAAATACAACTGAACCTACATTTAATAAGAAAAACATGCCCAACTACTACTATAGTTGAGTAGCTATATTACACATCTCATAATCAAAGAATAAGGATCTAATTTTCGTATAGATGAGTTCGCCCATAATACAAAATTATATATGTAAAACCAAGACAAGAAAAGAATATATAGCCGAAAATGAATTCCGATCCAATATTCATGCATGACTTCATTATAAGATTTTAGTTCCAACAACATGAAATATGATCCTTGTAGGAAAGTAACACAAATGTACGATCTATAAAATGACGACCAATTGATATCATATGTGTAGTATCTTATATTACATATTTATAATTAAGTATGATTAGTAGCATCAAACAAAATTTAAGGCATACACAAACTATTGTATTTTTGTGTTACGCAAGATTATGAAAACAAGTAAAACCAAACTTATGTATTTTAAAGTGATTATGTGGAATTATGTCAAGGTGACGTGACTTTGTTCTTAACAAAATATCGTCGTCATAAGCTATTGGCGTTTAATGATAATAAAAACTAAGGCCCTATTTGATAGAACTGCATCTTTCTGAACTGATCTGATCTAATCTGAATTATTCTGATCTGATCTGATCTGATTTGAATGACTCTGAATTGATCTGATCTGATCTGAATGTGTTGAAATTTTGATTGAATTTCACCTAATTGGTATCAATAATAGACCAAACACACTGATAGAAATTTAAACTTTTCTGATGTGATCTGATCTGATTTGAATGACTCTAATCTGATCTGAATGATTCTAAACTGATCTGAATTCATCTGGGAATAAGTCATATCAAACAGGGCCTAACTCCTCAATCTATAAGTTTATTGACATAAGAATGGGTCCAATGAATACTTAAGTTGTCAATTAGTCTATAAGAACATAGACACATGACGAGCAACTAAATAACAATTTGAGTCAGGTATAATCTTATTCAATAATAATACGGACCCATAACTTCAAACTAAACATATGATATAAAAGTTTAATAATTATCGAATATCCATTTTTTTTCATCTAACGTGAATATAGGAGATCATTTAGTACTATTAATTGAAATTATTATTAAGAGACCCGTGCAACGCACGGGCTTTCATTCTAGTAATTAATAAAATTGGTTGAATTGCACATGAGTGGAAAGTTAAGGGGCCAAATTGCCACCAATGAAAGTTAAGGTGCTGAATTGCACAATTAAGTAAAGTTTTGGGGGCAAATTGCTACTTCCACCGTTTCTTATTGTTAACTTGTTTCTACTCTGATAATTGACAACACGATAACAAACATTTCATAACTAATCGATACAAAGATGTTTAATTGCTTAGACTATGTTATTCTAGGAATCATATGCTTGGTTCCCAGCCGAATTACATGATGGAGCAGCCGCAACTGGGACGAGGAGCAGCCTTTGGAGGTGGAGGTGCATGTGGGTTGGCATAACTAGTAGCATGTCTCTCCAACTCGTCTGGTTCTAAAGAGTGAAAGTAGTCTGCAACATCTTTGCTATTTTAGACACGCAGGTGCCCCAGATTACCTTTGTATTGGAAGCCACCGGTATAATCATGATCGCTGGCGTTCACGACCGATGAACGCTTGAGAACTTTTATCTCCTTGTACCCTTTGACGCTAGGCATAGGACCAAAGGGATTAAGGTGTTCAGTGACAATATGCCCTTTCCAATCAGCTTCGTTCATGAAAAGCTTAGCGCATACTCTGGCTCTGTCCGGGTACGGTCTCCTGTACAGACAAAAGAGTATTGTGGGATCAGGACTAGGAGGATTTGTAGTAGACATTCTGATACGACTGCGACAATTGAACGAACTATTCTTCTTTAGAAATCAACCTCGAGATTAACGAGTGATTAGGTTTTGCACGATGTGATTATATATACTTGTATACATTTCCTAAATTTCTAATGCAATTTGGAAAACTCTATGATATTTTCCAAATCTAGTTAATTAGGTGTTACCATAACCCGAGCAAGATTGATTGTGCGGCAAAAAAAGGACAATTCATCTACAGAACGACATGTGAAAAACAAGACTCGGCTTTAGGCTTCATTGCAAAAAAAAAAGAAAAGGTGTTACTATATATTATCGTCGGCCACGTTCGATTATTTTCGATATAAATATCGAAGATAAACTTTATCTAATCTAATCTAATATATATATGTAATCCTGAACCCGCTCAATTCCCACGCGGACACTTGGCTATCTATGATTGGTTAATACAAAATATAATGTAACTAGTTTGAAACCCGTGCGTTGCACGGTCACATAAACATTATTGAATGTTATATACGCACCTTCCATTACTGAAATCATTATAATTATAGCTGAACAAAGTTTTTTTTAAAAGTCAATAACTTAACCAAACAGAATTACCATTCCCTTAAAACTACCGAGTAATTAATTCATTTTTTCAAAGTTATTATATACCTTCATACTTGCATGAGATTAATTATCTAACTTATTAATCAAGTATATTCATAAATATTATTCACGTTCATTAGCTACTCAAACCAACATTTATCTTACGTGTGACTATATCTCATGACGAAAATATAAGGATGTAAAGACTATACAATATCGGACACAAATTATGCGAGATATATACACTTAATTATTTCACATTACCAAACCTAAATAACAAATCGACAGATGTTGTAACAAAGTGATTGAGATATAAGTACCGAATACAATAGGTTTCAGTTCGAATTCGTTCTCTTTATTGTATACCAATGTCTAAGCACATTACACCTGATTTTAGTAAGATTTTGTATGATTCAGCTTATTCTTTCTAACATATTCGTGTTTGTTGAGTAAGATGGAATTTTTTTTTCAAAATAGGCCTCAAAAAATAAATGTTAAACAAAATGGGTCGAATTTCAACTTATTCAACCATATGGGGTGCACGTCACCCCCATTTCGGGTTCGGGATAAATCGCCAGTGCTCATGGCGGTTTTACGTGTGTCAAACAGTACCAATGAGGCTCGAGAGAGAAGCCATTGACTACCTAAAACCGTCATGGAGACCAGCGGTTTCTCTACTTAGAAACCGCCATGGAGAGTGACTTATACTCGTAGTTATTAGTATTTGAAAATTCACTTGAGTAAGTTGAATTGCTACCCACTTATAAATATAAAGCATAAATTTACAAAGCTATTATTATATCATCAATGCCGATACCTCACTAATGAGTATAACTTTAAGTGTGCAAATGTGATAGTTTTTGCAAAATCAACAGTCAATGGCCTAGCTCGCAAAATGAAATCGTCTTACACTCTTACATTTCTGAAAGGAGGGGTATCCTATATTATGATACAATAAATTTAAATTTGGAATATAATGTAATCTTTCCATTACCCATTGTAATTTTTTTTTTTATATTATCTTACCCTTTCATGACTACAAAATACTTGCTTAGAAATAATATCTTCCATAACTTATAAATGAATTTTTATAAACCAATCGAAATTTTCTTCATCAGAAAATGAAGGAAAAATTTCTGATACAAAGAAAAAAAAATTGGAGGGAAAATGAAAAAAAAAAAACCGAAGGAATTGAAAGAAATCGCACCAATTTGGAGAGAAATGCAATGATACAAAGGTCAATGCCGGAAAATATAGTCAAACCCGCCGGAGTAGGAGTTTTGGTAGGAGTTTGATAAAAATGTGTTTTATAAGGTAGGATTTAGAAACTTTTTAAAAATAAGGTAGGATTTTGGAAGATTTGGTATATAAAAGATAGGAGTTAGAAATTGATCCGAAAATGAAATACAATTTCAATGTCTCTAGACTTATTAAAAGCTTATGTTATATGCAGAAAAGATCAGATTCATTCAAAAATATAAACACTACACTTATTCGTAGTTTGTGGTCAATCTTTTATATATATCTATATAATATAATTAGTGGTGCATTTGCAGCCCTCTCAGGCCGTCCACATCATCGTTGACATCAGCGCCACGTCAAAGCTGATGTCATCCACTGCTATTTACGGCAATCAAATAAACATAATTGATACTAATTGCCTTTATTAAAGGGTAATCTAATTATTTAAATATTTGTGATATATAAATCGGTACTATTTCCCGAATTAACGAAGAGCATGATCTACGAAATTAGTTTAAAAATATTATATGCATATTCGAAAATCAAAATGTATATGTTAAAGATATAATAGTCTTCTTAGAATTATCGTATATGTTAAAAATCAATATGATATATTAATTAGTATAATTTCCCAACAGTAGCAACACAAATATTCTTTAGAATCTACAATATAATCTGACAAATTTTAATCTATCCTAAAATATCCCCATATTAACCAAATTAAAATTAGTGCGGAAAGTAATCTAATCTTTACAAAAAATTATCACCAAATTCACTGGTAATATAAAAAAGGCAACAAAAATATACATACAAAATGGTAAATATAATCAATCAAAATTAGAGAAATATTAAGATCGATATATTTTGTTAATCATTTTTTTTTACTGCAAAATTATATAGGAAAAAATGGGATCGATATCCCCATAATACATCTTCTCTCTTTCATTCTTTTTTTCCAGGCTTGCGAATTTTGCTTTGATGTCATGTTTGTCATGAGTTTATGACCAAGATTTGTATTGTTTGAATGGAAACATGCAAGTTTTACTGATTTAATTTGTTGGTTTTTTCAGTTTTTCGAAGAAATACGACGGTTAAGAAAAATCAGGCGAGCAACCGATGGATTTAGCAAAACTTCTTCTGCGTCAAATCGTCTCAGCACCTTACCTAGGTCATAGTAATTTAACTAGATCATAAATTTTACCCAATTTCGTATGGTTTTCATTCATTTTTTTGGTTGGCAATGGATATTGAATGTGTTGAAATTAATTGGATTACATGATCGATGGTTATTGTATAACTGGTCTAAGTCGCAGCAATTGCAGTCGAAGATGGATCGGCGGTGAAGCCGTCGCGGTCGGGTAATCAAGCCGAGGTTCAGGTGCGTATTAATATGCTTGGCGCGTCTACCATCCTGATTTTAAGGGTCCCTTCTCTTCTCTTGAAGATGCCTGCATTTTGTTCCCGATTTTTCCAATTTATCAACTTTACAATTTTGATTAATATTCATGATTATATATGATGAATTTAACTGTATTGATATTAGGCCGTATCGATATTATGCGTTGTGATATGTTTTGCATGTTCATGAGATGATCCATTTTTGCTCTATTTATTCATACTCTGTTTAATCTTTGCGCTTTATGAGTGGTATGTCCATTATGAGTTTATCGAAATTGGCAGTACTCATTCATCAGTTGGATTAAAGTCATTGATTTTAGTTTCCATAGTTTATAACCGTTATTATCACCACGGTCTCATTGTCATCGGCATCGTCATGGTCTCATTTTTCAATTGATTTGCAGATTCGTTCGCGGTTGATGAGTGGCCATCGGTCAGGTCAATCCGAAATTATCATTTGTCATCGCCAGCATTAGACAACTTCCCTCTTCTTTTTTCAGTGGGAAAATTTTTTCAGGTACATATGACAATCTTTCGTTCTTATTTATGTTTTGGATTGTTTTCTTCCATTTTTCTAAAACTATATGTGTCCCCAATTTTATTTGTTATCAAGATTGATGTTACTAGATATTCTCAAAATATGAAGAGCATTGTTTGCACAATAATCAACTTGAAATCATAGTGTAGTTGATCTGTGACGAAAGACAACTACCCTAAATTTACATTTTTGTCGTTCAGCTCCTGATATCTGTTCATATCTTGGCAGCCAATGATTGAACAGTACCACATAGTAGTGTTACCGTAGCATTGATAGAGCGACAGCAGCAATACAATAGCATTGCTCCAATGCACCACCAGTACATGACCATTACAGCAACTCACGAAAGCTGACCAACAACAGAAGCAGAGAACAGTAGCAAGCCAACTGCACATAATAATAATCAGCAGCAGCATAGAACGACAACAGCAAGACAGGAACACATAATTGAGCTTAATTTAGTTATCACTTCCGTTCGAGAATCTTTTAAAGTTTTGCTTTTTTCAATGTAATAAGTTTTGAAGAATATATGTATATACCTCAATACCTGATGTTACTTATGTATATAAAGTCTATGTGGTTCAATTGTTGATCTTGGTTTTTGACTTTGTAATGTTAGATTAGACATCAGACTTGGGTATAGGACTAAAGCTAAGTTCTTTAAATGTAGTGCTGGTGGTTGTTTGATTCTGGGCTAACCGCTAATGTGTTGAACTCACACTTCATTTTGCTTGGATGGCCTTTAATTTTGTGATGCTATATTGGGGAATGTTTGGTACCAAAGCCGCAGAAGGTCTCTGATTGTGCTTTACATCCCTCATTTGAACATGAAAATACTTGACTGATGTTTAATACTCCGTAACAGATCAGAGTATACTTATGTGCGGCTTTTTAAAGACATACTGTCCAACTTTTGTTAATCTTCATCCGCATCATTAATCTGGCTAATTTAAAGACAGTATCAAAAATAAAAAAAAGTTAACAACTAATAATTGTTTTTTGTAACCTAATATTCCTCTACTCCATTTTTGTACAAAATTTCATCTTTATTTTGTCTTATATTAAGGGTCAAATTAGATCTACACGTCGAGTAGTATATGACACAAAAACATGTTGATTAAAATGGGTCATAGCCCCCGGGTCACTAAAAGCATGTTCCTGGCTTACAAGGCATATAATATGGACAATATGTCAGGTGTTGTTTTAACTACTCCCTCCATTTCAGTGAGTTCTTTACGTTGCCTTTTGGCACAAGAACCAAGGAGGGAGTTAATTGTTTTGCTAATCAAGTTACCTTCTCTTAATCTAATCTATCTTCTCCTCTTTCCCTCTCTCTGCCCCCTCCTCATTTCTCTCTCATCTCCATTTATTCTTCCACCAGACCACCATCATCAACGTACAACACAACCACAATAATCTCACCCATCTGATTAAATCACAAGGCAAAGAGAAAAAAAGAAAAAAAGAAGAGCGTTGATCTTAAGCCCATATGGCCATATCCCTAACAATACTCAGGTCTTGCTCCCAAAAACCTCATATTTTCGCCCAAAAAAAACCCAGATTTTCGCCCCCCCCAAAAGAAAATACAACTCAAAATAAAATCACAATAATCCATTTTTTCTCTTAAAAACGGATATGCAAACCCAAAAAAATCAGGAAAGACAATGGTGTTCGAAGAGAAGAGAGATGAAGAAATTGATCGGCATTCAGAGGAGAGAGGAGTAGTGAATTTGGGCGAGTTCTTAAGAGAAAGGGTGAAAACACTTCAAGAAATGTTGATAAATTTTGAACCCAGATGAATGTGGGTGAGGGTGGGTTGGATTGTAAATTTTGATTGAGTTGGGAATAGGGTTCGGTGGATTAATATTTTGGGGGAATGTTAGGGTTAATTGTGTTTATTAATTAGATTTATATTATTAAATAGTCAAATAAGTAAGTGTTAAGGGGGTTAGTAAGGGTATAATGGAAAATTCAAGTGGGTTAATTTGTCCCAAAATAGAAACGTAAAGAATTCACTGAAATTGCCGAAAACGGAATACGTAAAGAACTCATTGAAATGGAGGGAGTATGAGTTTAACATAGTTGACTTACCATGGCCCATGGGTGATAGTCATTTGTATATTCTATACAAAAATAAATTGTGTAGACATGTCAAAAGGGTCGAATCACGTTAAATGCAAGTTATGCCAATAACGGGTTCGGGTTATATAAGGGTTTGGTCAATATAGAATCGGGCAGGGTAAGGCTAAAATACTGGTGAAAAATTATATCAGGTGCTTTAATTCACAAATTTTAATATCAAAATAAAATTATAAATACTAAATTTTTAAATAATACTCCCTCCATTCAATCCAAGCTTCCTGTTTTCCTTTAAGGGGAATTCACTACCAATCTTCCTGTTTCCAGTTTTAGTATTTTTTTTTTCAGCCAATGAGACCTCCTGAGTGCTAGATGTCCCTTTCCCATTTGCTTTTAATAATTTTTAATCAATTCCTTAAACTTTGTGCAAAAAGCAACAGGAAGCTTGGAAATGAATGGAGGGAGTACATCTAAATACAAATATAATAATATATAAAAAGACTTAATATATTGTATGATTCAAGCATATCTTGGGTTTGTTTCGTCTCAGCTCAGGCACGGGTCAACGGGTTGGGTCAGAGTTAATCCAAAAAAAATTGTGTGTTAAACAAACTTTAGGATAATATGAATTATTGGTCCTAAAAACGGACCTAAAAATACATCGACTCATCACGGGTCATAAAAAGCGATTTCATGACTAAGATTTATTTTTTTAACATGTCTACCTATTTGTCCTTTATTTGTTTCTTTGGGTAAATCCACTACGTTTGTACTTTTTATTTTGATAGATATTTCCTATATCCGAACAATAAGATATAGATTTTAAATTGGGTTATCAACAATGATATATAACAGTCCTTACAATTTCACACGGGTTATATGATGGTTAATTATACTGATAGAGTAATAGTCGACTTGAATTTCTATTATGAATTAAGTTTTCAAGTTTTAATGTCCTACGGGTTAACTAACTAATACACCTAGAAAAACAACTTAATAATTCCTAATGTATATCGTATTGCATTTTTGTAATATTCTTTTAATTGGGAAATTTTATCATAAGTGACAAAATACGACCTGTGAGGCAAGTTTGGAATTTCATACATTTTGTTATCATATAATATTTTTTAAAACTGTAAAACAGGCGTAGATCAGCCGGTCAAGTATGAATTCAAGTCAACTATGGGATCGATTCAATTCGAGTTTGGGGTGAATTTATAGTAATTTGTATTTGTATTAATTATTGTCAAAGACGGGTCAACGTGTCTAATCGAAATTCACCTGGAAATATGTGGGCCAATACAGGTCAAAAGGAAGTAGCAATGCGGGTCCATAAGGAAACCTGGGTCAGGTTAAGTTAGATTAGTTATTGAGAGGTCTAATAATGTGAATGTTATGTTATATTTTTTATATTCTAAACGCATCTATTAGAATGAGCTAAAATGTAATCTCATCTAAGCAGATTTTCGAATAGCTGAACGTATCATATAGACATACTATATATTGTTATTACTGATGTCAAGTAACAGCCCGTGCAATTTTGCACGGGTAATTAAACTAGTATTTTATAAATAGGCGTGCCTTTGAAGCTTAATGAGGCACGCCATGTAAGATGCTTATGTCAAATGAAACTTGACATAAATATCACTCACATTGTAAAGCAAGACACACGCAAGCACACGCATGACACACACTCGCATAACTCACTCCATTTATGGTACTAAAATATTTAATTACCTTATTTACAATTATTATACAACAAAAAAACGGCAATAGTATTAAATGGCATTTAGGCATAGATACTCTAAGAATAATCATATACAATACAAATTAGGCAATCAAAATCAATCGGATCACCGAAATCCGTGTAGCAATATACTCCATCAATTTTTTTTAAAAAAAAAAAATCTCTAGCGAAATGATCAATTGATCATAGTAGTTAAAATTTATTCCATAATATATCGATCTATTAGGAAACTAATTGTTCCACATGGTTGCATATCACGTTACTCATTATTTAGGCAACAATATATACTGCTTTCATTATGAGAATAAGATTTGAGCTAAAAATTTGTCGAATTAAGCAAATTTATTATTATTTTATACCGGATCATACCTACATAATCATAACCCCTTTTTGTCGCAAGCTAAAAATTTGGACAATATATAGGACCCTCTTTTTTTATTACATAAGTACTAATCAAATCCTTGAGTGTTACATTACGTCATTTTTCATAAAATAACCTAGGCGTCCAAATAAATACATGATGGATTAACGGAAAATACACACACAAAAAAAATGAAAAGAGGAAAGCTTAAAATCCTTGAAAAATCGACCCTCAAAAAACAAAATCCTTGAAAAATCCGTGGGTGTTATACGGTGGCATATCAGGTTAAGTATATTTTATTTTGAGGTAAATATTATACTTGCATGATCCTCTCCTTTAATTTAGGAATTAAATTAATGGGAACATGCGGAGTAATATCTTTTACCTAACCGTCGAACATTACGAAAATTTGAAATTATTAGGGGTTTTAACTTAGCATAACACCATAACTCATTATATATACCTAGCTGACAGAATTTGTTCAATCTTGAAAATCTCGATTCTTCTGGACGATTTTCGCAAAACTACGCCTCACCCACGTACACCTTAACCTTCGACCCTTAAGTTTTCTCTGCAGATTCTCGACAACCCCCGATAACGAAGACGAGTAAAGTTAACGATGACCCTCTTCTGCCTTTATTGACAACGATGAAAGATTACGCTGGAACTTTACAAGGTTGAGATTAACAAATTAAAATGACACCATGAAAGTGATATATTCCATAATTAAAATAAAATAAATTTGAACAATAATTTCGAAAATCATAAATGTCTAAAGATCTATAGCTTATGCCATTATCCATAATTAAATAATTTGAAAGAATCATATATTTCTTAAATTAAAATCATTCAGTTTTTTAAAATATACAATAAAAACGGTATATATTGGTTTATCATAAATTATCCTGCCAATATCCGTAATATATGCGAAAATGAATAAAAATCTTTTTAAATAAAAGAAAAATTATGCTTGCAAAACGAGTGATTTGCAAATAAGTAGCATAGGATACTCCGTATATCATAAAAAAATTTAACTATGATATATTAGGTCACAAATATTCCACCAAAAAAAAAGGGAAGTTATAAAATATTAGAATCATGGAATTCCGTAATTAGAGCATTCATTTAGGCAATAAACTCGCTGGCAACACATTCTCAAAATTTACCATGAATAATTGCCAGGAGTATAATTATCAGACTCAACTCTTTCAGTCCAGAAACCTATAATATTGCACTCGAGTGTTACAATGTTACCTTTACTTTAGTTTCTAACATCAAGTATTAACAATTGATTCTCTTTTTGGGCATTTTGTTTCAGGTTGTTGAGCAAGCACAGAAGTTGAGAACATCCTAGATCACATTCATCTGCATTCAAGGTATTTTTTTTTATATTGCAGCTATATTTTTAATCGGGCTATTTTGTTGCTAGGTAGGATGATTATAATCGTGTTAGTGATGAATAACGATGACAACTGATCATCAATGACCATATTCATGTAGGTGTCTCGATTTGATCTTACGTTCGATCAGAGTACGGTGCAGTACTTTATTCACAGATGGGATACACTATACGGTGTATTACATACGTAATAACTGCGGAATCCTTTACGTAATAACTACATTGTATCATGTACATGAATAAAAAGGTGAAGGTCGAATATTGATAAGGATTACGAAATCTTTTTATTTTTTGGTTATCATTCGACAGTGATATGTCATGTGGTTTCCGATTGTTCGAGATAATCAATTCAGCACTACGTAATCAAGGTATAAAGTTGTTTATAATGTATTGTCAATCGGAAATTCAAATCTTTACAATTTGGGCTTATACCTCTGATCTCAATTGGTACACAATTTTGACCCTAATATCGTTTCAAGAAATGTATTTTCAAAGGAATCACCACACGATAAAAATATCATGTGAGTGTATGTTTTGATTTTATTTTTTAATTGCTTTGATTTTATTCTCCTATGGTGGTATCATTTTATTCATAGTAATCATAGAAATTAGGATAAAATTAGCAATCCATTTATATTTATTCAGCATTAATCTAGGATAAAAATAACAAATTTCTACAAGTAAATCTCGAAGATTTATTTTCCGCCCTAAAATACTACAAAAGTTATACCAGCCGTTAAGATTATTATTTCATGAACGAATATATAGCACAATATATACGGAGTATACGCCGACCTTATTTTTTAGCTTAATGAACCTTCAACCTCAAAATTCCATCGTCAATACTGTTACGAATTGGCTTTGAAATTGAGCTCATTTCTATAGTTCCTCATTTCTATGGCTGGTAGCATGGCACTCAAAGAATAATATTTTTAAATTGACTACAAGGAATGACTACCCGAGTACCCGTGCGTAAAAGTACGACCTATAAGGCTATGATATTCGTCTATTAGATTGTTTCTACTTGACTGTAGAGTGGAATTTATGGAATAGGGGTAATTTGGAAAATTTCACTCTAATGTGTATTGAAAACTTTCATTTTATTTTATTTTTTATTGCCGAGAGAATAGCAAAGTGCAGCCCAGGATGCGATTCTACGTATGACATAAATATCAGGCACACAGTTATATTTTTATTTTATTTAATTTTTCATTAATACCAAGTTGTACAATAAAATTGCTGGAAATATTAGCTTTAGGAAAACAAAATAAAATCTGAAATACTATAACATTTCCCCAAATATTTCAATATATACCGTGTGAATTACTACAAAATAGGATAAACTATTGCAAAACAAAGCCAAAATAAACATCATTTAAAACAATTAGCAAGAAGTAATTGATTTAGTCCATGGAATCATAATTTTGGCCATAATTTAGAGCTTAAAGGAAACATTTTGATGAAGATCTTTCGCTTTTCACACCAATTTAAAACCAATTTTTGCGAGACCGAAAAGCAACTTTTTGCGAGACCGCACCTTTTATGTTTAATTTTGAAAAACTGAACATTTTAAGTTTATTTCTTTGCGAAGCTGAACCTTTTCTCATTTCCGACCACTTTTGACCACCCTCCAACGTTGACTTGACCTATAAATTTAGGGGTTTTTTGGGGAGGGGGGGGGGGGAAGGGGAAAAATTGGAGGGAAATTGAAGGAGAAGAGTAAGGTCGGGTCAATGCCGGATAGTAGTCAAAATTGGACGAAAATGAGAAAAGGTGCAGTTTCTTCGCTGCGCTGGAGTAAGATCCAAACATAATTACCTCTTTTGATTTGTGAGGTTATTCGCTGGTCAATACGGTTCATTTGTCCAATGCGTATCGAGTCTATCTTAGTGTGTCAAAAACTCAAGTTATTCGAAAATCTAACAAACACCATTGTTGTAAATTGGACGTATTAACATCTTATACCTATAGTATTGGATATCTGTACAAACATCTCTAAACTAAAGAACAAAGAGGTAAAACGGCCCGTGCAAGTTTGCACGGG
Source organism: Spergularia bocconei (assembly GCA_963457585.1). Taxonomy (NCBI): domain Eukaryota; kingdom Viridiplantae; phylum Streptophyta; class Magnoliopsida; order Caryophyllales; family Caryophyllaceae; genus Spergularia; species Spergularia bocconei. The sequence continues at coordinate 4,871,115 of OY734949.1, forward strand.
CCAAAGAACTTAAGCAATCACAAGGTTATAGTTAGTTTTAAAAATTTATGTATTACTCTTTTTCTAATGGATTTGTGCCTTAATTAAATCCTTTTAATTTTATCTTCGTCAAGGGTCAAGTAGGGTCAACCATTCGGGTTTGGTTTGACGCAAAAATTCTCCAGGTCAAAACGAGTTTAGGTCAATGTGTGTTGCGGATCACTAAAATAACGTGTTTATGACTCTAAAATGGGTCAGATCAAGTCGAGTTACTATATGAGTTTTGCTGTCAAGATTTTGATATTTCTAACATTATGTCATCATATTTTGTAAATTTACACACTCAATAATTTAGCTAAAGTAAAAACAGTACTATGATATAAGAGTGTTGGAAGAAAAGAGGTTTTAACGAAATAGCCTGCACAACAAGAAATGGGTGCAAGATACATAAGCCCACAAATAGATATAAATATGAGAGGCGAAACGGGTTGAGTCAATATAGGTCATGTGTCATAAAAAGTGGGTCCATGACACATAAAACGGCGTCACATAAACTATATATTATTCATCTAAATTTCGTTTTACTTTTAGCTGAAGTATGGGTAAAATTGGGTTAGCAGGTTTGACCAAAGAAAATCATGACCAAAACCCATCTTAATTTCGTTTCACTTTCTTCATAGGTATATGTAAATTTGGGTCAATGGGGTTGATCCAAGAATGTCAATGTCATAATTGGTTTAGATTGATAAAAGTTAGATCGAGTTCATGTCGAAAAAAAGGCACAAGAAAGCAATTCAAATAACAAAAACTAAATTACAGAAGGAATTCTTTGACAATAAAAAAAATTAATTGTTCGTGTTTAACAAATTATGCATTTTATTAGGCTGTAATCTTAATTTTAACTTCATTTCTTAACTCAATTACTGATTCACGGGTCGAGTCAAATTTGAACCAAACATTTGTGTGTCAAAATGGGTTAGGATGAATATAATGGGTTACTCGGGGTTCAAGACTCAGACATAGGATATACATAACCGGAAAAAAATCGGGTCACGAATCCTGAGTCTTAAGAAACGATTTAAGATTAAGATTTTTTTTTTATATATACCTAACGTTGTGTTTCTCTTTCTTTTTAATATACATCAAGTCATTACCAACATCATATAATAGCCCGTGCAATTTTGCACCGGTCAATATACTTAATTGATGAACTTATAATACCAGTTATATCACGAACCTTTAATTACTTAAACCGCATGGTGATTATTTGTTATTCGAAACTTATAATAATGATTTTGATTGATAAAAATAAGATTGGGAGGTTGAGTGAGGTGGATGTCGAAGAGCAGATGAGTTTGGGGGTTATGTATCTGGTGGATGGCGAAGAAATTGATGAATTTGGTGGTGGATGGCGAAGAATTGCACGAATTTGGCGGTGGATGGCGAAAAAATTGGCGAATTTGGGGGTGGATGGCGATGAAATTTCTGAATTGTGGGGATGGGTGTCGAAGAGTCAGATAACGCAGGAAAGAGGAAAGTGAAGAACTTTCCTTTTTTTTTTTTTTTTTAGTCAATGAAAGATTAAAGTCTTTCCTAAATGGTAAAAATAGTAGTTTGACATGTAGTTGATAAAAAGGACACTATAATTTTTATTTGTTGTTTATTACATGTATAATTAGAAATTTCCATTGAGTAATATGCAAACCGAAATGGAGATATACGTCTTTTGTGAATTTATCGCTGGTCAACGTCGTACAATTATTCATTATTCATCGAGTGTTTATTAGTGTTTTAAAAGCCTACTTTATTCGAAAATCTAACTAATACCATTTTGTAATCCATTTTATCGCTGGTCAACGTCGTACAATTATTCATTACTCATAGAGTGTTTATTAGTATTTTAAAAGTCTAATTTATTCGAAAATCTAACTAATACCATTTTATAATAGTATACAACGATAATCAACATTAAGACAACAGAGGAGAAACGGCCCGTGCAATTTTGCACGGGTCAAATAACTAGTATATACAAAAACATAGATTACAAAAGAGGAATAAACTTCTAGAATAGCACATATATTAAAGCGAGGAAATAATTTCCATTATCTTACCCATTTCGTGATTAATTGCCATATACTCCCTTCAATCTTTTTATAATTTTCGGTGTCGTCTGTTTCTTTTGACTATCCATGTTGGAGGCCACTTCTACGCTAAATGAACTTATAAACGGATTTTTTATTCACAAAAAACTGTATTAAAATTTCATAACTCCTGTAGACGCATTTTGAAAAAACATTTGGTTCTTATATTTTACCAAAATGTAGAAAATGCCGTACACTTTTCTCTTAATTATATTAAAATGTAGGTTTGACTTATTATCTTATCATAACTTAAAAAGGAAACTTTTATATTGATGAACTTTTTCCAAAATACTATAAACTTACATATAGTATACTACATTTCCATAAGTAAAATATATGAATTTTATACATGATTACCATAAACTCGCATATGGTATAACAACAATTCCATAACATAAATTAATTCCTTATTCACCAGAAGTTCTAAGAAAATTCGAAGGGCTCTAGACCTCTTCAATGCCCACGAAAAAAGCTCCGTTTATAAATATACTAGTTTGAAACCCGTGCGTTGCACGGTCACATAAACATTATTGTATGTTATATACTCACCTTCCATTACCAAAATCATTATGATTATAAGGCCATGTGCGCTTCAACTTATTCAATAGTGTTTTCAAATCAGATCAGATTTATTCAAATCAAATCAAATCAAATCAGATCGGCTTTATTCAGATCAAATCAAATCAAATTTATTCAAATCAAATCAAATCAGATCAGTTCAAATCAAATCAAATCAGATCAGAAAAATGCAGTCGAATCGCACATGGCCTAACTAAACAAAGTTTTTTCTAAAAGGAAATACCTTAAACAAACAGAATTACCATTTTTCTAGAACTACCGAGTAATTATTTCATTTTTCAAAGTTCCCACATTGTATGATAGGACTGTATCTTTCTGATTTGATTTGATTTGATTTGAATGAATTTGATCTGATTTTATTGACTCTGATCTGATGAAATCTAACTTGAAAGACTCTGATCTGATTTGAATGACTCTGATCTGATCTGAATAAAATTCGGGATTAGTGTTAATTATGTTATGATCAGATTACTTAAATCTGATCTGATTTGAATGCATCTGATCTGATTTGAAAGACTCTAATCTGACCAAATTTGATTTGAATAATTCTCATATGAATTTAATCAAAATTATCTGATCTGAATATTCAATTTATTAATGAATTTAAGGCCCTGTATGATAGGACTGCATTTTTCTGATTTGATTTGATTTGATTTTAATGAATCTGATCTGATTTTATTGGCTCTTATCTGATGAAATTTTATTTGAATGACTCTGATCTGATTTGAATTGCTCTGATCTGATCTGAATAAAATTCGACATTAGTGTTAATTATGATATGATCAAATTTCTTAAATCTGATCTGATTTGAATGTCTATGATCTGATTTGAAAGATTCTGATCTGACCAAATTTGAATACTTCTGATCTGAATTTAATAAATATGATCTGATCTGAATATTCCGTTTATTAAGTCCTATCATACATGGCCTTACATGAGATTAACTATCTAACTTATTAATCAACTTTATTCATAATTTTTTTTTTTACTTTCATTAGCTACTCAATATCACATGACGAAAGTATAAAGATGTAAAGACTATACAAAATCGAACACAAATTATGCGAGATATATACACTTAATTATTTCACATTATCAAACCTAAATAAAAAATTGACAGATGTTGTAGCATAGTGATTAGGATAGAAGTACCGAATACAATAGGTTTCAGGTTTGAATTCGTTCTCTTTATTGTATACCGATGTCTAAGCACATTACACCTGATGTTAGTAAGATTTTGTATGATTCAGTTTCTTCTTTCTAACATATTCATATTAGGTGAGTAAGATGTTGTAGCTACAATGATTCTTGTAAAATTTCATGAATCCAAATGAATTATATCTGTTTACAACTAATAAATTCAGTCCAAGTTTAAAAATTTTAAATGAAATCAAATAACTTTATATCATAACTTACGTAACCTAAGCAACCAAGACATATTATTTAATTATCATGAATAATTATATAATTAAATTATCCTCAGACCATCAAGCTAAGTTGTGTTAATGTTCAGCTTGATTTTACCACTTTTCCAAATGAAGGTGAATAATGAAACCTATCAATTCCTGAAAAATATGATTAGTCGTAAATGCAAAAAAAATATTTATCTTAATTTGTATGGTTTTTTCTTAGGTCTCTTATTATTTTGTTTTGTTAAATCAATGACTCAGAATAAAAATATTATACATTAGTTATTTTAAAACTTGCAATTGCAATAATTCTTGCACATTATACATTATAAATTCTTTAGACGGAAAATTGTGTTTTGTTCAATAACTTTGCATATAGGGCCATCTTTCAAACTATACTTACTTTGCATTAAAACGTAGTTCTATGTTTGTGATAAATATCTTCATGACTGCTGGAATATTTATATTGCACCTTGCAAATGTTTGATAATAAAGATCTTATATTCTTATTTTCAATATTAAGCTCGATCGAGCACCTGTCTAGACCTCCATAAAAAAGAAATTCTATTCAATGTATAGTTTATATTTTTAAATCAAATATTATATTCTACAGGACTGTACACTAAAATTTTCAAAACTCTAGAATAAGTTCATTTGCGTCATGGGATTTTTATCCATATCAAGATGCATTCAATATAATTTCAAAAAATGGTCTTTTTTAGAAGATTTCATAAAGGCGGTTAACCAAAAATTTTGGTTCATAGTAATAGTTCTAGATCAAAGAGATCTACACTGCTATACATATAGATTAAATTATTCCATTAAAGGTATAAATACAAAACATTTCGCCTAAATTACATTTGGTTCCGAAATTTACCAAAATGTAGAAAATGTCATATGTTTTTCTCATGTATTAAAATGTAGATTTGACATATGGAATATTATCTTACCATAACTTATAGAAAAAAGTATTAGATTGATTCATCTTTTCAAATTTACCATAAACATGCATATGGTAAACTACATTTCTATAAGTAATAAATAAATTATTTGCATGATTACCATAAACTCAGATATGGTATAACAATAATTCCATAGCATAAATTAATTCTTTATTCACCAGAAGCTCTAAGAAAATTCGAAAGGCTCTAGACCTCTTCAATGCCCACGAAAAAAGCTTCGTTTATAAATATATAAGATAAGATAAGATAAGATAAGATAGGTCAAAATTAATAAATATAAGCTTTTTTTTATAGAAAGTGTCATATAATAATATATTAATATAATATTATGGTTCATTGTATATGGTAATATTACTCTATAAAATAAAATTATTACTTGATTTATGGAAAATATTTTTTTAGTAATTATTACTTGATTTATGACAATTCGATCAAATATCCCACAGGTGTTTCAAAATGGGACTTTGGCTTTTGATAGTTGACTTTTCCTCTAATAACATTACAAATATCCCACGGGTGTTTGAAATGAGATTTTTAGGTTTTGAAAGGTGATTTCCCATGTAATTACATTACGAATATCCCACGCGTGTCCAAAATGATGAGATTTTAGATTTTGAAATGTAACTTTCCATCTAAATACATTACAAATATACCACGGGTGTATGTTCGAAACGGGATTTTAGGTTTCGAAATGCGACTTTCCATCTAATTACATTACAAATATTCTAAGGGTGCTCGAAACATGATTTTAGGTTTTTCAAGGTGATTTTCCATCTAATTACATTACAAATATCTCACGGGTGTTCGAAACATGACTTTAGGTTCTTAAAGGTGACTTTCCATCTAATTAGATTACAAATATCCCAAGGGTGTTTGAAATGAGATTTCGTTTACATAAATTTAACATTTAAACATAAATAGCGCGGGCGTTGCACGGGCCATTAATGATGCAACATGGATATTCATTCCCTAAAGTTGGTTGTAATTCCTTATTTATAATTAATTATATCACTAATGGTTGACATAATCAAATTTACAGCAACAAAATCGTTTCATTTACAGAAATACAATCTTTTACTCGTGGAATGAAATCTTGTTACAATATATTTTACCCAAGATTAGGCATAATTACTAACACATTTCCTATAATTAAAGCTACCCTTATGCGAATCAGCGCATTCCCTTCTTCAATTCATCCTAATGATTAAGTATAAATACTTACTCTTCAATTATACATTCCCGAATCCCTTCCACCTTTTTTTTGTTTCTTCTTCACACCTTCAACCTCAAAAAAAAAAAAAAAGATGAAGTTGCTTGAGTTTGCTAAAAATCTATGTAACAGTCGAAAACAACGTTATGTTATTCAAAAACAATGGAATGAGATTCCTTACTCTCCGAGTGTAGAGCCAAACTTCGTGAGTTGTTTTATTATTTTTGTTTAATTTCTTAATGAAATTTCAATTAAGTTATAAGTGGTAGCAAGTTGTTTTATGCTAATTAATAAAGTAATTCATGCATTGCATTGCAGTCCTTTATAATGAAAGTGAATTTCGATCATAGGGATTGGCAACGAGAAGTATTCGCAGTGTTCAATTTAATCCAATGTATGTATGAGATTTGGTGTTTTTTAATTAAGTGTTACGTTCCGTTGTTATTAATTTACGGTGTTTTTGTTGTTTTTACTAAACCGTCCCTAATTTAAAGCATGTTTTGAAGTATAAAACTATTGTTGGTGCCCTAATTTAGTTCGTTGTAACATGATGCGTTTTTTGTATAGTTCGTTGTCGAGCGGAGATGAATGCAGGTGAAAACGAAGCGATCTTTAAAATGATGGTGATTGTACGACCAGAGCATGTGGTTACCATCAATACGTACCGTACAGCTGGTGTCAAGGTTGAACACACTCGCGAGATCGGAAAGGGTATGAAAGATGAAGAAGGTAATAGCATGAAAGTGGAGGATCTCTTCGCTACGCCTCCTGATGACTCGCATGAAGCGAAGTGTGTGTTTTGCGCTGCTAAGAAGGACAAATGTTGCAACCCTGATTTTCTTTTTTTGAAGTATCGTCCTTATTGCAGCGACAACGACGACCACCCCCCATTCCCTTTCTCTCATTATTTCCATCACCAACAACAACAACAACCGTTGTTGCTTCCACCACCACCATCATTCCAACTTGGCGGCTATAATAATTACGGTGGGCAGCAAGTCCAGCAGCCGCTGCTACTTCCAGCTCCTCCACCACCACCACCACCACCTCACGGCGGCAACAACTATTATTCATCAGGGTGGGCGCAACCGCAATCTGCAGGGCAAGGCGAACCTTATTACTATAGAAATCAAGACGAATATTCTGCTTGTAGCATCATGTGAATTGTACGTGAAGCACAAGACTTTCTATATCATAGATAGGCCGTAGGCGTACTAGTACTATCTTTTTGCAATACTAGTACATTATGTTAATGTTTTAGCTCATACCGTTATCATTATCATTATAGTAGTATTATTGGATTTTGCTTTGGACCAATTCATTCTTTCATGATTTGATCGAATTCAATTTCTTGTTATATATTCACATTTTAATTTATTGCACAAATATACGACAACTCTTGTACATACGAGTATTCTTTTTCCTTCTTCTTTTAACTAATTAAGGAGACGACAACTTAGAGTTTAACCCAGGTTGCAGAAACGCCAACCATTCACGTAACATATCACAAAACAAATTTATTGACATTTTTCCTTATTGTTATGTTGCTGTAGGTTTGTTACTTTTTTTTCTTCTCGTTTTCTCCGAGGAGACGACAACTTAAAGTTTAACTTTGATAGTAACAAACATTACGCTTCAAACAGCATTTTCCAAAAACAGGGCGCAGAAACGCCAACAATTCATGGAACATATCGCTGGAGCGGAGGGAGCTAGCAAAGACCTTAGCCCTCCAAACCAAAACAAACAAATTTATTGACATTTTTCCTTATATTGCAGTAGTTTTGTTTAAGCAAGGTGGTTCATATTTTTGTCTTCTTTCCTTATTGGTACTGTAGTTTTGTTTGACATTTTTCCATGTTATTGCAGTAGGTTTGTTTAAGGAAGATGGTTCATTATGTTCTTTTCCTTATACGGAGTATATTGTTATTGCCGTAGGTTTTGGCAAGGAAAATGGTTCATTATGTTCTTTTCCTTATATATTGTTATTGCCGTAGGTTTTGGCAAGGAAAATGGTTCATTATGTTCTTTTCCTTATACTCCCTCCACTTTTTTTGATTCTTTACGTTTGGTTTGAATTCCTCTCACAGATTCAAACCAAACGTAAATAACAAAAAAAAATGGAGGGAGTATATTGTTACACACCCTATTTATGTACGATCTTTAATTTATTTGACCATCAACTTCAACTTCATTCAACTTTTTGAATAAATCGACTAGAAACAATGAAGTTACTCGAGTATTTCAATCACGGAAAAGATAAGTTACTCAAGTTTTTCAACCGGAGGAAAGAGAGTAGATTGGCTAATGTTTCGGATTTAAAACTAAACACTGTGAGAAATTATATATATTACGTTTTTTTTATCTTTATCCTTTATGAACACCCGAATTCGTTTGCTAATGTGATTTGCTTGATTTGATTTGTTATTATAGGTAGTGATTGTGAAAGTAGATACTAGCAATAATTATTGGGTAAAAGATCTCCGCAAACTGATTAACACATTCGAAGGTAAGGACTTACAGAATTTCATGATTTTTATTTTTATTTGACCAAGGAGGAGTTTAAAGTTATTTTGGATTGATTTCTTTGCGTATGTAGTTGTGGTTAGAATGGAGTTTAAAGCAGATGAAAAAGAAGAAACCGGGATGATGAAATTGATGGGGAACCTAAAACCAACAAGTATGAGGATCTGGGCAGAAACAATCTCTACACCACGATGTCGTATAATCCAAATTACCGATGTCATCAATCCGGGTGATAAAGTGAAAGACATCTCCCGGAATGCCGGTGAACATTGCGACACTAGCACTTCACTTCCTGTTTATTTACCCTAGATATATATGTTATATTTTGGGTGTTTTGGTTTAGACTATTCTAAAAACCATATATCGAATATTATTGTCTTTTGAGTTCTTACTTATTTATTAACTATAATATATATTAAATACTAGTACTTGATTCTTATTTCTTAACACGTATCTTCCGCACACATATAACAATACGTCAAAACACCAATTCAAGTAACGCATCACCTAATATTATTACGAAAGTATGAGACCGACTCACACGCAACAAAAGCGGTTCACTTAAGTGCTCTCAGCCCACTTTAATTTGTTCCTCACACATCCTTTATAGGTGTCGGAGAAATGAGATCACCGCACACAAAGTCACCACTCACCCTTGACCTTCCTCACCAACATATTTCTTTATTAATTAATTAATTATTTCTTTTACATTCATCATTGATTCAATTTTATTAATTTTTTTCCCCCAAAATCAAATTCCTCTCTTTTGTTTTATCCATCCTTATTTTTTTTCCCAATTTGCCCATTTACCAACAACAACAACCCCCCTCTCTTCCTTTCTCTTTCTTTCTTTGTCTAATTCAATCAAATTCCAATCTCAATTCCAATTTTGTTCAATTTCCCCCAGGTTGAGTAAAAGGTACGCATCATTTCCCAGTATTCTTGTTTCACCCTAAATCTTTAAATTTAGGGGCCGCAAATACCCTAATTCAAAGAAATGGCATTGTCTGTATTTTTAATTGATTCTCGTATGATGATTAGGTCAATTTATATATTTATAATTTGTTTCCGCCCCAAATGAGGAACACCCACCACAATTTGTTATTTAATTTCCTAAATTGGGGTTTCCCTCTTCAATTTCATCTGTATAGATTGTATTGGATTCCAGTGTTTTGTTATAATAAGAATAATCATAAAGAATCGTAATCAAGAAGCTTGAATTAGAATTTTCCGGCGAATTGTGTTGGTTGGTTGAGATGAGGGATGTTCATGAGAAACATTTTCCGGCGAGTCGGGCCGAGTTGGATGAGTGTATGTCGTACGACGCCTCGTGCAGCTCCGCCCGCAACACCGTTGATGACGACGATGATCAGCTGGTTCGCAGGCGGCGACGGTCTGATCTTGAGGGAGATGATCTTGCCGAGTCCTCGGCGGCTAGGCGGCGCCACTCGAGGATTCTCAGCCGTTGGGCTGCTCAGGAGATGATTACTACTATAGAAAGGCGAAATAGGGAGTCGGAGTTGATGGCACTTGCTGGATTACATCCTGTTTCGATGCTCGATTATTCGTTTTTAAGGGACTCTCCCCCGTCCCCTACTTCCCGGAGCCAACGGGATGAGCCCCCGACCCCACGACCAACTTCCTCTATTTTGCGGATGTGGAGGGAATTGGAGGATCACCAGTTGGTTAATCGGAGTGGGGACACTAATACTGATGTTTCTTCTGTGAGGGGGGGAGAGAGTCGGGTTATTGGGGAGGATGCGAGTGAGAATGAGCGTGGGTTTGAGGGTTATGATGATGGTAGGTCGAGTAGGGAGCCGTCTCCTGATCTTGGTCAAGTGGAGAGGGAGAGGGTTAGGCAAATTGTGCGTGCGTGGATGGAGAGTGGCATTAACGACCGCTCATCTAATGCCACTACGACTACTACTAGTCCTAGGGGAGAGTGGCTTGGTGAGACGGAAAGGGAAAGGGTGAGGCTTGTTAGGGAGTGGGTTCAAATGGCAAGTCAGCAAAGACCGCGTGGAGGGCGCAGGGAAGAACAAGTTCCTGCCCCTGCTTCTCAGCCTGATCAGCAGCCCCATGATCCACCACCTGTTGCTGATCATCAGGAGTTACAGCCAGAGCATATGCGTAGAGATATGCTGAGGCTGCGTGGAAGACAAGCTCTCATCGACCTGTTGTTGAGGATAGAACGTGAAAGACAGAGGGAGCTTCAGGGTTTAATGGAGCATCGCGCAGTTTCTCATTTTGCTCATCGTAACCGTATTCAGGTCACATGTCCACCTTCTTTCTCCTTCACTGTTTCATATGAATTTAGTCTTGTTCCTACTATGAGTAGCCATATGCACTGTTTTATGAGTTGAGGATCAAATTATTTTTTTTTTTGGAAATAATGGTATGAAAACCTAGGTTGATCCATTAGTATAAAATCCACCTAACTCATCATTTCGGATCAGTGAAGTTAGAGAGTCGGAAGGACTCTCAATCCAACGGGTAAGAGAAGGGCATGAATGCCCCAAGTTGGCCATAAAGTCTGCGACTTTATTGGACTCACGAAAGCACTCTACTTTGAGATAGAAAGGAAGGATTAATAGTTAAATAAAAGCTGAACCTTTTGTATTGCTCGTGTAGTGTGTGTGATCTGTCGTTGACTGTATGTAGGATCAGCATTTATATCTAAGACTCTTAGAGCTTGCTTGGAATAGTAGAATGTTTCTGATAGTGATAGTCCTGAGTGATGGTATTGTTGATATCCCAGTCTTCTTTGTTGGAGGACCTTATAGATATTTGTCTTTCTTTTTTCAGTCTTTGCTTAGAGGTCGATTTTTGAGGAATGAAGGAACAGGTGAGGAAGAGAGGACGACTTCGGTGCCAGCAAGTGAACTACTTCAGTTGAGACAAAGACACTCTGTTTCTGGTTTGAGGTGTGCTGATAAGTTCATTGTAGTGCACTAAGTTTTATTATTTATGTCATAATTGTTATCTTGGCAGAATTCTATATAACAGCTGTCTTTTATATGCTAACCTTTAAACCTTTTGTTAGAAACATTACAAGCTCTTTGAGCTCCATTGCTTACTGAGATTGCCTTTTTTACTCTTTATTTACATTCTAGTCATTATTGCATCAAACAAAAAGAAATAATGAACATTTCTGATGGTTCTCGTGTACTAAGTAACTGGATTCAATGTTACCATTCTAAAAGCTTTTGGGACTATAACGTTGTAGTGGTATTGTGAGTATCTTTGGAGGTGCTGTGCTGACTCCAAGCATTTGCTGAGGTGCATATACTGTAATCTCAATATTTCCTTTTCTGATATTCCATTTCATTACTAGCTTTCCTTTCTTTTGTGTCATCGCAATTACAGCATCGGTTATCCCTTTTTTTCTCCCTATTAAAGTGTATACTAGCTTATGACTTGCATTGATATCAGTTTTAAGTGGTTTTCTGAAGATCTTAAAGCATGTATAGTATTTAGCCCTCTATCTCTTTACTCCTGAAATCCCGGATAAGATTGTGTGGTCAATGACGATTTTGCGTTGAACATTAGGGAAGGTTTTCGCTCTGGGCTTGAAATTGTACATGATCGAGCAAGCAGCAACTCTGACACCTCATACAGTGATGTGGGCGATGATGAGGCCCGACATGGTACCTCATTGGAGGTCCAAATTCAGAACTCTGTTCAGCATCAACCTAGGATTGAAGTTAACAGGTTCATTGAGTTGCCAGGAAATAACATAACTATGTTGGCTGAAGCTTCTTCTAATATGACTGGGTCAGATAATTTTGTACAAAGGGTAGACTGGCAAGAACAAGTTACGGGAGATGAACAGATGAACCTACCACAGTCAGCATATCCAGAACTTAATCGATTAAGGGAAATTCAAAGGGAAAATATCAGTGATGTCTGGCATGGGACATCTGGGAATCATTGGCAGCGGATCGCTGATGGAAATGATGGTCTATCAGAGAGAAATGTACCTGGTCTAAATGGTTGGGATGATGGTGGTTCTCGTGCAACACTAGGGAATTGGTCTGAAGGGCCTTCTGACCCTCCAAGACTTCATGGTAGCAATCCTTCCAGACGAATAAACAGATTTCACCCACCTGATGATGATAATGTGTACAGCATGGAGCTTCGTGAACTTCTTAGCAGGTACCCTAACCTTCTGATTAGGATTCTGGTGTTATTCTTATCGTCTACGGTCAATTGTGATGGAGGCTTTTGTTTAACACCGCCTATATATTGATCTAGGAGGAGCGTTTCAACTCTTCTTCGTAGTGGCTTTCGTGAAAGTTTAGACCAATTGATACAGTCTTATGTGCAAAGACAAGATCGTGACCCCATAGATTGGGATCTTCACAGAAACTTGCCCGATCCTGTTGCATCGACATCTAACCAAGAGTCTCAAAGGCTGGATCCTAATATCAGTGATACTGTCACAAGACCTTCACTTGCCATTCCATCTCCACCAGTGCCCCCGCCTCAACCTGTGTGGCAACAGAATCTTCATCATAATAATTGGTCACGCCATGGAATGCATCGCTCGGAACTGGTAAGCCATATTTCATCTGTGCAAATTTGGTTCCAAAAACCTTGGTATAGTGGATCATCTTACCCCCACCGTCTCAAAACTTCTCCCAGTATCAAAGAAAAAAAAGGGTTCAAAAAATTGAGAACAAAGTGTGTCTCACATGTGTGATAATCTCTAGGTATCGACAAACAAAGTAACACAACAAAGATTTATATGTCTTGTATTGGATATCTTGTCATCGTAGTCCAACATGCTAGGGTGTTGATCTTTGTCAGGAATGGGAGATGATGAATGATCTTCGAGCAGATGTTACAAGACTTCAGCAAGGCATGAACCACATGCAGAGGATGTTGGAAGCCTGCATGGACATGCAGCTGGAGTTGCAGCGGTCAGTTCGGCAAGAGGTTTCCGCAGCTCTTAATCGGTCTGCTAGTGGACAAGGTTACTCTCCATTAATGCACATACTATTTTACTATATGCTTCTCCCCCTTCCTGCATGTATAAGAGATGGAACTTTAGGTGTAGAAGGGTTTACAGTGGAAGAGGAAGGTGAGTGGGTTGAGAATGGTTTGAAGAAAACTCTATACTTTGTTATTTGAGTTATAGGTGCTTCCCAGCCCCTTCCCTGTTACTAAAAAAAATAAAAATAATAAAAATAAATAAATAAATAAATAAATAAAACGGAACCAGATCAAAGGACAAGAAAGGCTATTCGGGTTGGGGGTGGGTTGACGAGAAATTCTTTGAACTGTGATTGTAGAGTTGTTGCCGTGTCGTCTAAAGGAAACTATTAATTTTGGTATTGCTGGTGGCTGAATATTGCAAGTGTAATCTGGGTGCAGGTGCTGAGACTTCAGAGGATGGATCCAGATGGGGGCAAGTGAGTAAAGGAACATGCTGTGTTTGCTGTGACAACCATATTGATTCTTTGTTGTACAGGTAAAGATGGTTTTTTCGAAAGTTTATGCAGCTGCTGTTTAAGGAGTATAGTTTGAATATACCGAATGTGAAGTGACTAACGTCTGATTGGTTGGGTATTTAATTTTAGAGATTAGGTTCATTTCACAGTCCTTGCATAAGCTGATTGGTCGGTTTTTGTTGCCTGTAAACCTGGCAGGTGCGGCCACATGTGTACTTGTTTGAAGTGTGCAAATGAGTTGGTTCGTGGAGGAGGTAAGTGCCCGTTGTGCAGGGCACCAATTGTTGAGGTCATCCGAGCTTATTCTATTCTGTAAATAATAAAGAAGAATATAGCTGGAGGGGGCGTTAGCAAAGAAGCACAGGAAAGGGCTGTTCAAGTGAAGGTGAATGAGCGTTGAGTTTTAAAGGTGCCCATTCTTAGAGCTTCACCAGCTGTATAGGAGCTTTCTCTGATTATATGTTCAGCAAACTATGCAGTCTATTATTTGGATGACATGGGCATCTTCTTGATTCTGTATATTGGCCTTCAATAAAATGTCTCCATTCTTTCCGTAAGCCTTTTTGCCATTCTTTCCTACTCCACTGCAGACCATTTACGCCGTAATTCATTCAAGTGTAACGTACTCTGTAGACTTGCATTTCGGTGTACAGGCTGACCGATATTTGATCAAAAAGAGTAGACTCGCATTCTTCAGTACTTCATGTTTTCTCATTTGAATGTTATCTGCCAACTAAAACTCCTTCTGTTGATCCCCTACGTATATGGCATGATTTTGCATTTTCGATAAATAATATTTAAAGATTCTAAAGCATTTAATTGGTCTGCCCTACTCTAACACAATAAAAAAAAAAGATCGTTCGGCCCTAGAAAAGAACTAAAGAAGTATTTAATTTTCACGAAATCTCATAAAAGACGGTCTCTCCCCCTAAACCTACTGATTAATTTTACAAATTGACAAAAGATTAGGTTCATTTGACTCGTTGGTTAAAACTTAAAACGATCGTCATTGTTGGTGCTGAACATCTAATTCTTCTATACCACAATTCAACGTTACCAGCTACGCTAGCTTACTAACATCTACAATGACCATAGATATTGTAAGATTTTTTTATTTTTTTTTTTGAAACCATGTTGTAAGATAATTTTTGAGCGATATAAAAGTCGAGAAAATGGAGCATAATTCACATCCTTCTCGTTTGACCAGAAGTCAAAGGGAGTACTTGATTTATACAGAGTGCAATCTGCACTGGAAAGGAGTGTAAAAGGTGATCAGGGGAGTGCAAAATAAGACAACCCCAAAGAGGCACCTGAAGCATATTTCGTGCATTACATTGTGATCTCATTACTATTTACAAGCCTCGTTTGTATATTTCTTGGGGAGAAACACCTTTATCTCCGACAAAAATAACGGTCTTTCCCGGTCAAAATTCAGAAAGCCCGAAGAGCTAAAGAGTTCTCCCCAGCTCTGCGTCAAATCCACAAAGGAATTGAATAAGGAGTGAGGGGTAGATAAGGTACTAGACGAAGATCCTACCCACGTCATCTCGAGAACCAGCTCTTTTTAGTGTTTGTCGACTTGAGTTTCAGTACAAGTTCCTCACGCTGAGCTTCTACCTCAGCATACTTCAGACTCATTTGGAAATATCTCTCTCGGAGATCTCGCAGCTCTAGTTCAAGGGACGATATATTGCTTCCGTGAATTTTGAAATCTGATCTGCTGTCATCCCCTGATCTCATAAGTGCATCAGAGCTGCTCTGCTCTTCAGCCAAGAACCTGGAGAAAATGGAATCCACCATGAGATTGAGAACTCAGATGCATGAATGAGTCAAGTAGTGAAACTCACAATCGCACATGGGATTTCAAGAAAAAGGAAGCCCAATCAATTCAGACGAAAGGTTTCACCCCTACCAGTCTATTGCAAGTAAACAGTAAGCACAAAGCTGATGAACAATGTGATCCAGTCAACAAGTCATGACCCTCAAAAACAGTCTCACACAATTTCTTATGCTTACTGTAACTGCGTTAGATCTCATTTGCATACCTTTTAAGCTGGGCTTTGTACATATCATTTGCCTCCAATGCTTCAGCAAGTTCATTTTCAAGGCACTGAATTTTCGAGAAACTATCATTGCTCTCAGAACCAGTTATCTGCAGCAAATACACAAACGCTTAATGACACAGTATGACAGCTTTACAAGAAAGACAAATAAGCATATTGAGTTAATAATATACATCACCATTCTGGTATGAACTAATCTCTCTATTTTTCCGTTCCCTGAACTGTCAAAGGCCACAACACTTAGTTCTTATATCACAAGCACCGCCTCATGAGTGCGGGGAACAACTTATAGTACAGTGACTACTTAACCAACTCCAATGGTCAACAGGTGTCTATGTTCCCTGATAATCAACAGAGGGGAACTTGCAGACAAGGGCAATTGACAAGTACTAGAAAAGATTTATAAGTATCTTAATTGGTATGGCGGTAGCTAACTATTGTGAAAAAGTTTGAAATGCAAAATAAAGGGGTTTTTCCGAGAAGTGAATGACAAAGGTGTTTGCTTATAAAATGCAACTGATAAAGATGGTTGCCCAGAATTGTGGCTTAAGATTTAGCTAAAGTTACTCCCAACTGTGTCAGGAAATAGCAAATTCAAAGAACTTCTAGAAGTAAGATATACGAAATTCTGAGAAGTAATATCACATACCCTTATTTGCTGTTCTTCATATGGGGTAGAAGATACCACAGTGACAGCTTCATCATTAAGGTCAGAAGGATCGGCAGACGTTGCATGCTCCTTTGTTGTTTGAATCTTCTGCTTCAGCCGTTCCTCAAGGGCATGAATTCTTTTCAGATATCCTTCTTGGTCTTGTTCAAGGTGTTTTATTTTCCTCTGGAGTTCACTGTTTGCCCTCCTAATCCGGCTAAGCTCAAATTTCAACTCAGCATCCTGTGCACACAGTGCTTCTCTTGCAGCAAGATCACCTTCTAACCGCAGAACTTTCTCTTGGAGGGCTATTTCACTACGCTGACAGTCCTCTAACTCCAAAAGAGACTTCTCCATGCTAGCGATCTTCTGAACAAGAAAGTCCTTTTGAGTCTTTAATTCTTCATAGTCTCCACGTACCACTTCTAAAGAAGCCTTCATCTTCTCATTCTCAAATTTGGCATCGGTTAGAGAAACCTTCATAGCCAAGAGTTCATCTTGAAGCAGCGTTGCTCTCTGCATATGTTCCTTAAGAACTGAAATTTCCTTAGCTAATTGCTGTCGTTCATACTCAGATGCTTTAAGGTTGATCTCATGTCTGCTGATGGTGCTTTTACATTTTTCATCATTACTTTTTGCAATTTCCAGTTGTACTGATAATTTATCACACTCAGACAAAACAACTTCTTCATTTTTCCTTGAAGCAGCAAGCTCTCTTGTGAGCTCTAGCATTTTAGCTTCAGATTCCGATGCTAAAGTACTCAATTTGTTCTGGCAAAGTGCATATTTTCCTTGCAGTTCTTGAAGAGCAACTTCAAGCTTAGCTTTATCAGCACGTAGAGCAGACAGTTCAAGGATGGAATCAGAATTCTCCTTTTCATCAGGTGCTACAGATATTTGGTCGATGAGGTGAGCAAGTTCTCTCTGGAGATTTTCAACTTCAACAACTTTCTGGGAGTACATATCTTCTAGAGAGATATGTTCAAGCATAAGTTTCTCTCTGTGTTCTTTATCTTCATTAATAAGAGATTGAAGCTCAGAGTTGAGGCCCTTTTCCTTCAAGGAAACTTCCTCCAATATATTAGAGAAATCAGACTCTAAAGCTTCAATTTTTTGTGAGCATTCAGAGAATCTCACTTTGGAGTCCCTAAGTTGAGACTCCAGAACTGTACAGCGCGTATGCATTTCCACATTCTGTCGTTTCAGCTCATCATTAGACTTTTGAAGTGAATTACACTCATCAATGAGATTTTCTGCTGTTGATTGCAACTTTGGATTGGCTTTCTTTAAATACTCACATTCCTCTTGAGCTTCCAGCCACCGGGTTCTCATGTCTTCTAATCTCTGTTTCAGATCAACCTTCTGTGCCTCCATCTCGCTCTCCAATCTTTTTATCTCATCACGAAGGTTGATGGACTGGGCTTCTGAATGCCGCAACTCTAGAGAACATGTCTCCTTCTCATTTGTCAGGTATCGTAATTGAGCTTCAAGGGCCGATATTCTTTCTGACAACTGCATGTTTTCATTTTCTAACTCAGATAGTTGTTGTTCTACATCTTGTTTGCCTCTTCCCAGTTCTGATGACAACCTTTGAAGTACCTTGCTTGCAGATACATGTGAATCCACGCTGCTGGACAGATCAATAATCTCTTTTTTTAATTCTGAGACGTTCTCGAGAGAGATGGCGTTCTCTTTTTCCAGGTTCTCAATAGTCTCCTCTAACAATTGACTTTCACTAAGTGCAGTTGCTAACTGATCTTCAAGGGTAGATATTTTTTTCTGAAGATCTTCAATCTCATGCTCCTTCTGGGAGTTGTCTGACTTTATTGCTTCAATCTCTGAAGCACTCAAAGTGGACTTTTTATAATCAGAGTGAACAACTGTGCCAGATTCCCCAGGCCCCAGATTCCATTGTTCTTCTGTGTCATCTTTTATACATTGCAAAGATCTTGGCACCTATTATTCCTCCAAAAAAAAGAAATCTCATATTCAATAAATAGTTGAAAGTCACAGTACGATTCTCTTCTCAAGTGGTTATTTAGATTTCAATTATAGTACTGAAATAAACTCGAGTACATTGAAGTCAAAAGTACTTTGCACCTTCTTGTTACCTTGAGAAAGTGGCCTAGTGACAAGAATATCAAAGTATAAACAGCATAAGATGATTGAGGAGTAAGGCACACAACTTACTTCTGCTACATCCAAATGTAGGTCTCCAGTCCCAGAACCATATCCTTCACATTTCTGTAACTGCTGCTGCAGCGCCTGAATCTCGACTTGCTGATTTTTCACCTGAACATGAAACTTTTGAAGCTCGTTTTCAAGATGAACCGATTTTTCCTTGAAGGTCTCCAACTGAATCTCCAGCTCATTACATTTGTTCTCGAGATCTGGACACTGAACCTGTATTTCCGCTGAAGTTGCAGCTTCTTCAATCAGGGCTTCTTTCGTCCTCAGTTCTTGCTCAAGGTCTTGTAGCTGGATTCTTAGAGAGTTTATCTCAGACCCACATGAGCAGGCAGAATTGCCATCAGGAATGGCACCGGATAAACTGACCAAAGCATCAGGCAAAGATGCATCTTTTCTTGGTTCCGGGGAATCTGATTCTTTGAGCTTTAAGATAAGTTCTAAGTTTTCTTCAGTCAGCTCATTGCAGTCCTTCTCAAGATCTTCCACCTTTCTCCTAAGAATATCAATCTCTTTAGCCATATATGTCTCATTGCCCATTGCAACTTCTGATTCTTTGTTCTGGCAGGTTTTTACAGCTTCAGCTAGTTTTTCTTCTAAGTTCATTATATCTTCCTCTTTCCCAGCTACCTTAAGCGACCAAGAAGATTCAGAATCCAACAAAGCTTGTGCCTTCAAATCCTGTAATCTCTCTATCTCATTGTCCTTTTCTTCCACCGTCTGCTCAAGGAGCTGTATGGCACTTTCAAGTTCCTCTTGTGTTTCCTGAAGCTGTTGTAACTGGAGTTTTATGCTCTCAATGCCAGAAGGTATCTGTTCATCAGGATCTTGCGTTGGCTGCACAACTTTACTAACCAGGTTCGCACTTTCTTCCAACTTCAACTTCTGAGAAGAAAGGTTCTCTATTTCCAATTTCTGAGTTTCTACAATACCTTCAAGCTCCTGTAATATGGACAAAAGCTCAATATTTGATTCTTGAGTTTTCTCTAGCTGTTCGGTCAAGTTTGCATTTGATTCTTTGAGATGCTGAATTTCTTCCTCCATTTCCTTCTTTAGTTCATCCATATCCTTGGCTACATTCTTCATATGTTCTGTTGCCTCTTGTTTCTTTGCTGACTTCTCCAGCAAACCATTTAAATGCTCAATTTCCTGCTTAAAGCCATGACATTCTTGCTGTGATGCTGAAAGCTCCATGCTAAGAGTCTTCTGACTCCTTGACTGCTCAGACACTTCATTCTTCAGGAGATCGACATCAACCGTTAATTTCTTAGAATTTCGTTCCCACATCCTGGCCTCAGCTCTTAGCTCCTCGATTGTAACTTCAGCGGCTTCAAGAAGTTCCTTAGAAGAGCCAGTGTTTGAGAGCGGTGATGACGCAACAGCGATAGAGTTCTGTTCTTTTTGATTTGCATAAGGGCTCAATGACTCTGGAACTCTTGAATGGAAAGAAGAATTAACAGATCGGTTACCATCATTCACTGCACGGAAGCTAGAAGATGGTCCACTTGTTTGTGAATCAGTCGAATTCTGTCTTCCAATATTCACAGCCCCGACGAAGTTATCTTGAGAAGAAGTGGCGTCTTTCACTGAAGAAGTTTCCAACGAATCAGTACTCTGTCTGGACTCCGATGCAGACAAACTAGGATCCTGTTTCACATGTGCAGAAAGAAGAGAAGAAATTTCAGCGCAAGAAACCTTTTGTTTTGTTAAATACTTTCAGCACAACCTTAGTTTAAGGAGGCGCGAGGCGCACCGAGGCGCTGGGGGGCCGTTGCGATGAGGCGCAAGGCGCGAGGCGAAGGCGCACGCCTCATGCACACGAGGCGCACTCATTTAGCAAACAAAATTCTGTTTTCCGAAACCTCAATTTGCAAAAAATTACCCCTTTTGTGGTATTTAAAAGGGACCTATGGGTAAAGAAGTATAAACAAGGGATTAAGGGGCAAAGGGAAGGGTAGAAATAAGGTTACAAGAGAAAGAAAACTGGAAATTGCAGAGCCATGCGCCTCGCGTGCGCCTCAGTGCGCCTCAGGGCCTGCGCCTCAGTGCGCCTCGGTGCGCCTCAGTGCGCCTCAGGTGCGCCTCATGCACACTTGTGCGCCTCAGGCTTCTGAGGCGTTGGCAGCTGCGCCTCATGGCGCCTTGCGCCTAGGCGCGCCTCAGGCGCGCTTTTTTAAACTAAGAGCACAACCAATTAAAGATATTCAGGAGTTTACAGTAAATGCTGATCATAATCATCTTCTCACAAGGAAGGATACATATCTACCAACCCTATAGTATTCATCAATCCTGTAATTCTTTGCAAGTCACAGTGTAAGAACTTAGTTACGAAAAGGAAGCACATCAATTCTTAATAAAACACAAGGCCATTCGCGAACAAAGCATTGATACTGCATATTTCTCTCTCTACTTTTGAGCATCCTGAGTTTAGTAAAACCAACATTTTACATAGAAAGAAACCTAACCATGATAAAGTTAAGAGATCATTTGGCTACTTCCAAAGAAGTGTTCAACATTGGGCAAACCAAAGTATATAATCCATGTTCCCTTGGTCCAAAACAGCCTAGGAACAAAAATGGATCAAATTTTTGTGGGTGCCCAAAACGACAAAACAGCAAAAGCTAACCTCGAAGGCTGGATTGAGCAAAGGGGATTAAAAGACCCCCAAACGGAGAAGTGGCCCTCAAAGTCATCAAGGACACTCCCAAAGAATATATGGAAATATCTTGGGAACATATAATATTTTGAAATAAGTGGCCAAAATTGACAATACCGAAGTTTATAACCCACAATTTTTGGCCCAAAAAAGATCCAGAAGAAAACGGCTCAAACTTTGTAGAAGTCCCTAGGGATAATATGATAGGTTCCCCTAATAAAGTAATAAGCCAAAAGCGCATGCTAGCCTCAACCGCTAACATGTACCAAATGGGCTTTCAGAACTTCAGAGTTGTCCAAGGTAAAGTATTGAGACCTTTTGCCGACTTAAAAAAAACGTCAAATTTGGATAAAATAACAGTATATAATCCACGGCTTCGGCCCGAAATGGCACCATAACAAAAGCAACCCTTTCTATTAGTGGAAGCTCATTAAGGTAATATTATGGGTTTTAGCAAAATAATAGAGCCAAAAACCTGTCGTAGGTCTTAAATTTGGCAAAAACGCACATTAGACTCAATCGTTGACGACTTGACGAGTGCCGAATGCGCTTAAAGAAGTTCCGTAACATAAGTACATGCCCACATATCCAACGGCGTCACTCCAAGGTAGACCTGTCAGAACCTGTCCCGACCCGGTAACCCGACCCGACCCGACCCGCATTTGAACCCGATCAGACCCGTTTTTTTGACCCGCGACCCGTACATGACCCGAACCCGATCAACCCGAAAATTTGCGGATCAAAACAGGTCGGGTCAGGGTCAACGTCAAAGTCAAAGTCAAAAAAAAAAAAAAAAAAAAACATCTTAGTCTCACAAAGTCACGAGTCAGTTGGTATAGATCAGGAACTAGGATTTGGATGTATCCCAATTGTTGTCCTCATAGGTTTTGTGCATTTGTTTTCTGGTGTATGCTCGATTTGTTAGTTGATATTGTTCTCTCTTTCCTTGCTTAGGTATCAGGGATCATTGCCTGATTTGTTTAGGGAAGGCCACTCGGTTGTTCATAGCAACCACCACGCCAAATTCATCACCCCCTCCCTCCACTGCAACCACGACAATGGTGGTGGTGGCGGCGGCCATAAAACCTTCTCGGACGGCAGTCATCCGGCGGCGACAAAGGTCGAAATAGGGTGGTCATGCGTGTTAGATAGAGAAGGTGACTTTAATTTGGGTCGGAAAATTGATCTAGTGATGAATTGGGGATTTTAATTTGGATTTGTGGACTTCAATTTGGGGATTTTAATTTGGATTTGGGGATTTTGGGGGACTTTTCTCTCTCTTCGTATTGTTGTTTTTCTTTTTTATTTGATTTTGTTTGTTTTTTTAGATATAGGAGTAGTGGATTTGTAGATAGTTAGGCCCTGTGCGATTCAACTTATTCAACGGTGTTTTCAAATCAGTTCAGGTTTATTCAAATCAAATCAAATCAGATCAGTTTTATTCAAATCAAATCAAATCAGATCAGAATTATCCAAATAACATTCAATGAATCTAGTCTATTTCTAGTTATTAATTCGTCTAGTTGCAGTTAATTTATCAGTTAATTCAGTTCAGATCAAATCAAATCAAATTTATTCAAATCAAATCAAATCAGATCATTTCAAATCAAATCAAATCAAATCAAATCAGAAAAATGCAGTCCAATCGCACAGGGCCTTAGTAATTAGTATTAGTGGGTTGGGAGCATTTTAGACCATTGATGTAAAATGGGCGGTGGAGATTGGACCAACTCTACCATATCTTAAATTTGATTTCCTACTTTAATTTTGTAGCATGACTTATATATGTGTAATAAAAAAAAAGTGAGCTAAGCTTGAATCAAGAATGACGTTAAAAAGTTGAACATAAAACGCGCTAAAAATCATATGTAAGGCGCTAAAAATATACGTAAAAGCGCTAAAGTTCAAGAATATACATAGCCTACATATAGGAGTATTATATTAATGAAACTTATATAAAAAAAAATCAAATTTCTGGTACCGTTGCAATAGGCTATGAATTATGATAGTGTGTTGCGTTATCTGGTGGGCGTTGTAGTAGCCTTGTTGCATTTCAGAGGCAAATGTAACGGTTCCTAGAAACTAATGCAACATTTTATTATAGGCGTTCCCTTAGACCCCTAATGGCGTTGCATTAGACCTAATGCAACGCATATAAGCCCTAATGCAACAAATTTTGGGGTGTTGCATTAGGTCACTTATGTAGGAGTGATTTGTGACTTCTTATTGAAGCATTGAACTCATGATCGTGTGCAATGTGGAATCGTGATTTTCAATAATCATATCTCAAATTTGATTTCCTACTTTAATTTTGTAGCATGACTTAAATATGTACGATAAAAAAAAAAAAAGTGAGCTAAGTTTGAAGCAAAAATGACGTCAAAAAGTTGTATGTAAAAGGCGCTAAAAATCATACGTAAGGCGATAAAAATCATACGTAAAAGGGCTAAAGTTCAAGGAAAAACCCTGCGTAAAACGATGTTTTTGACCCGTATTCTGACCCTGACCAGGCCCGACCCTAACCCGACCCGACCCGTATTTTGACCTGACCCGTATTTGACTCGACCCGTATTCGACCCGACCCGTATTGACCCGACCCGTATTTGACCCGACCCGACCCGTTTGACAGGTCTACTCCAAGGCCATCCATGTTAAAGCTTTGAAAATATTTGGCTATTCTAAAGAAAGTGGTCAAAATTGACCATATAGTATTATATTTCACAATTTTTAGCCTAAAATGCCCTAGGAGTGAAACGACCCAAATTTTGGTGGGATAACCTTGAGGTAAGTTTGTGGATTTTAGCATAATATTGAAGGCAAAAAAAAACTGTTGTAATTCCTAAAATCGGCAAAACAACACAAAAGAGCATCAAGGAGTGTCGTGTGCCGAGGGGAATAAAACACTTCTTAATGTAGGAACCCACCCTTATATCCAACAAGATAGTCCAAGGTTGTCCATGGTAAAGTTTTAAGAACATTTGGGTACTTCTAAAAAAAGGTCAAATTTGGCCAAAACTGAAGTTTATGTTCCACGATTGTTGCCCCAAAATGACCCAGAAACAAAAGCTTCGCAAACTTTTGTGGAAGCCCAAAACTTATGGTAGGTGCCAATATTGGCAAAAGACATGGTAACCTCAAGAGGTGAAGTGTGCCAAAGAGGCTTGAAGAACTCCCCTAACACAAGAAGTTGCCCTCATATCCATTATCCAACGAAAGCTCTCCAATGCTACCAATGGTAAAGTTTTCAGAACATTTGGCTACTTTTTAAAAGGGTCAAAATTGGAAAGAAAAACCGAAGTATACAACCTACGATTTCTGACCAACGGGAACAAACCCGCCTCAAATTTTGGTGGAAGCCCTAAAGGTAATCTTATGGTTTGACAAAATATTAGAGCAAAAAACCTATGGTTAGTCTTAAAACTGGTACAAAAAGAAAAGAAAAAAAAAAAAGTACACTAGCCTCAACTGTTAGTGTGTGCCAAAGGAGATTAGAGAACTTCCATAATAGAGGAATCTTTCCTCATATCCAACAAGGGCAGCCCAAGGTTGCCCGCGGTAAAGTTCTAAGAACGTTTGACCACTTTCAAGAAGTGGACAAGATTGACCGAAACCGAAATATACATAATCCAAGGTTTTTGGCCAGAAAATGACACACACACACACACACACACACAAATCCTTACCCCTCTACCTCCCAGTAAACACTATGGCAATTAACATCATCATGCAGAACTGCTTCTTCTCCAACCACAAAATAAACTTATACAGTCATTCACACGAAAGAACCCACAGAAAAGAGGCAGGGAAGAGTGACATGTACCCTACTAAGAGCTGCTTGAGATACTGAAGCACTTTCGAAATGACTACTTGAGGTGGAACCAATACTCCGCGAAAATGCACCATCAGAAACATCAGATTTGGTTTCCGTGTCATCATGATCTGAACTTCCACACTCAGCATCTGTATTTGCCTCTTTTCTTTGCGCATCCCTGTCAATAACACACATCATAGAATTATAAACGCTGAAACAGAAGAGAGTTTGAAAGAAAAAGACATACATATATCCCAGTCAGTGGGCAAACCTGTATTTCAACTTAGGTGTCAGGCACTGAACTTTGAGCTGCAAAACAACCAGAAATCTATATCAATCCTCAAATGATGTGTAGGTTATTGCTAAAAGATCAACACACGCCAGAGTACACACGAGAGGGGGAGGGAGGAGCTTAAAAGGGAAGACTGATGGTACTTTTTGGTACCATGATTATATCAAATGTGTAATGTGTTGATCCAAGAGCAAAACAGTGATTGATAAGTCCAAATCAATGTGTCTTCTGTGGGATAGTGTTTTTACATAGTGGACAGTAAGAATTGGGAAAATGTAGCCATTTGCCAAGAGTCGAGACCAGTAGACCACTAGGGGTTCAGTCATGTACTGAAGAGAAGCTCTCGGATTGGGAAAAAGAATTATCAAGAGTACCCTATTTGAGATACATTACACTTTTGAGAATTTCTATTCACATACTTTACAAGAGAATCTATATTCTCATACTCTACAAGAGAATGCAAGGCAAAACTAATTCAGGTTAGCCATCAAACAAATACTTCTACCACGAAACACAAAGAGTACGATACTAATTAGATTAAAGTCAAGAATCTAAAACTTAGACGAATGCCCTTAAATCGAAAAACATGCCACCAACTTTGAGTAAGACTGCTTACTTGCAATGAGGTACCGTATTGGCACTTTTTCAATGGCAACGAGAGAGGAGTGGTAGTTCTTGAACTCGCGTAATTAACCAAATCAACAGTAACCTCTCCAAGTATCCCAGACCGAGATGAACCCTAAAACCGAGCATATATACACACACATTACAAACCTATTAACAAACACGAACCAGTAAACAAAGAATAAATAAACAACAGGGATAAAATCGGGCGCGAACCATGGCAACGACAAACTTGCACAAGCAACCACCAAGCTGATTGGCCTCTTGATTCTCCTCGGAAAAACATAACGTTTCGCAAAACGTCTCGGTCCAACCACAAGTTCCATTCCTAACAGAAGTCTTTCCTGATTTAACAACAGTCTTTCCAGTTTCAACTGAGACTAAATACACAAACAATTTATCCCAACCTTTCGGCACCTGCGCCATCAATAAACTTGAAACTTTCAGCATACGCTACGTTCTTCATTTCTACTATTATACAATCTACATTGTCGTTTAACAACCATAATACATTTGAAACGACGATTAAACACGAACATACTAATCGCAACAATAATAATGCAATTAAATAAATCAGTATAAAACAAAATAATGCAGAATGATCAAGAGAGAAAAGAAAAGAGGTGTGACCTTGATAGCGTGGAAGTCGGAGAACTTGAAATCGAGCTTATTATCATTATTATTATTATTATTATTGTGATTATGATTATGATTATCTCCTCTGGATTTAAGGTGAGATTTGTGCTTCTGCAATTTGAACATTTTCTTCTTAATTTGTGTGATCGGATTAGATTGTGATTTGTGTTTGTTGAGTGATTGTTAAGTTAGCTGCTGATTGATTTTATTCATTTGATTGAATATTTTGAATTGGATTGATGTGGAGAAAATGGATAAAAAGAGGAGTAAAGAAGAAGACGAAGAGGAGAGAGAGAGAGAGTGAGGGTCTGACTCTGGTTATTAGTTGCTGCTTTGCTCATCTCATCACTTTGCTTCATTTCGCATTTGGGATCACAATTTTACATTTCACATTTCACATTTCACATTTCTATTTTTTTTATTATTATTATTATTTGTTGACTATTACTCCCTCCATTTCAAAATATATGACGTTTTCGAGTTACGAGACACTTCTTTGAATTTCGATATCTCTCAAAATATAAGGGTAAAAATTATGAAATTATGATCATGTGAAACTATATTTCATAACGAATCCAATGGTATAATTTTTATAATTTTTGACAAGATATTTTTTCATGAAATTGAAAGTCAAAACTTGCCTCGTAACTTGAAAACGTCATATATTTTGGCATGGAGGGAGTAGTATTTAACTCGTTTTTCTTTATTACGGATTTACGGGAATGTGATTTCAAATTTTTAACTCATTGATATGTATGTAATGTTAATACAATCTCAATGTATAGAAAAGCATTTTTGCAGGAAACGGCGAGGAAATGATTGGGAGAGTTGTTTAGTTTAGAAGTTAGTAATCGAGAAAGTTGATTATAATTCAAATCTCATTTTTGTCGAGTGAATATACATGTAAAGGGTTTGATTGAGTGGCGAGGGAGATGAATTTGTTTAAGGAGCTCTTGTGTTCAAGTTCTACCATATGATGCAGAAATTTGTGTTGGGACTTAAAAGACTCGTCCACCATGATAGGTTTGGGACATTAATCGAATTTAGATTTAGTTCGAACGAAATTCGTGTGAATTAAATGAATATCAAAAAGGGGGATGCCAAAGGGAGTTATTTGAAAGTTTAGGAATATCAACAATGCATTTACCGTACATATCACGTGAGTTTTTAAGGCGAAAGACAACAATATCTTGCTGTGATATTAGGCATTCTTAAGCATTTATGGGAAAGTCACTATAGGGGAGGGTGAATCTTAACAATGATTCATGAGTGTTTAAAGGGAACTGCAAAATCTTAAGTATTTTATAAGAGTTTTGGGGGAAATTACAACACTATATCTGAAGAATTAAAGGAGGGAAATCACATATTCCCAAGATTTTTTTATTTTATTTTTGATACTACACTATGGGGTTGTTTTCATTATTCAAACGTTATATAACCATAACACCAAAGACCCACTAATCAAACCACTAACAAATTACCTAATTATTAGGAATTACTTTGACTAATATTTTTGGATCAATAATCCAACACACCCCCTTGATCCAAAAATCTCAGGAGCAATTTTCATCGTCCGCGCGTTAAGTCGAACACACCGTTACGTCCTTTGCCGCAACGTACATACGAGACCTCGTAATTCTCGTACAATTTCTTCTATTTCGATCTCGCCTTCGGATCGGATCTCGATTAATCGGGTTCTGCGGACCCGCCTTCTTCATAGAGCATTTCTCCATCTTGTGAAGTCCTTGTCTTCACCAAGTGACGCACGTTTCGCCACCAACTTGTTGATGCACACCTCGCCACCTCAAATCGTCGGAGCACTTCTCTCCACGATACCGATAGAGTACATCCCTCTATCTTTCCATTGTGCACTTCAAAGATGAGCAAATTACCTACATCGGGTTATCGGCATTTCCGCAACCCCATCGTCATCGGCACTATGGCCTGACTTGTTTGGGCTCCACACCCAAACCTTCAAACGTCTCCATTTGAGACTCCAGGAGCCTTATTGCTTGGACTCCATTAAATACGTAACTTGCTTCACCACTCATACACACGTAAGGCTGCGTTGCCTTATTGTCGGCTTGATCTTGGCATCAACATCATAATTTTGTTTATTTTAAGTCTTACAAGGCTGCATGCGGCATGCCTAATAAAAACATACAACTCACCCTTTTTTTCTTTTTAATTTGATTTACTCTCAAACACTCTTTATCTCTTGATCTCTCTTTTGCAAACACTCACCCTCGATTTTGTGACTTGTTTGATGGAGGTGATTAGCCTCTCATCTCAAGAGCTCTCGAAAATTGGAAAAATATGAGAGTAAAACATGGAGAAGTTTAATGTGATGAAAACTTGCTCAATTAACTTTAAGAAAATGAAACTCCCTTAAATAGGGAATACAACAACTAAATACACCTTAAACTTAGCAGCTACTTCTAATCACATTCTCCACATCCCACGTACAAACAATAACCATAACACTAAAGACCCACTAATCAAACCACTAACAAATTACCTAATTATTAGGAATTACTTTGACTAATATTTTTGGATCAATAATCCAACAAAAATCAGATCACATGATACAGCAGGAACAGGAACCATCACTCTGGTGAGGGACATGAGTGTAATCTGAAGACTGAGGAGGTGCGGTGATTGTAATCACACTCTCGGCATATCGTTGAGCAGCCCTCTCCAACGCCACTGGGTCCCGATCGGTAAAATATTCTGCATTACCATTGAGATTCGTAACGCGGAGATATCCCTCATTCGCATCTCTTTGGCTACAGCGACGACAGTCGGGATCGTTCCCATACACGATTGTTGAACCAATCGGAACATCCAAGACTTTATAGCCTGGAATACTAGGCTCCAAACCTCTAACAATCTGGTGACGACTGCGAAAGTGAGCATCGAAATCTTCAGTGCTCGTAAACAGTTTGCCGCACGTTCTCCGCACGCCCGGCAGGACGCTAACCTTGTACAGGCAAAAGTCGATTGGAGCAGTTTCAGCCATTACCCTGTTCACTGTAATTAAAGATAACTGTAAGATAACAAAATTCCACACAGTAAACTGACTTGATATTATTGATGGGTGTGACTACGTTTATATAATAGATCACGTGCATAACATAGTGTAAACCCTAGGTCTAGATTATACTAAGAATAATATTGTTTACATAAATATAAATATATTCCTAACAATATTATTCTATACCATAATTATAATATATGGTCATTATTCCCTAATAATAACCATCCATCCAACTCCCCGGTTCACAACAAATACAGATATGATGATGAATTGATGATGGTGGTGGAAAACAATTAATAATAACAGCAGCGGTACAAAAGAAAAGTCTAAGGTGTCGTTTGGATACACTCGGGAAGTCGGAATTCCCATGTGTTTGCAAATCCTAGGAATTAAGAAAGTATGGGAATTGGGGAAATTTGTTTGGATGAACAAGGGAATTAAATTCCCACACTTTGGAGGAATTGAAAATGCCCGGGAATTTCCAATTCCTACACTTTATGGTAACCAAACAACTCAAGATAATTCAATTCCCAGGAAAATAAAATTCCTACCGTTTTTGAGGGTATCCAAACGACACCTAAGTTCTACCGTTGAGCATGTCAATAACCAAAAACAATTAACAATAATAACCATCAAAACATCACTAACGGATAATCAGTAAACGCGGGACAATAATAATGATAATAATTATCAAAAACATCATAAAAAGGACAATCAATTGAATTTCTCAAGTTGAAAACCAAATGCAAGTGATGAGTGAAGAGACGAATAGTAAAAGACGACACTTACGAGTTACGAGTTACGACTTACGAGACAGTTAGTTGGTGAGAAAATATAAGTTGGTGACAAAACACTAGTGATGGTGGATGAAGAAATGGTTTTTTTTTTTAACTGCTGTTTATATAGGGGATATACAGGGGAGTCCAGTACCAAAGGCGTGGCGGGGCATGAATGTCTTCTCATCCTAGAACTTTTATTTGGAGGGAATTACAATGTAATTAATGGATACTAAAGAGTTGATTAGGGGTTAAATTAGTGACATTAAAGAGTTAATTATGGTTTTAAGAGGGTTGGGTTGTGGTTATCTCTAATTACATTACCACTTTTGTAGCAAAACTAACAATACTCCGTATAACACCTCTTCAAAACACAATTGCCATTTCCGGTTGGTATTTATACCGCTTTAACACTAACCCAACCACAAAAAAAAGAATATTCGAATATGCTCTTTTTTATGCTTTCAGCATCTTCTCAGAATATGCTCCTCTTTAGAAGAGCATCTTCTCTTGGTTGACGTTCTTGGCTGGTAAAACTAGCTGAAATAATAGCTGAACGCTGAAATAGTAGTTGAATGCTGAAATAGTAGCTGAAAGCTGAATTAATAGCTGCAATATTAGCTGAAAGTTTTTAGCTGATATAGTAATAAGAGTGTTTGGCAAAATTAGCTGATACAAGAGCTGATATATATAAAATTACATAAAAATGTATCAAATATTTTTAATGTCATTTTATTTTAGTAAATAAATGAGGGTAAATTAGGAATAAAATTATGATAAGCTAGCTTATATTTTAATATGTTACCCAGGATAACATCTTAAATAAGCTAGCTTATTATTTAAGCTAGTGGTGTCACCAAACACACTTATTTGGTCAAAGAGCTTAAAAATCTAGTCAAATAAGCTACTTTGCCCAAATAAGCTAGCTTATTTAGCATACCAAACATAGCCCTTCTCTTGGTTGACGTTATGGAGATGGGAAAACTGATGAAGTTATCTACCCATGGATAACTGATTCAATTTTGTGGTTGAAATTCTTTATATGGGTAAAAAAAATTGTAGGATATTGGTAAAAAAAACTGGGAGGATATAGGTGAAAAAATGGGTAAGATTGGAACAAAGTAATCGTGTGGATTAATTACTCAAAGCTGACATGAACCCTAACAATGAAAGCAGCAAAACACAAAACTTATACAGTATCATAACATAACATAACATAATGTGACTCCAACCAATCAATCGGATAAAAGAGGTAATTAGAACCACCAAACTCAAACCACTTAATCAAGCCTTCATCAGAAGAAGAAGAAGAAGAAAAAAAAATAAAAAATTAATCTAAAGCAAACAAGATTACAATCAAAATCAATTTAGACTGTAAAAATCTAAATTAATCAAGGTTATAATCAAGATTAATAGACGATAATAATCAGAATTAGTGTCGCACAAGTGTATCCCTGCGAAACAAATCACTTAATTAAACCCTCATCAGCAAAACAGATCTAAATCAATCAAGATTAGAATCAAAATCAATTTAGATAGTAATAATCTAAATTAATCAAGTTTATAATCAAGATCAATTGAGATAATAATCAGAAATTAGTGAAACCCTGCAAACTCTCAATCTCTCTCTCTCTTTGTTTGTGCTAAACTTATTTCCTCATTTGGATCTAAAATAACGACTACTGACACAAAGGGAGAGGTGTCTATATATAGTGGGTTGTGTACCAGCCTGTCAAGCATCCAACGGCTGTCTCTTTTTTAATCTGACGGTTTTCCTTTACTTTACTCACGTGATGTGGGCCCCGTCCTTAACTCATGAATTATGACTCACCTACCGATCTTTATTTCATTTTCGGCCCACACACCCACTCCAACCCACATGCTTTGTCTATGCAACGGTTAAATTTTATTAATTGGGTGTTACTCCGTATATACTGTCAAATTATTCTTGCCTTTTTAGGCGAACTCTACCAAGTAGAATTGATTTTCAACTCTAGAGGATCCTAACACACTGTGAATGTGACCACCAAAACCATGAAACCTTCTCTCAAATAAAAAGATAAAATATCATTATTAATTTCCACATTACAAGAAATTGGTTGGGAGTCGCGAAACAAAAAAATGAAAAAAAAAAATGAAACCTGATGTGACAGAGCAAATCACATCCGGTAAATTAATACACCGAGCAAATTTATAATGACATGATTTAGATTAATTCATTTCATGTGATGACCAAACTAGATTAATTGGGTTCATCCATTTTCTTTTTTTTTTCTTTTTCATGTTGTCTCTATCCTTGTACTTGAAACCACACCCAGTACACCATTTTATGCGTATTTAAACCGTAATTTTCGGTACTAGTACGAAGACGTATCCCGTATTGATACGATCGTACTAGTACAGAATACGGAAGGTGGGGTAGCGTATTCTGTAACCTTAAAACCACACCCACTACAATCAGTGGTATTCTGTAGGATTTTTTTTATTGTTTTAATTTTAATAATGATGGTTATTACCCTGAGGGTATTACCCCAGGGGTATGTTATTATATTCACACTACAATCCAAGTTCAATCAACCAGACTACGAAGTGAGGAACCAGTTAACATTACCTAATACCTTGAATAACGACATAATTCTCCTTTAAGCACGAATAATCTTACTGTGAAAAAAATAATTTTAACGGGATCTAAATTTGTTGACATGGAAGATGGTAATATGGCGAGAAGTTATGCGAATTTATAATAGAAAGAAAACTAACAACAACAACAACAACCAAGCCTTACTCCCAAAATGATTTGGGGTCGGCTAACATGAATCGTCATCCAGTAACCGTCTTGTGTACGCCAAGAAATTTCGAAAACGTTGTAAACATGTTAGAAATATTTAAACAATTTCAAAGGAAATTTAGAAAGTCGTCAAAATAAATAAAAAGGTTTAAAAAAATATTGCAAAAAACAGATGAACTTTGAACACAAGTTAAAAAGTTTTAGAAAAATAGTTGGAAAAACCAAACAAATAAATCAAAAGGGGTCAGAAAAAGTCCTCCACATGGATAGAGTCTCGCCACCCTGCCCTATCCAACACCATACTCTCTTCAAGCCCTAGGGAGCTCATATCACTTCTAATCACCTTCGTCCAAGTCATCTTGGGTCTTCCTCGACCCCTACTAATATTATCACTTCTCCACCCTTCTACTCTTCTAACCGGCGCCTCACTAGGCCTCCTCCTCACGTGGCCATACCAAAACAAATAGAAAGAAAACTAAAAATAGTCAAAATCAAAACAAATAGAAGAATATTTTTGGCGCTTTTACTTCATCGGAAACGATGTTTAATCACTTTTCTAAAAGTACCGGAATGTTTTCAAAACTTTACCATGGAGAGCCTTTGGCACACGTCGTCGTTGTGGCTAGCGTGCGTTTTACCCACTTTTCTTAAAGTAGCCAAATATTCTCAAAATTTTACAATGGACGACCTTGGAGTGCCTTTGTTGGAAATTAGGGTTAATTCCTCTAGTCCATTTGGCACACATCACCCGAGGCTAACTTCACCATGGTTTGTTTTAATGCAAAATTTAATTAATAAATTATTTTCATCTAATTCAATTACATCAAAAATTGTGCAAAGAAACATACATCTCGTTTTTCATGTTTTCATTTCATATAATAAATTATTTTATCTACAATCTTAAGGTTCACCGATGGTCTTTGAGGTAGATGTTTATAAGGAAGCGGATTTTAGGGTAAATTTATGATAGAGGGTAATTATGAGCAATAATACGATAGAGGGTAACTATTTTAAAAATTAGTGATGCATTTCCTCCATACCTTATGCCTTATCTGATTCAGAAAAATGAGAGTACAGCCTGCTTTTGATGCATTTCCTGACATTTTACGCAATGCTTGGCTCATAAGACGTGCCTGTAGTCCCATTTGCTGCATCCCAATCTCACCCTAATCAAAGACACAGTGAGAAGTTAGCTCCATAAAATTCAGTCAGCGTTACAGGAGGAATGGCTCAGAAAAAGGAGACGAGAAAAAATTAAATACCTCTATTTCTGCCCGCGGAGTGCGAGCTGATACAGAATCTATACAAATTAGATCAATTGCACCAGACCTGCATAAGCGATCTGCGACTGCCAAAAGGAGAGAACAGAAAATTAACACAGATCCAAGAAAAGAAAAGGCTAAGGAAACTGCTGCTCACATTAGTGACTAAATAGGGGGATAATTGTAAGGTATTTGCTGGAGTATCTATACAATGCTATCCACCACCTTATTCTTAAGACAAGTAACTTGGAAATGCATTCTGGTTAACATGTGTTCCAATTTTAGTGAAGTGAGCAAAACAGTAAGGATAAAGAAACGAACTAAAGGAAACTCTAAACAGCATCTTCTCCTTCCCGGAGATTCCCACCAAAGACCAACAACTAACAGCATGTAGAGTGGCTAAACAGACAACTGTTCCTAAATTATTAAAAGGACATCCTACAGAACTTTTGTCCAGTATGACATTGAACAGGCATGAGCTGAAAACAAGTCTCGGTCACTCTGAATCATAACAGCATATATTTGGCTTAACCAGGCTGCCCACCTGAAGGACATCTCTACCATCTATTTTGCTCAAGCATCAGGACTATGCAACAATAACACTACCCCAGTGCCTCAAAGGTTCCCACTGTGGTGAGGTTAAGAAGGGGCCATGTATCCAACCTTACCCCTGTGTTAGAACTTAGAAACACAAAGAGTCAGGACCATGATACAAGTAACAATCCCACTTCGAGTCTAGAGGGGACCTCAATTATAAATGAAGACGAGTAACAATGAAATATCAGGAAGCTCAACTTATTCCTTCCAACTTTTTTTTTGGACGCAATATTCCTTCCAACCTTTTGGCACATTATATATTGATTACTTTGTCAATAACGTATTGGACACCACCAACTACGAGCATGTCATAGTGAATATCACAAGCCTCACACCTATTGCATGAGAGAGCGTCACAAAGCTAAATCCAAGAGGATATAAAAGCCAAATAAAGCACATGCAATTCATGAGAACTTTTAAGCAATACTTGAAAGCATGAGAACTTTTAAGCATACTTGTAAGCATTGCTACTCTTCAACCTAATATTTATATAAAGATCTTCAGGGCAACAGATAAATGCAATCGGAAAAAAAAAAATATAGCAAAAAAATTACTCTCTAAAGCCATCTCCCCATCATCAGGCTTTCTACGTCCACACCCAGAGCTTTTGAATATGCGGCGTCAAAAGCATGCTCTGCATCAACAAGCATAGCATTTCCTCCTAGTTTCTGGATAGTAACCATGAAAATAGATCAGTTCCTGCAGTATATCACAACACATGGACACCATCACATTATTTACAGATGGAGAATAACAGGAGAATAACATACTACCTGAACTTCGGCAATTGCATTTAAAGCAAGTGTTGTTTTTCCACTGCTTTCTGGTCCGTAGATCTGAGAAGTTTTAAACATATTGAGAACTGAGTCAATTACTTATTGCTATGAAAAAAGTAAATGAATGAGAAGATCTCAAAACTATTTGAAAACAGCTTTATGTAGCTCTGCCTCCGAGGTTGGTAAAAGTTGAATTTGTTTCCATTTTTTCTAATAGGCATATAAGACTTCCGTCTGATTTCGTTCTTGATACACACAAAAAAATGTATATTTTGATCGTGACTTGAGCAGATATACTCATCCACATACAAAACCCTTTCAGGTAAGAACTTCCTAGGGGTCTTTTGTGCATAAGTGATTTTATGCATAAAGGCTCAAGTCAGTTGCACCAGAACAGCATTAGACATTTGGACCTAAACACTCATTCCCACCGTTAGAAGAGGTTTAACTGCCATTCGTTTTTTATTTGTACCATAAGAGTTTATCAAATCTCATTTTACCCATAATCATAGTACATTGGTACAGGTCAATAATTTATGAGTATAGAGGGGTAGTTTTTCTCCGTACGTCCTAAAAAATGACTTAGTCAAAGTGCTCAATAATTCTGGGGCGAAGGTAGAGTTAGGAGCCTCCTTGCTCACTCTACAGAACCACAAATCTTCACATACTCAAATAAAAGATAAACACGTGAAAACTAGATTAATGAATGGACCTCTACACCCAGTACACCATTTTATATGTATTCAAACCGTATTCTTTCGTACTAGTACAAAGATGTACCCGGTATTGATATGATCGTACTAGTACGGAATACGAAAGGTGAGGAGGCGTATTCTGTAACCCATAGCCACCGTTGAACTGAGTAAAACTAAAATTCAGCTCACGACTGAGTATGTTATAAATTACCATAGTACCATCTAAGTTCAAACAATTATCAGACTACGAAGTGAGGAACGAGTTAACATTAACTAAAACCTAGAATATTGACATAATCTCCTTTACGGAGGATAACCACCTCAATAATTCTACGGTGAGACCGTCTCATCGTATGAGACCAATTAATGAATTACTTTTGATAAATTGGCATGTTACTTTTGAAATAAGTGACTTGGAAAAGTAATAGTTACTTTTGAAACGTGTGAGAGGTCTCATCGTATGAGACCGTCTCACGGTAGAATTTGTGTAGCCACCTTACTGTGAAAAACTTAAGATTAACGTGATCTAAATTCGTTGATGCGGAAGATGGTAATATGGGCAAGAAATTATGCAAATTTATAACAGAGAAAACTATAGCTAATCAAAATCGAAATAAAATAGAAGCATATTTTTGGCGCATTTACTTCATCCGTACGAAAAAAAAAATTAGAGAATCGGATATTGTAACACATAAAGAGCTAACATTTGATGATCTCTTGAAGCCTGGAACTCAATTATTTGAGAAAGTAACGTAGACGTACAATCAATATAAACCGAAGTAAAACACAAATTGACGGCTAATTGAAACTTTGATACGGAGTATGTTTGCAGAGTAGTGGAACTCAGAATATGGGTGATAATGTTGCTTAATTATGAGTTAGGCAAGTGTTGATTGATAATCCCAGTATGCCAATGCTAAGATGAGTGAATTCATTCAACAACTACATGTATCCTATCTCGGAACCGCAAGTTGTACAAATCACATGATTAACCCCTACGTTTACTTAGACCAGGATAGACAGCAAAAACACGAACTTGCCGATTTAAGTAAACCACAACTTTACATTCTATATCAACCAACTATAGCAGGCATTAGGCTTTAGAAATCTAAATAATATTCAGAGAACACTTAAAATCCAAAGAGACTTCATTTCAAAAAAAAAAAACAAAAAAAAATCCAAAGAGACTTGCAATCCCATTGCTTTTGTAATTGATACCCTGCCTCCCTCCCTCTCTCTCAAATTTCCACATTCTGTTATACACCATCTTCGCATTCTTCCGCTTTATCATTCCCTCCTCACTCACATAATGTTACTTTTCCCATCTCACCGTCTCTTCCTTCCCTTGTCTGATTTTATACTGTCCCACAATGTCCTCTTTCTTTCCCTCTCTCT
Source organism: Spergularia bocconei (assembly GCA_963457585.1). Classification (NCBI taxonomy): domain Eukaryota; kingdom Viridiplantae; phylum Streptophyta; class Magnoliopsida; order Caryophyllales; family Caryophyllaceae; genus Spergularia; species Spergularia bocconei. The sequence continues at coordinate 4,909,615 of OY734949.1, forward strand.
TTGGAAATCTGGCCACTTACGAACATCAATCTTAAGATGAAGAAAGCTCTTATATCACATTGTCGAAGTTTAATGGGTTTAGAGACATCATTGTTCTCCATTTTTTTGAATTCTAAGAACCTATAAGAATTTGAAACAATCAACGAATGCACTGTTTATTCGCATGACACGACAAAGCAACATTAATTAATATAGTGCACTTCTTAGTGCAATATGTTTCAGAGTTTACTTCAATATCACTATATCATTCCTTTCTTGATCATCACATATTGTCACTTTCTCAATGCTTTCAATTCCATGTTTTTCATACTCTTTTTCATCCAGATCAAAATCTAACCCATCCAGTTCCGAATTTCAATCATTCATTCAAATTTCCAATCACCCAATGAATAATTAAACACTCAACCAAAATTTTCATCAAGCCCACCAAATTTCTATCATTCAGCCAAAAATTGCATCAAAGCCATCGAAAATTCTAATTGCAAATACAAATTAAGAAAATAGAGGTTTGAGATTCGTGAGACGTTCATTTACCGAAAGGGAAAACTTGAAAAACATAGGAGAATGCTAGGATATACCATAGGATTATGTGGGACATCAGAATGCCTCAATCGTCCATGTGATACACCCATAACCAAAATATGTGCAGTTGTGCACAATCTTTAGAAATCAGAGGATAGAAGTGTTGCCAAATACCAATAAGGGCGTTACAGAAAAGAAAGATTTTCTGAGTATCTTGTTTAAAGTGTGGCAATCTGAAAGATACTTGTAAATGTGATGGCAACCAGTCCTAGATATTTGTCTTCCCAAAGCAATCATCTTGTTTAAAGTTATGCAAGTACAGTAAATCATTTGGCATCCAAACATTCAGGAAGAACTTCATCTCTTCACTGAACTCGACCTCAATCCCTCCCTCCCTCACCTTTACATGTCTTCCTATATGTTTTCTAGTCTTTTCCGTTCTTCAAGTAGTCTCTACCCCACGCCATCATAAAATATCTAGTCTACCACTCTACCATACCTATGCCACACACCCATCTCTCACTCTTTCATGATGTAAAGCCACTTAGTGTAAATCAGTTCATACGTGCAGTCCTACAACATAATCCCAAATTACATACCAAAATAATTTCTCTATCGATAAATATTGCAAATCATAAACAACATCCGGTCAATTTGAAACAACAAAGAGTAATAATGCATAAAACAATAAAATTAACCGAACCACCAAAATATAATACTTACCTCACTGATGGCAAGGATTCGACCTCTTCTTGACCTTCTTTTGCTTCTTCGAGAAGTACCTAATCAAAACATAACAAAACACACATTTATTCAACATTTATACACAAACGAAAGCCCAGTTAAAATCAAATGTAACAGAGTAAAAAAAATAGCAAGAGATGAATAGAGAGAAGTACCAGAACTTGGAAGGTAGCCCAGAGCTTCATACAATCATAACATCAAACCTGGTTATATGTACCACAAAATCAAAGATCGGCGCCCAAAAAACGTCCACCTTGAAAACTTAAGCAAGAAATTTTTTTATTTTGCAACTCATTTGAGTCCTGCATCAAACGATCACATGAATCAATGAACAACCTAAATCAACAAGAATTCGAACCAGCAAAACTGAATTAAAAAAAAAAACTAAATCAACAAAAAGATGGAGTAATTAATTTACCTTAATAATCACAAGTTTTGATTTTGCAGTGAAGACGAACCAAAGTGAGATGAGAAGAGTGAAGAGAGGGACAAGGGGAGAGAGAAGAAACATCGGAGTACAGGGAAAGGAAATGAGTGAGAGTGAAGAGGGAGGGAGGCAGACAGGCAGGAAAGAGAGTAAGAGGAAGAGCACAGATGAAAGGGGCGGTGAGGATGAAGAGGGCAATGTGGGGTGTACTTCAGCCAGAGGATGCGCGAAGTGCCCCCTCTTCACACTTTCTGATCACACCCCTTGTAGAATTTCTGTACACAACAGGTCCATCTCCCTTCTTATGAGCGGGTTTCTGCAGGAGGGAGATAAGGAAAACCAGCCATCAGCATTTTCCTGACAAAGTTATTGACATATATGTGTCCGCATAAGAAAGGCAACCAAAACTAACCCAAGGAAACAAACGCAGTGGTATGATTGCGACTGATCTGAATGATTCTGATCTGATCTGATCTGATCTGAACTGATCTGATCTGAATAATTCTGAACTGATCTGATCTGATCTAAATGTGTTGAAATTTTGATTGAATTTCAACGAATTAGTATCAGTTATGAGCCAAATACATTGATAAAAATTTCATCTGATCTGATCTGATCTGATCTGAATGATTCTGAACTAATCTGATCTGATCTGAATGATTCTGAACTGATCTGATCTGAATGATTTTGAACTGATCTGAATACTACTGCGAATAAGTCCTATCAAACAGTGCCTTAGTTTGGTGAAATTATCTAGTCTAGTTAGTAAGTAACCGTCAATATGTATACTAAAATGTTTAATTTGGTTCATTATATAGCTTAATTATTATCTATTTTTTCTATTATAACAACCCGACTAAAAACCATAGTAAATTGGGAACATCAAAACAGCTCGGGTCATTGTCGGGTAACATATCACTACGGAATGGGTTGGGTTGGTCGCGTCATTCTCGAGTTGGACAATATTGGGTTGTGTCAGGTCGAGTCATATTCGGGTGATCACAATTTCGAGTATGGAGACGGGGTTTCGGGTGAGTCGGTTCTCGTCAAGGTTCCTAACTCTAAGAACAACGGAAAAAAAAAAAAAAAAAAACGGTAAGAAAATACAAATTGACTGGCGACTACTGTTGATTTAACAATTTGACTTTTTTGGAATCCTAAATTCCCAAATCCAGAGAAAGAGAGCTGCTCTCCTTTTGCAGATCCACCGGAAAAACGTTGCCGGCGGTGAATATCTATCAAATTACCGGCGTAACCCTCAAGGTTCCTCTCTTCTTCTCTGTTTTAATTGAAATTTAACAGAATGCACCAATTTCCCTGTGTATTTATACTATAATTCTCTGTTATAATTCTGCTAATCCTCGATTCAATTGGTATACTACAATGTGGATTACTGTTTATGTGTTTGATACATGGATGAAACTTGTGATTCACGATTCTTGTCAAACTAAACACAGGTGGTAAACTCAATGACAAACGGAGAAGCAGGGACATTTTTCTCGAGGTTGGAACATGATAAGTGGGCCACCCTCCCTGTCTCCGGTCCACGCCCCTCTGGTCGCTACAAGGTACATTCTCACAATTTGGATCATAATTCAGAATAAACAATACTTAATGCTTAGCTTTGATTAATAAAAGTTTGGTTTTGGGGAAAATGTTAGAATCAACAATTGCTTTGATTAATGATTATATGGTTTTGGGGCGAATGTATTGTTAGCATGCGGCAGCTGTTATTGCCGACAATCTCTACATCTCCGGCGGCAGTCGTAACGGCCGCAACCTCTCTGATGTTCAGGTTCTTTCTTTTAACACTTCATCACCAACATTGATCACTCCTCAATTTTGAAGCTTCACACTCAAGCTTTTGTTTATTTATCTGTTTCTAGGTTTTAGATTTTAAGAGCTCTTGTTGGTCTCCATTCAACCCAATTGCTGCTGCCAATTCTGATAATGACAGCTTGATCAATGTTTTTCCTCCCACCTCTGGACACCATATGGTAAAATGCTAAAGCGTAACCTTCAAGCATATCACTTTTCATGAACTTAGTTTTGTTAGTATTATTTACGCTTGGCCTGGTGTTTGCAGATCGTTTGGGGAAACAAGCTTCTCACTATCAATGGCAAATCCAAGTCATCTGATTACATCACAGGTTTGTTTCATGTAAAGTTTCCTACACTGGTCATTTTTCGCATTTTGCTGCATTGTTCATATGGATGTTTTACTTGATGTTTGAGCAGTGCGGTTTTTGGACCTTGAGACTCAACAAGGCGGTGTCTTGGAGACCACAGGAGACCTTCCGGTAACTGAATTTTGCTCTTTTGTGAACTCGGTGTATTGAAGATGTTTGGATATTGACACTTCATACTTACAATTATTTGTTTCTTGAAGGTTGCTCGTGAGGGAGAGTCTGTGACGTTAGTTGGCTCTAAGTTGATTGTATTTGGCGGCGAAGATGTCCGCAGGAAACTCATGAATGATATTCATATTTTGGATCTAGATACAATGTCTTGGGAGAAAGTTCAAGCGACGTGAGTTTTATGTTTGTTGCTTTGTTGTGTCTTCTCTGAGATTCGAGAGGAGCTCCTCCTCACTTTCTTTTTATTTTTGATAGGCAGCCCCCACCTTCTCCGAGATATGACCATGCTACTACTGTACATGATGATCGCTACCTTCTAGTATTTGGTGGCTGTTCTCATTCAACGTGCTTTAACGATTTGCATGTCCTAGATTTGCACACAGTAAGTATGTCATTTCGTGAGGTTTGCTTTTTCTTTTGAATTTGCGTGATATTGGTTAACTGGTCTTTCAATTATTGACACAGATGGAGTGGTCTCAACCTGAGACCCGAGGTGATTATGTGGCTCCAAGAGCTGGTCATTCGGGTGTCACAGTTAATGGAAGCTGGTATATAGTTGGGGGTGGAGACAATAAGAGCGGTAAGTGAATATACTTTATTAGAAATATTTCATGCTTTGTCTAGTAGGAGATGGTGATGGTAAATTTTGGTTTAAATGATTGTTTAACAGGAGCCAGGGAAACAATAGTTTTTGATTTGACCAAACTTGCTTGGTCTGTGGTGGCTACAGTAGATCCAAGGGATCCACTTGCTAGTGAGGTTCGATTAATTTACCTATCTTTTTTTTTTTTTATGATATGGCAATGTCAGATGTGTAACTCGTTGAAGAAGTCGTGTCATTGCGCAATGATACCTGATGCTTGTCATCATAATATCTTAGGAAGTGAATAGAAACTTAGGAAGGGATATTTGAGTGTACTCATTCGATACTAGACCCTATTGGAGTCTAATAGCATAGTATCCTATAGTTGGTTGTAACTTATGCAAGGTTCAATCTTAGAATTTCCAATCTATGTTAACCTAACTCGGCTAGTAGAGTCCAACACGGGTGGGTGTCCAAGTTTCGAACTGCCAATTCATAAGCTCGATGTTATTTTGGCTAAAATGAAGGATCCAAGTGTCACACACACATCCGAGTGTCGAGTGTTCGAGGTCCGACACGGGTGTGTGAGGTAAATTGAAGAGTCCGGGTCACATGCTTTGAAATCATCTACATTAAGGTCTCCGATAAGCTTTTATTACTTTAACAGTTTCAATGTTTGTACACTGAGAGGGCCTTGTTTGCCTCTTTGTTAGTCGTAACCAAAATGATTACTAAAAACAATATATTGGCCACATATATAGTTAAACTGGTCACCTTTTAACCAAGTAAAGTGGTTGGCCGTCTCATATGGGACTTTGCCTCTTTGCAATGGTATAGCTTCACTGTTAGCTAAGTAGCTCTGTAGTAGTCTAATCTGTTTGAGACAACAATTTTTTCATCTTAGTTATTAAAAGACTTTTTGGTGTCATAAACAGAATTTTCTAATCATATGCTAATCTTGAGATTTTTCCTTTCTTTTGTTTCTGCACAACCAGTAGCTATTTATGACATGGCCATCTCGTTACATCATGTTTATAAGTTATGTCTTCATTTGCATATGAACAAGAAATTATTTCTAAGCAGGGAATCAAAATCTGCTCGGCTTTGATCCATGGAGACGTATATTTGGTTGCTTTTGGTGGATACAATGGAAGATACAACAATGAGGTATGACCCAGATTCTTAATCTAGATAATTGAGAGATTTATTACATTCCATCAATGCTTTGTGAAAATACTTCTCTTCTTATTCCCGGAAGTGGGATTGTCCCTCAGTGGGGTTGAATAAATTATACGGAGACAACGGAGTACATCCTGGATATGTCCATGCTCTGTGAATATATTTCAGTCCTGATCTATTCCATTGACGAGGCAGTCCATATAGGACTAGTGAATGATACACCCGGACACCCCTTATTTTACTTTGGCGTGCTTTGAGATTCTGTGCCAAGCAGCATAAGCCGTGCATGCAAGCTTTATCATGTTGAGCATTTTTTTTCTTGTTTATGCGTGGCCTTCCTCTCTACAGCATCTGGTTGAACTGTTCTGATGTGAACGTGATTGCCATGTGAAAATGCCCTAAAGTGGAGGAAAAATGAATTCTGTAGATATAAGTGATTAGGTGATAGTTTGAATTAACATTGAAATTTAATTGGGAAAGCACCTGCATTTATGCCGAAAGGAAGTCATATTAGAAGGTTCACTGGTGTTATTTTATAGTTCCTCTCTTCTTGAATCATCTTTTCAATATAAGTATGTGATGGCAACCTCATTGTGTAGACCTTTTTCTCTTAGAAAATCGGTTAGGGATCATGCAATATCCAAAATTGTGTTCATCCCGTTGACTAAATTGTTTCCTGCACGTCTTTCCAAATAATAGGTATATGTTATGAGACCCAAATTGAAGGATTCTGTACATCCTAAGATATACCAATCGCCTGCAGCGGCCGCAGCAGCGGCATCTGTATCTGCTGCGTACTCGGTAGATTCTAGGAAGGACTTGGGATTTACAAAGGTAGCTGACACTGGAGTCACAACCAAACTGCAACAACAGGGTGGCTTTGCTGCTACTAATGGACTTAGGGATGAGAAGAGAGTGCTGGAATCATCACTTGCTGAAGTAAAAGCAGAAAATTCCATGCTGAGGGGAAACATTGATGAAATAAATAATACACATGTAGAGTTGACCAAGGTATCTATAGCTATTCATTCGTTCTCTTGTAAGATGATTGCTGCTCTTGTAAATATATTGAGAATGATCATGGTCCCTGTTCAGGAACTCGAGTCTGTCCAAGGTCAATTAATTTCAGAAAGGTCGAGATGCTTTAGTTTGGAGGTTTGACCTTCTCTGACTCTTCCTAATGTGCAATTCCCCCCCTCCCTTCTGTAATTATTACAAATTAATCCATGATCTTGATCTTGTGCGTATCTCCTGGGTAACATTTCAGGCACAAATAGTAAGAATCCAAGGCTTGTTAGAATCTTTGCCAGCCGTAGAGGCTGAACTGGAATCACTTAGGCAGGAGAAATCTACCTTTGAGCAGGCGGAGGAGCATGATACAGCAGCCCAGAGGCAAGGTTCTCGGGGCGTTTGGCAATGGTTTTCTTCTGGTGATGGAAACAGTCCATGAGATTGAAGGTCTTCCTTTACATTCAACCGAAGTATATTCTGGAAGGGTGTTGCTCACATTTGGACGTGTTGGGATCGGTGATATTAGTCCCTATAGTGACTGTCGGAAGTCCCTGGACTCTGGATTTACTGTACATGTCATGCACTATGCAGAAAGTGTTCCTGTCAATGTAAAGGACAAAATTTTGCATGGAATATATTTCACAATTCACATGGTGCTACACAGGTTTGATATACATGTATTTTTTTTCATTCAGTTTGGATCGTCTTTGATATACACTTTATGATTGAACTCGTATTGCATTTGTTCGTGAGCACAGACACTCACGTCTATCATCGTTGTGTCTCTAGCTATACATTGAGATGGAGTGAATACCGATCATCTGTCTGTTTTCTATTCATGTGATGCCTGTGTGAATTTGACTCTGGATGCTGTGCAACAGCCTTGGAATCGGGTTTTTTTTTTTTTGGATATAGTCGAGCTTGTATTAAGTCGTTCTTGCGGATTTTTGTTGTTCCGTTCAGTTTCTAAGAGACGGAATAAATTGCTCCGCCCAAAACGGACGATAATGTCCGTTTCATACCAAACGGATGGAAGATATCGCTAGGCTGTGGAGTGTGGACTGTGGTTATTAGATTTTCAAGTTTCGAACTAGAAGAATTGTGGTTTGAATAACGTATGTGGTTTGAATTCGTTGAATTGGTAATTGACGAAATATTTGACTACCATTTGTCCTTATAGTTTAATTTAAATTATAATTTGTCCGAAATGGTAAGACTGTCGTAACGTGACTTTGAGGTCGCATGTTCAACTAATCAAAGTGCATGAGGTAATTAAGAACAGGGATTAGCTGGTTAAGAATGGAAGAATAGTAAGAAGATAATGGCGGGGAAGAGATTAAAGAGAAATGGAAGGGAGGAGTGCCAAGTGTCAAACGGATAGCGGAATCAAATTTCTATCATAAATATCTCTTACTCTATGCTTCTCTTTGTCTTCTCTCTGAAGTTTCCCACTTAGCATGTCTGTCTATCTCTCGGAGTTACAATAATTAACCTAATCATCATATCATCGTATCCTATCTTTAATCTTGAACACACACACAAGAAATTCATCAGAGTTTGAGAAATGGCGGTTTCATGTCGACAAGTTAAACCGCAAGCAACTCAGCTGTCTTCGTATTCGTATTTATCATCTTCTTTGTTACGCTACAAATGCAGGGTTCACCTTGTTCCCAGACATTCACCCGCTACAATTCGCTGCTCTCTTGCTCCCAAGTAATACCCTTTAATCTTCTTCCTTACGCTTTCGTTTCGTTTCGTTAGTGTTAGTCGTAAATTGTAATTATGATGATATTAATATGATGCAGTCAAGTGGAGAATGAGAAGGTTACAGCACAAAATGTCAAGCCTGAATGTTACGGTGTTTTTTGCTTAACTTACGATTTGAAGGCTGTATGTTGAACAATCTCCCATTTTTCGTTCAATCCATCCATCTATTCTTTCGTTTCGACTTCGATTTTTCGACTCACTCACTCGTAATTCTGTTTCTGTGTGTTGTTACTTCAGGAAGAAGAGACCAAATGTTGGAAAAAGCTCGTCACTGTTGCTGTCTCTGGTGCTGCTGGCATGATTTCTAACCATCTCTTATTCAAAGTCAGTACTACACTTTCCCCCCTTCGTTTCGCCTTTTTCGATTTATTCCTGCTTCGTATTATCGTCAATTGTCTTTCATATGCTAATAACAGACATGAGTATGATCATATCAATTTCTGTTAAACATATGTACCCAAAAAAAAAACATGTTGAGATGATAATTTTCGCAATTAAGATTGTATTTGCGAGAGATTAAACGAGAATTGGATGTTAAGGAGCCGAGTGCATGATGTTGGACTGATTTTTTTATGGCAGCTTGCTTCTGGTGAGGTATTTGGACCTGATCAACCAGTAGCTCTTAAACTGCTAGGATCTGAAAGATCGCTCCAAGCTCTAGAAGGAGTAGCTATGGAGCTGGAGGACTCGTTGTTTCCGTTACTGAGGGAAGTTAGCATTGGTATTGATCCTTATGATATCTTCAAAGATGCTGAGTGGGCTCTTCTTATCGGAGCTAAGCCTCGTGGACCTGGCATGGAGAGAGCTGACTTGCTTGACATTAATGGAAACATTTATGCTAATCAAGTATGCATCTTTTTCGAGTCTCTTGCACTCCTTATCTTATAGCTGCAGCCTGCATGATCAGTGGCATTTATATACTGTGTGAATTTGACAGGGAAAAGCTCTGAATGCTGTGGCATCACCTAACGTTAAAGTTATTGTGGTTGGAAATCCCTGCAATACCAAGTGAGTCACATCTCTCAGACTGTACTCCCGCTACATCTCATTTCATTGTCCATTGGTTTGCCTCTAATATACCAGCATTCCTTTGGTCTGTCTAGTGCACTCATCTGCATGAAAAATGCTCCCAATATACCTGCAAAGAACTTCCATGCCCTCACCAGATTAGATGAAAACAGAGCAAAATGCCAGGTAGGTAACACCATCTTGACAGTTTCGTGTTTATTATTACACCAAGTCGAGTCCTGAACAGTATTGTGTTGTGCGTTGCAGCTGGCTTTAAAAGCAGGTGTCTTCTATGATAAGGTATCAAATATGACCATTTGGGGAAACCACTCAACCACTCAGGTATGGTATTTATTCCGCAGGAATGACAGTACATGTCATAGATAGCGATGCAGATGGTCATCTTCTAACTCACCATGCACGGGACTTGAATGTTAATCCACAGGTCCCTGATTTCTTAAATGCCAAAATCGATGGACTGCCTGTCAAACAGGTTATAAAGGATCAAAAGTGGTTAGAAGAAGAATTCACTGTCAAGGTCCAAAAGGTAACAACTTTTACTTCCAATGCACATACACTACTACCACTTCACTTTGGAATATGCAAGTTTAAGCTATCTTTTGTTTTGCAGAGAGGTGGCACTCTAATACAGAAATGGGGGAGGTCTTCTGCTGCTTCTACTGCAGTGTCAATTGTCGATGCCATAAAATCTCTTGTTACCCCAACTCCAGAAGGTGACTGGTTTTCTTCCGGGGTAAGTTGAGATCTCTCTTCACATATGTGTGCTCTGAAACTTTTTATAAGAATTATGTCTAATTATTGTCCCGGTTTATGAACCAAATTGAATAATCAACATATTCTGCATTTACTTTCACCTATAGTTAGATACTTAGATTAAGAAAGGAATGAGCTTCAATCAGAAGCTTAAAGTGTGGATTAAAAGGATGTCATATTCAAGGGGTGAAATTAGTAGCCACAAATGTGGATCTGGTATGCCTTTGCCTTTTATGTTTGAAATTTGTTCATGAAATAGTCTGAGCTTCCTTTGTCCAAAAAAAAAAAAAAAAAAAAAAGTTTTAATCTGAAGCTTCATAGTCATACTTAGCTAATGATTTGAATTTCATCCTAAAACTTGTAGTTTAAGCTTCTATAATGTTTGTGAACATACATATAGAGGTGCTGGTCCGGACTCTGGCATACGTCTACACTAACCACTCAGTGTATAATGGTAGAAAATTTCTTCTGATGAGCTAATTGTGAACCAAAAACAGGTGTACACCAGTGGAAATCCCTATGGAATCGCTGAGGATCTTGTTTTCAGTATGCCTTGTAGGTCCAAGGTTAGACCCTTATGTCAAGTTATCTGTATCGTATATTCTGAAACTTCTGCTGTGCCTCTTCAAGTTAAACTTTCTCTTGACCACCTCAGGGAGACGGTGATTACGAGCTGGTGAAGGATGTCATATTTGATGACTATCTTTGGACGCGTATAAAAAAGGTGCGCTTACTAGATTCAATCATTGTGTTTGTATTCGAAGTTTTCTCATACAATTTAGACCAACAGAGACTTGAAGGTATTTTGAAGGTGAAATACCTGACTAAACCTTTGTTTGACAGAGTGAGGACGAACTGTTGGCCGAAAAGCGCTGCACAGCACACCTTACTGGAGAGGTATGCAATTCTTTGCATTTACTTTAATTTGCACTATATCGTCCCTGTCCCCTTTCTGCTTCAACATGTATAGATTGAGGCTGTTGTACTGCTCCATGTTGTTGACTTTCGCTATCTTGCAGGGTGTGGCCGTCTGCGATCTTCCAAGCGGGGACACGATGCTTCCAGGAGAGATGTAAACCCTTACAACATAGCAGCCCTCAACCAGAGAATCCCAAACTAGCATCAGTATTACAAACCGATTGTTATTCATGAATAAATGTAGTCGACATACAACATGAGGCAAACACTAGTATAGAAAATTGCTAATTCCTCCCCTGTTACTTTTAGTTGATCTTATCATTTTTCGTGGTGAGACATTGCATTTCATCGCAAAAGATGGATACTTTCCGAAAAGTTGGTCTCAAAAATGAAGATCACACCGTTGTTGAAGGTCAATGTCTCACCCCAGAAGATGAAAACATCAACCTCAAAATCAAGCATAAGGGGTATTTTGTAAGACATGGGTAGATTTACATTATCAGATTACCCATTGCAGTTCAATTAAACAGTAATGTCCCAAACACTGTTGATGGTGTTCGATCAACTTTTCGTAGTGCAACCTTGATATCTAAGGTTCGGAAGGGACTCCTTAAAGTCTTTTACAATGCTTCTTCTCCGGTGACCCTCCCCTATAATCCAGAATCGGTCCATCACTTCACGACTCTGCTATCAACTACCGATGCAAAACTTGGACCTAGTAGGCTAGTATCCATCACGCAAGATTACCACACTCAGGCATGCTGTGTGCAACATATCTATAATAGCAACATTGAAATTTCAGCAGATCCCAATTTCCTACCACTTTGTACAGACTACACAACACAAGACAACTGATGTCAGTATGTCACCATCTGCAACAGCAAAGGTTAACGGCTAACGGCTGGCGCACCCTAACCAAATTTTCTACGAAATCCACATCAGAACACAAGATACATATTCAGTGACAAGTTTCATTAACAAAAGCGTTCAGCAACAACACTATAGTCAGCCAATACAGTACTCCGGCAAGCAAGCTCTTATAAACTAAATTAAAATGAGCGTTGAGGGAATAAAGTTATTCAATCCTTGCTATAGACCTATGAATGGTAAAATACAAGAACTGTCCTTTGTAATATACTTTCCTCAAGATACTCCATCACTTGGCATAGATGCAGGTCCCAAATTTGACGCTTACCGCGAATAGCATGACCCAGAAGAACATGAAATACAGCCAACCTCGAGAAACCGCTGCTGCAACCTTGCTTGAAAACATGCCAGACAGCGGATCCAACTCTGCAGAGTCATTAGCCTGGGGTAGCTCAAACGAAAGCAGAACGTTTACACTACCAGTCTTATCAAAGGACCACTGCAGTCCGTTCCTGGTGGAGCCAATAGGCAGGTCCCTAATCCTGATCACACCAGCAGTCACGTGAACAGAGCTAGAAGGCTGCACAGCAGCACTCAACCGTGACTCTATGTCCTTGGTGGGAAATTCTGAAGCAAATGCTGGACGAGCAGGGATATTTTCCAAGCACCGACTTGCTTTACTCAGGACTGCACCACAACAGTAATCCAAAATTGTAAGCATACAAGTACTGAGAATGTAGTAATTTCCAACAGAACCTAATAGCAGAAAGTCAAAATAAAGCAAACCACAGCTAAGCATAGAGCCTTCACCTGTCCTAGGTTGCTGATCGATCGGCTCTTCCATGTATTGCTTCAAAGATGATCCATTACTATCATCACTTGATACTGGTAATTGCTCGCTTGTTGAAGGTAAATGCCACAAGGCATCATCGAAAATCTGCAGGGGATTGGAAGGCAAAGAAAAATCACTAGTTATCATCTAGCAATTTGCAAATGTGCCAATGACGATTCCGAATAAAAAAAATGAATGCAGAATTGCTACCTGCGGCATGGTAAAAGGTTGATCGGCATTAGCACCTATCAGTTCAGGCGGGCAGTCATAATTGATAAGTGCGTCAATATCAAACCCATCATCAAAGAACTGGTCAAAGGCACCATCGTCCATTGATGATCCTTGAGGATGATCCAAAATCTCAGGAACATCAAAGAACCCTCCATCACCATTTAATCCCTCACCAACAGCAGACCACAGTTCATCAGGCAAACTGTTAGCAGCCTCATTACACTCATCCTTCCTAGGCATAAATTCACTCTTGACGTCAGTGCTGCTCCCAACTTGCGCAAGTAAATGACTGACATCCGTAGACTCCAAGTCAAACTCAAATTCATGCTGTAGGTCTGTCGGCCTCTGATCTATACCAGCTACGTCCTTGCAGTCCTCACCATAGGTTTGGCTACCTTGATTATCAAGGTTCTCTGGGTGTGTAACAGTTGGTAAGTCAAGCACCTGTAGAGCACAACAAGGTAAAATGACATGATTGAAGTCAGGCAGGCTCCTCAACCTTTTTGTTCTACATTAAACCCATTCCCCTATATTGCCAGCTGTCCAAAGTTACCATGGCCACTACCACATGCAAGACAATTCCTATCAACCAACGACATTTCAATATATAGCTCAAATTTTAACTCAATGCTTTTCCAAGCTCCGTGACCAGAAAACTCAATAAAGGTCCTAATGTAATAATTAATTACCGAGCAATAACACTAGAACAAGAACAGTCCCCTCAAAAAGATACCACTAGAACAAGAACTAACAATGATTTGGGCTTTAGGAGTATCATTTTAGCAGGACATTTATCCTTCCACAGTGAAAATCCAGAGCTGAACAACGTAATTTATGACAAGCAGCATTCTCATTCTTTAATCAGGTCGATGGGAAAGTTAAATGAGATGCCCGTGTTGATGATACATGTTAATCATATCTGAACAGTAGAAATACATGAAAGATATTAAAAAGCGCCATAACTAGTACATCTACAAATAGCCTTAATAAAATATAATGATGGGAGAGGGGGGGGGTTCTAACAACTTAACATTGGGCACAAACCTGGTTCAGATCATTCTGCTCAAAGAAATCCTCATCACCATAAGGATCTTCAAAAGAAACGTCACCGTCAACTGTATCTCCAACATCATCACCCTCCCACTCCGCCTCCACAAGTGTGGCTCCATACTGCTCTCCATTTTTGGGACCTGTGCCACTTTTCCGGAATATCCGACAGAGAACATATCCCTCCTATCCAAACAGGAGTAACCTTATTATCCATACCAGGACAAAACTTGAACGAGAGAGTACAAAGACACAAACTCAGGAAAGCACAAAGACACAAAAGGAGGGAATGGCAAATAGACGAAGAGTTCTAACCAGAGGATATCCAGCCTTCTCAAGCTCCTCATCAACGAGCTTGTACTCATGCATAACCCAATCAGTACGCTTGCCACGTGGGGCTCGACCAAAATGGTAAACAAGGGTTTTCTTCATACCAACAATGCGAGACCTATGGTGAACAGGCCTGTCCTTGCCGGTAGTCTTCCAGTATCCATCATTGGTGGCACGGTTAGTGCGCATTCCATTACCATACTTCCTATCGAGGGCACTAAAGAAATACCACTCTCTGTCTCTAGTCTTGAGCTTCGAGAGACCTAAATTACCCCCAACAAACAATCAAATTAATCTCCCAATCCAACAAACCCCATTACACTCCAAATTTTAGCTCAATTTTCGACATTTTGCTCAAATTAAGCAACAAAAACACATACAATCTCAATCAAAACAACCCTAATCAATCACCTAATCAAACCCATATGATCAAACTCAAAACAAAATCAATCATAATCAAAATCAACAACAAAAACCCAAAAAGATCCAAACTTTTTCCACAATTTCACACCATACGAAAAGGGCAAAACCGGAATTCAATATTAAAACTAGATGGGTCATCCAAACACACAAAAATCAACAAAATTAATACAAAATTACCAAATCAAATCAAAAAAATTAAAAAAGACGGACCAGGAAGATCATTGGGTTCAACTTTGTAAATATCGATCTCGGAGATAGCGTCAAGGCGAAAAGGTCTGCCGGAAACTTTACGGCGAAGATAATACCAGACCAGTTCTTCGTCGGTCGGATGAAATCGGAACCCCGGCGCTAAACTCGTCGTCGTCTTCTTCTTCGAATTCACCTCTGCCATCCAATTATTTTCTCTCTCCTACTAATTTTCTGATGATCTAATTATAATTGTAAAGTAAAGTCTCGATTAATTGATTTAATTGATTGGATTGAAGGAATAATTAGGGATTTTAATTAAATTGATTTGAATTGGGGGTAAAAAGTTAGGTTAGGGTTTAGAGAAGGAAATTAATCCATGTCGGAGGGTTGAACAAAAGAAACGTGCCCATCGTTGAAAAAGAAGCTTGAGGAATACACCTTCCTTTTATTTACCCTTTCTTAATTTCTTTTTGGGTTTTTTAATTATTTTTTTATGATAAAGTATATTTCGACTTTTCCTTTTTACGTGTCCACCAGGAAAATGAGGTAGAGTTTATAAAAGTCGGCGTATAAGATTTTTTTATTAGATAATATAATATAATATATCCAAATACAAAGAGTCTTGTAAAGTACTAGTATTCCATATTTTGGGTTTTGAGGGCAAGTTGGATATTTGGTACGTCATGGTCAAGCGACGTGAGGATATTATAGGTTGCAAAGTTGATCAACCATGCAAATTATGTTGATGGTTTGACTATCGTGGGTGTGTTTACAACCCTACAAAATCTATTTTACACATGATTATTACTCGTACTTAATTTACTAGTACTCTCTCCTTTTCAGAATGATATTTCCTTGTGTTTAGCACTTTTTTTTACAAGTTATCAGGAGAGTCACACCAGATCTGATGAAAAGTTCACTTGTTATAAAAGTTAACTGTTAAGATATGATCAATTATTGAGCGTCAACCATCAGTCTAAACTTTTGGTTAAGATGGTTCTTTAACATGGTATCAGTCTATCAGAGCCTCATCGAACTTGCGGGCATGTGCATTATCTCCACACTTCAAGCCCAAATTAAAGGTCATTCACGTGAGGGGGCGTGTTAAGGTATAAAAGAATTATTGAGCGTCAACCATTGGTTTAGACTTTTGGTTGAAATGGTTCTTTCACATTAACACATGGAGTACTTTATTCTATAGTGCATTTTACAAGTTTCACTTAATTTTAAAGCAAACAGGTGTTCCATTTAGTCTATATACTAGTGCCAATATGGCTAGTTAAACAAATCCAAAACAAAGGGGAAGATCATTGTGAACAAAAGAGAGTATTAGAATAACATTAGCAATGACAAAGGTTTGTTCTTACAAGAACTTTGCCAAATGGAGGAATGTGTGATTTGTATCTCTATAGGTACCTCAAAGGCATAGAAATCTACATTGTCAATACTCTTATTTATTCGATCAGCTTAGTAAAAACAAGGACTTCGCTACAGAGATTAGACATTAAGTCATTTATGTTTCTTCCAAACTCATACCAGTATAGCATAGCATTTAGCATCACTCTTGGAGAGGGGCGCACAATCCCTGACTGTCATAAACAAAATAGTGCAACTGACAGGGATATTTCGGTTATTTTAGCCCAAAAAGTGCCCCTTTTGGGGGTTGATTTCGTCAATTCAACCCAATTTTTTCCTCCCACCAGTCATCCAATCTACCACCCGTTCGACCACCAGTCAACAACCATGACTCGCCGGAAAACCAAAAGACCAGATTTTCCAACGGCGAAAATCAAACTACAACCTTACCGTGGTGGTCGGATGATGCAAATTTCTGGGTACCCCAATACGGCCGGACGGCTACCGATCCACGGCTTAACTGGGGCCCTCAGGGGGGGCTGTTGTTTTGTTGTTGGTTGTGGCTAAGTGAAGTGACGGAGAATGACGCAGAAGGTGGTAGAGTCCGCCGCCCTTAATGTCGCAGAAGGTGGTTGATATGGTGGTGACTGGTGACGATGATTATGCATGTTGATTGATGATGCGCCGCCGCCGCTGATGATGAAGGTGGTAAATCTGGACGACTTGGTTGAGAAGAATGATGATGATGATGGTGATGGTGGTTTGAGTGGTGTTTGAGGATGAATATTGGAGGTGGACGATGATTTTGATGATGAATATTGGAGGTGGATATGAATATGGAGGAGAGAGAAAATGAGGGAAGGGATTTTGGGAGAGAGAAGATGATGGAGGACGGGTATGGATATGGAGGAGAGAGAAAATGAGGGAAGGGAGGGTGAGATTTTGGGAGAGAGAGATGATGGAGGACCGGCAACTTGTTTGGGTACATTAAGGGGTCAAATTGTTTTTGTCTTATCCTGTCAGCCATACTATTCCATATATGACTGTAAGGTATTATTCGTCCCTCCACTCTTGGACTCTTGGAGCATCATCAAAATATGTCCCACATAACTTTTTCATTGTTGCCGGAAAAAAAAAAAGTATTCTAATATGATGACTACCACATCATCTAGTGTATTTTCCATGCATTGGGGCTTTGCTATGGTTATCAATTCATCAATACTAAACCTTAATACTTAAGTATCGACAATGTACCATATTTGACCGTATTTGAATGACGTCAGTTAACTTATTAGAGTTCGATCAACATAATTAAATGACTATCCTTTTTAATTTGTAGTACACATGAGCAGCTAATACTGTGGGAGTTGATTTACTAATCACTAGGTCGTCATTGTTCCTTAAATAATTATCCTTGTGACGATAGTACTAAATCCAATCACTTGTGGAAGACGCTGAACAAGGATGGAGAACTTCACGTACTCTAGTGTTGAGTATTGTTGACAACCAACATTTTCATGTACGCTTTAGTAAACAACCAACATGTATTGTTGACACATTGCTAACATATATGTTGACATAGTGTGAACACGTGATGTATTATCATATACGGACACGTGTTTATGTTTCCATTTCTCTAAAGACAATTATCGACCTGTTTGTCGCCTCTACATGCTGCCTCTATAAAAAATTAAGACTTCAGCATGTTTGGTACTTTGGTAGAGATAAATTGAACGGAAAGAATTTGAAAGAAGAGAAGGGAACGGAAAAGAAAAGAAGAGAAAGGAAAGGAACTACTATTTCTTTTGTTTGGTTCACTTTTTCAGATTTGGGAGGAATTGGAAAGAAAGTGGGTGTTTTTATGTTGTAAATTGGCTTTCCGTCCAATTCCGCCCGTTTTGGGAGGAAAAGGAAATGACAATTTAATGAAGGATCATTTCCTTCCATTTCCTTTCTTTTCCTTCCACTTCCCATGTATCTTCATAAACCAAACGTACGTAGAAAAGTTGTAAAATCTATTTCCTTTCCTTTCCGTCCAATTCCACTCTACCAAACATGTTTAAGTGAATAAAATCCCACCTGTTTGTCGCCTTTAAGTGAATAATAAGCGTATTACTTGAGCTTTAGAATACTTCATTTGGCTTGATTATTGGCAAATGTTGACAATGATCAAGAATTCGAGATTCGAAAGGGTCACTCAAAACTCGCAAGAGACAGAAATAGCCAAAAACAAGTCACTCAAGGGTGAGAGAGCGGACCCAAATGACCAATCAAGCGTGTGTTTAAGATCTTCTTATCTCCTTCCTTCACCCAAAAAAAATGCCAGCACCTCTTTTTCCGGCAAACTCCCACCTGAGAAACTAATCAATTTTACAATTTTCACAAACCCTAAATTCCCCAAAAAAAAATCCCCAAATCAATTTCACCGCCATGGAAGTAGCAACGTGTTCATACAGCAGCTTACATCAAGTCTACAGCACACCATCACTTTCCCGAATTCGCACCTCCCTCTCTCTCTCCTCCCCTGCATTTCGATTTCCGATTAGCTTCAAGAAGAAGCTTTCTGTGTCGTCGTGCTACAACAATATCACCACCACCACCACTCTCCAAATTGCCAACAATCAAGATTCTTCTTCATCATCTTCGTCAGATAAACACTGTGTGACTGACTTAAAAGCTTGGATGCACGCAAATGGCCTGTCTTCTGATTGTAAAGTGGTGCTTAAGGATAAACCGTCTCACATTCCTGAACATCCGTCTATTCACTACGTCGCCGCTAGTCAACACCTCAAGGTTTCTTTCTCTTTACGCTTCTTTTTTTTTCGCTGATTAATGAAATGTTGAAATGTTTGTGATTGAATGATTGTTTTTTTTGTTGATTGTTAGGTCGGAGACGTGGCGTTCTCGGTTCCTGATTCGTTGATTGTTACGTTGGAGCGGGTTTTAGGGAACGAGACTGTCGGTAATCTCACCGTCTTTTATCTTTAGAATGTAGTATTGCATAGCCTAATATTTGCCTCACTAACATGTATGAACTTTGAATCCTGTGTGATTGTGTGTGTGTGTGTGTTACGTTTGTGGTAATGGTTGGAAAATCGGAAGTATAATGAGCTCGTTTTAGGATTACCTGGTAGATAGCGTTTGGAAACGAGAATTTGAGAATTTGTAATTATCTCAATTCTATTATTTGAGAATGGGGAATTCAAATGTAAATCGAATGTTTGTGAAAATTCACATTTTGAATTCTAGAATTTGGGGTTTGAGAAGGGGGGGGGGGGTGTAGGATTTCGAAATGAGAATGAAATTCTAGAATCCCCAAACATAGGATGTGTATCGAATTTGGACTTGAGAATGAAATCCATGTTCTCAAGCGCACTCTAAATGAAATTTAGTATGGACTTTAAGTCATGTGTTTGTGTTGCACACTTGCACTCGGGCAATTGTTTGAACTTCCAAAGTATAATGGGCACCTTTCGATGACATGTGAAGCGCTTTTAGGTGATGCATCGATAATTACAACATATTTACTAGGTTCATCTGCTTGATTTCGATTGTATTTGCAGCTGAACTATTGGCTTCAAACAAATTGTCTGAGTTGGCTTGTCTGGCATTGTACTTGATGTACGAAAAGAAGCAAGGCAAGAAATCGTTTTGGTATCCCTATATTAGAGAGCTAGATCGCCAGAGAGGCCGTGGTCAGCTAGCAGTCGAGTCTCCTCTTCTCTGGTCTCCTGCTGAACTCTGTTTTCTTACTGGCAGTCCTGTTCTGGTACTCCATTGCCTTCCTCGTTTATATTATCGTTGTTTCTTAGACCCTACGAGCTTACTTACATTTTGTATGTGATTATTTTAGTAAATTTGCTATTCTGATTTCATTGGATTGATGGCAAAGGCTGAAATTCTTCAAAGGGGAGAAGGCATAAAGAAGGAGTATAATGAGCTTGATACTGTTTGGTTCATGGCAGGATCCCTTTTCCAGGTCATTTTCTATTCCTCCATTCAGAAACCATTATCATTTATATCTCCTGCACCCTCTCTCCCAAGAAAGATAACGTTGATGGTTATGTTTATCTCATTTGTTAGTGTATTGTACCTTGTACTGTACATATCATTATGATTCTTGAATTACTGAATCAAGTATTTCGCACCTTTTTTCCACTTTTAAACTAGTACTCATCAGGAATTTCCTTGTCTAGATAACAGCATGATTTATAAGCTCTTGACCATATCAGTCAATGTGTTTGTCTTACTTTTGAACTATATCACTTCCCCGACTTTCTGCCATTTGTTTAATTGTCCCTGCGGCTGTTAATATATGCAAAACTTCTTTCTTTTGCATTTACAGCAATATCCGTATGACATACCCACCGAGGCGTTTCCATTTGAGATCTTCAAGCAAGCATTTGTGGCGATTCAGTCTTGTGTGGTGCATTTACAGGTTGGCTTAGTATGAAGTTACACATTTATCTGTGCTTGTTTAAATGGCAGTAAAACGATATTGAACTATTTTTTAGAAGATTTGTTATATGAATATTGGCATAGGTTAGACCTCTATTTAGATTTGTTTCGCCTGGTTATATTCTGTTTAACTGAATCCTTCACTTTTTTACGACTAATGCTGCAACCATCTGTAGTATGCTCTCTGTGGAAAAGTGTCCCTTTTTCAGAAAGGATTTGTGTAATCTAGTGCACTTGTTTCTTGGGACTCGGGGAGTATACCAATATACAAATATATCATATCTTGCTATTGTGTGACCTACTCCTGTATTCTCTGATCTTTATGATGCGTTGGTCCTTCTACTGTTAATTTGTTACATTTTTAATACCATTTCTGTGTTCTCCAGAGCAGCTTGTTGTAAATGTTCTTTCCTAACTAAGGTTACCAAGTTTTTTTTTTTTTTTTTTTTTTTTTTTTTTTTTTTAATTGTGTGTGTGTTGGGGGGGGGGGGGAGGGGGGGTGCCATTATAGCAGATCCCTTAGAGAATACTATCTAAACCAAATTCTGTCAATGAGTTTCACGCTACAGAACTAGCATATACTCTAATTTTTACTTCTTTCCGCACTTGCTCCACAAGTTTCTGAGGTATTATCTAGCCAGCACACTTGATTCTTGCTACCCAAAGATGGTAAATAAGGGCACGCATAAGCAAGATAACCTGTTTCTGTAACTTGGACCGACATCTTCTCAAACTGCACCATTGAAGAGTATTGTTCTCAGGATTATTGCATCTTGTCTGAATGTTCACCATGTTTAGGCATTTCTTACTGTACACACATTCAAAGAATATGTGCGTGTGAGTCTCTTCTTTCTGACACAAACAACAGAGATTATCCTGACTTAGGCCAAACCTATATAATTTCTCCTTAATCTGTAATCTACCAAGTTTCTTGGACCAGTGGACCACATCATGCTTTAAACCAATTATTTGTGGCTTATGTGGACTATGCTGAAGGGTTTTGATGGGAGCTCCTCATGAATGGTAGCTTAGTCTAGTTGCGGTTGAAATATGAAAAGTAGGAACTTCAGGAGGTTGTCATAATACTCATAAAGATGGATTAGGTTAGGAAGTGACTTGTTGTGCATAGTTGTTAGTGGGCTTAACAACAGCCATATTGCTGCCAGTGTTGCATCTTGGCATTTGGTTAATCTGTGCTTGGATTATATACCGTTAGTTACTTCATCTCGAAATTTTTTGGTGTAGATGTTGTTGTGTTGGAGTTAGTGGCATATGTCAGCCATCCCTTGAAAGGCAAGATTGTGATGCCTGATATCTAAATTTTAAACTTTTGAGGTGTGAAGGAAGGGATCTAAAGTTGGTACTGGTACTCGAGGGGCAGGTGAGGGTTGAAGTGTTGAACCCTATTCTCTCTTGGTTTGTTTGTTTAACTGTTCTCTTTAGAATTGGAAGCTCAATATTGTAACTCAATGTGTTTGGAGAACTGTTGCGTGATATCAGTTGTATGTATACCTATGTGGCTATGTATGTGTGGTTTGTGTGTGTTCTGTTTTCCTGCCCTGTGGTCTACCTATTTCCTGAATGCAACAACTTATATTGTTACTAGCAACTGTGATAAAGTTTCCACTAATTGCTTAATGCCCTCCTTTAACTGTGTCACAATGCCATGCATTATTAGTTGAACTTTGATGGTGTAATCCCTTTGTGAACCAGGGAGTGAGCTTAGCACGCAGATTTGCTTTGGTACCCTTAGGACCCCCACTGCTAGCTTACAAAAGCACTTGCAGGGCCATGTTAACTGCTGTAGATGGTGCTGTCCAGTTGGTGGTTGATCAACCATACAAGGCTGGGGAACCTATTGCTGTCTGGTAAAACTTGTTTACGGCTATACTGTTTCCTTTTTCTTTTCTTTTTTTATGAGAATTCTTGAATCAATGAGAGATATTTGCCCTGCCTTATATTCTAAGGGAAATAAGTAAATCGAATAACTTTTTATTAATGAAACCAGAAAAAGGATACTGTGTGACATGGGACAGATAATTGCTCATTATGCTTCCTTATGATGTCATTTCTCAAAAAAAAAAAAAAAAAAAAAAAATAGAGACAGCCGGGTGCACCTTGGCATCCAGGTAAGGGTCCTTGTGATGTGATTAAGTTTCACAAAAAATGGATCCGATATTTTCTCTCTACCTCTGAAACTCTATAATAACTAGTATGGAATTTTCTTCAAATGTGGATCTTTTTCTTGACTGGCTAGTATTTGACTCTAGAAAAATCATATCTGGACCTATATGATTTGTACTTTGTAGGATTGCCATGGTCTGCAACTTTCCTAGGGTTGACTAAGGTAGCCAACTTAGGTTGATTTCAAGTTGAAGTATATACTTTGATCTCTGAGCTTATATGACTGCATTTACAATAACAGGTGTGGCCCACAACCTAATTCAAAGTTGCTTCTCAACTATGGCTTTGTTGATGAGGATAATCCCTATGATCGTCTTGTGGTTGAGGTATATCACCTACTTGCCTTTTACAAAGCAAACGTTCACCGACCACCATATCCAAAACTCTGTATTGATTCTAGAAGTTGAACAAAAATAAATTAGAAAAGGAGATTTGAAACTTCTGGAGGTTTAATCTACACTTAGGTCATAACCCTGGTGAGGTGGCTTTTCGACTTTGGGTGGTGTGCCCATCATATCTAATTGCATTAAAGTTTACACTACCCATTTTGTGCAGAGGTTGTCATAGTTTGCTTATTGCTTCCCATCTCTATTGCTCCCCCTTAGAAAGGGCAAGTCGAAGCTAATGTATTTGTGTTATGCTCAATAGGCCTCATTGAACACTGAAGATCCACAGTATCAGGAGAAACGGATGGTTGCTCAACGTAATGGAAAACTGTCTGTACAAAGTTTCCTCGTAAGGATCAATGTCTATCCTTGTGAGTTTGCATTTTTCTGCTTTCTGGAGATTGTTGATTGTTTGTCGTTGCAGGTGCATGTAGGAAAGGAAAAAGAAGCAGTTGCTGACATGCTTCCTTATTTGCGGCTTGGTTATGTTTCCGATCCTTCAGATATGCAATCGGTTATTACTTCTGAAGGTCCTACTTGCCATGTAAGTTACTTTCTTGACCTTGGATCGAATTTCTCACACTTTCGTTTTGTTACTGATGGCTGGTCGCCTTCACTTTCGAGTTTGAGCATGTAGGAGATACATTGTTGCATTACTGTACATTTTCAGTTTCTTGTAAACAGTAGTGCTATATATGCCTAAATAGGCTTTATATGACTCCTCTATATGATCTAACCAGTAATTGGGCATCTTCAAGTACTTCATTTGCTGGTAAAATAGGTTTCTAACACATTTCATAATTAATTTGATTTGGTCCAAAAGCTAGTTTTGATTGGTGTGGGAAAATTGGAAGGTAATTTAGGATACAGAGACTTTATATGAGTAACAAGCAGCGCCTCTGTGCGTGATGATCTTCACGACACTCTAACCACATGAATCAGCACTTCTGGTTATGATGATGGACACTTTACCATCGCCCCCTCCCTCCCGTCTCCCAATGCATTCCATGCGATTTTGAACTATCTTGATGGGCTGACCATTTATCATTCCTACTGGGTGTTACAGGTGAGCCCTTGTACGGAAAGAGCAGTTTTGGATCAGCTGTTTGATTATTTTAGGAAAAGGCTGTCTGGCTACTCTACTACGTTAGATGATGATGACCTTTTGGTACTAGATCTTGCTCAACTCTTTTTCTATGACAACCAATTTATATCCAGGTTTTGATGCTGATGATTTTCTGGTTGTAGCTGGCAGAGCTAGATCTGAATCCCAAGAAACGAGTTGCCACCCAGCTTGTCAGGTTGGAGAAGAAGATACTACATGCATGTTTGCAGGCAACTGTGGATCTTATTAGCGAGTTACCTGATCATAGTGTCTCCCCATGCGCTGCCCCATATACCCCGTCTATAAAGTGAAGGGTATCTTTCTTGACTTCAATTTTGAATTTAGAACAGAACCTATCAATTCTTCCAGTCTTCCAGATTGTGAACTGATTATGGCCACTAATCTTTGAATCCCAAGGATACAAACTTACATGCTCTGTCTCCATTCCTTTTGTAATTATAGGACAACATTTGAATCCGATCTTGTTAAGTGGTGGACTGTGGTATTAATTCTGTTGGGAACCACGACATGGATGAGGTTAGTATGGCGAAACCTCCAGTCCTATATTCTAGCTGTTTGTAGATGCACAAGTCTACAGTACGGCTTTGGTGATGTAGACGGACTTGCTGCATAAGCTTGACAGTTATGGGTTCTCAAATGATGTTATCTGCAGGTAATATTGGGAACTATAGCAAGAGGATGCAGCTGATGTTAATGAAGCATATGTTGTTAAGGGCTTAAGGCTGAAATAGTTATGCATCAAAGTTGAAGACAGATTATCAACAAGTGTTTTGTAGGCTCCCTCGTAAGTTGTGAAAATGATCGATCCTGGTTAAGGATCTTACCACGCCCCTCCTCCCCCAACAACAACAAAACCAAAGTCGATGATTTTTTGACAGTTCCAGTAATCACGTAAATATTAGCTAAACTAGCTAATGTGCTGCGACTGTTTTCGCTTCCTATAGTCTTTACTCGTACCATACAAATACAAACACTAGAAAAAAAGTTGGAACACATACACAACTCCCACTAGTGAATGGGGGCAGTTGATCGTCTATGGAAAATCCGCTGCTCCCATTCACATTATTTTTGAAGACGAGAGGAGTAAAAACTAAGAACAGTCTTCCTGATTATTTATTTGACATTCTTCTGTTAGAAGCTTTTGCTGATAAAAATGCTGTTCGTATTGTTCCTTGATTGGGGTTGAGTTGACACTGCTACCCAATACTCATCTCTTTATTCCCTTCCCCTGTCTAATACTCCACTCTACAAATTTCGCCCAACTCGACATCATTCTATGAAATTGGACACCATTTCTCATAAGTGTAACATACGAGCTCCCGTATTTCGTTTTTTTTTTTTTTGACAAGGTCTAAAAGAGAAAGGAAAAAGAAGAAGCAAAAACTCTAAATACAAATTACATCAGAAGAGATCTCCTAGCATGAATAGCTAACCTATGAGCTTCCATCACCGCCTCTCCTATGAGCTTCAATCTTGACCAGCAACTTATCCACCAGAAAGCCAAACTGAGATGTCTTACGCCCTCGAAAATCTACTGGCATGCCTAAATACGAACCAATAGATTCTTGAATAGGAACGAGCAAACACGACCGGAGTTGTTGCTGTAAGTAAGCTGGCGTATTCGGACTGAACTTGACAAAAGACTTGGTCAGATTAATCATTTCCCCAGATAAGCTGCAAAAGTGAGAAACTAAAGCACAAATATTCTGACAAGCACTCTCATTCGCCTTGAAAAAAACTAAAGCATCATCGGGGGTCATTTACCAAAACGACCATTTTGACAAAATTATTTACCAAAATGACAATACCTTGAAATATTTTACCAAAATAGCCATTTTAAGCAAAAAGATAATTTTTTTTCTTTATTTAAAAATTTAAGCATAATTAATAAAACAAATCCACCTAAACACAATCCCTCATGGGGAAAATCTCTTCTCGTCCTACATTAACTGATGTGGGTGATACCGTTGGCCGTTTTCGCCATTGTTTGCTTCATCACCATTGAAGCCACCTGCAACCGCCGCTCCTAACCTCCTTAAACCACCACCACCACTGCCTTATCCGAACCTAAAACCATGTTGTGGCGGTTGTCGCGGCGGCGGTTCATCACCACCGCCGCCGCATCTGCGACTGCAATGCACGCGCTCAAGTCCAAAAAATGGGACGCGCTCATCATCGGCGTCGGCCACAACGGTCTTACCTCCGCTGCATACCTCGCGCGTGGCGGTCTCTCCGTCGCCGTCCTTGAGCGCCGCCACGTCATCGGCGGGTGGACTGTGGCAGGTTGGGTGAGTGGTGAGCATGGCGGTTGGGAGGAGAACAGTGAGATGATTAATTTAGATTTTGGTTAATTTTGGTTTTTTTTTTTAACTTATTGTTTATCAATTAGAACAATAATAATTGTCATTTTGGTCAATAGTTCTAAGATGTGGTCGTTCTGGTAAATAGTTTTACCAGAATGGTTGTTCTAGTAAAAAGCCCCATCATCAGCATAGAATAAATGAGAAACCGAAGGAGCTCGTCGTGTAATTTTGACACCAGAAATTATGCCCTCGGCCTCTGCTTTCAGCAACATACGAGAAAAAACTTCCATACACAATACAAATAAATAAGGGGATAAAGGGTCCCCTTGTCGAAGACCACACTTAGGAGTAAAACTTGGAGTAGGAACACCATTCACGAGAATACGGTAGGAAACGAAAGAAATGCAGCTGGAAATAATCCAACGTAGCCAGCATGAAGGGAAGCCAAAAGCTTGTAACACAGCGTGAAGAAAATCCGAATTGACCCGATCATAGGCTTTACTCATGTCTATCTTGAGAATCCCATAATGCTGGTTACCCCTCGTCCTACTATTCACAAAATGAAGAACCTCATTTGCAATCAAACAGTTATCACTCAGAAGTCGACCCGAAACAAAAGCATTCTGAAAGTTTTCAACCACATGAGCCATCACAGGTTTTAATCTATTTGTCAACAACTTGGAGATACATTTGTAGACAACATTGCACAGGCTAATGGGGCGGTAGTTACCAACTGTCTCAGGGGATGACGTTTTCGGTAGCAAAGATATGAAAGTGCGGTTCCACTCTTTCAACATAACACCATTATATAAAAAAACTAAGATTGCATTTGAGAGGTCTTCTCCGATGATGTCCCAGTGAGCTTTTAACATTTCAATAGTGATACCGTCTGGTCCTGGCGATTTACAGACTCCCATGGAGAAAAGTGTTGTTCTAACTTCATCCTTAGTGAAAGGAGCACACAGAGAGATGCAGTCAGAAGCCGATAATTGTTGACTGATCAACCCATGAAGAGGACTCAAGTCATGACGGGAAGGAGTGGGGACATCCTCACGTATTTCGTTTGATATATATGTGTAATATACGAAACATTTGACGAGTATACACCTGGCGGCACAATTTCATTATTCTATTTCTGTAATCATTTCAGAATCACAATCACAATCACAATCATCTACTAATAGCCCAGGCCCAAGCCCAAAATTTAGAGAGCGTCTATATATAAGACGACAAGGCGTAATCACATCCTAAAAATCGTTTATCTTGAAAGAGAAGATACAGAGATGGTGATGAAGAGAGTGGACGCCACCGTGTCGAACTTCGACGAGGTATTCGCAAAGTTCGAAGCAGAAGCCGCGAATTACAAAGCGAATCTGATCCTTTTCTTAGCGGATGTGGAGACTTCCACCTCCCAGAGTTGGTGCCCTGGTATGTCTCTTCCTCTCCTTATCATGCTGCTTCTTATATACGCAACATCCCAAACCAAAATACCCCAAATCAATTAAATTAATTAATTAATAAATTGGATATTTGGATGATGATGCAGATTGTGTGAGGGCAGAACCAGTGATATACAGCAAGCTGGAAGAAGCCAAAGAGGATGTAGCCCTATTACGCGCCTATGTCGGAGACAGGCCTACCTGGAGGAACCCTAACCATCCGTTGCGCCGCGACCCAAGGTTTCACCTCACCGGCGTCCCAACCCTCATCCGTTGGGAAAACGGCGCTGCTTCCGCTCGTCTCGAAGACCATGAGTCCCACATTGTCTCCAAGATCACCTCTCTTCTTGGGTTTTAGTTTGTAGTAAGGTTTTAGGCAGAGAGATACTACACTACAGTATTAAGCTTATCATTCACGCTTTGTATCCCTGCAATTGCATGAATAAATAATGAAATGTTTTTCATTTGATTCGATACGATTTTTCCAATTTTATTATTAATTTACAAATTAGCCAATCTACACTGCATCAACTGAAAGGCTGAGTTCTGACGATCTATCTACGATCCTACTACAACCTATGTTGTATATACACACAAAATTTGGCAAACTGCGCGAATCATATGCTTCGCTTTTTAAAGTTTATTCAGCTTCAAAGTAATGTCTCCGTAGGGTTCATCTTGTTTCGTGTCAATTAATCCACGATCCTTGAGAACCTGTAATTCACACCACACCGAAACAACATCAGATCATTATAAAAATGTATCAGCAGGAACACGGTCAGACATCAAAATTCACAGTAAGGAAGGAACTGTTGTTACCAAAGTCTCGTAAAACATTCGTGCAGCTAACTTTCTGCGTTTTCCTTCTAAGATGGCATTCAAACTAAGATCGTCAGAGCCATCAGATGTCTTGGATAAGGGCGAATGATTTTTCAGGTATTGAGCCACAGCCCTGCAGACAGGAAACATAGTGTGAATATCAATATGGCAATGCTTGTTTAACCTTAGACTTAGAAGGTGTTGAAGTAATTCAAAGACGAGGATGAGCCAAAAAAACACGAGTATTGCTCACCTTGTGCGAACAGACATTGTGTCTCCTTCACGACCCCCCTGTGAATCTGGTCACAACACAATAACATTCACATGTTTTCAATAATTTTGTATGTTTAAGTTACAAGTCTTATGCTTTGTCAAAAAAAAAAAAAAAAAAAAAATAACTTACAAGTCTTATAATAACTCAAGACCTTAAAAAGAAAAAAAAACGGAGAAGCGCTAAAGGCATGACGCTTACCAGAAGGACTGCTGCTATCTTCTTCTAAAAACGAGAGGTCCTACAATGTAACAAAGCAGACAGTTTAGTGATGCATCAGCACAAAACTGTGTCTCAATCAGTAATGTTCAAAGTAATTGATTAAGACGAGTAGTCAATGCGTATACAGATATCAAATGTTAGCCTTCAGGTCTAATGATGTAAAACTGAGATTTGTCAGGACTGTTCATACAAGACGAAAGATAATCCATATCTTAATCAGCAGGAAAGTTGCAACCTTCATTCTATCAGGAAGTTTCAACCAAAACAAAAATTACAGGTGTGAGGGACTTACATCAGATACCATGGAATTTCTGAATTCCGGAATGTCTGATAAACCAGCGCTCCCCTCATAATTGATGATTGGTGTATCCATATCCATATCCATATCAGCTGAACGAGTAAAAATACCAAGATCTGACTGTGTATTGACAGGTGACACAAATTCAGGCTCAGAAACCATACTAGGAATCCTAGGAGTTGTGGGAATCTCTTCATCTCCCTGGGTCTGTGGAGCCAGTCGCAGTGGAGAAGGAAGCACTTGATAGTCAGGTCCAGGATCACGATCTGGTGACCGTAACTGCTCACGTTCTTCAACAAAACTAGGACCAGGTTCACGAGTTTCTGCAGCTGTAGACTCGCTTTGAGTTTCTTCTGACACCAGCAAGTTGGGATTTAAGACACTCAGATCTTTGCTTAGAAGATTTTGGAGAGTCATCGACATTCCTGTAACAGAAAACATTTCCTGTAGTCACATACTGTGGACTCAAGAAAATAATTACCCCATACTAAAGTAACTGCTTAATAATCCCTCACCAGATATCAGTGGGTCTAAAAACACTTGTTCTTTCTTCTTGTTGTTAGTGATCCTCCACATTTCCAACGCGGAAGAAGGCAATTTCCTTCTCTTCTTGACTAAATCAGAAGGATCATTAAGAGCCTTTTTATAAAACCTGTAGTACAAACTCATAAGAATCCAACAGCAAAGAAATAGAGGAAGGGAAGGGGCAGCAGCTGAGTGAAATGTGGTAACCATACGTGTTATTTAGAACCAAGGTCTCATCAAATAACTGCTTTCTCTTTCTCTGTCGAGGCTGAGGCTGAGGCTGAGGCTCAGGTACAGGTTGAGGTTGAGGTTGAGGTTCCGGAGATGGAGATGGACGGAGTACCAAATCATTCGATATAGCACCCACTGTAACATGAAATGACAATGGTTAGTCAGGAGTGGCTATCTATAACATAGAACTTGTTCAAAAAAGATAAGTGTCCCACCAAAAGTAGCTGAATCCACAAAAGCTCCATCAGGTGAAGGAGATGAAGGCCCAGAACGCTGTGGTGATTGATTAAGCTCTGTCTCAGGTGTTGATATGTGTACTGACCGTGGTGTTTCAAACTGTTTCTCACTTGTGTCTCTTAAAGGTGAAACATTTGGTTCAAGATTGACATTTTCGACATGAGGCCGTAAAACTGGGCTAGACAGGAGAAAATCATCATCAGGGCGGTCACGCAATATCTCACGAGGTGGTAAGCCTTCCTCTTGAGACTTCCCTGATGTTTCTACATGTTGGCTGGGACCAGGATCACGAATAGCAAGAGGAGAATTGGGATCCGTAGGACTGCTGCAATTACAAAGACAACAATAAATATTGGAGTAGTAACATACAGAGCAGATACAAGTAAATGTCAAGAACACATCAGTAAAGCAGCATACTCTATCTGCATAGTTTCGACATCTCCATGCAGCGACCCTGTTGAATTTGAAGAGTTTGGAATGGGATCCTGTACAAGTAAAGCTTAGCTTGGTTAAAAATCTCTCGGGCACACTATTGGAACCAAAAAACCAACACCATGTTAAACAAGCAGTGAGAAGAGATTACATCATTGAAAGTAATTCTGACATAAAGGTCGCTGTTAACGGGATATTGATCTGCACAACATTCAGAAAGCATCATCAAGAACATGGTACAAATTCCACAAAAAAAAAAAAAAAAAAAAAGTAAGCAGTACAAAAATACAGGCAAAACAGCAACCTATGAGAGTAATTTCCTCTTCAGTCCTGAGGTGATGGTCCGGTGATCTGACAAGGGCAAAACGAAGCAATTTAGTCGAGCTGAATTGAGAATGAAATGAAGAACGGGTAAGCACAAAAATGAAGGAGCAGAAATCTCACTCATAAGTAAGCGACAGGTCGTCATTGATGTCCAAAGCATCAAGGGCAAAGGTCTCAGGCAAAGTGATAGCATTAAACTGTGCCTGGTTAGCATTCTCAGGGAGATTAACATCAGGAGCACGCAAGGCATTCCTCAAACTAACCCAAAGAATATTGCAGTCATGGTGCAAGTACTCGACTTGCTTCGAGTATATACGAACAACACCCAACAAAAGATGGCCAGACATTCTCAAAGCTATTGGCACTTCTGGGAAGATAATTCGCTCTGCCCAAATGCCGAAAACATGCACATTTAATCACCAAATCAAACAGTCAAATTACATCAAACAAACAATTGATGGTAAGGTAATTCATCCTAAATTATCAACAAATATTGCAAAAAGATCAAAACTTTACAAAAAGTATTCGGTGCACACACACTCAACAAGATTGGACATTGCAAAAACAAATTAATTGGACAGTTAATTACTCAATGAGTGAAACAAAGAGGTGTAATGTTAAAGTTAAAGCATTTTCAGAAGCAAGGTTTTATAATTACCACAAAAGATCAAAACTTGACAAAGAAATACCAAAAGATTAATCAAAATGATAAAGGGAAAAGATTAATAAAAACAAACACACATAATTACCACATCAAACAGTCAATTAAACCAAGCAATTTGATGGTAATTCATCCTAATATAACAAGAATTCTTGCAAAAACAATATAAAAATCATAAAAGATCGAAACTTTACTAAAAAAAATATCCAGTGTACACCCACACAACAAGATTAGGAATTGCAAAAACAAATTAATTGGACAGTTAATTAATCAAGGAACAACCAATTGATCAGGCAAGAAACAATGAGGCGTAATGTTAAAGTTAAATCATTTCCAGCATGTGACAACAACCAAGCATTATTCGCAAAATGATTCGGGGTCAACTAACAAGAATCGTCATCTATAACCGTCTCGCGTAAACCAAAAGATGAAAACTTTACAAGAAATATCAAAAGATTAATCAAAATGGTAAAAGGGAAAAGATTTAATCAAGAATTAAACAGCAATTAATCAGAAATAATTAGAAATTAAACAAGAATTAAAAGTTTTAATCAAGAAACAGACCGACGGTGGAGGGGATATTGGTGGAGGCATAATGAGATTTCTTGAGTTTGTGTTGAAGATGAGCGGCGCACCATACTGTTCCCAGCGGCCCTTTTCGCGCCAAATACGTCTGCGAATAAAACATCCTCTCCTCTCACTCTCCTTCTTCTCCTGAATCTTCTTCTTCACGATTCACCGACAGGGATCAAGATGTTCTTTTTCTTTTTGGGTTTTTGGTTGAGTAATAATTTAGGGGTTAAATTAGGGTTGTAGATTAACTAGGAAACAACAATAGATGGTAACCATTGTGTTTTGGTATCACTTTATACTCTTGTCTGCCTCTCTCTCTCTCTTCCCGCTTTCTCTTTCTAAACTCAAAAACTTGGCGCGGTCACTCCCAAAAACATCGCGCCAAACTTCTCTTTTACGACTCCTATGTTTCCCATTTTGCCCTTTGTTAATGTCTACTGTTTCGCCTTCCCTTCCCTAGACGTGTACTATTGAGTTTCAAACAAAATTTAGGGTCAAAAGGTGTGCATTAGTTGGTTACTTTACCAATGTTGGTGGGTGAATCGGATTTCGAGTTTAATGTGAAACATATGATTCTAACTTCTAAGCATAATAACGAGTTATGATTATAATTATAGTAATCAATCGCATAATCAATTATGCCGTCATCTATGTCTAAATGCGGCAGGTTCACATCGAACCTTATGTATGAAACTGATTTATTGAAAACCCAAGTCGAGGTACACTTTCGGAACCCACTTCTCTCACATTGGCTTCAACTTAGCCTGTACACTTCAGGAAATGGAAGATCACACATCAATCCTACGTGAAACTACAATGACTATGGAGTAGGTGTTAGCCATTTGCTACATAGCGAAGCATATGGTGATGAATGATGATTCGGCGAAGATGATACGGAGTATAACCCTAGGACAATAGATGAGACCAAAATGTACTCATTTTGTGCTAGCTGATCATCAGTCCATCGGAGAAAGGAGTTAGGGTTGGAATTCACTTGCATCTCTTCTGAGATTTGGAATCAAATTAGAATCCCAAAATGACATTGCAAATCGGTGTTTGTGAAGCTGTAAGATAACATTCAAACAATGGTCATCTTCTTTGTACTGTAATCATACTTGATTGGAATAGAACTGAAACGAGCATCAACACCAAAGTAACTCAGGTGTGGCATTAAACATTGATTCGAAAACATGTCTCTGTTAGAAATCCTACCCAAAAACTTCCTGCACTCTACTAAATACAAAATAGTCAACTCCTATTCAAATGCAGGATGGATGGACTCTTCACGACATAATGCACGCTAACTCAGATGAATCGCTGTGGCACACTGTCATAATCGTCGAAGTCAAATCTCTGCCTCTCTCTCCCAACCTGTATTATACAACCACAACATTCAAATTAGGGTTTCATCTGGACTAAATGTCCTAATCAAATTGGTCAAGGGATTATAGTCACACAGATATAAATAAAAAATAACAACTACCTTTCCCAGGTACAAAGGATCACAGGAAATTTGTTCATCTACAGCAGTCAATTTTCTCGACAGAGCCATTATCCTGCAAACACAGACCACGGATAATGCATCAAACATATGAATGAGGTAGCAGACATACTCTATATTTCTGGAGTAGCAACTTCGAATGCCAGCACTAAATCATGTGAGCAGCACATCGTGCTGAAGATCAAACAGGTAACAGGTGCATACCTCTGGATGGAACTGTCCATGTGTTCAATCATCTCACACGACTTATACTGTTCAGGATCCTCAAGGAATCGAACCATCCCATCTTTCTGGTTGATTGTAGCATAGATCTCACCATCTTGAATCTGGAAACACGCAAAAAAAAGAAAAAATTGGAATTACTGTTACACACACGCCATCAAGGAAAAAAAAAGCTGTAAAGGGGGAGAAACTGAGGATTGACATCGTGCCACAAGCATAGAACCACAAACAGCAAAGCAAAAATAAAAAACAGGAGTGGCGCAACCGCGCAAGCAACAAGCAGGAATGGCCAAGTGTTACTTACCATTTCCATTACATGCATCTCTGCTTCCTTGGGGCTGTTCAATTTTACTGTATTTGCAATATCTTCAAGAGACAAAGTCAAGTATGTCTGAGTCAGTCTCTGGATATTACGCTTAAAAATAGATGACTGGACCTGCTTCACCAATCCCAGATTATTGTCCTGAATAGGAAAGGCAGAAGAAGTCAGAATCCTAAAAGGTAATGGAATGTTCAAGCTGGGACTGAGAAGTTCGTCCATACTAATTAAAATAACTCACCCCTTCAAACTTTTGCTTGTTCGAGTTGACATGCATCTGCAGCTCAGCAATGTCTCCATTGTAATAAGCGTTTGCTAGTTCATGGTAGACCTGCACCCAAGGGGATATCAGTAAGTTACATCCAAGTTACGAAGTTTGAATATCAGCTTTTAATAGCCCAATTGGTTTCAACACGACACAAACAAACAAACAAATGCAACCTGCTAAAGTCAATGTATTCCTGAGAAAGCTTCTTACAAGTTGGGGAACATAATTATAAAGGTAAATTTGAGATACTTTTTCATAGAAATTGTGCATTTGGGTTGCTAAATACATATTGAACTACAAATATAACCAACTTGCAACACAAACAAATTACTGAACTTAAAATAAAGAATTATATAAAGGTAACGAACATGAAGAGATATTCACAAGAAATTCAAAGCCCAACTGGCAACTACCGAATGCCTCAGCAAGTCATTAATGGCTTAAGCAGCATCCGTTTGCTGGGATTATTAGCATCTAGGCTTTTTGGAAACTACATATTACAGGTCACTAATAACAATTTAATCTAAAATAGTTGAAGATCCTACTACGATCCTTTGTCAAAGAGAATTGGAAACGAATAGAAACAATACTATTCGTACCACAAGTTCACATAACTCATTAATCTGCATTACAAAGTTACAAACTAATAACTACAGTCTGAACCATTATCACTCACAATAAGCATTCCCTGCCATCGAGCACCTAATTGTGAAGTTGAGAACTGATGATACACAGATGTTCAAGAAACCAGGTGGACCCCTCTCCCCCAAAGTAAAAGGAAAGAAAAAGCAGGGTTGACACAAAGCCTGTGTCAATAGAACCAGGTTCTACCTCTGTCCAGAAGGGGGGGGGGGAACAGAACCAGGTTCTTGTTAACAGCAAAGATTACATGTCTGAAAATCTTAAAACACTAAGCGCCTACTGAAGGCTTAGCTCTGATACGAGTTATGAAGCCAAATTTCTGAAAATTGTACAGTTACTCCACTCTTCCATAAATGGGAAATAAAGAACAAAACTTCTTCATTTGTAGCAACGACTTCCTAAGATGAGGTAGTACAGTTACACCGGACTTCCATACATGGAAGAAAAGGAACACAGTGTCTTAATCTATAGCAATGATTACCTGAGTATAATTCTTCAAATTCCTCTGAGCCACAGCAGAAGTGTACTTTGGAAAACTAGTGGAGACCTGCCACCAGAAGAATACTGTCAAAGCTTTTCAACAAGTGAGGGCAAGATCAAGGAAAAATCGTCAACGACAATATCAAAAAACTAATGAGAAAAAAGCATAATGTATGCAAGAGTAAGAGATGCATTTTGATTCTGCTTTTGCTGGGAAGCAAGTATCATATATTACCTATCTCAAAAATAACAAAAACAAAATGTTATCATATATTACCACCAGAAACAATATGGATAGAAACAATTATCAAACAGACTACATAAGGTCATTAAAGAACTACACATAGTGTCGAGATAATAACCGACCCAGGGGAAAAGAAGAAAAAAAAAATAAAGAAAAGAAAAAAAGAGAGAGACATACATAGCCTCTATGGATGAGGGAAACCAATATGTACTTCTTGTATGCTTCAACAGCTATTGCACTCAAAGTCGACATTGGTGAAGTAACAACCTGCAAAATTTAATTCAAGATGTAAATAGAAAAATGGTCAACAAGTAGACTGTTAGTTACATCAAAACGGAACTTTCATGGAAGGGTAAGCATTATTTCAGTGCAGCATAACATCGTGATTATTGAATAAACACGTTAAATATTATGAACCAGCCGACATACATTAAGAAGAAGCTCCAATGCTTTGTCAAACTTCTTCATTCCAATGCATATCATTCCCCTGCAACGAAGTCAAGCATAACAAGACAATCAGTGAACCAAACTCTGAACCATACAGTGAGAATGACCAGTGTAATCAGCTAATCAAATGCTGTCATTAGGACTTTATGGTCATTGGAAAGAGCTGAAAGCTGCCTAACAATTCAGTTGACCAATAAATCAGTCTTGCAGGGCATTTTATCCCAGTGATCTCAACAATCTATAAAGAATGATACTCACACAGAAAGTGAAGCAATGTCTAAATTGAGCCATGTAGTTTAATAAAGTGATCTGTATTGAATAGAATCGTGCTCTGTTCATTGAGTCTTCAGGGTTCATAAAAACATTCAAGGCAGGAAAGGTCATCTAGATATATAGACCTGGAAACTTCAATGGCACATGTCAGAAAGAACTTTGAGATCTAATCTTTGAATTGGGTCAGTAAGTCCGGTTGCATCTTCAACTATGTAATTGGTTTAGCGCAACTTTTAGAGATTGAAAAGGAAAGAAACTTACCCATAATAACAGTAAAGGAAAAGATCTTTCGGGTGGTCCAACTCAAAGACGTCATCATTCAATAGCGACATACCAGCCTTGTAGCATTTTGCCGACAAACAAAGAAGAAGGAAGTCGGGATGCAGAGTAGTCAGATGTTCAGGAGAAGGCTGAACTTTACGGATGGCTGACAGCATTGGGGCAACACCTCTGATGGCTGCACCAAGGGCCATGACTTGATCCTTAAACTTCTTGCAGACATTTATAACTGCCACGCAAAATAAACAAACACCGTCAGCATACTTAAATAGACAACCAAACAACAACAAAGTCAACTGTAACTCAAATCATGTTAAAAGACAATACATTTTTCAGGTGCAAGACGGATCTGTTCAGCACGACAAGCATTAATGAATCTCGCCACCAATTTAACAACATCATTGGCTTCGTCCCTTGGTATCCGAGAACTTAAGTATGCATCCCTATCAGCATGAAATACAAAGTTATCAGCAACACACACAACAAAAAAAAAGCTGTGACTGGAGCGGAAGAGGGTCGCGTTTAAATGGATAGAGAAGAAAAACAAGTCTTGCTTGTGTTTAGATACGCGCAT
Source organism: Spergularia bocconei (assembly GCA_963457585.1). Lineage (NCBI taxonomy): Eukaryota > Viridiplantae > Streptophyta > Magnoliopsida > Caryophyllales > Caryophyllaceae > Spergularia > Spergularia bocconei. The sequence goes on from OY734949.1 coordinate 4,947,918, forward strand.
ACATCAGCACCACTAATCCCCTACCAGTCTACCACCCTACATTGGCCGAACAATACTGACTTATACATAAATTATGTATAAACCGATACAAACTCAGGGACGAAAAGCCGAAATATTAGGTTTACATGATGCAAAGTGGCAAACTTTCTGAAAAACAAAAACAGTCCAATTTAAATTCCGGGACGAAAAGACTGAAAGATTAGTTTAAACTCAATGCAATTACAGGAGTATCCGATTCAGAGATTATACTAAACACGGAACGACGAGCCTAGGGTTTCGAAATCGACACGGTGCAGCAAAAATCAAATCTTTTCCATCCCATCTAAATTACGAGGCGCAGCAGCATTAAAGTCAGACATAATTAACGCAATTACTTCAAAATTAATAAAAAAAGACTCGATTTTAAGCAGCAAGAACAATAAAACCCTAAGTTTAAGGTAGAACCCTAGAAATCGAAACAATTGTAATAATTAAAATAATTGGGAATCATAAAGAAAGCGTAAAGAGGAAGGGAGAAACATACAGGAAGTAGAGGTAACCGAGGGAGTGAGTGGAGGGGTCGAGTTGTGCGAAACAGTGAGTCAAGCGAGACGAGTTAACTCGGAGCGATTCTTCGGAATGTCTGAGGGCGTTGTTGAGTTGATGCAAGTCCGATGAATTCCCCGATAAACCCTGAATTTGCGCCACCAATTTGTCCGCCGCTTCCATTGTTTTTTTTGCCCTTTGATTTTTTGATTGATTTTTTTATTTTGTGTCTCCGATCACTCGGTGATTTTGTTGATGATGTTCTAGAATAATAATCAGGCAGCCGTTCTGGTATTAAAATGAGTGATGAGTGTGCGTTTATATATACTCCTTGTTTTAGGTAAAGTCTAGTAAATTAGAGGACCATGTTACCGAGGCGTATTGCCATAAATTAATCGGCGTTTTTTCGTAATAAGAAACGTTCATGTTTATGGAGGATTAAAATTACCAACAATGTCAAACTATTTGATAGTGCTTTTTTTTCACTATAGATGTGAGTAGAGCTGGCAATCGGGCGGGTCGGGTCGGTTTCGGGTTGGGTCGAGGCGGGTCAGGTCATATCGGGTTCGGGTCTTGGCGGGTCGAGATAAACTTTCGGGTCGGGTCGGTTTTGACACGGGTCGCTTTCGGTTCGGGTCATGTCGGGTAAATTTTGTGTCGGGTCGGGTCGGTTTTGGGTCGGGTCATAATCGGGCTTAGTTACTAATGGTTATTAATCCGTGTCATTTCAAGTTTTGGTTAATATTTTTTGGTTTTTTGTCATAATTAGGGGAATTTATTTAGTTGGTAAGTTAAAACCATCAATATGCATACTAAATTGTTTTAATTTGGATCAATTATTAAGCTTAATTATTATCGGGTCATCAAACGGGTCGGGTCATTGCTGGATAACGGGTCACAACGGGTCGGGTCGGTTCATTGTCGGGTTCGACATTATTGGGTTGTATCGGGTCATGGGTCGTTGTCGGGTCGAGTCGGGTTCGGGTGATCACAATTTCGGGTCCAATCGGGTCGGGTTTTCGGGTGAGTCGGGTCGCTCGGGTCGGGTCAAGGTTGCCAGCTGATTTAGTATAATCATTCAGCAAAAATACAATTGAAAAACAAAAATTAAAAGTTAGGAGAGAGAAAGAGAGAGAGTATTATTACGTCTTGGAGCCACTGTTTGACCAAGCGTTTCTAAGCATCCAACGCGTGTTGAGTGTTAGAATGTAGTGGGGCATTTTTGAATTTTTTTTTCAACGAGTATTGAAATCAAAGTTTTAATTAGTTTTGAAGTTGCTATGGATCATCACACTTGTTGTCACCTTTACAATTATGATCCGGGAGTTACACACTTGTTGTGTTTTTTTACAAGCACATGTGCTTTGGCCAAAAGAATCGAGCACCTGCCCAGGTCGAAGACTCTATTGAGTAGTGGCAACAAAGTTACTTTTTGCATCCTGAATTATGATGAATAATAATGTTTAACGTCAATGAGGACGTATATTATTGTCCATTAATGATGAATAATTGAACCATCGATATTAAATTTGAGGACATCCATCGCGAGTGGAGACAAATTACATCTAGTAGTCGAAAATTTGTTGGGATAAGATTCATTGGAATGAAAAATTGAATGAGAGAAAGGATCGAGATCGTTCTTAGCTCTCAGATATATGAAGTAGTAGAAGACTTTCGTTGCTCAAATTGTTAACATATAATCATTGCATACTTTTTTTCTGGTAATAAAAAAGGGCAAGCTCCGAAAAGTGAGTAATGACATTGTAAGTACTCGGGGTTTCGAGACCCAAGAACATCTTAACGGAGAACAAGTCTCCACCCTCCTACTGAAATCAGCTCTATGCAATCTGAAACCAGATCTCTCAAAACTCCCAACGACGAGCTTTTTCGTTTTCATAAGGTTAATGCAAAGTTAGGTTACCCATATGAACGATGAGGTCTTCAATCTCACATCTATGGACTTCTTCTGTTCCTTTTTTTTAGTGTCACAAGTTAAACTCTCATAGACGAGCAAATTCAATTCCGTAATTAGAGGATAAAAGATGCATCCCTAAATAAGCCTTCCACCTCCGCCCCCCACACACTTGAACTTTCCACACAGCCCTTTGCTTCACTTTACTGTTCATACACACCGCCTCAATGCTATTAGAATTGACGGCACTACTCACTCCTTGCTAAATTCTCCCCAAAAAAAACACCATTTGATTAATTTTGCAGACAGCAGTTCCGGAGAGTTGCCATAAATGGAACTCCAATCATCTCCGCCTCCGTCGTCGGCGGGACTCGACGATTGCTTGAAGCTTCTCGGACAAGATACAGACGAGCAGCGTCTAGCCGGCCTACTTCTCGTCACTAAATTCTGCAAACAAGATGACCACGCCACAATTCGCAGGGTCTACCTTGCTATTTCCCCCGTCTTCCTCGACCGCCTCTTGCGCACTGGTATATTCCTTCCTCTTTCCCCCAATTTCACACAATTTCAGCTTAATTCTCAATACCAGCAGATTCCTGTATCTTCTTGATTACGATTTTATTTATTTATGTACTCCGTACTCGTTTATCTGTTAGGTATGCGTACTAGAACTGTCCCCGTTTCCGACACCGAAACCGATAACCGTGACGCGTATTTGCACCTATGTATGACTGTGTTAGCCGCATTCTGTCGTGTGCCGGCCATTGCTGCGTCTCATGATATGATCTCCAAGATTCCTTTGATTTTGCAACTCCTTGAGAAAGAGTAATCTTTGATGATTTCTTTGTTAAAATTGGGAATAAAATTGTTATCTTTTTTTCGAGAAATTGGTGTGTGCTCATATTTAGGTTTTGTTCCGTCTTTGTATTGCAGATTAGCTCCGTCTATTTTAGAACCGTGCCTCGAATTTTTGTTCCTAACTTGCTCTAATGACAATGAGGGATTTACTACATTATTCGAGTCTGGAAGTCTAAGGTTGATCACTGTGCAGTTGCCTTCTCTGCCCGATGGTACGCAAACAACACGACTGTGAATTTGAAAAGAGAGAGTTTTGTATTTCGTAATATAGTGCATTTGTTTGCGTTACAGGAGAATGTATACTTGTCTTTGTGCACAATCCGTAAGATAAAAGTCTGATTGTTCTTTTCGATGTTGACTTCTGGTTTAGGTTCTAAGGTGTTAGAGCTTTCGATGAGACTTGTCCAACTAATCTTTAGTAGAAGATCCGTGGATTTCATCGTGAACAGACATTTGAATGAGCTTGTAACCTTGGTAATCTTAACTTTGCTGAACACTTTGAGGTTTTTCTTATTTATGCCATTTACTTTTACTAAGCTCGTTTTTCTATTCAATTTTGTGTTTTATGCTTGTTTTTGATGTGTGGATATCTGACTGCGCCTTTGTCTTTCAGGTGCCTTTTATTGCCAGGCAATTTGCTGTGTCGCAGAATGCTGTTAAATTTGACTTGCTCCAGCTGCTGTGTGTAATCCTTTCATCTGTTCATGCGGTATGGATAGATTCATTTAAATGCTTTAGTGCTTTACTAGAGAAGTAGCTGTGATAGCATCTTTCATATTAGGATTTAGCACTATACACTGCTAGCCGTAGGCGGACACTTCATTTCTTAGTTAGGGAACACTAGCCTAAAATGTGTCATACTTGTCCCTGCTTATAGATCATGACACTGGAGCTCCACTATCTGGAGAGAATCCTCTTTCGCACACCTTTCTCTCTCTCTCTCTGTGACTCTCTTCACTCACTCTTAATTCTTTGCTTTTGTGGTGAAGCTTTGTCTTCCTGGTTTTATTTCCGTGAGTTTAGAATGGAATGGATTGTCTTTGGTTTTTTGCTGCCCTGTTTTTAAAACCGGGTGTTTATTACTTCCACTAGCTAACTGTTTATGACCTGCATGCTCATGCATTCAAAGAATCCGGTAATAACTGTGATGCTTTTGAAACATTTCAGATGCCTCTGCATACTGCACTGTGCTCAAAGTTGAGTGATCAATGGCCTGCTTATGTACGTGCTGGTGTTGTGGATATCTTACAAAATCGTGTTGGTAAGTTTTTCTGATCGCTTGATATATATAGTACTCCATATATAATTTATCATGAAGAAAGTTTGCTTCCTTTTTTATTTATTTCTTTTTTTTCGTGTTGATATGTGCATTTTTTTGAGAGTTGTTGGATAGTGCGTGCATGGACTTATTTTCTAGACTTAGGGGGGCCTCTTTAAGGAAGCTGCTTAAATATTCTTCCCTGCTCTCCTGCCTCTTAAAGATTAGTCCCAGTGTAAGCTTGTAGCTTATTTTAGTTATCATTTTAAACAGGCCCGGGTCAGAAGCTTCAAGGTCTTATTGTGGCCGAGTCCATGGTGTCCTTGCTGGGAGAGGGTTGGCTAATTGATCAAATGGATGTCCCTGATTTACGTAGGCCCTCTCCATCTGATAGGTGAGCACCATGAAAACTTTCCGTATTCCAGTAAGCCATCTTTTCACATTAATGCAACACATAACTTTTTTTCTTCATGCATCAGGTGTTTGTTGCTTGTTTTAGAGTCAGCAAGGGTGGAGATTGCTGTCCTGCTCAATGAGTTGGCCTACACAAAATTTGAAACGGAGGCGGATGTGCTTCCTTCAAAAATACGTGATCTGGCTGTTGCCTATTCTTTGATAGAAAAGATTGTCAAACTTATCTCAAATATTGATCAAGAAGAAGGTAAGATTTGTTCGGCTTGGACTTGATGCTGGGTCAATTTCATATGATTAGACAGTAAAACCTCTCAGAGTGCTTGCGTTATCTTATGTGAAGAGTCTTTATGTTTTTCTTTTAAAAGATAGATTATTTACTTTGAAGTCTATGTGGTAGTGTATTCTTCAGCAACTTGAGTCCCTTATACTTGTCTTGTCTTGCTGGGTTAGATTTATGTGGGAGTTTGAAATTGGGAGGTCATCTTTATGCACTCATCTTGTATTGGTTTTGAAGACTGCTTTAGTTTCTATTTACTTGTATCGAGTAGTTGAATCAGTGCATGTCAATGCGTTTTGAGCTTTTTGATAATTTGACGTGGTTTTTCAAGTGGTGGGAAAATTATGTTGAAGGGAATGGGAGTTCAGGCCTTACAAGTTCGAACAAAGAGCCACTTGGATGAGAGCGTTGAGCTTGAATTGAAATACTAGCTAAAAACACAAAAAAAAAAGAACCATGCATGTAGTTTTGAGGACCAAATGTTCGTTCCATCTATTTATTGCATTCTCAGGGGCATTTATTAGAAATCCCAGACCCTATTTTCGCAGTACGTTGGAAAAAAATACTCGACGTGATGCCATTATTCTACCTTTTACATCCCTAGTCGTAAGCCACATTTTGTGGGATGAAGCATTACATTGCTTGTTCAATGTGCTCATGCAAGACTTGTTGGTAGTTGGAACTTAAATATATCCCCTTACGTTTCAAGTGGAACATGAGTCTCAATAGTAGGATTTCACTTTTGGATGGTTCCATATTTCAATTTTTGCCCAGACCAGATTAGCGGAGCCAGTTGAAGTTTTTATCATATACTCCGTATCAATTTTCGCCCAGACCAGATTAGCAGAGGCAGTTGAAGTTTTCATCATAAATTTGTTACAACTCATAGCACCCTAATATTACTGTGTTCAGGCACAATAACATTCAGTGAACTGGAAAATTGGAAACTTAAACTCTTTTCTGCTGTGAATGGTTACACTTTTAGCAAAACTGAGCAACCTTTGGAAACTCTTGATAATAAAGATGGAAAGAGAGAAAAATAGGGGTGGGGTGTGACTCAGGGTGCTGTTCTAAGTGTTCTTCCGAGCATGGATCAAGTTGACTTGTGGTTGTTGTCTTTGAATCAACCTCCATGACTCTTTTTATTTAAACATTGTCCCTTACCTTGCCATAGGCGGGAACCTTTGAGGCTCTGGGATAATGTTGTTGTTGTACATCAATTTTTGCCACTCCCTTAAATTTCATTTGCCCCTCATTGGTTCCAGCTGTCTGCGCTCATCATAAGGACCCCGCCATAACTGGTTAAAGTGTTTGGGCTTTTTCATTAAAGGTTGTACTTTGTGGAATTTTTTGTTGCAGATCTTTGCTTTTAGCTGGTTTAAATTTGGAAAAGCATCTCTTACGGCAATTCTTTTCTTATCCTGAAGTGTAGTCTTGTTCTACTTCTGCATCTGTATAAACCCTCTTCTTTCTTTTCACTGATCTAGTTTAGTCAAATTGCAGGGGGGATTGTTGGTGAAGGTACCATGACAAAGGTGATATCTGGGCTTAACAAGACACTAGAAGTTGTCCTTGAGTATTTGCAGGATTCAAAGGTAATATATACCCTCCATCTTGTAACAAAAATACATATATACCCTCCATCGACCAAGTGATGTTCTAGTTTCACTTTTGTTTGTTGAAATAATTGTGACGATTGATCCTCAGTCCTTACTATTGAATTTGCTCTCAGAAAAAATTGTTTGCATGCTTTGATGATATTTAGTGTGATAGAACTCTGCTGTTGGTGCTTCCTGGTGAACATTAAAAACAAAGGACGATACAGATGATGGGTGGAATACTATTATTTTGACGTCATAAATTGATACATGACAAAAGTTAGCAAAACACGTGCAGGATCATGGACAAAACAAGGGAGATGATCTTCTTGCTTCTGTGCGAGTTGCTGGAAGGTATGTTCTATTACCTTTCTCTTTGCTCTGGAATTACAGCTCTACTCTTAAGCCCTACTTTTTGAGATTTTAAGCAACTTGATCTTGTTTTTCAGTTACCTATCAGAGGCACCTCTAGCATGCCAAGAGAAGGTGAAGGAGCTTTTGAGTTATTTGCTGTCAGTTGAAGGCGAAAATGAGTCTAGGTTACGTGTCGTAGTAAGAAAATTTTGGAGTTTAATGAATATAATTAGAAGCTCGTACTCACGTTTTTTTTTTTTTTTTTTTTTTTTTTTTTTTTATTCCTGTCATTGCAGGTCCTTCCTTTCTATCTGCTTCATGCTCCCCTTTCTCTGCCAAGCAACAATGACAGTCGAAGGAGTTCGGATTCTGGCTTCTTCTGGGACTTATAAAACTGTAAGTCTCCACCCCTAAGGCCTGATGCTAATATATTAAATTGAAAAGTCATCATAGGTGCACATGCAGTCAGGAGTAGGCAATTCTTTTTTTCTTATCTTCTCAAGCCAGCAATATCTATAATGATTGAACTATAAGTACAATTGGCTGAATCCCATTTTAAACAAATGGAGCGAGGGTTATAAGAGAGTCCTACGACAACAAGATTACCTTAGTCTCTAGAAGGCTTTTGTCGATGGCGAGGTAATGAGAGGTCGAATGTACACAACCTTACGAGGTTGGTTGTGTCTTGTGGGGTCGTATATTCAATATGCAGTTGTTTGGCTCTGTGCTTCCAGAAACTTTATTATGATAGTTGCTTATTTATTCCCCAGACTACCTATTGGAACTTTGGGCTGGCTTCCCCTTGTCTCACATTGTTTTGTTTCTACTTCATATAATGTTGTATAGCCCTACAATTGTGATGTTCTGCACTGTCCCATCATATGTTTGTTAGTTTCACTACTTTAATGTTCTTTATGCCAAAACGTTTCAGCTTTCTACACTAATCTAATCTAATCTAATACTACATGTCTATATATATAAACTTGAAACCACGCTCTTCCTAGGCCGACACTTTGACAATGTACTAATTGAAGAAAATATTAAATCCTCTAATCGATGAACCTTCCCTCATATCCAACAAGGATACTCTGAAGATGCCTATGGTGAACTTTTGAGAACATTTTTCTACTTTCAATAAACGGATCAAAACTGGCCAAAATTGAAGTATACAATCCACAGTATTTGGCCCAAAATGGCGCGGGAACAAAAACAACTCAAATTTTTGTAGAAGTCTCTAGGGGTCATATCATAGGTTTCACCAGAATTTTAGAGCCAAAAACCTAAGGTAAGTCCCAAAACACGCTAAAGTCGTACGCTAACCTTAACAAGAGGCTTGTGCTGGAAGGGCTCAAAGACCACTCTCTCTCAAACAGACAAACCATCATTCATAACAAGGGTACTCCAATTGTGTACATGGTAAATTTTTGAGAACGGTTGTGTACAGTTTTAGCCCAACATGGTTCTCACAGAGGAACTCACCCTCATATCCGACAAGGGCACTCCAATGCTTTCCGTAGAAGAGTTTTGAAAACTTCTGGTTACTTTGAAAGAAATGGCTAAACCGAAATGTAAATCCACTGCTTTTGGCCTATAATGGTCTCGGAACAAAAATGGCTTACATCAAAGCCTCTAGAGATAATTTTATGGGTTTTCGTAGAATATTAGAGCCAAAAACCTGTGGTAAGTCCTAAATCGGCAAAAACCCACGCTAGCCTCAAAGGGTGACGTGTGCCGAAGGGGTTTTATAGACTTCCTTAACGGAGGAACCGGCCCTCATATCCAACAATGGCATTCCAAGGCTTTCCATGGTAAATTTTTCAGAACATTTGGTTTCTTTCAAAATAGTGGTCAAAGTTTGACAAACCGAAGTATATGATCCACGGTCTGTGGTCTAAAGTTATTCCGGAATAACAATGGCTCAAATATTTGTGGGAGCTCCTAGGATTCATAGTGTGTGTTAGGCAGAATATTAGAGCTAAAATCCTACGATAAAAGCTCCAAGTCGGCCAAAAATACACGCCAGCCTTAATGGGTTATTGTTGCCAGGATGTATAAAGCACTCAACACAATTTGGAACCGACCTCTCATAGCCATCAGGGGCACTTCCATAATGTTTATGATATAGGTTTGATATCGTTTGACTATGCACCATAAGTGGCCAAAATCAACCCAAAATATCCCCGAACAGAAGCTGCTCAAATGTGACTTTTTGCCACGAAGGAGAAATAAAATAATATCAAAGAAATCAATTGAATGAGCAAATTATGAATGGTGAAGGAAATTTAGAAATACTATAATTATATAATGTGATTCGTGACGGAAACGAAAGTATTATAATCTCAAGTAGATTATGGCTGGTCACGGAACAGTAGGATTAATGTAACATAGAATGGCTGGTGGCGAAAAAGTAAAAAAATGATATTAAGTAAATTATGATACTTGAGCTTTAAGAATTAATATACATACATAGCGTGAGCCCCCAAACTATTACTATTTATAAACATTACTTCTTTAGTAGGAGGACGCTTAGCATGTAATCATTGGACGATTTATGAAATAAAATGATTTGGTAATGAATTTAGTATAATCTAGCCATAGTTGGAAACATAATGATAATAGAAAGTATAGATGATATAATTATAAACGAATAATAAAACATTTGGCTAGTTATGATCGAAGTAGAAAGTATTAGATAATGGGGGGAGATATATATTCTTTAGTTTTATGAAGCGATACTATCATTTATAGCTTTCATTGTCTTCTTATCCAATCTGGTGTTATGTGTGACTGAGATCAAATTATGGTTGGAACTTTTTAGCATATATGATCTCAGAGAGCAGTTTCTGATGCAATCTTCTTTTTGTGGTTTTGACAGGTTCTGGAATGTCTTGTACAATTAATTCACCAAGATCCCCTTCTTGTTGAGGATAGCGGCTGTATGTTTTTAGCATGTGATACAGTCCTGAACTTTTTGTTGAAGGTAATGAAACACTTATTTATTAGCCTTGGATCTCAACCATCACATACCAAGTGTATTCCAAGCTTGTTTCAGGAATGGTAATAAATTTGTGTACTTTTAGCAAAAGTATCCAATAAATGTGTATAAAATGGAAGTTGGCACCATTTTAGCTCACTGTACATAAAACTCATTACCATTCCTCCGTTTTATGACCTTATAAGCCGTACCAAACAAGCCTTTATATATTTATTTAATTTAATATTGTTCAAATACTTTTAGACTACTTTTTTACTACTGCTTCTTAGATGATTTTGATTTCCCCAGAGAGAAGACATACAGATCCAGCTGGATGAATCAGCGGTTGTTGTATTGAAGGCACTAGCATATTGGATGGGTAAACTTCTATTCACCATCATTGCTTTTCTACGTTTATTTTGTCAAGGTTGACAAATACATTTATTGATCATCATTGCTTTACTGCTTGCAAGAATTTAAGGATGTCAGGTTAGATTAATGGTCATGGAAGGGGAGTATTTAAAGTTGAATAATGTATTTATATATGTGCAGATATGTATGCCTGTACCTGCATATCTTTGTCTAATTTGCATATGCATGGATGTGTCACTCATGTGTGTCCAGTTTGTCTGCATTCTGCATGCAAGAATATGTCTCTTACAGGTTTCTATTACGTGACTTTCTCTTATTTTCCTTTTGAAGGATTATATCATGTTCAGTGAACCATTATGTGCCCTGGCTTGGGTGGGTTTACTGTAGCCAAACACTGGTTGAATATGATAAGACTGGTGGATAACAATTCTGTGGTTTTAACATATCTAATAGGTGAGGCAGCGTAGGTGCTATCGAGCACATTTAGGTTATGTTTGGTTGGATGTATTGTAATGCAATCGCAATCAATTGTAGTAAAAAAATGTGAGAATGGAGAGGGAGATAAATGAGTCACAAGGGGGCCGGGAGAGAGTAATTGATTACATCAAATGATTTTAATCACAATTACATAGGTTTTACTGAGTAATGGCGATTACCATTGACTCAATGAAGATTTGATTACATTGTAATGAGGATTGCCATCAAACCCCTCACTCTCCTCTATCTTTGGGCAAAATGATTGGTGGTAATGGTGATTACATTACACCCAACCAAACAAGCCCTTATAGTTAACACGTAAGGAAAATGATGAATGACAAATATGTGCTAATAACATTTTGCGGAGTGTTGTATTCACACTGCCTAGTGTCAGTAATAGTTTCTGATACCAAGCCATGCCAAGCCTAGTGGTTGTTAAGAGGGAAGTAAAATAATGACTACGGAAGATGTGGAATTTTGGATGTATTTGTTTCTTAGGTTTGTCTGAAACCCTTGACTAGAGCAATAGACAAGGAAGTAAAGAGTGTTAACTGTAAGGTGGTAAGTTTCTTAGGTTACAAACTATGGCATCGGATAAGGACTTCCCTTGGACACTTCCATTGTTTTTCTGATTGGGGTCTGTAATGCAGTTTTCTTTTTCATTGTTTCATTACCCTTTCCAAATCTCAAATCATTGAGGTGGAAGCTTAGTGGTGAAAGTGAACTTTGGCTTTTGGATACTGTTTTTGTATTCCAGTATTCTGGCTTCTCAAGCCTCCCACCATAGTTGCATGTTTCTGAATATTTCTTATGTGGTTTCCAGAGGGAACATGTGACTCATCGATTAAAATAATGGCATCAAGCATTAGCTCACTTATTTTGGAAGCCATGTCAGAGGAGGTCCTTCTGCAACATCCAGATATTGATATAGACATTCTCCGTAGGTTATCTCTGCTCATCGCAGAAAGCCTGACTATATGTGAAAAGGTAAGCTTTACTTATGCAACTATCTTTACTTTTTGGTGAGGCAACAGCCAGGCTACATATCTTGAATTGAGATTGCGTCCGTGTCCAAAAAAAATTCCGCACACCCCGTTAGAAGGAGACAGTCAGATAGACGCATGGTAAAATTCCATTGTTATAGGACATTCTGATCAAGATACAAGACCACAAGACTTAACGCAAATTACTCGTGGCGTATTTATCATCCTCTTAATCTACATCTTTTCTTAAGTTAGTGTTGTACCATTCAGGTTCATCTTAGTACTTCTCACCATGATTTTTGAAACAAAGTTTCTTCTTGGACTACTTGAGCCGTATCTAAATCTCTGCCCAATGATTTTCTGTCGAATGCCCAAATTTCTTGAACTTGTGACATTGCGTTTCCTTTATGCCAGAAATCACACTCGTCATTCTACCTTGCCCTATTTTTTCCAAATCTCTTCCTCCCTCAGGAATTCCCTTTGGTCTACTGCACTTACAATGCTCACTAATTCCCCAAGGCTTTTCTTATAAGTCTTAGAGTTCTCAAGTTGCAATTTTAGGCTCCTAATCACCTGAAACCGAGACTCACATTTTGTCTACCCCTCGTTCATTTTGAAATTTCTCAACAATATTTTTTGATATTACAATCTTATTATTACAACTCCTATCCGGCCACCTACCCCAACCTTCTCACGTAAAACTTCGGTTCAAAAGCAAAAGGGGAAGAATTGGAAGCAATAGAGGGAGCAAAATCTTCATATTTAATATCTACGATCTCCTCATAACTATTGTCACCGACTCACCGGGTTTATGGTTAGGCCTTAGGCCCTCTCAATGGCTTGACGGAAATCAAAGCTTTTGGACTTGTGTCCGATAGGTTTTGTGGGGTAATATGTTTGTACTTTTATCCTATAGATGTCTCTCACCTTATGCATTGTTCTGAGTTGTTCTATGGTTGAAATTCTTCCCAGGAAATGTGCAACGGTGATGCATCCCATGCAGATCTTCATCAGATCATAGCTTCAGGTATAACCAGTGTCTGTCTCTATAAGTCTTTGCTTGACCTCCCTAATTGCAGGTCACCATAAAGGCTGTGCAGCTACTTAGCAATGCATAAATTGTTAATTAACAGTAACTATTAATATGATTGCAGGATATTCGCGATGGTCCCAGAGACTTCCTGTCATCACTCAGGGGGTTAAATGATGACTTGCAATGAGCTTTTTTGGTTTCTGAGTTGCGGTTTCTTCGATTTGAAGCCCTGTACATGTAGATTGTATGCCAATAGTATTGGCTGATATTCGTGCTCTTTGTTCTATAAGAGAACCAAGTTATTTTTAGATATAATCGAAGTAACCTCTTGCCCTCTTCTCAGCTAGATGCTAACTTTACTTTGCGAGGCAGAAGTTTGGTGCGTAGACCACACAATTGATCGTTTAAGCCCAAGTGATATCAACGAGGTTGGGAAGCGAGATACAGTGCAAAGATTCTATTCAAAAATATGATCGATAGTGCAAGTTTTTACATGTCATGAAACACAGCTCATTTGCTATAATTCTAGAATGCAAGTTACCGGCTTGCACTAAAATTATTTGGGCAAGGAATCAGAATCCTTATACGGACTGTGTATGTGAGGAGTAAGGACGAATCTTGCTATAAATACAACATAGAGTAACACTCCTTTGAATCCTTGATAAAACATCAATCATCAAGAACCAAAATAAGACGAGCAAAAGACATCTATGATACAATAACGATTCTTGTAAACCTCAAATGTACAACATAGTGCCTTCAAGGTGCGTGGCATTACTCATTAGGAAAACTTCACTTCTCCGGAGAGAAAATGAGTGACGACAATGGATGCTAAAAGAAAAAAGTGGACAATGGACATTAAAAGCCTCGGTTAGCCTACTCTTCAACTTTCTAAACCTTTACTTCTTTTCTTATATAAACTGAATCTCTTGATGATCCGGTCCATATTCAAGATCCCAAAAGTTCTGCTTACATTATATTCAAAAAGAAAAAAAAAGGGAATTGTGTGCCTGTAATAGAGAATACAGATCCTTTCACCGGTTTTGGAGGCCCTCTATGGCTTTCTTCCATTGCCATGCTCTCTGCTTCGGGTCTTCAAACGACATAATCTTCTTGGGCTGAACCAGAATTTTGTAGAGGAAAACAATGGCAACAGAAAAGAAACATCAATATGGCAAAAAACACAATCATTCAGCTCGCTGCCGAGAAGTAGGGAAATGGCAATGAAGTAAAACGACAGCAATTAGTTGCCAGGATGAAGACTCGCAAAAACTCAGATGGAACAAAATGAAGTATGCTATGGCACTAGAAAAAAGAAAATTAAGCTAGTAGACTCGCCACCAAAAAAAACTTGACCTCATCACAAAAAAAAAAAAAAAAAAAAAAAAAAAAATCTCACCGTGACTATCTTGAAGTGAGAAGGACTAGAAACTTGAAGGTTCAAGTCATTAGGATTATCAGACCATATAATATTCCCCTTCACCACCAGCTTTGATGGATCCACATATATCAACTTCGGTTTGTTGGTTAAAATAAGTTGCACCTTCTTGCTCGATAACTTCTGCATTTTTTTCACCATTGAAATCATGAGAACAGACTCACCAGGTTCCAAGAACTGTTGCCTGCCAATACAAACACAATGAAATCAGAACACATTCATAAAGTAACCCGAGATGAAATTAGCCTGATGCTAGACACACTAAACTAGAGTACCATTTAGTACCATTTAGAATCAAAAGAGTCAATTGAAGCAAGTCTTGTAATGTGACCAGCCGCTTCAGCAGATGACGATGTACCACCGTTGACATCATTTTGTTTAACTGCTCCGTCTCCAACATGTGCAGGATTCCACGGGTCCTGAGAATTATCAGCCCCACTAGAATGACCCTATATGGTGTAAGAGATTAAAGATCAAGAGAGGAATTATAGACCAGAACATCAGAAGGCCAGTTCAATTAGAAGTAAAGTGATACAGACAAGGGAGGGGGCTAACCTGAGGCTCCTTTGCAAGTTTAGGAGGAGATTGATCCCTTAAATATGTCCAGTCAACCCCTTGAAAGAATGGATGTTGTTTTAAAGCAGCATATCCTTCAGGTCCAGCACCGGGTCTTTTGCTCGGATCTATAGACTGCATGGAAAAACCAACAAGAAAGCTTATAGATGTCCAAGAAGATAGTCTCCATCCAAAATTATATTACAAAACGCCTCAATTCCGTCCTACTGATTCAAATCAAGGTCGAGACATGTTGAATTCGTGTCCCCATTTCGACTATAGAAAAACTGATAACCTTTTGACTAACCAGATCAACATTCACCTTAGTCAGATACTACCTACTCCCAAATACAAGCTTCTACAATTATTGGTCCTCCCACTTCCCAATATAAACATTCATTTCTCTATTTGATAGCTTTATGGCATGCAAGCTACCAAGTTGTCCTAATGCTCTCCCTAAGACGAAACTCCTCAGACATAATCTCTTCACCTATGCCCATCTTCACCCTTGCATGTTGCTATATCCACATCACTCCCCCGCGGCCCCGCCCTCATTTGTCTCTCCTCCTGCCTTCAACATCATTTTGCCTCACCCTTTCTTCACCTTATCCCCCACCGTATCCAACATCTGTCTCTCTCTTCCTCTCTCACAAGTTTAAAATGATGAGTATATAGCTGATAGGTGAAAGTGAGGAGTTGACTTCTCCCAAAAGAAGGAAAGTGAGGTGTTACAGATGAGGAAACAGTAAGAGAAGAGAGCGCTTGAAAATGAGAAATGTGTTAAGTGGGCTATGAACTCTGAACGTCCAGTAAGCAAGGAAACATGCAAATCATCAGGCCATAGCACTAAGAGTAATATTATCCATACACTACACTGGCACAGCTTGTATGGGCCAAACCATTTTATTATTGTCGCCTTGGACGACAATTTGGAAGGTTATAAACCACAACCCATGTATCTTCGAGATCATCATTCCTAATTCTCTCCAAATTTGTTTGGGAGCTTCTTACGTACATATCTTTGTCCTAGGAATCATTTTTGGGAAACTATATTCATGACACCAAACGGCGGTTGAAGGGGGTAAAAATCATGGAAAACAGACAGGATGGGTTCCGCATTTCTCTGAGGATTGGCTTAATGAGACTATGAATTGAAGTTCAGAAAATCAAGCCAATCTGTAGATGTCACTCGGATTGGTCTCAGAGAGACAAATTTGAAGTTTATTAGTCACGAACGGTACACTTTCGAGGTCACCATACCGAAATCCCTTCAAATTTGTTTAGGGTCTACTTATGGACATAACTTTGTCCAGGGAATCATTACTGAGATAATTCACGAGTAAAATGTCACACAAGGTATTAAAAGACAAGTACCCAAAGGTACAAGTGCGTGAAGAAATCCTCAACTAGACAGGTGAAATGGATCCCGAAGTTGTAGAAGGATTTACTTCAGGTGACTATGGATTGAGATGGAAAATCAAACTTATTGGTTGTTGTCGCCAAAAATGGTCTTGGATGACCAGATTTGGAAGTTAGATATCACAGGGAAACCAAATGCTATACGAATTAGTTTGGGGGCTTCTTGCCTTCTTATGGACGTATTTTGGTCTGAGGAATCATTTTAGAGACAAATATGGGTCCAAACATCCCAGAAAAGATTAGTCATGACACCAAAAAGTAGCGGATGATATAAGTCAGGGGGTAAAAAACATGGAAAATCGAGGGAATAAGTCACGAATTTGTGCAAAGGTTGTCTTGGGAGACAATGACTCGATGTTTAGAAAATCAAGGTAATCTGTGGATGTAACCCGGATTGGTCCCAAAGAGATAACTTTAGAAGTTAATACTTTATGAGGACATCTTTTTACATTCAATTGAAATTTGTTTAGGGTCTTCTTATGGACATATCTTTGTCCTGGGAATCGATTTTGAGTCTACTCATGAGTGAAATGTCACACAAGTAATTAGTATACAAATCATCAACACTTTAAGATATGGCCAAAGGTACAAATGTGTGAGGAAAGACTAAACTAGATAGATCAAACAGGTCCCGAACTTATACAAGGATTTACTTCAGGTCACTATGAATTACGATTTAGATAATCACGCTGATCAGTTGTTGTCGCCAAAAATGGTCTGGGACGACCAAATTTGAAGGTCTAAGATCACGGGCAAATATTATAAATATTACCGGTCTATATTCTATCCAAATTTGGTTCGAGGCTTCTTGTGGACATATCTTTGTCATTTTTGTCCAAAGAATCATTTAAGAGACATTTATGGGTCCAAATGTCACACAAGAAACTATAGTCATGATACAGAAAAGCGGTTGAAGATAGAAGTGAGGGGGCAAAAAGCAAAAAACCATGGAAGACAGAGGAAATAAGTCCTGAATTTGTGCAAGGATTATCTAAGGGAGACATTGGATTGATGTTTAGAATAAAGCTAATTTGTGGATGTCACCAGATTGTTCCCAAAGAGACAAATGAGAAGGCTATTAGTCACGGTCCGTTCACTTCTAAGTCACCGTTCTAGATTCACTTGAAATTTGTTTAGCTTATGGACATATCTTTGTCCTAGGAATCATTCTTGAGACAATTCATGTGTGAGTGTGACTGTGTGAGATGTCACACGAGCATTCTTATACAAGTCATGAGTGTGTGACTATGAATTGATGATAAAAAGTAGAGATAACATCCAAATTCTTGTTCCTTCTCTTCTCTCTTCTTCCGTCTCCTCCTTTCGCTCCCCACCAACCAAAAAAAAAAAATCCCTCCCTCTAGCTTCCTATCAATATACTTATTTTTTTCTTATTTTTATTTTGGCCGGAGATCTGATAAAAACTTTAGTATCATTCGTGAATACAGAACCAGAAATACCCAGGCAATATCCACATAATGTTATAGGCTTTTAGCTTGGAGAACACAATCTTGGATCTCCCTCCATTTCAACAACCAAGCCGGATATTGTAAATCTCTCCCACCAAGTTGCTAAAAATTAGAAATGGCGATAAACACATATTATAAACGGCATCAACAACATTACCCTAGTGCCTTTGAGGCTCCCACCTATGGCAAGGTAGGGGAGTCGTATGTATACAAGCCTTACTCCTATGTTGAAAACATAGAGAGGCTGCTTACGGATGACCCATAATGAAGATTGTGTCAAGAATTGTACTGACTGACTCCTACTTCACAATACAAGTAAGCACGGTTTTGTGAGCCATTTTGATTTATTCTATCATATTTCCAAAACCAAAGAAACAGTAATAAAATTACAAATTTTAAAAGTAAAAAATGAAAACATCCAGGCTATATTACAGAAAACTTACCAGCAAACGATCAATGAGGTCTGTTGACTCTGCTGAGAAATAATCTGGAAACTTGATGTCTCTTGCAATGATTTTCTGGAAAATTAGCCATTCACTAGCATCTTTGAAAGGAGAAGTCCCTGAAAGCATTTGGTACAACGTACAACCAAGCGCCCACAAATCATTCCTGTTTCATTAAGGATAAGCACATGGAGGACGAGACCAGTCAGAAAAAAAAAATTTGTCAAGCTCGTGATGAAAGGTCCCTACTAATCAATCCAATGTACATATTCTCCTTAGACAGCTTAACAAGGTCCACATACCCGAATGTAGCGGGAGAAGAATTAAGGACTTCCGGAGGGACATATGCAGCAGTTCCCACAAAAGTGCAAGCCTTATCATCTGCATTTAATAAGGAACTAAGTTTAGTCTTTGATACAAAAATCTCAATTATCGCACAAGCTATTACAAGAAACCTGAAGCAGCATTAGGAAGAACCGTGATCCTGCTATCTTGCATTGGTTTTACACTGCCGAAATCAGCAACTTTAATGTGACCATCTGAGGTAAGCAGCAAGTTCTCTGGCTGTCACACAGAGGGATTTCGACACAAGTTACATCACACAAACATTCATCATTTGAAGCATGAAAAGAGTCAAAGACTAAGGTCATTGCAGTAAGAATGAAAATCACCTTAATATCACGATGTATTAAACCCAAACCATGAATATACTCAAGAGCATCGACAACTTCTGCAGCATAAAAGCGAGCTTCATCTTCCGATAAACGACCTTTCTGCAGGCAAAAAAACGATTAAAAAGCAGCTCACGCCGTTACACAACCCAAACACTCAGCAAAATCAACACGGCCTCTCACCCTTGTTATCTGGTCGAAAAGTTCCCCTCCTTCGCAGGATTCAAGGGCCATATCTTGAGCACCAAATAAAACACATAAGAAACGAATTAAAAACACAAAGAGAAGCGCCCTTAATAAGCCTAATCATGTCAAAGCTAAAAAGGCAGGCAGTCAGGAGTACCTACATAAAGAAAACGTATCCTGAAACGTAAAAAAGAGGCGAACAATCCCGGGATGATCCAATTGATCAAGGACAATCCTTTCCAACTTGACATAGGCGGTTTTATTTTCCTTAGTAATGAATTTTTTGTCCATTATCTTGAGCGCATACACAACTCCCGTATCCTTCTTTCGCGCCCGCACAACCTGAACGCATTCCAAACACCCCGGAGTTCAACAAAAAACTAGGGTCAACCAACCAACCAACCAACCTTTGTAAATATTCAAATTCAATTTCATTTTCAGAAATACGAGGAAATGCACTCCAACAACATTAACATTAACATCCGAGTTTAACAACAAGCAACAATAATAACAACAAGCAGCAGCAACAACAACAACAAGTTTGGAAATTTACGAGACGGAAATTGAAGGAAATGTTGGAAATGCATGGTAAAAATTGAAGGTAATTAAAAAAGGTGACCTTAGAATAAGAACCGACGCCGTAGATCTTGCCTAATTCGAAATCTTGAACGGTGAAATTTTCCTGAGGAGCCCTAAATTGGAAACTTTTACCTCTCTGAACACCACCGTGGCTCGCCCCATTGTTGTTATTATTGTTATTGTTTTCATTGTTGTTGTTATCGTGAAGCTTCAGCTTGGAATCAAATTCATGCTCCATGTTTCCTCCTCCTCCTAACATAGAGTAATGAATATCTTCCTCGTCACGCTTTGATTTTTTTTCTTCCAGAATTTCAAGGACCCGTCAACGGGAACAGAGGAAATTTGATGAGATCCGAGTTTGTGTCCCTTTAAGGATAAATAAAAATGATTGTTTAAAACATAAACGGGGAATTCAAAAATAATTTTGTCTAATAACCGAGAAATTAGGATTAATCTTGATTACCTTCTCTCTCCTCCATCACATTCACAGCTCGGCTATGGGATACCTCCCAAGCTTTTTGGGAATATCTAAACAAATTTCCAATTACTCGACTACTAAACTCGGAGGATGGGCACGGACAAGTTGAGTTTAATGGTGATAATTTTGCCAAGACGGTAATTATTAGTTGCAAGTTTACAACTGGTAAGATAAAGTTTATCGAACTCGGCCTATATAATGGATATACGGTATATGTTTTCGTATGTGTACAAAAGGTAGAATCTTTCGTTTGATCCTCATCATTTTAACTTCAACAATTTTACTAGGGCTTGTTTGGTATCGTTATATGTTTCTTTTTTTTAAACCAAAGTCTCGTGTTTTAAAACCAATTGTCGTCGGTCTTCATTTTCTATAAGGTTATTATAGGTACAAACAATTTAAAATTGATTTTGTAACTGATTTAACTATTTTTTTTTTTTTTAAAAAAACAAAAACTAAAAACGGCAATGATCGATTGATCGCGAAACTATGAAGTACTACCTAAGTTGTGAATCTCGTGATGGATGATTAACGCTATCTCCCAAGTTGTGATCTGTAACAAATAATGACCATTATACACTTATCGGGTTATCGTCTTAAAAAAATGGTTAACGTTTTCGGTTTTCACTTTTCACCGAGAGTTGTAATTCGTGATTCGTAATGACAATTATACCCTTACTCCATATCATTTGATGTAATTTGAGCAGGTCAATATTGTAAAAAACGGGTTTGGAGAGGTATCCGAATTGTCAACGGAGCTAGAGATGAGAAAAGCCCAGAAAAGGAATCAGAGAAAAAAAGGTGTTGGAACTGGTAAAGCACTAAACAGAGAGAAAAGTTCTATTAATTTGATGCCAACATTTATACGACCTGCGCTGTACTACCTTTTATAGTAATTGGTAAGTGTTTAATTTAATTCCAATTTCAATTTCTTATCGAATTAAATTGATTGTGCGTCTTTTTTGAATGCTTATTTTTTCCCCCTTTTTTAATCACAATTGTTGTTGTTGCCGTAATCTGAACAGTTGAATATTGCAAGTTGTGTTAGTTTGAGACTAAGAGTCGGAGACTTTAACAAGAGTTGTTGTTGTTGTTGTTGGCGTAACAAAGAAGGAAGCGGCGGCGATCTAAATGATGACGCTCTCACGGCTTCGACAACCATTGCTCTCTCGCTCCACTTCCTTACGCCGTCTTCTCTCCTCTTATGCTCCTCCTCCTCCTTCTCGATCATTCTCATCCTCTACTAGGTTCGTTTTCGCCTTTTTTCGTAATTCGTATTCATTTTTTCGGAATGTGCGAGAGGAATTCAAACCAAACGTTGACGAAATTTTTATATTTAGCTTAACTCGGTCATGAAATGTGAGATATTATATGTTTAATTATATGAATAAATCGGTTTATGCAGATATTATGGCCCTAAAGTTTTGACCACGGATCTTACCGGTAGCCTATTCCGGTCAGTTTGATTTTTGCTTCTTTTTGTTGTCGACTTTACTGCTGTGTGAATTATTATCATCTGAATTTTGCGACCGTTGAATCCGGTATCAGGTGCACATCTAGGCTCACTGGCGTTCACCCTAACTTTTCGCAGTTGAAATCGGGGCTCCGATATGCATCATCTGGAGGTTTATTATTCCTTTCTAACTTTAGAATAATCTGTGTTTTCTGCGGGCCTCGGTTTGTGTGGGTTATTCAAATGCCATATAATTCGGAGTTCAAATGAAATGCAAAGAATCAAAAGAAATGGAGGGAGTATAATTAGGTTTATTTGTTTAGTCTTTTTTTCAACATGGTACACTACAGATGTAGATACGCTTTTTTGTACTTGATCAACGTAGAGTTCGAAGTAATGGGATACACTTATAATTGGATGGGATATTGTAAAAGGAAGTTGTAACACTGAATCAACTACCTACCACATTTTTAGCCTTTTGAGGTTAAAACTAAAGTGTTGAGCACGCAAGTATCTCCATCGTTTTGCGTGTAGATGTGATTTCGTCTTTGTGACAATTGTTTGTGTTATCTAGTTTTGGGGTTGTTTTTTTTTTTTTTTAAAAAAAAACATCAACTACAACAACATCATTACCCAAGCGTCCTAAAGGCTCCCGCCATAAGGCGGGGTTAGGGAGGGGGGTCGGATGTACGCAAGCCTTACCCCTATTGAAACATAGAGAATGATCCAAAATGAAAATTTGCTTCAAGAATCACTCCTACTGACTGTAGGATGAAAATTTTTGCCCGCGGGCAATGAGTTGTGGCTTCTACCTAGAGGATCAAAGTATCAACACAAGCTTTTCTGATCACTGTGTTTGTTTATGTGGCAGATGCTCCTTTACACACAGTTCTCGAAATGCCAGCGCTGTCCCCTACGATGGTATGGATGTGATTTCTGGATAGTGTTTTGGTGTTTGTGTTTTTCACTCGTGTTTTTGTTGGAGGAATTAGTATTTAGTTGTTTGCTGGCGCAGAGTCAAGGAAACATCACAAAATGGATGAAGAAAGAAGGAGATAAGGTAAGTTTAAGTAAAGTATAAAAAATCAAGACAGCCTATTTTTAATTATTGTGAAATGGAATTGGCCGATATCCCTATGCTTTAAATGTTTGTTTTTCTTACAAATACCAACTTTTATCAGATAGCAGTGGGTGACGTATTATGTGAAATAGAGACAGACAAAGCTACAGTGGAATTCGAGAGCCTCGAAGAAGGGTAATCATAAAAACTCTTCCTTTTCTGTAATACGTGTATGGTGAAAGAATTGTTTGAATGATATCTACTCTTATCAGAATAGAAGTTTGAGTTTAGGTTACCTAAGCCCCTTTCATTCTCTTGTATATATTTGTCACTATTATCAGAACATTCAGAAGTAGTCATTACATGTAGAGCCTTGACTGATACTTTTCTGAATTCAGGCTATCTAAGATTCTCCTGTTTGTTTCGTGCATTGTTACACTCGTTGATGCTATCTAGACTCGTTCCATGAGTTTCGTACTCTTAACAGGGTAGGGCCTGAAGGGGAAAGTTAAAGTTTTACTACATATTCGACAATTTCCCTTGCTTCTGTTTCTTTTATACCTGGGACTTGCTATTTCAGAAGTATGACGTGATGTATCAGAGATATTGAGTGACTTCTGTTACTTTAACAGTCAGATTTAGGTCTTATATGGACTTATAGTCACTCCTTTGGTGTCCTTTTATTGATACCTTATTTTACATATAAAAGAATAGCTTGTATAGTCACTAGACATGTTTCTTGTTATACTATTTTTGCCTTAAATTCTATAGACCAGCGTCACCTATAGCTTAGAAATTGTCAATGCATACCATGGTCCTAGGACCACAGTGAGGATTGTGGTCACTCTCACAATTATAGGGAGACAATAATTATAAAAGATAAATACTTCTTTAATCGTGCTCTCTACCACACCTGGTTATTCTGGAGCAGTGAAACATTGATCTTTGCTACTCAGAATTGGGTGCATGTCGGGTGGGGCACGGCTATTGTGTGTAAATTTTTCAGTGTCAAGGCGGACACACGACACATCAAGTATACAGAGACAGTTTCTCCACTGGGGAGTTAGCTGAATTATCCACCTTTATGGGGAGGGGTTTTGAACTTCTGATTCCTAGGATCCTCTTTAAGGGTGTTTGGGTATGTCAATTTTTTTCGGGCCTCTTTTTCCCAGAACATTTGGAAATTGGAGTTATGATAGGATGCCTGGGCTTTTGGATGGATCACGTGTTTGGGGAGGCTCAGCTCCATTGGTAAAGTGCCAATTGGCAATTGCCTATCTGTTCATAGTCTTGGAAGTGGTGAAATTCGATTTTCTTGCATTGTAAGAGAAGTGATGGACGTTTCTAATTTTCCTAATTCTAGAGTGACCACTTATTGGTCTCACAGATGATACTGTTCGGTTTCTGCTAAGTAGTATGAGTTCTTTTCAAAATATTATTTCAGTGGTATAAGTCTTTGAAGTTGTCTAGGTAGGAAGATTAATTTGGTTAGTTGTAGCTAGAGAGGTGGTGTGTCTCGTACATTGTTCCCACACCTTTGTAATAGCTACTCTTTACAATGTACCATAGCTGCTCTCCGTTCTAAGGTTGGAAGTTATGAGATTCGCATTTGCGTAAACTTTATTGCGTTGGGAGATGGATAAAGTTGTTTAGTTTGACTGTGCTCCATGATACTGTTCCTTTATATATGGGATCATCGTGTGTGGAAGGCCGTCACTTCATAAATTTTAGGTGTAAATCTATTTGTGGCCTATATGTAGACTAATTCTCTTTTGCTAGTCCAATATGATTACGACTAGGAAGAGCAAAGCTCTCCGAGGTACACTCATCTTTTCCTTGTGTATCACTGTAGGGGATTCGGAATTAACAAAAAGTTGGAGTCACAAAAACTGTACTTGTAATTGCGAAAATCTACCTGAGCTGTTTTTTTAATGGATTGAACTACTTTAAATTGACTGATCACCTTATTATATGATTATTCCTCACAGTTGATTTTTGTGGCTTTCCTTTGGGGCAAAACTGAGCTGATGCTTTAAGGGGTTCTGGTTATCTTGGTTCAAAGGATACGGTTCTGTTTGCAACTTTGTGTGTTTGGAGGACTTCTGTCGTCAATGCTTAATAGTATGTATATGTAATTAGAAATTCTGTAGAAACTCACGAGGGGGTCTATCTGCAAAGTAGTAATTTTTGAAGGCTTTTCTAAAGCTTTTCTATCATATGTCGTACTTTTGTTAATAAACTAGTGCCCTCTCATGACTGTATATCTAATGGTTAATTGGGCTATTTTTGCAGCTTTCTAGCAAAGATATATGTTCCTGATGGGTCAAAGGATATACCTGTTGGACAACCCATTGCAGTAACGGTAAGAGTTATACCATTATATGTTTTGCCATACATCAAATCTGCTTATGACCTTATGCTATTGAAGGGGGGAGGGGTGGGGGGGGATAGAGGGAGTAGTTTCACCATGTTCCATGTAACAGTTTGTGGAGTGCAATTGCAGAGAGTAAGTAAATCATCCTCGTAGTAGAAAAACAATAATTAACCCATCAACAACAACAACATTACCCCAGTGCCTCAAAGGCTCCCCCCTATGTCGTGGTAAAGGGATGGGGAGGAGGGGGGGGGGGGGAATGTACGCAAGCCTTATTCCTATGTTGGAACATAGAGAGGCTGCTTTCCTATGACCCATAATAAAGATTGTGTCAAGGGCATCGCGCCGACCGACTGCTACTTCACAAGTTCACATGAGCCATTTTGCTTTATTCAATTATTATTCCAAAACCTAAGAATAACGAGTCTTTGGCTCTATTGAAATTGGAATTAACATTAATTAATCCATCCTCTTAATCAAAAACTTTAAGTAAATCATTCAGCTATGTGATCTGATTGATGTTTTCTTAACCCAACGGTTTGTATTCTCCATGTTAATTGTTACTTGGTAGTTGCTACATTCTTATGATTTGTAGAAGTGCTCTTTACAAGATACTTCTGGTTGGTCTTTCAAGGTTGAGGACCTAGACGATATTCAGAATATCCCTGCTATTGCTGATGGTCAACCTGAAGTAAAAGAAGAGAAGCCAACTTTAAATATGGAGTCGGAGGGAAGTGCTGGTAAGATAGACACTGCTGAGCTCCCTCCTCACATGGTTCTTGAAATGCCAGCATTATCCCCAACCATGGTAAGGATTTGGATAGTATTTAGGGTATATGGTCTCTGTTTCTTTGCCGTCAGATGGTAGTTTCTTGGCAGTTTGTCCGTATATCTTAAGTTTTGAATGAATTATTGATAATTGTCCCTTTTCCTCCAACAGAACCAGGGTAACATCACAAAATGGAGGAAGAAAGAGGGGGATAAGGTCTGTATTCGCAATTGTTGGTTTTGAGTTTAAGTCTGTTGTTTTATTACTCTTAAGAAAATTACCCTTCACAGATAGAAGTTGGAGACGTGCTCTGTGAAATAGAGACAGACAAGGCTACCCTCGAGTACGAAAGTCTTGAAGAAGGGTAATTATTGTTCTCTCCAGTCATCCCCAAGATCATTGCAAACTTAATTCTATACATAGGATACATTTTGCTGCAACCTTGGTCCATTATCACTCAAATTATGCTTGATAAATTGAATGATTTGCATCTGTGTGCAGGTATCTAGCTAAAATATTGGCACCTGATGGTTCGAAAGATGTACCTGTGGGACAACCAATCGTAGTTACTGTAAGTATCTGAAACAGCATACTACAACACAGTTTTCTTATTCTGGTTAAAAGTGGTTTCTTCTATAAAGTTACTCATTGATCCCACCTTTAATACTGGGACCTGATTGTTGACTGTTCTCTTGCACGCTTTCTTTTGCTGGTTGTTGTGGGTCCCATTGTTCCATCTGTTTAGGCTTTAGTATGGCGTTTTTCTTTCTTTCTATTTTCCCCCTAGAAACTGTTCTCTTTTTTTATTCTGTTAATTATTCCTGTATGTGTATCTTGCTTCCCTTATTTTTTCCTGAATTATTTGGATTTGCACTGTCTACTCCTTTTGCCATCACCCCTCCTCACCCCAAAAGGAAAATTTCACGTCTTAACAATCCCAAACTCTGTGTTTACGGGAATTCCACTGAGTTCTGGTGGTAGCTGTTGCTTGCAGTCTGTGAACTTTTGACCCTGTCTGACGTGCTATGAGTGCATTTCTAGGTGGAGTCTTTAGAAGATGTGAAAACAGTAATGGCGTCGTATAGCAGCAGTGCTAAACCAAAAGCAGAGAAGCCGCTAACTCAAGCTACTACAAGAGAAGTTAAGGAGCAGAGAAGAACGATTAGTAGAATTAGTCCATCTGCGAAACTGCTCATCTCTGAGTTTGGTCTTGATGCGTCATTGCTAGTCCCATCAGGTCCTCGTGGTACTTTATTGAAGGGAGATGTTTTGGCAGCAATAAAGTCTGGACAGGGATCATCAAAGGCTGTGGCGTCGACAAAGAAACAGTCTGGATTACCTAAAATTCAGTCACCGAGTACAACTTCTGCTTCGTCTCAGTCATCGTCTTACGAGGATTTGCCAAATACCCAAATTAGAAAGGTGTGTTTAGTTTCTAGTTCCGCACATAGGATCATACTCTATACAGCCTTAAAAGATGTGAGTTGTGATTGACAGACAGCAGTGCATGTTTATTTTGGGCCATGTCGAGTAGATAGTGATGATCTGTGTCTTTTTAATTGTAGGATAAGCAATGTGCAGTTTGACTATCAAACGTAACATAAAATCATCTAACTGCTAAATAATGTGGAACAATGTTGTTTTAGTTCAGTCGAATAGTGTTTGTTTTACTTTTGCTTCTTGTGTAGAGCTGTTTTGGGGAAATTTCGTTGTAAGTATTCTTGGGCTATATACCTTCTGAATTATGAACTTACTCGGGGAGTTTTTTTTTTTTTTTTTTTTTTTTTTTTTTTTTTTTATTTATTATTTTTAGATGCAGTGTCATTACAAAGCATGATTTTGTCACTCATTGATCAAATCATCGTATTTCCTTTGTTTAACATTAAGAATATTTTACTTTGTCGCAGGTTATTGCAAAACGTTTATTGGAATCCAAACAAAGTATACCTCACTTGTATCTATCTACAGGTCCGGCATCTTCCTTTACTCTCTCATTATGTCATTTCCCTGGCGACTGTTTGCTTGTTTCTTTGTTTATTTCTTCTCTGGTCACCTCCCTCTTCTTTTTCTTCTTGAATGTTATATTAATGATGGTCTTTGCAGATGTTATACTGGATCCTCTACTATCCTTCCGAAAGGAGCTTATAGGTATATTGTGCACTTGATGTCCTGCATTTAGTCATGTCCAATAATTTTTCATCTGGCCTTACTATCCAACTTGGATACGATATGCAGAGAAGCATAGCGTCAAGGTTTCAGTGAACGACATTGTCATTAAAGCTGTTGCTGTTGCCCTTCGTAATGTGCCTGGAGCCAATGGTATACAAGTCAATACTGCTACCTCCCCTTTTTATTACCTTGATATTCTGATGCTACAACAAATGTCTGTTTGATTTATTTCCTCCGGGCAATCTATTCGGATACAAGTCTTCATAATATTTTGCAACGTCTTCACCGGATTCACTCATAATGTAGTTGCTTGCTTTTGAATAATTCTACATATAACTTACTACTGATGTGATTGTTCCTAGGCTATTGGGACGCTCAAAAAGGAGAAATCATCTTCAACAATTCAGTTGATATATCAATTGCAGTAGCCACCGAGAAGGTCTCCCTTCTAAGTTTTAACTAACCATGTCCAAGTTCGATGCATATCCGGCCTGTACCTAAATGTGAGTCCTTATTTTGTCTGTAGGGGTTGATGACTCCTATCATTAAGGCTGCTGACCAGAAGACGATCTCAGAAATTTCTTCAGAGGTAAAGAAAAGCCTTTTTTTTGTTTCTCTCTTTCTGTGTTTGCTAATTTGCTTATAGTTATGTCAGATTGCATTATCTGATAGGAAAACAACACAATATACATATAAGGCAAGAGGGAATTAGTTTGAAATGGGAAAATCTAGATAATGTCGACGAATCAAAGTAGTATTAGACTAGAAGTAACCCTAGGCTCTAGTGCCTGTAGAGCTATAACTAGACCAATTTCTTGTGGAGTAGAAGGGTGTTGTCAGTCACTGCTCACTATTGGAGCATCTTGTCCCTTGTGCTTTCTTTTGATGCGTTTTCTAATAGCTTCTTTTTCGGTGGGTGGGGGTTTCTCTTTGGAGGCACCGAATTAAGTTATGATCTACCACAGGGTCCTCATAGGCATGGACAAAACTTTTTCTTTATTTTTATTTTATTTTTTGCTGTCAGTGCTGTAGTCTCAAGTCATTTTGGGGGACTCTCACTTTGATGGGTCATCTTTGACCACCTGGATCGATATTGTTGTTTCAATGTGATGTTATTGAGTTAATTTTTATATTCATCTTCCATGGCTTCATACTTCTTCATTTGGGTGGGGGGTGTGAGTGGGAAGTGAAGCGCAGTATGAGGAATGTGTGGAAGAGTGGAGTTGAGGTAATGGTTCGAATTGAAGGGTTTCCTGACGGAAGGGGATTAATTTCCAAAAGGAGATTGGGTTTTGGGAGGAGACGAAACTATTTGCAAGTGGAGAAAAGTGTGTTTCTGAATCCAGTTAAAGCCATAATCGTGGTGGAAGCTGGCAACTAGGATGGAGTCATTGCGATTCTGGTGTTTGCTGAACTATGAATGGTGTAAATGGTGACCTCTCTTAAAAGTTATCCATTTCCTTAACTCTGCTACAACTTTGTTGGTATACTACTAGGTAGTCAGAACTCAGAAGACAGATTAGAAACGTGTTTGATATGGGAGCGTACATGGGTAAAACGAGAAGATAAGACTTGTCACGTTTCTTTTTCTTCTAAAATAGGAAAATTGATGTGCTATTCCAATGAACCTCCTCTCCTCCACCCAGACCAGAAAAAGATCACATGTAAGCACAGTCGGGGTTTCCGTTTTGATGAGGAATTTGTGGAAACTAAGCGTGAAGGGAAACTTTTCCCTATTATTTTGTTGTGGGGTTGGAAGATTTTTGCTTCAAAAGACACTAGTATCTATTATTGATGATGTAGTCATAGTATCATACTTTTGTCATTATGTTAATAACTGTATTGAATTGTTTGTACAAAATACCTCGCCTTTAATGAAAGCTGGATTAAATCCTCAAAAGTACCTCTCTTTGAATGGCCATACTGCAGGTTAAGGAGCTTGCTGAGAAGGCTCGGACAGGGAAACTTAAGCCTGATGAGTTTCAGGGTGGCACATTTAGGTTTGTTTAACATCTGCTTTGACTTGGGGATTCTCTTTTGTGAAATCTAACAGTAGATGAGATTTTTACTCCTTCGTCATGATGTTGTAGCATCTCGAATTTCTGCGCAATTATTAACCCTCCACAGGTAATTCTTAATCTGCTCAATGCATTTTAGAATCTGTACTTTGTAAATGTAATTGTTTAATGTTTAGTTACTCCCTCTGTCCAAGTTCAAAGTTTGTAGGGGCAACTTGCATTTTTAAACAAAGTGGAGAATGAATGAGTTTTTTTCTTCCCCACTTGTTACAATTAAGGAAAAGAGGTGTTGCTCACTTGCTATAATCAACATCCTAGTAGAGGCAAATTTGTGATTTGACAAATAAGGAAAAAAGTTGGACAACCCATACCCATAAAGGAAATCGGGTACTTTATAGGCCAGAGGAAGTATCTCTTTATTGGGACCAATAAATAGTTCTTTCCACTCCTTGCCTTTTGGAGTTCAGTGATTAGTTGTGGCAAACAAATGCACTATTTAAGACCCTGTTCGTTATCATGACTAGTTTTCAGGTTTTCTCAGTTTATTTTTCCTTCTGTTTTTCGTAAATATAAAGATGTGAGATTCTTGTTAGTTACTTCAAACGAGGAATGAGCTCTTTCCCAATCTTCAATTAACGTCAACTGACAACTAAAGTTCTCAAACAACTTGAGTTTGGGTTTAAAAAGAACAGAGTGCTGGAAACCAACATCAGCTTTGAAATTTGTGACTCGCTAATTGGGATAGCTTGAAAGCTATTTGGGATACCGTGTACAATATGACCCTGAATTTTTTTTGTATCTGATTACTATTCCTGTCTCTTTTTCTAGGCTGGAATTCTTGCGGTTGGTAGAGGGAACAAAGTTGTTGAACCAATGGTTGGAACTGATGGTGAGTTCCTTGCCATTTGATTTCCTTAGTGCCATTTAATCGAATTTTGTCATTTATCTTCCCTATGTTCTCTGTTGCACAGGAATTGAGAAGGCTGCAGTAGTTACAAAAATGATGCTGACATTATCTGCCGATCATCGTGTTTTTGATGGCAAAGTCGGAGGTTAGTGAATATTGACTACTCTTGCTGTTCCTGTCATTTGCATTTTCACATTTCAGGATCGGGTCAATGCCAGGGTCTCTTGTCGGGTCACTTCCTATTTTCCATTTTGGGTGGGCTCGTGCAACTTTTTTCTTATCTATACTTGGCCCCAACCTGAAAAATGACCAAAGTTGTTCCCATAAACTTCCTATCATTCAAACTTCAATAACCTTTCCACCCCTATTTCTCTCTCTACTACTCTTTTCATTCTCCAGATACCCTTTCATCAGAACCTAATGAACGCGTCCAGAGTCCACCGCTGCCAACTGACCTATGTTGCTAATAATATCTTTGGGGTGGAAGAAGTTGACTGAAATTGTGGATGTTGGATTGACATGTTAGAACTCACAAGGCATAATTATAACCAATTCCAAAGTAGATTATGTGGAAATGATTTGGCCCTCTACCCTCTATCCTTGCAACCAGTTTTTGTAATTGCGAGTATGGATAAAAGAGACGCGAATTCAAATCCGTTGGAGCCATTTTTCTTTAATTGGCTTCAATTTTGGTGTATATCAAATTATCAATGGAGTATGAGTAGGAGATGGGACACCAGAGTCAGAAGAGAGATGAGAGGGGGATATCAATTTTGGTATATATCAGTTTTGTCAAAACATGCATGAACTCAGACAATGCACCAGGCCAACATATTTAGCATTTCATGTGTGGCTCAGTTGCAAAAGTCCTCTTTTGCTAGAGTTGTTTCATATTTCTATTACAAATTAAGAATTGTGTGTGAATTTACAGTACTCCACATTCTTGTCGACATGCCAGTATGACATGTTTCTTCTTTACACTTTTCAGGAGATTTTCTTTCAGCTTTACGAGCAAACTTTACTGATATGAGAAGACTCCTTTTGTAATATGAGTCAGCTTGCGGTAAAAGTTTTGGAGGGTCTCATGATATGTGAATTTTGACTAATTACTGAAAATTGTTTGGAGCACGAATAATGCAATGTTATCTGGAACACCAATTGCGAGTGAAGGAAAGACTTCAGCAATTTTGGCCAGTATCTCCTACTCCGTATATGGTTTACATCTTGTCTCACCAAATAATAAAGTTTTGGAGGAGCTACAGTTGCAGTGCACCAAGGAAATTGTGATATGCTACATTTTACTGTAAATTTGGAAATTATGTTCTGTATTGCAGTAGTCGAGAAGAGTACATACAGAGAAACACATGACAAGTATCATTTATTGTTCCGGTGACCCTCAACGTTCCATATGAGAGGTCTTAATGTCTTTTGGCAATTTTTTGTAGCCTCTGAGCTGCTTTAGTGGGTATCCCCTTCTTTGTACGAGCTATGGTAACAGCACGACCTTGAGCAGTTGAGTTCAGTTTGGGTTATTTATACCACCAAGTTCTGGGGATTCAATATCAGAGTTTCTGGATGATTAGATGCAATTAGATATGGTAAGGTGAGGTTCAACTAGATATACAATCTGCAGGAGATTTATCTTTGCTCCAGCCCTCGTGGATAATCAGCCTATTTTATATGTACAACTTTGATAGCGATAGTAATAGTTTTAACCGAACTCATCTCGGATGGGAAGATTAAGAACAGAAAGAAATGCTTTCACTTCTCACCGAATGTGTAAGAGAAAGCTATAAACACTCTGAAATACAGAAGAGTTTTGCGACTTCATCAGCCTTCCGAAAATATCGAGTCACCATTACTTTGTTAAAAATTGAAAATTTTGAGGGTAGGATAACGCAATCTTAGTTAAGAGACCATACAGATCTCATGTTTAGAGGCTAGAGCTGTGATACTACCCAAACCTGAAGATGCAAATCTGCGAGTATGATGACGGGGATTCAGAACCAGAAAAATCATAGTTGAATTAAAACCTGAACCCGGACCAAGGAGGGTATGCAAGAGAAATAATACTCTTTTGAAGACGTAAGCTAACTCAGTTTCGTCGAGAAAACTTGGCACCTCAACAGTCAGATGCAGCTTCGTCCTTTGTAAAAGCAAGGGGCTCATACCATCTAGGGCCGAATCCAGCTGCTTTTCTGGCTTCTGCATTGAAGGGTGGCTTTAAAGGACCCCTAAAATATGTTCTGACAACGGAGTGAAACTTCGTAATAACTCCATCATCGTCTTCAACGTCCTCAAATCCACTCTCTTGATCTGGAGCAGGGTTTTTAGATCTTAAGCAAAGATACTTGAACCATTTCACCCCAGCAGCACAATGGGTGATTTCCTCTGGATAGACAACAGTCTCAAGCAAATCGGCTGTCTTGTGATCATTACCATTGCGGAAACGAGAAATGGTTGTTGGTATCACATCAAGTCCTCTAGCCTGTATAGGTTTCACCATCTCAATCAGTAACACAGTAAAGTCATACGATAGGCGATAGCAATGCAAAACCAAATTATTCAGCAGTCAAATTTTAACTATTACACACTTCAAAACCTCTAAAGACTATCACTAAGTACTTTCACTTATCTAGAGTCTTATCTGCTAAACTTAGTCATCTTTGTGGTTTAAGAAAGCATACTGGGGTCATTTGGTTCACCATCCAAGTTGGGGTTCATCCCCTGTGTTCAGTTTAGTCTTATGGATTGGCTTACGATCCATTTTTGTTTGTTGTTAGGCAAGTAGGAATCTACCTTTTGTTTCATACTAGTTTGGGGGCCGGGCCGGCTCACACCTGGGCTACATATGTATATTTCTTACGGCGCAATTAACATAATGTACTAGGAAGTGTTTTTTTTCTTCATATTCTCCTTTGTTGCAAGTAGCCATATTCGATGAGCTTTTGTTCAGAGCCATTTTTTTTTATCAATTATGGCCACTTTGTTGTAAGTAGCCAAATGTTATCAAAGCTTCACCATGGACGATATGGGAGAGCTCGTGATGGCTATGAGACGCCTGTTCCCAAGTTTTTGGACTGCTTTAAGTCTCTTTTGCACAACACCCGTTGAGGCTAGCATGTGTTTTTGGCTAATATAGGGCCATATCGTAGGATTTAAACTCTAACATACTGCCAAAACACATAATATGACTCCTAAGAACTCCCACAAAACTTTGAGGCGTTTTTGTTTCAAGGACATTATGGGCCAAAAACCGTGGATTATGTACTTCAGGTTTGACCAACTCTGACAACTTATTCTAAAGTAGCCAAATGTTTTCAGAACTTTACTATTAATAGCCTTGGAGTGCCTTTGGATAATATGAGGGTTGGTTCCTCTATTAAGGAAGATCGTTCTACCTCTTCGGCACTCATCACCTCATAGGCTAAGGCTGGCATGCGTTTTTGCCAATTGCGTGATTTATCATAGCCTTTTGGCTATAATATTTTTCTATAACCCACACCAGGTCCCTAAGGGATTTCACAAAAGATTGGCCTGTTTTGTTCTAGGGCCACTTGTGGATTATATACTTTGATTTCGTCCAATTTTGACCACCTTTTTGAAAGTAGCCAAATCTTCTCAAAACTTGCACATCTTTGGAGAAGCCTTGTAAGATATGAGGACTGATTCCTCTTTCTATAAACCTCTTTCGGTACACCTCACTAGTTGAGGCACAAGCGTGCCGGTTTTTGCCCATTACCATATGTTTTTTGCTAACATATTGTTAAGATCTAACATGTGACCCCTAGAGGCTTCCACAGAAATTTGAATCATTTTAGTTTCGGGGCCATTTTGGCAGTAACCGAAGATTGTGTTATATATACTTCAAATATGGCCAATTTAGACTACATTTCCGAAAATAGCTAAATGTTCAAAAGACTTTGCCATGGACATTGGAGTATCCTTGTTGGAATATAGGGGTTACTTCCTTTGTTAGGGAAGTTCTTTACGCCTTTGAAACAGAGCCTATCAAACAGTGACTTACCATAGGTTTTTGGTTCTTATATGTAATTAAAACCCATGAAATAACCTCTATGACCGTCCACAAAAACTTTGAGCCATTTTCTTTCCGGCTGCCACACTCCGTGGACCGTGGTACACTTTGATTTTTGCCAAATTCGACAACTGTTTCTAAAGTAGCCAAATATTCTCAAAACTTTCCCATGAATAACCTTTGAGTTCTTTTGTCAGATGTGAAGGCAGATTACTCTACTAGGCAAATTCTTTAAGCCAATCGGTACACTTTAACACACGTTGAGCCTTTTTAAACGATATTAGGACTTACCATAGGTTTTTGGCTCTGATGTTTGGCTAATACCCATAAAACGACCTCTAGGAGCTTCCAAAAAAAATTGAGCTGTTTTCGTTGCGGGGCCATTTTTGGCAAAATATCGTGGGTTAGACTTCAATTTTGGCCGATTATGACGACTTTTCTTAAAGTAGTCAAGTGTCCTTCGAATTTACCATGGATAGGTTTGTAGTTCCTTTGTTGGATATGAGAATCTAATAAACAAGTTCTTTAAGCCCATTCGGTACACTTCATGCGTTGCGCCTAATGTGGGTTTTTGAAGATATTACAACTTACCATAGGTCTTTGGCTCTAATGTTTTGCTAAAATCCATAAAATGACCTCTACCTACCACAAAAATTTGAGCCGTTATTTTAGGGGGCCATTTTTGGCATAAAACATGAATTATAAACTTTGATATCTACGAGTTTGGACCACATATAATATAGTTAAATGTTCTAAGAATTTCACTTTGCATAGGCTTGGAGTGTTTTTGGTTTATATGAGGGCAGTTATTCTACTAGACAAGTTTTTTATGCCCATCTGGTGAATTTCACACCTTGAGGCTAGTGTGCGTTCTTTGACGATTTTAGGACTTACCATAGTGTTTTCGCTCTAATAATTTACTAAGATCCATAAACTGACAACTACAAGCTTCCACAAAATCTTTGAGCCATTTTCATTCAAGGCCATTTTGGTCAAAATCTGTGGATTATGCACTTCGATGTTTGCAAATTTTGAAAAGTTTTTCCAAAGTCGTCAAATGCTCTCAAAACTTTTCCATGGACAGCTTTGGGGTTACCTTGCAACTTTGTTAGATATGAGCGCAGGTTATTCTACTAGGCAAGTTCTTTAGGCCATTCGACATACTTTACACGTTGAGCCTAGTGTGCATCGTTTTTGCTTTTTACCAATATTAAGACAACATAGAATTTTGGCTCTAGTATTTGGCTAATACCCATAAAATGACCTCTTGGAGCTGCCACAAATTTGAGCCGTTTTCGTTTCGGTGCCATTTTTGGCAAAAATTATCGTGCATTTATACATTTCGATTTTGGCCGACTTTGACACTTTTTAGAAAGTATCCAAGCGTTCTTAAACATTTACCATGGATAGGCTAGGAGTTTCTTTGTTCAATATGAGGGAAGGTTAATCTACTAGACAAGTTCTTTAAGCCAATTCAATACTTTTCACACCTTGAGCCTAATGTGTGTTTTACCATCCGACCCCCCCTTATCCTGCCTTATGGCGGGAGCCTTTAAAGCACTGGGGTTAAAGATGTTGTTTGTTGATTAGGACTTACCATAGGTTTTTGGCTCTAATATTTTGCTAAAACCCATAAAATGACCTTTAGGACTCTCCAAAAAAAAGTTTGACTTGTTTTCGTTCCAAGGCCATTTTTGGCAAACAATCGTGTGCATTATACACTTCAATTATTGCCAATTCTGACCACTTTTTCACAATAACCAAATGTTGTCAATGCTTTACCATGGACATCCGTTGAGTGCTTTAGTTTGATATGAGGGTGGGGTTACTCTATTAGATAAGTTCTTTAAGGGTATTCAGTACATTTCACACCTTGAGGCTAATGTGCGTTTTTTTTTTTTTCATTTTAGGACTTACCACGGTTACAAATGATGATTCATGTTAGCCGACCTCAAAACATTTTGGGAATAAGGCTTGGTTGTTGTTGTACTATTTTAGAACTTAGCATAGGTTTTGGCTCTAACATCTTACTAAAACCTAAAAAATGACCTCTACAAGCTTCCACAAAAACTTGGAGCCGCTTTCTATCCGGGGCCATTATGGCCAATACCGTGGATTATACACTTCAATTCTTCAGCCAATTTTGACCATTGAATCAAAACATAGCCGAATGTTTTCAAAACTTTGCCATGGCCTAGGAGTGGCCATGTTGAATAGGAGGGCATTTTTTGCTATTTGGGTAGTCTTTAAAGACCTATAAAACACGTCATCCAATAAGGCTAGCGTGGTTTTTTTTTTGTTGCCAATTTCATCAAAGAGGAAAATAGCATTGGTCATTGAAATCTGCATGCCTGCTGGATAATCTAGGAAAGGAAGTACTACAAAAGAAAAGAGCAGACCTCATGTACACAGTGCTCAATTGCCAAGCGAGCCAAGAGATCCGAAGATGTTGCAATGGCAGAGTCCCAAAGACCATCATGGGCTGGCAAAGCTCCATAAGAAGAGCCAAGCTCCTGAAGACGGGCAGCGAGGAGAGTGAAATGCCTGCCTTCATCCTGAGCTACCTTGACAAAATCTGTGACAAATTCCCTAGGCATTGCCTCTTTGTGGGCGAAACGAGCAATGATATCCTGCAACAATCAAATTCAACCCAATTCAAATACAATACAATAATAGTCGGAGTCGAAAAAGAGTGAATGACTAAATGAGTGAGTGATAGTGTGATACCCAAGACAAGTCAATGGCCCAGCTCTCAGTATGAACAAGACTGTGAACAATCGCCTGGCGACTCTGCAGGCTCCCGGCTCTACCTAGTTTGGGCATCTGACTGGGTGACACTAGCGTAACCTACACAACAAATACAACCAACTCCTAAGTCAGTCAGACATTTCATCAAACAGTTGGTATGCAACATGAAACGGAGGAATACGACATTACATTGTCGGGCCGAGCGGGGCGATCAGGCACGTGGAGGTCAGAGGCGGAAGAATCGTACGCGTGAGGGATGAGACCTTGGAGCCACCGTGAAGCCACGTCATCACCGAGTTTCGCCTTCTCGTACGGATTCGCCGTGTTGAGTACCCGTAACGCTGCTTCTACTAATGTTTCCTCCTTTGAACCCATTCTACTCCTCAAGTAACAAACTAACTAACCAACTAGTCAAAGTAGTCAACCACTAACCCGTCCCTCGGCTTTTTTAAACATTAACGTTTAATTTGACTATACAAGTGAGAGTGTGAGACGGTCTTACACGAGATTTTATATCGATAACAAAAACGCAACGGCTAAAAATAATATATTGAGCTCGGTACCGGGGGGTAATATAGGTAAGCAAACAGTGAAGCGGGACAAAAGAGTTGGGGAGACACAAGAGGGAATCTGGAGGAGAAGGAGAAGTGGGGTTTGAGTTGCAATTTGCAGGGTAAGAAGAGAGGAGCTGAAAATAAACAGCTGATTCCGACCTCCCTCCCTCTTCACCCCCCATTGCAACTCTAGATCTCCCAAACAAAGGATGCTTCTCCAACACACTTCCTCCTGCATTCTCCTCTTCATATTATTCACACTCAGTAGTGGTAGTGGTAGTGGCAGTGGCAGTGGCAGTGGTCTCCTACTCCCCAACCAACACCCGGACCCTGACGCCGTTGCTCACCATGTCTACAGGTAACTAACTATACTCTTAAGATTTAATTAATTAGTTAATGAACTAATTGAGCTTATCTTTAACTTGAACCTGAAGCTGAATTTGATTTATTTGGGTACATTACACAGTATGACCAATGTGTCACTATCAAGGAGGAGAGAAATGCTGGACGATTCGAACTCGAGATGCTTAACCGGAAACCCAATAGACGACTGCTGGCGTTGCGACCCACACTGGGCATCAAACCGGCAACGCCTCGCAGACTGCGCTATCGGGTTCGGGCAATCCGCACTCGGTGGGAAAGGTGGACAGATCTACGTTGTCACAGACTCATCCGACTCAGATGCGGTGGACCCCAAACCCGGTACACTCCGTTACGCTGTCGTCAAAGAGGAGCCGCTTTGGATCATCTTTTCCGAGGACATGACTATCAAACTCAAGTACGAGCTTATAGTCAACAGCTTCAAGACCATTGACGGACGTGGGGCCAACGTACACGTCACCGGCGGAGGTTGCATCACTCTCCAGTACGTATCCAACGTCATCATTCATAATATCCACGTGCACAATTGTTATCCAGCTGGCAACGCGCAGGTCCGGTCTAGCCCGACCCATGTCGGGATGCGGTCTAAGTCGGACGGAGACGGGATCACTATTTTCGGTGCGGCGAATATTTGGGTGGACCATTGTACGCTGTCGTATTGTACGGACGGACTCATCGACGCTACTATGGGGTCCACTGCGATCACTATTTCTAATTCGCATTTTTCGCATCATAATGACGTCATGTTGTTGGGGCATAGTGATGGGTTCATACTAGATGAAGGAATGCAGGTGCGTTGTTTGTTTGTTTTTTTTTTATTTGGAAATGGGATGGACGGAGTATTGATTAATAATTAATGTTCGAAAAATGGACCGGTTTTCAGGTGACGCTGGCGTTTAATGTGTTCGGAGAGTCGTTAGTGCAGAGGATGCCGCGGTGTAGGAGGGGTTACATTCACGTTGTTAATAACGATTTTACGAGTTGGGAAATGTATGTTATTGGTGGTAGCGCTAACCCGACTATCAACAGCCAGGGGAACCGTTACACCGCCCCGGCTAACCCTAGTGCCAAGGAGGTAATAATAACTTTTCATTTATCTTATTTAGTTTTTCGCGAAATCATACCTTTTACTAGCAATTAAAAGTTTAACACCCGTTTTCACTAAACATTTATATGGTAGGAACTTAGGGAGTAAGTTTAAGTTGTATTAAGTTACATTCCTATAGTTTCGACAACCAAACAAGTAGTCGCGCATTTTGCACTACTAACTCAATGTAGTACATAAGGTCTTGTGTTAAGTGATGAGTTTGGAAAGAAGTGAGTAAAAGTAACAACTTAGTCAGTTGGGAGGGAGGGACCATGTTCTTAGGTTGAAAATAATAACACAAATATACACACAGCAGCAAGTTGGAGAGTTGAGATGAGATTACTAGATTAGTATATCTTGTCAGTTTCAGCTGGAAGTCATACTACTTTGTACTCAGTACACAACAGTAGCTGGGTATGTGGGTCTATTTTTAGTTGCTTGACAGCTTTTTTAGATTCTTTTCTCTATCTTCTTTTTCAAGACAAGATATTTTAAGCTTGTTCATGAACTAAACATTTCCAAGTCCGAGCTAGACCCATTCCGAAAGATGCGGTAAAACTTTTTCGGGACCAGCATACGGAGTAATTAAAGATAATGACCTGATAATTTATGTTAGATTAGAGCAATCATTAATGATTAATATAAGACACATACATAACCTGGTGGAGTAGTAAGTAATTAGTTTGAGATGAACGCGATCAGGTGACAAAGCGCGTGGAATCAGATGAGAAGGATTGGGGAGATTGGAATTGGAGGAGTGAAGAGGATATAATGGAAAACGGAGCATTCTTTGTGCCTTCTGGACAGGGGCTCAGCGCCGAATATGCAAAAGCGTCCAGCACCCAACCCAAGTCTGCACACCAAATTGACCAGATTACGATGAATGCTGGCGTCTTTGGTGACCCAAGGTACTCACTTTCACTCTTTCACTCACACTGAGTCACCCATCCTTTTGTTTCTCACTAAGTATGAGCAGTTGTGTGAGTATTCTGCCTGCTGTGAATGCGCGCAGGGACAGGGTCAGTGTGGGAGAAGGCGGTGAGACCAGCACGAGTAGCAGCAGCCGCTCTAGTTCTGGATCCGGTGGTGGGATGGACTTCTTAGGCATAACATTTAGAAGCAGCAGCAGTTCCCTATCTTTGTCGCCCCTCTTAGGCATACTCTCTGTTTTCATCTCGTGCTCTCTTTGTAGATTTCACGATCTCTACTCGCTAACATTGTTATTATGCCTTTAGTATTCAACATTCATGGTCACATACCAGGAAGTTAGTAGTTTTTAGAAATATTTAACCACAGTTTCAATTTGAGATCAGCAATGTTCGCCCAATGATAGAGCATTAAAGCGTAGGGGGATTGCCCCGGGATCAATCTGTATCTGCCTCGATCATACTACTAAAAAACAGTTCACTTCCATTCCCATATGTTCAACAAGGAATCATAAAACACCTGCGACTGTATCAAACAGACGATAATAGATCACTTGATTCACTCTGTAATACTTCGGGCATTTAATATTTCTTAATCAGGAGAATAGATCACTTCTGTAATACTTTTTTTTTTTGAGAGGAAGAAATCGGTCATTCATTCATAATAGCCATACGGCATCTACACCACAAGCTGATCAATTCAGCATACAAATTAGACAAAGTTGAATAAAAATCAACCCCATGAAAACTAAGATCATAAAAACTTAGATAAGACTCTTCGGTACACCCTCTTAATCGCTGATCGATGCAGCCTTGAGCGAGTAGGTCATGAGATCTTGAGTAGTTTTGTATGAGATGAGATCTAACAACTTTATCGATTTGGACATGAAGAACCAGCAGCGAATTCACCACCGCAAGTACAACCCTTAGAGAACACTTCTTCCACCTGCAAAGAGAGCACAATCTCCTGAAGAGACAGAACAAAAGACCCAATAATGGGAGAGAAACAGTCCCCCGAGGGGATAGATTATTTATCAAACATACCATTAACATAAGATCGAAACCAAGTACAATAAAAACCGAAGGAAAACAAAGAAAAACGAAAGAAAAAATGAAGGAAATCAGGCTGGAAATGGCCTTGAAATGGCCATTCCCAGCCTGGAAGGGGTTTTTTTCTTGCGGAGAAAACTAGGCGGATGAGAGAGAAAAGCCGAGGAGAGAGAGAGTGACCATACCCAAATTATTTCTGTAATACTTCACCAGCCATTTGATGACTTTAAATTATTTCTACTTGCTTCTTCTGTCCAAGTTTAAACTTCCCATACCCAAAACGACATCCAACAAATGTGCGTCTTCTATATGGGGCGTTTAACCTTGGAGGGAGGGAGCCTGTAAAGCAAGAGGCAGCCACTTGGATAATCCTGCAGTTTTTGGAGAGGGAACAAAGCGGACAGCCGGAAACACAACTAAGTTGGGAACACTAGACAAAGTAACAGCAACAAAGTTGTTCAAGTTACAACGTTTTGCACAAAAGCTAGATCGTCTGATGCTACAACTACAATGTCATGATGTCAAATGGTTATTCATGATGATTGCAGAAAACTACAGGACAGCAAGTTCCACCTACAGGACACAAGTCCCTTACAATTACGAAACCATTTTACAAAACAACCTAGCCTTCTTGCAACTGGCTTTTCCTCAGGTCCTCATTTTCCTTCGATAGATGATCAATTTTCGTCTGGAGAATGTTAATCATTGTCCTGGCACTCATTACTTCGATCTTCAGCGATTCCTTCTCGATTGAAGTCCTATATATCTCATTCCGTAACTCTTCAAAGAGCTTCAAGTAACTAGGCGGAACATTTATATCTATCACATTAGCTGGAGGAGGGGAGGGCCGTTCCTTGGCTTTCGCAGTCTCCACCAACGGGAACTCC
This sequence comes from Spergularia bocconei, assembly GCA_963457585.1. Lineage (NCBI taxonomy): Eukaryota > Viridiplantae > Streptophyta > Magnoliopsida > Caryophyllales > Caryophyllaceae > Spergularia > Spergularia bocconei. The sequence goes on from OY734949.1 coordinate 4,990,610, forward strand.
AAAAGGGCAGATGAGAAATTCGTCGTCCCCGTGGACGACGAGCATGGTCCCTGGGTTCTCGTGGTTGATATCTCTGATGCATTAGAGTAGCAAGTATCCGGCTCACTCGGCCTTAGACGTTTGTTTGGACCAAGTGATAACGGCTCCGGGTCAACTGTGCAAGGTACCGGGCCTTCTTCTCCCTTCTCTGACTTGCACAGAGGTGGAATATTTTGAACTTCAGTTGATAGCCCACAGCTGGCAACTGGGGCAGATTCAGAATTATTGATAGAGTGCGTAGAATCCTGAAACAAAGAAGTTGGAAGGGTCAACACTCACGCAAGAGCTTTCATTCACACCACCAATATGAAAGCAGCTACAGAGACCAGCGTAGGAACTGGTTAGGCTGAAACAGAACAAAGCAAAATGCTCGAAAATAAAGGCTTCCACGCTCACAGACATGTCCCAAGTGAATAACAATTTTCACTTGTAGCAGGTGGAACCAAAGCCCAGCAGATTTAAAAATCTGAATGATACTAATACAACAGCTATAGAAAAAATGTAATTCAGGAAAAGACAAGCGTATAGAGTATAGACGAAAGTCTTGAGATTACTGAAACATCAAGTTTCCTACAATCATGACATAACACTCAGTCATTATCAGGAACAACGGATACTGAGAAACTGCTAAATACGATCCTTCCAGCAAGATCTCAACAAAAAGGAGATCTTTCACCTGAAACTAAACATAAAATGCGGCAATCCATACAGAGTTTGAAAAAACAATTAGCCATGTCGCAGACTGATCCAGAGCACCATTATTTGAAAACAAGAAAGTTTCAAATTTCTCATTTCAAGATCGTAACATCTCAACTATAGATAGCCAAGGACAATGGTGCTTCCCCCCAGCCTCCAGACCTCATTTAAGGTTATTAAGCTGACTAATCATGACACTTTCAGAGATGAGAAAAATAATAGTGACCACGCAATTTCCATAACTATGCGTTCAAAGATAGCTGATGCAAGGATAAGACATGCAAAGAACTGGTACACAGAACAATCACCAAACACTAACGGTCAACAAAAATGATTAAAGAAGAAATTTTTAATAGAACCGAAGTACAGTCCCTGACCCGAGTCAGGAATCCAATAAGAAAACAGCACTGAATGCATCAACTTCCCAGTGCTAGACTTTACTAAAGTATATACGTAAACAACAACATTACCCCAGTGCCTCAAAGGCTCCCACCATAAGGCGGGGTAAGGGGGTGGGGGGTGGGGGGTCGGATGTACGCAAGCCTTACCCCTACGATAAAACATAGAGAGGCTGCTTACGGATGACCCTTAATGAAAATTGCTTAGAGAATCGCACCATTCGACTGCTACTTCACAATACAATAAGCGCCTACAGTTTAGAGAGCCATGCTTTACTCCATTAAATCCCAGAGCCAAAGTCCCAAAGCATAGTTAGTCTTTGGCTCCATTGGAAATGGAAACATAATGAAAGTATTCACATATATAAATACAAATAGATTATTTTTGTCTTTCAAATTAAAATCTTCAATCCTAAGCAAATTTGTGAAATATTATAGCACCATCATTCCGACTGTTAATAAAAGGGATTGAGTTATGCAGCATAGAGCTACCCTTTTATGTTCCTTTACTCCTTTAATGTTCTTTCCCATGATAACATGTCAGGAACTCCAGATTCCTCTAGGATCAACAGTTTGTTTTGTCTATTATGGTGAATGGAAAAGAAAGGAAAAGAAAAGGAGAGAAAGAAACAGATGTGGCAAGTAGGTAGCATTGCCGCTTAACTAACTGAAGTCACAATTCACAAAGACTCCTGTGGTTGGTTACCTAATTGAACAAAATTTGAAAGGAATTACAAACTTTCGACGCTTTCAGCAGTATATCTCAGAATTTGACAATTCGTGTATATATTCGGATCACCTTCTTTTGTTTCTTCCCAAATGTAACAAAAGAAAATGATTGCAAAATGATTGGAAATGGATATATCGGCCCCTTTGAAAGCACCCACCGCTTTTGTCCCATGACAAAGTTGAATTACCAGGCCCCATAAAAAATCCATAGAATGTGACGGAGCCATAGGGTACACGATTGCTAATGTGAAGCGAATCCACCAGTTCACTCAAATGAACCACTAAGTAAACAATCCCCGAATAAAAGTAAAAATTCAACACCAGCCAAATACACTGTAAAATAATACAGCTAGGACAACAAATATCAAAAGAAGACTTTCGTCTTAAAGTCCTCCTCAAACCTACAAACCTCAGTGTGTTTGACCAATTAACAGACTGTACTTCTCTTGGATAGCAATAAGCCCAAGCGAAAATTTACAAAAATTATCTTCTCTATTTATGGTCTATATAAAACACCCCATTCCCATCTTTACTTTTTCTTAAGCCAAAAGAGCTTCTGGAATTTAAATTCCTAAAATGGCTTGGCCTGACGCTAGGCCAGCTTCTACTGGGCTCCGCCTGAACTTTGATCCAGATAAGCAAAGATGTGTACATATAACGAAGTTGGCTAACCTCGGAGCATTAGATAACCTTGGACATGTTGAAGTTTGTCATCCCTAAAGTTACCCTCCTATATTCTTCCAGGATAGGAATTAAACTCTTACCAGCAAAGTTAAAAGGATAATGGGTTCAAGAACAAAAGCCATGAGTCGACCATCATATTGGCGGTCATAACTTCATGTCATCAATTATCCACAAACCAAAACAAACAAGTCTGAACATGAAGTAATTTAGCCTATTTGTTAAACAAGCCTTGAACTCCTTGAACAACATTCAAAGAAACTCTACATCAATTATCCATAAACCAAAACAAACAACTCCGAATGTGAAGTAATTTAGCCTATTGATTCAGCAAGCCTTGAACTCCTTGACCGATATTCAAAGAAACTCTTCAAAAGTAGACACTAGGAGGATCCTAAGCAAGTCTCATGGTGATGAAGCTCTGGGTTTTGTTTTGCTAGAACATTATCTTCATCAGCTCAAATTGTTCGGTTTACCAGCCACTACTTTCACTGAACTCTATCTTTGTTTACTGGATTACTAATTAGACAAAACCACAGTCCACAGTTGAAGAATCCAAAGTAGGTGCCAGCGGGCCGCAAGACCGCATTACACACAGAGAATGGTCGATGATCTCAGCAATGCCTCTAATGCCTTAGGTCATATTCCCCTCAACTTGAAAAACAATCACTTCAGATTCAATGAATTTAATCCAAATGTGGGTATAACACAGCTACAATCCAAATGCAAACAGGGCCTTACTATAAGACGCATAGTCTGACTGCATTCATAAAGGACCTACTCCCATTCCAAAAAAAGAAAGATACGGTAAATCAGACCCATGTCCCCTCCCAAGAGAGTGACTGTCAGAATTGGGCAGTAAACGACCTTCAAGATACTCGATTTGAAAAAACATCATTACAGGGCAGGAAAAACAAAAGGTAACGAGCATCATTGAAAACATTTGCCTCAAGTTCGGGATCTTACAGCAAAAGAGGTACTTTTGGCAAATTGAGAACATTGAGAATTGTGAAATTGTGACCAATATTCACTAGACAGGGGGGAGAAAAAGTCACGCCGAGATGAAACGGGAGAGGAGACAAACAAGCAAGTTAGGAAGGTGCATAAACGATAGTGACAAGCAACGTCATGATTATTATCCATTTGCTTAGTCTAAAACTCTAAACAAGCACGGCATGATCATTATCCATTTGCTTAGTCTAAACAAGCACGCTTGCGGCACGCTTAGGCACAAGGTACCATGAGGCGCAGCTAGCAATGCATCAGAAGCTTGAGGTGTAATAGTGTGCAAGACGGAGGCAAAAAGGCGCACTGAAGTGCACGCGAGGCACATGACTATGCAATTTCCAATTTCTTTCTCTTTTATCGTTACGTATACCCTTCCAATTGCCCTTAATCCCTAGTTTATACTTCTTTAAACATTGGCCCTCTTCAAATACCAAAAAAGGGGTAATTTTTTTAGCTAAATGAGTGTGCCTCGCGTGCATGAGGCCCTCATCACCTTGGTAAGCCTTGAGGCTCCTTCAACTAAGTCCATTTGATAGAGTACATGTTATGCGAGATAACATCATAGAGAACCTATCTACAAGGGTGCGAAAAGCAATTGACCAGATACTATATTTCAACATAATATGGTACCAACTTATTAGAAATTGAAAGAAGTAAAATATTAAGTATAAAAATAGCACTCACCTCAACCCGCGCGTCATCATTACCAGCCACATCATCATCACCCTCTGCCCCAGGGACCAAGGTAGCCTCGTCCCTCTCCCATTCCTCCTCCACAAATGGCCCATACTGTTCCCCAGGTTTGAACCCTGGGCCACTTTTCTTCAAAATTTTGCATAACAAATATGAATCCTATCCATCCGAAATTGAACGGTTAATTAGTCATTAAAATTAACACAGTAGGCTGAAATACTAGATTGCAATACGTTTGATATACCTCTACCACTTAAAATGCCATGATATGAATGCAATTAATAATGACAGTTTTACACAAATCAGAATTATGTAGTCAATCAGACAATAAGCACAACCCATCAGGCTGTCACTCTGTCAGTCACAATCAGTTAAAGTTAAAGAAAATAGCTTTTTAAGACCTGCAAGGCATTAAATCATGCGGGATACCGGGCTGGTAATGCTAAAACAATTCACATTAAAATAGGTCAAACGTTATTTGACTTCAATGACATCAATTGACACGATAGAAGACTTTTTTCACACAAGAAGACCCAGATCAACCAACTATCTGATTAGACATAAGTAGCAACATCTCCTCCCAGGTTGACTCAAATTTCTACAGTGCGAAACATAGCAACAACAACCCAGTATTAGTCCCACTTATGGCAGACTTTGGGGAGAAAATGTATGCAGTCTCACCTGTACTAACAAGCAGTAGCCAACTGTTTCCACAATTGTACGAATAACAGCATTAGCCATACAAAAGTTATCTCTGTAAACCAGAGTGACTCTTCCTTTCCTTTATGTACACCTTAATAATTATTGCTTGTTCACGAAACAGGCTTTAATTTGTTTTGCAGTCAAACAAGACAAGCCCTACTATGGTAGAGAGGTTGTAGATATTTAAATCTCCAAACACATCTAGCATACTTAATGGTGGAGCAAAAATATAAAAACAACATTACCCCAATGCCTATTGCAAGGTAAGGGGGGCGGATGCAAGCAGTCCTACGGTCCTACCCCAGGAAAGGTAGACATAGAATGAAATATGAGTCGAAAATTGCATGAATTGACTGCCACTCCCTATCCCTCCCACCAATGCCGGCCGTTAAAAATCCCAAAACACACAAAAATATTCCACCTAAACTTAATGCGGTGTACCTAGAGGATGCAGATCACTAGCAGACTCAACAAATACAACATAAATAAAAGCCAACTCCAAAAATGTAACACTCAGGAATGCCGGATGGGGATATGGGGGTAATCTATGACATAAAGTACACAACTTTCAGAGACAGCAAACAAAGAAAACAGGGTTACTTAGTTTTTAAGGAAAGCGCCTCATGTTAGCAAGGCACCCATTTGACAAACAAACTTTTATTTTTTAAAACAATATTTTACAGAAGATGACCCCTTTTTTTTAATCATTTAAAGAGGGTGAATATGTAAAGAACTAAAATCTAGGCAAGGGCAAATAGAAGGGTAGAAAAAAAGAACTAGAAGAAAGATATGTAGACTGCTTAGCACTGAACCTTGCTTCGTGACTAGCTGAATGAAATGAAGGGGCAAATACAAAGGGAAGAAACACAGCCAGTACCACGGGAATTAAGGGGCGAATAAATTGTGGATGTTTTTGAAAATTAGCTGAACGGAATCACACAGTGAAAAGAAGACAAAAACACAATCACCACCTAAGACCACGTTATAAACATCTCATAAACCTATGCTTTCTTCATTTTGCAAACTACTTGATCCTTCATCCTCAACAATAAACACAGAAAAACCTCACAATTTGAAACTTAGAGCTCATTCCTAAGTCCGGCATGAATGACAAACACACAAAGAAACTAGGAATAGAGCTGCTGCTGCCATATCTTACCATTGCGACACCACTCTTCGCAAGCTCTTCATCAGTCAACCGATATTCATGCATAACCCAATTAGTCCGCTTGCCACATGGTGCACGTCCACTATAGAAAACAAGTGTCTTCTTCATAGCAATGGTGCGAAGGTTGTGTATAATGGGACGGTCATTCCCTGTAGCCTTCCAATACCCCATTATAGTCGCCCGATTAACTCGAGAACCATTAACATACTTCCTATCTTGCACCCCAAAGAAGTACCACTCATTATCTCTACTCTTGAGCTTCGACAAAGCTGCACCCACGAAAATGCAACAACAATCAAAAACAGCTTATTCCCCCCGAATCACACGCAAAAAATCGAACAACACCTCATAAAAATCACTACATAATTAAAACTCGGCCGCAGTTGAGGTTCACACTCTACACAAAAGCAACAACTGAACAAACCCCAAACACATCCACAAACACAAACTGAATTTTCGACTTCGAATCGAGAAACGACTACAAACACCGACATTAATTCAGGAGACAGAAAGACAGACTCACAAATTGAAGTGTAAGAATCAATTAGACATGCAAAAAAAACGAGTGTTTAATTAAATAAAATTGAATTAACAGAAATGAAGCAGAAATGAGAATCAATAATAATAAGAGGAATAGGAAGCGTAAACGAGAAGGAAGAGGAAGAGCAGACCAGGAAGGTCCCAAGGCTCAGACTTATAAAGGTCGGTGACAGCAATGGCGTCGAACCGAATAGGTTTACCGCAAACCTTCCTCTTCAAGTAATAACTCACAAGCTCCTGATCAGTCGGGTGGAATCTAAACCCTGGGGCCAGCGATGTCGCCGTGGCAGGGCTCGGCGGCGGCGGGAGTATCCGCGGCGGAGACTGCGACTGCGCCTGCGGTTGAGGAGCAGGCACGGGAGGCGGAAGAGGCGGCGGCTGCGGCTGCGGCGGCGGCTCGGTGCCCATCGACGAAGGCGTCGTCTCGAATAAAGATAAGAGTAGAATTTTGGCTTGCTGAAGAAGTTACCACCCGGTTAGGGTGTTGTTGGGGGTGGGGGTGGGGGGGAGGTGGATAATTGTAATTATGATTTAATTAAAAGATTAAATGGGTGGGATTAGAGTTCAAAAAATGGAAGGGAAGGGGGGGAGAAGAGGACAAAAATGGAAGAGGAGGGGAGGAGGAGAAGTGAGGAGGAAGAAACAAGGTGGGTGGGTTTGAGTAAGGGTCAAGAAAAGGGAAGAGAGGCGTGACATTGAAGTTAAGCAGCTGCTGCTTCTTCTACTTCTTCTTCTGCCGCTATTGTTGCGTTCATCATCAACAACTAAGGGATATCTTTGGCTTTTTCTTGCCTTTTAATATATCCACACACATGGATTATAAATGAGGTTTTTAGTAGTACTTGTTAAGTTACACTTAGTTAACTTAACCCTTTAGTTTGCCTCACTCGTTATGGGTCATACACTTATACTAGTCTCTTGGTTTGATGTAACATGGTTTATAAAATTTTTAATTAGTTTGATATTTAGTGACTTAGGGTTTGTGTAAGGTTCAAGTTATGTCCCATTTTGGACTATTCAGATTTTGATAGGGACTTGTGTATAGTTCTATATATATAATATGTGGTTTATGTCTTGCACATATGGATCTTATGTAACGCAATAAGTTAATAAGAGTGTATTGAGTCTGAATAAATTACAAGTTACAATGAACCAAGCAAAAGATATCATTCAAATATCATAAAAGCAAAATAATGCGTTAAATCGAACCATATTAAGAAGATTTACCTAATTGGATGGTCGAGATTTGTAGAGTCCATATCCTCTTTTCGCTTTGACTTTGTATATTCAAAATTTGAGCAATGGATCTTTTGTTTCAATGTTTTAATGGACTCGTTTTTGTATCTCTTATTAGGATATATACTCCAACCTAATTGATCTCAAATAAGTTATTTGATTAAAGTGATAGTGCATTCGCAAAGAGAACTTGTGTCGAGCCACGATATTAGGGAGAAGAAATTGAGGAAATGATAGGCCACGGCCCACGGGTGAAAAGTCCCAACACTCTAGCATCACTCAATCACAGATATTATACATGGATTATAACTCAAATGAAGAACACAAAGAAGTGAAAAACCTGTCTTTCCAACCTTCAATATTCTAAAAAGGCTTAAACATGCATGTTACATGTATGTATGTATGTGGTGTATGTATATATGGACATACACCTTAAGTCCCAACGTACACATTGCAATGGTGTGTTAGTTTTAGATTGGCTAAAGAAAAGCCAATAAGGTCTCCACCTCGACCACCTGCATCCACCACTCTCACCGGAGTTCATCAACATGAGGCAATCATTATCTGTTGTAAGTAAAGCTGCTCACTTTTAGTAGATGGGTAACACCATGTATGTAAAACGTGTTTTGTTGCTGTCGATGATGATAGCTTAGTGTACGTAATGGAGTAGTTGTGAAAGTTGAATGTGGTAGTGTTGATGTAGTTGCAAGAAACTTGCATAGTTGCATAGATGCTCATCACAACTCATCAGGAAACAGAGGTAAGTGGAAATTGGAATACATATTTTTGATGCTTCATAAGCATTTTTTTTGTAAAGTGGAGTATAAGACTGAATTTCAACATATTGAGTTTTTGTGGTCATGAAACTTCAATTTGTGCGCTCTTAGCTCTGTTTTTGAGACAAACGGAGTATTTTGCAATCAGAGATTCAGAGGTATGCTCCTTACTTTTTCTGATACTCTACAAATTCACCTTCATATTGGTAAGTATTATTAGTATTATAATTATTTCTAACGGAGATACTTCCTCCGAATTAAAGACAATTTCTCATTCCGTTTATTATTTTTTATTGGTTATGTTGGGATCTAATAACAAACCATGTGAAAGACATGCTATAATCAAATGGAGTTATTACAACTACAAAAGATCATGTATAATGAATACGGAGTATGTATTAATTTTTACATCAATTTAACGATTTATTTGGTCTAAAACAACCTCAAACGAATGAAAAATTGTACTCGGATCGGAGGGAGTCCACTACGGCAATAGTAGTCAAGGAGTACAGTAGTGTTTTCACTTTTCACATGAAATAAACTAAATCCATGATATTTCAGTGTAACAAGCTTTTGGTTTCAATCGCACAAGTGTCAATATGCTACAGGCTTAACCTCAGCAATGTGCATGGACCGGACCCCGCTGTCTCCTATCACCTCTCTTATATTTGTTCTACACGTGTGCTCAATTTCAGCTCTAACTTGCCTTTTTCTTTAGTTAAATTGCATTATTTGATTTTTTTCTCTCTACTGCTGCACTGATTAGCTCTTCCTACTTTGTTTTTTCTCATATCTGCCGACGCTCCCACCATTTTAATACGAGTTCTGTTACCCCTAGCATTGTGTTGGGACCGAGCATGCATAATACAAACGGGAAAATGATTAGCCATTCGATGAAAATTTCACCATTTCATTTTCTACGTACTCGACCCGAATTTCTAAACATAGTGGTGTCAGGCTTTAACAAATCTCGTTTAGTACTACTTATTTGCGAGTTATACAACATCAGATTCAACATCATACTAGTATACTTTATCTCAATGAACACACTTCGTTAAAGAGATGTGAAATCACACAAATTTATTAATTCTTTCGAGTTATTATCTAAAAAAGTTTTACCTTTATTTTGTTCCTTTGATGAAAGCACAATTCACCAAAACCTTTAACAATGATGTATGAAATCCAAAAAAATATAAGTCGTCAGCGATCACTCTCATGTTTCACTAGCACAAGTATCCATCACTAAATTAATCCTAAAATAAAGTAAATGTGGTTATCAGAAAAATATATACATGTCCGCATGTCGCTATTTCTATCACTAGGCCCTTTAAGAAAGCTTACTGCTTACACTACATAGCGTTATGTTTAGTCCAAAGGCCCGATTATTATTATGTGGTTCTTATCAATTTACTGGTGACATTATCACTAATCAAATCAAATCAAAGTCTCTTTTGTTAACCAAATGGACTATATTATCATTATATAACACTAATCATGCATTAACTCATCTCCCCCCTCCCTCCTTCCACTACTCCTTATTAGTAGCTTCTTTATTAGTAGCTTCTTTGTGAAGATGAATTGGAGCTAATTACGTAGTAGGAGTATATATAGAATTATGTTGAGAAACAGTCATATACCAAGCACAAGTTTTAGCAGTGATGAGGATGATCAGTCTTTCAGAGACATCCACGCTATGACACCACCGCGGCCACCTGGTCCTCCTCTTCCTCTGCCTCCTAGTCGGCGATCCTCCAACTTGTCAGTGGCAAGTGATGTCAGCTACGGCTCCAGCGAGAATTTCACGACCATGAGCCGGGAGTTTAACGCACTGGTGATCGCGGGATCAAATAACATAGACCATGATCAGCATCAGCATCAGCATCATAATACTCCTATAAACTTGGACAGGATTGGTGAAGACGAGGAAGAGACGAGCAACGCTCTGGCAATAGTGCCTGATAGTGATATTAATCCTCTCCCAGATTTGAGTATTAACTATAACAGTAACATTAATAGTGGATCGTCGTTGGGTCACCTGCTGGGATCAAGTAGTAATAATAGCAGTAATAATAATACAGCAGCAGGAGGAGTAGGAGCAGGAACAGGAGGCGCAGGCGCGGAGATGGTTGTACACAGAGTGAAGAAAGAAGAGGTGGATGCAAAGATCACAGCTTGGGAGACTGCAAAGATTGCTAAGCTTAATAACCGATTCAAGAGGGAAAACGCGATCATTACTGGGTGGGAGAATGAGCAGGTCAATAAGGCTTCTTCCTCTATGGCCAGAGTTGAGGTTTGTTTTCAGTTTTTTCCTGTCTGACAACTTTGATCAATCTTAAAAGCTTTATTCTGTTACTCAGCAAATCAGGAAAACAAACAGAAAGAGCATTATCCTAAAACTCGGCAAATCAGGAAAACAGACAGAAAGAGCATTATCCTGTTACTCGGCAAATCAGGAAAACAGAAAAGAGCATTCTTCTGTTGGGATGTACTGAGTAAAAATGTTAGATACACTAATAGAAATAGTAAACATCAGAATATCAGATAGACCAAGTACTGATATTGATGAGCATCTGTGAATGTGCAGCGGAAATTGGAGGAGAAGAGAGCAAAAGCGATGGAGAAAATGCAAAATGAAATAGCGAAAGCACGCAGGAAGGCTGAGGAAAGGAGGGCGTCTGCAGAGGGGAGGAGAGGAACCAAGGCAGCCAAAGTGCTAGAAGTTGCAAACTTAATGAGAACCCTGGGCAAACCTCCTGCTAAACTCTCCTTTTTTTGATGTTATACAGACTCTTGTATGTATGTTTTGAGTGTGAAAGTTTTGTTTCAAACTTGTTTGGGGCGTTATTATTGTACAAATTATTAACGCTATAACTTACACTATATATCAATCTATATATCTCTGAAGAAAGATTAGGTATAGATTAAGTTCTTCTTTTTACTTTTAATGCAACTATTGCGATTTTTGAATTACACTCGATTTCGATTACAGGTTCACACAAATAATTGCTTAAAATACCAATTCCATGTTCATCAACGGGCTAGCTCTCCTTCCCCCAAAGAGCTGAGTACAAATGAACAAAAAATGACCAAGACATTTGCAACAGAACAACAGTACAAACAAGACACAAAGAAAGAAAGAGATGCAATTCCTAAACTGCAGTCTGCAGAACCATCTGACCTGAATCATCAGAATGAAATCTACTAATCTAATACTAGCTCAATAACTCCATTCTTAACTGTGGAAAATTGACAACAAAACCCACAACAAACCTACTGTTAAACTCGCGCCACTAGCACCCAAGCGTGAACATCCAGATTTCTTCGGCCTCTGGCCTGAACCAGCTGGTTGTGGGGTTGCAGCTGGAGCCAAGTTAAAACTGCCGCCAGCAGGCCCCACATCTGGTGAAGGAGGCTCACGTGGAGGCAGCGCCGGAGAAGGGGCTGTTGTCATGGGAGGAGCATCATTAGGGAGTGGAGGTGTTTTGTCAGCACCAGCAACTAACACACCGTCTATTCCATGGCACCTAATTGAAGGCCCGGCCAAACATATATCAGGGCTAACAAGCTTCACATTATTAAGAAAGAAACTCCTTCTCCCATTGTTGGAGATCCTAAGAGCAAAGTCGGGCTCTGATGATGGGATAACCGAGCCAGTGGGGAAGTGGCTTAAATGGTCGAACCTCAATGGAGACGGGATGGAGTGCCTCAGCAGGAAGTCGAGCACATCATTCTCAGGTATCACAGCCTTAGCCAGCACCCGATTGTTGGGCATCAAGAAAGTGATATTGTCTGGAATTTTGTCAGAAGGGACCATGTTCAGGAGCATCACAAATGCAAAGTAGTTAGCTTTCTGCATCTCTTGAATAGCAGCCCCTAGAGTTTGGTTTGTTAACGGAGAGTCATTAGCAGTGGCGAAAGATAATAATGACAACACAAGAAGCGAGAAGGCGGCAGAAATCGGCAAAGCCATAACTAGCAAGGATGGATGAACTTTCCTAGCAAGGTTTGTGAAGGATAGGGCAGGAAGATGTTCTAAAATGAGATAACAGAGTCATACAGTATAGTATTTAGCATGGGAAGTACAAAAATAAATTAGGCTTGGGACATGCGTTTCAGCAGGTTCACCAACTACAGAGCCCATCAGTTGTGCATGAACAAATTATACCGGCTTTTAATATAAATCATTCATTTTGATGTGAAACTTAAGTCAGGACATTATAATTGTTACCTCACCTAATCTTTGGTTCTTCATTTTCTTTCTCCTTGCTCAATTGGCAGGGTAGGTTAAAGAAGGCAATGACTATACAGCATGAGGAACGGTACCAAAAGAGCAAGATCGCGCCATTGAGCAGTATGCAAGAATTAGATTTTCCATTTAAATGATTTAATCATACAAAAACGAACGAATAACACTACAAGTTTCTCCTCTTTTAGACAATTGTTGAACTTCACTAAAACTGCCTGCCTGCCTGGTAAAAAAACTTAACTTACAGGAGCAATGGACAGAATCTGAATGATTGCTAAAAATTAAACAGAGACAATACCTTCTACGGGAACTGGAATGAGCCTCCGATTTGGGTAGTATCTGATGGAGGCTTGATAGCAACCCACAGCAGGGATACTGTGATTGCAATAAGTCCCGACCACACGAAAACAATAGTCGGTGTCCGACCTCTTCTTCCCATTAAACCTTTAGCAAAGGGATATAGATGAGCCAAGACCCAGAAACTGAAGAAGACCCCACCTATCAGCTTACTCCACTGCGGTATGGTGCTGTATATGGTACGGCTAAACCCTACTGCTATTGCTATTATATTAACCATCATTATAACAATAGGAGGAATCATTAGAGATGTCCATTTGACAATGTAAAGTTCAGCAAACTCATCATCATTCTCGTCACCAGCAGATTTAGAAGTCAGGGTAAACGAAATCTCAATACCAGCTATCACCTTCAGCAACCCCTGAAGCACAGCTGCAAGGTGCGCACTAGTTCCACCAATTAGCCAAAACTGCTCGTTACGCCACCACTCTTCTAACTCAATGCCGGACCATTTGATCTCAAGTATGGCAAGCGAACAAAGAGTAATAGTAATGGTCAACAGGTAGACCAGAAAGGTGACATTGAGGGTTTGTACGATGAATTGGCCGGAGAAGAGAGAAAGTGCGGGGAGAAAGCAGTATACAATTAGGAAAAAGGAGGTAAAGGGATAGATACCCACATTAAGGTATGCAATTCTTTGTAAAATCTTCATTTTTGGACTGGCAAGTAGGGCATTGTTACGAGAGAAGAAGATCTCGACTGAACCAGTGGCCCACCGCAGAACCTGATGGAGTCGATCAGTGAGGTTGATTGGAGCAGTCCCACGGAAAGCATCACGTTTTGTAACACAGTACACAGACTTCCATCCCCTGTTGTGCATCCGGTAACCAGTGACCACATCTTCCGTGACAGAACCATAAATCCACCCAACACGATCTCCCCACTCAGTCTTGTCTTCATACCAGCAAGAGATGGAATTGATTGCCTCAGCAACTGTTGATGCATCAAGCAACTCTCGGGCTAATGTGAGAGCACCAGGTGCCCTTCCATGCTTGACAGCAGGGTGATCACCCAATGGACGTCCTTGGAACTCTGCAATAGGGATAGAATCAATGAGGAATCTAGAGTTGCCAAATTTCTTGGGGAACGTGGAAAGGGGCATCTCTTCATCGTCAGAGTCCCCCATCCTTAGTGCACGGCTCTCTTCAGCTGATGCAAGTTTCTTGCGACGTGGGTAGCAACAATCCCAAAAACTTGGAGCACGGTCTTTTGCACGAGGAGGATCAAAGCCATACAGAGCCATTCTTCGAAAGAGACAACCAGTTCCGACATAAACCGGTCCTTGAAGTCCATCAAGGGCTCGCATGTTAACATCAAAGAAAACAGTGTTATTGTTGGCATACCGATCAGACGGGTCAATCCCCTCAAACCTTTGGGGGAACTGCACATAACAAATTCGGTCCCCACCACGGTCCATCATGAAACACATGCCTTCTCTCATGGCTTCAGAGTTGTAGATATAATGGTCACAGTCCAAATTGAGAATGAAAGCTCCATTGGACATGATTGCAGATGCTCGTACCAAAGCATTCATAGCTCCGGCCTTCTTATTGTGATCATATCCAGGGCGCTTTTCACGAGATAGATAAACCAGCATGGGAAGGCGGATGTCAACCTCCGTGACATCAAGAAGCGCTGACTCATCAGGGGCGCCGAATAAAGGCTCTTCACTAGGCGGTTTGAGCATCACCTGCATCATTGTGTTGCACATTCAAGCACACTTCTAGTTGGTTGTTTTAAGCCACCAATAGGACTTCCAACTCTACATACAAATTTTTCAAATTCGAGGTATGTTATCCTACAAAGATTGCATATGACTATTCATTTCAGTCAACCACTAATCATTTACGGACTAGGATTTTATTTGTGAGGTATGTTATCCGAGCTACTAATCAAAACAAAGAGACCATGGGTTCCACATATATGGTAAGAAGCTTAAGCACAAGAACAACCAAAAACCCTTCAAATTAGCAGTTGAAACCTCCAACACCCCCCCCCCCCTCTTCCGGTTATTCTTACAACTAGGCAACACTTGAACATTTGTTACCAGATCCATTTTCAGTTCTATCAAAATTAATAGCAAGTAAATTTGCATTTTGTGTTTAGAGTTTAGACTATAATCAGAGAAATTTTTTCTTTGACCGCTCTGCATAGGACTACAGTTATACATGGAAGACAATCTAATCCAATCGAGCACCAGAGGTAATGATATACGCATTAACCTGATCCTCCCCTTCCCGTTCTTACCCCATTTCAGGCGAGAGCTTCACCTGAGCACAGAGGTACATGTAACTTGAAAGACAATCTTTGGAAAGATCTGACTGACTCTTTGTTAAGAGATCTTTCAACAAACATAACTCAGGACGCAGCATTTGGGGCAAGGAGCCAAGGACACTATGTGTTACTCCTAAGTCCTAACTATTCAACAAGTCATTGATTAATTATCATAAGTCAGGAGATAAGGCCGAAGGAGCTGTCAACGCTTACCTGTATGATTCCGGCGTGGTCTCCCTTGGAATGTTCCGCGGAAGGTTGCATCCAAGTACCAGGCCAGTGTGTTCCATCAGCCATCCAAGTAGCTTTTGGAATTTTGATCGCCTCGTAAGGTTCATCATTATTTTGTTTGCTTCTTTGGAACTTCATAGCTTTAATTTCCTCCCTGGCGTGGTATGCGTCAGAACGGCGCCGAATAGAGTCAGGTAAACCATTGATACGAACCTTGAATTCATCATATTCTCGCTTTAGACGCCTACGGTCTTTCACAAAATCTTGACGGACCTTGTTCTTGTAAGGATCCTTCTTCAGACTAAAATAAGACTCCGGGTTCCTGGGTTCAATAGCGTGCTTACGACAGAAAGGTACCCAAACATTAGCAAAGCTCGCAGCTTCAGCCATGGCTTCAAACGTAAGAAGTGCCCCACCATCATCAGAAACATAGCAAGCGAGTTTCTCAACAGGGTAGTCAGCAGCTAAAATAGACAAGATAGTGTTTGCAGTAACAAGAGGGGGCTCCTTCTCAGGATCTGCAGTGGACACGAAGACATCGATCCCTGGGAGGTCAGATTTTCCTGTTGGATTGTTGGGACTAGGTGTCTCAAACTTCTCTTTCAGGACATTAAGGTCTGTAGCACGATTGATGGGGCAGAGTTTGGGCAGCTGATCAAGAAGCCAGGAGAACGCAAACCAAATCTCACAAACCACAGACATACCCCAGAGCCATATTGCATCTTCATTTTTATGTTTCACTCTCCAGGTAAGGAAGAGACCGAGGACCACCATCCTAATAAATATTAGTAGCCTGCAAAATAAAAATAAAAAACAGATAAAAAACTCTTTTCAACTATCATTTGGGAATAATCAAACCTTGTCAACAGGTTAGATAAGTGCACCAGACAACTATAAAAATTAACAAACATACATAAAAAGGATCTTTACCGGTAAGGACTAAGAATAGCAGCAGGAATCTTCACTTTACGAGTAAGGGGCCTCCATGGTTTGCTTGAAAACTCCTGAGGCTCATGCACATCCCCGTTGCCATCTTCATTACCGTTTTCAGGACCACCTTCTGTAGGCCAAATAGCATTTCCATAACCATAGGTGCCCTTTGTTTCGAACAACCAGCGACTGTGATCAAAGTCTCCTGTCTGACTTCTCGTCAGCATAGACTTTCTTGATTTCATCAATGACAATCTCCTCTCACCCTTTGACAATCTCCTCTCCATACTAGGAGCAGCAAGCGGAAGAGACCTATCACGCATGTTTTCATCCAAGTCAACATTACTGTAAGGGTCCTTACAACCTGGACAAACTGGGTCCCCGGACTTGAGAGCATCTACATAACAGTCTCGGCAGATCTTGAAATCACAGTTGCAAGGAAGAAGATCCATACCCCTCCCATCACTCATCACATTACCATCACACCCATGGACAGCACAAGAGGATCCTTTGGTTCCTGCCATTTGAGGATGATTGGCTTCGGAATCAGTCACTTTATCCATGAGATGAGCCCTTGTCACACTATTGAATCCTCCCGTAAAAAGAGAGCTAGAAACATACTGTTCCTCAACCCTCTGAGATATTGTAGGATCCGCCATCAACTGGTTGTCCGGTGTGGCTGGTATCTGAACAGTATAGTTTGCATATTCTGAACTCGAAATCTCGCTATCAAGGTCATCCCTCGAGTAGTTTACATAGCGGCCAGACGACGTACGATGAGCAAAGGTCACAGTTGGGGGAAGAGGTGGTCTGAGTTGCTGCAACTCAGATGCATCCGAGCTGGCCGAAAGATTCGACCGACCATGCTTAAATGACTTTGATGCCATCTGAAGCTATCAATTCCTAATCAAATGAATCAAACTGTCTCAATTAAACAAATGCCACTCAACTTCACACATTCCAAGTTATGTTCAAAATGTGAGTTCAGTTCAATCAAATCCAACCAAAAACAAAGTAAGCTTTTAAATAATAATAAATAAATAAAACATAAAAGCAGTACAAAGTGCATACAAGTACAATTCTAAACCGAGGATCAAGGTCAGCCTACTGGTTAGGTCATCAACCTACCCGGGGGTTGTCCCGGATTCGAATCCTCATATCCCCACCCCGGCAGCCCTAGTATGCAGCTTGTACTTAAGTTTATACTAAAGTTCAGATCTTTTTATTACACAACACAGTAAAAAGTTCCAAACTTTATTACCACAAAACTCAAATAAACAAAAACCCAATTCGTCAGATCTCAAGAACCCTAAGAAACGAAACTTCAAGCATACGAGTGACATCAATCAATCAAAGTACTAACAGTTGGGTAAATTATTTAATCATTTAATTGGTCAAACGAAGTCAAAACAAAAAACCCAGAAAAAGGGTAAAAAAAAGTCACCAACTTTACTACTCATAATATCAGCAGCAAGTAAAATGAAGAAGCAGAACAGTAAAAATGCAGAAGCAAGTAAAAAAAAAAACGAAGTGAACACAGTAAATAAATACACAAAAAGGGTAAGAAATTCAAACTTCAAAGTGAAAGTTTTTACCAGTTTAGAGAAAGAAAAGATGAAGGAGATAAGAGTGAATGGATCTCAGAAGAAATCAAATCAATGGCGTAAAGAAGAAGCAGCAGCAACGACGTCTTCATCCATTATGTCTGCACCAGAGAAGGCGATAAAAATAAAATGGGGGGTTTGGGTTTTAATTAAGACAAGTAACACGGATTTTTTAGCAAAACTTGATTTGGAAGTATTGGATTTATGAGTAAAGTTGCCTTTTTTTTTGGCAAAATTTCTTGAATAATTTATGGCAGGAAAAGTGTAGAAATTTTGCAAGTTTGAAATAAAAATGAAGGAAAATGAGCAAAGTGAGTGAGTTATAGAAAGCTGTATTGCAGCTATACACATTACACGGAAAAGGTGTGCCAAGTAATCTATACACATTCACCTGCCGCAACGACGCCGTTTAACTAAGCGCGTCTTTCTTCCTTCATTTAAAAATAAAAAATAAAATCTTTAGGTCAAACCTTGAAAATGTTTTGACGATGGACTCCATTTGTTTTAGGTCACAACTTGAAATTTTCTTTTCTTTATGAGGTCATGAATTTCCTACAATTGCGTAATATGGTAATAGTATCATACAGTATGTTGTAAGGTAAATTACACGAGAATATAAGAACCATTGTGCTGTCATTCACAATAAAGGGATGAGTCCTTAAAATAAATATTGAAAAATCATTTTTTTAAAGGTAATCTCTACTCCTCTATCGTGAGAAAGATCATCATGCTCTTTGTTCTCCCGGAATCATGATATATAAGCATTGGTGTGGTAAACTAGTCATGCACATACATCTGGAGAGGAAAATATACTAACTCGCAAGTTCAGTGTGGTTTTATCCTAAAATCAATTGGCAATGTTAAACAGAATACTCGTATATAACAATATAACATGATTATAAACTAGTCGACTCTCTTGCGTATACTCGATTGTGAACTATTTTCGCAACGTACATGGAAGTACCCGGCCATGGTTTCTTTTACATTGACAGCCTTGAGCCATCATCAAAATTGAAGCCCATAACGAACCTAGATGGCTCACTATTAGTTTAGTGTTTTCCTAGTAACCTCCGTCATGCAAGTGTGAAATGAAGGTAACAGAGAACGATAGGTTCATCTACTCTTCAAGAAAAAGTTAGCTGTACACGTTACCACCGTCACGCATAAGCCATCTTAAGATTTTGATTTGGTAGGATGCGATAGTTACTTGTTTTGGCATTATAAATTGGTAATCAACTCTTTGAGATACAAAGTTTAATAATGCACGTTCATTTCTGAGACACTTGAATAATTGAATTATTAGTAATTACATCCCATAATTTGTTTCATTTTAGTAATACTCTAGTTAGGGTAACGTTATTTTTCAAGTGAAACCCGAGAAGACTTCATTACTCATTACCCACCATGAAATCCGACTCATTAGCCACCACGAAATCTGTGGCCGTATCAAGAACGTCAGCCGGACCATCATCGATCCTAGTTGGAAAAACTAGTGTAAATGAACGAATAAAGAGAATGATGAGACCCATGTGTTCTCAGACTAGAGGAAGTGGGCAAATGTACAAGATCATGTGGAACCGACTTGATGATTGATTCTTCCATGATTAGTTACACTTCCACTAATTAATTTAATTGAATTGAATAATTATTATGCGAAACGAGGTTTCACAGAGATTCATTCAATTGCAAATGCTGGTATTGTACTTGGCCAAGATCTAAGGCGTGACCAAAGGGAATCATAAGCGCTGTCCTTGTCCTTCGTCTTCATTTCAAGATCAAGATCTTTGAATATTGATGTAACTCTGCTCTCACTTAAGACTTGACCACATTCTTAATCATGGCGGATCGCAAACTGCACAGACTCTATCAAGGTTGCCAGATAACGAGTGACGGAAAATTTATGCCAACAGCAGCACAGAAATCTGAATACCGCCTCTGAAACTCTTTTACAAACCTACTAGAAGATCCATAGTCTATGATGTTTCTCGTGTACTCAAACAAAATGCAAGACAAAACTGGCCAAGAATGTTCATATAACATGATCCATACTGAACTATGTGAGCCATATGTACTTATATAGACGTCTGGATCTGAATCAAAGAATTCTACATCACCATTGAAAAATTTATAACATTTGAGGAGGGTTGTACAATTTGCAATTATAGATTACTCACGACACAGAACCTGCGATGCTGGAATTGGAGCGCCTGCATTCACAGATGCATATGCTTCTTGAATCCTGAACCACCCGCTGTGATCTCCTGATATGAAGTTTGATGTTTACCAATTTACCAGCAATCTGTTGCACATCGTTAAATTCAGAAGGTGTTCTAGTAAGCACGCAAGTATTGCTTAAACATTTTGCAAGTATGGCAGTTGCCAGGTGAAAGCCTTTTGAGAGAGAGGAGAGGAAAAAGACATCAAGTTCAAAAGGTTCTGAAAAACAAACCATTCTCCATGTCAAATCTTCAGGACCGAACGGCTGTGCAGGACTTGAGTAAAGGAAATGCCTCGAGTACTGAAATAAGCAGTAAAGACAAACAGATAGAAATAGTCATCAGCTATAAACCCATGCATAAGATATATCCCATTGTGAATAGCGTCTTTCTCTATATGCTCACTTTCAGAAAATGTTGTATCCGATATATTATATAAAACAACACCAAAGATGGCTTAGCTCAAATTTACAAAGAACACTGGTCACAACTTAGCCAGCAGAACCACAAACCTTAGCTAAGTATTTCTGTTTTAATTTGATCTCCGAAGCACTGACTCCTTTAAGATGTGTCAAGAGGAAACCAGGTCTCAAGGCGTCACTTGAGGAGACAAAGAGAGCCATCTGCACCAAAAGCATGCTTGTAACCAACAATATTAAGATAATTGGCTTACTGCTGAGTTAGACAGGAGAAAACATAAATGCTAAGATCCATTAGAAACTGAAACGGGTTCAATCCTCAGAAATAAAAGAAATCAGCAGAATCTAATGGTAAGCCCTGTTTAACAGTAGACAATAGAATAGAACCCATAACTCGAACAGGACTGCCAAGTGCTGTCCTTGAGGACTATATCAACCAGCCAAAAACAAAGGAAAGATCATAGCACAGCTTCTGTAGACTACATGCTACCAAACTCCCGTCTTGGGTAAGAATTCAAACGACACATTCACTTCAGCTGAGATTTTTCCTTTGAGGTAAAAAGGAAACCAGTTACTACAAGTCCTAGATTTTGGGAGGAATTTACACCCAGTGAGTAATGACATCCCTTTCTAATTGAACTCCTTAAATTATCCTTATATTAAAGCATTTTTTTTAATTAATTTTACGCCCACCTATTCTAAATGAAAGACTCGGAATGAAGGCAAGTACGGAAAATATTCTGAAAACTTAACCATGGACACCTTTGGCATTGGAGGGTCCTCGACGAAATGGGGCCGGTTCCCACGTGTAGCGAGTTCTTTAAAACCCTTTAGTACACGTCACTCGTTAAGGCTAGCGTGCGTTATTTGTCGATCTCAGAAACCTAAAACATGTGGTTGTGTTGATTATAACTAATTCATTAATCACTTACTAATTCATTTCAAAAACCTAGTTAGTTGCAGGGGCATATATCTTGAGCTTTAGCCATGTTTTTAGGTAGTAAAAGAGGGAGTCAAAAACCGAAGCCAGCAAGGAGATGGGGAGTCGGAATCTTGAGTCGACGAGGTAAGAAGGATGGTCATTTCGAGTTTTGGGGGGGGGGGGTGGAAATTGGAGCCGACGAGGCCGTAAATTGGAGTTGGCGGGCTGGGTAGGGGGTCGAAATTTGAATTAACGCCGACGGGGTGGAAAGGGACTTCGAAAATTGTAGTATTTTAAGCGGATCAGATTGTCGAGCCAGTGGGAAGAAGGGTTACAATGGCTTTTTCACCTTGGAGGAGAGCGAATGGAGTGACCTACTTACCTTAGGTTCTCATATTAAGCCAACGAATAGCCATGGATTGTAGCCATGGTAGCTGCTACCCACTTTTAGTGTGATTTCTTCAATAAAAACTCAAATGTTTTTATAAATGTAAGGTTGATATTGGAACAAAATAACTCATTTGTTGCATTTAACCTTTTTATTTGTTGTATCTACTATTTAGACCATCCAGTATTATATTATATTTTCTTTTGTCATCGAATAGTATAATGAAAGTGTCATAGCATGATTCTAGGTTGATAGAATTACATTAGATTAAATTAGATTAGAATTTAGATAGTTAGATTTAAGTCCTTCCAACATTATAGATTAGCCATTGTAGAATGCGTGGTTCCCTTTCAAACAAGTTCTTCAACACATGTTTCACCCCTAAGCATACGAAAAAATTCAGGCAACTTTGGTACTATAAAACACCGGCCACAATATGTGAGAACGTACTATTCATGACCATACCTTTCTGTAGTCAATTATCCCTTCAAATGGAAGCTCCAGCTCATCACTGACAATAACAGGGATGCAGCCACTCACTACAGCGTCGAAAAGTCTGGCAGAGGACGGAGTGTCACCAGCTGGGCTCAAACAAAAGATGGACCTAGCAAAGCCACATAAGCCACTAGTTACATCTATTTTCACAGGCCATTAAGCACACTCAATTCTGAAATGCTTTGACAAACTCTAAGCAGCAAACACAAATAGAGTGAATTACTCAGAGTTCACACGTACAGAAATCAAATAATTAGAAAGCCATATAAGAAAAATAAGACTCAAAAGGCAAAGTAATGAAACTTAAGTTAGGCTTATATCTCACTTGCGCATGCCATTTTGAGCTGCAGTCTTGCCAGCCTTCCCAGCTGTTCCCTCCTCAACAACTACACCATCGGCACCAGATAACTCGGCTACAAGTTTTGAACGTATCTTCCCTCCCTGAACAGGACATTGGACAGCGAAATCATATAAATAATATATCATAGATGAAACTCAAACTGCTGCTACTTTTTATCGTCTCTCTCAAGTAAAAAAGGGCAGCCCGGTACACATTGGCGTCCCCGCAAAGCGAGGGTCCGGGGAAGGATCCCACCACAAGAGTGTATAGAGGGCAAGCCTTCCCTTTTCAATTTTTGGACAATAGGCTGCTGCTACGACTTGAACCCGTGACCTATCGATCACACGGCAACACCTCTACCGGTGCGCCAAGGTTCCCCTTCATTGTCTCTCTCAAGTAAAACAAAAAAAAAAAAAAATCAATATCAGCCAGCAGTTGAAGTGAAAAGTTTTTGTTAAACAAAGAACAAGATTTGAAAGTGTTTAAATATTTCGAAAAGGTTTACAACATTTTAAAACTTCATGGCGTACACAAGACGGTTACTAGATGACGATTCATGTTAGCCGACCCCAAATCATTTTGGGAATAAGGCTTGGTTGTTGCTGTTGTTGTTGTAAAGAACAAGAATTGAACATCTCTGAGTTAGGGTAAAAGGCAGAGATCAAATTTACAAAACGAATGACATTCTTTTTCAAATTGAATGAGTGTGAATAGAAAAAAAATACGACAGAAGGAGAAGAATTAGAAAAAAAAAATTAACAGTTATCATTACTTATTGTCAGCAGCTACTAATTAATCACGGAAATCACAAAACAGCATGCATAACTTCTGAAGGCGATCTAAGACTTAGCATCACAAGCAGACATCGGTAATGATCAGTTGTGGAATTCAACAACTACAAGACCTAATCATCTTTACGAATCCAGAGCCACCGAAGAGCTTTGGCTCAAGACCCTAAACTGAGACGCCATGATATATCCTACCTCATAAAAAAGAAGCATATAGGGTTTCAAAGCCATCTTGATAGAGGACAATGAACCTTAGGCTCCATCACAGCTTAGGAAATAAGAGGTCGGCCAACATGAACCGTAATGAAAAACTGTTACTAGAAGTTAATCTTCAAACAGAGAGGAAAAAAAAAGAGGGGGGGGGGGGGGGGGAAGATAGAGAGAACGGTGAAAAAAATTGGGGGGGGGGATGAATGGCTCACAAAAGCCACGTGAAAAAAAGTTCCACGATGCAGTAAGTAAGAAAAGCAAGATAAAGGTAGAATTCCACCTTGTATTGATGTCAGCACAATTGTTTTTATCTACGTTTTGTTGTGCCCGTTGTTCTAAGCCACTTAATAACTTTTCTAATAGGCCTTAAAATACGAACAATATAAGTAATCCCTTCTTTAGCGGACAAATTAATAATATGTGCACAACACCTAACATGTAAAAACATATCATCTAATAATAAAGTTGAAATATTACTCTTGATATGACTAATACAATTAGTATTAGCCGTAGCATTATCAAATGAAATAGTTAACAACTTATCAAACAATTTAAAGTCACTACAAGTACCATGAATACGAAAAAATATGTTATAACCGGTATGCGACTCATCCATAATATCAAAAGCAATAATACGTTTTTGTAATTTAAATTCAGTATGAGTCCAATGAACGGCAATGCATATATAAGGCTCACCTTGTCTCGAAGTTCATGTATCACTAGTTAAGCAAACACGTCACTAAATGAACGAAAATATTCAATTAGCTCGCCTCTAGTTTTGTGATATTGTGTCATAGTATGACGCTTAAGAGTGTTCCAAGGCACCTTTCTATAAGTTGGTTGTAATGATAATCTATTAAACTCTTCATAATTACCTATACGACAAGAACCGTCGGCTATGCCACCACCTCGTGCAAGAACGGATATAGGTTCACAACATGGTAAAATTTAATTTATATAGTTCCATATTTATTCGATTCATTTGATTTTTTAGGTTATCATTACAACCCGCTTATAGAAAGGTATCTAGGAACACTCTTAAGCGTCATACTATGGGCTATTGCACAATATCACAAAACTAGAGGCGAGCTAATTGAATATTTTCGTTCATTTAGTGGACGTGTTTGCTTAACTAGTGATACATGGATTTCGAGACAAAGTGAGCATTATATATGCATTACTGTTCATTGGATTCATAATGATTTTAAATTGCAAAAACGTATAATTGCTTTTGATGTTATGGAAGAGTCGCATACCGGTTGTAACATATTTTTTCGTATTCAAGGTACGTGTAGAGACTTTAAATTGCTTGATAAGTTGTTTACTATTTTATTTGATAATGCTACGGCTAATACTAATTGTATTAGTCCTATCAAGAGTAATATTTCTACTTTATTATTAGATGATATGTTTTTACATGTTAGGTGTTGTGCACATATTATTAATTTGTCCGCTAAAGAAGAGATTACTTATATTGTTCGTATTTTAAGGCCTTTTAGAAAAGTTATTAAGGGTGTGTTTGGCCAAACTCCTGAAGTGTTTCTGGGTCCTAGAAACTGGAAACTGGCCAAACACATAAAATTGGGAAACTATTTCTGGATTCTGAGAAGCACTTCTAGTGTAAATTTGTGCCTCAGAAGTAGAAGTTCCAATTTGGAGCTCCTCCTCCAGAAACTGTTTCTCAGAAACTGTGAGAAACTGTTTCTCAAAAGTATTTCTGGAGAAGTTGGAGCTTGGCTAAACAGGCCCTAAGTGACTTAGAACAACTGGCACAACAAAGCATAGATAAAAACAATTGTGCAGCGAACATCAATTGAGAACGAAGAGATTTAGTCTTGATACACCAACAAGGTGGAATTCTACCTTTATCATGCTAGGTGATGCAATGAGTTCTAAACAAGTTATTACTAATTTGTATGATGGACATCATTCTACCGATCCAAATGTACAGCTTCTCGATGATATTACTTGGGAACTTGCCGAACCTATTTATGATCTTTTGAAATCTTATTATGATGCTACAAAAGTTTTTTCGCAAGTATATGAACCAAATGTTCATTTAGTGGACTTACAATGCATTAAAACAGTTATACTTATGTCTAATGTTGAAGGTTCTATTTACGATAGTTTAAAGAATGTTGATTCTTTAACGCATGTGAAAAGATTGAAGTATTTTTCTGAATTTCCTATTATATATGGCATTGCATCTATTCTTGATCCCGGTGTTAAATCCGGTGGATTCACAAACATGTTAGAATTTTATTATGCAACATTAGGACAAGAATATGATGTAGAAAATTATGTGAACAAATGTGTTTCTATTATTACTAAATTACATATTTTGTATGATACATGTAGTGGTACTAATGCACAAGCTAGTTCTTCTTCTTCCGTGTCATCTAAATCTACGATATTCATAACATTATTTTTAAAAAACAAAAAACGATTTCAAACAATACTACATCTTTTGTCAGTGATTAATTATTTAACACTTGTCCATGATACTACAGATGATAGTGATTTCCACATATTTAACTGGTGGAGTAAACATAGCCACAAATATCCGGTTTTAACCCAAATTGCAAAGGATGTTGTTGTAGTTTCATCTTCGACAGTTGCTTCGGAGTCCGAAAAGTATTGGATGAAAACAAGTTTGGCTCCCGAATCCGTGAAAATATGTGTGCAAAAAAGATTGGGATCAAGCATCAAAAAGAAAACAAGGAGGATGATGATGACGAAGGAGATGATCCATTCATGGCAATGGATGCTACATCGAATGGGGAGCATCAACCGCCGATGAGAACCTCCAAGATTCCCGTAAAAAAAAAAAAATGAACCGATCAAATAATCAAACGAAGGTAAGTGAAGAACTACATGGTCTTTGATTCCTTCGAGATACGTAGGCATCCTAATTACTATAAGTTTATCAAATAATGATAAAATTATGATAAAAGACCAAGCCCACTTTTTTATCCATCCAAGGGAGGACCCGGGCACTCCCACTGGAGCGATCAAGCCCGGTCAAAGCACTGGCGGGCTAGTGCCAATGCCCAAAAATTCGAGCCCCGGCACTAGCCAGGGTGTGTAGTGCTAGTGCTAGTGCTCAAAAATTTGGGCACTAGCCCGTGGCCACCTCTACTCTGAAGTAAACCCATGTTAATCTCAATCAACCTTATCCAAGTATCCATAGGTGATGCAAATGGAGAATACCATGATCAAGAAACAGGCACACAAGGTATCAATCAGTAACTTGTGTGATTAGAACTAAAAAATCCCACACCATCACCAACAGCTGTCTAGATCAAGCATTAGTAATCCTAATTAGTTCTCCTTAATCACATGCTAAATCAGGAGTAAGAACATCTTTTCTGTTAATCATAATTTAGCCACTTTCTGTTATCAAGTTTCCTATTAGAATAAGTTCACTATGTATATTATATGTATAGGCCGCCTTCTTTTGTCATTAAATGTTAGAGCAGCTGCTAACTTAGGCCAATAAGAAGTGTTCCTCTCTGAAGAGGAGATGATGTGTGTTAGGTAAAGTAGAATTAGTGTAAAGCAGCCCTCTATTTTCTAGCCACAGCATGCTTGAAGCCTGCTGTCTATTGTCCTTTAATTAGCCGCCTTGCCCTAGGCCAATAAGAAGCGTTCCTCTCTGAAGAGGAGATGATGTGTGTTAGGTAAAGTAGAATTAGTGTAAAGCAGCCCTATTTTCTAGCCACAGCATGCTTGAAGCCTGCTGTCTATTGTCCTTTAATTAGCCGCCTTGCCCTTTGAAAAAGGCAGTGAATTGTTGTGTAAATTGTGAGTATAAAGTCTCCCTTTAGGTTCAGTAAGCATGGATATGGAAAATGCCATGTCTGGTGTGCCTTCCTTCTAACTTGTAGAGTGATGTCTCTGTAGCTCTGTTATTTAGTTGGCTTTCATTCCTCAGTTGTTTAGGAAGGTGTCTCCGTATTCCTATTAGATTTATGCCTATCTGCTAGATCAGCTTTACTACATATCCCAAACACTACTAAAGTGCCCTATACAGTAAGCTAACAAACAAGGCCTACTCTCATTACTTTTTCGCTGATCTCTTCGTTTCTGTACCCACGTCTGGATCATTAGGTCAACTTTACCCCCAACAAAACCTTTCATTCTTCCATCTTTCAATCTAACCAATGTGTCATTTTCCGTCTCACATGACCAAACCTTAAGCAGATCTTCCGCACAATATTTTTCCGAGGGAAAAGAAGCATGATCTATTAACTAAAAAATACCAATGAGAGTCGAGAAACAAGAGAATACTTACTGCATTTCTTTTTAGCCTTCCACGAAAAAATAGCAATGTGCTTCTCTTTGAATTATTTTCCTTCAAGCAATTAGCATCACAAAATTCCACATTCGGGACATATGGAAGTATAACGTCTTTTTCAAGGAAAACCTGTCCTGGCTTATACCTAATCCAAAAGTGAAGTAATCACATCAGCTATATCTCATTTAGGAAAGAAAGGTTGGCAATAAGAACACGTGACAAGTGAAAGACCAACCAGTTTCCTGTAGAATCCATATCAGGTAGTAACCAGATAGCGTTTTTCATAGATCTACGAACTGATTTAAATGACCAAGGATGATGAACAGGAAGTATGTGGTCTCTTCCTCCAGAACGCTTCCATGCCGGCTGATCAGTCACCCACTTCAAAGCTTCCTACAGAAACCAAATAACTAAACTTAAAGCTAGGTCATGATCTACAACTTTCAAAGTTAACGCAGTCAGATAGCCAATTGGTATCACCCAGAACTACAAGTTTTATACCTAAAAGACTTCCAGGCTAACATAGTGAAACACAATGGAATCCAAAGGTAAGCGCTAAAACAACTCAAGCACAAGGTCTAAAGACAAATGAGCCATTCACTGGAGGATCGATTCAGAAGAATTTAAAAACCAAGTTAAAAGCCTTGAGATACTTCTTTTGATCATGTTTCCAATGGAGCAAAAGACTCACTATCCTTTGACTTTCGGTTATAATGGAACAAAGCAAAATGGCTTAAAAAATTGTGTGTGCTTCTTCTATTGTGAAGTAGCAGCGATTCTCGAAGCAACTTTCATTATGGGTCATCTGTACACAGTCAACGTAAGGGTAAGGGCATAAGGCTTTCGTACATCCGACCCCCCCCCCTTTTTATGGCAGGAGGCTTTAAGGAGGCGTTGGGGTAATGATATTGTTGTTGCTATTATACTTCTTTCATCAAGCTCTCAAAACCTTTTAAAAACAGACAAAGATACGAAACCCATTCACCACAACAAGGGAAGAATATACGAATAATGAGACAGTAAACAAATAGGTGGCATTGGCATACGAAGATATGTAACAAATAAGGAGAAGCAAAGCACTCACACCCTGTAAAGTGCCTTGCACTGCTGTTTCTCCATGAGGAAGAAGCTGATTGTGGTGAAGAAGGGTATGTAAAACAAATCAGCTTCTTCTTGCTTTTCAACGCGTACCACATTCTTTAACAGCCTCTCAGACGGCCGAGCTATGAGATCAGCCCACAACCAATAATCAATCGAATGCTGCAAACACCACAATAACCCAAATAAACCATTTTAAAACTTGCAACAACAACAACAATCAAGCCTCATTCAGTTATCCCAAAATAATTTGGCCTCAGCTAACATGAATCGTCATCTATAACCATCATGTGCAGGCCATAAAAGTTAAGAAACGTTATGAACAAGTTTAAATTGAATGCTGCAACAACAACAACAACAACAACAACCGTAAACAAAATTAAAAAGCGTAACGAACAAGTTTAAAAAAAAAGGCATACTTGTTCAATGAGACGGTGGACAGGGCTGCCATTAGAGGTGAGATTGGAGGTATCCTTGTAAGTATTCCGAAACAATCGGAGGAGATCGTAAGTAAACTTGGCCGGCATTTCATACACATAAACCCGAAGCGGCACCGCCACCGCCGGATAACCGCCATCGGAAATCCTGGCGTTCTCCGTCAACCATATCGAATCGTCGAGCTTCACGACGGCGGCGGCGTCATCGTCGGCGGTGGCGGTGTCGTCGGAGCGGGGAGCATGGTGGTGGTTGGTGGCGAGGAAGCGTTCGAGAGAAGCTACGAAGGAGTACTCGAAATTAGGGTTAGGGTTTTGGAGAGAGAATGAGACAGAGGAATTGGGGGAAGGGGAGGAGGATGAGAAGAAGAGGAAGACGAAGGAGAGTGTGAGGATTGAGATTAGGAAGATTAAGATCGGGGAAGCGTAAAGAGGTCTGTCTCTATGAGATGTTACAGTATGCTTTCCCGCCATTGATGAGAGTGGATGGAGACAGTGGAGTGAAGCGTGAAGGAGAAGACTGGAGTTTTAGTGCGATCAATTCAATTCATTTCCACTTCCAGATTTAACAACACACAACTGCCTATTTTTGTAATGTCTGCCGGGGTATTCTTTTTTTAATCGGATGTCATTCCAGATCTGGTACGTTCGTTTCGAGTAGGAGTAATACTAGAGTTGGATACGTGTCGTGTCGTGCTTGTGCATCGTGTAACACCGTGCCAAGGTGTGCCACGGGCCATGCCAGGTCGCCTGCTCGACCCTCGTGTCGTATTGTGCCCGTGCCGGCACGTGACACGAAATATAATACCATACTATACTATGCGATATGACTGCGGACAACACCGTATTTCGGTATTTGTATGGTATGACGTGGACTAGGGAGACATCACATGTATGTAGATTAGCGCCCTGTTAAGGCTTCGATTATTTGCCTAAGAACCATATGGCGCCGGTTCCTTTGGGCAACAATTCATATGATAGTAGCTACTAGCTACTTAGCTAGTGCCTAGCAGTTTCTTTTCCTAACAGTCACATTCATTGAGCTAGCTAACATTCGCGTAAACATGTTTGTGAATAGGCATCTTAATAGCACTTATATTAAACAAGAGTGGAATAAATGATTCACGGACATCTTGACATTGAATGAACTTCTATCCAAATTAAATTTACTTTGTAGCAGGCAGCCCAACAATGATAAGGTTCTCACTCCCCAGTTATGCTTAGCAAGTTATAAACACATGCAATGTAGTGCTACAGAGTCTTGAACTAAAATCAAACCCGATACAGCACACTAACACAACCCCCCAATTTGAGACTTTTTTAAGTATGTATGGAAATAGTTAGAGAGATATGAGATCATCTTTAGCTGCGTCTGGTTTCTTTGGCTCAATTCCACCGCCTGATGATGTGGTTCCCGACTTCTTGCCAAAGATCATTTCATCAAGGTCATCCATCATCTCATCATGTTGCCCTCCATGAGATGTGCCTCGACTTCCCGCTGGTTTCCTCACAAGTGCATCTTCTGTCCCAGCACGAGGAGACTCCTCAGGCTCAACAGCCACAGGAATCATTGCTGGCTCCGGTGCTGATGGGACAGTGGAGGGCTGTTTCATGTCTTCATATTTGGAGAGTGCTTTCTGAATCTCATCATTCACACTCAAGGCCTCAAATAGAAGAGCCTCGTTATCACCAGCCGTCTCTATAATTCTCAAAATGGTGCTCTGGGACTGGCGACACTGTTGTACCAGGGTTGTAGTCAAGTCATCCTGGTAAAGGGGACAAATAACACTGTCAACAATGCACATATCAGAAGAATACTATTCTTCTCTGTTTTTCAACCAGGACTACTGGGGAGCAGAAAATTAGAAAAAGCAGGTGCTCAAAATGTTACAACTTATAAGTCCATTTCCCTATTACCACAGTTTAAATTGCTGAAGTTTAAGACACAAGCAGAAAAAACTGAACACTAAACTGACATCCGCAATTAAGTACGTGCTAAAAAGAATGGCTAGGAAAGTAATAAGTGACCATGATATATGCAAAAGAGAGAAAATTGGCCACATCAAAGTGCAACTAAACTCCTGGAATAATCACATACGTGCTAACAAGAATGGCTAAGAAAGAAAGAAGTCACCCTGACAAATGCAAAAGAGAGAGGAGACTGGCCATACTAAAGTTCCACTAAACTCCTGGAATAATAACTTGGATCAGTTATGAAGGTCCAACTTAGAATACACATTTGACCTCAAAAATAAGATAAAAATCTTAAAATGGACATACTTCTTCTATCATTCATTGACGTGCTCACTACCACTGAGGCATTCCTAAGGTTTCTCATCTTAAAAGCTTCAACCCACCTAAAACATGGCAAGATAACGGATTGCCCAACAGATTTCTAAGGACCCCTTCTTAAAGTTGAAACAACAACACATACCCTAGTTTCTCAAAAGTTCCACCCATGGTAAGATGACGAGGCGTAAGCAAGAGCGTAAATATATGCAACCTTACCCCATATGTAAGCAAGAGCGTAAATCATATCTACAGGCAAAAACAGAGGGGGGGAGAAAAACAGCAACAACAACTGATACCTGCAGAACATCTTGTTGAGGAGAAGATGATAGAACAGTTGAAAGAAGCTCAATACAATTTCGTGCCACATCAAAAGCTTCTTTGGAGTCTTCAGCTGAGAAGCTTTCTACAGGAATGTCATGGTGGGCAAGAGTTGCCTCTGTTTCTGCTTCAGATACAGAACGTGGAGGGGTAAATATCGGTGCCAAGCTCTCATCATCTCGCCCTGGGAACCTGATGCCTCTCGATTTCAAGCTCTGTAAAAGAAAGTCAAAAACATCAAGATTTATGAGAGGGGGGGAAAAGTTATATATTTGTCATTTTAAAAAAAGAAGCCAGTGTATTCCAAAGATTTACAATCACCTCTAAACCCCTTCCAAAAGATACGGTTTCACAATTGAAATATGTCAATCAATAGTTCAAAAGAACTCTTCAACTTTAAGTGCTTGTTTCAATAATCATAAGAAGAGAGATATCAAATGACTACAAATCATTTCAAGAGTAAGCTTTGATGTTGTTGTTTACATGACCATGAAGTTCAAGGATATTTGAAATTCCCAGGGATTAGGTAGTTAGGCTCTGATTTGGTTGGAAAAAACAGAGAAGTTCCTAGTTTCCCAGACACCTAGCCCCTAAGTAAGACGAATATAAATTTCGACTTTCTTATGAACCAAACAATTATGGCCAATTCATATTCTCTTTCTTGAGAATTTTAAATTTCATGGGAGAAGTAACTTCCCCAAGGTAAGTCAAACAAGTACCTAAATGTGTTTGATGGGGTATAGTCAACTCCAAGACATTTATGCACTATTGTAGCAGGGTCCAATAATACACAATTCCAAAGCTGTGCATCAAACTTACGTGTTCGGATAGACTGTGATAAATGATACTGTAATAAGAAGTTTCACATTTCTCAAGGGGGTGAGAATTGAATCTTATAAGGTGGAAAGGAAAACTTAGAATTCAATACTCAATTGCTTCCATAGAACAACTATTGTTTTTCCCAAGCTAGTGAGTCAAGCAAACCAGGTTAGAGTACCACAGTCGTTCAGACTCCATCAGACTCCATGCCAGGGCAGGCAAGGATGAAAATCAATTCCCATATTAATGTCATAAATTGAGGTATAGATCGATGGAGATAACAATCTTAGTTTTAAAAGGCACAAGTTCACAAGACAAAAGTGCGTACACCGTTTTAGTAAACAAACTTCCCTTTTTTTTTAACACCCCCTTATTGGTTTTTAAAGAGGGCTAGCATGTGAAGAAGTAAGAAGAAAAAGATAAAGGGGTAAAGAGAAGAGTTGAATAAAAGACCTAGCAGAAAAAAAAAGTGAAATTGTGTAATCAATGGGCCTCGATCGTGCCCCAGGCCCCAGGGTGGCTGAAGTGTTTTGGCGTTGTACTCTTAAATAAAGTAAGATTAAATTGAAGATTGAGAGGACTGCACAATTTATAATGACTGGATGCTCAACTCATCATGAACCTTGGCCTGTTCATAGTTCATACTGGCATACTGCAGCAAAAATCTCACTCTGAGACCTAAGTAAGAAACATGAAGATTATGCCCAACATAACCCAAAGCTTGATATTGAAGTTTACTGATTCGAGCAAGACAGTAAACATGCCAAGTTTAATCACTAAATACAAGGGCCCATATAACATTTCGATTCTATCATTGCGGCTTTTACCAAAAGGGTAAAACATAGTTTCTAATTTAAGTGTCTAAGAACTGCAAATTCACAACATGAAAGCTGTCTCTCAAAACTTATAATTGCGTACAGCACACAGAAGATAAAACACAAACCAATAGATAGATATAAACATTGACAAAAGGAGCTGCACAACGAAACACCAAAGATGAGAGTCGGTCATACCTTCTATGTTTCTTCAAAAACAGGCAAATATCTGAGCTCATTAGACGATTCCCCCCACGATTCAATCAACATAAGAGCCTTATTCCTATTATTCACAACAGTCTGAGGGTCATCAACCAACTTAACCATCTCATCAAGAACCCTCTCAGACGCAACCTCAGAAAACGCCTTCTCGCAATTCTTAACAAGAGTTTCAAGCAGCATCAAAGCCAAATACTGAATCCTAGGACTCTTCAACATTATACGCTTCTTAATCCCCCGAACAAGCTCAACACTGTTAATCTTCTCCTGATTAACCAAATCACATATTTCGAGATTGGTCGCCCAATCCGGCTCATCAAGCGTCTCAGCAGTCGCTTCCTCGACAATCTTATCGGTTTGATTCGGTCCCTGAAAAAACTCCCTCATCTTAAAACTCATAGAGCTCACCCCAGCGCTCATCTTCTGGCCAACCTCAGTCCCACCGATCTTCAGTCGCTCGCCCAACGACATTACTTTATCCATCAGATTGTCACTCATTTTTTCGGAACAGCGTAAATAACACGAAATCCAATTACGCAGCAGTAACAGCAACAATAACAACAACTGGTTTCCCCTAAATTAAGCACGATAATACCAACAAACAATTAAAATCAAGCACAAAATTAGGGTTTGCGGGAAGCTTCAAGATGAAGTTACTACCAATTGACACAATATAATTAAATTAAACAATTGGACATAAGAATAATCGAATTAGGTAAAAGTGATGGGGAGAACAAATTGGAATTAAAACATTATTATCTGCAGTTGAAGTCAAATTAAAGTTGACTGATCAGATCATATAATCAAGCGTAAATAGAAATTACTGAGTGAAAAATACGAGGTAAAAAAAGATGAAGAATTACCGTAAGAATGAAGGGATGAAGGAAGTGGAGTTAGGTGCGGAGGAGAGAGAGATCAAATGAAGACGAGGAAGAGGAGTTGGGTAGAGTGACGAAGAAGATTCTTCTTCTCTTAAATGCTTTTTTGCAGACCGAGTAGTACTAGTACTTTGGTGATTTCTGAACGAGTCCTTTGCTTTTCTTAGATTTTCTTGTACGTTTTCCTATTTTGCCCTTACTGGACGGTACTCGTGTTTGGACTATTGACTTGAGCCAACCGGAGACTAAAGTTGTCCAATAGGACTATAGGACCAACCAGTGGCGGATCTACCTTGTAGCATATGGGGTCCGCGGACACCGGAAAAATTTTCGGAAACGCAATTTTTTAGGCTAAAATTTGTGAATTGTTCCGTTAAATAAATAGAGGGACACCGAAAAAATATATCAGGACACCGGGAAAGATTTTTTCTAGATCCGCCACTGGGACCAACACCAAAGCGTCTGATCCACTACTTTAGTCTTTGCGGGTGACTGGAGGTAGGGATGAGCATCGGTCCAGAGCCGGGCCGAGGCTTAAAAAAAAAAAATTGAACTGGGAGTTGGACCGAATGTCCTTCTGTTTGGTCCGGACTGATTGAGTCCCAAATTTTTCCAAAAAACGTGGACCGAGGATCGGACCGAGTTTTTGTTCTCCCCTAACTGGAGGATGAGGGTTTAAAAAGAGTCCAACGTACAGTGAACGGGTTTTTCACCCAATATGATCTCTGTTTTTTTACAGGCTCCTAAGGGCCACGTTTTGGAAAAATAT
The DNA here is from genome assembly GCA_963457585.1 of Spergularia bocconei. Classification (NCBI taxonomy): domain Eukaryota; kingdom Viridiplantae; phylum Streptophyta; class Magnoliopsida; order Caryophyllales; family Caryophyllaceae; genus Spergularia; species Spergularia bocconei. Next base: position 5,026,635 of record OY734949.1, read on the forward strand.
ATTTAGACTTAACAATTTATGACTGGTTTGCAATTTAGCCAAAAGCGCATTGCTAACTCAACGGGTGAAAGAGCTGAAAAGGCTTCAAAGACGAGTGCAAGAGTTTAGAGCCATAAACCCTATTGTAGTCTTGTAGGTTTCAAAAATCGGCAAAATATGCATGTACATCACCCTTGGAGTGATGACTACTACTAACTTGGGCCACTAGGAGAGTAGGTTTGTCCGAAACCGAAGCATAGAATCTACTGATTACGCCCAAAATTATTAGTGGAAAAAAAATGGTTAATATCTTTGCATGAGCTCTTAAACGTCATGTTATGTGTTCTTTTTGCTAAATGTTGCAACTAAAAGTCCTATGATCAACTCATCTAAAAGCGCACACCAGACTCGAGCGACGATAGTCGAGGGGTTTAAAAAATTACTAAATAGACTGACCGCTCAAATCCATTAGGGTCACTCCAAGGTACCTATGACGAAGTTTTGCTTAATTTTTGCTGCCTTGCCAAATTTAAAGCATTTGATCCGCGAGTTTTAGCCAATATGATCTCAAATCAAAATAGCTCATTTTTTGTTAGAGCATTTAGATAAACTAAAAGAAGTGGTCAAAATTTCAAACCTAGAACTTGATGCCGCAACAAAAACAGCTTCAGCTTTTGCAAAAGCTCCTAAAAATCATATTGACAACATATTAGAGGTAGGGAAATAACGGGAGGTATGCAAACTCGACAAAAGGCGCATGCTGGTTTCATCAGATCGTATTTGCAAAAGGGACTTAAGAATACCCAAACATGGAAACGACGCACATATCAACAAGGTACTCCAACACTGTCCGTCTGTGGTAAAGTTATGAAAATAATTTATTGTTACAACCTATAGTTAAGTGGTCATTTTTCCTTTCGTCAACCACGACAAAGTTTATTGCCAAAGCTACAAACTTTTAGTATTTGAGTACATGATCACGTATCAGGTTCTCCACCCGATGACACAACATCAATATTCGTGTTTATGACTACCCAACGATAGTAGTTGGGCTTTCCAAACTTGATGTACGACGAGTAATCCGGTCAGTCCAATAATGGGCTTTTCTACAGAGGAATAAAACTCACTATAGGGAGTAGGAAGTAGTAATATACTGCGTTCATCTTCCTTACTCCGGTGCAGCTCTTCCTTCCCCCAAAATTATACAAATAAATAAATCCGGCGAATTGGAGTAAAAAAGTGTGCGTGGGGAACACGCTCAGGCGAGTTTCCCCGGAAACAACGACGACAATAATTTTATTTTACTATATTCTTGATAATGACGATAACTTCATACTCCCTTTAAATCCCTTCTTTTTTTCTTCCCTATTAATTCCCAGGTATTTCCTTCTTTCTCCATTTGTTTTCTTATTTAATTTATTCCTAAATTAATTCCTCCACTTGTTAAAGCATGATTTTTATTTTCTTAATGGGACTAGTATTTTTTCCTTTTATCAATTTGAGCTGTGCTGAATTAGTATTAATATTAATTGAATTTGATTTATTTAGAGTGTATTGTTTGATCATGAATATAATATAATCCAACATTGGTTTAATTAGTTATCAAATTACTGAGTGTGGGTCCAATTGCGAAGCTTGTAGAATCAGAGAGATTAGTTTTGATCAGAATTCATGGACTTGACATGGCTAAGTGCGCTCCTACTTGGAGCTGGTTGCCTTGCTTTCGGCTGCTTTATTGGTGATCGCCGTAAACCTCGTGTCGTTGCTTCTGCCACGTCGACTAAACAAAGCGTAACCAACAAGAAGCCACCCCTTGAGATTGAAAAGCTTGCTGAAATCATTAAGGATTTTAAAATGGTTTTGGTTGTTAGGAATGACCTTAAGATGGGTAAAGGCAAGATTGCTGCTCAATGCAGGTATCTAACTAGCTTTACTCGTCGTTTGTAAGTTGTATTTAATCGATTATTCGCCCAATTTGGATCGTATAATATATCGTTTCGTTTTCTTCAATGCAGTCATGCTACTTTGGGCCTCTATAAGAAGCTCCACAATAGAGCACCCAAAGCACTCAATAGGTCTGCAATTTGAACTTTATCGAGTTTTTACCTTTTCCGATTCTTGTTTTCAATTTTTAATGACATTATTGTTGATTGATTCTTTATGTCGTTATGCGTATGCAGGTGGGAGATGTGTGGTCAGGTTAAAGTGGTTGTCAAAACTGAAAGCGAGGAGGAGATGCTGGCTTTACAGGTCCGACCTCTACACGAATCTCCTCTATACGAAATTAAGAACCTATTGTAATAGTCTGTTTGTGGCTTCGTATGATTTGTCAGTAGAATAGTATTGGTTGATTCTCATGCCTTGAGGAAAGACGATTTCCCATGGCTCTGAGGAGCTGCCTCATGAGGGTGTCCGCGTTGTTATGGATTTATGGGTGTTGTAGCTTTATAGGTACTTTGTCTGTTAGAATTTGTGAGGTCTGTGTCCATAAAGAGTATGTTACCGTTTGTGTTTTTTCATAGTAACAAGTTTGATTCTAAGATATGAGGAAAGAAAGGCTAGTTCTGCTTTATCCCTGCCTCCTCGTGAATGAAGAACGAAATAGTGAGGATGTCGCTGATAGCTTTCGATACGGGGCTGACAGACCAAGGCTTATGTGTGGAAAAGAGTGAAATTCTCAACCATCCAGCCTTCTGCATTTACCTTTTTTTTTTTTTTTTTTTTTTTTTTTTCCTATTTTAGGCTAACTGTTATGTGTTAGCCAATTTCACTGATCTTCTCTCACCTCCATGTTCCCTGGATTTTTGCTTGTTACCGTGAACAAGGGAATTGGGCCGTTTTTCATTTGTTGTTTCCTCCCGGTTGAGTTTGTCAGTTCCTCTGGTCTCTAACCTCCCTCTTCTCCAATGTTCAACTGTTATCCCACCTGTAACTGTTCGTGGGATGGTTTCTTTAGCTTGTAGATTTTGACATCTCTGCTGGTATTGCTAAGCCATATCTGTGATTTATAGTTCTTCTTGAGGTAGACTACCTGATAATTTTTTTTTTTTTTTTTTTTTCTAATCTATGTTCACTACCTCCTCTATCACTTATTCACTGGCAATTAAGTGTTATACCTTGATTCTTACTGAGGCTATGATGCTTCATAATTGGATTTATAAATGATCTTGGTTGTTTTCTTATCACTTGAATTTTATTCTGGGTACAGGGAAGGGCCAAGTCTACGCATTTGCCCACACATATAACAGTAGACGCAGGAAGAACGCAAATAGCACCAAGTAAGTTGCTCATCTTGTTCATAATGTTATAGACTATAAGCATTTCTGTCATAAGAAAGATAACCTTGTCACTGTATATATATGTCTCTCATGGAAAATCTAGAATTGAAGAGAATTGTTTTGAATATATGACACTAGGACAATGGTGTGTACTGTTACGATGTATCACCTTGCTCATAGCCTCATAAAATTTTGGAGTGTGTTATTTCGTAGAAGCACCTCAAAGCTCAGCTGAACTTTGGCTTGAAAATGTCTTGTTTCTGGATGTCTCTTTATTTTGTGTGGACTAGGAAGAAGAACGATTAACAGGGGGAAGATTTCTCTCTAATGTTTGACTTGTATTGTTGTTTTGCTGGTTGCGGTCACTTTTTTTTTTTTTTTTTTTTTTTTTTTTTTTTTTTTGATTTTGGTATTCAGCATAACTAGATAGTACAAAGCTGTCAAATAGCTTTAGGTTTACATATGGTCATATGGATGCATGATTTCAGTTGGTTTTTTGAACATTCTGGCTTGCTTCACATGCTGCACCGTAAATCTGCCTTTTACAGTTCCTATGTGTTCTTAGATGAAATATAACACCACCTTTACTTCTATTTCTGCAGATTCCCGGACAGTCATGGCCATAATTGGTAAGTATGAGTCTCCGATCATATATGTTCTTGGAGTTGAATACCTGTATAATTTTATTATAATCTCCATGCTGGGTTTATCTGATGATATTATTCTTTCAGGACCTGCTGACATGGTTGATGATGTGACGGGAGGACTGAAGCTATTGTAATGACCGCAGTATTCAGTGTCGGTGCCTCTGAGTTTGAGTAATTCCTTTTCTTTTCTGACGGGCAAAGCATGTCATCACAAGGCTGAGGATGTCGACAGCATGTTTAATTGGCCGCTGGAGCAGCATTTTAAGTGTGATCAATTAAAGACAAAATAGATTCTATGTTCTAATTTCCTTGTAGCTTGGTACTTTGCCGGGTACATGTTTTACAATATTTAGCTCTTTTCTTTCAGTTTTGTATCTGGCAGACTCCACTCTTTTGGTGGTTATGATTTCAGGTAAAGAGAAACTCGTTACAGTTATCATACGATCAAATGTTGTTTACTTGGTTTATGTTATGGCCGCAAATGGATTAATACTCTGTTTTTCCATTGCTCCATTGGATACTCTGATATCGTCGGTGTCTAAGTTTGGCTGCAGTTACGCTTGCATTCGAGCGACACTTCCAGTAATTGATATGACGGATTAATATAAACTTGTTGTTGTACCTGATATGAATTAAATACCATTAGTTGTGGAACTTGTGATTCATATCAGAGTTGTCAATGAAGAGTTGGTGGCTGCTCCGAAATTGTATTGTATTGTGAAAAGTCATGAACACGTTTTCTCAAATGGGAACTATCCAATCACATCACATATACAGAAATCTGAGTATTATTAATATATACATGTGCATCTGTCAGACATTTGCACCACTCATATCTCTGCAATCACTGATCCAACTTCCTCGGAGCTTCACAAATCATGGCCGTTGGATATGGAACAGTTGTGATTTTTCTGATGATGATAATGATGGCGCAGCAGAGTGTGCAGCTGAAATCCAGCCATCCAATGCGCGAGATTGTGGATAAGATAAATCGCGGTGGTGGTCCGTACATCGGTCTTGTTCTGGCTTTTCCTGCTGAAGAAACTCCTCTGCTAGCTTCTGGTCTTTTTGTACCCAACTCCAACTTCCCAGTCGTCCAACTTTCAGGTACACTGTCTTTTCATGTTCGTACTCCAGGTCAACGCCTTGGTTTTCATCCTATAAGTCCATGCTTAGACATACACTAATCTTTATTTGAATATGCTTTTTTTAATTCGCTTCACCTGTTTAATCCAGATTATAAACTGGTTTTGCATTGCACTTTGCACTCGTAGTTCACAGGCATCTGCAAAGGGTGTCTTTCTTACCACATATACTATCCGAGTTTTAATTCTAAACCGACTGCCTCAAAGGAGGGGAGAGTTGGTTAACGCTGTTGCTATTTGCAAAATCTTGTTCGGTTGAGTTACAGTGTGTTGTGTGAGCAGGTAGGAACTTCAACATTGGGAAAATCAGAAATGTGGATGTAATATATGTCATGACTGGGGAGCAAACAGTAAGTCCCTGATCTTAATGACGACTTATTTCCGTTTTGCTAACAAAATAAGTTTTTTTTTTTTTTTTTTTTTTTTTTTTTTTTTGTTGTTGTTGTTGTTGATTGAAATAAGCTAACAAAACATGTTTCCTCGCCGTTAATGATGAATTGATGATATATCTCGGTATGCTCAGGTGAATGCAGCTCTTACAGTACAGGCGCTTCTTCAAACTTTTGAGATCAAGGGAATCGTTCATTACGGAATTGCAGGGGGCACTAATTCTTCCATGAATGTTGGTGATGTTGGCGTCCCTGAGTTTTTTGCATTTACCAGCTCCTGGAAATGGCTGGTAAGAGAATATACTTTAATTTGTTCTGGAAGAAATCTCTACTTTGGCTTCCTGCAGTAAATCTTCTAGGATTGTTTACTTGTGATATTTACTTTCATTGTTCGTGGTCTCAAGGAATTCGGATCAACAGAGAAGGCTCCAAAAGAGATGAGATTTGGAGCTTATAATCTTCCTCAAGAAGGAGAGAATTCACTAAACAAGATACAGTTCACTCCAGTGCAGCTCTACTCTAATCAACGCGCAATGCAAGAGCTATTCTGGTATCCAGTTGACTCACATTGGTATAGTATTGCTAAGAAGCTACAGGTGCAGTGCATCCTCTAAGCCCAACTTAAATTTTATTTTTCAAGGTATGATCCCAGTGGGTTCTAACAGAATTTGGGACAATTGGCAGGGTATGCGTTTGCAACGGTGTGTGAATGAGAGTCTTTGCGCGCCCAAAGTACCAAAAGTGACATTCGGATTGAGGGGTTCAACAGCCAATGTGTTCATGGCTAATGAGGCCTTTGCAAAGTTCCTTTATAACGAATTCAGTATATCAACAGCAGATGAAGAGAGTGCTGCTGTTGTGTTGGTTAGTGAATTCCCATTACAGCGCAGAATTTCTTATCCAAGTCGTCTGACATCTTCTTTTTTTTTTTTTTTTTTTTCTGCTGATGCTTAATATTTTCTGTTGTGCAGACATCACTTTCGAATTCAGTACCATGCATAGTGTTCCGCGGTATCTCAGATGTTGCAGGTGGAGATAAACTTTCACTGGCTGGCCTTAGCTCTCTAGCTGCAATCAATTCTTTTAAGGTTGCCGTCAAATTTATAGAGCTCGTTACCAAAAAGCATACCACTGTTTGATCAATGTTGTTGAAATTGATCAACTCCTGAATTGCAATACATGTAAAACAATGAATAAGTACCTCACTTTCCGAGTTTCCGGTGATATCCATTCAATAATACTTTTCCGGGTACCTATTTGATAATATTTAGCTCTTGTACTTTAGAATTGTATCTGGTAGACTCTACTGTTCTGGTGGTTATGATTTCAGGTAGAGCGAAACTTGTTACAGTCATCATACGATCAAATGTTGTACCTTACGACAGATTAATATAAAACTTACTGTACCTGATTTAAATTAAACACCATTAGTTGGGAAACTTGTGAATCATCTCACAGACTGCTGCTCCTTAATTGTATTGGTGGGTCTGGGAGCTATCACAATCACAATCACATAAACAAAAATCTGAGTATTATTGATTGATATATACATGTGCATCTGTAAAACATTTGCACCACTCATCTCTCTGCAATTCCTGATCCAACTTCCTCTGGACCCTCCACAAATCATGGCCGTCGGATGTGGAGCAGTGGTGGTGTTTCTGATGATGATAATGATGGTGCAGCAGAGTGTGCAGCTGAAATCCAGCCATCCGATGCACGAGATTGTGGATAGGATTAACCGTGGTGGTGGTCCGTACATTGGACTTGTTCTGGCTTTTCCTTATGAAGAAATTCCTCTACAAGCTTCTGGTCTTTTTGTACCCAACTCCAAGTTCCCAGTTGTCCAACTTTCAGGTACTCTAGTTTTATGTTCCTAGTTAGTCTAGGTCAACGCTCCGATTTTAGTTCTAAAAGTCCTTGTTTGGACACACTAATCTTCATTTGAGTGCTTATAAACTTCGTAGTTGAGTATATAAGAATATACATTTTGATCATTTCTACTGTTAAAGGTTGTAAATCAGATTAAGAAATTGGTTACGCGTTGGACTAGTAGATCACAGGGGTTTTGTCTCTGGATGTTAGCTTACTAGCTTAGCCACTTTAGAGTAAAACCAAAGAAAAGCATTTGCTGTGAATGCTACCACTGTAGACACTCTTACACGTACCTGTGTCCGACATTTCCAGGCGTGTCTGAGTAGCATAGACCACAATAAAGTGAAATGAATTCTGAACCCAGTGCCTAAAATTTAAGGAGGGGAGTGTTGGTTAATGCTGTTGCTATTTGCGAAATGTTGTTTGGTTGGGTTACTGTGTGTTGAGTGAGCAGGTAGGAAGTTCAACATTGGGAAAATCAGAAATGTGGATGTAATTTATGTCATGACTGGGGAGCAAATAGTAAGTCCCTGATCTGAATTACGACGTTTCTATTTTACTATCAAAATGTGTTCCGTTGCCACAAATGCTGATACATCTGCTCGTGCTCAGGCAAATGCAGCTCTTACAGTACAGGCGCTTCTTCAAGCTTTTGAGATCAAGGGAATAGTTCATTACGGAATTGCAGGGTCCAGTAATTCTTCAATGAATGTTGGTGATGTTGGTGTCCCTGAGTTTTTCGCATTTACCAGCTCCTGGAAATGGCTGGTAAGAGAATTCCTTACTTTGGCTTTCCTCTTAGTATATCTTCTATGATTAGTTGTTTGCTACTGATATTTAATTTCATTGTTCGTGGTCTCAAGAAACTCGGATCAACAGAGAAGGCTCCAAAAGAAATGAGATTTGGAGCTTATAATCTTCCTGAAGAAGGAGAAAATTCACTAAACAAGATACTGTTCACTCCAGTGCAGCTTTACTCTGATCACCGCGCAATGCAAGAGCTATTCTGGTATCCAGTCGACTCTCATTGGTATAATATTGCTAAGAAGCTACAGGTACAGTATTTTTTCTAAGCCCAAATTATCTGCTATTTGTCTAAGACATGATCCCAACAGAATTTGGGACAATTGGCAGGGAATGCATTTACAGCGGTGTGTGAATCAGAGTGTTTGCGCGCTCACAGTACCAAAAGTGACATTCGGATTGAGGGGTTCAACAGCCAATATCTTTGTGGCTAATGAGGCCTATGCAAATTTCCTTTTCAATGAATTTAACATATCAATAGTTGATGAAGAGAGTGCTGCTATTGTGTTGGTTAGTGATCAATCTACAAATAAATTCCCTTTTCAGCACATAATTTGTTATCCAAGTCATCTGTCATCTTTTCTCTTTTCTACTGATGATCAATAACATTTTCTGTTGTGCAGACATCACTTTCGAATGCAGTACCCTGCATAGTGTTCCGCGGTGTCTCAGATGTTGAAAGTGGAGATAAACTTTCACCGGCTGGCCTTAGTCCTCTAGCTGCAATCAATTCATTTAAGGTTGCTGTCAAATTTATAGAGCTCGTTGCCAAAATTCATACCACTGTTTGATCAATGTTGTTGAAGTTGATGAATTCCTGAATTGTTATACATGCAAAACAAATAAACAATAAATAGGAAATTTTCAGTGTTATTCATTCAATAAAAAGGAATCATCAGTTATCCCCAGAGTTCACCTCCTAATCCAGCAAAGATCGATACACAAACAAGAGTTCGAACACATTTCACAGTTGACGACCATTCTGAACATCAGTTTCCTGCAATACGCTTTCATTTTCATAATTGCTGCGCGTTAACTGACTGCTTAATTGCTTAAGACGCATTTTACTCCTAGGGTCCAATGTATCGGTGTTGTGAATCCTAAAGTAATCGAAATTGATCAAGACTAGAACGATTGACTCGATTGTCACCCCGGGTACTCTACATACTTTCATAACGTCTGTAGCCAAAAAATATTGTAAGAACATTCAAGAAACAAATTATTAGTGTGAACATTCACGATCAGAGTTGTTGTGAGATGAGGTTAGCATGTACGAACGCCACATGCAGAGGTAAAGATAACCCAAATCTACGGAATGTCAGTACGGATATCCATGTGAGATCGAATATGCAGACGATTGAAGCAAATTAAACGTACAGATCAACTGTACTTTTGTTTGTGCTAATGGTACATTCACAAACACGTTTCGCTAACGGTATTCTCGGTACGTGATAGTGAGTGAGTTGTTATCAATAAGCTATCTCATTTATCAATTGTTTTTGTGATAGTTGCAGCCTCTTATAACATGCAATAGAACTAGCAGAAGCCTGCTGCTGCTGATGTTGCTCCGTAAAATATGCAGGAACTTAATAAATAAAATAAATTAAAGTCTGACAAGTAGACCTAATAAGGAGTAGTAGTACTGCTTTCCCATCTACCAAATTCAAACTTGTACATCACTAATCATCATATTAATCATTCTGATCCATGTTTTCGGGTGCTTAACATGAAAGCTTAAATTTAAACTATATTCCAGTTGATTTTCTAAACAATTTTTATCAATTTAAATAAACAACAGTTGCTAATCTAACATCACAATTCACATGGCCGCTAATAATTTCATATTTTCATGCATACAAAATTCGTAGGTCTATATAAACACAACGAGAATGAAGCTTGTTACAAATTAATAAAAACTCGTATATTATTATTATCGATCATCAAATTACGTACGTACGTAAACCAGAGAACAATGCATATCTTGTTGTTTATATTCTTGTTTACTTTTACATCTTTTACCAGCTTCATCTACTCCTCACCTGTTGGAAACCCTGAGCTAGGACTTCAACAAGTACATCAACTGTATGTTTTCTTTTACTTCTGTTACAAGTTTCTACTTCAAATATTCCATAGCAATCTTCTAAATTCTAATGGTTTAATAATTCTATTGTGCTGTTTACACTTTTGCAGGCCGATAAATGCGTCCAGGAGGCATTTGCAGAAGACCTCCAACTGTAAGACCGGAAATCCCATCGACGATTGCTGGCGTTGTGACAAAAACTGGCAAAAAAACCGCAAGCGCTTAGCTGACTGTGCTCTAGGCTTTGGTAAAAATGCCATAGGTGGTAAAAATGGGCGGTTTTACATTGTCACAGACCCTAGTGATGATGCTGTGAATCCGAAACCAGGGACATTGCGGTATGGAGTCATCCAGGACAAGCCCCTGTGGATCACTTTCGCGAAGGACATGGTGATCAAGCTCAAGCAGGAGCTGATGATGAATTCTTTCAAGACCATCGATGGAAGAGGAGCGAATGTGCACATTGCAGGAGGGCCATGCCTCACAATGCAGTATGTATCCAACATTATTGTGCACGGTATCCATGTACATGATTGCAAGCGAGGAGGAAACGCGTATGTTAGGGATACACCGAGTCACTATGGTTGGAGGACAATATCTGATGGAGATGGGATTTCCATCTTCACGTCGAGTCACATATGGGTAGATCATTGCACATTGTCTAGGTGCACCGATGGCTTACTCGATGCCATACACGGTTCCACTGCTATAACTGTATCGAACAGCCATTTCAGCCATCATGATAAGGTAATGCTGTTAGGCCACAATGACAACTACAGTCAGGACAGGAACATGCAGGTCACAGTGGCATTCAACCATTTTGCTGAAGGACTTGTCCAAAGGATGCCTAGGTGTAGATTTGGACATTTTCATGTGGTGAATAACCGGTACACTCAGTGGCAAATGTCCGCGATTGGAGGTAGCTCAGGACCAACCATCCTCAGCCAGGGGAACCGATTCCTAGCTTCTAACAACAGGTTTGCGAAAGAGGTAACCAAAAGGGAGGTATCACCGGAAAATGAATGGAAGAATTGGAATTGGAGATCGGAAGGAGACTTGATGGTGAACGGCGCGTTTTTTGTTGGATCAGGGAGTCAATCATCGTCGGCTTACAGTAAGGCATGGAGCCTAAGTGCTCGGCCAGCATCAATGGTGGCTAAAATGACAAGAAATGCAGGTGTACTTACCTGCCGCATAAATAGGCTATGCTGAATAATGCTCATGGGATTGTATAGATTAATATACATTATTATACATGCGACTGACTGACTAAAGTCATACCTGCACCTTAATTACCTTCTTCCTTGAAATATTACACAAGGGAAAGATCATGTCTGCTGTCTTTTCGTAATATTTACGCTCAATCTTTTGTTGAAATTGGTTCTGATTATTTGCATTGTGTCTTATACTCTTATTTACAATGTAACACTTTTTATGGCGTCATATATCACGAACTGCTCCTATAGTCCTATGTACCAAAAAAGACATCAAAATTAAAACAACCCGAAATCAGATTTCAGAATACTCTGCCGTGATTTCCTCCAATGTTTAAACTTCAAATGTTCAAATGTTTCCTAAGTATAACAACATTAATAAAGTAAACATAATAATATGATTTTGATTTATTTCCAAATACAACTAAGGTTTGAGATCATATATATGTTATGTGGAGCAAATTGTGCAGTCCAATTTCCTAATTTGAGGCTCTATAATCCCGCATTTTTAATCAAGTTGTTAACCCAATTAACTCCTTTATATTGGATAGTCTTTCTCACTAATTCTGGTGAAAACAAAGGCAATGGCAATGCAACACTCGTTTCCTTGTTTCTTGACTATTCTATCTCTTGGCATCTCTATTCTCTCATCATCAGCATCACCTGTTCAAGATCCCGACCTAATAGTTGGTGAAGTACTCAAGTATGTGATGCATTTTGGTACATAATTAGAAATCAATCAATCATGGTCTGTACTTGGCCTAAACGTCATTAACACGCTTCCTTTATTTGTACTTGGTTTTTCAGGGCTATTGTTACGACTCAGTCTAGACCGTCTAGTGCATCCTGCTCACCAGGCAACCCCATAGACGACTGTTGGAGGTGTGACAAGGACTGGAACAAGAACCGGCAGAAGCTGGCTGATTGTGGCATCGGCTTTGGTAAGGATGCGAGAGGAGGTAAAGGTGGTGATATCTATGTGGTCACAAGTTCTAGAGATGATCCCTCCGACCCTGAACCAGGCACATTGAGGTATGGGGTCATCCAGGATGAGCCGTTGTGGATAATCTTCGAGCAGGATATGGTGATCAAGCTCAAAGAAGAGTTGAAAATCAAAGCATTCAAAACAATTGACGGGCGAGGTGCAAAAGTTCATATTGCAGGAGGGGAAGGGATTGGCATAAAGCATGTGTCTAACATCATTATACATGGAATTGAGATACATGATTGTGAAGGTGATGGTGTTTCAATACAAAGGTCTACCCATATATGGATTGATCATTGCACACTTTCCAATTGCGCTGATGGATTGATCGATGCTACACACGCCTCCACAGCCATAACCATCTCTAACAACTACATGTCTCACCATGACAAGGTGATGCTGTTAGGGCACAGTGATAGCAACACCGAGGATACAAAGATGCAGGTTACGGTGGCCTTCAACCATTTCGGGGAAAAGCTTATCCAAAGGATGCCGAGGTAAGAGATACATCAATTGGAATAATAGGCCAGAGTGTTAGTTCTATCAAAATTCTGAACTCTGAATGACATGGTTCTAAATGTTGCAGGTGCAGATACGGATATTTTCACGTAGTGAGTAACGACTACAGCCAGTGGGAAATGTACGCGATAGGAGGGAGTTCAGCACCAACTATCCTAAGTCAGGGAAACAGATTCGTGGCTCCTAAGGACAAGTCGAGTAAAGAGGTAACAAAACATTTTGGTGCATCAGCAAAGGAATGGAGGAAGTGGAATTGGACATCAGTAGGAGATTTATTGCTGAATGGAGCTCATTTCACAACATCAGGGACTCACAGCAGAACATCAAGATCATCCTACGCTTACGCAACAAGCATAAAGAGTTTATCTTCCTTAGTATCTTCATCTACAAGGGAAGCAGGGGTGCTGGACTGTCATAGAGGCAAACCCTGCTAGTTTTTATCCTAATTCCTAGGACTTTGTAGACTCAATACTTGTTATGTAGATTATTTATTTTTGAGTAGTAAGAAGAACAAACTTGCTCAAACATTGATTGATTGGGCATATATAACACAAACTTAAGTAACATTGATACTGACGATCAAGGTTGACCCAGTGGTTAGAAATCAACCTCCTTGGGGTTATCCTAAGTTCGAATTCTCATATCCCCCACCCCCCTAGCTCAAAGATTGATTGATTGGGCATGCATATAACAAAAACACAAGTAACCCTCATGAGTAATGACAACTATTCAAGATTGGCCTAGTGTTTAGAAATCGAACCAACTTAAGTGTTATCGCAGGTTCAAATTCTCATATCCCCACCCCCGCAACACTAGCTTCTCCTACGTACCAAAAGATATAAGTCACAAGAGTTTGCATAGAAGAATTGGTATCTGTACATTATACAACCACCAACCATAAACCAACCAAAGTAAAAAATATAATAATCCATGACAAATAAAATCCAAGTCTCTGTAACAAAAAGAATCTAACTTTAAACAAGAAAGATGAAGAAAAGAGTGTACCAGAATTACCAAAAGGGGGGCAAAAATGAAAAGAAAACAAATGTATCTTGACGATCAAGTCCAAGAATTATCAAAAGCGGCCGAAGTAATAGCCTGAGAAAACTCCTGAAAGCTAATGCACCCGTCCCCATCAGTATCAGCCTCCTTAATCATACCGGTAAGTTCATCCGCGGTCAAAGCGTGGCCGAGTTTAGCCATCGAGTGGGCGAGCTCAGCAGCCGTAATAAACCCGTTGCGGTCCCTATCAAACATGTTAAACAGGTGCTTAAGCTGGTCCTCAGAGTAAGGGCATTTAGCCGGAATAAGGTCAGGGGCAACGAGCGCGATAAATTCAGAGAATTCGATCATTCCATTGTTGTTCTTGTCCGCGGCTTGTATGAGCGCCTCGATTTGCTCCTCGCTCGGCTTCAGCCCTAATGACCGTAACAGAGACCCGAGTTCCAGCTGCGTCAGCTTCCCGTCGTTGTTACGGTCGAATGTCCGGAATATTTCTCGGAGTTCCGATATTTGCTCGTCGTCCAGCTTCACTCCATCCTTTCCACTGCTCATTTCTCTTTTCCCTCCGTATTATGAATTTGATTGGAATTATTCCGGATTCAGATTTTCGTGAATGTTGATTTTTGTTAAATGTTAATGGTGATGATGACGATTTGTTGTCCCATGAAAAGCGTTGATCTGAATAAGTTTCGGATCAAAGAGGTGAGAGAGGAGGGAGATGATAAATGTGGGAAATTTCGGATCTTGTAGAAGAAGTTTTGTTTTTTTTTTTGGGAGGAGGGGATGTTTGTTGGTCAAAATTGAAAGATGGATCGGAAAATGGGTGGGAAGTCAACGACAATGGCTGTTTGTTTGTTTGTGTTTCCCTCTCTTCAAATTCATGATTGATTCATGACTTTATTAATTATTATCATCTTCCAAATAAACATTATAACATTTCATATCATAATAATATCATATCATATGATATGATGATATCAGACACAAAGAAGATTATAATTATTGGATTGGGTGTTGATTTGTTTTGTTGCCGCCGAATTAATATTCTGAGTAGATTAATTTTTTTAATTTTTATATTTTTAATTTTTGATTTTTATATCATATGAAGCACTCCATTTTTGAGAATGAAGGTCATGATTTCATGACCTCATGGTCATGTGTGGAGGGCTGAAGGATGTCAACGGTAGGACTTATGATGGGCCGAGCTGAGGTTGTGCCAAGACTTGGACTTTCTCTTCCTCATCCCCAATGATCCATCAATAGCGTTTCGACCTTGACTGAAAACACACTCATTAACGTGTTTATTATTGGGTACGTATAAATTCATTGACTGAATCAATTGATATACGATCTTTTGTGCATGACAAGTTATAAACCGGTGGATTAGTTGATTCAGATTGTGACGATATTAGCCTAGAGTAGAAGCTAGTAATAAAGTAGAGAAAGAACTTATGAGAAAGGATCAGTGTTGGTCTGTGGGGTTACTGGGTTAGTACACAGCCTAGACTTCAATGTTGGTCTGTGGGGTTAGTACACAGCCTAGACTCCAATGTTGGTCTGTGGGGTTAGTACACAGCCTAAACTGTAACGTTATTAAAACGGAATAAAAAAATTACGAACACTAGACTAGAAGGTACAAATAAAGTAGAGAAAGAACTTATGCGAATATTGTGCTACTAAACTCATCATCATGAAAAGCTAGTTTTAAAAAGATCTCTTCCAAGAGGATGATGCTTTGCTTATTGCACATAGAACGGTTTACAAGGTGTGTACAGTGCACTGTGCACTGCTGTTACTACCTAAACCTGTTTAACTATAAAAAGAGAGTGTATAAGAATTTGGTAAAATAATTTGCACAATATATATGTCGTAATCAACCAAATTGGATAAAAAATATATGAAAATACATGCAGGAAGATTTAGGGTAGATATCTAAAAATGGGAAAATAATTGAATGAAGTGTAATAAGGAAGATATACATCATTTCAACATGCATATCTTTCATTAGTTTCATACTATATGAAGATACACTTACCTTAACAGTATGAGCAGACAACTCATAATCCAACCCATAATTCAGTGGCACTAGAAATGAACTATGTATTAATACATAGCTAGCTACATCAACATTGCAACATTATTATTCATTAAACAGTTCAATCAGCATGGAGTATAGCAGATTTGAGCCAAGTGATTCAGCTAGGTTTACTGAGCGACTACCCCCTCCCAAAACCTCAGCAGAGAACCCTCGTCGTCACCTTTACGCTGCACTAGTCGTGCTCGTACTAGTCATCCTATTAGTCACAACAATCGTGCTTGTGATACACGTACCACTCGAACACAAACAACACCACAATGATCCGTTGTTGTCCTCGCCTTCACCATCACTACCCGTGCCAGTATCATCCTCTATGTTAACGACAATGTGTGGGAATACTCAGTTTCCAGACACTTGTGTTAACACGTTGAGACAACATTTCATAAACCCTAGTACTAGTACTGGTACAAATAGCACTGAGAGTAGCATACCGGTCATGATGATTTCTCGAGTCGTGGAAGCGTCCCAAAATGTTACGGTGGATGGACTGAAAAACACCTATGAATATCTAGCACAGGAGATGCAGGGGATTGACAAGGTAAAGGAGTCACTGCAATGGGCGGCGCATGATGATTGCCTTAACCTGATTGAGGATTCTCTCCAACTTCTCGGTAGCGCTCGGCCTCAACTCCTTTCCTTCCTTCTAGACACATCCGCCTCTACTCATCAGGTACATACGTACGCATTTATTTGAATCCATACTACTCGCTCCCTTTGGTTTTTTTTAGGTTCATTACGTTTCGTTTGAATTCCTCACATATTCAAACAAAACATAAAAAAACCTGATGATGAAACGGGAAGTAGGTTAATTAATTACATTATTGTAAGCAAACAAACAATTGTTTAACTTGTTGATTTCATTTTTTTGCCCTAGACAAGCTACACTCCACTTGACATAATGACATTGATGACCACAACATGTTCAAACCATGCTACTTGTATGGAAGGCTTTGAGGAAGCATATGGACCTAATCCTTCCCAAACAGCCCACACATTACAAGACCTGTCCGAGATCGTCAGCAACCACATCGTCCTATCCAGTTTCTTGCTCAACAACGACACCTACGCTGGCTCGTCCTCCCGAAGGCTCTCCGAGTCCACTCATATGCCTCCTTACCCAAAATGGTTGTCCAAGGATAGAAGAGAGATCCTGGAAGTGGCGATGACCGACGTACCAGTCAATATTACAGTGTCCTTGGACGGTGTTGGGTCTAATCTCACTGTCAAGACGATTCGACAAGCTATTGATTTGGCTCCCAAGGACAGCCCTACGCCTTTCATCATCTATGTGAAGGCAGGGAGGTATATTTATCTTTCTTAACTAGTTCTAGTTTTTTATAACACACACATTTGTATTTGGTCACTCATCCATTCTTCTATTTCATCATGAAGGTATCAGGAGCACAACTTAATTGTTGATAAAAAGAAGCAGAATGTGTGGCTTATAGGTGACGGTAAAGGCAAGACCGTCATTACTGGCCATAAGAACTTTCATATCGACAACGTCACAACTTTTAAGACCGCCTCATTTGGTAAACTCAACCATATCAGTATACTTGTATGTTAACTTACATGACACGAGTGAGTTTTATGCAATGATTCTGATGTCTGCTTGTTGTTCATGCAGGAGCACTAGGACCTGGGTTTGTTGCACGAGGGATCACGTTTGAGAACACAGCAGGGCCAGTAGGACAACAAGCAGTGGCGCTTCTAGTCAAGTCGGACCACTCTGTCTTCTATGAGTGCGAAATGCTGGGGTATCAGGACACCTTATACACTCATTCAAACCGCCAGTTCTACAGAAACTGTGATATTTACGGAACAGTTGATTTCATATTCGGGAATGCGCAAGCAGTGTTCCAAAATTGCAGCATTTATGCGCGTAGACCAATGGGGAAACAAACGAATACGATCACAGCCCAGCGCAGGAAATGTCCAAATTCAACATCAGGTATAATCATCCATGAGTGCCAAATCCGAGCAGCTCCGGATTTGGAACCAGTCAAGTCTAACTATTCAACATATCTTGGACGCCCTTGGAACCCGCTGTCCACAGTTGTGTACATGTTATCCTACATTGGTGATCATGTTCATCCCAAAGGCTGGCTACCTTGGAACTCAGAGACCCCGTTACCAGATTCAGTATACTACGCTGAGTTTAGGAACAATGGTCCTGGAGCCAATACCACCCAACGAGCCCTAACACAAGGCATACATTCTAACATGTCCATAGATGAAGCTGGCCAGTTTACTGTTGATCACTTTCTTGGCGGCTCATCATGGATCCCTCGCACAAGTGTCCCATTCGATGCAGGACTAGAGCCGTAACAGAACCAACACAGGAGTTAGCTCAACTCTGATGTGCTTTCACCACTTAATCCTCAGGTAACTACACTCTGTATTATAAGATGCATCCTTGGCAGCATTGTCAAATTAGATAGTTTACTATAAAGTTAGGTAGCCGTAATAATACGTATCATGAACTTCATTACATCTGTTTTCACCATACTCGCCTTCTTGGACAAGAACAATATGCCTCTGTCCCAGAAAATTTCAAGCAACCTGATGATCATGAACAAATGGATGACCAAAAATTATCCAGAACAAAGAAAGCTGTAGTCATATATATGCATATCAGTACACATGACTGAATACAAGACAGAACATCACCAACACAGGCTCACATAAACCACCCCAAGTCCTTACGAAAACCTATACAACTAACCTGCTGCCAAGCATAAAAACAGAACGATTGTGCCATAGCATAAAACTTCACCATCTGCAGTATTAAGAAAATTTTCTCCCTAGTGTAAAAATTAACGTAAAGTACAATCAACAAATCAAATCACATCACAGTACCAAGCCCTGCACAGGGGCAGGTTTTGATGACTGGTCACTAGTCGTCTGACCGGCTTTGGGCGAACCAGACTCAGAGATCTCAGAATAACCCTCTGCCATGTTTCTTCCTCTTTCCTCCTCGGCCATTTTCTCCCTCGTTTTCTGGCCCACATCCTCAGCAGCCTTAGCAACCCTGTTAAAAGCACCAGTAACCCAAGAAGTCCCAGTCAAAATATAACGATTTTTCATGATGGCAGACCCAGCTGTACTGACAGTTTGCTCAGCTGCTTGAAATGCAGACTTTGTCTTCTCTGAGACCTGGAATTTTTGGTCAACTTCCTTCATCTTGTCATTTACCAAGGTTGTGCCCATGGTAATCTTCTCACTCAAGCCAATCTTTTGGTCAATAGAAGCAACTGTAGCAACAGCGGTAGAAGTAAATCGATGCTTCTCGTCGAAGGTCTTTGCTTGATTAAGAGCATCCTTTCCCAAAACAAAGCCCTTGGCTAGCATACTAGTAACAACATCCTCTGCCTTCTGCACAGGGAAAACAGCTGTCCCCGTGTTGCTCTCTGTATCCTGAAGGAATAAAAATATTTCTCATCTAGCCATATTACAAAACATCAAATGCTGTGCTTCGTTACAAACACATCGCAATGCTTGGGAGAACCATACCATAGGTGATGCTGATGCAGTAACAGGTGGCTTGTAGTCTGGTGCAAGAGCTATTGTCACTGACTGGTCAACAATTGTTGCTCCCTGAATTCAAAGAGTGTATCAGACAACAGAATTATTGGCAAAAGTGAAAATCAGATCAAGGAATTGGACCATATAAAATAATATTCCCCACAAATCTCAAACCAAAAAGCAAAAACGCATCAGTGAAAATTTAGCAACTTTGCTAAGAAGAATTAAAGGTGGAAAGGCATCTTTCATCTTCGCCCATGGGTAAAACGTAGTAGAGCAGTGTAGCAATGTCACCGAAGAGGAAGAGTGAAGTTTATGCTTCAAGGTTTCATGGCAAGGACAGCGGAATTACCGAACTAGAACAATATAGCGAAGTGAAAACAAAATACATCCTCCAATACATGCAGAAACAACAGAGAGCATAATTGTGACAAGGAAAAAAAGAAGGTGACAAGGAAAAAAGAATGTATTGATTACCTAAGGACTTTCAAGGATGATTAACTAATACTTTAATACTTCTATCCCATAAAATTTGGAGATAAATGATACGGAGACTGAAAGAAAAAAAAAAAAAAAAATTGAAGAGGAACTTCCTATATAGAATGTGTCTTATTGACGAGCTTAAAATCTGATACTGTGCGAAATGGTCTAGGGTCATTTAATTATCAATGGAGGAGAAAAAAGATGCAAAGTCCTCCGTAAATTAAGAAGATAGACTAAACGTAGTCAATTAAGTGATAAACCACTAGAAGGGATCAGAAAGAATACGTAGAACAAAAACAACAAACTTCCGCTCTAGAATTCGTGCAATCAGTCCAAGACATCTGAAGAAAAGGCAAAGGTATTTGAAATTGAACTTACAGAAAGAAGAGCCGCAGTCTCTGCACCTTGCGCATCCTTAAAGGTGACATATGCAGTTTGAGATCTCTCATTACCACTGGTAAAAGAACAAAGGAAGTGAAAATCGAATCTTGTGGACAAGTGGATACAATACTTCATCAGATAAAGTGATCAACTCATCAGACTGAAAACAAATGAGAACATGTAGCTTTCTAATTTCCTCCTAGAGGAACAAATCATCTAAGAAGAAATCAAAACCAGGGCCATGAATAGAACAGAATCCAATTCTGCTAATAAATCAGTCTAGTTAAAATTGCTGAAAAGGAATTATGGGCAATGACCAACCTCTGCATTTCAACATGTTCAATTTCACCAGAAAAGGAAAAGAACTCCTTTATGTCCTGCTCAGACGCTCCAAGGGAGAGATTGCATACTTTGACACTTCTTATCTGCAACAAAAAAAAAAGGCTTTTCAATAACAAGTCACTACCAATTAAGAAAAAATAATTCAGAAGACCCTAAGCCCCTAGTCTAGCAATTTAGTGCATCCAAAAACATGGAGGATGGCAAGGTATCAAAGAACATAGGTTAGATAAATGAATAAATCAGTTGTCTGGTAGAACAAGGATACCATATCAGATACATAAAACCGTAAAGCTACGGAAATGAAATTGACTTCCTTGTGCAAACCACAATTGTTTACATACATAAACCTTAAGCCAATAGCAAGCAACGAAACTTCATAGGACTAATCAGATTCAAATCATCATAAACACACTCAATTGTCAACATACAAATCCCTGACACAAGAAGAAGCAGAAGGGGCGAGCAGGAGCAAACACAGGCACTCATAGGATGAAACAAAAGAGCCGTAGCATATTATTAACTCGTTGTAAACTAGACATAGATGCTCCAAAGGCCAAACCAGTGCTGTCTTATATGGTAGCTTGAGAACATGAGCACTTGTAATGGTACTGGAGTCAACAAATTAGCCATCTCTCGCACACCTCCCCCTCCCCCCCTTTGAGGACTAGGGCATTTTTAAGGAGGTGGAAAACGATGGTGTTGGCCATGTCGTGTGTGGACAAAGATATCTGAACGGAAAGTCTGTGCAAGGGAGGGATTTGCTCATTACTATGCTAATCCACCCGTTCACTTCTTACCCGGGTGGCTATGATAATAGGCTTGGGATAACAAATCGCCTTATGATTGCATAAATTTTTACCCTCTAGATTACTTCTCGAGTCATTGGTAATTGTAATTCTAAGCAAAGCACAATCCTATCAGTATCGTGTCCACCTAACAAACAACAACGACCGAAGAATGACATGTTAAACTCTGCCTAGTGGAAGATTGTTTGTTTGTTTTTAGTAATTTATACCCTTACTTGTACATTTCTTTCCTCACTAGGCTCTATAACTATATAACAAGAACCTAATGATGTATATGGATGACGATAACGAAAGAAAACATTTTCGTCTACGATTCGATAACCCCTTCCCTCAAATCTTTCTATGACCTACAAGTTTTGAACTAGATTCTAAAAGTGATTCATGCTAATAGTAGCAATGTCCCCTGAGTTATTGCTTTGATTTTAACTCATTAAACACAAAACAATCATCCTCCTAAATCTACCAAATCTTACTATAACGTAATCATTACGTTTCCTTTTCCGATAATTCCCAAAAAAAAAACAAAAATACAATTTGTATCATTGCATCATATAGCCATCCAAACTAAAGAGAAAACGATGCATATACGAAACCAAGAATCAAACTCGTTGTCGTAAAACGTAAACAAGAATCTACCGATAATTAAACAGTTGAAATCGAAGCAACCCTAAAAACAACGTATCAATCAAATAATTAAATTGATAATAATGACGATGATGATTGAATTAAATAGAATAAGAAAAAGGGGAAAAAAAACAAAATACGCACCGACATTTGAGAAGAGGCGTAGATCGAGAATACCGATAGAAATGAAGATGATCAAACTAATAGAAGGATAGATGGTGATATCTTGGTGATTTCACTGATTTTAATTAATTTTTCTTAATAGCGTTTTAGGAATAAAATCAAATGGGGAAAAACGCAGGAAGATATGAGAAAGCGGTTAAGGTGGCAAAATTAAGGCGAAGGCAGGAGTATGAGAGAGAAAGGTTGCTGTCACGTTCTTTCCACTCGTACCCACGCGCTCACGTCTTCTCTGATTTTTAATTTTTTTTTGGCTTTCGTTGTCCAATTTTTGCCAAATTCCGTATCTTCTTGGTTAAGTTTGGGTTTTGATATTTCCACGGTGTGTCCGACGCGAACGCAAGACACCACCTGGCGTGGCGCGGTTGAATTGGGCCGTGGAAATAGTCATGTCGTTAAGTTTTCGTCATTTCTTTGTAAATGCAATTCATTGTTAAAAGCAGCTAGGTTTAAAAAAATCTAGATGATGATGATGTCTTATTGCGCAATTAGTCAATTACACAATGTGTGTACTACTTTTACAGTGCTATCTAAACTTGTTTAACTGTAACGAGAAACTGTAAAGAGCAAATATAAAATGACGTTGCACATATAAGTAATCGATTGAGCTTTAATGTTTGTATGATTTGGTAATGTTCGTAATTTCATGGTATTCGTATTATGTACTAGAACGAAATTCGTATCCTCCCTTAATTTCAAGACGAAACAATTATATACTCTATTGAAAATAGGAGCCATTAGTAGTTTATTGCTGAACTAAAATGATAAAGAACTTAATATGCGCATTATATATAAGTCTTTTATGAGATTCCGATAAAACAATGTGAATGAGAGAAATATGACACTACTGATTGGTTCTTATATATCAACTATCAAGTGCATAATTGCAATTTTATACGGGGTGGTGAGGGCGAGGGAATGAGGGTGGCGTGTAAGCAAGTGCGGGAAACGGGGAAAGGTGGGAGGCAAGGGTAGTTGAGTCAAAGGCGACGCTTCTTAGATTGCAAATGGTGTGCCAACAAGGCACAGACCGGATCACAGTGGAATCGAACTCGCTACATATCATCATCATGCCTTGAGCTCGTTCATTTCCTTAAAGTTATTTTGGTTTAGTTATCTCGGATGTTTTTAAAATTTATCGCAATTTTGTTTCTTGTAATTTTTCTCATATTCGCAAGATAGGTAACAAAACAGCCCATATACCTGCTCATTTGGGACCTATGGAAGTATGGAGTACTCCTCACGTATTTAGATTAACACATGTCCGTCTAATGTCTTTGATGTGGTTGACTCGGATTTCATAGATAGGGTGTCTAAAATATCTACTCGTATGAACCTCTATTGTTCCTCTCCAAACCGAAAAAAAAAGTGGGTCCCGAGGAGTTTTAATAAACCGACTGGTGCCGGTTACAGGGTCGTATACTCAGAGTGAACCGCAAGTCACAACAGGTGGAGATTCATACTTCATTCGTCAATCTGTCTGGTCTTCTCCCCCTGCAAAGCTTCAGCGAGAAGCATCACCTCCCAAAAAAATATTAAAAAACACACACACACATAAACCCTGTGGAAAATGGGGGATTCAGGAAAATGGAAAGGGTATGCTGGAACGGCACCGTTTTTAAGGAAGACGTATGACATGGTGGATGATCCGACTTCAGATTCGGTTGTTTCTTGGAGCCCCAACAATTCAAGCTTCGTTATCTGGAATCTCCCTCAACTTGTTCAAGATCTCCTTCCCAAGTATTTCAAGCACCGCAACTTCTCCAGCTTCGTCCGCCAGCTTAACACTTACGTTTGTCCCTCCTCTTCCTTTTCCCCTTCTCGCTTTCTTTTTATTATTTAATATTTATTCTTTGCCAACTCATGTTAGGTTTAGACGCCAATTAGAATCTACTAATTAATCAATTGATGGATTATTTTCTTGATTTCGACACGAGACGCAAACCAATTGACATACACGAGACGGTTACTTATGACGATTCATGTTACCCTACCCCTAATCATTTTGCGAACAAGGCTTGGTTGTTGTTGTTGTTGTTGTTGACGACCTAAATAAAAATGACTGATTTCGATACGAGAGGCAAACCAATTGACATACATGAGACGGTTACTTATGACGATTTATGTTACCCTACCCCTAATCATTTTGCGAACAAGGCTTGGTTGTTGTTGTTGTTGACGGACTAAATAAAAGTTACTGATTTCGATACGAGAGCCAAACCAATTCATCCATGTGATTATGGTCATAAACCCTACCTTTGTGTAATTTTGTGATCAACAGGGGTTTCGGAAAGTTCCTGAACGATGGGAATTTGCGAATGAGGGTTTTGTAAAGGGACAAAAGCACCTTCTGAAGAGTATTGCTAGGCGAAAGCCGGTTCAAGGTCTTCCAAATGACGCTAAAAACCGTAACAACAATGATAATGATAACGACAATGATTGTATTGAGGTTGGTAGCTTTGGTATACAACAAGAAGTTGAAGGTCTTATAAAGGATAAGAATGTTCTTAGCCAACAACTTGTCAGGCTTCGTAAGTTGCAGCAGTCTACTGATACGCGCTTGCATAGTGTTTCACAGCGTGTGCAGCTTATGGACCAGACGCAACAACAGATGATGTCGTTTCTTGCTATTGCTATGCACAGTCCTGCTCTTCTTTCCCAACTTGTACACACCCAAAATGATGCTAATCTTACCAAAAAGCGGAGCCTTCCTACTCCTGATGATGATGATGATGGTGGTGGTGGTGATAATGCCCTAGGACTCACTACTCTGCGTGATTCTCGCCAGGTGCTGAAGTATCAGCCCCTGATCAATGAAGCTGCCAAGGCAATGCTCCGTCAGATATTGAAACTGAATGCACAATTTCCGGATCACTACTTCAAGGATTCTAATTCTTTTCTGCTTGATCTTCTGCCTGCTGCTTCTGATGTTACAGACAATGCCAACTCTGCTGGTCGCGTTTCAGGACTCACCCTGTCTGAAGAACCACAAACTTCCCTGGAGCCGTGCTTCTCTACAGAGAGAGAAATCAGAGAATGTTCGGCCAATTATGCATTGGGAATGAATTCCAAAGTGCACTCTCTTGATTCCCCGCTTTGTGTAACAAGTGATTCAGCTAATGGTGTTGGGATCCCAGACCTTGATGTGCCCAGTCCTTTAGAAGATGCAATTATGTCAGACTTGAACCAGATGCAGGGTGGTTTGCCCGACAGCAGCCTTGAGTTCCCCGCAATGACCTTTTCAGGGACGCAAGATTCTGCTCTTAGTTTTCTGGATTCCTTGTCTTCAGTCCAGAATGAGACATCACCCATAGAGGCACCTGGCTGTTCTCCGGATCTTGGTGCTGAGTCGGATGATATACTTCCTGGGAGTAACGATGCATTCTGGGAGCAGTTTTTTCCAGTCGGCCCGTTGTCAGAGGCCACCCAGGAGGCCGCGGATGACCCGGGGGAAGATGAGGAGTCTGAGAAGCTTCACCAGTTGAACCACCTAACAGAGCAATTGAGTTTTCTCACAGCAGAAATAGGGAACGTGTGATGTCACTTAGCAGACTGTAAATAAGCATACGTTCCTTTTGAGGTAAATTTTTGTGTAAAGTTCACCATGCTTGGATGTTAGTTTCTTGCTGGTCTGCTGATTGAATGTAGACATCTCGATGTATCTCTCGGAAAAGATCTCAATCTGATGATGATACAGAAATGATATATGAGCTGCAATTACAAGATCTTTGCAGAATGCCATCATTGCAATACAAGTAGCTCTTTTTCATTCTCTCTCTCATTTTTTTTTTTTTGGGTGCGAATCTTTCATTACAAGGTTCGGTATTTTGAAAGCACATTTTGAGTTTGTGATCATGAGTATCCATTTCTGGCCCTATATAATGTATGAGCCTCGGCATGTCTTCTTCATCATGTAAATTACCCTTGGAAGTCTGAAATGGCAAACATTAGGAATTCCAACCAACATCATGGGAATTGTCTTCCTCTGAGGCTCAGTTTCCTCCAGGCCTCGACTTGGCCTTGCAGACAGCTGAGGAACTGAATATCAGCATCAGCAAACACACAGTACGTCTGCAGTAGACAAGCGAGACTTGTACTGTCATATGGAGGAAGAGTAATTAACCTGTTGAATGCTGTACTGTGTTCACTGTGTGAATTAACACCAAATGCTCGGCATTGTTCAGTCATCCAAAATGCATCAACCATTCTCGAACCATACACTATAAAGGCAACAAAATAGTTAAGTGTAAAGGCGTAGTTGCGTTTGGGTAGAGAACTAAAACAGACATGTGAGAGTTGAGATTATTCAAGAAAATAATGACAGAGGAACAATGATAAGAAGAAGAAATTCTGATGGAGAGATGAGAAATACGAACTTGGCATTTTTTATTTTCCGTTTAATTAAAGGGATAATTTCCAAGGTACCTTCGAGATTTACGGAGTCTAACACCTGAAAATCTCGGAGTGAATAGTTTAAAAAGAAAGGGTATTGAGGGAAATATTGTGAGATAATGTGAACTGTGGTTTATTACGAGAATACCATTTTAAAGTGAACCTTATCTGCTGTAAGTGATGTCTGATGAGCTTTGAACCACTGCAAAGTGAGTTGAGAGTAAAAATGTTGGGTGGGATAATCCGAGTTCCATCACAGTCACTGAAATGCTGTTCACCAACAAGTCTTGCTTTGACTAAGCCTAGCAGATTGAGTAATCGTAATAAGAATGCAAG
Organism: Spergularia bocconei; assembly: GCA_963457585.1. NCBI lineage: Eukaryota > Viridiplantae > Streptophyta > Magnoliopsida > Caryophyllales > Caryophyllaceae > Spergularia > Spergularia bocconei. The sequence continues at coordinate 5,053,719 of OY734949.1, forward strand.
CTTCAAGGAGAAGCCACGGAAAGCATTCACGGTCTCGGCAACACTGATTACTGATCCGGATTCTTTTCAAGTGGGTCGTTTCCTTGGTACCTATGGCTTCTTCAATGTCACCAAGTCCGTATTCTCTCTCTGTCCTTGTCTTAGAATTTTCTCATTGGCTTGTATGACACGCAACAGTGACAAATTGGTGTACAGTTACTCAGGGTTTCAGAGTGGCATGGATGCTGAGAATTTATTCAAAACTCAAGATGTTGGTCAAGGCAGCGTCAGTATCAGGTTTCCTCTTTTCATCTTCATCTCTTTAATTACGAGATACGACTCATGTGATAATGTTTCTAAGCTCAGTCAGGGGGGCAGAATCTGCTTACACTTTGTGACATTGTCCGTGGCAGCTCTTTTGCAGGCTGTACCAAGGTCGAATTATTCAAGGCCAATACCGCGGCACTTCTGTTCTCTTCAAGGTAATTCGGATCATTGAAGCAAAAAAAGAACAACCTTGAAGAAGATACAATTCTAATACTCACTGTCTTTTTTCAGGTGTACCCGGGACAAAGAGCGGGTGGCCCTGAGGCCGATATGATGGCTGCCAATGAGCTAAGCACTCATGCTTTTCTTCAGGTTAATTACCTTATGATCAATTCTTTGCTGCTATACGTTTCTGAATTCTTCTCTTTCCTTACAAAACTACTTTATGCTGTGCTTTTCAGAGCAGTTCTAGAGAAATATGTCAGAATCTTCTCATACTTTTAGGTGGATTTGAGACTAATACGGGTGAGCAGGTATGCTGCTTACATTGTACTTCCGCAACACATCTGAACTTGCTTTGGTTGCTTATCTTACCCGTGTTTTCTAGTGGCTTGCATTCCGGGATGATGGCAAGTACAGTGCAGCAGACTATGCTAAGTTTGCCAGTGATAAACTAACAAAGAATCAGGCTCTAGAACCACAATCTTTCTGGAATCCTTTTGACCAGGATCAAATGATTAAACGTAGGAGGTTTTTTGTCACTAAGATACTCTATGGGATCTCCGCGGGTTTAGTGTATATGCATGACCGTGATAGATTACATCAGAGTCTTGGACCGGCTTCTGTTGTTCTCAAGTATGTCTTCTTGCTTTCAACTTTGTTGTTATGCAAATTGTATTCCCATTTCCCAATATGGTTGATATGTATGAGTGTATCGATCTCTAAGTTTTTTGTTTCCCATGAAATGTTTGCTTACAGCCTTCATTTTCTATTTTGGCAGTACTACATCTGAGAGAGAAGCTGCTTACCTGATTGCAAGACTTCGAGATCTTGCTTTTTCAGTTGACATAAGGTTCTTTTTCCCGATTTCATGTCTTATGTATATTATTAGATGTATCGTATTTGCTTCTCAATTAAGCAGGAATTGCACGTCTACTAAAAGGAGTTTGGAATTTGCTTCTCAATTAAGTATGAACCTTAGTTTTATAGTAACTCCTTCCAGCCCCCACACCCTATGTTGCCATCAGATTTGAGAGTGTGAACCCATTGTCTCTTATAAGTCTCCTCCCTAGGGGCTAGGAGACTTCAGATATACGCAATGTTACACCCATACGGCCATACCCTAGTGACTGAATCATAGAAAAGTGGTTTCCTGCTGATGCTTGATTAACATTGTGACATCCCTAAGAATGCACGTTCCTAGTATGCTTTTCGGATGCTAGCTTGCAAACTCACTGCTACCATTACAGTTATTCATCCTTGGAGAAAAGTCCCCAGGGACTGTCAGAAGGACTTTGGAGGCGAGCAATTGCTGCTGGTGCGTACAACCCTATTGAGAAAAGAAATTTCGGAATTGCAGATGACATGTAAGTATTATGTGCTTGTCCTTGAAATGGAATTGTTTTTGGTCAGGGTTTCAGAACCAAGATTTGACTGGCTGCTGACGACTTGCTGTCATACCTGAGCAGATATGAAGCAGGTCTACTTTTCGCGTACCTGGCTTTCATTCCATTTAGTGAAACTGGCATCATGGATAGTCTTTCATTGCAAGTGAGTTGTGTAAAAATTCCCATCTTTTCTCACTCAAACTGGACATCTGATGGGCATTGGATAATTTGAACTAAACTGAATTTGCTGCAGAGGCTTCTGGAAAGCACTTTCAAACTTGATCTCCAAGCAGCAAGAGAGTAAGTTTGGAAAACCAGATTACAGTCTGTCCGAAAAATGATTGGCACTCGGGACCAGGCTTTTTTTTTTTTTTTTTCCGCATCCCTCTGAGTAAAAGTTTACCAAGTACTATATATATGTTTATTGCCTCTTTACTTGGTGATCTGTTGTCAGGTACTGTTTGGCTGATGACCGCTTGCTGGAAGCTGTCAAGTTCTTAGATCTTGGTGATGGCGCTGGCTGGGAGTTACTCCAGGTTGATTTCTCAGCTCCACACTATTTTAGAACATGGAAGTGTAGTTTCATTTTGTGGCTCAGAAATATCTTAACGCAAAATTGAATTGGTTTGCAGGCGATGCTGAATCCTGATTACAGGAAACGGCCAATTGCCGCAGCTGTACAGGGCCACCGTTTTGTGACTGGAGCTGTTTTGTAGGATCCTCTAGTTGTGGTAGGACAAGCTGCTGAGAATGTTGTATTGTTTCTGAAGCTTTGTACCAAATCAACTGAGGTGTTTTGTTACCCCCAGCATTTGTTTGTCTACTGTGAATGTCTGTCAGTATGACTCTGATGACGGACGAGCTCTGCCAACCAGGCTATCTGTTGGACACTTCAAGCCCATACTGGTGAAGTGGTGGATTGGTAAACTTGCCATTGCAAGTCTGTAACAGATCGTTAGGTTTCATGTTGCATGGCAAAGATTAAGAACAACCATTTTTTTTTTGGTTTGGTACAAATTGGAACGTTATATTTGATGTACAAATTTGGTTAATTGTCAATCCTAATATCTTTTGTTTGAAAAAGTTATGCGTATCAGCAAAATGAGAAGGGGTAAGCGAGGGTAAGTCATGTAACGTCTTTGTAAAAGTAAATATCACCATCGAATTCTTTTAGATAACATCAAACATAACGTTGACATATTCTCCTGCATTCACGGTGATATGTCCTTTGTCCTTTCCTTTGCATACGAAAGACGCAAAGACGTCACGGGATCAATTACATTAATTGGTGAAAAGTGTCGATAAATTACTTGCTATGGAAATATAATTTGCGTTTTCTTTCAAAGAAACTACCGTTGACGAGTTTTTTTCGTTGTGAAGCCTCTACTTTTACAAACAAATTACCACTTGCGTAATCTTAATCCTATGGGCGATCAAGGGTAGAAATATTAAGATTTCTTTTTCTTTTAAAAAAAACAAATTAAGGGGGAATATAAGATGGGGGGGTGGCTGGAGAGGAAGTAGGGAGAAGGGCAGACAAGACAGAAAAGTAGAGTAGTCAACAAAGAACAAAGAACAAAGAACAAAGAACAAGAAAGTAGAAGAAACTTGAAACTTAAAACCCCTGTCTCTTTGAAGATTGATTGATTCTCCGGTTTCATCAATCTTCTCTTTGACGATTCTCCTCTTGTGAATTAACCTACCAGGTATTCTCCATTTTTAAGTTTCAATTCATCTCGTTTTTTTTACTTGAATCTTTTACTGTGTTCTCCATTTTCACTGCTTCTGTTTTTCGCCGATTTAGCTTACGATTTTAATTTCTGTTAGATCCACTGCTTAAATCAATTGCTTTCCCTTTTTAGTAAGATTCCTAATTAACTCTATGCTTAAAAAAAATCAATTCAATTGCCAATCAATCGGATCACTGTGCTTGAATGGATGAAAGCTTGTAGTAGGCTTGAGAATGACGCTACTACATCTGATCACTGTCCATGAATGCTGTATTTGTCTCGCGCACACGGCCGTTTTGCTGCAGCTTTCCTTTGCAAGCAACTGTGTGTAAAATTCAATCCTGTAGTTGTGGACTTGTGGAAGAAGTGTGAGTTGAAATTGTGTTGATTGGTTGGTTTGTTGTCGAAACAGATTGAAACGCGTTGCGTTTAGAGACAATGTTAGCTGTTCTAGGCATGTATTAAGAGGTGATTACATGGAAGAGGATACTGTTATCAACGCAGGATATCGATGCTTCGTTCCATGGTAGGCCGTAAGTCAGGCCGCCGTCCTTACATTGTATATAGACCTATTAGACCTTCTGATCTTAGAGCTCTTGAACAACTACACTTGGATTTGTTCCCCATTAGGTGACCGATTCTTCTCGCTCTCTTGCGACTTGTGTTTCTTATGTCAATGTTTAGTAATGAGTTTTTTTCGTGAAATCATGTATCATTCGCTCCATTTTTTTGTTTTAATCTTTAAGGTACGAGTCAGATTTCTTCTACAATGTTGTCAATCGCCGTGACATAATTTCTTGGGGAGCTGTTGATCGGAGTAGACCCAATGATCAAAGTGATGAGCTTATAGGATTTGTCACTGTGAAGATGGTTTTGGCCCGAGAATCTGAGGTATGCTCATTCAGGTCGATTTGTTGTCTTTTCTGAGGCAATCCGTCAGGATGTTAACTTTGAAATGAACTCACTTGACTAAAGAGAGCTTGATTCCGTGATTCTGTTGTTAATTTTAAGATAGAAATACACTTCATGAAGACAATTCTCTTGGGTTATGCCTCTTCCCTATTGGATAATAGTGATTGAAGAAAGAAAAAAAATGAGAACACTTTAACTATGTTTACACTGTTGGTGTTGGTGGTGGCATATTCACAAAAGCCAATGAAATTGATTTTATTTATGGCTATACCCGTACATTTTGATAAGAGTCCACATAACATATATACTGTATTTTACTCTTTTTCTGTACTTGTATTCATGGTATTTACTTAGGTTGTATAATTTTGCCTGCAGATTAGTGATTTAATTCGATGCGACTCTGGAAGAATAGATCAAACTCTAGTTTATATTCTCACGCTGGGTGTAGTTGAAGCATATAGGAAATTTGGTATAGGTATGTGCCATCTTCTCACCATATTACTTGCTTGGAATGTTTTTTTTTTTTTTTGAAAATGTAACCAGATTCTATTCTCTTGCTCAGCCTCCGCACTGATCGGAGAGGTTACAAGATATGCTAGAACTATCCCAACATGCCGAGCTGTATATCTGCACGTGATATCTTATAACAATCCAGCCATCTTTTTATACAAGAAATTGTTATTCGAGTGTGTGAGACGGCTCCATGGGTTCTACCTCATTGATAGCCAGCACTATGATGCCTACTTGTTTGTGTACTATGTAAATGGCGGTCGTTCTCCTTGCTCACCATTGTAAGTATTATCTACAATTTATTTATGTTGCTGATCCCCTTGGCTTAATTTTTGTCTAGTCAGTCATGACACACTTTTGCTTGGGAGGGACTAGTAAATCCACATAACTTCCTTGGGCTAATTAAAGAAGAAACGGTTTGATGAGAGGGAGGAGATGGTTGCTATCAATGAGGTAGAATTTTTGTCTACTTTAAAAAAAGTGGTCAACATTGGCTAAAACCAAAGCATATAATCCACGCGGTTTGGCCAAAAATTGTTTTTTTAAAAAAAAAAAAAAACAAAACAGCTCAAACTTTCGTGGAAACCCTTAGGAGTCATTGTATGTTTTTTTAGCAAATTATTAGAGTAACAAACCTATTATAAGTCTCAAAATTGGAAATACATGCACATTATCCTTATGGCTGACCTGTACCGGAAGAGCTTAGTGTTCTTCCCTAGCACAAGAATCAGCCTCATATCCAACAAGGGTAGTGTATGGATTTTCATGATAAAATTGTTACTCCCTCCATTTCTTTCATTTCTTTACGTTGGACTTGGGTTCCCCTCACAAACCCAGGCCCAATGTAAAGAAATGAAGGAAATAGGGTGAGTAAAACATTTGGCCACTTTCCAAAAAGTGATCAAAATAATCTACGCTTTTGGCCTATTATGGCCCCTTAACAAACCGGCTCAAAATTTTGTTGGATCCCCTAAGGATAATACTCATCATAATATGTGTTTTGGCGAGTTTTCTACCAAAATGGTGTCTCAACTTTCCCAAAAACCCGAAAATGGTATTTGGCAACTTTTGTTGGTGAAAATGGTGTCTACCAAAATGGTAGATTATTTTGGATGGAGACACCATTTTCACCCACAAAAGTTCCCCACGCTATTTTCGGGTTTTTGGAAAAGTTGGCACTATTTTGGTGGAAAACTCGTGTTTTGGCAAAATATTCCATATAGATAAACAATTAAACACCTATGATATGTGCCTAAAACGACCAAAAGTACACGCTAACCTCAACGGGTGACAAGAGGAGAAGGGATTTAAAAGACCCTTAAATGCGGGAACAAGCCTCTAAATTTGTTGAGGGCACCCCCAAGTAATATATGATAATGTTTTAAAAACATTAAAATGATTTGAAAAAGTGTCCGAAAAGGTCAAAAACTAAAAGTTTAATCTATGGTTTTTGGCTTAAAAACGCCCTGGAACAAAAAAACTCAAACTTTGGCCACTTTCCAGAACGTGATCGAAATAATCTGTGGTTTTGGCCTATTTTGGCCCCTTAACAAAAACGGCTCAATATTTTGTTGGATCCCCTAAGGAAAATACTTATCATAATATGTGTTTTGGCAAAATATTCCATATAGACAAACAATCAAACACCTATGATGTGTGCCTAAAACGGCCAAAAAGTACACGCTAACCCGAATGGGTGACAGGAGGAGAACGGATTTAAAAGACCCTCAAATGCGGGAACAAGCCTTTAAATTTTTTGGGGTCACTCCCAAGTAATATATCACAATGTTTTAAAAACATTTGAATGATTTGAAAAAGTGGCCAAAAAGGTGTGGCAAAAACCAGAAAAGTTTTTTAATCTATGGTTTTTGGCTTAAAAAGCCTGTAACAAAAAAAGACTCAAAACTTTTGTGAAAGCGTCTAAGGGTAATATTATGGGTATTCACAAATTAGTAGAGCCAAGAACCTATGAAAGGTTCCCCAAATAGGCAAACTCTCCATATAGAGTATTCTCATATCCTACAAGGTAGTTCATGGTAAATTTTCGAGAACATTTAGGTTCTTTCCATCGTTTTTGGCCCGAAATGGTCGGCTCAAAATTTTGTAGGTTATAGTTATGGGTTTTAGGCTCTTAGCAAAGTGTTAAAACCTATGGCAGGTCCAAATCATCAAAAAATGCACGTTAGCCTCAACGGATGACCTGTGCCGAAAAGGCTTAAAAAAAATTCCCCGATGGAGGAACAAACCCTCATATCAGACAAGGGTTCTTCAAGGCTATCCATGTTAAACTTTTGAGAACCTTTGAATGCTTTCAAAAATTTGGTCAGATTATTATAGCCCACGATTTTTAGTCCCATTTAGTCCCAGAACAAAAGCGGCTCAATTTTGTGAAAGCCCCTAGAATTCATATTATGGGTTTTAGCAAAACATTTTAGCCAAAAACCTATGGTTGTCTCAAAATCCGGAAAAAAATGAACGCTAGCTTTAACTGTTGACCTGTACCGAAAGGGGTTCAAGAACTTACCTTATAGGGGAACCATCTCCTATATCCAACTAGACTACTCCATGGCTGTCCATGGTAAAGTTGTTTGAACATTTGTACTTTCAAATAAGAGGTCAAAATTTGCCAAAAACGTGTTAGCCTCGACAGGTGACGTGTCGAAGTGACTTAAAAAAATTCTCTAATAGAAGAATCACCTCATATCCAACAAGGGTATTCAAAGTTGTCCATTATAAAGTTTTGAGAACGATTGGCTACTTCACGATCAAAGTTGGCCAAAATCGAAGAATGTAATCCACTTTTTTGGGCCAAAATATCCGTGTAACAGTAATGGCTCAAATATTTGTGGGAGCTCCTAGCGGTAACTTTACTGTGAATTTCGAGCAAGTGATGGGAGCTAGAGATTTTCGCTTTTTCCAGTGACCTAAGAGTTTCTTTGCTTGTTTAGAACAGGAAGTGAGGATTAAATCGTGTTGTGCATAAATCCTTCTATACTATTAAAAGGAGGCTTTTTTGCAGCTGTCATATTAACCGGAGATTTTTAGAGAGTTTTGAAAATTTTATAATATTAAAAGTATTTGATGTTCATATAAACACAAAAACTCACATACTAAATTTAATAATATTATTAAAGTATTTGGTATCTATCTATAAAACATATATTATTTTTTTGGATGTTTAAGTGTTTAGCCGTACATTACCTCCCCGGTGAAAATTATAGTTTTCATCTTATATAATTTTTAATAGAAAACATTATCATGTGACCCGTGCAATGCACGAGCCTTCATCCTAGTTTATATAAATAGCAAAGTAATTATACTTTGCAACTGGTGAGCTCTTTTCTGTGACAATAGTAATTTATTTACTATCCTTTGATGGAAGGTGGAAATAAGGTGGGAATACTCTGAAGTCTGTATTTTCATCAACAGCCAAATTATGTGTATGTTAGTAGGATCAAATTACATGTGCGTAAAATTTGTAGGGCTGTCCAGTTTCTGAGGACATGATTTACCAAAATTCTATCACATTTGTATTGGTTGGATTTTCTATGCAACTGCTTCAGGGCTACTTTGCATCTGAGTGAGCAATGAATAGTGGTGCGCGAGTTGATGAGAAATACACCATACTAGTATGTAGTTATTGCAGTATGTTTCGCAGATTTAAGGATTTGGAGAAAGGGTTTGTCAAACCATATGAAGAATGAAAACCATGTATAATTAGCTACCCTTGTTGGTTATAGTTGTGAATAGAGTTAGCAGCCTATGTTCCCCCCCTTCGACTGAAAGAGCGACAAAAACTAAATAAAGCTCTTGTTGGACGAGAATCTAACCCTCTGACGAACTAAAAAGTAGAAAGGCTGTTTGAGAAACGATCTGGGTAAAGATAAAGCTCCTTTTAGTTTGCTGCTATTATAAAGTCTTGATGAGTTTGACTATAATATATGGTCATCTTCATCAGAGCCTTCAAAGGTAAACTTTGGAAAGCAGAATAACAGTAGGCAGTTTAGTATTCTTTTTGTGAATTTGATTTTCTGCTGGAATGCCGTTGTTTTAATCCGTGAGTAATCTTGCTACCTTAAATTGCAGAGAACTTGTTGTATCTGTGATCAACTATCTAAGGACTAGTTTAAAGTCAATGGCTGGCAAACTGTGGAGACATGATGAAAGAAAGCCCTGGAGATGGACACGATGTAAAGAGAGTGGCTGTCTCATAACACCTCAGGGCAAGAGGAATCTCTCTATGGAAGCGGCTACTGAGTTTCAGTGTGTGTGACACATTACACTCAAATGGGATTTCATCATATCGCTCAATGTAAATGAACTGGCCTTGGTGGATCGATCTTCACCTATCTTTTTAGTTTCTCTGAATTCAAACTGGCTAAGATTCTGCTATTTTCGGGTATCCCAATGTGAAGACGGTTCATCCATAACATTGTATCACATGAAGACAGCCAGCTATATCCAGACTCCCCCTGCTTATACAGAAAGAGAAGAATGGCAAGCCTTAATAGCAATGTAAAATTTTAGCTTGAGTATTATAATTTTACATACAAAGATAGAAGGGACATGTACTTAGAGATATGTTCAATACAGATAAGACTCTTAATCTTCATTTATTATAATTTATTACTGCAACTCTTGAAAGGGAGGCTTCTGGTCCGGTTTTTGTGCATGTTATGCACTTTCGTACTGGGCTTCAAGGTGTGTAGCGGCCAATGTGGCAATATCTTCCAATGGTTTTATAGTGACCAGATTAGAAGCGCTGGCAGCAGCCTCTTCGTTCACTTCATACTCGATTGTGGATTTGATGACGCACTTCTCTGATTCCCTCTCAATGATTTCGAATTGGACACGATACAAAGTGAAGCCGTAATCCAGGTACGCTCCTTCAATGACTTCTGCTTCTTTTATACGTTTGTCATCGTCAACTCTTGTGTACTTCTCTTTGTATGAAGTTAATCCAGGTGTCCCTGTACATTTTACCAGAGGTATCAAAACTCAGTCTTGATGTGTAATGTGGCAGTGGACAGTTAATATGAACGAACATTTCATGTATAATTATTTTGATTTAGATTCGTTAGGATGAAATTTGAAAGCGAAGATGGTTATCTGAGAAGTAATACCGGGAGCAAAGATGAGATTGAAGATTGTTCCAACTCCCCCGTTGCCTTGTACGAGCTCAACCTTGTCAACAAGCGGCAGTTTTTCTTCAACGAACTTTGCTAGCGCAAGGGTGCCGTAAAGGTCCCATGCCACGCTCGCTGGCACATTGGCTTCCTTTTCACTGGAGACTTGACCCTTCATTCTCTCTTTACCGTTCTTTTAGCTCAGATTGTGATGGTTCCCGGAGTTAAATTGGCAAACTATATTTACAGTTGAGTGGATTAGACTGCCCGTCTTTGGATCACGCTTTTTTTACCCTTGATACTTGAGGTGTACACTGCATTACAAGTTGCATGCGGAGGATGACACTTAAATTGTCATTTTCCTAAGTACCATTGTGTGGCTCTTACAGACTCGCACGTTGTGTAATGTTTCATTCACCACCAACTTTGGAATGTTTCCTAAAGTCAAGTAATGGGAAAAACTATCGGCACTCCATCATAGTTCTCTGGCACTCTCACGACCTTATTTTTCGTTTGAGATAAAATATTGAGCGTGGAATGCGGGCAATATCATATGGAGTGCCAATAGTCTACCTCTTATGGCCTTCCTCTTAAAAAGTGTAATGTGTTCCTCATGCTAGCAAGAGTCTTTAAAGCTTTCAAAATCGGATTATGTGAGTCACCACTAATAGTAGTATACATGACGAGACTCTTGAACACAAGGGAACTAAGTGAGCAACATAGGGAGTAATGTAAATAATCAGTTAATATAGAAACCTTTGACCCTTTTGGAGACATTTGATAAAATTGGAACGATACAGAGAAGATTAGCATGACCCCTGCGCAAGGATGACACGCATAAATCGAGAAATGGTCCAAATTTTGTCTGTTAATAAAAAAAAATCAAACCTTTGCTTCCATAGATAAAAACATTAAAAGCAGTGAAATACAATGCATTGATACGTGACTTTCATATTCTAGGATCATTCCTCACATAAATCCAGAAAGAAATCAGTCAACATATTCTCAAAACCTGGTACTTTTGCGTAACCAGGGAAGTAATTGATGTCAATGATAAGATATCTGCTGTTGTTCACAGCTTTCGCATCCCTGATCATGTCGAAATTGAAGAGATGAAGCTTGGTGGTCTCTCTCAATCCCTTGGCTATGCTTTCAATGAGCTCCATGGGTGGCTCTTCGGCCTGTTGCTGCTGCTGAGCGGGAGCCTCCAAGCTTGATATTTGAGAGAAAGACATAATGCTACATCCTCCTTCTGCAGAAGCTGACTCGAGTTGCTGCTCAGTGACATCAGGCAGAGACGTCCTCTTGACGCACTTGACATGATCTCCAGCAACGTAGACCTTGAAGAGAACCCCACCATGGTTAACAAACTCCTGCAGAACAACAGGCGGTTTGACCTTATTCAGACCACAGGAGTCAAAAACCAGGCACATCTCATGACACAAGTCATTGCCATTGGCCAGCAATGGTTTAGCAACGACAGGGAAATCGAGTGCCAGGCTGCTGTCACTCAGCAAAGACTCTGCATCATTGGCAACAACCTGATTTGGGATTCCGACACAGGTTAGAGAGTCCACCTGTGGCGTACAGAGACTGGTAACTGCATCAAGCATGGAAACCCGGTTGTGGAGACGTTCAATTGCAGAAGGGCAATCGACGACAACACAGTCAGGGTACATGGATTGGAAATCAAGCAACTGGGACTTCCAGTCAGAGGTGTAGAGCTTGTGGACAAGGCAATGAAAGGGGCCCTGATCAACTAGAGGCTTGCAAAGATCAACTTGAATAAGATCAATGCCGCGTTCTTTGGCGTGTGTAACAAGGGATGGCTGGACTACACTGGCAACTTTCTCGGGTTGCATTGCATATCCAACCCTATACCTCATTGAGATCGACATCGACGAGGGAGATTTCGTTTTTATTTTTTTGTAATAATGGAATTGATTCAGCTATACAGAAGAATTATGTATAAATAGAAGGAAAGCAAGCCGAGCTTCCAGGAACAAATGTTTCAGACTTGTTTTCCCAAGTAATTATAAATAGAACAAGAGGGTGAATGATATGTTATGAATAGTAAAAGAAAAGAACTCCACTACTCCCTAAAGTCCCAATTAAACATAGAAAAAAAGGTTCCCAATTATTATTAGAACTAGGATTAAACAACGACTGACTTCATTCAAGAATGTACTGCCCTCTGATGCCTGCAGTTTCCTAAGCAGTTCCATGTGCATCAGATGAGTTACTAATTCCACATCTTCTTGCGCATAAACTGGAGTATATATGCACTTACGCGAAATGGTCGTTTGGTTAGACGTTGGATCCATCATGTCGGTTTCCTATGGGGAGGTTCGAGGTTATATAACGTTCGACTACACATAAGAAATTGTTCGTCCCATGGAAATTTCTACTTAACTAAAGTGGGTTAGGTACGTAAACACTTCGTTTCAGGATGTTGTGGGATTTAGTTTGTTATATACTTCAAAGTTTCCAGTAAATGATGACCTAATAATGTAATGCCTTCAACTAGCCCTGTTCAAGATTATCACTTCCATAGTCCAGCACACCAAAAGCAAAAGGGCAGCAAATTATTTGTTGATTAAACTGTAATATTTAGGCGTATTCTAAACACGTTGGTTTATGCCCTGATAGAATACTATTGAGCAAAGCAACTTTAATTGAAAGAGAAGTACACCCATGAAGACGAATATCCGGATCTTTTTCAATCGAAAAGAACAGTTAACATGATGCAAATGCAGAGAAAAATATCAGCCTAAGCCAAGAATAGACACAACTAAAGACGGTGGTTGGTTTTCAAAGACATAAGCAAGTACTAGAACGGATATGATCCGGTGTAGCCTGTTGGGGTTGAGTAGCACCCAAATCGACAGCTTCTTTACTGTTATTGAGACCGGTAACATCAGAGAAGAAATCAGTCAGGAAAGTTTCAAATTCAGGGAGTTTGGCATAACCAGGGAAGTAGTTTATGTCTATCACCACAAACCTATTGTTATTTGAAGGAGTAAGCCTTAAATCTCTTATGAGGTCAAAATTGAAAAGATGGAGCTTCAATTCCTTTCCCAGTCCCCTAGCCAGATGGTGAATCAAATCTAGAGGGGGCATCCCCGCGTTTTCTTGGGTGGACTTCTCATCATCTAACGGCAAGTTAGATACTCTAGAGAACGGAATGATGCCACCCTCAGCACCTCCCTGATCAACATCAGGCAAAGACGCCCTCTTGACGCACCTGACGTGATTTCCTGCAACATAGACCTTGAAGAGAACACCACCGTGGTTGATGAATTCCTGGAGCATCATAGGGGGTTGTAACTTCTTCACCCCTGGACGTCTAACACCAGTGACATCTCGTGACACCCAGCACTGTCATCTGAGGCCAAGGGTTTTGCAATCACCGGGAAATCAATGGTGCAAGAGAAATCGGCCAGATTATGGAACACAGCCTGGTTAGGAATCCCAAAGCAATGGGGCTGAAGCTGAGGAATGTTGGTGACGGCAATGAGCATGGAAATGCGATTGTGTAGGGGTAGGATTGAGGAGGGAGGGTCAATAATAGGAACATTGGGGTGTCGCGATTGGAAATCCAGCAACTGACGCTGCCAATTGGGGTCAAAAAGTTTGTGGACTAGGCAGTGAAAGGGGCCTTGTTCCAGTAAAGGTCTGTGCAGATCCACGGCCACAAAATGAATGCCCCGTCCTCTGGCGTGCCTTACCAGGGACGGCTTTATCACGCTCCCTACTTTCTTAGGTTCTAGGGCATATCCCACCACTACATATCTCCCTGTATCTCCACCCCTCATTATTGTTTAATTTGGTTTTTGAAAAACGACCTCTGACTCCGAACAACGGAGGTTTATTAGAGTAAAACTAATTTATTACAAACCTGCTTTCAGTTCAGCATCCAATACTCCAAATCATATGTGATCACAATCATAAAAGAGGATTATATTCTTCACTGACCTTTATCCTTCACTAAAAATGATAAAGATGCTACTACTGATATTCCTGTTGCGAACATTAATAGAATGATAAGATGCTACTACTGATATTCCTGCTCCAAACATTACATTAGTAGAATGATACTCCATAAGATGCTACTAATAACATTCTGCTCCGAACATTACATTACACTAGTAGAACAATAAGATGCATTGATGATATCCCTACTCCGAACATTACATTATTAGAATTATAAGATGCTACTACTGATATTCCATCCTACTCCAAACATTACATTAGTAAAATGATAAGATGCTACTACTAACATTCTTGCAACGAACATTAGTAAAATGACAAGATGCTACTACTGATAATCCGATATTTGTGATCCGAAATTCCACAAGGGTTAAACAGCTAATGTTAATACAGGCACACAAAGTGTGAACAAGAAGCAACAGAGAAAAGACACATACATTGCATAATAATCAAGTGCTAGGGTGACAGACATCCAACAAGAAATTGGTGAACAATTCCTCGAAACCAGGGAGTTTAGCATAACCAGGGAAATAATTGATGTCAATTACCAAAAACTTATCGGTATTAGAATCTCTAATTAGGTCCAAATTAAACAGATTAAGCTTCAACTCCTTCCTCAGCCCTCTTGCCACCTCATTAACCAACTCATCCGGCGGCGGTGACGGCGGTGGCGTCGACTCTCCCTCAGGTTTATCTACCGCCACCGGCGAGTTAGAGACGCGGGAGAACGGAATGACGGCGCCGTCGGCGGCACCACCGGGACTCACGTCAGGCAAAGACGGCCTACTCACGCACCTCACGTGATCACCGGCGACGTAAATCTTGTAAACCACGCCACCGTGGTTGACGAACTCCTGCACCACCACCGGTGGTTCCACCTTCTTCAACCCCGCCGCGTCGAACACTAGACACATCTCGTGACAATCGGCGCCGCCGTCTGCGGCAAGAGGTTTCGCGATCGCCGGGAAACGGAATCCGGCGGGAAAATGGGCGGCGGCGTGATGATCGAGGAGGAGCGTCTGGTTGGGGATGGCGATGGGGAGGGAGTGGGAGACGGCGGCGACGGCGTCGAGCATGGAAGTGCGGTGGTGGAGGCGGAGGATGGCGTCGGGGGAATCGACGATGAGCGTGTCGGGGTGGCGGGAGCGGAAATCGAGGAGTTGACGGTGCCAATCGTCGCCGTAAAGCTTGTGGATGACGCAATGGAAGGGGCCTTGTTCAACTAACGGTTTGTTGAGATCGACGGGGACGAAGTGGACCCCACGACTAGTGGCGTAACTTACAAGGGAGTCTTTTATGAAGCTGTCCACTTTCTTTGCCTCTAGTGCGTACCCCACTACTATTAGTTCTGATGATTCTCGTTTTTCCTCCATCTTCTCTCTCACGCTCAATATTTGGTAAATGTTCAAAATATTGAGTTACGTTGGGCATCTCCCTCTTCGTTTTATAATAGTCTTGTACGTTATGTTATTAGAGATTTTTACAACAAAAACACGTAACGAGTTAACGAACGACTAGGTAATACTCGGTATCATCTAGACGGTTAGAGGACGGAATAAATTCAAAAGGATGGGGTTCGGGGCACATTCCGAGTATGCAAGATATTGAGTCTTCAAGGAGGAGTATAATTGTACCTCGAAATTACGAAGAATGAGAAAATTTGCTCATATGAATCATTTGGATACTTCAAAATTCATGGAGGAGGAGAAAAGTTACGTAATAGAATCATGACTAGTTATTTACGGTATGAAAAAATACGGGTTAATTCACGTGGTACCCTCGTGTTTTGTCGATTTGCACGTGGTACCCAGTGTTTTGAAAATTTGTACAAAATACCCTTAAAATTTGACTGTTTGCACACGGTAGCCAAAATTTTACCCTCTCATTAACACCGTCAACTTTTGTTTTAAAAAATAGGGTTAATTCACGTGGTACCCTCGTATTTTGCCGATTAGCGCGTGGTACCCAGTGTTACAAATTTGTACCAAATTTCTTGAAGATTTTACTGCTTTTACATGGTACCCTTACTTTTAAAATTGGTAACGCCGTTTAAAAGTTGATTTCAATGGATAGGGGGAAAATGGTTGTTATGGTGTTTAGTATGCATGGGTGGAAATGATGGTGGTAGTGGAAAATGATGAAGATGTTGATGACGGTGGTGGGGAAGATTAAAGGTAAGAGTACCATGTAAAACAGTTAAATCTTGACGATATTTGAAACAAATTTGCACAATTTTGGGTACCACGTGCAAATCGATAAAACACGAGGGTACCACGTGAATTAACACTATATTTAAAAAAAAAAAGTTGACGGTGTTAATGAGAGAGTTAAGTTTTGGGTACCGTGTGCAAACAGTCAAATCTTGAGGGTATTATGTACAAATTTGCAAAACATTGGGTAGCACGTGTAAATCGGCAAAACACGAGGATATCACTTGAATCAACCCAAAAAATAATTAGGCATGGGATGCCTTCGCACATCAGCAGATTGCTTCCAAGCTCTTGAACCTCTTTTTTTTTCCATTTGTTCCATCTTGAATATCCACATATGGATAATAATACTCCTATATACTACTACGTATAGTCAATTTTGTGATAGTGGTTACTCTATTGCTTTTATTTGATTTGGGAGCATGTTCTACCCTGCACATATTGAGATCGAACACATGCATTAAAAAAGCATGAGTTAAAACTTAAAACACAATGCAAACATGTACGATCTTTTGAAATAGAAATAAAATGGCCTTTGTAATTTATTTATAAACCAATAATAAAAGACGTACAAATGAGTTAATTGAGTTATTGACTATAAGGGTG
Source organism: Spergularia bocconei (assembly GCA_963457585.1). NCBI lineage: Eukaryota > Viridiplantae > Streptophyta > Magnoliopsida > Caryophyllales > Caryophyllaceae > Spergularia > Spergularia bocconei. The sequence continues at coordinate 5,070,656 of OY734949.1, forward strand.
AAAGACATCAAACTAACACCCTTATGTAATCAAGCTCAAAGACTCAAAGTGACAATTTAATTAAAAAGGAAATCTTCTGGCACAAGACATAACTTCAAGATTAATAGACAGACGCGCGAGCTTCATAGACAAAGGCCAATATTACACACATGCAGATCATCCCCACTACTTAAGTTGTATAAATGCAAACGGAATGGAGTGAGAATCTGCATGCAACACACAATGCATTCTACACTGGAGCAGAAGTATTGTCTCCATCAATCTGGACCTGCATGTACCCAACAAAAAAACTCTTTAGCTAGCTAACACTCGACATGCGACTATGATTTTATTTTATGTAGGCCATGATGAAGAGAAAGAAACGAAAAAGACTTGAGTAAGACCATGATAAATAAGTCAAAATTTGTCACCAAATATTCCATGTAAAAGTAATAATGTAATGTAAATGTTGCATTTCCAGTGGTGGTATATCATTGAAGCAAATTTCTAGGTCGCTAGTGTCATTAGATTGGTGGCCTGGTGGGCAATGTAACATTTCCAAGTTACATGGTTTGAACTTTCAATAAATAAATAAATAAACAAATAGTGTCTATCGCGCTAAAAGTAATCGCTAAATATATTGCATGCGCGGCTTATCGTTGGAGTAAAGTAATTTCTTTGGCTTGTAAACTTATCTCTCCTACGTGACAATTCAAATTACAATTTCATTTTGTTCATCATTAGAGATGATGTTATAAATTTAATTGGTCCATTTTAAGTGATCGAGTTTAAAGCTAGTTTATGTTATGGATACATCATACATTTAATATGTAGACAAATGATAATGGACATCCGAAATAATCACCTGACTCGGGAAGATCGGACGCCTCCGACTAAGGTAACTTAGTTTCAAGGTGTCAAATGATGAAGGGGCGGCCATCACAACGATAGGATTATTGGACTTTGTATGAGTTAATCAAGAGTTCAATACTATAAGATTTGAAGTTGTAGTTTGGTGATATCTCCCGTTTATTTGGCCCTATTTATAAACTTTTTTTACTTTGTTTTTTTTTTTTTAAGGTAAGTACGTATAGCGAGCCTTATGCCCCTATTTGTTACGGAGTAATTTCTATCACAACTCGCACGGCGCAAGAAGGCAAATTTCTCCTCTGTGGTACCTTATTATTGGTGCAACTGCCATATAAATATCCACCAACCCGGCAACCCTACGTATTAATATTCACCTTTGTTAGTTGGCTGGTCCGCGTCTTGTTGGGGATGTCTACAATTATCTCCGCCAAGTTACCAAATTGGAATACAAAAATACTCCATCCGTCCTCCTTTAAATACCTTGCTTTATTTCTTTAGGTGTCCTTATTTAAACACTCCATTTTAAAACTTACTAAATAGGGTACTTTTTCATCACATATCTACACTCCACTAGCTCCTAAAGTTTAATACTATATTAGTATAAAAAAAGTTAAAAAGATATTTTGAAATATAAATAAACAAGAGAAATGTGGTAAATCAACGCCGAAATCAATAGAAGATGTGATCAGAATTTTCTTTTGGTGGTGTCTGTCAAAAGAAAGGTCTTAAAAGGTGGTGTTTGGAATTTTTAAACTTAAAAGGTGGTGTATGTCAAAATCGGAAACTTAAAAGGTGTTGTTTGGCAAAAAAAAAACCTTCTTTGGCTTATAAACTTATCTCTCCTACGTGACAATTCAAATTACAATTTCATTTTGTTCACCATTAGATATGCTGTAATAAATTTAATTGGTCCATTTTTAGTGAGTTTAAAGCTACTTTATGTTATGGATACATCATACATCTAATATGTAGACAAATGATAATGGACATTCGAAATCATCACCTGACTCGGGAGGACGGATATTGCGCTGTAAGGAAACTTAGCTTCAAGTTGTCAAAAGATGAAGGGGCGGCCATCTTCACGGTAGGGATAATTGGACTTTTGTACAAGTTAATCAATATTACTCCATCCGTTCCTCTTTAAACATCTCAGTTCAAAATTTTATAAATGGGGTAAGTTTTCATCACACATCAACCATCCCCTATCTCCAAAAATAATAAACAAACCACCCATTATCTCTTACAATAATAAACAAATCACACTACCTTAATTCACGTGAAAAAATAATCAATGTGTTTAGGGGGGGGGACAGAGAGAGAGAGTAAGTTTTGAAGTTGTAGTTTGGTGATATTTTCCCGTTTACTTGGCTCTATTTATAAACTTTTTTTGAAAAATAAGTGGGCCATATGCCCCTATTTGTTAATTTCTCTCACAACTCACGGTGCAAAGTCCTCCTACGTAGTACTTTATTATTTGTGCAACTGCCAACTGTACGTATTAATATTGACCATACGTAGCCGTACGTATAAATATACACCTTTAATTTGTTAGAGCAAAGACAATAGACAAACTCAAATTTTGGGTTTGTCAATGCCACATCATATATTGAAAACCCCAATGTATAAGAACACAAAGCATACAATAGATGAACTTTGTATGGGGATTCTTCCTCCAACTACTACCATTTTGCCCATTAAAATAGGTTTGACATCATATGAGTGTCTTCTCTTTTCAGCACAAACCCAAGTTCATTCCTAAGAACGGGGTACTTATTTTAAGGAACGACTTAGAATTATGCAATAGATGAACTCCATTTTTGAGTTCTTGTTGTCAAACCCAATGCTCATGGACAACTATTGCTTTTGCTCTTAGTTGCGTACGTATTAATATTCACGTTACGTATTAGTTGACTGATCCGCGTCTCGTTGGAGATGTGTACTGTCGAGACATTACTGATTACAAATATCTCGGCCAAATTACCTTGATATATAAAAATACAGTTAAATATTAGATGGTATTGTAGAGTATATTGTACTCTGTATTCCTACTGTATTCTGTTTTGGTTTTGGCGGGAAAAGTAGTTAGAGATCTTTCCGACAACTTGTAACAACCTTGCCTATATAAACCCAGCCTGTAACTCTCTCATTCACTAATGAAAAATCAGTTACAATTCCTCATGAAATTACTCTTCTTTTATTCTATCTTTTCCGCCATTAACAAGGAGAAAGCTTCACCTTGAAGCTTTCTTCAGGTATAAAAAAAATGTGAGACATATCTTATTTATAGGAGTATTATACTTCATCCGATTCAAAAAGATTATTCTGTTTCTTTTTACAGTTTTGAGTTGACATGTTAGGAACTACTTATAAATCGAACTAGTTATTTGACCCGTGCAAAATTGCACGGGCCGTTTATCCTTTATTGTCTAAATGTTGGTTATCGTTGAATACTACATAAATTGAATGTTGGATTATGAAATGGTATTAGTTAGATTTTCGAATAAATATGGCTTTGAAACTACTAATAGACACTCGATGAGTAGTGAATAATTGTACGACGTTGACCAGCGATAAAATGGATTATAAAATGACATTAGTTAGATTTTCGAATAAATAGGCTTTTAAAATACTAATAAACACTCGATGAATAATGAATATAATTTTTAAAATACTCTGACCCAATATAATACTCTATTTTAAAATACTCTGACCCAATATAATTTTTTTGTTTCAATTGCCACTCTATTTTAAATGTATCTCTATATATTTCATTCGTTTTTCAGAAATTTAATTTCTTAGTAATTCTAATTAAATTTTGGTCAATTAACCCGTAGGTGGTAGGGCATTAGTAATTTTATACCCTTCATAACACAGGGGAATTTTGGGCATTGGTGTTTGACTTGGTCGGAGGGAGTATGTATTTTGTAGATATAATTTTGGTTTCTTAACTGGTAGCACATTATACGACATCAATAGTTCATTAGTGTAAATTAATTGATCGATCGCTTATATGTCATTATTGATAACTCTTATGTAACTATCGTGCGATCGGTCTAACAATCATAGTCATCTCCTCATACTTTTTTGTCTTTTAGAAAATCCGACGATATACCCCTTTTTTAATACTCCCTTTGTCCCATTTAATTTTTTACCCTTTTAATTTAAAGCCGTATGAGTGAATACTTTACCTTTCTATTCTTGGGTCATTTTCTTATTGCACGGGCTGTTATAAGCAAATGATAGTAAACCAATTTTTATTCTTAGGCCCAGATATGGTGAGACTACTTATACTAAATTCAACCTAAATTCAAATTAAACTAAACGTCAAACTGTAATGTCTCATTGTCTTAAGCTTGCACTATATATACTTCGACCCATTTGTTTTGTCTCAATTGCCAATCTTTTTAAAAGGTATCTTTATATATTTCCTTCGTTTTGGAGAAGTTCCTTAGTAATTCAAATTTAGGTCACTTAACCCGTAGGTGTTAGGACATTAATAATTTAATACGAATAAGAAAACTGAAGTTTATTTTTTTCCGATGAATATTCCGTTAAAAATGAAGGAGGTAACATCATATATTCACAAAAATGATAAGTTTACATTGAATATTGAATCAATTTTTTCATTCTTATACTTATGCATGTGTAGTAACGTACTTTATTTTAAAGATTTAAAAATTAACTAACACTCGTTGACTCGACCTAATTTATCTAACGCCTTAACCATAGACGCATGTGTAGTTATTTTTAATTCTACTCCCTTTATTTAATGTCAATCTCTCTGTTACTTTTCACCATGCATTCTAAGTCAGGATTTAGCTACTATGTTAGGTAGACACTTTAATCTTATATTTTAATGCACATGCGAGATCAAGTAATCTTTAGTTGTAACCCGACCCATTTGTGTTTCTCACCTGAATCCGTAGTTATGTCGTTATATTATATCAGTAACGACATGATTGTTATTTCTTTACATTATATCGGTATATTTAATACTATTTCCATGAATTGTAGTTACTCGATTTCATTCTTTATATTGACAAAAAAGAGTTGTAATCTGTAATTTTTAGATCTTATATTTGATTTTCCATAATGTTTTACACAAGATATCGTGATTAGAGAGATTAATCATGTAATTTTTGTATTTCCATTGTTTCGAGTCATGAACTCGTTTTTCATCGTGGCTGATGACGCGCTTTCTAGGCACATATGGCGAGGCTTTGTAGACTCCAAATTTGATCACACTCCATCTTTTTACATTAATCAAACAAAGTTTATGTTACCCTTATCGTACCCTAAATCCAATCCAGACCCGTATCGAGCCAACCTATAGTTCACTTGAAATCGTACTTGAACGGTCGAGCGACAAAAATGTGTACGTATAGAAACTTCTAGAAATAAATTATCAAATTAAAGGTTTCTTAATTAACTTGTTAGCAAACTAAAATTCTAACATAGAGTGACATATACTAACGTAGTGTACGTGCATCATTGAATATACCGATCTTAATCACTTATAATGATGCATTCCCATGACCATGTAGCTGGGTATAAAAACTTTGACTTGATTTTTTGTTTTATCCGACACTAAAGCGCTAAGATATATCAATGCTAAGAGTATCATCTAAGTCTAAAGATATATAGCTTTGTTTACATATATAGCTACACAATTACACATATATCGACCTTAGTTTAGTATCTTGTGAATATTTGCAAGCTATATCAAGCATATTGTAATGGTTATAACCTTAAAAATCCTGTCTCCCTCACCATTTTTTTTATTTTTCCTATTTAATTTGAATATGTGAAAAATTAATAAATATATAGGAAAATATAGTTGGACGTGAGTAGTCTCTACTTCAAATTCAATAAGGCGTTTTAGACACAATTCTGCGCGATAAAACAAACATAGCAACTACATATTGTCATCCGCATCACAGATGTAAACCTGAAATTTAAATTTTCTTATTAGGAACAATATGCACAAAAGGTAGAAATGCCACATCTGTTGTTCTTGATACGAAAAGTCAATGTCAGTGGGTACATCTCATAAGCTCCTGTTTTTGGGTACAAATAAGCTATTAAAACAGGTGGTGGTGTATAAATGACAGTGGAAGTGGTGGTTCATCGAAAACGTGATGTGAATCATTCATATTATGGTTGGAATAATATTGTTAAAGGTACATGTTGGTGGAAATGTTGTAGTTCAACCAAAATTATGATCATGGAGCTTAATTAAGATATATAAATGGAGTATTTGTATACTACACGTGATGGGCTTGGAAGGGATGTGAACCCTAGTCTAAAGTAGACTGCCGTGCACCATTTATTTAATTTTTTTTTTATGATTTTTAGTTATGAAATTAACATAATTCATGAGTTACTAATTTTTATGGAAACTAAACATATCACAACGGGAAATTGGATAGGTAAATAATATTTTGGGTACTAATATTATTTTCATAAGATTTTTATAAGATTCCTTCCAATTTTTTGTTAATATTTTTTTCCATTTCTTTGTAAATTATAGCTCTGCATATATCCTTGCCAAATTTTCATTAGCATTTTTGCCATTTTTTTGTGCGTGTGTCTTGCGTATGGGTGCGTGTGTCTTGCTTTACAATGTGAGTGGTATTTATGTCAAGTTTCATTTGACATCAGCATCTTACATGGCGTGCCTCATTAAGCTTCAAAGGCACGCCTATTTATAATATACTAGTTTAATGACCCGTGCAAAATTGCACGGGCTGCCATTCTTACGGTGTGCACAAAGCCATCATAAAACAGATGTTTGAGACTCGACAAATTGTTATTTACGTATTAATAATCGTTTAGAAAAAGAATACGTATATTTGGTCCTTGAACTATAAAAAAAATAAAGAGAAAAAAGAAAATTAAATAAAAAAAATACAACATCACCATAATAGGACAAAGAGAAAGTGATAATACTATTTTGGGTTACCAAATTAATAAATGCATATGATAAAAACATTACTTTGAATAAAGTTAGACCGCTTACTTGAAAGTTTAATAAACCTAATTTAATTTGTCAACCCAATTGGACCACGGTTTTTTTAAATCACGAAATATTTTAGGACCCGGACATGACCTCTACATGATCATATTCAAATTTAACCCCATATTTTGTCTAACTTGACCCGATCTATTTATCGATTGCATGGACTATTATAATCAGATATCATTAGTATATAGGCAATGTGCACAAAAATTAAGGATGAAAACTGGTATTGTGCTGTTAAAGAATGGAGACATGACTTTTGACGTGTAAAAGATCTTTTGTTTTTTGGCCCGTGAACCTATATTTATGGCCCGTAACCAGCATTACAGGTTATGACCTTGTTACTTTTGGGTCATGAACCTGTTATTTATGACCCGTGAACTTTATTAACTCGAAACGTTTTGATACACATAATTTTGGGTGTAACTGGCATTCCGGGTTATGACCTTGTTATTTTTGGGTCATGAACCTGTTATTAATGACCGGTGAACTTTATTAACTCGAACCTTTTTTATGCACATAATTTGGGCTTAAATTGACCTAACAAATTGACCCGTATTTGAGTTTAAAATAAAGCGTTCATGAGTTTCATGGCTCGAACCCGACCCTATTTGGATACAAATATTTTGGGGTCATGATCCTCTTTTATGTCTCGTGACCCAATTTTTTTAGTTATGAACTTGCTTTATATGACCGTGATTCGTATTAACCCGAATTTATTTAGATACACGTACTTTTGGGTCTAATCTACCGTACCCGTTGATCTCTAAGTTAAACATCATATATATATAGGATATTCATCCTTATTCGACCCATTATGAGTTGTAACCATTAATGACATTAACCCGTTTTAACTCATATATTTTCAACCCTAATCCCGGTGCGACTTATTGACCTGATTTATACCATAATTAAGACGAAATTAAAAAAATTGATTTTCCAAATTAAAAGATTTGATTTGATTATATAAGAAAATGATTTCAATTAGTTTCCGTTTTTTTTCAATTGACTAATCAATATCTTTAACAGATTATATGACTAATTTTTTACTTGCCTGTTTTCATGCGGAAAAAAATCTGTTTGTAGTTTTTTTTATTTAAGGAATATTTTTTGTTTTGTGAATAATATCAAAATCATAAGAAATTGCAATATATTGTTCAAATTTTATTGCCTTCAAATCCAGTAAATAATTAACATCAATTTCGGGATAATTAGACCAGTTAGCTTAGTGAATATAATAAGTATTGATTGAAATGGCACGATGATATACTCCCTCATATCCGTCTCGTCTAAACTGCTTACCATTTTTTGGAAAATCTCGTTTAAATCCCGCTTCTATTTTGGGACACTCTCTCTTGCTTTTTGTTAATCTTTACATCACTTCACATTTTCTCACTCCTACTTTTATGTTGATTCTCATATTCGTTATTCTACATTTTTCTAACTCTTTCCATTACCAGTATGTTAAAGTTTTTTATTTGTTTTTTTTATTCCCGTGTTTTTAACCTGCTATTTGACCGACTTGTATCTTGCCCGTTTCTATATACTAAGTTTGTTTAACATGTAAGTCATTGATAATTCAAAAAAAGTAGGATAATATTGGTTCACAAAATTATTTTCAGTGCGACGTACCCGTCCCCCTTTCATGTCTCATTTCCTATACCCACCAAACATGTTCCACTCAAATTAATATCTTTCTTTGATAATATACAGACATAAAAAAAATAAGAAAAATCGTCAAGAACCACCTTATAAATACAACTTTTAGTGAGGAACCACCTAATAATTTTTTTTTTTGTAAGGAACTACTATATAAAAAAAGGATTTTTCTAATGTGTGCTTATAGGGCACATGATAAGACTCAAATTCTTTCCCTAATTAAGTGATATTCTCCTGAATTAATCAATAAGATTCCATTATTTGTTTTTTCAAGTGAGAATATCACTTAATTAGGGAAATATTTGGAGTTTTATCATGTGCTCTATGGGCACACGTTAGAAAAACCGAAAAAAAAAATAAGTTCGACCAGTCACATCTTATTCACTTTTCCAGTGGATTAAAGTTGTTGACTTGTCTAAATAATCTAAGTTGACTAATACCCTTGATTAAGACTTTCAAAATTAGGTTAATTGAACTGATTATGTAAGTAATTGATTTTTCCCACTGAGGCCTTGTTTGATCAGACTTGGTAAAAGTAGTTGATCAAAATAATTATCAATGAATCTTAGTCTATATCTTGGTATAGTTCGTCGAAATACAGTTAATTAAATTTAACTTAATCTAATTTAAACTAATCTAACTTAATCTTGAAACACCCAACTAATGTAAACTAATCTAAAAAGGACCCAAATTTTCACTTTTACACTCTTAAATAAGCTAATCTAGTCACCCCACTCCACACCTCCGTGGCTTGTTCTTTGTGCAAGAGCCACCCATTTTCTTCCCTCCACTATAAAAAGTATGGACAATATATAGCAACCAAGAGGAACATGAAAAAATATTGTGAATGCAAAATATACATCTTGTCAGCGTGAAAGTATTACGCAAAGATTAGGCGCAATAATAAGAATGATTAGGCGCAAAGAATAGTGTTACAAACAATGTACGGAGTACCACAAACTTACAATAATAAGTAGGGCAATTATATTAGATTAGAGCATTTAGGTATAGTGTAATATTTTTATGGAAAAAAAAACGTTTATCATCAAAACACAGTTAAGCTTATTGAATTAGAGCCTTAGAGGTATATGGCACAATTATGTTTCGGGAAAATGTTGTTGAATTAGAGGTATCATGTTGCAATTATATTGACTGTATGTGGAAAAGGAACACGACCAAGAAATTATGACCATTAGATGGTTATGTACATGATTGAAATTTTACAATTTGATGATCAAAATACATTGTATACGTAAAGTATTGAATTACTAAACTAAAGAGAAAGAAAAAAGACTCGTAAGATGACCCATGATCACAACGTCCCCATTACTCAGTACTAATTTGTCGAAGAAATCAAGTGACAGTCGACTACTGTCGGAACCACCCCTCCGATACGATTTGGACAATGGTTTGACTTTGGTAGGCTACAGATTGGTTAGCTATATATGGAGTTATGTTACAGAGATGTATTAAGTGAGCAATTTGTACAAAGAGGCGCAACAAACTATGCTTGGTATATATATTGAGTTTTGAGGTTGTGTTAAGATCGAAACCCTAATGATGGTTCTTTTTTGGTAACCATATTGTTATATATGCATGCTAATCTAGTAAATAGGAAACAATAACACTTTTTATGGGTAGATTGATTAGTAGAAATTTAATGCCCTTTATCTAGGAAAATTATTAGTTTTAGAATATTGTTTAACGATGAACTTACTGCACATAATTATTTGCAGTCTGATCTCTTACGGGTAGATAGATTATTTCGGATTATATTTCGGTATTGCTTTCTTATTATAGTTAGATTTTATTTATATATGATTCCGATGGAGTTGTTTATTAACGGAAACCGATGTTTATTCGGTATATGACGGTGTGAATGTAATTATATGGGTCAATGCAATATAAATTCTCATCTAATAAAGGTAATTAGTATCAATTATGTTTATTTGGTTGCCGTAAATAGCTGTTGATGACATCAGCTATGACGTGTCGCTGATGTCACAGTTGATGTGGACGGCCTGAGAAGGTTGGAAATGCACCGCTAATTATATTATATAGATATATATATGAAAGACCCGTTTGCCTTAAAATCAAGTAGAGTTGGTAGACTGCAATGGAGAATGAAATATTACTAATTTTACAGCAATTGAATTATTCATTTGATCTAAAATAACTCCTAATTTGACACCTCAAAACTCCAAAAAGAAACGGGAAAATCTATTTGAGTCGGAGGGAATATCTTATACTATATACGGAGTATTAAAAGCCGTGTTAGAGGCAATCACCACGTTCACGGGTTCAATTAAGTCATCTATTATGCACATGGCATCCCCTTTAGAATTTCACTTAAATATGGTAAAAACTGTAGATGAACATCCCATCTATGTTGATATACAAGTTAGCAGTCCTTATACTGTGCATCAAGGTGCACAATGCCTTGGTACACCATGCCACGTGGCATTCTCGGATTGGACGGAGAAAAGAAAAAAAAAACTGAAATTTGTTTCCCATCAACCTCACTACTCTCTCTCCTCAACAGCACCACCACCTCCCTACCTTACAACCACGACCACCACCACCAACCCACCGCACCACCACCTCACCACCACCAACGGTGACATTGGCCCAAAAACAAACAAAAAAAAAAAATCAAACCCCAAAAGACGCACAAAACTGTCCCCTCCTCAACAGCCACCGTCCTCAGTCGACTACCACCACACCCCACTCCGCCACCACCAAAACCATCGTCCCTCCCCTACCACCAAAATCGTCGTCCTTTCCTCCCACCATTTCGACGCCTCCCTCACCCCCATTATCTCTCCTCATTAAATCTCTTCATAAAAAAATTGAACGGTAAGAAATCACGAATTGAGCAAAGACGACCATGGATTTCAAAGGTAATTCCATGGATATTACCCCTTTAATCCATGGATTTTATGTGGGTGTTATATGGATAATTAAATCAAAAACCATGGACGAAATTGAAAATTTTAAATCATTTAAATCAATTCCCCCAAATTTCAACACCACCACCACCGCCAGTCGACCCTCATTTTCCGACGCCCCACCCCTACGCCACCATCAGCACACCGACAATTGAAAAATTCCATCCATGACATAACCTAATTAGATCCATGAAATAACCTAATTAGATCCATGACATACCTGGTTAAGATCCACATGTGGTGGTGGGGGAGGTTGGCGGCACCGATGTGGCAGGGCGGCGTGGGTGGTGGTGGGCGACGAGGAGGGAGGGAGAATGAGAGAGAGAAAAAAAGAAAAATGGAAGGATTACGTGATGCAGAGAAGAAGGAAAGAAGAAGAAAGGGGCTTTTAATATATATTTTTCGCCCAGCCAATCACTACCTGCCACGTGTCCATGGAGTACGATGAGCACCGTGCACCGTGGTGCACGGTATAATTTGTGACAAGTTATTATTTCCATACCTTTAATTGTCAAAATTCAAAATTAATAATAAAAAAAAAAATACTTGCTATCAATTGATTTGCTTCTACTATTTAACTTATTATTGTACACGTACCTCATTATAGTTATTAGGGGCCTGTTTGGTATCGTTTCTGTTTTCAATTTTCAGTTTTTTTTTTTAAACCAAAGTCACGTTTTTGAAAACCAGAAAAAGTGGTTTTCAGTTTTCAGCTGTTAGTTTTCATTTTCAGTATGTCTATTATGGAAATATATCATTAAAATTTATCTTTGCAACTTATTTAACTAAATTTTTTACACAACAAAAAACCAAAAATTGAAAACGACAGTGATACCGGCCCTAACTTATTTGTTCTCTACCTCATTATAGTTATTTACTTAATTATTCTCTTTTGTGAAGATTTAGTACATTAATATCATACATTTATTACATAGTCAATCCTTATTTATTTACAAAAAATAAAATGATAAATTTTATTTCGGGCGTAGATCAAGTAGTAAACTAGTTGGTACATTAATAAACTAAACAAGTCCCATAAGGGTTTCAGTTCATATGAGAACCCCTTCTTAAATGAGAACCATTGTTAACCATTAGATCAATTAGATCAAGGGCTACAATTAAAATATAAACAAAAACAGGAAGAAAAAAAAAGTTCCAAATCCAAAAATTCCCCGTCAATTCTCTCTGGCTCTCTGCTTCCCCCATTTCTCCCTCCTTCCCCAATTTCTCACTCCTCCAATTAAAATTTATCTCTGTGCTTCCTCCACACAACGAGCACCTTCTCCACCGCCGACCTATGATCGGACCTCACCCCTCCGGCATTCGAGCCCACCATAAGGAGCACCACCTTCTTGCCCCTCTTTCTCCATTTCGAGATTTTTAATTCGAAGTGTATTTTTCGAAAACCACCACAATGGAGGTGGTCGAATTGGCGACATGGACCATGATGGTGGAAGCCGTTGTGACTTGTAAGTATTGAGTTGTTCATTGTGAATCCTTCAATTGTACATTTATTAGACTTAAATGTGCATTCTTATTACTCTAATTGTACAATCCGAAAATTGAATGTACAATTTGAATCATGTATTGGTACATTCTATAATCTCTAAATGTGCATTTCGAAACTAGTGTATGTGCATTTTACATCATCTAATTGTGCATTTGACCATCATTGATTGTGCATTCCAATTTCAAATTATCTTCCGCCGAAATCTCCATTGTCGCCGGAGAAGGTGAGAAACAAGGAGTAAGAAATGTGGGAGAAGAAAGAATTAATGTTTAGGGAAGGAAAGTGTGTTGCGGGGTACAGGTGATGGGCTCGCGCGCCGGCGGCGTTGGTGGGCCTCCGGCTTGGTAGTTGCCGGTGGTCGGGTCTAAGGTGCTTTGCCGCCGGTGTCGGGTCTTGGGGTGGGGGTAGGAGAGAGACAATGAGATTGGGTTTGTTTTATTTAATTTTTGGGGTTTAATCTTGACCCTTCATTATTCTTATCTGATGGTAGATAGGAGTTCCCATGGTTCTCATGGGAGAGAGGGTTCTCATGAGAACTGGACCCGTCAAATAAGTCTATTTTTTCCTCCAAGTTGGAAAATCTACATTAGGGGAGAGCAAAAACTCGGTCCGGACCGAAATCCAGACCAGTTCGGTCTCGGTCCGGTCCTCGGTCCATGTTTTTTGGGAATTTTCGGGTCGGTCCACTCGGTCCAAGGGACCGCACCGGACAGAGGGGGATTCGGTCCCGTCCACGGTCCACATTTTTCTGAGTGTCGGTCCTCGGTTCGGTCCGGTCCTGAACTGATGCTCAGCCCTAAATTCTACGCAAAACACTAATTTTCATTTTCAAAATAAGTAAAATAAATATTATTAGATTTTATAATATTTGAAATATGCAAGACGACTCACTATTTTCTTGTTTCATTTTCACTTTCTTCCATCGCTTCGCATCGAACACCAGGCACATCTCGTGACAATTACGGCCACCGTCTGCGGCGAGAGGTTTAGCGATCGTCGGGAGACGGAATCTAGCGGGAAATATTAAAGAAATCATCTCAACCAAAAGTCTAGACTGGTGGCTGGAGCCCAATAATGGTTTAATACCTTAACACCTCATGTCACGCGAATGTCCTTTGGGCTTGAAGTGTGGAGATAATGCACAGGCACGCCCATACCATATGTTTGAGAGTCCACTTCAGACTACCATGATTTAAACTCGGGACCTCAGCATCGAAAAGTCTTTCCTTTTTTTTTTTTTGTCGTTGTAGACACCAAAAATTTATCTTTTTTTAAGGTGTTTAATGTGGACGGAAATTCTTTGTAATTTAAAATATTATCACAAAAGATAATATTTTCTAGACTAGGTTTATTCTTGTCTTTCCCTTCAAGTCATTTACGACTATAAATAAAACCTCCCCACCTAGGGTAAACATAGGTCAGATGATACAAATAAAGCCCCAAAAGGCCTCATCTCCTCCGTCCCTACTACGAAATTGTAGGAAATCCGTAAAATACAGGACTAAGTCGTTAAGACCCCTGTAGGTATGAGATCAAGTCAAAAAGACCCTTATACCACAAATACACCAAAAACCCTACCCTTGGAGATGGAATCAAGAGATCCACGAAAGTTGTAACCCACGATTCAATCTTTCAATAAAAACTCTTGTTTCCACACTTGTTTCTTGCTTGTCTATGTCGTTCTTGCAGGTCTGAAATTTTTATGGTTTACAGTCGTTTGTATGTCCACCACTGCACTACTATTACTTCTGATGATTCTCGTTTTTCCTCCATCTTCTCTCTCAGGTGAGTCAGGCTCAACATTTGGTAGTTATCAAAATGTTGAGTTGGCCATCTCCGATCTTCCGTTTATACGTTAAGAGATTTTTACAAAAACACACGACGTCTAGGTAACCTTTTGGGTATCACCTAGACGATTCGAGGACAAAATAAAATCAAAAGGACGGGGTGGGGGTGGGCACATCCCGACTACGAGTATTCCACTATTCCCTACAAATTTAGGGAGAGTGAGGAAATTTGCTCATATGAGTAATTTGGACACTTGGAAAATTTACGTAATGGAATCAAGACTTGTCGATCCTTTTCATCAGAGAGTTTCAAGTATTTATACAAGACTTGTCAGAATCATCGAATCCATTATACGATTCAACTTCATGAGACTGATTCAAACAGCTTCATAGCAGTAAATTTTTGTGTCTAGAACATACAGCAACTTTGTTCTTCTATTTCTTTACCTGGAATATACTCGTATCTGCATATCATACTCCGGGTTTTGAGCAAAATTTCAGTTCTCACATTACACAAGGGCAATAACAACGGGCATATATTATCCCCCCAACCTATCAAATTACCTTCGCAGTGCCGACATCAATCTCAGGCACTCAATGATAGAGAAGTAACCGCTGACAGCTTGAACTTACGAACTTTCTTGGAATTTTGGGGATAAAACACAACCTCAGTACTCGACCTGACGGTGACCTCCTTCCACTCAGAATCTGAAGCTCCTTCATTTCGATAATCACGGAAAGAGTACAATACTTGAAGTCTCGTGGGAGCTGCACTCAAGAAAATAAAATAGATGAAACATCAGTATTATCAACAGGACGGAAAGAAAAAAGAAATGCATAAACATAAATTGCCCCAATTCACTGCTTAGACCATTTAATCCTCTTTTCATACTTCCGAAAGCCGGAGAGGACATTTTGGGGCTCAGACATCAGCCTATGTAATGCATTTTTATTGCTTGGTACAAAGAATTGGAGGTAAGAAAGAAAAAACAGAAAGCTGTTTGGCATGAAAGGTGAATCAGCTCAGAGAAAGCATTGTGTTTTATAAAAAGTAATTAGATTCAGACCAAGATAATTAAAAAGGGGCCAGACTTTAACATTATCCTCTGAATCCTGTCAAGTCGTGCAACATGATATCAATTATATATTCATCTTAAGAACCTAGCATTCCATAAGACCTAACTCATTACCGAAATAATATTCATAATTTACCCTCACTAGAACCACATGGCCCCTGCAGCCGTGCCCATTCTGCAGGGGTAATCAAATAACTCAGTCCACGGCTTCCCAACTACCCTATTCCATAAGTTTTCAATTTCTTCCCTCAAGGTATCGATCTGCACAGTTCATTTAAGCAACTTTGTATCCTCTCTTAATTTCCAATACAGTACATTACTTTCAAATAAGCAATGCTCAAGCCTTTAATGTCTCGGCCAACATATGACCATAACAGGTATCAGCTTTCAGTACAGATGATAATTCCTATAAAAATATCAGAGGCCACACATAGACTCACATAATATAATTGAAACACAAGCATTTAGATCAAACGAAAAGCAGCAATGATCAGGGATGTCACCTAAGCCAAACATAGATGTTTTTTGGACGACCATACGTCCAACTTTGGACCTCTTAATAGGTTGTAACAGTTGAATATCTTCAGGCTTGCCTTTGAACTCCTGAAATTCTCCTAGAACATATTTGCTACCTTTAAGCTCCAATCTGTACAAAAACATAACTCTCAGCGTATGTATAAGACTCAAACGGCATATCATTAAAGTTGAAGCAATCAAGAGTTCTTTCACTTTTGAAAATCGGTCATATAATAGAGATTAACATCAAAGGGCAGCAGCGTCCCCGCAAGGCGAGGGTCGGGGGAAGGGTCGCACCACAAGGGTGTATACGAGGGATACAAATTAACATTGTGCCAATAAAAACGACAAAGCCTTAGTATCAACGTGATTTGAGGTCGCCTAACAAGATTCGACATTTAGTGCCAATCATGAGGGTAAATCAGCATTCAGACCACATAGATGATAGACCTCCCACAATGCCACAAGTCCACAATCACACCACCACTATCGATCAGCTCTAGCACAATCCATCCAGCCTCTCAAACTCACGATTCTGGCACCATAAATCAGGCACCGATAGTCCACCACCAACCTGACAACCTCATGCCGTGATTCAGGTGTACCACAAGTTCACAGCTCCCCAGCTACACTATCACTCACCAGTAGTCCACAAAACCTTACTAGCAAGCCAACTTCTACGGCCGCTAAATTTTTCATACCATCAATTCAATCATATAGTTGTATGCCTCTAATATTCATTCCAAACTTCCCACACCATATTTCTCATATGATTGTTTACCATCCTAATATTTTACTCCCTCCGTCCGAGCTTAAACACCCCTTACAAAAAACGCAACCTCACGAAAGACAGGAAAGAGGGTGTGCACACTAAATGGTTAATCAAAGTTCAGAAAAAATTGAATAAATTTTTTTGTTAAGACTCTTATCTAACTAGCTTTGAAACTTTTTTTGTAACTTTGATTAACCGATTAGTGCGTATACTAACACAGAGGGCATTTTGGGTATGGGGTGTTTAACCTCGGACGGAGGGAGTATATACCATCTAATCACACGCCTAATACATCACTCATCACTGTAACCATATATAATCCCATAATTCTTTTGTAGATGAGGATCCTTAATTGCAGATGGAGGAAACTGATAGAGACATCATTGTGGAAAACTGGTGCTTGTTGCATGATGTGCTGGTTGAAGTCATGGTTCCCTGGTTGTGGTGCGCTGGACGGGAACTTGCGATTAGAGGATGGGTTTAATAGGGTTTTTTTAAATATTAACATGTGCGGTCAAAGTGGTGTACAACGGTTGTGAGTGGTGCAAATTTAACAATTTTAGTGATTGACAGAATCCATTTTGTCAAGAGCAAGACAAGTGGGTGTGGTGTAAATTTATCCAATCAAACCCAAATCAGCCACCCCCGACCTCAGCCTCCCTGCCGAGCTGCCACCAATGTCCCCTTTTTCTCTCCTCCCTTTCTCTTCCTCACACTGGACAACTATCATCCATAATTATAGGCAAACATAAAATGTAACTCTCAACACAATGCAGAATTACCCGAGTCTTCAAAGAAAAAAAAAATTACTGATGACTTTAATGAGCAATAGAAGAAGACTACAGAACATAGACTTTCTAATGGCAACTTCTTCACCCTAAGTCTACTTATGGGTCAAATGAAAGTCACTCCATTTGGTGCTTGAGTTTCCTTATCCTAAAATGTAAGAAAAAAAGCTACCAGTGAAACACGATTTTACCATGAAAAACAAGTAAAGATACCTATCCCACATTGGAGCCGTACTAAGAACAAACTGAAGCTGTTGAACTGTAGAATCCTGCATCTCCTTCTTTGCAGACCGAAAAGCGCCTTTGATCCATCCAGGAAACACACCTTTTGATTCCGGTTTCAGATGAACCCATTGATCATACTGTATGACTTCAGGCGGGAAACTTGCAGGATTTAGTGAACTGCACACGAAATTAAGTCTCATTAGCTCCTGCGACATTAAGAGCATTTGGAATTTTCTAATTTATATAATATGATCACAAGTTTTTGACTTACTTGAGCAACCAATTGGCATTCCTAAAATCAAACAGTCATTTATCACGTGCTCAAAAGTATCATAAAAAATTTCCCGCAGATTAAAGCGTAAAGTTCCTCCGTTCTTAACTACTGGCACTAAGAGTAAAACTGCGAAAAATGAATCTAAGAGTATCGGAGAATGGAGATAATACACCTTTGACAGACCTAAATATAATGCACAATTCCTAGACTTGAATTACTCCATCAGAAAACAGTCTGAAAATGGAATTGAAAAGTCTAGTTCCATAGTGCGGGCATGTAAGCTCATGTTGGGTGTCTATACAAAATATATTCCAGGAGCGTATGACATACCGAAATTTGGGATTAGAAGTAATGACTTTGCAAGACAAAGAACCTTTAGGAAGAGAAACTCCCCTTTGTTCAAGGTATGCTTCCAGGACCGCAGCCTGGCTATTAACTTCGGCAACCTGCGTGCGTGCATACGTGCGGAAATTAACCTTCAACATAAACACGAAAGCAAAACAGAAAACGCAACGAAGCTTGAACATAAAGACACAAGCAGACAGAAAAATGCAAAAGAAAGACATACAGGATCAGGATAATGCTCCTCCTTGTGCTTGTGATCACTAATACACAACCAACTCCCGTCGGGGTTTACCGACACGAACCCGGCCATGTTTTGTACACTTACTACCACCGCCTCCCTACCAATTCATTCATTAATTATTTGATTGATTGATAGATAAACCCCCAAATTAATTAATTACACAAAATAATACTCCGTATATTGATTAATTACCCTTTAGTGAGGAGGACTACATCGATATTACGGCGAGAAGCGGAGGCGGAATCGGCATCAGGGTCAGGGATTCTGAGTCCAACATACGCTTTCCCACCGTACAGCTTCTCTAGTCTGCCATTTTTGTCAATTGGAATTATATTAATTAATAAAATTAAAAAGTAAGATCGATAGATTATAAATTATACAAAACCTAGAATCAAAGAAAGAACCTGGAGGCGACGGAGAAGATGGCGTTGAAATCGGAGGTCTCGACATCTAAAACGTCGTCGTCTGAGAAACATAGACGGACTATTTTGTACAGTACTAACCCGCATATCAACGCTATCCACATCTTCTTCTTCTTGAGTGAAAATTGAGCTTGGTAGTTCGGAAAGAAGAAGATGATGAGAAGAAGTAGAGGAGATCTCAACTACTAGTAGGAGTATTTTTCACCAGTTTTACGGTGTGCTACTTTCTTAACTATGTTACCAGAGTTTGAATTTTCGTATCAAAGGTGGTCTTGATTTCTTTTTCTTTTTTTTGAATTGAAAAGTTATGTTTTAGGTTTGAAACTCCCCTCAACTAAAAAATGTTGTCTTTATCACTTCAAAAAAAATAAAAAATTGTTGTCTTTAAATAAGACGATAAGTTACCGAATTCGAATGGTGTAGGGATCTAGCTCACAAAGTGAATAGCTAGAAACATGCTTGAACATGTCAGAAGGGGGGAACTTGCCTTAAAATCAAGTGGAATTGGTACAACAAGCGAATGTTTCATTTTGGTCTAGGTTACTCCCACTATGGCTAATCAAAACTACCCCAAAACAGAACGAAGAGTTAGGTAGGATTAGTATAGTGCCAATTTTTTAATATTTGTTACCTTGAGTTGACCACAATGTGCACCAAGGTACCCTTTTAATGAAATAAAGCAAAATGTCTCCCTAAAATGCTCCATCGATTTCAACACAATTTTCATTATACTCCGTATGAATTAAGGATTCCCGCAATCCAGAACAATGTCCAAAGCATAGAATACATCATTATACTTTTCTCCTAGAGTATGTGCATCACTTATCAAGTCATCATCTGCACCAATGAGGTCTTACAACTACATTTGAAACTCATTTGACAACATTGATACATTCGATATCATTGATTCTAGTCATATCCTAAGCTTCACAAAAGTTCAGATATCAATCATACAATGGATGATGCAACTGTGTAAGTTTGCGGGATACTATTCATCGTCGTAAGAGATATGTGGAGCAACTTTACAGCCAGGAGCCTCAGGGTCCTCGGCACCACAACAGTCATAGAACTTGGCAGCATACGGTGGATCATCAGGTCCCAACTCATAGTACCTGGATAAGGGATAGAACAGAAAGTTGTCAGAAACTTAATGGGGATGACAAGCCTCAACTGAAAGCGAATAGAGATTAAAGGGGAGGCTTCAGAGACGGATGCACGCTCATCTAGCAATAACTTTCCACGAATACTTTACGGCGTCCTGAACAGCATAGTATTATGCTTCCAATTATAAATGCCAAATAAATTCATAGATTCACACTCCCAGGGTGCAAGTTATCACTCGACCTGGAAGTTCAAAATCTCAAAGCTGTACCCTACTCCTTAGGGGGTTTTGTAAAAGATCTGGTACAAATTATGAGGTAATTTTTACCTTACTTAAATGTTATGACCAAAATTTGATTTCAGAATCCAAATTGAGCTCAGGAGCATACAAGCAAGGACAGCGTTCAGATAAGCAAGAGGACAAACTCTCAAAACCATTTCAAACACAATCCCGTCACTAGCCTGTATGAATATTCTCTGGTTTCATTTTAGTCAATGATACAGATAAATACTAAGAGTTAGGCTCGACAAAATTTTATTCAAAAGCTATGGCAATTAACTCCTCAATGTCATGTGCAATGTCAAATTTCAAAAAAGCTAGGAAAAAACTTGTACTCCAACTTGTAAGCATCGTTTTTTCTGTGCAAAAATTACGTTTGAGCATAGCAAGACGAAAGGTTCACTTCTAGCAGTACACTTCTACAATTTAACATCATAGGGAGAGACCTTTCAAAGTAACTAAATAGCCTCCAAAAGCAAAACCAATTAAATTTCAAAAGTAACTCGTACTATATTGGCTATTAGGTTCTTGTTACATCAAAATCTAGAGTTTTAGTGCTTCGCAGCCAATAAAAGAAGCCACTGTTTGCCAAATCTATAGCACACTAACCAATTGAATGAACCTAGTTGCAGGCAATTGATAGATACCAAGTATTGATGGCGGGAAATCAATAAATACTAAGTAATCCGGGTGAAGTAACGAGCAATGAATAGGCAAGCACTAACTATATGGGAATGTAGACAATAAAATCGAGAAAGCAGCATAGAAAATCGAATTACTAACAAGGACGACCAAGAAGAGAAGGGTAGAAAGGAGAAACCTCTTCTGATCATCATGGCGACGGCAGACAAAGAAGGAAGGGTGGAAGCGGCAGGAAGAAGAGGTGTAGGAAGGAGTGAAGCTGCATTTGCATCTCTTGCACACCTTTTCCTCCTCTTGCTTTGTCGCCGCCTGCTCCATTTGCAGATTACCTCTTCCTCTTACTCCTTTCTAAGCACTTCCAAACGTCGCCTTTTGTCTCTTGTACAGCCAGTAAGCAGCCTTGATTCCTCGTATAATACGAAAACACAACTAGAACACAACATGACACAAAAACATTAACAATCTTTCCTTCCAATTTATTTCGGCATTGAAAGCATTTTCTTGATGTTCCAAAATTTCTACAATGGCAGGCAGCAGAGGGAAAAAAAATGACACCCAAAGTCCCAAACTAATGAATGCGCCTTAATGATTGTAATTTTCCATTTCATCAAAATATCAGCTCAAAATCCAAATAAACTATCATCTTATAGGCTCAAAGGTCAAATGAGTACCTTATTAGACAAAAAAAGGGAGTCCATAACACCACGCTAGAATCAACTGATCCACGCCACAATCACTAATATCAAGAATTCGTCCATAACTAAAACGTGGATCCATTAATTCTAGCGTGACATTATCATTACCCCCAAAAAAGCTCAATTCTATTAAGAATCAACGATACCAAACAATATAGTAAGGGCATAACAAGGGGCTAGCCTTTGTACACGTCACAGCGATTTCCAAACAATCGTTTTTAACCCCTACATACGTACAATCCTACGATTCCCATACAATCGATTCTAGCCCCTACCTACGCACTTGTAAATATGTGCACACAATCATATGATTCACAGTCAATCAATTTTAACCCCTAACATACTACTTCTAACTTCTGAATATCTGAAAACGATCATAGCGATTCCCGGACAACTCGATTGTAACCCCTAGATACGTGATACATTCTTCTGAATATCTGCACACAATCATAGGATTCCCAGAAAATCGATTCTAATCCCTAACAGACAATCAAAGCAATTATCGGACAATCGATTTTAACCCTAACATACCTATTATCTGAACACAATCATAGCAATTCCCAGACAATTGATTCCCAAACAGCATGTTTATTGGGGGCCACATGCAATCAGTTAAATTTGGAAAACCATAACTTAAAAGTTACTCTACCAACAAAATCAATCAAATTAGGAAGCCGAAATGAAAACAAAATTAAGAGATGAGAACTCACATAACAGAGGCAGACGGGATGGTGAGAGTGGCCGTATAGGCCTACAAGGTGGTGGTGGTCGGCGTAAGGGAGACGGTTAATTACAGTGGCAGAGGAACTGCGACAGTTGACAAAATGATACAATTACTCCCTCCGTTTTTTTAGGTTCTCCGACTCTGGAAGTACAAGGGCTAATAGAGTCAAATTCTCAAGTTTTTAACAATTGCCATTTTTTTGGGTAGCGAAATGTCGCACTAGAATCAACTGAGTCGTGCTCTTGTGTGTCTACCAATTCTGAAACCCATTGGTGATATGACTTGTTAACCACAAATGAGCGTGGATGAGTTGATTCATACCGTGGATTTGTGCCTACCTTATATTTTTTTTTCTAAACCAAATAGTGTAATAGTATAATCTCGTAAATTTAAAACGAAGAATGTAATTTTCTTCTAGAAGAATCTTAGCTCTGGATTTCCAAGGTCTAAATTAAACTTTGATCCATGATAATAAGTCTGATGTGAGGAAACTCTATTTCGCGTTTTTTAATAATCAATGCTTTTAATGCGTGATTAGGGTACATAGGCCATGACCCCAGGTGCGACCAAATTGCGTCTTTTGTATCTGATTTGATATTGTTTGAATGCATAAAGTTGAGACTTGAGTAGAACTTGACGAAATGACATACTCCCTCCGTTTCTTTCATTTCTTTACGTATTCCGTTTTCGGCAAATTCACTCAATTCTTTACGTTTCTATTCTGGGCCAATATTTGTGGCTTAATTTTCCACAACTACCCTTGCTAACCTTACTAACACATATTCTAATTCGATCACTTAACTAATTAACCCAAAAATCCAACCCAAATCATCCCTACTTACCCACCACAACAAAACAAAACAAAAAACATTAACCCCACCACAAAACACCGTCAACTCCCTCATTCATTCATCATCATCAACATTTGTGTTCATCTTCATCATTCATCATTCATCTTCGGTTTTTCATCCTTCACCATCATCATTCATATTTCACCATCGTTCACCTCTATCATTCATTTTTCAACAGTTCTTCAAATTTATTAATCCACAATCTCCTCCAAATCCCACCCAACTTCATGCTTTCTCTCTCCTGTGAGAATTTCTCTCTCTCTCTCTCTCTCTCCTCTCTGAAACTCTTCATCTGACATCTTGAAGACTCGGAGCCTGATTTTGGTGTTGGTATGTTCATGTTAGATCTTCCTTTTCATTTGCATTTTAAATAAATAAAATCATATTGGGGGTTTTCTGGGTTTCATTTTTAAAGTAATCAAATTGGGTGTTCTTTAGCATCTTCAATCGAAAATTTCAAATTTGGGGGTTTTTCTGGTTTTTTTTGTCAAATTGAAAAAAAAAAAATCAAATTGGAGATATGTCTGGGTTTCTTTTTCTTATACATTAATAAAATCAAATTGACGTTTTCTTGGGTTTACTTTTCTTTTATCAATAAAAAAATCAATTTGGGCTTTTTCTGGGTTTCTTGTTTCCTTTGCATTTTCAATAAAAAATTTCGAATTAGAATTTTTCTGGGTTAAATTTGGCGAATGGATAAGGTGAAGTGGTCTTTTTTTTTTAATTTGTTTGTTAGAATCAAATATTAAAAAAAAAACCATGGTTCTCAACTTTGTTAATTTTCTGGGTTTCTTTTCCTTTACATTTTCAATCGAAAAAATCAAATTGGGGATTTTTTTTTTCTGGGTTTCTTTTTGCATTTTCAACCAAGAAAATCAAATTGGGGGTTTTTGAATGGGAACAATGCAGTGTTCTGACTTTTGTTTTTCAATTTGTTTGTTGGATTTCGGGTGATTTTTGTGTTATCTTGTTGTTTTTGTACTTGTGATAGTACAGTGGAAGCAACGGCGAAGGGGGGTGGTAGGATGAGATCTTAGAAAAAATTAATATCTAATTAGTACCCTTAACAGCTGCCCCTCATTCCTCTAATCTGTTTCTCTCTCTACCTACCTTGGTACTCCCCCACTTTCTCTCTGTAAAGAAATGAAAGAAACGGAGGGAGTATTAAAGACTTGTAGTATTTCTTATTTTGTGCAAGATGGCGTAGTACGTAGCTACACAAAGTTAAAAACAACGGAACTACTAGTTTTGTTCATTTCTTCTCCTTTCTCTTTCGTCACGAACTGAACAACCTCTTAGTCACTTAATTTAGGTGATTTAATATCAACATCTAAACTAGATTCTCTAAAAATAAGGTAGATAGATGCTCAATGTAATCAAATTTAAATCTATTGAACCTAATCCAAACTAAATTCATTGTTAAATGAAGATCCGAAAGTTAATCAAAGTTGAGTTTATCCTCATATAGTCATATAAAGCATTGGTAGATAACACCGCAAAGTTTTCTACTGCACAAAGTTTTTTTGTGCCGTAAAATATGAAAAATCCTTTAAGAAAAAAAGAGCCCACCGAAAAAATATTGTTGGCACACTCGAAATTGGGTCCGCCACCGACCCAAAGTTGAGATTAGTTAAAGAAAAAAGTCGTTCAAACTTGAGATTTTTTTTCCCCGGCAAAAAGGAGCAGCAACCATTACTTTAAAAGCATGATATAAAGAGTCGAACACTGGACAATATTAGAGTACGTCTCAACTAAATCGATTCTCTAACCGTTAGACCAACATCGATCCTCGAACATGGGATTAGTGGATAAACTTTGTCAACTTCAAATTGGTCTTTGGCAGCTTAAGCAAGACGATGAGATAAGGACACATCACCATTCACAAAACAAGGTCATGGAAGTAAAAAGTTCAGAGAAGTAGGAAACAGAGAAGGATAAGCAAAAGAAAGGCGGGCGACTGGTTTGTTCTTTGTTGTCTGGTTGGGAGCCAGTGGCGCTCTCTCTCTCTCTCTCTCTCTCTTCTTTCTGTATTTGGGTTGGTAAGAAGCGTCACATACAAGTTTTAGCAAACTATGGTAGCCTCACATACAAGCTTCATTACAGGCCTGGTCCGCCATCCATCTCTAATCCCTCCGTATTACCCGCTCTTATCTTTCCTCACCTCCCACTCCCAACCATTACATCATCATCATCATCATCATCATAGTCGTCATCATCATCATCATCTTCTCCTTGTTCCTAGTAATAATAATCACCGACACCGACACCGACACGGGCACCGACATGGTGCTCCCTTATCCACGACATACACCCGCCTAATGTCGAGCCCGACCAACAATTTCAGCCCGTTTAGAGACGGGTGTGAGAGCGATACTGATGTGGAAGATGAAGACCAAGTTTCCCCAGATGTTGACAGATGGGATGTTCTTGGCCTTGGTCAAGCTATGGTAACTTCTTCAACACTCCTCTTTATCCGCTTTTACGAATCATTCTGTTTTTTTCTTTATTAATTAGTCTGACAAATGGGGGTTATGTTGTGGATATTTAGGTTGATTTTTCTGGGGTAGTGGATTATGAGTTTCTTGCTAAGTTGGGATTAGAGAAGGGGACAAGGAAGCTTGTGAATCACGAGGAAAGGGGTAAAGTTTTGAGGGCTATGGATGGTTGTACTTACAAGGCTGCGGCCGGTGGTTCGCTTTCCAATAGCCTTGTTGCTCTTGCCAGGCTTGGTAGTCAGCCTGTTGGTGGTCCTGTTCTTAATGTTGCTATGGCTGGCAGTGTTGCCAGTGATCCTCTCGGCGGTTTCTACAGGTAGTCTGCAATTTTGATTTACTATATTGCTATTGTTGGAAATGTGGGTGCTAATTGCGACTTAGTATCTACTTAGATTGGTTTTGTTGGAATGTGGGTGGGCAGGTGGCTAATTGTGACTTACTTAGATTGCTATTGTTGGAATGTGGGTGCTAATTACGACTGACTTATCTTGCTATTGTTGGAATGTGGGTGCTAATTGCGACTTACTTATCTCAGTACCTGTTTAGATTTCTATTGTTGGAGTGTGGGTTCTAATTGCGACTTACTTATCAGAGTATCTATTTAGATTGCTGTTGTTGTTGGAATGTGGGTGCTAATTGAGGCTTACTTATCTCATGTCTACTTAGATTGCAATTGTTGTTGGAATGTGAGTGCTAATTGCGACTTACTTATCACAGTATCTACTTAGATTGCTATTGTTGTTGGAATGTGGATGCTAATTGAGGCTTACTTATCTCAGTGTCTACTTAGATTGCTGTTGTTGGAATGTGGTGCTAATTGCGGCTTACTTATCTCATGTCTACTTAGATTGCTATTGTTGTTTGAATGTGGGTGCTAATTGCGACTTTCTTATCTCAGTCACTACTTGAAATTCCTTGGTCTATGGTCTAATAGCAGTTTAGTATCTAAAGGATGTTGGTAATTTTTGTAGGGCCAAATTACGGAGGGCAGGTGTAAATTTTCTTTCTGCTCCAGTCAAGGATGGGACTACTGGGACGGTTATAGTTCTTACAACTCCTGATGCTCAGCGTACTATGCTTGCATATCAGGTTTTCATTCATCTCTTATTCAACAAAGGTTATCCAGTTCGAACTTTGAATGTCTACTGTTGCTTGGATTAGTCATGGAGTAGCTACATCTGTATTTTGTGCGTACTGTAGCTTTTGTATGTTTGCTGCCCTCTTTTCCTCTCAGCTGCCCTATAACTTTAAAAGCGTTCTAAGATGATTATTAAAAGTGTAGGTTTTCAGGTTTTACCAGGATAAAGTTGCATCGCAGTGGATGTACTACTATCGTTTGTGTTGACATTTTTTGTTGAATTGTTCTTCCTGTTTGTCATAGGCTCATAGCCTTGCTGGGACAACAGGCTTCAGATTGCAGAGGAAAGAGTGAAAGCTCACTTTTTCCCTGCTGTTGTGGTCATCATGTATACACACATAAATATTAGTCATAGGCTCATGTTTGAGTGCATTGATGTATACTATTGTTCTTTTTATATGAACACCGTACACGTCTTGTTTTACACTTTTGCTTCCTCCTTTGTCTATGGCAAGGTAAAGGGATTCACTTGTATGGAACCTTACCCTTGTGTAGAAAACTAAAAGAGGCTATTTCTGGCTCCCTGAAAACCAAAATTGCATCGTAAGTGCATCCAGCGAGGCAGGGACTGCTACTTCACAAGATAAGAGGCGCACACAATTTCATCGTCGCTTCCCCCTCCTGTATATGTCCCTTAAATGATGCCTCTAAGCCAAGTGGCTTCTCTCAACTATTTTCTCCCCCTTTGTTTTAAAACTCAAGTGCTTAAACACTTTGAAACGACTCATGTTGCCCCTCTTACTGTCTCTATATCTTTTCATTTCTACAATGTGTTGCTTCCTCTGTGCTTTTTCAGTATATCTGCTTATCATTCTGTCTGTCATTGACTCCAGGGAACATCATCGAGTGTTAACTATGATCCTGGGTTGGCCAGCATAGTTTCTAAGACGAATATCCTTGTTGTTGAGGGCTATTTGTTTGAGCTTCCTGATACAATCAAAGCTATAACAAAAGCATGCAAGGATGCTCACAGCAGTGGAGCTCTTGTTGCAGTCACTGCGTCTGATGTATCGTGCATTGAAAGGCACTATGATGATTTCTGGTAAGTCTTGAACGCCTTCAGAATATTTACATTGTGATAAACGATGCCCGGTTCTTCCAATTAAGTTCGTTAGTAAAGTTGTAGTTGCTATCGTGCATTGGAAAGCACTGTGATGATTCCTGGCAAGTCTTGAATGTCTTGACAATATTTACATTGTGATAACCCGGAGAAGAAGAAGTGATGGTATCTGGGGAAAATAGATGCCTGGGTCCTCCAATAAGATCATTGGTAAAGTTGTAGTTACCCTGCCTTGAAACTTGAAACTTACACTATACTTCGATCTGGAATGTCAGTCACCAATCTGTTAAGGTTCAATGAGTTTTATCATTAGTTTGTGAATCTGGAAGTTAGTCTACCTGGAGAGATAGCCTCTGGAACATTAGCCTAATGAACCTCACTGATGACCAAGCAACCATTGAAAAGACATGGCTAGACGATAAACATTTTTGTAAGAATCAGCAAAAAGTCGGTGTGGAACAAGACGGTAAAACAAACACTCCATTTCTAGCAATCACGAACCGAAGAAGTACAGCCTTACACTTAGCCTCAGGGGTAGACCACTGATCCACTTGGCCACCGCCACCAGGATTTCACCTTTCCAGTTTCATACCGCAGCACCCAGTGCAACCCATCCATAACCTCAACTGAAGCATCCAAATTGATTGTTTCTAGAAGTGCTGTAGTAGAGGGGGACCAAGTAAGCTTAAGAACAGGTCTTGTGGCCACAATTTAACCAACTGGAGTGTGTCTATGCCGCATTTTTTTCTTCCAGTTTTCCCTAGACTGATTCTTGACATCTGACTCTGATTTCAGGGAAATTATAGGGAACTATGCTGATATTGTTTTCGCAAATAGTGACGAAGCTCGAGCATTGTGCAATTTTTCAATGAAGGACAGTCCCATATCTGCAACAAGGTACTTAAGTCATTTTGTTCCCCTTGTTTCTGTGACGGATGGGATCAAAGGATCCTACATTGGAGTAAGAGGGGAAGCTGTGTATATCCCTCCATCACCCTGTGTAGCAGTTGACACCTGCGGGGCAGGGGATGCGTATGCCTCCGGCTTTTTGTATGGTATATTACGTGGAGTATCGGATTTAAAAGACATGGGTACATTAGCAGCTAGGACAGCAGCTGTAGTCGTTGGCCAACAGGGAACTCGACTTAGGGTTGAAGATGCTGTCGATTTGGCAGAATCATTTGCTTTCCACCTTGAGAATTCCGCAATTTGACCTTAGATTTTCCCTTCCCTTTCTTTGCTTTTCATTCCAGAATACATTAGTTACATACTAGTCAGTCAGCTTGTTTATAGGCCTACAGTATATTCATAGTTGCTCTCTGCACATTGTTCATCAGAATTCAGAAGTGAAAACGATACGAAGCGGAAATATCCTTGTTAATACTTACTATAGTAAAGTAGTAATTAAGTTTTACATCTTACATTTTAGTCCAGCTCTCAAGGAAGTTTACATCCTCTAGCTCCCCAATATACAACAATTTACATCACACCTATATACCTATATATGTACATTTTTGCATAAAAACACCTCAGACCTCCCACACTAGTAAGTGAAGTGCATTGCCATTTTGCGTATAAAATAGGAAAATATATATAAACGTCACATCTGAGTTTGAGTTTGATCCTTGTGCTTCTGTACTTGTGTTTCCACATTCTTGTTGCTGTCTAACTAATCCATATACCTATATACATCGACCACCTTTGTCTTAAAAGATACTCCGGTAGATAGGACGATCAGTATTCTATAAAGAGTGCCCCGAGAGGAGCTCGGTGAGGCACCCCCTTCCTCCTCTTAGCATTCAGGGTTGCTGTCCGAGGTGGCGTTGACGGACTAAAGCTGTGTACTAGCTGCTTGTGACTTATAGCACTAGCAACTCCATCCTGATGACGATGATGATGGTGATACAAGTTGTTGAACGAGTCTTCAGAATCCGAGCTCGAGTGGGCGGCCACCTTGCTCTGTGCCCAAAAGCTTTTAGCTGTCCCATTTATCTGAAATAAATAAAACAGAGACACACTATCGAGTTAGCCAACTCTTTTTTTTTTGTACGGAACAGCTAACCCGAGACAACCCCCAACCAAGTTAAGTTCATAACGTAGGTCACATAGTTTTAATGAGTCATGGATGACGCATTGAATAGTAAACGGAATGCATAGTGTGGAAGATAAGGGTAAGGTAGGTGGCAGTGTCAAGTAAAGGGAAGGGTCATGAATATGATGATGCCACGATTAATTTGGAAAGTCATCCGGTTAATAGTTTAATTAGTGAGGTGACCTAATTGAATAAGACGCTTGTGGTGCAAAATGTGGACATTGTGCAATGACTAAAAACACCCTAACTCAGTAGGAATTCGGAATCAGTAATCCAAAAAACTTAATTAAGAATTCGATTCCAATTCCAAGTTCCCAAACACAGCGTAAATGAATCAACGAGGAAGAAAAGGAATAAACCTTGCAGGAAATGGAACAGAAGGTAAAGGAATCAAGCAGACTGCGATGACAGACACGGCAGGTATTGGTAACGCCTTTACCAGGGCGAGGCTGAGGCCTCTCTTTGAGGAACACAATCCTCGCGCTGTTGATGATGTACGTCTGTATCCCCGTTATGTCAACGTACTTGTGTATCTCCGAAACCCTTATCACATCATGGTACGACGACCGCCTTATCTGTTACGTTTGTTAATAACATTAGCTCTAATCAGAATCAAAAGAAATGAAGGGAGTACACAAACGCAACAGTACCTGTATAGCGCGGTGGTCCTTGTGCGAGTTAAGGCAGATTGAGCAAAAGGCGCCATTCATACAGTCCAAGCAGTACATATTACATTCACTTTTGTGCGCGTCTGCGTGTATCTTACATTGCACGAAAAACCTCGTATTTAATACGCCTCTTAACCAAGCCGGCCATTTCCTCTTCTCTTCTTCTTCCTCTTCGTCTTCCTCATCTTCTTCTCTTCTCCTTGCTAGTCCTCTCTGCTCATCCATACCCAGCAATATCATTATCAATCAATAATCCGCAGCTTTTTATTGTGTTATTATTAGTAGTATTTCAAGATGATGAAAATAATAAAGGGAAATGAAACAAAACCCACAAAGACTCAAAATAACTCACGCAAGTTCGTTTTGTTTTAGTTTTTTTTTGTGGAGTATGTTTGTATTTAGTGGGGTGGGTGGGTGGAAGTGGAATTTCGCAACTTGTGTTTATCTTCTTCCCTTTTTTTTTTCTTATTTTAAATAAAGAAATTAAAATTAATCACAGACTCAAAACTTGGATGGATGAGTAGCGTTCTTCTTAAGCACGCTACCTTTTCAATTTGCCTCTTTTCGTTTCCAATACTACCCTCCTTTCTTCTTTTCATACTTCACTTTCTCTCGTATTCGGTAAGTCGGTATTAACATAAAACCATCTCAGCCCGACATTATTCGGCCTAGTTGCTAATACTGACGGCTGACGAGTGTCCCCTTGGCTTTTGCCACTGGTATCTCATCTCTACACGTGCTCTGCCCTTTTACTGCTCATTTCGGCTCTCTTCGATTTCTCTTTCTGTTAAATCACTATCGGATCTGTACTACACCTATGCAAAATATAAAAATAGTCGACTTTATAAACTCAATAATAAGGTTTTATCCTAAAATTAATTGACAATAGGAGGAGTAACTCGTCGGAGCTTATTTCACACTTATTATTTTCCTTTCAACGTAAATTACTAGGAGGCTAGGAGTAGTGTGGGAGATGACGAAAGGTAACACGTACTCGTACATAATAATTAAATAATGTCCAAGATTCTGTGTGTGCACAACCAAACAACACTGGGATACCTCATTCCGCACACACGAATTGACAAATTCAAGTAAAATAAGCTTAAAGGTCAAGCGTAATGTATGTTGGCTAAAAATGTGTGAATAGTGCAAATCTTTAAGAGTTTAATAAAGCTCATCTGTCATCATATACAAACACAGCAAATTTTAAATGCTCCGGTCCATATAGATTTTCGCTACGTCCAATATTAAAACTCACCGAATTTCATAAGCCGAACAATTCGATATTAACGAGAGAATACGAACTTATGAAATACTCTGTATATCTCAACAAAGATAGGTCGTGCTACAAATTAAATACGGTACATACAAAGCTAATCCAATTATCCAAATCAAGTCAAGTTGGTGGGACAAGTAAGAGAGAGCCGACGGCCCAAATTAGGAATCACGTGGCTTGGATTTGTAGACGAGACAAGAGAGAAGAGCACTCGTACTAGCCCGTACTGGTTGGTTAAAACTTGTAAGCCCAAAAGCGTATTCGTCACTTGTCAGACCCTGGTTGGTTGGTTAGCTTCATAAATAAGCTAAACTAACTAAATGATTGCTCTGCTCTCCACTGCAGTCTACCCATCTCTCATCAACATAACAATAAAGTCAACAAACAAACAAACAAATCTAAGAGATGGGCCGTATGGCGGAGGAGGAGCACGAAAACCGGAGTAAGATATTCACGTACGGAACACTAAAGAAGGGATTCTCAAATCACAAGTTAATGGAAGAGCTTATACAAGCAGGGGATGCCTGGTATGTGGGGTCCTCATGTCGGACGGTTGAGAGTTATCCCTTAGTGTGCGGGCCCTACAGGGTGCCGTTCCTCTTAAATATGCCCGGCAGAGGACAGACCGTGTTTGGGGAGTTGTACGAGGTTTCTCCGGTCGGGTTGGCGAGGATGGATGAGCTAGAGGGGGTTTCCCGTGGGCATTACATGAGGCTTCCCATCCGTGTCTTGTTGAATACGCAAGGTTATGATGCTGAGGCTTACTTTGCACATACCAGTTATGCTGATGATTTGTGGAGAAAGTCCGGTGAGAAAGGATACGTTGTGTATTCTCACAATGAGAGTATTGGTTACGTCAAACGCGGTGATCGGCCTCAGCATCTTTCTTTTTTGGATCATATCTCGATCTTCCTCTCTACCAACACCGAATCGCCGCCGCTGCCTTCTTAAGTAGTCGATCTTATCTTCATTTTCTCATTCTTCATGGTCCTCCATCGTTGACTATTTGAGTATTTTCAATTGCCAATTAAACATCAACCTCAATCACTGAGTGTTTATGTTTCAATTCTATGTCATTCTTACTTCAATTTCAACTTTATTTTATGAATATTCAATCACAATCATAATAATGCATACCCATAGATTTTTTTTAGTTACTATATGTAAGTTATAAATGAATAACATAAACCAGATTTTTTGTATTCGAAAGGGTGTACATACAGAAATAGAAAAATTGGGGTCGTTAGGTGATCCCTGATTCGTGACCCTTCTCTTAAACCTATCAAAATTAAGAAATCAATAAAACATACATTTGGGGTACCATTTCGAGAATGAAGCACTGGACTTGAGAAAGAGCTCGACCATCTAAAAAATCTCCATCAGAGTTGTGGGGAAGGAAACTAGTTGTTGCGAAGAAATTACAAGTTTGGATTTTGATAACTCTAGGAAGAGGGTAGAACCATTTGACTCAGATGGACTGGAAGTCTGGAATGAGTTGTAGGACAAGAAAAGGAGGGGGTGGGGGGATCGATATCATTTTGCACCTTCAGTTCCTAGTAGAAATAGATTAAGAGCCCGATAAAACGGCTCTACTTAGTGTTAGGACGTACCATGTCTATTATTCCTTATCAAGCAATGTGAAAGTAACATATGCAATAACCTAGTAGAAATAGATTAAGAGCCCGATAAAACGGCTCTACTTAGTGTTAGGACGTACCATGTCTATTGTTCCTTATCAAGCAATGTGAAAGTAACATATGCAATAACCTAGTATTTTAAACAATAGTCTATTGGTGAAATATATATCTCAACCAAAATTCTAAACTTAACACGCCAATAGGTGTTTTTATACCTTACCAAGCCTCTCATGCAAATGTCCGGCTTGAAGCGTATGGATTAAAGATGCATACGCCACTCCATATCTTGTGCTGGATTTCCACTTGTGAAGAGAGAGCATCTAGGTCTCGAACTCAATAACTATACCTTGTGTGAAACTCCACTTAAAACGAGATGACACCCAATATTCAAACTCGAGATCTCAGGAGTCACTTCTATGTGTCGGACATCCACAATTCTGTGTCCGGCTCTTTTACACGAGGACACGGTTCATCCAATATGGACACTTCTGACCACTGACTTAGACACACATCGGATACAAACGCTGTCGTATTCTCAGGCATTTCTACCAATTTTTTTCAATTTTCCCACAATCTCTCTCACTCAACGGCAAATTGCACGATCTCTCCGACACCCCCCCTCCGTCAGTCTCCTCCGCCGTCAACGCCGCCTTCTCCGCCACCCGCTTCGACCGCTTCATCATTCCCTCAGCCTCGTCGCCGGCATCTTGCGCCACCTCCTCCACCGCTTCTCGCGCCACACTTCTGTGAGCAAACTAACAGTTTTATTTCAGTTATACATACATTTTTTATAAAATCATATTTGACATACTGTGAGAAAAGCTTCTGCTTGACGCTTCCCTGATATATGATTGTGCGTTGCTTAGAATAATTAAGGAATCAGGAAGTAAAATCTAGCTTAGTTCACTCCATGCATTATTATGATTTGATTCGCTAAATTTAAGAACTTTGCTAATTATTTAACTTAATTAATTCTATTTTAGCACAGTTATAATTAATTTTTTCATTTGATGTGAGCTGATTTGGAAGATTTTGATTACATATTTCCATTTTATCACTGTGAGAAAAGCTTCAGCTTGACGCTATGCTGGTATATGATAGTGCATTGTTTAGAATATTTAATTAATTCTATTCTATTTGGCAATGTCATAATTAGGGTTAGGATTAAGGAGCGTATGTTACGAAAATGGCATGGGGGTGGGCGATAGTCGAGGGAGTGGAGGTGGTGGGGTCGCTGGTGCTGCTCGGTTGGGCCGGACTGTGGTTCTTAAACCGTAGGCTCTACAAAGAGTATGAGGAAAAGAGGGTACTGGTCCAGATCATCTTCAGCATTGTTTTCGCTTTCTCCTGTAATCTTCTCCAGCTCGTCCTCTTCGAGATTATCCCTATTCTCTCCAAAGAGTGGGTTCTTTCGCCCCCTTTCTCGTCCTAGTATTGCAATCTTAATGTTCTAACAACAGTTATTTAAATGCAAATGTCGGTTGTTTGGTTGTTTCAGGGCTCGATGGCTGAACTGGAAGCTGGACTTGTTTTGCTTGATCTTGTTACTCGTCTTCATGCTGCCTTATTATCATTGCTACTTGATGCTTTGCAATAGTGGTACTTAATTCTTTGTCTTCTTTGTATTTTGTTTTCCAGCCTTCTTTTCAATTTCCGTTTGTTTGTTTATTTTTGGAATGCTATGCCTTCTTTATGTGTAATTCAACTTCCCTTACCGCACGTTTAAGGCCCTGTGCTAATGTTGTTGTTATTGTTGGTATGCCCGATACAGTGACTTCCTCTGGTCTCTTTCTTAAACTTCTAAAGTCACTATTTCTTTTCAGGTGTTAGAAAGGAGCGAGCGGCTCTTGGGGCGATATTATTTTTGTTGGCTTTTCTCTATGGTTTTTGGCGTATGGGGATCCATTTTCCCATGCCTTCACCTGACAAAGGTTTACCATTAAGCTGAATTTCTTGGCTACATGATGAATCTGCGAAGTAGTTCTTGCCTTATTTTTTAGTACAAGATACGTATTTATTAATTGGAGTTATTGTCCTCAGGATTTTTTACCATGGCTCAATTAGTTAGCAGAATTGGTGTGATTGGAGTGACTCTTATGGCTGTTCTTTCTGGCTTTGGGGCGGTCAATCTACCTTACAGCTATTTATCTCTCTTTATCAGGTATATATGCTCTTCATCATTTAGCTCGAACTTGCATTGTTGTAATTTGTAAAGATAGTACTTTTGACTTATGTTTTGGGTATGGTAGGGAGATTGAAGAATCCGAAATCAAAGCCTTGGAGAGACAATTAATGCAATCAATTGAGACTTGCATCACAAAAAAGAAGAAAATAATACTTTGTAAAATGGAAATGGAAAGGAGTCAAGTATCTGAAGAGGTTTGTCTTTTCAATTCCTGTCCCTTCATATTTATCAATATCTGATGTTCATCTGAATATGCGCCATGGGTTAAGTATGAAGAGTTGATTTAGATATCATTTTGTAATGTTCACGTTTAATGCTTCTGAAAAGAATTCCTCCATGTTTTCAACACATGGGAAATTTGCACATTCGACTTTTTTGTTTCCCGTCATAAACATTAGATGGGTAGCCTGAGGCACTGGGGTAGTGATGTTTAGGTTGAAATGTTGAATGCTACAGTGATACTTTCCAGCATATGTGAAGAATTGAAGCTTACTATATTTGCTTGTGTCAAACTCTTGTTTTCCCTAAGCATAGGGTTGGTGGTGGTGGGTAGTGAACTGTCAAGGTCGGTAGAGACAAAAGTGCAGGCTGCACCTTTATAAGAGCTCTGAGTTGCTGAACATGATTATTTGTAGATTCTTATCTTGAGGTAAAGGCAATATATGACATCTCTGCTTTATATATTAAGATGTTACGCTGCCTCTATGATCTACACTAAATAATGATTCTACAAAGCTAATGAAGAGTGGAAAATATGGGTTGTTTAAGAACAGAGAATCGTTGGTTTCCCTGGTAAGTTGTAGAGTGAATTCATGAAAATGTAGAAGAAAAAGGATTAGAGGACCTTGATCAAAGAAGAATTTAATGAAACCTCCAGGAAGATGGAATTGATAAATTTCAAGTCAAATCACATAAAAATTTGGAAATCTTTAGTGGTCGACAACTTGAAACTGACGGCTATGTTGTCGTTGAACAATGATTTCTCCTGGGTTGTGTGTACCATCAACCTACAGAATAGTATGAAATCTAAATCTTTGATAGCTGGAAAAGTTGCCATTTCCATCAGGCAGCAGAGCATGACAACAACAACAACAACAAGAACAACACATCAACATCATCCCCGTGCCTCAAAGGCTCCTGCCATAAGGCGCCGTTTAGGGGAAAGGGGGGGGGGGGTGGTCAGATGCATACAAGACTTGCCCCTACGTTGAAAACATAGAGAGGCTACTTATGGATGGCCCATAGTGAAAATTGCTTCGAGAATCGCACCGAATGACTGCTATTTCACTATACAAGAAGCCCAAACGGATTTGTGAGCCATTTTGCTTTATTCCATTATATCCCAAAGCCAAAGCATAGTTAGTCTTTGGCTCCATTGGAAATGGAAACTTGAGGATGACTATGTAAGAAAATCTTAGTGGTGCCACTGTAGCCATGGACCGAGAGTGTTGTGTAGAGGAAAGTTCATGTTTTATTTATTTATTGGGGAATCGTACACAACATGCCTTGATATAAGGAAATAATATCGTAATTTTTTTTTTTTTTTTTGAAAAATATTTTTACACCATCAATCCTTTCCTCTTTGTTTGAAACTTCCCTTCTCATTTGCATCTCTTTCTTAAGGTTTTCTATTACCTGAACCTCCGTTTTTC
The DNA here is from genome assembly GCA_963457585.1 of Spergularia bocconei. NCBI lineage: Eukaryota > Viridiplantae > Streptophyta > Magnoliopsida > Caryophyllales > Caryophyllaceae > Spergularia > Spergularia bocconei. The sequence continues at coordinate 5,108,583 of OY734949.1, forward strand.
CTAGACACTTTTTCCCCCCTTTGCATTGCCTTCTGGCTCTATTCGCTCTGTTTTGCCCAATTCTCTACATTTGCTTTTTGCACGAATTCTAGGAGAGGAGAAAAAAATGTAAAAATCTCACATGGGAGGAATTGGGAGTAGTTTTAATGCACAAAACAATGCCAAAGAAAGGAACGTGGAGGAATGACCCAACAAAGAATATTAAGAACTTAATGAAACAAAGGGAGCATTTAAGAACGCTTTATGTTATCATTTTCACTTCTAGGTGTGCTGTCCTCTTACTCCTTGTTTCAGTTTCTCATTTCGATTTTTGATTTGTTTCTCTCCCTTCTTTCTACATTTTTGTTGTGTCATCGCTTCACCGTTGTCAACATATGACGACTCAAGTTTGTCAATGCCAAATCGTTTTTGGGACCAAGGCTTTGTTTTTGTATTGTTTTTTCCCTTTTCACCTCTAGGTGTGCTGTTTTCTTACTACCTTCTTTCAGTTTCTCATTTTGATTTATAATTTCATTTTCCCCCTTCTTTCTACTTTTTCGTTGCATCATCGCCAAAAAAATTTTCCGGACTAATCCTTTGTTGTAAGTACTAGTGTACTACCAATGTAAGGGACACTTCATTAGTCAAGGCCAAATTCTGGAAATCGGACCATCTTCCATTTGAGACATAGGGAAAATATGTATCCTGTGCTTCACGCTAGTAGGTTTGACATGGATTAGGATTTGTTTTACTTTGAGATAATGGAGTTTTACACCAAGAGAATCGTGCTTTATGCTAGAATGCCATAGCTTTAACACGATTTAGATTTTTTATCATCTTGCTGAAGATATATATCTCATTCCAAGCTACTGGGGCTTTTATGTATTGTATTTTTAAAATCATTTTTTTTATATTGTCGTAGAAGTTGAAGGCCAGATCTTTCCTGAAGAAGATTGTTGGAACGGTTGTTAGATCCATACAAGAAGACCAAAGGGAACAGGGTATGTGCTCTTTGCTTTTTGTAGCTGGAGTGTATGTCGTTAAACAACCAAGTTGTTAGCTGTGTTGGTTTGGGGAATGCTTTTAAAGGTCCTATTCACTTTGATCTAGCAATGTATAAAGCAAAGATAAAAAAGCCAACTTGTCTTTGTTTTAGTATTCTTTTCTACTCGAGAAGTTTCTGAATGATCTCCCATTACTTGGCCTTTTCTCTATTATATTGTTTGTTAAGGTAGTTTATTTACAATTCTAAACGTTGCATTGAAATTGAAATACTGTATGCTCGTGATGCTATGTTTGTAGCATATTGTCCATCTTTAATGCATGCTTTCACTGTTTTTTTGCTACTTAGATACATCAAATTGGTTCTTTAAACCTCCAACTCTCTCAGCTTCCTTTCTCATGAACTCGTAGTTGCTTGGTTCTCACAAGAAAGACTGCTATATCATCACATCCTCATGCAGCTGGGGCTGTCAGCCTCTTCACAGTCACTTTTATACATAGATGACTATGATGATGAGCTTGAGAGGCTCCGTTGGCGTCTTTTTGTACTTGGGACTTTCCTTCTGTTATCCTCTAATCAATATCTTACATCTTATGAAAAACAAAAGATGGAGGGTGGCATAAAGCCGAAGCTTATATGAGTTCCCCGCTCGTTTGGTTTAATCGATATCTTACATTACTTATTAGAAACAAAGGATGATATTAAGGGGAGCATGAAGCCTAAGTTAATATGTGTGAGGAAGTTAATAATGTAGGGGTATTCCAATTGATAATAAGATACTTCTGTAGAGTTGGTTGAGGGAAATCGTACGTATTTAAAAAAAAATGATTTTCCCATTTAGAGGAAGTCTGCTGTTTGAAGGTTTTGTAGTTTGAATTTTGGAGGTTCCAGGTTCCTTGAAAACACTAATTACCCATGGTAACCTACCAAATTGAAGGGTTCTAAATTCGCCTATGTGAGGGGCGGATTCACCTAATTTATTTAATCTTATATTTGTCCTTGAGGTTGCTTATTGTTGGGCATGAGTGTGACCCTATGGTGTATTATACAAGGTCAATTTCATTTTTCTTTATTCTTTTATTTTCTTTTGTGTGTGTGGGTGGGTTGGTGTTTTACTTTTTGAGTTGAGAGTCATTCTTACTTTCTGACCGCCACCTTTTTGTAGATAAGTTGCATATGATGCTTGGACAGTTTTGAATTTGTGAATTAAAAGATACAAGAAGCTTGTGGGCACAACTACATATCAACAACAACAATGACACAGTCATCGAATTGGTTCGTCTCCCCGGCCAAACCTAACATTCGTGGACACCTTTAGTTCTTTCTAGTTTTTTATATCACATAATTAGTGAGGTATAGAATTCATTAAGTAACTGATATTCAAACAAAAAAAAAAAAAATAGCCTAGTTAAACAAAATTAAGTGAGAAATGAACCCCAAGTAATATATCAAAAGCTTTGTCGTTTCAATATCCTCCTATCGCATGTAGTTTAATTTGGAAATCAGTACGTGATCAAGAGCTTTTTTTGGGTATGCAAAAATGACAAAAATGAAATCGTCCGAACCGTGTCGTAGAATGTCGTTATTGTTCTTTTAATTTTGGGGGCTCGTAGTTAGGGTTCTGACACGTGTCCTTAGCAAGTTGGCGTGTCTGCTGTATCTGAGTCAGACACATGTCGAACAGTCACACGTCATGTGTTGCCCTTACTCCATCCTTTATCTAAATACATTTGTTTAATAATTTTACACTCAGCCATGAGTATGGACAAGGCGACAACGAGTTTCTTCCTCAAAAAATAACTAAGTCTGATACTGGGACATTGCCCATGTTGGATACGTGTAGTCTAGTCAGAGCAACATATCACGTTGTCTAAATGTACATATCTATGTGTCCTAGCTTGAGAGCATACTTTGTAGTTTTATTTCTATGGCTGTCACCTCTTTGCTGTCTATTTATCGTTTGACTAGTCAGGAAAGAAAAATATGTACCATTGGGTTCACTTCTTTCATTTCTACCCTTGCGTACAGTTGAAGTGTAAAATCTTGTGCATATACTTCTTGTGATGGATCTGATACAAGCTTGCAATTGTCGTGTGGCAGAAGAGACGAAACTTTTCTTATTTGCTATTCGTTTCGTAGTATTTGTTGATCTTTTGTGTTATGGTATTAGTTGTTTTCTTTTTCTTTTTGTTGAGGTACTTGTTCTTTAATTTCTCTTTATGACAATTCCTCTTTGCAGACGTGAAGAACTTGGAAGCAGAAGTACAAGCTTTGGAAGAACTGTCGAAGCAGCTGTTTCTAGAAATCTTTGAGCTTCGTCAAGCTAAGGCAAGCCCTCTTTGTTTATTTTAGTGGTTATTTATCAACCTGGTAAGAGACGGTGTTGCTGGGTCATCAGTTGATTTTGCATGCCCTATTACTTTTATCAATAGGCAAATTAACTCTGCTTAATGAGCAGGAATGATCTTCACCCTACAGAACTTTTAGTCTTTAATTTGGACCATATGGTCTGATATTTTTTTGGTAGATAAAAGTCAACTGTGGAGTTCATTCGTCATTGTTAATATGGTTCCTTCTGGACAGCACCTTCATCAGTTGTCTTACAAGCATTAGAAATTTTATAATCTTAATTATCTAACAACTGACATTCTGAGAACTCTTTGAAGCACGGCATTTTCGCCATGTTGCTGAAGCTTCTTTGGCACCTAAAATCATTAGCAACTTGCCATGCAGAACTCCTCCGATCTATGGCCACAAGGAATTGGCTAGTTTGTGCTGAATGTAGTTTCCTTTGCCATGTTTCGAGGTTCCTTTATACGAAAGGCTTTGCGCCTTTGCATCAGGTCCTCTGAGTGTTGGCCATAGCCAGAAGGTTATCACAAGTTGGTGTCATGTTCAGTAACCTATTGGTCAAAATCATCATTAGTGTACCACGTAAGGAAGAGTTTTGTTCAATAATTGGAAACAGTATCTGCCACTTTTTCCTCCTTCCAATTATTTAGATTGTAGACTTTTGTATCCTCTTTTATTTGCATTACTCTATTGTGCTACCTCTTGCTTAGAATTTATGCTTTGCTGTTGGTGTTATATAGTTTGTATCTACTTGGGGTTTCTTCCCCAATGCCTGGACAAGTTGGGGGGGGGGGTCTCTTGTTTTGAATCACTTACGAAATGATTTTGTGCTGTCTACACTTCTCAATAAATCTGTTTGTCTATCTTTCTGTTGCTTTAGGAAGCTGCGACTTTCTCTCGGACTTGGAAGGGCCACATGCAGAATCTTTTGGGATATGCCTGTTCTATATATTGTGTATATAAAATGGTTAAGGTATATATTACGATTCCTTTTCTTTTCTTTTGCCTTTTTTTTTTGTATTCATTCGTCGTGAGAATATGGTATAGTTGCTTGATTTGGCGATCTATAGTCTGTTGTTTGAGTTGGTTCAAATAAAAACCTCAATTATGATGCTACTGCAGCTGTGACCTGTTAAAACAGTCATTGTGTCACAAACTTCCTGCAGTTTAAACAGTTACTTTTCCAGTTTCCTTATTCTATCTTCGCACAAACTTCCTGCAGTTTCCAATTGTCAACGATGAATAGTGTACTTGATGCAGTAACCTCGTTGTCATCCATCAAAAAATCATATCTAGAGACTGAAACAAACAGAGTATTGGTAAACGAACTGTAGCTTAGCTTTGTAGTGCCAATATAGAGCCTCTGTCATTGTAGTTTTGATTGCTTTGCCTTTCTTAATGCCTTTCTGGCTTAGTGAAATTAGTAAATTAGTTAAACATCATGTCGGATTGATCTTTTTTCTTGGATCCCAAATTTCGGGATCAAAGCTTTGTTGTTGCAGCTGTTGTTACTGACCTTTTTTCTTTGTGCAGTCTCTGCAGAGTGTTGTCTTCAAGGAGGTAAATTCTCTTGTCTGGCTGGTCGATTTTGAAGCATGCTTAGCTTTTAGCCGAATTGTTCTTTCAGGTGGTGTAAGAAGCTGTGTGCTGACAAATTATATTTCTATTGAATGTGGCGCAGGCTGGCACAGTCGATCCTGTTACAAGGTCAATTAGCATATTCTTACAATACTTTGATATAGGAATCAATGCTGCTTTGTTATCTCAGGTGATTATTCAGAATTCTGCTTCTAAGTCTTCCAATGGTACTCTTGAACTAACACTTGTTTATTTGGGTTTCTTTGGAAAATGAGTAGAAGAGGGAATACCTTAGGTAGGAGAAATTCTCAGCTCTCTATTCACCAAGATCTTTGGGCTGTGATTCAAACATTAAATGAGCAGAAAATCAAATTAAAGAAATTTTTTTTTCTCACAAACCCAGCTACCCCTTACAGGCAACTACCAATCTCGCTGTCTTCAACCGACTACCGTCACCATCAGCCCTGCTTTAGACTTCTCAAACGCCACCCCGAAACCGTCCTGTTAAGCAGTGTGCATGATTGGCATTAAAATTATAATTTCCAAAGGATTTCAAAAACAGAATTTGCGACCCTGTAGGGAGCCTGATGTACTAGGTGTTCTTAATCCGATTGTCTGGTAACGGTGCTCCAAGGAATAAATTAACTATCCTTCTGAACATCAGGTGGTTTGGCGGTTAAGTGAAATGTATTCTCTTGTTACGTAATGTTGTAAAGAGTTCATAACAGTTAGGCAACAATAAATGCATCACGATGATAAAATGATAAAAAATCACTTCACCCATATGACTAAAGATGATGACAACATCGACGATTGAAGTAGTAATACATGGTAATTCACATTGAGAAAGGCTTTTGTTATCTTTACCTCAAATTATTTCTCCCTCCTATACAGAACGCATTCAGTACTGCAGTTTATTGTATGTGTGTGAAATAGAACAACGAATTGGTTCAATGGAGAACCAATTGGCATAGGATCAAAATTTATGGCATAATTTCGAATCTCACAAGGCTGACGGCCACTTCCTGTGAATCATGACGACGAAGTCTCAAAAAATGGAATATAAGAGAGGGAAAAACCGGCTCTTAGGAAGGGTCGCCTGTCAGGGGCCCCTCGTTTGATGGATTCCAGGGAAAAATAAGGGGGGGGGGGGGAGCATATGATGGTCATTTATGGGGGCAGAAGTCCGCAACCGGCAGAGGAGGGGGGGGGGGGGGTCATGGGTCTCTGGAAGGCAGGCGGGGTTGTGACGCACTCTCTTGTCTTTTAAAGTTTTAAGGACAAGTGTGAATATCTTGGAGAGCCAACTTGACTTGTGCTTGGAAAATTGACGGGAAAAAATATCTAATGTGGACAGACATTGGAGAGATAAGTGGAAGAATGGTAATCATTGATTAGGAGGGGGCATACAATAATGTAGGCATGTAGTGATGTAGCAGAAGTCTTTGTGGGCACTGTGTGAGGAAGGCAAAACGTTTAGCTATAGCACACATTTGCAAACAGTATACATGTTTGCATTTATACACGCGATGGATGATAATGGAACTCTTACTAGATAACCCCTAAAAGCGCAAGCATATAGCCTAGGTATGAGCTCATCATTGTCAACGACTTTACTAATACTAACTACTAGTTCAATCCTTCTAACCAACCACTCAAAGGGATGAAAGATGTCCCCAAATAGCCTTGAGTTTTTCTTATACCAAAGCATATAAAATGAGGCCACTAAGCTACTACAAGGCTTCTTTGATCTTCAATGTATGGTATGTATGAAGCTCTTGAATCACCTTGAAATGCTGGTTGTTTGGTGGTGGGTTGTTTAATCTCACCCCTTATTGGTGTTTTTTTTTGCAGTATATATCTCTACTGTTCATTGGACTATTGATTGTGATATCAGTTCGAGGATTTTTATCAAACCTAATGAAGGTAACAGTTATACCAAGGTTTCTTTATGACATAGCAAAAGTGAGGATACCCTGTGATTCGGAATTTTCATGAAAGCCTTTCATTTGCTTCACTTTGATGGAAGTTTTATTTTCCATCATTATATATCTAACAATACTAAGGCTACACTGCTACCAAATGTGGGAGTTGGTTGCAATGTATTCTTGGTTACTTCTTCTTGATCGAATTCATGTCAAATGGACAGGATTGGTTTTCTGTCTTTTCTGAAATTGAGTTTTGGCTGCTTGCAGTTCTTCTTTGCAGTTTCAAGAGTAGGGAGTGGATCTTCAAGCAATGTTGTGCTCTTTCTTTCTGAAATTATGGGCATGTATTTCGTCTCATCTATTCTTTTGATAAGGAAAAGTTTAGCAACTGAATACAGGTACGTTATTGATAAGGTAGAGGCTATCAGGCTAGTTTGCTGTTTTGTTATAGAGCATATTCAGATGATTTCTATGGTTTTGGATTAGGGATGTGCTTGGTTTTAAGACAACGATTTAGCTATAGTACATATTGACTTCAATAGAAAAGATATGGCTATTTACTGGCCAGTGGCCACACAAAATTATTAGCTTCCTGGCCAGTGGCCACACAAAAATTTTAGCGTGTGCAACATTTGGAAACAAGATGTGTGGTTTGCAAACAGCTGCTGCCTGTGTTGGAGCGTATCATGTGACTTGCTCTTTGCTATTCTTTTGATGAAGCATAATCTGTCTAGTTTGCTGCTATAGCCATAGAGAAACTTCATATAGTCTTTCTAGCTTTGTTGTCTTTGATGTCCTTGCTAGCAGGGTAATGTTTCTAGCAATAGTACCAAAGAAGATGTGTGTGTTAAGGGACTAAAACGTCCTAAAGGTGTAATTGTTTCATGAATTCATTTTCCTCACCCGATATATTACCTAGAAACATCCAAAATCAAACAGGATTGGCATGATGCATGTAACATGTTTGATGTAAGTTCAGTTTGATTTGGCTGTAGCAGGTTGCTCGTGAGATTACGTCATACTATAAACTTTATTTATTTGGGGGCTACTTCTCAGTTGACCCCTTTCTTTTTATCCTATTTCTCATGGCTGCTGGGGGCGGTAGTTGTGATTGTGTCATTGCGCCATTGTTGTGTTCTGCCTGGGTGTAGACGGGTTGAATAGAGAATAGGAGAGAGTGCAGATGATATGGCTGAAGGCTATACGAAGGTTGTGATTGATAATGAGGGTGTGTTGTAGTTGATCTAAGAGGCATGGCAAAGAAAATAGCGGGTAGAGGAGAGAGAAAGTGGGGGGGGGGGGGGGGGGGTTAAAATACACTTCTTTTTGCCTAATAAACTTAGATAGAATAAAGGTAATTCAAATTTGTTATGTGTTCCTTACTTGGGTGTTATCTTCTTTCCTTGAAATTCTTTTTCTTATTAGCATCCATTTTTTACCTTCTCAAAAAATGACATTATTGTGCTGTCATCCGGTTTTCGAACCCTAAAACCCTAGGACAACCGGTTCTGTTTTCCTTTCTCATTTAAAGAAGCGTGGTTCTCGTCTTGGGCGAGGTTCCAATGCGTGCCTCCTCCTCATCCCTCCAGAGACTATATCAGGATGGAGGGTGTATGTCAGAGTCTGGCTGCTAACAAACTTCTTAAAATTGTTTTTCTTTGTGCTGTGTAATTTGTTTTCTGGTGGTTACTGTATCATCATTAATTAACAACCGCTTTGTTGCAGGATGATTATAACTGATGCTCTGGGTGGAGATATACAGTTTGACTTCTATCATCGCTGGTTTGATGCAATATTTGTTGCTAGTGCCTTCCTTTCCCTCCTGCTGCTATCTGCACATTATACAGCTCGACAAGCTGACAAACACCCAATTGATTAGGATCAGAACCCAATCATGTTTAGGATCAGAACTTGGTCTAGTGGAGGACTGGTGGCCGGCCATGGAAAGCACGAGAGCAGACAAAACCTTGAGCTATGTCACAGGAAGAGATCGAGAGAGAGAGAAACATGGAATGGTGGGCTAGTAGGAACGGGTAGTTTCGATATTTCATAAAATCTCAGAGTATATGTTCGGACTTTTTCATATGATTGTCATTGTAGCCCCTTTCAATGATGCGAAGTAAACACAAACTTTTTTCAATACTCCATCAAAGTGGCCAGCACCACTCCCTTCCCCTTTTGATACCAGCATGAATGGCACTTAGCCTTGCAGTTTTGAAGAATAAAGACCACAACATCTTGTACTCCCATATCGCTCTAGTTGAAGCCACTAAACATGGGGATCAGCTGATTGTTTCAACGCATAAGAGCTCAGATGAATTGTAAAGTGGGTGATGATTAGACTGGAGTGAAGCATACAATCTGTTTTCTGAATTAGTATCACTCACAACTGAAACATATGGAGTCTGTTACAACAGATGAAGTTACATTTCCACTATTTTAACACCAAATGTTTTGGACATAGAGCTCATAAATTTCCATCAATAAACAAAATCATTTACGTCAGAAGTAAACATGAGACAATACATGGGAATCTGACTTCGGTTGAACAGACCAATTGTTGTTTGTGAAGAACATTTTTTGGAGCGTACATATAAATAGGAAGGAGAGATAGTGTGGCACAGTGTTCTCTTCAATTCCTGGGCTTAAGTACGATGGTGGAGTGGTTGAGGATATTCATGCTGAATTGACCAGCCTTCTCAGTGGTATCAAGCTTGGACTGCCCGGGCGGGGGGAAGAGTTCAAAGTTTTGGACCAAGCGGCCAATGGTAATGCCGAGGATGGGGAGGGCAAGGATGATGCCAGGGCAGCTCCTTCGGCCAACCCCAAAAGGAAGGTACCTGAAGTCATTACCATTGGGATCAACTTTTGACTCTTCTTCCAAGAACCTCTCTGGCCTAAACTCCTCTGGTTTTTTCCAGTGAGCAGGATTGTTGGCAAGCCACCAAGCGTTCACTAAGATCTTGCTCTCAGCAGGGATGTCATAGCCTTTAAGCTTGGCATCGTGTAGATTCATGTGTGGTACCAGCAGTGGGATGGCCATCCGCAGTCTCAGCGTCTCCTTGATTACTGCCTGCAGGTATGGTAACTTATGTAGGTCTGGTTCAGTAATTTGATGTCCCTTTCCTAAAACAGTGTCTATCTCTTCCCTGAGCTTCTTCTGAATCGTCGGGTGGTTCACTAACTCTGCTATTCCCCACTCGATCGACCACAGTGTTGTCTCAATTGCTGTGAACATTTAATACAGTTAGACACTAATTGTCACACATAAAGTTGCAAGCAAATACTCGATGATCTATTCAATTCAACTTTCCTCTTTAGTAGTACACATCAATATGCCATTAGGATCCTCTAGAGTTGAAAATCAACTCTACTTGGTAGAGTTTGCCTAAAAAGGCAAGAATAAATTTTTTAACAATTTATTTGTGTCCCTTAAAATTCTTTTCATTTTGTCTTATTACTTATTTTGGTGAACTCCACCAACTCTACATAAAAAAACTCTAGAGGATCCTTTCCCAGCAGAATTGGTGAAATACTGTTTTGGTTCGACCTTTGTTTAGATTCTTTAGAATATAGTTTTTGCTTAATAATGATTTAAATTTTGGATTAGTAGAAGTTTTCCTTCGACCAAACAAGTCTTGAAGTCTAGTACTCGTATATGTTTATTATGACAAACAATCAATTATTTTAATGGTAGAATATTTAACCATATCTCTTTTTTAATGTAAAAGAGTGGAAGATCTAAAGGTTCACTCACCAGCTACATTGATGTTCTCAATGATGTAGAGCACATTGTCTTCGTTAATTTCGCCTTTCTCTTGTGCTTCTACGACGTGATCAATGGCACATTTGAGTTCATTGTTGTTTGATGCCTTTGTACTTGCTAGTTTCCTGAATTTAACACAAATGAGTGAGTGATTTCAAAGCAAAATACTCCATAGATAAGAAGAGAAAGCAGATTATTACAAGGTGTAAAACCAGTTATTATTTGCTATAGTGAATCATAACTCATTAGTATCACCATCAACCTTTCATATACTGATATACATTATCCATTTTAGGGTAGTGATTTTTACACTCCCTCGTGCTAGAGGAGCATAGGGAACCGTGACTCGCATGAAACTGTGTAAAAATCAGTAGTAGGATTGTAATATCATTAGCAGTTATCCATGTGCGGGTGATAACAGAATTGATAGTTATGATACTATGACAGTGTGACAAGTAGGCAGGGGAAGAAATGAATCGAATCGAATCAGATGAAATTAGTCCTAAATCAATCAAAGGGAACATGTGCAGGTAAGGGAATAATTGAATTGGATCAAATCGGATGGAATTAGTACTAAATCAGTGAAAGGGAATATGTAACAGGTAGGCAGGGGAAGAATCAAATCGAATCAGATGGAATTAGTACTAAATCAGTGAAAGGGAACATGTAAAAGGCAATATTGGTAACTGGTAAAACGTATTGAATCGAATCAGAAGAATTAATACTAAATCAGTGAAAGGAAACATGTAAAGGCAATAATGGTAAGAAAATAAAAGGGTGGAGTAATGGAGAAGATACCATACCTGCGCTCGTCAAGAAAGTAATCCTTAAACAGCTTCAATCTGCTATCTTTAACAGTTTGGCAGACTTTAAGATAACCCCTGAGAAAAGGCCGGAGAACAGGAATAAAATCGCCATAATTATACTCAAAACTCTGAGCCAATCGGCTTCTCTCGCCGTTAAGAGCCTTAAGCTTGTTGAACAAGGGATCATCGACGCTGTCAAAATGACGATCAAACATGATCCGATACATATTATTGTACATCATAAGCTGAAGACGCCGGCGGAGAACAACACCAGTAGTTGAAGCAGCAGGGTCTGCCATGACATCATGTACAACACCTGCAGCCTCAGCCTCCCACCCAGACCTGTACTGCTGGACAACCTTGTTGGTGAAGAATGGGACAGTCATGATCCGCCTCATTTTCCGCCAATGTTCGCCATATACGGTGAAAACCATATCCTGCCCGTTACCGGTGAAGATATCGAATACGACGTTGCGGGTCCTAGACCCGAACTCGACACCCTGTGTATGAAGCACTTCTTTTGACAGCTCAGGGGATGAGACAACCACCAGGTTTCTTTGACCCATGCGGAGTAGGAAAATGTCTCCGAACTTCTTGGCTAGGTCCATCAGGGTCCGGTGGTTGAGATCATCCCCGACTTGGAGCCAGTTTCCGAATATCGGAACCGGGATCGGACCCGGTGGGAGCTTGAATTTCTTACCTCGTAACTTTGAAATTGTTATTGCCACTAGTATGGCAAAGAAGAGCCCGTATAGGCCCTTCTGAAGTAAGATCAGATCCATTTCTTTTTTGTTCTTGTTGTTTGGAGGATTAGGAATGGGAATGGTGGTGTCTCAATGTTGAAGCGTGAAGAAGACGTTTCTATATATTGAGTGTATAGAGGGAGCTGGTGGAAGTGGGTTGGTGAGCTTTGGTCTCTCTTGCACTCCGCCCACTTGTCATTGGAACTCGTTTCTTTCTTTCAGTCAATATATATAGAGATTTAAGATTATAGTATTATCTAACGCCGGCCGTTTTCTTGTTGTGAAAAGTTGAAAGTCTTTCCTTTTTTGGTTCAGTCAAATATGGCGAAACGACCACGTTAGTTAACGCCGTGAAATGTTGGATCATGGTTTGGTGGTAAGTGGGATAGGTAAGGTGAGGAGAGGAATGACGTGTTTGAGTAAGGAATGGAAGGAGGTGGTAGGTAAGGTGGTTGGTGGATGACTAAACAAAGTCTATTTTCCCAATAGAATGGGTAACCGGGTGGGGCCTATTATAAAGGCTTGTGAGTCAGTGACCCATCCTCGTTTCTAAAGTCAGGACCCGACCCGACCCTCTTCTTAATGGAGCGGCCCAACACGAGACTGGACAACAAATAATACTCTTTTGAGTCGGGTAGTGAGGTGGTGGCTGCTAGGGGGGTGTGGAGGAGAGCCGGAGAGGAGAGAGAGTCATGGGAGAAGTTTGAGTTTTTTCTGATCAGAATCACTCATATCAGATCATATCAGAGTCATTCAAATCAGATCATATCAGATCAAAAAAGTTCAAATTTCTATCAATGTATTTGGTCCATAATTGATGCTAATTCGTTGAAAATCAATCAAAATTCAACACATTTAGATCAGATCAGATCAGTTCAGAGTCATTCAAATCAGATCAGATCAAATCAGAATCATTTAAAGTAGATCAGATCGGTTCAGAAAGATGCAGTCCTATCAAACAGGACCTTAATGCCCCTTGATTACTCATTTCGGGTGTGGTTTGGGGAGGTTCGGAAGATCTCCTTTTCTGGGTTTTCTTCTTTTTATGGGCTATGGTGAACTTAAGTCCAATACAAATTGGCATCTTAATTCACTAACAAAGGCTTCGGCTAAATGATAAACTAACGGTAATTGGCCTAAACAAAGGTATTAACCAATTGGCAAACAAAACCGATTATAAAGGAAACTCTAAAGTAGGGTGTCTACCAATGATAAAAGTTAATTTATTAATTCTTGTATAAAACGATCTTATCGTATAAGACCACTTGAATATAGTATAACTTTCGAAAAATCATTATGTTACGATTGAATTGTGTTAGATTTTAATAGTAATAGTGTAATTTCAAAAGTAACATGTTACTATTTCAAAGTAACGTATAAAAGTCTCAAAATCCTACCATTGAAATATTGAGGTTAATTCGAACGTAAACCATTCGTAAACTAGTTTAACTACTTAACTATAACTAGTGAAAGAAAACTTCCATAACTAGCTAAGGAAAACAAGGTGATTCAAAAAAGGCTCTTAGTGTTCACAACAAAGTCAATCAGTTTGGTAATTTGTGACCATGCCAACTTCAAGTCAGCTGCCTAAGCCTATTACCGGTTATCATGTTCACAACAATCGCGGACTCGGTAACATTGACATTGAAGCTCAAATTTCCCAGGCAAAGGAGGGCAAGGACTACCGCGCAACTACTATAACCACTAATAACCACGAGCGCAGTCGTGAAGGCTCGTGTTCTCCTAGAGTGCTTTGTTTGAGCTTTCTCTGTCTAGTTCTTTGTTTACTGTTCGTGGGTGTTGGTGTTGCAGCATTCTTTTCGCGTAACCGCCATAAGGGCAATTCTATTAAGCTTCCTTATGTCCCGATATTATCATCAGGTTATTAACTTTGTATTGTCGGTCGTCGTTGAAAACGCAGAATTGTAAGTAGTTTACCTTTTTTTTTTTGGAAACACGATAAGCGCGGAAAGTTTAATGATCGATGTTTAATGACTGTATTTGCTGTACAACATCAGTCAGACTTAAGAGGAAACCATCATTTGTGGGGAAGACCGACTTCTTGTTGACAACTACAGAATCAGCAAAGGTCTTGATATCTGCTATGGTAGCATTTGGGGCTCCGCGTACTGTCTCATCAATTTCATACACAAACTCATACTCCGTACTTGTTTCCCTTCATTGCCTTTAAGACTGCGCTGTTGCTGGACTGGATCATAACCTTTTTGTCAGTGAGACTATTATAACCAGCTTTCTCCGAGGCGTCTAATACTGCATCAGTAACACTGAGGCCCTGTTTTTTAGACGTTGTCAAAAAAAAAAAAAAAAAAAAAAAAAAAAAAAAAAAACACTGAGGCCCTGATTTGCTGCTAAGTATTTAGCATTCTGAGATAGCAAAAGGAGTGGAGTATCAGAATGAGGCTAAAACAGTAATAACAAAAGGCGATGCACGATCTGAATCTTCCTCAGAATCCCCCAAAGGTCACCCCTCAACCAACAACAAACATACATCAACAACTCAGGCAAGTAGGGACATGTTACACAACATCTATTCTTCAAAAAGGAAAGCTTAGCCGCGTAGGAGTTGAACCCTAGGAGAGTACATAAAACATAATACTTGTCCATATGTCTTTGAGCTGATTGCTCTGTGGACTCCATGTACTGATTTCTCCACTTTCAAAACACGATAACATATCAAAATCAACCTGCATTGACTCCTTCCCATCCAATTCGGAGATTCAAGTTCCCTCACATTTCACCCATCAAAAGTAATAAACTCGCGTTTGAAACATAAGTATCTCCAATCATACTATTAGAGCTCTTAGCCATTATGAAGGTCCTTCTAATATCTTTAACTAACGACAAATCATGGTACTCTAACCTCAAGACGATCACTGAAAGCAACATTACATCTCAAGGTCCAGATCATCAGATATCGTACATGTACTCTACCAATGATGAGCCTAGTGGTTAGGTCTACCCTATTGAATTAACCTGCCGAGGTTTACAATGTTTTATAATTGTCATTTGACATCTTTTCAATCTTCATGTGCTTCTAATAGCATGATCCAAGAGTTCAACCACCTACCATAAGCTGATATTCAATGACGGTAAGAGAGTGTTTGGAAACAAGGATTTGATTCTCAAATCCAAATTTGACACAAATCCCATGTTTGGGAACTCAAGAATTTGAGAATTTGGATTTGTGTCAAATCCTTTGGAATTTGTATCAAATCCAATTAAGCCAAATACAAATGACATCTCAAGAGGTGTCATTTTGAAATCCCACCCTCCTCAAACTTTTGATTTATATTTGAATTCCACATTCTCAAATGATGGAATTGAAATGATTACAAATTTTCAAATTCTTGTTTCCAAACACTACCTAAGTGTTACTATTGAATGTCATACACCGATTGCTAACAGAAAACCTATAAAGTTCAAAGGACTGGTAATAATAAAGGAGGACAATAAAAAGCAGAGTCGTGGAAAACTAACCTCTATCTTGATCAAAACACCAGAGTGAAGACGCACTTTTGGCAATGTTCAAAAAGTCAGACAAGGATACGAGTTGTCCAGCATTCTGAAATTTAGGATTTCTGAACAAGAAAGAATCCAAGAATGGGGTTGATATCACATCTGCAAGTCATCAATTTATTTACGATACTATTGAACAACAGACATTTGTGGCAAAAGACTGTTAAACTCTCGCGATTAATCTCGACACTCTTTTATATAATGCCGTTATGCCCCTATTCTTAATGCTCTTTCTCACATGAAAGAGCATCAAGTTCAATCGTTACAGTGTAAATATCACCACCCCAAGGAAAAGTGCAGTAGGATGAAAACAATTTCCTTCACTTTCCATCCCCAACACACAGTAGGTTGAGTCTCGGACGTGTAGGTTGAGACATGTAAAATGGTGTGAATTGTCCCTTAAATAAAACCAGGACAAATTTTCTTTTGTTGGGGCTAGTGTATCTCCAATGTACTTTCTCCCATGGACGACATTGAAACATCCAACGCAGTGCTCCGATGCAGCTTCATAATCCATGCGGGCAAGTAGGACTCATTGAGGATGCATTTCAAACTTCACTACAGCATCATTGTGCTCCCCAGACTTCACTACAGCATCATTGTGCTCCCCAGAGTCCGGAATCCAGAATGTAAGCACGGTCGAGGCAGCGGCAAACATTACTCGTCGTGGGGCCCACTTCAAGCTCGATGGTACACCAATATTGTTGTTCCAACGTGCTACCTGTCAAAGAAGCAAGCCACATTATGAATTTAGCATATCTAGGATCACATATTCTTAGTTTCAGCTTGACAAGTCTCACAAACTACCCAAAGCAGACGGTATCACAATAGCTGCTCTCTTATCCGCCCAATCTCTTGATGAAAGGGATTAAAAGCTCACAGTTGCCAATTGACCCTTCAAAAGGGCAGTTGGACCTTGGTTTGAATGCCTATTTTGCACGGGAAGGGACAAACAATCATTCATTCTTCTCGGAAACCAGAAAAGAGGAGGGGCAAAAAAGCGGGAGGATGTAATTTGAAAAGATGATGGGAAAATCATTTCTTTGAATTCCATTTGATCCTGTCAGCTTCCCTTTACTACCCTTCATCAATTCTTTCCAAACTAGGGTAATTGGATCATTTCCCCTCTGTAGTTCTCATCATCCACGGACAGGGTACACTTCTTAAACAAAAAGATGAAAAGCCTACATAATTCTCATACTTCCGTTCCAATTCTTACTAATTACTAGTAAATAAACTTAAACAATGGAAAATGTACCCGTGCTTTCCCTTCTTTCCCTAGATTTACTTTCTTTTTTGTTTCCCTTCTTTTACTTACTCTTCATTTCCTTTCTTTTCTTTTCACATGACATTAACAACCAAACAAATCCTGAATGAAAGTGCTCCAACTGAACTAGCTGCTATTTCACAATATAAGGAACATAGTCAAATTAATGAGTCAGTTTGATTTGATCCATCATATTCCAAAATCTAAAAGGTGCATCTCCGACAGCAAATTTGTAGAAGATAGAATAAATCAATAATAGAAAGAAAGAAAGAGAGGAAACTCAGAATAGTCTGGCTGTGGAAACCCACCTCAGTTTTCATATTGATATTCCATGCACGCATGCTTCCATCACCAGATCCTGTCACAAACAAGCAATCACTATATCATACTTTAACTCTAGGCTTGTGATTCGACCTTTAAACACATGTAAAACCTTTTTTTTTTATAAGAGCACATGTAAAACTATTAACTAGTACATATACAAACAATCACAAAAGCAACCACAGAAAACAGTCCATGGATCATCAGCACATGTTAGCCATAAAATTACAGCTCAAAGGAGGATAAATAACTGCATTCGTAAAACCATAAATCACAAGGACCACATACCCGAGACAACATACTGGCCATCAGGAGTAAATGTTGCTTCTATACTTGCGGTTTGAGAAGACTCTAAACTAAAACCACAGCGCTGCAGAATAAAAGAAGTTCTGTGAAACAAAATATCAATAGTAGACAAGTTTCTACATAGATAACACGTCATAAAGCTATTTTACATATCCTACGTAGTAGATTTTATATAAATTGAAAGGATAAGGAAAATGTATAGTCCATATGCTAACCTTCTCTCCAGCATATGCATCAAGAACATACAAATTATTATTAGTGGTTGTCAAAATCATCGACTTTCCATCATTGCTGAATTTAATATCACAGACCTCTGCAGTGTCTCCACCAACTAAAAAGGTATCAAAAGGACCCTGCAATTCAAATTTGAAAGATCATCAAAACAGGTTAATAGAAAACAGTGAAATGGCGCCATAAATGTCTTACGAAGCCACACCTTATCATAAGAGCGCGAATCAAACAGTTTAACGGCACCTCCTTCCATTGCAACAGCAAATACAAGGCCTTGCTGGTCATATGCAACTGCAGGTCTTCCACGCAGGCGTAAAATTCCCTGGGAACAAGAATTACAATCAATGGTAGAATTCTCGATTTAATTGAAATATTTTTGGAACTACACTAACACCTATTGATTTATTAAGTAATCATAACTACATAGTACATACAATGTTTACACTTTCGACAGGTGATGACTAGATGTGCAATGGAGACTATTCATTAAACTGAAGACACTATAAATAATTGAGCACTCTTTAGCAACATCCATTGGCACGTTTATACTTTCAGTAAACATACACTAATGGAGCCTCGTGGTTTCGACATGAACCAGTTTACGGCTAATGGACCTATTAGAAACCTAAACCACACTACGTTGTTATTTGATAGCCGATTCACCAAAAAAGTCCTACCAATGAACAATCCATAATTCACAAACATCATTCGAAAATGAATCATTTTCAGAAATTTCAAAACTTCTGACAAGCTTCACTCCTGGAGCAAGAAATATTCATATCGACTTGGACTTGAAGTTAATACAGTGGATGTATTCAACTCGGTTTTGAAATTAAAAATCAGTAGGTAAGATCAGGTCTCTTCTATATAAAAACAGTTCTAAGAATCTTCTGTGAACGGCAAAGAGATGAACTAAACTTTACTCGCAAAAAAATGAATTGTAATGGATAATAGAGGACACTACTTCTCTAAACACAATTATAAATGTGATTTGATTTCTAGTACAAACTATCCTCTCAAAGTCTGCTGCTGGACTCTCGAGTTGGATGAATATATCAATGGTTTTCATCAACACTGCCATACACAGAATTTTTACATCACATATCGGAAGCTATGAATTCAGATCCCATGTAACTCTTCAAAGAGAGTTCGAATATGCACTGGGGCATAAGATGATTGGATTTAATAAGTGTTAGGTGTGTCATGGAATCCTGGATCTTCAGTTTAGAATGGTAACCATCAACACAAACAAATGAAAATGTGAAGGAGATATGTACAGCACGGCTGTCATGTATTTCAAGCAAATATCATGGAATTTGACAGGGGCCTGGCAGCCTTAGGAATATACCGTGAACTTTGTAGTTTTTTAGCTTTGGCTGACGCAGCACAGGCATTCAAGGATTTTATGACTACCATATTTCAAAAGAATTGGGGCATGTAGCAGCATACTACTCAGATACTGCTTTTAAAATTTGAATAATTTATTTTTAAGTTGGAGAAGTCCAAATATGTATAAGCACCAAATTCAACAGAATAACAAGAATCTTGATATCCATAAGACTAGCGGTCACTTCTCAGTTCTTAGTACACATTATTGATACATATATATAGATCAGAGGTAAGAAACCAACCTGACATGCATTTACTCGCAGGTCCCATATTCTTACACTGTGGTCAAGAGAGCCTGACATGAAGCTATCATTTATTGGTGACATGCACAAGGAAACAATTCTGCAAGAGATGAGTGACAGATATTAGAAATCTATATCAACTTACGACTTCTAGAAGTACACGTGCCGTAACAGCCTGTCCAGATTGAAAAGAGGATGTCACACTAGAGACATTAAAACAGTAACCACTTAATTTGGGTGCAATGAGATATCCCCTAACCTTTCTTTATGTCCTTTAAAGTAACGAAGACATCGATTGTCATACATAGACAGATAACGCAGGGATTCTGACAAAAGAAAAGCAAGAAAAAAAAAATCAAGTACTCAGTAGGGCTTTGCTAAAGCCAATACAAGGTTAAATGGATGAAAGGTGCTCAAGGATAGCAACAACAACTTACCTCCAGTTGAATCAAGATTATATTTTGAGGAGCAAACAACCGAACTAGGGTGGTGGGTGAAACATATACGATCAGCTCCGTGTTTCTTGTGATATGTTGTCTTCAGAAGTCTAGAAAATATTGTGTTCGAGTTAGATACAGAAAATAAATCACTCAAGAGTCGGACAATAATTAGAAGGAATAAAATAGTGATGTTGCATGTTTAATGTTAGTTAAGAATCTAATATGCACAGATTTTGGTGAAATGGCTGAACTATCCACTAGAAGAGGTAACTTGGGAGAATTACTCTGAGCTGATCACCCAATTTCCACAAGTTGATCCTTGAGGTCAAGGATCTTCTCATGTATGGGAGGACAATGATAAGACCACTAATCTGAATGAGCTTGAAATAGGGCCAGTCAGCAGCCAAGCTGGCAACTCCAGTCAGGGTAATCAGTAATGGCAGTCAAATTGCAGCACAAGTGTATTGATTGAAAGCTTCTAGAATTTTCATTAATTGCTCACACTTGTAATCGGTGAAACCAGTAAAAGCTGTCATTTCTCATTTAGCTAGATTGTCTGTAGTGCAGCTTGCGTGATTCCATGATTGGGCCATGTGGCTATAACTAGGAAAGGAGTTATGTCTCCATATCATCTTTTTACTGCAAACTTCTATTTTCTCATCTAACGATAATCTTTCAGTCTCCCTTACGTTGCTTCTGAGTCTTTTCCCTTCTTATTTCATTTATCATTTCTATATTAGATTTCAGCAAAGTTTTAATCTTTATCACAGCCTACCCGCACCCACCTTTGCCTGTGAGAGGGAAGCTTGAACTTAAATGGAGGGGATATTGATTACTCCTTTCTGTTTATTACTCAAGAATCATGAAAACATCTCGAGCATCATATTTAGTTAGAAGGGGACCAATGTTTTTCCTACAACTATGGAAATATTGCATGCAATCAAAATATAAGATCACCCAATACCTAGTATCAATCTTCTCCACCCTTCCATAGGCGGGAACACTGCGTTAATGTTGTTGTATCAATCTTGTGGCATCGTTCAAAGATGATCCTAAAAGACCTTAAGACCTCATCAACCCACAATTTCAGGTAGACTACTGTGAAGCAAATACTGAAAACCAAAATATTGTTCAATCTAGCACGCAGTTATCTTTGTCCATGAAATTGGACACATGAAGTGCTACACGAGATCAACAGACGCAGAAACTTCAAAATTGGGACAGAAAACTCACTTGGCATTTACAATGTCATAAAGCCGAACAGAATCATCATCACTCGCAGTCACCAACAAATCATTTGTTCGGTGAAAGTCAATTGAGTTAATCTTCCCACCCTGGAAAAAAAAAACACAAGTTTAATACAATTGGTAGAAAAAACCACATAGATAGCGTTTCATCCTATGATGCACCAATGCGGTAACAGAATACCGAGACACACCATTCTCAATGTTAGATTGTTAGGACACGGACACCACTAAATTCTATAATAGACAATTTTACAATAATTCAATGAATTCAAACTCAAACCACTAAAACAGCTAAGCTACAGATGATGAACTGGAAATTAGACATTCAGTAATCAAACCCTTAGCTTGATCAACCCTAACATGACAACCTAAGACTGTAAAAAGGAAAGGAAAGGAGCAGACAAAGAAACATACGAAATCAGAGAAGATAGCCCCAATTGACATGCTGCGCACTGTTTCGTCATCGAGTTGAGTAAGTGACATCAGCTATGACCTCCAAATACTGCTTCTTCCTCAGCTATAAGATAAGACATCAAAAACTTTGCTAGTTATATGTTTGTTCAAAAACATTTTATGAAATTTCACTTACAATAATAGATCACGACAAATACAACACCATGCCTTAAAACATACTTCCAAGTTCCAAATGAGGCACTAGAAAAACAAGGACATAACACTAGAGCTTTTCTATTCTTGTACATATTCTCATCATCACTAACCAACATAGATCATACCAAAACAAAACACTTTTGCCAGGAGCATTCATAAGTAAACAAATAGTACTAACTAGTAACTACTACTTAGGTCAAATAACTAAAGTTACCAAATCAGAACCCGAAGTACTAAACAATTTTCATACTTTTTCATGTTTTAGAGGACACGTAATAACCATATTATAACAAAAGTCACCTATCTTGAGTTAGAAATCATCACTTTAAACTATTAGTGTCCAAAATAACCAAGAATTCATTGGAGAAGGTCAGTCACTCTCCTCAAAATAACCTTGAACTCCTTAATACATCAAACTCCAACCATTAAATCCTACATTCGAGTCTTCTTATAACTTTAACAGTGGGCATGGTCATCAGTTTGTACATAGTTGGCGTAAAGCACTTGCTAATACTTGGGTCGTATATGGCTATACGCGGGCGATGTCTAACCACTCACTTTTACATACCCCAGTGACAACAACCCCAATGCTCACCTTTACGGTCTAAAATGAATACTAATACCTCCTAATCACTGTCTCCACTTAATTAGCTTCATGAAATTGCAATTTCATGACCAAAAGTCTACTAAGTTCGCATTTTCTTTTATCTTCAAGGTTCTGGACAGCCCCTGAATCATTGCTCCTCAAGTCATATAAACTCTTGATAGCACTCCTTTTAATCAACTTCTTCACTTAAGATTACTCCTATAATAATCATCCTAAATACAACTGACGAATAAATAATTTGCTTCTTGTACCAATTTAGAGTTAGGCAACACCACTCCTTTAGTCTCTTCTTGACCTTATTCATCTTCTTACGACTCAAACAAGCGCTCTCAAAATAATCAACAAGTGTCCCCAAAAACAACTTCTTGATAACCCACTGGATGTACTTCTACTGATCTTCACTAACCTTGGTTATTCTTATTGAAGAATTAAAGCTTCAAATCTCCATGAATAAGTAACAAGGTCTCTAACCAGTTTAGAACTTTAGAATCGCTACAAGAACTTATCCTCACATAGTCTTACTCCTTACTCATTAATCTTAATGTGAGAAGAATCACTTAGCCCATTATACCAGTTTAACTCTGTCAATTTCTCTAAGAGAAAACAGACCACAAAATCCATTTGTCTTCATCTTCCAAAATCTGGACAGCCCATTAACCACCATTCATCAGTTCCGAAACACACTTGTTAATATCTAGCACGGCCATACTATGCTCCCCCCCATTGGGTTTAATAAACCAAGTCTCTGTACCTTAAAGTTTTCATTGGCTAAATATGAGTTACTCTCTAATCAAAAACTTAGAACAATCAACACCCAAATACATAGCTCTTCATATAGCTTCAATTCCTACATAAACTCTTATTCAACCATTTCACTCTCAAAGTCCTCATGGAACTAGATGAATACACGCAGTAAACCAATAAACCAAGCCCATTTGATATTAACATCAATCTCAAGGGATAAAAAGGGCAGCCCAGCGCACATTGGTGTCCCCGCTAAGCGAGGGTCCGGGGAAGGGTCCCACCGCAAGGGTGTAATGAGGGCAAGCCTTCCCTTGTCAATTATTTGACAAGAGGCTGGTCCCAGGACTTGAATAACACTCTATTCACTCATAAATACACTCAAGTTATCTTAGAATAACAATAACGAGGTAAAGGGGTTAATTAAACAATAGAAGATCATAAACACATCACACGCAAACCAAAACTCTAAACTACCCCACACTCGTTATCTCTCTACGGCATTATCGAACCTTAGAACTCAATTTCTTATATTTTTCTTATCACAATTATCTAAGGTGGTTGCTCTGGTACCACTTTGTAACACCACCAAGTTTTTTTAAAATCGGCTTTCTATTAGTACATGATTATACACATATGAATTCTTATGCATCACTTTCTCAAAATCCAACTTAAATGAGAACTACTATTGTTCACTGATCACCCAAGTGGGTTCACAAATTTCCCCCCTTTTTGTTCAATTAACCAAATTAAACCCTTGAAAATAAATTTACTAACACTCCGTATCAGTTAAACCCTTGAAAATATCATCAAGTCAAGCCCCAAATCGTATAACTAAGAAATCCCCAATTATTAACCAGACCCTAAACTCTCTTTAATCGTCAAAAACAAGTTAAATTAATTAACCCAATTACCAATCCCTAAACACCAAGTTTTACAATGAAATCATACAACTTAACCCACTCAAACAAAACTTCAAATACAAGTTTATTATAAACAAATTAAGTAATTGAAAATCAAGAGAAAAATATGAAGAAAAGAACACGCACCTTACTTGGTTGTGATGCTATGGATGGATGGAGTACGCCAAAAAAAAAAAAAAAAAAAAAAAGGACAAGAGGGTTGAGATGAATTGTGTGGGGGTTTTGGGTGTTTTGGGGGAGGTGTTAAAGACCGAGGGTCGGAGAAAGCAATTTAGTACAGTATTTGATAAGCTTTCTTACAATTTCTAGTGAGTGTCTCGTAGGATGAGAGTCGATAGTCGATACCACCCGACACCTCTCCCAAGTGACGTGTCCGTGTCTAATACGGTGTCGGACACGGACACCAAGAGGACACCGGGAGGACACGCGTCGGACACGGTGGACCGGTGTCCGGTTGATTTGTTTTTAACTCGGACACAAAACCCGGTTATTTCCACACGGACACCGATTGGACACTTCTAGGACACCTCTAAAACACGGAAAATAATCATTAAGCAAGCATTTGGGCGAAAGAGACATTTTTAGTCTCGAATTCCTTAGCGTTTCCTTTAACATATTCAATGATTGTGTGTGTAACATCATCATTTTGAAATTGATTTAAGTTTTCAATTTAGAAATTCTAATTAGTTTATTAAAAATTTAATATTTAATTTATTTTTATATATTTATATTAAAAAATAATAGCGGTGTCGGTGTCCTAAATTTTGAGATTGCGGTGTCCCGCTGTCCGCGTCCTCCCGGTGTCGGTGTCGGTGTCCGTACTCGTGCCCCCGAACTCTGCACCTATAAGCACGTGGTGACCTTATCACCTCTTATTTTCTAACGCCGTTTGATTTTGAATGTTAAACGGTGATGTGGCATACAATTAGTAAAAATTTAATTAAATCTTTTGTAAGTAATAACTAATAATACAAAAAAAAACTAATAATACAAAAATCATTAAAAAAAACAATTTTTTTTAATTTCTCTCACCTCAGCCTAACTCACCGCCTCACCCTCCCTACCGCCCCCACAACCACCGCCGTCCCTCCGACCACCTCCCCTCCCCTCAAATCCACCACCACTGGGCCGCATACGGCGGCGCGAGCCCAGTAAGTTGGGTCATCGGGGCTGACAACAGGTGGAAGAAGGCGAAACATGGGTTTTGGGAAACAGATCTAGGCTCGACAACACCGTTTTTCGCCTTCTTCCGCCTATTCTCAGCCCCGATGACCCATCTTACTGGGCTCGCGCCGCCGTATGCGGCCAGTGGTGGTGGATTTGGGCCTTTGGGGGGAGGGAAGGTGGTAGGGGTGGCCGGCGGCGGGGAGGTTGGTAGCCCACGTGAGAGAAAAAAATTTTAGTTTTTATTTATTTATTTATTAGTTAATTAATTGCAAATGCTTTAATTAAAATTTACTAATAATCCTATATCAAATCACCATTTAACATCCAAAAGTTAACGGTGTTAGAAAATAAAAGGTGACAAAGTGCCTATAGGTGCAGAGTTCAATGACACCGCAAGATACAAGTTTCAAACATAGTTTGGGGCACCACAGGAATTCGCCGAAAGAAAGGTCCGGTAGTATTAGCCTTTGTTTATCCAACTCTCCTGCTTGTTAGTTAATCTGAAAGCCAACCGTCCAACGGCCAATTCCCAAGTCCCAACCAACAAACCAAACCCCCCAAACATTTCATTTCATCTTTCGCTTAAACCCTCCCTTATCCACATAATCCTACCCTTTAAAATAATAATAAAAAAACAAGGATGCGGTCCACCGTGCACCACCACCACCACCGCATCCTCCTCCTCAACCGCCGCCCACCTCTCTCTCCTAAACCACACTTCCCCAAATCCTCCCTCTCCACCACCCCTCACCCCCTCACCCAATCCCCCTCCACCACCGCGCCGCCCTCCCAAATCCTCTCCATCCGCCACGCTCTCCTCTCCCGCGAACTCTCCGCCGTCGACGTCGCCGAGTCCTACTTGACTCGCCTCCGCCTCGCCGAACCCAAACTCCGGAGCTTCCTCCACGTGGCGGACGAGGAGACCGTGATGAACGCGGCGGCGGAGATTGATCGGAAAATTGAGAGGAACGAGGAGGTTGGGCCGTTGGCTGGAGTGTTGGTTGGTGTTAAGGATAATATTTGTACGGCGGGTATGGATACCACCGCCGGATCTAGGGTTTTGGAAGGGTATAAACCGCCGTTTGATGCGACGGCGGTTAGGAAGTTTAAGGAGTTGGGTGGCATTGTTGTTGGTAAGACTAATTTGGATGAGTTTGGTATGGGGAGTACCACTGAAGCTTCTGCTTATCAGGTTTTCGTCCTTTTTTTTTTCCTTACAGTTGCTTGTTCTTCAAGTTTCATGTTTTTTTTCCTCCATTAGTGGTTTTGTGTTAGTTGACCCCACATCATTTTCGGAATAAGGCTTGGTTGTCGTGGTGGTTGTTGTTGTTGTTGTAGGAGGAGGAGGAGTTTTTATAAATGTATGTTGTTGTAATTGTTACTAGTGTCCTAGTTGGCATGATTTTATCACGAAAATCCGAACATAGTACATTGCCGGTTAATTTGGGATCGAGGAGGAACTATCTTTGCTAGTATTGCAACTCTTTGTTTTGTCATTTGATTGAAATTGAGGTTACAATGGAGGAATCACTGGATACATTGCTGTGATATTCTGGTAATGGAGTGAAGGATAATTTTTGGGTTTGAGTTAAAATTCGGACGTTAGAAACAGATTCGCTTTGTTTGATGGTGAGAGCGGAATTTTATGGATTCTGGTTTGAAATCGGAAATGCATGAGTGGGAACTGGGAAGGTGGTTTTTGTTAGCTAATTGTGTGAATTTAAATGTAGACTCAAGGAGAGGGAGAAAAAATTGGGAGGGAACTAAATAGGGAATAGGGTGCGGGAGCCTTGAGTTGATTTCAGTGCTTATATATTAGGATTAACTCTTTCGTGGTCTAAAGAGGGTAGCTCAAATGACATGTGATTCCAAACAGAAAAATCTGGAATTGCTAATGACCTTCATCATGATTTAAAAAGAGTTTAATAAGAAAAGAACAGGCAACCAACTGCTGGACTGAACGAGAAAAATGTGTATCCACTAGAAGTCTGCGATGTATGCAGTTCTTTGTGGTTTAGAGGCACTAGGTTTGTATAAAAAGGAAAAGTCAACATGAATACATGCTCCTTTTTTTATTTGACAATCTGTTGTTGCATCTTGAGTTAGCTGAGTGATGAATGTTGTGAATCTGCTTTTTGTAGTTTTCAAATCAGTTTGTAAGTGTGAACTGTTTAGTTCTCTGTTTTAAAATATCTCTATGATGGTTTGGTTCGTTTACTCAGGTCATGCATCTGTTCATCAATAGGTGACAGCAAATCCGTGGAATGAGTCTTGTGTACCAGGTGGATCATCCGGTGGCTCAGCTTCTGCTGTTTCTGCAAGGCAGTGTGCTGTGTCTCTCGGGAGTGATACTGGTGGAAGTGTTAGACAGCCGGCGTCATTTTGTGGTGTTGTGGGATTGAAGCCAACTTATGGGCGTGTCTCGAGATATGGACTTGTGGCTTATGCATCATCCTTGGATGTTATAGGATGCTTTGGTACCTCAGTTGCTGATGCAGGGATTCTTCTTCATGCAATTTCCGGTCATGATGCATTTGACGCTACTAGCAGTAAACGAGTAAGGTTTCATCACTTTATTTACTGCATAGGCATAGCCGCATAGTCTTACTTATATGTATGACCATTTCAACTTCAGTCACAATGATTGTTTATTGCTGAATTAGTTAATGAGGGCCAAAGATAAATTTTTTTTACCTCCATGGTTCTTTGTGAGCATTAGTCTAATGTAAAATTACCGTTTGGGGGAAATGCAAGGCCGGAAACAATCAAGAATTTTTTTCTTCGTCATGCTTGTTTATGTCCACTGTTGTAGATTTTCAGATCCTTCTTGTAGTGTTTTGTTGTCGCTACACTCTCACTGATATAAATTTTAAAGCAATTTGATTATTAGAAGCTTATCAAATGTGCTGTTTGGTTAGCCTTTCAATCAGTCTATTAAGTTCCTGGTTAATGTTTCAGTGATGTAATATAGGTCTTCAGATTGTTCCTGTAATGTAACTTGCTAAAGCTTAGCAAATGTGCTGTTTGCTTAGCCTTTTAACCAGTATCTTTTCCGGAGTTGGAAAATGAATTCAGGCTCAACTTTAAGCTTTTGATTTAGCTGTAACACATGCAGATGTGTTGCATTCTCAACGTGGTTGTACTTTGCTTCCCAGGAAGTTCCAGATTTTGAATCGCAGTTCATCTCGTTAAATTTGTTGGAGTCTAAACCACTAAAAGGAGTCAGGGTTGGTATAATTCGTGAGACTCTTGAAGATGGTGTTGATGGCAGTGTGGCATCTTCTATTCGTGAAGCTGCTTCACATCTGGAACGTCTAGGATGTTCTGTGACAGAGGTATCTGTTTAGTCATTAAGTTGGCATTCAGTAATTTTATTTGGCTGACCGCTGATTGCAATATCAAAAAGCCTAATCCATCTACTTGCAGGTCTCTCTACCATCTTTCTCCCTTGGGCTTCCAGCATATTATGTACTTGCTTCCTCTGAGTCCTCATCGAACTTATCACGATATGATGGCGTCAGGTGAGCTTCTTCCTATTCCTTTGTAAACAAGCTAAGAAGTTAATATGGATATGGGGCTTAACCTGAAAAGCTTCTCCAGCAACGGCCCTAAAAGTCATGTACTTGAAAAGTGTCCCAACTAAAAAACACACTGGAAAATGAGAGGCAGCATGAAAGTTTTTTTTTTTTTTTTTTTTTTTTTTTTTTTTTGTGGTTGGGGGGAGGGGCGTGTATAGGGGAACCTAATGCTGCGGGGCTGGTTATATGAAAATTTGAGTCCGAAACAACCCCTAGGCAGGTTAACTTGCTAACCACTAAGCCAACCTTAATCCTCAGCATGAATGGTTCTCAAATTACCATAATTGTTTTATCAGACATTTTCCTAGAAAGAAGAGTTAGTGGTAGAATGTTTAGTTTTCATCTACTCAGAGTCTTCAACATTAATATTTTACGGTGAAGTATCTTCAAAGTTTTTTTCTGGACGTGTAGGTATGGAAACCAGGTTGCTGGCGATGAACTAAGTTCTTTATACGGGAATTCCCGAGCTGAAGGCTTTGGTGCTGAGGTGTGGTGGTAGAACATATATAGTTGTATAGTCTAATTTTTAAGAGTTACTCTTGCTTGTCCACCAACACAATCTCCTGTGACTTGACTGACATACATGGTCTTATAGTCTATCTAATGAGTAGGTTTGACAACAATCCTCATGTTGTTGTAGGTAAAAAGAAGGATATTGATGGGAACGTATGCGCTTTCAGCGGGTTACTATGATGCATACTACAAGCGCGCTCAGCAGGTCCGATATTGGTTCCAATGTGTTATTTGTTAGGTCTGGGTAATTCTTGGATTTCCCCATGTATGTTTCAATTTTCAAACCTAAGGGCTTAAAATGTGGAGAAGACTATCTTTCTTGAATTTTGTCAAGACCACCAAGAGTTCTTGGCCAAATTTAGACCACAACTGAATAGCAACAGTTCTGCTTCCCTGGGCATAAAGAGTAGAATTTCTACTGTTTTTAAAAGTTCAATGCAATGCCATCTCCAAACAAGGCTGCAGATAAACCTTCAATTTTTTTGCTGACAAATGTTATGCAATTCCAGGTACGAACTTTGGTTAAGAAGAGCTTCAAAGAAGCTCTAGACGAAAATGACATTCTTATCTCACCTGCTGCACCATCCGCTGCTTACAAAATTGGTATGTCCTATGTTTTTCTATTCAGTGTCTAATTTTTGCAAATGCATTGATCTCTTCTTTCTTAAAAACTTTTGCTTCTCGATGCTGACATCCCCAGGCGAAAAGAAGAATGATCCATTAGCAATGTACGCTGGTGATATAATGACGGTAAGAGTTTATTAATTACTTTTTGGGAACTGCCTTTTTGAGATTCATTTTTTTCTGCTTTCTATTTTATATTGTATGGGTAAGAGCTAGAGTTGAAACTTGATGGTATTAATCTCTGTGGACATGTGGAGATAAGACCGCTTTAGGTATGTCACATGCACTAACTATGTCTATACGATATACAATCAGAGATTGAACTTGCTATTTCTGAAGGCTCTCGATCCTCTTATCTGCTTTGGATATCTGAATGCCATCTTAGATAAATGTGCACTTACGTATAGGAAAAGTGAAGACCTTATAACGTTTAAGAGTGTGCATTATCTTGCTTCAGTGCTTTAGTGTGTTATTTCATCTCTTAAAACACAATGGTAACATGCCTGGTTTATTCTTTGCTGAAGTAATGATGAGTACAGTGGCAATTTTCTGTTCACTCTCTAAAACACATTTCCTTTTCAGGTGAATGTCAATTTGGCTGGTTTGCCTGCATTGGTCTTGCCCTGTGGATTTTGTCCTACCGGTCTTCCTGTTGGTCTACAGATGATTGGTGCTGCATTTGATGAGGTATTGATTGTAATATCTTACTGAAATCGCGTGGCATTTTAAGCCTTTGAGATACTAGTTACTGATTCTCATCCAATCTCTTCCCTCCCCTTTTCCCTCCACTCATAGTCATGCCTAGAGGTAGCCAAAGGTGACATGACATGACAAAACCGGCCATGGAAGCACTGGTTGATTAAGATATTTTACTTGTATAATTAAATGGGTCGACTTGGCTAACTCAATTATTAAAATGGTATGGATCAATAATGCGCTATCCACCACGAAGATGACATGTTTCAACCCTATGGCACAATTACTAAAGAAATTTAGGATTTTAGTGCCTGAAGTAGGTTAAGCTTAGCAAAACGTAGCTTGACACAACACGAAATTAGCAGGTTTAGTAAAACGGGTCAACGTGATAGAATGGGTTGGGTCAGTGTCAAGTGTCTTTCAACCTGTTAAATTTTGATGTAGAACATGAACTTATGCATCTCTACTGCAAATAAAATACTTAAAAGGGGATATTGTTTACTTGTTTTTCGCCACAAGCTAGAACTTCACATGAGGCACTTGTTTACATACGGTAATTTTTATATTCATCATGAACAAGTGTTGAAAATGTTCGAAGATGTTTGATTCCCCGCTTCCTGGTTTGAGTGTCTGTAATGGTCCAGGTTATGCAGTTAGTGAGTATTTTGGAGAGATTCGATCACTCTTGTTGTATCTATGTTGTGTTCAGGAGGTTGTTATGATGTGTTAAGAGGACATTGATTGGCCATATTTGCTAATCAGAAGTTCATGTGACGCAGGAAAAATTGCTCAGAATTGGCCATATTTTTGAGCAAACACTTGAAGGTCACAATTTTGTTCCCCCAATTGCAGCGAATAGCTAGCTGTCTAGTTCCCTTGATGCTGAGCTCTGGCACCCCCGGATTCAAACAAAGGAGCATCCTGGTGACTTACAATCGATGATTTGCCTTGATTGATGAGAGTACTGCTTTCAGTTTTTTACATGACACATCCTCAACGTCCCCAGCATCAAATTCCTATCCGCAGAACTGGAAGCCTTCAGAGATGGACAAATCAGATGCAAAGAATGACGTGATCGGTGATTCTCACCTTCATGTCAGTGGCTCACCACCACAGCAGTTTTACCTCTGATGTTCTTCAAGGTCAAACGGTGTTGCATAACTCATCGATTACTTCCAGTTTTACCACTGTTAAATCACAATATCCTGTAGATCCAATTTCTAGTTCATTCAAATGTCATTTGGTTCCTAATTACATTATACTACACGTTTCTGGTCATACATAAGTACAAAGTCTCCCTTTAGGAGAGCAATTATTTAAGGAATGGACACCTTATCCAGTCGCCACCCCAGTCCCATACGTATTGCTCACTTCGAGATACTTTTATTCTAAACTATTAATTTTGTGTGTTTTTTTATTATTTGTCCGAAGTTTAGATCTAAATTTGATCAATCAGATTATCAGAAATAAGCTCATTACTCATGACTTCATGAGTAAGACACTCACAAACATTTTTAACCTTAAGCATCGGTACGTTGTATTGTATTTAGTTAGTCGTAAACATCACAAAAGTAATACTTGCAATTAAAATGTGAAATTCTATTAAACCTTTTAGAGAAGCATCAATGAACATAATCAACATATTACAAAAAATAAAACTATGATCTATGAATCCTGTTATGTCCATTTTTCACTAAATTAACACATTAGAGTAGTATAAAGCTTAATGAATTTTAGGACCCATTCAATTTTTTTCTTTTCTTTTCACGTGGTTTGTGGAAAACATAAATTTTGACTGAGGAAGTCTTCTTTATTTTCATTATTGATGGGCCATCGTAATTCCATGTGATGTTACTAATAACGTGAAAATTTCCTATACAGCTCCGAGCATCTTAGTCCACTTTAGAGGTCATTTTATTCAAATCAATTTATCAGCAAACCGTGCAATTTTTTCGAATTTTTAAATAGCGGATTGATATATACGAGTACGAGTATATCATTGTTATCCGTATCTGACACGCAGACCGGAGTTCACCTCTTTGTGACGTACAAGCAAGCGCCAACCGAAGTTCACTCTGTAATTCAACGTATTAAACAAACAACCAAATAAAAATTGAGAGTAAACAATACCAAAGCAAAATCATATCCCCAAAAAAAATTGTAATTTGTGTTCCAAATTATAATCATAATAAAAATGGTGAGTAGTGAAGATTACGCAACAAGGGCTCGTAACAGATTAGCTGTTCTTGCAACTCATCTATCAACAGCATCATCTGATGAATCTGTCTCCTTTTCGGAAACCCTTGATCAAAATTGTTTATCTTCTCAATCTCTAGTTGCACCTCCACCTTCTAATTTAAAAGGATCTCTTACAATTATTGATGATAGAACTGGGAAAAAGTACCAATTTCCTGTTTCTGAGGATGGTACCATCAAAGCTACTGATCTCAAAAAGGTAATTTTTATGATGGGGTTTCTGTTATAATCAATGATTTGTGTTTATTTTGTATAATTTTGATGTGGGTATGTTTTAATTTGATTTGATTTTATATGGGTATGTTTTTTTGTTTGATAATGTTGTTCCGATCATTGAATTGTGATATTGCCATATTAGTTTATTTATGGGTAAGGTTGCGTACATCAGACTTTTCTTAGGTTGTCAGGATTGGGATCGTTTTTTGAGGCACTGGGGTAATGTTGTTGTGTACATGTCGATTTTCGATTGAGGAGGAATTCTGCTGTGGATGTAGTTGGATTGGTGGGTAATGAACTAATGATAATTTGTAGAAATATAGGTTGAAAAGGGATTGCTTTAGTGTTTTCTGTCTGATATGAAGTTTCTGTAATCTAGAGGAGGACTTCATTAAAGGAAAGTCACGGGGGTGAGTTGAGCTCATTTGATGGTCGAAATGATGTTTAGTTGAAGTAAAACAAGTTTATATATGGGATGTTCAATGTGGAAGGTTACAGTTTGTCGTACATTTTGTGGTTTGCCTGGTGCTTGTTTTGCTGCAAGGGATGGATGTTATGCAATAAGGAGTGTAGATTCAATAAAATATTACGAGGATTTCGGAGATAGTAGTCTCTACGAATTGGGATCAATGGGGGGCATTCTTAGATATTTGTTTTGCAGAATTGTAACTCCTCCCCATTATGGAAGCTAGTTGTTGTTTGAACTTGAAGTGAAGGGAATTTGCTGACTTATAATATTAGCCTTACCTTATTCTTTGAGCCACCAGGGAATTGTTTTGAGGTTAGGCGGCACCTTGGATGTGATCATTTTGTCGGGCACATAATCAGATATTGTCAGATGACATCTTTTGAGATGCTAAATGTCATTCTCTTGGGTGTAGTGTCTGTTTTTGTTAGTGTAAACCATGAGGGACTGATGCCGAACCAGGTCTTTTCAGCTACTTTTGTGTGTAATTTCTGCATATCATTAGGTTGACTTGCAAATATGAGCTAAGATTGTGTCTCAAGTAAGCCTTTTTGTTTTTGGACGTAAGCCCTTGAAATTAAGTATCCGTCTTTTGGTCATTTGTCCTGACTGATCCTGAGTGCCAGGGATTATGTATTTAAAGGTTCAATCTTTGCTATGCTGGTGCTATCGAGTTTGACTTTGAACTTTGATTGTGTGATGACAATATAACAGCAACGTACCCAATTGCTCAAAGGCTCTCCTCAAGGGCAGGGGGGTTGTTTCTGATGTATGTAGCCGAACCCTTGTGTTTAAACTTTAAAGTATAGAGAGACTGTTTCCGGATGGCCCATAATGAAAGTTGCGTCTAGAAAGGCATCGATGGATTTCTACTTCATGGCAAAGAAGCGCTGATAGTTTCTGCATTATGTGATAACGCTGCATTTTGAATTTGGAGTGTTAATTTTCTATATCAGCTATAAATGTAGAATAATTACTAATTAAGATTGTCTGTGCTGTGCTTGGTAGATAACAACTGGAAAGAATGACAAGGGGCTCAAACTATACGATCCTGGTTATCTCAACACTGCTCCAGTGCGCTCCAAGATCTGCTATATTGATGGGGATGAAGGAATCCTCAGGTACCGGGGCTACCCTATTGAGGAGTTGGCCGAGGGCAGTTCTTTCTTGGAGGTTGCCTACCTTCTGAGTAAGTGCTAGTCAAATTTCTTGTCATATCATTCTTGTAGGAATGCGAGCTTAAGGTTAATAGCTCCAGAGATCATGGGCTGGCTTAGTACATGCTGTGCCTTTCCTGTAAAGAAATTGCGCCCTTAAATTGAGGCATTATCTGTGTTCATTAGAACTTTGTCAGATATCTTGGGGTCTGCTCTCGGCAAGGACAAAACTCTTATCTTTAGAATTGTATTATTACACACATATAGTTTGCGGTTAAGGCATAGTCTTCCATATGCAAAGTTTCTTTCTTTCTTTATTTGTTGTCTGTGTGCATGTGGCAACCCATTACTTCAATAATAACATAACAACTTAGATAATTAAAGTGAATGTTCATATCAAAAGCAAAACTACAAAGTCACTGTTTTTTTTTCTTCCAGTATTCTACTTGTTGCCAATGTTTTTGGCTGCATCGCACACCCCAGTCTTCTTTATTTTTTATTTTTTTTTTTCTTTCTGAAAGACAACTTGTTTATACAGTGTACGGGAACCTGCCTTCCAAAAGTCAGTTGGCGGACTGGGAATTTGCTGTATCGCAGCATTCAGCTGTTCCTCAGGGAATTCTGGTGTGTTTTACTCCACCTTTTGTTTCCCATCTAAAAGCTTGCTGAGATTGGGTCCACTGTAGCTGTGGATTATTGGGTAGAAAGAAAGCTATGTGGAGGTTTTTCTGACTTGAGCACGTTTATTTTTTGTAGGATATCATACAATCGATGCCTCATGATGCCCACCCAATGGGCGTTCTTGTTAGTGCAATGAGTGCCCTTTCAATTTTTCATCCAGATGCTAATCCAGCTCTCAGAGTAAGTACATGGTTCAGTGACTTTCCTACTCTGTTCTCCTGTCTCCTTCCATTTTCAAAAGTTTTTGTACAAACTACCCTCAGTGTCTCAGTGTACTTATGTAATAGGCTATTCACCATGTTATGCTTCATTCTAGGACTTTTAAGTTTTACAGTGTTTTGGATATCTTTTTTGGGTCATAACTTCGTCATAAGCGGGAGCCTTGGAGACAATGGGGTTGTGCTGCTGTAGTATGGATATTACTTTTTTTTTCTCTCTTCTGCGGAATTTAAGATGAAGTACAACAACAACCAAGCCTTATTCCCAAAATGATTTGGGGTCGGCTAACATGAATCGTCATCCAGTAACCGTCTTGTGTACGCCAAGAAATTTCGAAAACGTTGTAAACATGTTAGAAATATTTAAACAATTTCAAAGGAAATTTAGAAAGTCGTCAAAATAAATAAAAAGGTTTAAAAAAATATTGCAAAAAACAGATGAACTTTGAACACAAGTTAAAAAGTTTTAGAAAAATAGTTGGAAAAACCAAACAAATAAATCAAAAGGGGTCAGAAAAAGTCCTCCACATGGATAAAGTCTCGCCACCCTGCCCTATCCAACACCATACTCTCTTCAAGCCCTAGGGAGCTCATATCACTTCTAATCACCTTCGTCCAAGTCATCTTGGGTCTTCCTCGACCCCTACTAATATTATCACTTCTCCACCCTTCTACTCTTCTAACCGGCGCCTCACTAGGCCTCCTCCTCACGTGGCCATACCACCTCAGTCGGTTCTCCATCATCTTATCCCCTATGGGTGCAACCCCTACTTTCTCCCTAATAACTTCATTTCTCAACCGATCACGTCTTGTATGTCCACACATCCACCGTAACATGCGCATCTCCGCCACACTCATCTTATGAACGTGACACTGCTTCACGGCCCAACATTCCGTGCCATATAACAGTGCCGGCCTAATTGCCGTACGATAAAACTTACCCTTCAACTTATTGGGCAATCCTCGATCACACAGAAGTCCTGTGGCATTCTTCCACTTCAACCAACCTGATTTGATCCTATGAGCCACATCTCCATCCAATTCTCCATCCTTTTGAAGAATCGATCCTAAATATCGGAAAAAATCTGATCCCTGAACAATCTTTCCATCCAACATGATCGTCCCCGTCTCCGTTTGCCTAATGCCGCTGAACTTACACTCCAAAAATTTAGTAAACTAGAAAAAATTTAGTCAACATTCCTTGTTGATTTACTTGATATCTTCGCATTCAACTCAAACCACAGTGTTGTAGAGGACTTGGGCTTTTGTCATTGTCAAATACGGAGTACAAGTCCAGAATGACCATCCGCTTGCATGGACATGCTATGGAGTTTTTTTTTTTTTCTTGACTTCCCTTTGTTTGGTAGTCTGTTGTGTCATAGAAGTTTATTTGAGGTCACTTATCCTGGGTCATAGAAGGGGAGCCTTGGCACACTGGTAAAGGTGTTGCCGTGTGATCGATAGGTCACGGGTTCAAATCCTGGGAGCAGCCTCTTGTCAAATAAATTGACAAGGGAAGGCTTGCCCTCATTACACCCTTGCGGTTGGTCCCTTCCCCGGACCCTCGCTTAGCGGGGACGCCAATGTGCGCCGGGCTGCCCTTTTACTTATCCTGGGTCATGAGACTCATAGGTTTCATTTCAAATTTGTTGTAAATACCATTGATGTCTTCTTTTTTTTCCAATGATTGTTGACTAAAGAGTATTAGCCTTGCACTATTTGAAATTTGCATCGTTATAGCACAAGGTTGTTGGCATGGTTTCAATTGACGAATTCTGCTTGTAGGGTCAGGATCTTTACAAGTCGAAACAAGTGAGAGATAAACAGATAGTGAGGATTCTTGGAAAGGTAGGTGTCATTCTCGCCGATATTTGAAGTTTGTTTCTGTTTCCTCCCTTCAAATCGTTTGGTTAAAGTAGAAATTGACCATCGGTTTTACAGGCAACGACAATTGCAGCCGCAGCTTATTTGAGATTGGCTGGGAGGCCACCAGTTCTTCCCTCAAACAACCTTTCTTATTCAGAAAACTTCCTTTACATGCTTGATTCAATGTATGTCTTACTTCAATCAATGAGCAAGCTTTTCTTTACTTGCATCTGATATTTCAACAGTGTTGCTTGGCATACATTTATAGTGTTTCTGTGTTGCTTCACTGATGTGTAGGGGAAATAAGTCCTACAAACCAAATCCTCGCCTAGCTCGTGTTATTGATATCTTGTTCATACTTCATGCTGAACATGAAATGAATTGCTCGACTGCTGCAGCACGCCATTTGGCGTCCAGGTATTCCCTTCGGAGACTTTTGGTAAAATAAAAATTCTCAATGGTTTCATGAGAAGTACATGTCAGCTAATAATCTTCTGTTACATATGTACAGTGGTGTTGATGTATACACTGCTCTTGCTGGTGCTGTGGGTGCACTGTATGGTCCTCTTCATGGTGGTGCAAATGAGGTAGTTTTCAGTGGTCCATATGTAACATAGTAGTTGTTGGGTTTCAATAATATAATTTGGACAACCTTTTGCCTTGTCTTGAGTATCGTTTTGATGCTTGTCTCCATTTCGGGATAATAGGCTGTGCTCAAAATGCTGAATGAGATTGGAAGTGTTGAAAACATTCCTGATTTCATTGAGGGTGTTAAAAACAGGTATGTTTTTTTTTTTTTTTTTTCTTAAAGGACCACTATTAGTTCATCTTTTAAGTTGTGAGTAGTACTTCTACTGGATCTTGGATACTTCTGCTGCAAATGAGAGCTAACCATTCTTAATTTTTTTTACTCCTAGGAAACGAAAAATGTCAGGCTTTGGGCATCGTGTTTATAAAAATTACGATCCACGAGCCAAGGTCATCAGGAAATTGGCTGAGGAAGTATTTTCTATCGTTGGCCGGGATCCTCTTATTGAGGTATATAAATTGAATTGAATGCCTGGCCAATCGAGAACTTTGTGTTCTATGGCAGAATCATACATTGTTAAACGAGTAGAACTTTTGGTGGAATAAAGAGTCCTTAACCCAATATAAAGAAGTGTGTTTGTTAAATGACTTAGACTTATGGGACCACTCACGGTTCACTGAAGCATAAAGATATTATGTGAAGGCATATGATTCTCTCCCTAGAAAAATTGTGAACAAGAGAATCTCCGTACTAAGAGCATAGGTTCATCAATTAATCTGGATACTGTGCAGGTGGCTGTTGCACTCGAGAAAGCGGCACTGTCTGATGAATATTTTATTAAGAGGAAGCTGTATCCAAACGTTGATTTCTACTCTGGGCTGATATACAGGTATAAGTTGCTAAGAATGGCTTGGCTCATGAACAGTTTTCACTACCTTAGACTCTTAGTAATAAACGTGTTTTTCTTAAACAGGGCAATTGGATTCCCTCCGGAATTTTTTACTGTTCTATTTGCAATCCCTCGTATGGCTGGATATTTAGCACACTGGCGAGAGTCACTTGATGACCCTGACACAAAGATCATGCGGCCCCAAGAGGTAAGATGCCAAAACTTGACCTTCAGTATTTCAGTAATGGAGCTGACTATCAGTAATGAGTTCCGCTACACTCTGATGATTTGCATTAGGCACCCTTAGATTCACCAACATGAAATGTGTTGAACTCATGCACATGCATTTTCCTACGCTGCAAGTCACCCCCCCCCCCTCCACACCACCTTACTTCTTTATTCTCACATGTCATTGTTATAAATTACGTGGGAGTATTTCTAACGTGGCTATGCGCAGGTCTATGTTGGGGAATGGTTCAGGCATTATGTGCCGTTAAAAGAACGCATGGAGTCAGGAGGGACAGACAAACTAGGTGAGTTGTCTATTTCAAATGCGACAAGGAGGCGACTTGCTGGTTCTGGAGCTTGAGTGCCACAGAATTGTATGCTCAAGTGTGCATCCTGAACAATGAGGTGAAATAGCTCAGACAATAAGGCCAGGGTTGGTGCTTTGTAATCTCGTCATAATAAAGGCTGTTATGGCCTATTGTAGAAGTTGTGAAAGGTGACGGAGCTTGTTTAGCTTCTTATTTGTAAGGATTCAGACTTGAGACTTGAGAGTACACAAATCGTCGTACTTATACTTCACATAAAAATTCTTTCCAAGACCAAAAAACATCATGCTTTGGGAAGATCTCGGGGTTTTCGTGGTGTGGTAACTAAGGAGTATGAGCTATCTCTAATGGCGGATCTCCAGGTATAATTGAACAGATATACTTGTATTTTCTTTTACCGGAATTTGCAAAAGCCGGTTCAATCAAATGCTGGATTCGAATCTGTAAACCAACGTTAGCTTTAGGCATTATACCATGAAACCCATGAAACGATCTTCTACATTCTATTTTCACAATTGTATATACAGAGGATTTAGCCTGCAAGATACAATCAGCATTCGACGCGAGGATACAGAAACTGAAAACTAAAGCACTCCATCCTTCTTTTAATCATATCCCTATGCCGGAAGTTAAAAAGGCTGCCACTGTAAATTC
Organism: Spergularia bocconei; assembly: GCA_963457585.1. Classification (NCBI taxonomy): domain Eukaryota; kingdom Viridiplantae; phylum Streptophyta; class Magnoliopsida; order Caryophyllales; family Caryophyllaceae; genus Spergularia; species Spergularia bocconei. Next base: position 5,148,662 of record OY734949.1, read on the forward strand.
GCCTGACATAGCTCCTCACTCTTCTAATTCTTGTAATTGGGCTCCTCACTCTTCTAATTCTTGTAATCGGGATTGTCACGTAGGCCAAGTTTAGAAAGCACAAAGCAATAAGAATCCCAGTCAGTTCTCCTGAGATACTTCAACAGCTTCTTCCTCTGCTGCACTTTCGCTTGTAGTCCCCTCCTCGAATGTTTATCCTACAAAATGAGAACAGCGAATGTGATTTAAAGTTACCCTCAAAGAAACCGAACCTTGGCACCACTGAATATTCTGAAATAACAAAGTAATACGACTGATGTCATCCTTGTACACATGAATCACATAGCATGATTCCTGTCGAAGTATCTAACCTTCTTGTGCAACATAGTAGAGAGGTGAAGGATCTCCGTTGTCAGTTGTGCAACTGCATAGGAAAAATATAGATGACAAATTAGTATGAATGCAAGACCTCCATGGTTGGAAATGCTCTTTCTGAACTGTCCCTTTCCGTCCCCTTCCCTCCAATGTGTCAAATATGACAAAAAAATGAGGGAAATGGTCTCAATGGGTTTCTCTAAGATATATGGAGCAGGCTCCATAAAGACCGCGCAAGAAGCTAGAGATAATCCAATCATTCCATTATGACATTAAAAAGACAGTAAAAAGAAAAAGATGAACTTCATAGGAAAAGGTCTAAGAGACTAAGCCAACAAAAACAATAAGGGCATTAAACGCTTACTTTGAACACGCGTTGATCCACAATCTGACTCAGACATTCTGAATTCATCTCGCACTTTTTTCAGCTCAAGCTTCAATTTCTCAGCAGCGGACATGTTATCTGGATGGAAGTACTGCATAATTGAATGAATCCGACTTCAGAACATCTTTACACATATCATGATCAATCAGCAATCAGAATGCAATCAAGAAGCTAATCACATTAAAGTCCTACCAGCCATGTTAGACTACACATTTTATGTTAGACTATACATTTCTTGTAAATATTGGCCTAGACCATCTCTTATATACCTAGACACCTAGTATACACTCTTGTAATGCACACCATATACTCGTATGTTATACTTGTGAATACAAAATATCCTGGCCTGCAGGATATTCATCCAATCTTACAGGTTGGCATCGGCCATTTTTTTTATTGTTTCAAGCCAACACTTAATCCTCTTTTAAGCACTTTCCTGTTTGTGTTTTATTCGTTTCTGAAACTCTCACTTTTGGACATTTTTCTAAGTATCTTATGGGAGTAGTTTGCCTATTTACTGTCGGGGTTGTGACATGTGAGTTTTTGCAGGGTTAAAAACCTGTCCAGGGTATCTTTCATGAAACTAGGGATAGGAGGATTCGACACCTTCCATCCAGAACTCTCCATCAATCAGTCTCTTCTATTATAATAACAACTAGGATGATGCCATAAAGCAAGAGTAGAGCATCAGCAAAGCTATTAGTCAATTGTGAGCATAGATTGATACAGAGATTTAGATGTATATATGACTTGATGATTATTTAAGTGCCAATTGGCTTTATATCAATGAGATTTCACAACCAGAGAAAACAGAGCTCCCGAAAAAGTCGGAACATGAAACTGCACAGACGACAAATTTTAGGTTCAAAAATTGAAACCATTTCATCTTCCTATAGAAAGTTGAGATGCAACGAAATAACCAGAGCATGTTAATATGCATAAAGAAATAGCATGGCATACATCCAAATACCCCTAGAAAATATCAAAATAAAATGCATATAAGAAATTACCACCTTTTCAACTAAATGTTCCTTCGAAGGAGACTTCATGTGACTCACTATATCAATCTTCAGGTCTACAGAAAGGACGTCGTCGTCAGTAAATCAATATATCAAGATGTGGAATTGCACAGTTACGCAGCTATTTGTGACACAACCAAGAATGTACTAGAACCTTCAGAACTTCTTCCTCATTTGCAGAGCAAGGTCAAACGAGGTTGAAAAATATTCCTTACAAAATTGATTTTTTTGAACTTATGTGTGAACTTATGGAGAGTAAAACTATGCAGATAAGAGTCTCCAAAGTCGAAAGAATATGGTTCTGCAGAAACAAGAGACAACCCTACAATAATAACTATGCCAAAAATCCAATTTCATAAGCGAAATGAAGTTCTCCACACATGAAATTCTAGAACAGACTGAGTTTAAAACACACTAGCAGGTCATTACCTAACTACAACACATTAACCAGGCATCTATTAATGTGAGTGTTGCACAGCAGAAGAGCGCAACTTGAGCAAATCATAAGCTATGACGCTACCAACATTGAACTTTCTAAGCCTCTATTTTCACCCTACTAAAACATATAGTTGATACTTAAAAGCATATTATGACACAATGTTGGCGCTGGCTGCTGCTAAACTACCCTCAGGTCCCCAAGCACGAAGAGAACCTAGCTTTCAAAAACATCAAATCACAGTGTATATCGTTCTCAGTCTTCTCATAATTCCTCAGTAAAGAGAAAAGAAAAAAGAAACAAATATCTCTTCTTATGTCTGACAGGTTTTTCTACAGGAGCTTACAGCTTACGTACCATTTACACGCACATACTACTTGTATCGCAGTGAAACCATCTAGAGGCACAAACTACTTGCATCACAGTATAAAAAAAAAAAAAAAAATCATAGCTTGGCAATCTGAACTCCCCCCACCAAAAGATGAAATCCGTCTATATAAGAACCTACTTCATAGTCTAACTAAATTCCAGTATGGCACACTTAAAATTCGGCAAGTTCTGTATCAGACAAAACCACAAGATAAATTGAAGAAACCTCACATATTCTGGAACAAGTAAAGCTGTTAGAAATGCAAAAAAAAGACTCAAATTCTTGACCACTACATCATAAAAGACAGATGAAACTAATAAGAGAAATTGCAGGCATGTAGCTCAGAAATGCTAAACAAAAAAACACAATTAAGACACTACAACACCACAAACAACAACAATAGCAAAGCTCCAGACTCCAGTTCTTCCATAACTACGTAAACCTGATTAAAAGTCGAAATCACTCACTCTTGACATTCTCATCCCACTGAGGAACCTGAAAGTCCTTCCTCAAATCCCCAATCAACTCCCCGCTCGTCCCAACACCAAACTCCTTCTCTTCAAGCTCCCTAAGCTTCCCCAACCTCTGCTGCAATTCGGACAGCGAAAACCACCCCTCCTCCCCTCCCTCCCCTTCCTTCCCCTTCTTCTTCTTCACCAATGTGGACGTATCCGGCCTCAACTCCCTCAACCTAACCCCCAATTCTTCATGACTATACGACCTACTCAAGTCGAATTTCGACACATCGTTCTCCCCGGCTTTCTTCCCCTCATTCTCCTTAATCTTCTTCCTAAATGCTGCTCTTGGCAAATTCTCAAGTAACCCACCAATCACCCTACCCTTATCAACATCATTTTCACTCTCATTCACATTACCATCATTCTCACTCAAAACCCTACCAACTGATGGCTTCAACTTGAAGCTTTCTTTAAGATTACTCAACGACAATTTCCCAGGAACAACATTCTCATTACTATTATTACTATTATTATTAGGCTGATTTGGTACTTTCCTCTTTATCTTCTGCAAACTCTCTCTGATCAAATCATACGACAAACTACCAATTCCCCCCTTTTGAAAACTAGGGTTAGGGTTTCCAGAACTCTGATTATACTGATTTTGGAACGAATTGGGATTCTGGGTATTGGAATTCGCCGGAAATGGGGTTTCCGACGATGTTCTCCGGCGGAATTCCGACAACTTATCAATGGAAGTTCTGAACTCCGATGACGATTGTTTTTGTTGTTGTTGTTGTTGTTGATGAATGAAGTAAGATGAGAAAATGGAGGGTTTAGGAGGGACATTTCCGCCATTATCATCGTTGCGTGAAGAAGAAGATGAGTAGAGGTGGGAGAAATTAAGGAGGTTTTGTTGGGGTTTAGGGTTTAAGGAGTGACATTTATTTCGCAGAGCTATGGACGCCATTGATGCGTGATTACTATCTGCGGACTGCTCGGAATTAATGATATTGTGACACTCGGTGGTACTCACTTCACGCTATTCAACTACTCGTTGTTTAGTTGGACTAGTGACCTAAGAACTCGGCGGTACTCATTTCACGCTATTTGGTAGAGTCTGGGTAGAGAAATCCCGTTGGAGGTTCTCCAATTTACTTTGGCCGATTTTCCAACTCTTTAGCATGTGAAGTCTTTTTTAGAGAGCAAGGAAAATATAAACCCGATGATCAAGGTTGACCTAGTGGTTAGGAAACCTATCTGCCTCGGGGTTGTTTGGGGTTCAAATCCTCATATCCCACACTCGTGGCATTAGCTGATAAACCCAATTCCGGCCCCAATGAAGCTCAACTGTAGCAAAATTCACCTTCAGTTTTAGCCCTCCAATCACATTATGGAGCGAGTTGTAGAAAGTATAGAAACACGTAGACTTAACCAGCCATAACCAAGACTAAAAGAACATGACATACACTGCCAAAATCAGGAACAAATGATCACTAAAATGACATATTATTACGCCATGGGGAATCCAAAGCGCGATTGCCGCGCTAAGAATTACATTCCTCAAACCTTTAGCATAATTAGGATGCATTAAAAGGCTCAATCACACGCCTCAAATACTTACAGCCAAGCTGAAGGGGGAGCAATATTGCACACTATTGGGCTATTATCTATTATCCTACATAGGAGGTTCATTAAACGCAGACCCTTGTTTCTCTGTCTTCAACGGCAACGTTCTCCACGACTGCGCCGAGCCACCAATGTCAATTCCAACCTCATCAGAGCATTCATCTACTTGTTAAGTCTTAGCTTGTATGTACCGTGAGTTAGTCAACAGTGTTGAAGAACCAGAAGTCAGAATCACTGCTGGTGCGAATTAACCCGCGCGCCATAGACCCTGATAGCCTCATTCTTCTAACTCTTGTAATCGGGATTGTCACGTAGGCCAAGTTTAGAAATCACAAAGCAATAAGAATCCCAGTCAGTTCTCCTGAGATACTTCAACAGCTTTTTCCTTTGCTGCACTTTCGCTTGTAGTCCTCTCCTCGAATGTTTATCCTAAACAATGAGAATAACAAATGAAATCAGTGTTGCGCTCAAACAAACCAAACTTTGGCATAAGTGGACAATTTGAAATGACAAAGTACTACGTACGACTGATGTCATTTTTAACCACACAACAACGCATAATTCCTGCAGAAAATATTACCTTCTTGTGCAACACAGAAGAGAGATGAATGATCTCTGTCGTCAGTTGTGCAACTGCATAGTGAAAATGTAAATGACAGTGTGAATGACATGACCGTCAAGAAAATCGTAAGGGAGATAAGTAGTACATCAGTGTTGGGTTACCGGTTTTGATGATAACAAATATTGTTGCATGATTAAGGTTAATAATTTGGTTATTGTGCTCATTGAACTAACCTTATGATCTAACACTTGTGAAGTTGTTTAGTTCTTTATAAGAACAGGGTTTCACCGACTATGGTGAGTTGAGGTTCAGTGGAACAACTACAAGTGTCGTGCAACAACTACAAGAGACGTCAAGAACATCTGGTTTAGTCGGTATAGATCTCTTGTATTAATCATAGTTGATGCACATGGAAAAGAACTTTGCCTTGAAGAAACAGAGCTGGGAACAGAGCATGGAACAGACTCATAGTCTCTGTTCCGCGCGCTGTTCCTAAGCAGTGAGATTCAAATATTCTTTATACGTGATTTATCAAGAAAACTATATTTCTCAAAGATACGTAACTTGTTTAAAGAATATTTTCATAAAACTGATTTTCTTATATCATATAGATATATCCTATTTTTGGTTATTATCTTTCTAAAAGAGGTATTTATATTATTTACTGATAAGTTTTCCAAAACAGATTTTTATCTTTGGAAATAATATCTTTTGATTAAAACCTCTATTTTTGGGTGATTCTTGCCTTATCAGTTTTATAATCTTTTCACTGCTATATATGCAGAATTGAATGTATTGTTTTATTGACGCACGCACCTTGAGATTAAAACGTTTTGAGCTTAAACAGTATTTTCTCAAGGCAAACAAAGTTCCTAGTGCGTCATCTTGACTTAGGGCTTAATCGTATCTCACTCGCTTTCAAGAAGCACATCGAGATATTGAATCTTTGTAATCTTTATTTTCTTAAGAGTGGATTCGGGTAGAGTCTCAATATCTGTGGTACATATTTGGGTAGTGGTTCTTGTGGTAAGAACGTCAATTAGTTCTTGTGGTAAGAACGTGAATTGGTGCTTGTATTACTCTTTCGATAATAGTGGATTATTGAAGATTAGGCTAGGGTGGACGTAGACCTTGAGGTAAGGTCGAACCACGGTAAATCTCTGTGTTATCTGCGTACTGCATTACTTTCGTTTTACAGGGAACAGTCTCACATACACTGTTCCGTGTAGCATTCCTCTCACGTTTCATTGTGTAGAGAACAGTCACACATACACTGTTCCATATACTGTTCTCTCCCTTCGTAATCCTCTTTAAAGTGCGAAAAAGTTATAGAATTCGGGTCAATTACTCGAATTCCCTCAAACACTCTATTCACCCCCCCCCCCCTCTAGAGTGTCTGCCTGATACCAACAATCAGCAGCCAGTACTAGTATTTCACAGAATAGCACTGCTTCTTTGTAATATAAGGAGACTTCCATATAAAACCATCAATTTGGCGCAGTTTGCAGATAATTGTAATCCAAACAGGCAAACAGTAAAAAAAAAGCTGAACTGCATAGGAAAGAGTCTGCTTACTTTGAACGCGCGTGGAACCACAATCTGACTCAGACATTTTGAACTCATCTCGCACTTTTTGCAGCTCAAGCTTCAATTTCTCAGCAGCTGATATGTTATCTGGATGGAAGTACTGCAGTAATTTTAATGGTTCCGACTTCAGAGCATTGTTGCACCGTATCATGATCAATCAGATGGCAATCAAGAAGCTAATCACATTAAAGTATCTTACCAGCCATGTTAGAGTACACATTTCTTTTCCATTATCTTATTCTTGTATATATGGCCTAGCCAATCTCCTAATACAGGGTAGTCTGATCTCTTGTAATGCACATAACAGCCTACGGCCCTACGCGGCATTCATCCAATCTTACAGGCCTGAATTGGCCATTTCTTTCTTGTTTCAAGTCAGCACTTCTTCCGTTTTTGCTACACTTTCGTGTTTGTGTGGTATTAGTTTCGACATCTCTCGACATTTTTCTCAATATCTTAAGGGATTAATTTGCCTGTTTCTATCAGTGTTGTGAGTAGTTGCAGCCTTGCAGGATTAGAAGAAACCTCCGGCTTTCCCCTGAAGGTCCGTCTAAAACTACGAATAGGAGGTATTCACGCAAATCACCTTCCATCCAAAACTCTCCGTCAATCAGACTTTTTGTGAGAATCATTACTAGTATGAGCATCATCAAAGCTTATCGACAATGTCACTATGCATTGCAAGAGAGATATAGAATTATAGATCTAGCCTAGACTAAATATTACTATGATGAGGTTTTCTTGTGTAAGTGCCAATTGGCTTTATATCAACGAGAATCCTCAAACCAGAGAAAACAGAACCCTGCACCTCACTCGAAAGTCAGAACATAAATATGCACAACCATACTAATTTCACAAATTTTTATCACAGTACAGACAGGTATGGTAAATATGAGATTATCTAGAACATGTTAATATGGATAAAAAGAGCGAGGTGAAGTACTGCAGTAGTGCAGTGCCATACTTCTAAATACCCTAAGAACTCGGAACAAAATGCATATAAGAAAGCATCATTACCTTATCAACTAAATGCTCCTTTGGAGGAGACAGTATGAGGCTTGCTTGACTTGGGATATCAATCTTCGGGTCTACAGAAAAGATGTCATCACTGATCAGCAAAAAATATGTGCAGTTACACAGTAAAGCAGCTATTTGTGACATGCAAAACCGAGTATCAGAGTATGTAGTACTAGAACTTTCAGATTTTCTTCCTCCTTTGCCGAGGAAGGATCCTAGTAGGTTAAGAAATAGTTTGGCATAGTCAACTAAATCTATATATATATATATGTAGGTAAGAGTCTTGAAAGAAAATCTTCTGCAGAAATACTCTAGACAAACAACTGCACCAGAGTTCCGATTTGGTTACATACAATTTCAGAAGTGATAAAGTAAGAAGTTCTCAACACAAATTCTAAAACAGACCGAGCATAGAACATACTAGCAGGTCATTATCTACCTATAATCAGGCCGCATCAAAAGGCCCCCACACACACACAGATACACACAATTGACAGATTTTACTTCAGGATCTCGTGTACCATCTAGGGACACATACTACATCCATCTCATCAATCGAACATTCTAAAAGCATTACGTACTTCCATCACACAGTAGCCCGAAGCACCCACCCAAGATGAACCCGGTTACATAAGAACCAACTCCATAGTCCAACTAAAAGACCAGCATTGCATCCTACAAAATCGATCACAAGATTAAGTGACTAACTGATGAAACCTCTCACTTATTCTGGAATTCCATAAGTTAACTGTTATCAAAATAGTTAGAAATGCAAAACCTAACTCGAATTCCTGATGATTTACGCATGCACTTAAAAATGCTGAACAAGAACTACATACACAATCAAGGCATATATACACTACAATTTCACAAACAACAACAATGTCAAGCTCCAGACGACCAGACTTAATAAAAGATTTTACAAAAGTCGAAATCACTCACTCTTGGCAATCTCATCCTTAGACTGCTGGACAAACTGAAAACTCTTCCTCAAGTCCCCTATCATCGCCCCACAAATCCCACGAGCTGCATACTCTTTCTCCTCAATCTCCCTAAGCTTCCCTAACCTCTGCTGCAATTCGGACAACGAAAACCACACATCCTTTCCCCCCTCCCCTTCCTTCCCCTTCTTCTTCTTATTATTATTATTCAATGTGGACGTATCCGGCCTCAAATCCCTCAACTTGACCCCCAATTCCGCATGACTATACGTCCCAAGCAATTCGAATTTCGACACATCGTTCTCCCCGGCTTTCTTCACCTCATTCTCCTTATCCTTCCCAAACTTTGTTCTTGACAAATTCTCAACTGACCCACCAATCACCCTACCCTCGTTAACATTTATATTATTATTCACATTTTTACTATTATTATCATTGTTACTCAAAACCCTACCAAATGTTGGCTTCATCTTGAAGCTTTCTTCAAGTTTACTCAACGACAATTTCCCATTAAAATTCTTATTATGATTTCCTCTTAATTTCTGCAAGTTCTCTCTGATTGTCTCAAACGACACGTTACCCTTTGAAAAACTAGGGTTAGGGTTTCTCGCACTCTGATTATACTTATTTTGAAACAAATTAGGGTTCTGGGTGCTGGAATTCGCCGGAAAAGGGGTTTCCGACGAGGTTCTCCGGCGGAATTCCGACAAATTCTTGCGAATTTCATCAAATGATCCGGGTTTAGCAGTGGAAGCTTTGGACTCCGTTGATGATTGCGGTCGTCGTTGTTGATTGAAGTAAGATGAGAAATTGCCGACATTATCATCGTTGCGTGAAGAAGAAGATGAGTAGAAACGAGAGAAAGTAAGGAGGTTTTGATAGGGTTTAAGATTTAAAGAGTGACATTTATTTCGCAGAGCTAATAAGGAAGCCATTGATGCTCGCTCATGCAGCTATTGCCTATTACGGTTCGTGTTAGGTTTGCTAAACCCGACACTGTGTTAGGGCACGCTCACATAAAATATACGGAGTATTATCTTAAAAAAAATGGTAAAGTTGTCAAGTCAAATCCCGCAGTTTCTAACATAGTGTTGGGGCTAAATCTCGTGCTAACAACTAACAAGTGTGCAGTGGGATTAGTGTTGTTGCCATCGAGTTGGTTTTGAGTGGTCTTATATATCATCGGTTGCTTGTAGGCAATTTTTCGGGTTGGATTGTTTATCGGCTCTAATCATCGAAAGTCGGGCAATTGGTGTCCTCATCCATGTCAAATAATAATATATTAATATATACATACTTTGCCTCGAAAAATATGGTGTTACCAAATTATTGTGCGTATAGTTTGAATCTGGAACCGCTAAAAAAACATGTGTGTATACGTATTACTCCCTACCTTCGTTCAAATGTCGACTGTATGACGAGAAGAAGACATTGGCAAACAACATGAGTGGCAAGTTAAATGAATCAGTAAGTCTTGCATAGAACGATCTCATGATCATGCAGTTTAAGTACTACCTTGAGATTATATGTACCTAATTAGTAATTACCTATAGCCTAATCAAGCTGCGTCAAAATGCACAATCACATTCATCCGCAAACAATTAATAAAGACATACAAGGGGATCAATATTGCTAATTTGCTACAGTATTAGTTATTATCCCACATCGGAGTTTGCATACGAAATCAAAGACTTTATATACGTGCGCTTACCTCAAACAATCGCTGAGCTTAGTAGCGTGAGCTTGTTACCCAAGTGGGAGCACTAATGTGATGGGACATAGGTTCAGGTAATTGAGCTGGGTCTGGGTAGGCTAAATACTAGCTCGCCCTATCCAAGTTGGGAGCTGACCCTAATGGTTCAGGCCAAGGCTTGGATCATTTGAGTCCTAGAGCGGGGGGCACTGCGTGAGGCTGGTTTCACAGAGCAACGATCACCTCCCGCTCCCTTCAGTGGAAGGATAACGGGCTGGTGCCACTCAGATCCGTTAGCGCTCGATTGGCTGAATTCCCATTGAACCATCATTTTTTGTTAACTCTCTTATTCTCTCATTTTTTTCAATACCTAATTACGGCGTACGAGTTTAGTATTTTGTAGCCGTTATGTTTCGAGGATCTAAGATGAGAAAATTAACAAATAAGAATGCATATATACTCCTAAATAGATAGGGAAAACGTTTTTGCGATTTTATTGGTAATTTAAGCGTAAATAGCAACGTTTTCACTACCTAATCACGAGTCACGTGTTTATGGTTACATTTCAAGGATCTTAAATTCTTAATGCACCATCGTTTTGAGTGGTCATTTTTTGGGTAATATATGAATCCATTAATGTACATTACAAGACTACTCGTGCCTTCAAAGAACTATACACATTAGGGCAAACAATGGCGAGTTCAACGTGACTAAAATTATTAATTACTCTTAATCCTCAAATCCCTTCAATGTATCTTCCAGATTTGGAAGTACCAATTATTAGTACATGCAATGAACAACAATTACTTAATTGAGGTATTAAATCAATCAAAAAGAAAATTAAAATCAGTTATTATTAAGCACTAGTCCATATGAAGAAGTGCACAATAGCCAGTTTATTAGCCAGTTACATTAATCAGAATACCACTGATCACAAAATATATATATAAACCCTGATATTTGTTATCAACTTTGAGCAAAAAAAATCCTATTAAATCCAACAAAAAAATTCCCAAAAATCAGAAATTAATCCTCAAGAAAATCCTTCATATTAATAGTATCCTGCCACCTGCAAACTCCTACAAATTTTACACCCCTGAGAAATTTGCAGATATATATAACAAGTTTGTTACAAAAAAAACATTCTTTCACAGAAGAAAGGTAAAAAAAAAAAATGGACGTGACATTTGAATTAGAAAGTGGGTATGCATTCACCATAGAAATAGGCTACTTTGACAGTGTGTATGAGATCAAGGAGAAGATTTACAAGTACAAAGAAATACCCATTTCTACGCAGACCCTTGTCTTCAACGGCAACGTTCTCGACGACGGGGCCGACGTCGAATCCTGCCTCATTTTCAACAATTCCCGCATTCAGCTACTAGTTCAGCCTTGTTTGTACCGTGAGTTGGCCAACAATAATGCTGAAGAAACAGAACAACAAGTCCAACAACAAGTACAAGTTTCGGCAACAGCAACAGTCGTTTCCAAGAAGACACAGATTGTTCTTAAGTTGCCCACTTCTCAAAATCAGCAACAAGTTCTTCCTCTTGATGTTGATTTGAATGATTCTGTTCAGCAGTTTAAGGATAAACTTCACCAGATTATCGAAGGTTCTTTTCTTTTCTTTTGTCTGTTCAACTTTCTTGGTATTTTATTGTGTTTTTTTCTATCGAATTCTTATTTGTGTGTTGATCATTTAGATGTTAGACTGTTAATTAGTGAAATGTTGGCATGCTGATATTTAATTTGAACGGATACTAGGATATATTCATGATGATTCATACATGTTTTCTTGTTAAGTTTGATTAGGAACAGATGGGTATTGTTCAAGTTTTCGACTTTTCGAGTGTTGACACGAAAGATCACTTTCTTGATAATGCTGATCAGTGATCATAATCTGGAATGATTCACTCAAATCGTTAAAGATTGTATTTTTGTTCTGTTTTCGCATTTGTGACTTAGGGCAAATTCAATTTGCGTGAGTACCGTAGAGAAATTTCTTGACATTTCGCTGCTTCATCTTAACGTTTTGCAGCATTATTTTAGACTGACAGACTGTATCAGTAAGTTTTTCTGATTGATGTATGAAATCCTGAAATACATCAAAATCATCACTTTCTTGGTAAGGCTGATAATAAAATCTCTACTGATTCACTAAAATCCTCTGATATGTTACCATGTACGATTTGTTGTCGAATGTGATTCTGTTCTGTTTTCGCATTGTGAGTTACTGCAGATGATAATTGTATGTTTTTGGATGATGTAATTGTGAAGAACTGTCCAAGTTTTATATTTGATCACTTACAATGTAAATGATGATTATTTACTTGACTATTCGACCTGATGACGATTTATATCCAAATTACGCTTATACTGAATTTACAATGTTCATGGAATTGTTTCCGCAGGCTGTCCTGCCAACAGGCTAGCTTTGTATGTGAATGGGAACCATGAGCTGCAGGATCATAGGCATTTACTCGAATATGAACTCACTGATGGGTCTGAAATCGAGGTTTCAATCAGGCCACCCTCGACCCCTTCTGCTTCTGCCATAACAAACGCTGTCCCAACCACGCCTCCCAAGAAATTGAAGGTTGTGGTGCTCACCAGGTGTATGACAAGGAAGATCATTGTGGAGGTTAATCCCACAGACAAAGTTCGGGTAACGTACATTGATGCACATCCTAGGCTAGGCATTGTTTACATACATCTGCGCGTATTAGCATTAGTAGGTAATTTTTCTGACAGTTTCAATTTTCCGAAAATGAGTTCAGGTGCTGAGAACTGAGCTAGAGAAGTGGCGACAGAGGGAGAACTTTCAGTTTCCACCAGAGTACTTTTTCATCTACAAGCAGAGTGTGGTGGACGAGAGACAGACTTTTCAGTGGAACAATGTCCGACAAGACGATGTCTTTGAGATGTTTAATGGGAGCGTCAGCAATGATATCTGTTAACGAGAACTCGTCTCAAGCAAGCATTGCACATCAGACATTAGAGCATGAGTTCTTCCATCCTTTCTGGTCAAGTTGTTCCGTTTCTTGTGCTTTCTACCAGCATAATCTGTTTAGGTTTCTTCAGGCAGCATAGAGATGTAGAGACAGTCCGTAGCACTCAGCCATATGCTGTTAGAATGTTCGAGTTCTATAGTGGAACTCTTAGTTGCAGTTAATGTGTACTGGTACAGTTTAATATGCAGTTATGTCAAATGCTCGATTAGGACACCCATCAGAGTCGTGTATGTTGAACATCATTGTCATACAGTGCTCCTATTCGCCTAACACCACTGTGAACAAGAGTTGCCTGACATGAGCAAGAGCCGTCTGGCAAAAGTTCTCCTGTTCTGGTATTTTTCTGATATCAGGCAAAAGGTATCTTTCTGATTACCGGTAATTCGTGAACCGGCCAGGGCAACTGCGTAAATCAGACTATAACAGCCAGAAGTTGTTAACAGTAGCATAATGCCATTAACTAGTGGCACTGTTCATTTCACGAGACCCTTTAGCGCGAATGTACACAATTTGGTAACTGGTAAGAGATGTAAGACAATCGAATACAAACACCATACATGGCTTGAGGGCAGTAACGCGGAATATATAGCATTATAGCCTCCTTTGCCAGTAACAAATTTACAATGAATCAGCCATTTCTACTGCGGACAAGCTGTTGAAATCTACTCTGATCTTACTTCAAATCTACCCTTTCGCTCACCAGGCTGTCTATCTAGTATTTCGTCCAATAATCTGCGTTCTCAAGTTAGTAAATCTCATCTGAGGAGAAAAAAGGTGCACTTTCAGATGGAACATCGTCCTCGGCTCTACTACAAACACCTTGCACATAAGTTCCTCAGATCTGATATGCCGGAGTAAAAATATGTCAGAAAAGAACCAAATTGGTTTAATAAATCCACGACTGAAACCAGGATGTTGAAATTGATACTGTCATCATCACATCGGCTGCAGTAACTCAACATATGCAACCAACCCTCGACAACAAAAACAGCCATCGGTTGAATCTCTTACCCTTGATTTAGAAGTGAAGAGCAGGTGCAATGTTGCTCATCTGCTAGACTGATACTTGAGCATTCATCAATGCAAACTAAAGCTGCAAAGCCAAGTCTGGTTGTGGAGAGTCGACTGACGACTGGAAAGCAACATTCAGATCTGGAGGAAGAGTGTCTTGTTTCTGTTTCTGCTGAGTTTGGGGACTAAGACCTCGCCAAGGCGTTTGCGCTTGAAACCTTGACAAATCATTTGTGGCCAACTGAGGAAATCCCATAGGTCTGTTCTGAAATTGAGCTTCGCCATTTACTCTAATTGGCTGTGGAGCAAATGCTGGGAAGGGCAGTCCTTTCGTTTCTGGCTGAGTTCGCATTGCTCCTGAGACTGGAGATTCACCAGGAGACTGCATGGCCTGGGGATAGAATACTCGAGATCCGTTGTACAAAGAATCCGCAGACATCTGACTCCTAATTAGAGAAGGGTTTTGAGGAGGTGGTGTAAATCCTAGAGTCCCTACCGACATCCAGGCACTGGCAGCTGCACCAGCAGCACCTCCTGCATCTCCTCTGGGAGATAAAACTGATGGCCTAGCTAGTGAAGGGCCATGAGGATGAGCTGATCCATTCTGCTGCCTCTGAGCTTTTTCCGCCATCATTTTCATAACCAGAACTGGGTCACTAAGAGTCTCGTTTTCTCTCTGAGGGAAGGAACCTACTGGTCGCTGGGTGGAAACTGTACCAGGTGAACTGCTTACTCGATTACTATCAACAAAAATGTTTGCTCTCTTCCCGTTGGCTAATACTTCAGAAGCATATCCGCTGCTTTCTGGCTGCTTGAAGGGTAAAGACTGCAAAAAGTTTTTCCCCATGGGAACAGACGCAATGGGCCTGGATGCTGAATTATCCATACGATGAGGCTGTTTCTGAAAACCATTATCCAACTTGTGACTGGGCATCGATGGGGAATTTCCTTCTGTACTTCTTCTACCTACTTCGACGCCTTGAGGATGTTGTCCTTGAGAAACTCTGTCCTTTTTATGGTCAGATATGGTTGGGGAGTTAGGTTCCACTTTCCTAACACCAGTGCTTTCATGACACGGAGCATTTCTAGGAAAACTGATCTGCTGTTGAAAAGTAGCACCAGTTTGCTGCCCGTTTGAAGGTAAGCAATTTGACTCTATTCTATTCGGTATCACATTGGATGGAACTCCGGAAGTTTGTTGAACAGTGATGTGCTGTTGTGGGGCAGAAACGATAGACATCGACGGATTCGAGCCCCCAGAACTAAACGAGCTGAGAAACTTCGTATTGGAGGTAGGTTGATTTAGCAGGTGAGAAGAAACAGGAGCTTGGCCCGCTGAAATTTTGTCATGATTACCTGAATCAATGACACTGTGGGACCTTGTAACATATGGATCTTTCCGCTGTGCAACAACTAAGACAGCAGTCGGAAGTGGCTCGTATTCTCCAATCCACCCACGACCATATTTGAAGCCTGGAGGAAGAACCTGTTCAATCCTCTTGGAGGCAATTCTCCAAGCAATAGGACCAAGATTTGCAGCATAGCGAGCCAAACTACGGGCATAAGCATATTCACCAGACAAGCCAACCTGAAGGAACAGATGAGAATTAAGATATGCACAGATACAGGTAACTTCAGAGGAGGATTCATTATGATTGCATATACGTACAGGAATTAGCTGCTTCTTGTCACTTTCAAATGTTGTAAATATTGACTCAGGTCTATCCTCGGGCTGATTAGATATGTTGTAAGTTGCACGCCGATTCTCATCTACCACAAACGATCTCTTTCCAAATTTTGCCATGACACCCTTGCCTGAATAAGTATTATAGCCAATCAGACCTAACACTAACGCTAAAACAAACAAAAAAGGGCTTACCCCCAAAAATAGATTGGGGTTTGCTAACAAAAGTCACGTGACTCGTGATTACAGAACCGTCGTTGTGAGCAGTAAAAAATTTGGAAGTAGTGAGAACACGAGATGAATAAGTTTAAAACCACAGATTTAACACTTAATATAATGAAAATGACAAGTATAAGACTCGCATATGACACTTCACAAATACACGAGCAAAGGGCATAGTGGAACAGAGCACATCACAATTGTTATAAATAACTCACAAGAACACTCATTTATACCTGATGGTGGATCTTCAGCTTTCTCTATATTATGATCTGTCACGGAAGAGACTCCTTCTACAGGCCCATCGTGAGTGTTAGGCCTCTCGTGGTTAGCAGCAAAGTCAACTCCGCAACTATTATGGACATCTGCTGTCGCGAGGGTAGCTCCAGAGGAGAAATCTGAGCCCACAGAATCTTGCATGCCACGCCAGAGTGGTTTCTTCATTTGCTTTTTGACTAGTGAACAGGGCTTCTCTTTTTGTTCAGACTTTGCTTCAGACTTAGGTTCACTCTTTGGTTCTGGCTTTGGCTCCATCTCCGATCTCTTAATCCTAATCCTTATCCGCTGGAACTTCTTTTCAGCAAGTTCTTTAATGGTACGAGCCTTTGAAAAGCATTGCAGCATGAGAATCAATACTCTGACGGCAGAATACTACTACATATTGGCAACTGCCAAAACGTAAAGAGACCAGCTTTTACCTGTTTATGGTAAACTGTATCAGAGGCGTTGTACTGCATAGCATTTGAGCTAATGAGGAAAACATCACTCTGCAGTCAAGAAATCCATCGTCAGTTTCTAATTCGCAGTTAGGAAGGGCTTGTGGGAAGGCAACAACTCAACCCTCAACAAACATGCACAACAGGATAACCACATAGGAACGATGCACTTAAGTTGTATGCCTTGCAAAGCTGAAAAGAAGTAAACGACTCATCAAGCCTAGCAATTGAAGATGCACCTCAAGGCTTCTTTGAAATTTACATATTCAATCATTCACAAGGACACAATGTAGAGTCTAAAACTTTTCATGATCCAACATATTCGTCTGCTAATATTCAAAAGCGTAAAAGTTGGGGAACTATACTGCTATGCTAATAAG
This sequence comes from Spergularia bocconei, assembly GCA_963457585.1. Classification (NCBI taxonomy): domain Eukaryota; kingdom Viridiplantae; phylum Streptophyta; class Magnoliopsida; order Caryophyllales; family Caryophyllaceae; genus Spergularia; species Spergularia bocconei. Next base: position 5,166,131 of record OY734949.1, read on the forward strand.
GTTCAGGGAAAATGGTAGTGGCACATAGTATGTTTGGACAGAGGGATTTGGAGAGAAATGGAGGGAGTAAGGGACCATTTCCTACTACTGGGATAAGGGTCGGGGGAAGGACAGAGGGAGAGGAATGAACGGAACCAATTTCCTTTCATTTAATGAACCAATACTTCCACGATTGGAAAGATTCGGAGGAAAATTACCCGACACCTCTTCCCTCCCCTTGTTTACCTCCCCTTTGCTTTCCCTATATTGCTATCCGAACAAACTTAAATAAAAGTCATCAACGCCAAGAACGTTTAAGGTAACACTGTCACAGCATGCACACATCAGGTTTCAAAATCAAATATCCAACAATCAGGCAACTTTCCAAAATCATCAGGCTCATTAAATTCTTCTCTTTTTACATCCAGGAGAATCTCGAAAAACATCGACCTCCTTGACGTCCAGGATTCAGAATATTCAGTTTGGATTGGACACGTATTATTATCCACATACAGACATATGATGCAGCCTAATGACGAAAAGAAATCACTATCTATAAACACTTAAGCACTATTTACTCATATAAACAGCTCCAATACTTATTAAATACGATGCCACCAGAAAACACAGCAACCAACAGACTGTACAACAAAAGCACCAGTCAAAGTCTTGAAAGTCAGGTAGCAGTCATAATTAAATTGGACAGCTTCATCAATCCTTGTCATAAAACCCTACCTACAGTTCCAAGATTGGAGATAATAATCCCAAAAAGATACAAACTTGAACTCACCTCAAACTCTTCCAGAGTAGAGTAAGCCCCATCTGCAAGCTTCTTTCTCATAGTCGAAAAATCCATCGGATGCTCGATAACTTCGTGATAATCTGGAAGCTGCAACAACAACAACCATATACATTGCATCAAAACCCCAGAATTTGCACGATTGACATACGAATGGACCAACTCAATCTAAGCCAAATATATAGTACCTCCTCAGGATCAACTGGTTCCGAATAAACCCCATATGTATCTTTTCTGCCACATTCAAAACCCATTCGAATTGCTTAGTAACAAAAAAAAAACCCAAATCAACCAACATAAAAATAATCATGAAAAAAGCTAATGTGTTGCCATTGCCATAGTCCATACTTTTGAAGCTTGTCTAATACCACCTCCAATTGCTTTTTATCCGGCAACCGCGTCGGACCGTTATCATCATCACCATCATTATCATTCTCCTTCTTTGGTGTTCCTGAAGAAAAAACCATCAATCAAAATTGAACTCCTTCCCCAAAACACCAAAATCATCAAAAAAAAATGATATTAAAACACCAACCAGGTACATTATCATCATCATCTTTTCTTCCCCCTTTTCCTTCTCCATCCTGCCAAAAATCAAAACCAATCCAATCCAAATTAAATAAACTCAATCATTAATTAATTAATTTCAACCCATTCATATCAACTTAGGGTTTAAGACAATTAAGACCAAGGGGTTTATGAGATGTAGCAGAGATTTAGGAGGGTTTAAATGTTAAAGATTTGACCGTTGACAGACACCTTAACATCCACGAAAAATAAAAGTCTGATAAACACAGAATCACAAACACAAAACTTCCAACAGAAGCTACAACTCCTTCCTTCTATTCCGACAACTGGGGAAAAGAGGATATAGAGAGAGAGAGAAAGAGTGTTTGTCGGAGGGAATAGTCAGTCAGGTGAAGAGAGAGAAAACAATCTTCTTATTGAAGTTTGGACCCAATCACACCCTTTCTCTCTCCTCTCCCTCTCTAACTCACTCACTCACTCACTCACTCACTCAATCAGTCTACTCCTATTGCTTGCTGATCTATGCTGACCTGGCCCCCCCTTTCTCTCTCTCTCTCTCTCTCTCTCTCTCTCTTTCTCTCTCTACAAAATCCATGATTTTTTCTCAGCAGATCCGAAAAAGGCAGATTTTCAAAGTACCTCATCCACGTCATCATCTACGTCATCCTCCTCCTCATCTTCCTCCTCCTGCTCCTCCTCCGCCGCCGCCGCAACAACCACCTCATCCGCCACCTCATCATCAGCAGCTACTCCTCCGTTAATAATCCTCCGCTTCTTCACAACAACCACCTCCTCCTCGTCCGAGTCAACACCACCACCACTCGCCGCAACTCGCCGTCGTCGACCACGTCTTCCTCCTCCTCCTTTTCTCTTACTAGTATTATTCTTGTTATTATTATTATTGAGCTTGACAACGAGCTTGACCTTCTTATCTCTCCTCTCCTCGTCAACATCATCATCCACGTCAGCAGCATCCTCGTCATCTTCTTCTTCTTCCTCGTGCTCCTCGAAAACCTCGTCGTCGTCGTCGAGGTAGTCTTCGTCGTAGTCGATAATATTGTAACGGAAGCTACGACGCCGTAAACTCCGGCGCACATCACGCTGCTCTTGTTCCTCCTGAGACGTCAACTTGACGCCACCACCACGACGAGCTTCCAGATCTGCCTTAGAAGGACGCCCTTTCTTCTTCCTCTTCTCGATCTGCACCATTTTTTTTCTTAACTTGAAACTTTCTCTCTCCTCTGGTGGTGGTGGTGAGCTAAGAATGGTCTTCTTTTTCTTTCTATCTGTGTGTGTGAGTCTCTCTCTCTAGTTTCTCACTCTAGAAAGTGGGAATTTTTCTTTTCTGCCTTTTTTTTTTGTTGTTTGTTTGTTTCTCTCTCCTCTTCATTTTTTTTTTGGTTGAATTATTTGAGTTTGATAGAGAGAGAGTGAGTGCGTGTGGTCCCACTTTTTGGTACTCGTTTTTCCTTTGTTTTGCTTCTGTTTTTTCAAAGAGTGGAGTGCAATTGCTGGTTTTTTTTTTCAAAGTTTCAAAGGGAAAAGGAGCATTTTTTTTCACTGTTTTACTGCCTCATCAAATTACTTTTGGGTGGCCTTATTTCCAAATCGCGAATCGATTGCTCCACTCTCCACTCTCCACTCTCCACACTTCACTCGCTCGTGTGTTAGAGAGAGTGGAGAGTGGAGAGTGGAGCGTGGAGAAATCTATTCTATAGATCTCTTTTGACAAACTACGTGAAGTCATATTTTGTTTTTGATAATATCAATTTAAATCGAATCAGGACTATTAAAATTGGACAAAATGAATTAGCAACGGTTTTTTGGCTTATAGCTAGCTAAATGTGAGCCTAACAACATGTTCGACAAACTAAATTGTTGAGGTATCAAACCAAAAAAGAAAAGAAAAGAAAAAAAACATTTTCATTTAAAGTAATTTAAGTACCTTTTTTTTCCTAAAATTTAGGTAGATTGTATTAACCAAGGTGAAAACTCTATGAAAAAAAAGGCACCAATAAAAAGGCAATTGGTATAGGGATAAGTGTTGGGGTGCAAACTCAAGTCCCACATTGGAGAAATAAGGAGTCAAACACTGTCTTATAAGGGATTACCAAACTTATTAGTATGAGGCCTTTTGGGAAGGAGCCCAAAAACAAATCCGTGAGGGCTAGACCCAAAGCGGACAATATCATACTAATTGGGTCGGTAGTCGCCGAGCGCAGGGGCCCAACAATAAGGGTACACATACACTATGTGTATGTGGAATCTTCATACACTATACCTTTATCAATTTATGTGATTGGCTTATGTTTTAATAACATATTAAAAAAAAGTGAAAAAAAAACTACGCCATCCCACGGCCACAACCACCCACCTACCACCACCACTCCATTCGCTACTGCCACCACCGGCCACCGCCATCACTAACCCCGCCACCATTGGGCCGGTTTCGGCAACCTCTTAACCCTAGTGGTCCACAGGGGCGGACCCAGACAAGTGCACCCCCACGATTTCTGAAAGTTTGATATATATTTATCATTTCCTCAAATATGCAGAATAGTTGGGCTAGCTCAGTGGCATATGGATCATTTGTTTCCACTTGTAACCAGGGTTCAAATCCTAGAGTGCTCATATTTGTTATTTTTTGCCTTTTTCTCACGCAAATACCAAATAATAGAGTGAATAAAAATATGCAAATGTGTATTACCAAGGGCTTGAACCTCGGTCTCCATACACCTCACACAAATATACCAAATTACCAACTGAGCTAGCTAAGGTTTATGCTTAATAAGGCATTAATATTAAGTTTTACCATATTCCTATTTTGTTGCTAACTTACACACACTCCATATTTTAACTTCCAGAAACACGAGTTTTACCAAACGGATGTGCACCCCCATCCCCCAAATCCTGGGTCCGCCACTGGTGGTCCACTCAGCAACCACTTTGCAGCATCATTCTCCTTCAATCCCTCACATCATCAAATTCGATATGAATCTCATCTCCAATTAAACCCATATCACAATTAAACCGGTCGACCGCCATGCCCATTGTATAGTCATATTGTCTAGGTCAGGTTTTCCCCCAAATCAATTGGTTTAATTATCAGATAGGGGAGGATTCTATGGAGCAAAAAGTATTGAGGAAGGGCAAAGGCGGCTCTGGCGATGATCGGTGGTGGCTTGGCTGAGTTGGTGGGCTATGGGCGGTTATAGTGGGGAGGTCGAAGTGGTGGTCATTTGTGGTTGGGCTAACGGCGCGGTAGTCAATGGTGGTTCGGGGTTAACTGATGAGGGAGGAGAGAGATAGGTTGAGCGTGAGGGAAGAGAGTGTGATTACTTTTGTTGAGTCAATCACAATTATTATTATAATAATGCTAGTAGTCAATGGTGGTTCGGGGTATATAGGGTACCCGGGGGGTACGTACCCCCAGTTCAATTTTCACTCATTAATTTTCAAAATTTCACTCATTATATAACACTTTATAGTCATTATTTATTTTCACTCATTATTTCCACTTTTCACTCATTATTTACCATTTTAAAGTCATTATTTATTTCCAATCATTATTATTGTTTAAATTTTCACTTATTATTATATACCACTTTAGAGTCATTATTTATTTTTAGTCATTATTAACCAATTTTGGCTCATTATTTCTCAATTTTCACTCATTATTTCCAATTTTCACTCATTATTTCCAATTTTCACACATTATTTCCCAAATTTCACTCATTATTTTTGCCCATTACTGTTCATGCGTGAACAGTTAAATCGGGGGTACGTTACTCTAGATACCCCCGGGGGTGCCCTAAAAAGGAACAAACTGAGACTCGAACCCGCCGAACATCCGATGCACAGGTCACTTTAAATGGATGAAAACCTGACTTGAACGAATAGGGTAATGGTAAGTCGGGTCATCATCTCATTGTCACCCCGTGTTATTGTTTTTATACGGGCGGCTTTATTGTTTTTTTCTAATTTTACTTTTTTTTTTCCAAATACTTATTATTTTGGAAGGAACCCTGAAGTTCTTTTGCTAACTTTCTCTCTCCTTTAGCGCTATTGCTTTCACAAAGCCTCTCACCCCTCATTTATCACATTCTCTATATTTTTCTCTCTACTACTCTAGCAATCCTTCGTCAGCTCGCCTACTCTGGCGGTTCTCTTCCTCAGACATGGCGGCAACAAGTACGATCCGCAGACTCGACACCCAATGACATTCGATGCCTCGTTTTTTCCTTTCTCTTTATTTTCAATTTTATTCTCCCTTTTCCCAAAACTGTTATCTCATCAAGTATTTTTGAAAGTTAAATTCTTAAACATTAATTCTTCTAATTCCTTGTGCAATTTATGTTTGTGGGTCAACATTTGTTCTTCTTTATTTTTGGCTGGGAGATGAGATGCGTAGAAATAAAAGTAAAAGTCGGAGACAAATCTTAGCTCGCATCACTTCTTTGAGACCCATATGTTAGACGCCCAGTGGAGATAGTCTAATTCGAAACCAAACTAATAGGAAAAACAACCACATAAATAAATTTCAAACGAATTGAACAAAACCATGACATAGCTAGTATGACAAAGGTATCGTATTTTGTGGCACAACACACTTGAAATCGGAAGCACCAGATATATATTGTTCCATGGTATTTGATAAATGTGAAAAATGATATCATCTTCTTAACAATTTGAACATAACACAACATATAACAGTTAACACGAATGCAAGAATTCGACCACCGATTAGACCAGCAAGTGGAATTATCATTATAGTCAAATACTTCATATTATTATTATTATCAGTTTTATTGTTTGTCTCATAATAGTTTTTCGTGTCGCTATTAGCTTGAAATACTGCATTATAATTACAGTTTGCATCAGTAAAGATTTCTTCTCCATCTTCGTTCGAATCTGATGAGGAAAATGTTGAAGATTCCTCCTTATCTGTAATTTCAGTATCTTCCATTTCCATAATACTCTCCTCCAACATGATGTTGTTGTGTTCGTTTCCATACTTCTTCTTGTTTTTCTTACGCATATGTTTTGGTACAAGTTTCTTCCAAAATTTTCTTCGTTTTTTCGCTTTCTCATTTTCCATTGCAGCATCAGACAATTCAACATCAATCTTTGGTTTTTCCTCGACTTCTACTTTACCAAGTTCCAGATGGTGCCTGGTCGGACTAGATTTATCGGGTTGATTTTGTTGCTCTAGTAATTCAATCTGACTTATAATTTTGTTTCTGAGTTTCTCTTCATCTAAAGGAGAAATTCTATTTATTGATGTATTATCCATATTTGTCTTCTCAAATTTCTTATCTGAACAACTCTTATCTCCACACTCTAATAATTTCTCTTCGTAATCTCTAACTTCTAGCTCAAATCCTTTCATCAATGCCACATTATCTCGAAAGTTTTTATTCTGACCAATACTATGAACCCCTTCATTCGAAACCATATCTCTATCCCCGTTCCAACTTATTTCCTTGCTACCATTGATATGTCCGTCAAATGTATCATTATCTAGAAGTGTGTCTGTAGCATCTTCACAAGGCTTGAAGATTCGGACAATTTTTTTACGAGCACATTCTGATAGAATCAACAATAAGACCCCCAATAGAATTCCTATTAGAAAGCTCTTAGTATAAAATGCCACGACCACAATAGATGATCCCTTTAAAATCGAGAAGAAGACGACACCTTCACAATGTTTAAATAACGAAAATGTTGTGTTCCAAACACATTCTAATAGGAAAACAAAGAAAGCTCCCAATGTGATCCCCAAAACAAACATCCTGTTGTAAAACGCTATGCCCATCATAATTAAGAAACCCGTCAAAATACACGTCAAAAATACATTCTTGCGATGAAATTTTCGCGAACTTTCACATGCACCACAATCATCATCATTCATACTTACATCACATTTTTCATGTGCAATGATAGCATTTTGAATTTTCTCATTAGTTGAGGAAGCAGGAACTTCCAATTTCGATCTAGCAACGTATTGATTACCCACCGAGCGCAATATAGGAAACGAACATGTTTGATCTTCTATTGATAATTCCGTCAATGATGTTGTTGCGTGTTTCTTGGACCGTTGTTTCTTTTTCGAGGGTTTCTTCAATTTATCTTTGTGTTTGGCAAATAGATCAACAAGAGAAGTTGATGATACTTTACTGTTTTCATTATCTAATAATTCTCCTCCATCTTTCTTGTGCCCTGTTTGGAAATCGACAACTACCTGAGAAATTCGATTCCCTGATCTATGTTTCTTCCATAGGGAAGGCATTGTCTTGAACTTTGATTAGGGAATGAGAATTATTTCATCCAAACAAGGAAATAAGAAGTTTTGGGAATTATGAGGAGGGGTTTCAAATATTTTCTGGGGTGTTGAGGAATAATTATTTTCAAGAGAGGAAATAAGATCTTACAAAAAAAAAACAAAATGTTGTTAAATTTGTTCCAGCTAACAAGAAAAGCAAAGCCGGAGAACGAGAAAATAGCATATATGGAATGCTATTTTTGACATATATCGTAATTATTAACCAAAAATAAGATTTATATAATATGTATTCGCGTAAGTATGAAGGATGTTTAGGCTGGAGCTCGACTTCAACTTTTTCAAACACGATAACGTTAATTCTTTAAATATCACGCGTAATCATTCAACAAATTATAAATTCCGTGGTTACTCAAATTATGATCGACCATATTATTCTTTGATTTTATAGTATAGAAAGTGACACTTAGCCACAAAGAGTTCATATGTTTCCGCTTTTTTCTACACTATAAACAATGTACTTTGTATAGTGATTTAATACACGCAAATATTGCAAATAGAAAGCAGTTATCTCTCACAATAATGTATTGAAAAGCAATGATAGAATCACTAGTCATCACCAAATGAAAGAAAAACTTTGAGTAAAACTGCAACCATAAAGTAAAAATTCAAAATTTTATTGATCAATCATTTTTGCAAACACACCAAAACATACAAAAACTGAAAAAGACACACATTTTTTTTTTTAAAATTACATCCATTTGCCAATGAGACAAAAAAAAAACATAATTTCGTGTTTATGTACTTATAACCTAGTATGCTAGTTAGTCCAAATTCCTCAACCAATCCATTCCAATAAGTGCGAACAATTTCCCAGTCATGACATTAGATGTTCATGACAAGAATGTCAAGAAATAATGCCACAATCCTATGTTTTTCTTCTTTCAGTCGTTAATGTTGCGGGATGCATATATAAGAATGAACCCTATAGATACAACTCCCAAACAGGTTAATTTTGTAATCATTAGGACAACCTTAATTTCCATGCCACAATTCTATGTGCTAATAAAAAGAACAACGTTTTCCCCCGGTTATTGGTAAAACAATTTTCAACTAGTCAATTGTTTAAACCTTTGTGTAGTGCACATGTTCTGCGTCAACATTTGTATTTCTTCCATCGAAAAGATAAAGTTTATCAATTGAAAACTTATTACCGCCGCTCATGATCTCCCTAGTTAACTTTTGTCTATTCTATTTTTCCTCTTATGTCTTATGTCTCCTCGATCTCACACATTGTCGTCATTCTCATCAACATTCTATCGTCAACTCCAAATATATAGTTATTTAAATTTAAATTGAGCTTTATTCATCATATACACATATTGACATATGTATAATTGATGTCTTTCTAGAGAGAGGGGCTCCCCCTTCTCTCTAGAACTCTTCCCCGGGGCTTTCCCACAGAAAAAAAGAAAGATAAAAAAAGATAGAATAAAGATAGTTTCCTTTGCTCTAGCTTATACCGAGATTGCCATAAATCTTCTCCAAGGAGTCAATAAGGACCTTGGTTTTCAATTTCTCCTTCCTCGAAAACATATCTACGTTCTACTCAATTAGTTTTTGGGTTTTTTTTTTTTAATTTTACGAAATTTGATTTCGGTTTACTATTTGAATCATGCTTTGCATATACGACCATCTGCTTAAGAACAATTTTTGTTCTGGAAAATTATGTATGCTTGCCGGTGAGGCTGCTTGCATTGGGTCGCGGACCCAACCATGCATGCCCTTACTTTGATGCTCTCTTATTAGATCTGGAAATGTCTGATTCCTCAATTTCTTTTTGGGCGTTTTCTTTTTATGGGGGCAGTTGTTATGTTCCTGCATGTCTGACCCTTTGTCCATTAGGTCTTTTTGGGTGGTTTGTCGAAAGCGGAGTGGTTTTTTGCTTCTGCTTATTGCTGCGGTGGGGATTTCATCTTTTGGTTCGATGGTCTCTCGCGAGGACTCCCGGTGTTCCCTTGGATCATTCGAAGGATTTAAAGTTTGTTTGGCTTTATGATTTATGTTTAGTGCTTTGGTACCTTATTTTATGTACCGTAGTTTTCTCTTGCATGTACTTGGGTCTGTCTTTCTTTGGTCTTGGCTTACATGGTCTTGAGTTGTGTAGATCCGGTACTTACCCCTAGCCCGTTTTTTTGGGCACCGCCAGATTTACCCTCCCATCCTTGTAGTCCCATGACATTAGGGAAGACGTGATTCCACTTCGTATGTTGGATATGTTTCTACGGGCCGTGGTTGTTTTAGTTCTTTAGCGTGAGACGTTTGGGTCTTGGTGGATCTCGGGTTTGTGCCCTTAAAAATCGAGGTTTCCGGATCCACTTTTCTCACCCCAAATAACCACTGGTCATTGAACCGACCATGACTTTGTTGTATCATCCCCCCCCCACCCCTCTCTGTACGACACTTAGGGGTAGCAAGTTCTCCCCTGGCAGTAGGGGGCCCTAGTGCCTTTCTTCAGTTACCTTTATAAAAAAAAAATTGATGTCTTTTAACGTTAAAGCAAATTATTAATAAAAATATTCTCTCGATAATTACGACTCACATTTCCGACCCTCAAATTAGTGAGGAGGAGGCCTAATGACGCGCCGGTTAGAAGAGTAGAAGGGTGGGGAAGTGATAATATTAGTAGGGGTCGGGGAAGACCCAAGATGACTTGGATGAGGGTGGGGATCCTCTAGAGTTTAAAACAAACTCTATATGGTAGAGTTTACCAAGTAAGAAAAGAATTAAATATTTAATACTTTAGTGGTGCATTGGAGTAAGCATCATATTTTGTTTTATTACCAATAATAGCAAACTCTACAAACTCTAACTCTAGAGGATCCCTACACCTTGAATGAGGGTGATTAGAAGTGATATGAGCTTCTTAGGGCTTGAAGAGAGTATGGTGTTGGATAGGGCGATGTATAGAGGGGGCGATGTGGAGAGACTCTATACATGCAGAGGACTTAATTTGACTCTTTTGATTTCCTTAACTCTTTTCCCAAAACTTTTTACCTTGTGTTCAAGTTCATATGTTTTTCAATATTTTTTTAAACCTTTTAAACTTATTTTGATGACTTTATAAAAATTCTTTTGAAAGTGTTTAAATATTTCGAAAAGGTTTACAACATTTTGAAATTTCATGGCATACACAAGACGGTTACTAGATGACGATTCATGTTAGCCGACCCTAAATCATTTTGGGAATAAGGCTTGGTTGTTGTTGTTGTATTTCCGACCCTCAAGTAGCTTGAACCTAAATCGACCTAAGATGTGTTTGACAATCGAAGTCTCGGAAAACTCAGCAATGCAAAATTTCATTGAAATTCAATACGGACCAACGTTCTACACCACAACCCACCTCACACTATTCTAACTCGAATTCAAACTAAACCGGACCGTGTGATAAACCTCAAGGTCAATCAACTCAAATCCAATCCCGGACATATCCACCTTTGAGGCAAAATTTGCAAAACCTATAAAAACTCTACTCAAACTTCTTCCTGTCGATCCTTCTCCTTGAATTAATTGAATGGAAAAAGTGAGGAAAGTAGTGAGTGAGATTGCATATTCCCATGATTTCTCCAAACTCTCACCACTTCACCGTTGCCTTGTACCTCTCCTTTTAGCTTCTTCTTCACTCTACAGTCTCTCTCTTTGTATCCGCCGTCATCTTTACTCTCTGGGCATTTCTCACCAACAAAGGTATTTTTTTACCTTTTCTCATGTTTTTCTGCTTGTTTCTCCCAAAACCCCATATGGGTTTTTAATTTTAATAGCAATTGCAATGTTGGGTCGTAAAGCGGGTCAGATGTACGCAACTTTACCCCTAACGAGTCGATTTGTTGTTTAGGGCCCCCAACAGTAAAATTACATTTATGACCCATGTAAATTTATTGTATGTATGTATGATTGATTTGTTATTGGTTAGAAGAAGAATTGAGTGTGTGTAGCGTGTTTGTGAAGGTTGCCAATTCCAGTGATCAGTGTTGGGAATTTGACGTGGGGAGGAAATGGGAAGACTCCCATGGTTGAATTTCTTTGTAGATGGTTTCTTCAATCTGGCATTTGTCCGCTCATTCTTACCAGGGTACACTCTTCGCCTTTCTCTCTCCCTCTCTAACTTGTTCAGTAAGCTTTATGCATAACGCGTTGGAAGGTTTGATTGTACGCAACCTTATTGTAAACAATTCATGTTAGCCGACCCCAAATGATTTTGCAAATAAGGCGTGATTGTTGTTGTTGTTTTTGTAACCTTGTTGTAAACTATTTGAGGTTGTTAGCAAGCCCTATCTAGCCTATGAAGTGTTTTTTCGCTTTGGTGGTGTGAATTTGGTTGCCAATCACATATATTCAATACCATTTTGGTTATCTAGGGTGTAATTGATATGCACAGACCTTATGAGATATTGATTGTCACATAAGGTAAAAAAAGAACTTAGAGTATGTTTATGGTGCAAATATATTAGCTATAGCTATTTGAGCTACAATTCTTTTGGTGGACGCGGTAGATAGTTTTAGATATAGAAGCTTTTTGGATGTGTTTTGGAATGGTAATTATCTGATAGGTGCGGCTTGCTTAGTGATGACTACTTGAGGTTCTGTAAATCTTTTTTTGAAAGCTGTTTGTCTAGGCTATTGTAATATTTACCCGGAAAAATATTTACACTATTCTACATAGGTTTCATGGCTCGTAGATGTAGTATTTGCATTGTGTTTGTGAACTACTTTTAGTCATGATTTGCTCCGTTTGGATCTCTTAGGCAATGGAATCAGAATGTTATAATGTAGAATACTAATTGTTAGTCGGAAACTTACTGCTGTGATGAACAAACACTCTCATTTAGTAGCCTAATCTGTGAAGCATATGCCGCTCTTCTAATTTTAGTTGCAATTGATCCGGGGTTATGATATTGAAAAGTGAACTATTACCACTCATAATTTGACACTTTAAACACTTGGTTTCTTGAAAGTGTTAAAAGTGAGAGACCACGTCATGGATTAATTTCTGAAATTTTGTTTTCTGGAAGCATAGAATGTTGGACCTTTCATTGATTGTGAAACATGCATTCAATCAACATGAATTAGTCTAGAACTCTAGATATATCTGTTAACCAAAGCATTCTCATTGAAAATGTGGAGTTGCATACCGAACTTGCATTTCTTTGGAGCAACTGGACTCCATTAGCAACAAAAAGATTAATGCTTGTCTGCTTTGCCAAATTTCACTTACAAAAGCCTCCTTAAATAATGCTTCATATTTTCTTGCATAGGGCTATGCTGGAGGTGATGAAGTGAGAATGCTTGAAAGGCATTTTCTGGGAACATGTGCTAAGGTTGGTGTAGGTAAAAACAGGGCTACAGCAGCTGCTTGGTTTCTTGGGAGATATGGCTATACAGATTTACGCACCAATGGTTCTTTACAGAACCTTCTGTCCGAAAAGAGAGTTGCAATCACTTCTCAAAAAGTTGCTGCTGCTATATTAGATGATGGGATGCAGGTAATCATCATTTCGATCATCACTTTGTTAATTTTTTTGCTTCTGTGTCTGTACCTTGAGGTGCTTTTTTTTCTTAGTTTCTCCATATTGGGTAGATAGTCAGATCATATGGGATCGATCTGCAAAGATTCTTTGTTAGACATGCTGTTTTAGACTTTTAGTAGCCAACTCTCCACCTGCAGGCTACATTGTCATGTTGTAGCATCTGGCAGCAGTAATTTATATGTATAGAATATGACGGAAGGTGATTAACTTTGTGTCTAATTGAGTGATTATGTGGCAGACAGCACATAAGCTTGGCACGTGACTTGGACATCGTGATGATAAATGGATTGTCGCCATGGGGGAACAACCAATTAGTTCCCCTTGGACCTTTGAGGCAGCCATTGTCAGCTCTTGGCCGAGCAAATATTGTAGTGATCCATCATGCAGATCTGGTAAGCTGAGCAACCCAATCATACTCTTTGTTCCATTTTTCTCATGATTCTTTCAGCAGTAAAATGTTAAGTAGGTCATATCTGTATATCTCTGTACATTTGTTAGGGGTGCATCTTTATATGTAAATTAAACAAGTCTGCATGGTCAAATATGCAGATCTCAGAAGAAAAAATCCATGACCTTAAACTTAGGATTCAAGGGATAAAGAAAGGTCTTCCTGTGTTCTTCAGTAAGATGGTTCCATCGCACTTCCTTGCCATTCATGATAGCTGCACCAAGGTACCCCTGTCAGCAGTTGAACGCAGTGTCCTTCTATGTGTCTCTGCTATCGGTTCCCCAAGTTCTTTTGTTAAATGTATTGAGAAGGTACCTTCTTTTGTTTCGTATGGTTGCTTATCATGTAGTTAACTATATCAATCTTTTGCTGTGCATTGCATTCACATCATTGCATCGTTGAGAATTATGCACTTTCTGTAACACTTCATATAACGTGTCATGTCCGTCTCTGCTGCAGCTAGGGCCATTGCATGTTGATCAGCTCCACTTCAGTGATCATCACCTGTTTCAGTTCAAGGTAAATAATGTTTCCTCTTCTTCTATTGGTGATTCTTATTTGAGCTGGGAAAGACTAAAGAGTATCTGTGCCCTTTGGATTTTAATGGTTAAGGAAAATTAATCTTGGCATAACCTGTTTCTGACAGCTGCGGGACCCATACTTCGTGTTGTTGTTATGCATCTATAGGCTAAGATATTGGAGTTCTTTGACATGTTTTTTTTTTTTAAAAATCATTTCTTGTATATTTCGTGCCCTTGACAAGTTCATTAATACATGTATGAATTTTAAACTTGACCAGGATATCAGTGAAATGAAGAAAAGACTGAAGGACTTACAAGAGAGGTTTGGTTCCAGGCCTACCATTGTCACGACCGAGAAGGTGCGTACATATATGTCACTAACATTTGGACTTTCCTTTCTTAAGTGAAGGGGGAGGGGTTTTCGAAGTGGTTTGCTAAGCTTTTAAGGTCATCTCCAGAACTATGCTGCTGCAATTTAATACGGAGTATCATTTACCCAACTGCAAAGGTTTAATTTGGTCAAATCTGTGGGAATGGTAGAATGCTCTTAAGCTGTTAATAACTTGGGAGTTTCGCAGATGTTTTGGCATGGCCCTTTATCTGCATAAAGCGTAATTGGTGTTCTCTTTATGTGCAATGATTCGTGTGTAATGATACTAATTATAATCGAAGTCATATTAATTGAGGACCTGTTTTAACAGGATTTTGACCGGGATCGGGAAACTCTCCTGAAATTACATCCCTTTGAGGTTCTTGTGCTCTGTTCTGAGCTACAATTTGTGCCCCATAGCCACAGCTCGGAAGATGGTTTCAAAAAGCTTTTGAAGCAACTTCTGGAACAAAGCTGGGAGACTCGTACACAAGCTAAAACTTGATGAATTTACACTGGAATTGAACAAAGGTAATTGCTTTACTTGCCTTATTTTTTGCCCATCAATTCCTGCTTATTGTTCAAAGCTGCTCTTATAATTGCGAGAGGAAATTCAACAAATGAATACAATTTTGAATGGTAATGCTATTGATCTTGTTACGCTACATTTCAACCTCAAATCAATGGGCTATTGAATGCTATTTACGAGTTATTCTTTCCCAGACACAATCATCAACCTCCATGTTTAACGCTGGAGCTTGATCCTGGCGATGACCTTGAACGTCGTGTGGCTCAAGCTTTGCGTGCTGAGAGACGTGGAAATGATAATAGGAGGCTCAGCTTTTCCCTCTTCCCAGAACTTCTTCTCTCGCTGAGTGTACAAACATCACCATTGCAGACATACTTGTTGGAGCTTGCTGGCTCAGAGAAACAGGTAAACAGATTGAAGAACGAGGCCATCGATCCGACTGTTTTCGCTCCCTCGGATTTCTCTTTCCGTTTCCCTGCGATTCTCCTAACCCCTTTAGCAAGAAATGCAGAGATTTGTGATCCTTTTTTTTTTTGCCTAAATAGCCAGGTCTTATAATAATACAGAACTACGAGTGTTTGACCAAATTGTGATTAGCAAATTTTCTAATGTTAGTTTGGTCCAAGTTTTTCACGTGGAATTGAATGAGTATGCAAGTCAATTTAAGAAGGCCTACATTGGCTGGCTCTTTTTCTGTGTGTAACGAGAGCCACGCCAATATGATGCAGCCCACCTACCATTTCACATTTGTAAGGGTGATGAAACTTCAAAGGTCTCAAATTAAAGAAACCAACTGTAGAGGACTCGATAGAGGGTTATTAAGAGAGTATGTAATCTACGGCTGGCTCAAATTTTGGAAGCTACGTATGAACCCAATAGAGGCCTACCAAGTACCAACCATCGCATGACCACTCAAATTACAAAGTCGAGACAACATGAGCGAACCCCCAACTAGGTTGGGGGTGTTATTTTTGTTCTTAATTTGTACTCCGTATGTATTTTGAACAAACAAGAGATTTGAGTAAAAAAAAAAAGTATGTTTGGTAGTCCAATTAAGCTAGATTTTAACATTTTGGCCACTAGGATAGAGTGCAAAACGCCAGTGAAAATGCTATTTCTACACGTGAAATGCTACTTTTTATACCATTTACCAAATGCTCCATAGAATGCTAAAAGCCATCTTAAATGTTACTACGTGTACGGGCATACATTGCAAACATGTTGGTTAAAATGTTAAATGCTACTCCCTCCGTCCCAACTCAAACACCCCATATTCCATTTCGGGACGTCCCACCTCAAACACCCCATCTATTTTGAGACATATTTCTCTCTCCTACTTTTATTAAATTATTACATCCTCTCTCACATTATCTCTTCTACTTTTATTAATCCTCACATTCTCTCTCCTCATTTTTCCTAATATTACCCCACTCAACTTACTATATCATTTTTTCTTATTCCACTACAAAAAAGGGTCGGGGTGTTTGAGCTGGGACGGAGGGAGTAAATGCTAGTGGCCTACCAAACATGCTAAATGATGACACACTACTACCACTGGTATCAGTTGGGATTCGCAAAGTCCCATAAAAAACGGTCTCTCAATAATTTATTGAGAGACCATCATCTTGTGTTATAAAGTGACTCTTTTTACATTGCTGGTAACCACGATAATACTTTTAGTAATTGTATTAATTTTTTTATTAAAAATCACATTATTTATGATTTTGGAAAATCCAATCATATAAAATTAGCTAAAATTGATAAAGTAACCATTTGCAAATATTAGATTAAGTGTCAAGGTCACGATATACACAACATGGTTGGTCTTTCAATAAATTATTGAGAAACGGTCTCCCACAAGACCTATAGGTTAGGATTTCATATAGCATTTGGAGAAAAAACATTCTATAGGAGAAATACTCCGTATCATTTTTGTAGAGATTTTTCTTCTTAAAAAAAAAAAAATAGACAGTTTAATTTTACTTTACATTCAAGTAAACTCTCGAAACAATAACTCCTATCGAAATTTATTTATTTTTGAAGAAATTTAGGGGCTTGGCCAATGCCCCAAAAATCCAAAATAGAGCTAGATATACGTACATTGCTAGCACGACTCAATTCTCAGTTCACATACTGTACGAGTGTACGATAGCCTTACCCTCTCCTCAGAAGAATCAGAACCATGTCTACTAGAGGCAATATACACACTACTCAACTTCAGGAAGGATATGAGTACAGTTGTGCAAGATCGAGTAATTGGATACACTTGGGTCTTTGGGTAATATGTGAACAAACAACGTCCTGATGTGAAATTGATGATCAAAGACCAAAAAGAAAAAAAAATAATAATAATAGAAGTTGAGAATTGAATGTGTTGTCAACAATCATGATGGATCGGAAGATAATGATTTTCTTCCTTTAATTTTTTTTTCTTTTTTTCTGTGTGTTGTACCAAGAGTATCTCATGTTATGATTTCAAAAAAAAAAAAGTATCTCATGTTAATCGAGTGTAATTTTTCATCGTAGTATACTAGAGTCAATTTCAAACATTTCATTTCCAAAAAAAAAAAACAATTCTACAATTAGTGACTCATTTACTCGAGTCGAATATTGAGCGGTTGAGCCCCTTCTCGTTAATTTAGGCTATATAGAGAGAACTCATGTTCTATCTATTTATCGGACACTAACCAACTTTAATCGGAATATAACAAAAATGATAATAATTAGTAGAGGACAATAGCGCACATAGTTAGAGCATGTCTACATTGGTCGAGTTGTGAGAGCCATAAGTTGGCGAAATGCGCAAATATGTACGCGTTTAAGAGTCAAGACTAGTGGAGAAGCCATTTTGGCAATACTACACATATGACATACCGTGTGCACTAGTACGATTTTCATTGAAGTTTTGGCAGTGAGTTGGAAGTTTTACAAAGATCGCGTTTATGTGGATATGTCTTTTTCTTAATAGTGTAATTTTTCAATTTCGTATCATTGCATCTTATCAGTGAAATTCCACTCTTTTTCAATGGTATATGTTAGAACATGTGTGAGCTTGTCCCACATTGAAAGATAAGTGAAATGTTGTTCGGCTTAGGCATATAAACAAGTGGGTTACTCCTCCTATTGCCACTCGATTTTAGAATGGAACCCCGTTTAGACCTATGAGATAGGGTTTGGCTCCCTCGTTTGGTCTCTCAAATCGAGATGAATTTAGTTTGTTTCATTTATAATCTTCCTTTTACCTACTTTTTTAGAACTTTTAAACAATATTTAGATATTTCCACGAATTCGGTATAGGTCGATACCCCTAAAATACCCTTCATATCTGCCCTAGACTCGGCCCATAGCCATTCCTACTTATCTCTAAAGCTTTTTCTGCGTCCGTTTTCATATTTCGAAGTGAAGCATACTCACAACATTATGACTTACCTTAATTTAATTAGTAGATTTCAAATAAGACACTGCGCTATCTATAGATGCATGTATGGTCCAATTTGGGATAATGGGCTATATATGCGCAAATTATATGGTACACCACGGTGTACCATGCCCATGGTGCATCTCCTCACAATAGAGGAGTAGGGACCACACTTAAAATAATTTAAATTATTCTAAGTGTGGTCCCTACTCCTCTATTGTGAGGAGGTGCACCATGGGCATTGTGCACCGTGGTGCATGGTATAAGCACTAGTATATATGTATCCATCTCTTGTAGTCAAAATTTTTTGCTACGATATTGCACTGCCTTGACATTTATGAACCTAGATATTTTTTTTTACAAGCTCAGATACTTCCATTATACTGCCAATATTGCGTACTGCATCTCTATGATTTAGGTCCTGTATAATAGGACTTAATAAAATGAATATTAAGATCAGATAATATTTATTCAATTCAGATCAAAATTATTCAAATCAAATTTTGCTTAGATCAGAGTCTTTCAAATCAGATCAGATGCATTCAAATCAGATCAGATTTAAGTAATTTGATCATACCATAATTAACACTAATCCATAATTAACTTTGGTTGCTCATTTCAAATATAGCCATGACCCAGGAAGTAGCTTGTTCCTGAAGCAACGCAAATCACACTTGATTTCGAGCTTTTTTCATGGCAAATGAAAAGAGGAAACCACGAGGACGACCACGGAAACAACCAGAAAAAGAATCGGAAGACGATGACCAACACAACGAGGTGATTTTAGAGGGAAATGGTGAAGAAACTCGGGAAAATTCTGATGACGTAATCAATGAACCAACAATCGGCGACCTCATCGATTCAGCTTTCCGACGATCGGGGATCAAAACAACGAAACCAGCTCAGGGAATTGCCAGCTCAGGTATTACTCCGAATTCATCTGTTGAGGTGAATGTTAATAACTGTGCACCAAACCCTGAAACTGTGAAATTGGGAGAACCGACGAACAAAACTTGGAAATCAGCGACTGCTAAGCCTAAAATTGGAATGTCTCTGTATAAAGTAGAGAATATGGCGGACTGTGAGGAAGTTGTGATAACTGAGGAGGATGTGAAAGTTGAAATTGAGGCCTGGAATTGTACTTTAGTTGGCAATGTTATTGGGGACAGACCTAAATTCAGCACTATCCAGGATTTTGTGAACAAAAACTGGAACCATGTTGAAAAACCAGTGATTAAGTACTATAAGAAAGGTTGGTTTGCATTTCGATTCAAATCACATGAATGTATTGACGAAATTTTAAAGGGAAGGCCATGGAAATTGGGTGGCAATGTCCTGATTCTGAAACAATGGACTCCTGAGTTTGGGAATGACTTGGACAAGGTCTCAATTGTTCCTGTTTGGGTCTTGCTTCCTGATCTTGACCCCTTTCTATGGTCAATGTCAGCCTTAAGTAAGATAACAAGCAAGTTGGGGAAGCCTTTATATGCTGATCATACCACAACCTACCAAGAGAGATTATCTTTTGCTAGAGTTTTGGTTGAAATAGATGTATCCAAAGAGTTGCCTGACCACGTTCTTGTTACCACACCCTACCATGGGGAATTTGCGCAAAAAGTGGATTACGAGTGGGTACCTTATTTTTGCTCAGAGTGCAAAAAACTTGGGCATAAGGCATACAACTGCAAGCATGCAAAGAGGGCACAACCTGTCATTAGCAAACAGGTATACCAGTCAGTGCAGAAGCCTGCAAATGCTGAGGAGCCTGTTAAAGCTACTGACAGTACAGATTGCTTAGCAAATTCAGTAAATGTGGTGCAGCCAGTACAGAAGCCTGTAAATGCTGCTGAAGCCACTTCTACTGTTGCTAATAATAATCTGGAAAGCTCTAGGACAGAGAAAAAGGGAAGTCCTGATCAGACTATCCCTGATTCTCCTGGCATGAATTCTGAAACTCCTCCACCCTCTCCTGATGAGGAGATGGGATATCAGATCTACACCAGCAAATCTCACAAGAAAAGATTGCTACAAAAAATCAGGAAAAATGCTGCATCAGGCTTGCTCAACCTGAACCTGGAAGAAGGATTGGCAGGAAATACAGCAGACAGCAGCATCATAATTGAGGATAATGTCCCACCTGACATTCCCTCCAAATGATCATCTGCTCTTGGAACATTAGGGGGCTTAATGAGCCCCTAAAACAGTATGAGGTTAAGAACCTTATGCTGAAATATAAGGTAGATATAATAGGAGTACTGGAAACTAAAATCAAAGAGCATAAGGCTCAAGTAGTTGCAGCAAACAGATTCAGTGGTTATGCTACAGCTTACAACTACACTCACCATTATAATGGAAGAATTTGGATTATTTGGCACCCGGGGAGGATTGATCTTCAAATTGTGGCTACTCATGCCCAATTTATTCATTGTAAGATTAAGAATAGAGCTACCAACAAGGAGTATGATATCACCATGGTCTATGCTAGCAATGACAGGAATGATAGACTTGAATTATGGCATAGAATAGAAGCTTTGGCTGGCAGTATTCATGGACCTTGGCTGATTATGGGTGATTTCAATACCATAAGAGAGCCAGAGGAGAGAGTTAGCAGTGCAGACTTTCATACAGGTGACATGCTGGAATTCAATAATTGTATTGCCAATAGTGGTCTAGAAGACATGCAGAGTCAGGGTGGTGAGTTTACATGGTGCAACAAACAGGATGGAACTGATAGGGTTTGGTCCAAGCTTGATAGGGCTCTTGTCAATCAAGATTGGCTCATCCAGCATACAAACTCTAGTGCAATGATCCTTCCTTTTGGTGTTTCAGATCATACCCCCATCCTGGTAAATGCTGATAATGAATTTCAAATCCAAAGGCCTTTCAGGTTCTTAAATTGTTGGACTGATCATCCACAATTCATGGACTTGGTGAAAAATGCCTGGGATATACAGGTTTATGGTAATCCAATGTTCAGACTCTTCAAAAAGCTGCAACATGTTAAGGCTGTATTGAGGAAGCTCAACAAGGATTACTTCTCAAACCTACCTGATAGAGTTAACAGATGTAGAGAAGAATTGGAAAACTGTCAGAAAGCCTACCTTTTGGACATTTCAAATGAGGATTTGCAGCAACAGGAGGAAGAGTTAAAGCAAAAATTCTGCACTTTGAAGAAAGCAGAGTTAAGCATGCTGCAGCAGAGGGCTAAAATCACTCACATTAAGGAAGCTGACTGCAGCTCCAAATACTTCTACTCCAAGATTGCAGAAAGGAATCACATGAGTGTAATTGGGAATATACTAGACAGCAATGGGAACCTGCACACCACTCAGGAATCTATTGCTTCAGCATTTATAGATTACTATAAAGGTTTACTTGGCACAAAGAAAACTGTGGCTGACTTTGACATATCATTATTTGGAGGTGAAAAAATTACTGAAGAGCAGAGTACAGGCCTTTGTGCTGATATCACAAATGAGGAAATCAAAAATGCCCTTTTCAGCATTAACTCCAACAAGAGTCCAGGCCCAGATGGTTTTTCTTCAGGGTTCTTCAAGAAAGCTTGGCACATTATTGAAAATGACTTCTACACAGCAATTAGAAGCTTCTTTAGTTCCAGAAAATGGTTGAAGCAATGGAGCTCAGCCATTATAACACTGATTCCTAAGAAGAAAAATGCCAGTTCTGTCCTTGATTATAGGCCTATATCTTGCTGCTCCACCGTTTATAAGACTGTGAGCAAGATCCTTGCTAATAGACTCCAGAAAGTGCTGCCCACTGTTGTTGGTTCTGAACAGGCAGCTTTTACCAAGGGAAGAAATATATTTGACAATATAGCTCTTTCCCAAACTCTGGTAAAAGGGTATGGCCAGAAAAACATCTCCCCCAGATGTTTAATGAAGATTGACATCAGAAAAGCTTTTGACTCATTGAATTGGGAATTCATTGAGAAAGCTTTCACCATCTGCAACTTCCCAAAAATTTTCATAGAATGGACTATGGCTTGTGTAAAAAGTTCATGGTATTCTTTGAAAATTAATGGCATAAGCAGGGGGTTTTTCAAAGGGGAGTGTGGGGTAAGACAGGGTGACCCAATATCACCCTACTTGTTTGTTTTGTGTATGGAGATGCTATCCAGAAGATTTAGAGCCATGATCTATGAGCCCAGCTATTCTCTGCATCCTAAATGTTCCAGAATAGGGCTAACTCATTTGGTATTTGCTGATGATCTGATGGTGTTCTCCAGGGGAGATTGTCCCTCAGTGATTGCAGTTACAAGGGTCTTGGACAACTTCTCTGACATTTCAGGATTACAGGCCAATCCCCAAAAGACAGAATCATACTTTGCTGGCATTAATTCAGGAGTTAAGGAAGATATTCTCAGTATTACACACTTTCAGGAAGGGAATTTCCCTTTCAGATACTTAGGAATACCATTAAACTCTGCAAGGATCAAAAACTCAATGTATGCTCAGCTAATAGCAAAGATCCAAATCCACCTAAAACACTGGTCGACCAAATTTCTATCTTATGCTGGAAGGGTTCAGCTGATCAACTCAGTGTTATTTGGCATCCAGAATTTCTATTGTAATGTCATCCTCCTCCCAAAAGGAGTAGTGAAGCAGCTTAACAAGCTCTGCAGATGTTTCCTATGGAATATTCCTGAGGGCCAAAGAAGGATGATCTACAAAAGCTGGGCAAGCTCTTGTACTCCAAGGAATGAGGGTGGTTTCAGCATTAAGGAGGTCCTTTCATGGAATAAAGCCATCATTTCAAAATGGTTATGGATGCTTGAGACAGGAAGCAGAAATGTTTGGATTGATTGGTTAATGAAGTATGTCTGCAGGCAGAAAAGTTTTTGGGAAGTGGACAGCAAATCCTCAAATGCTGAAACCTTGGCCAGCATTCTTAAGGTTAGAGATGAAATTATTGATAAAACTGGATCAATCACTGAAGCAAAAAAGAGGATTACATCATGGAGCAGGAATGGTACTTTCAAAGTGTCATATGCCTATGATTTCTTTAGAAATCAGAACTCAAAGCAGAAGAGTGCAAATATAATCTGGGACAGCATTAATCTACCTAAGCACTCTTTCATAGCCACCTTGGCTATTCAGAGAAAGCTGCCCACAGTAGATAATATCTGTGCCAGAGGTTTGCTCTTAGTGAATAGATGCTGCTTATGCAAAAATGCAGCTGAATCAAGTGCTCATTTGTTTTTTGAGTGCAAATTTTCAAGGCATATCAGAGAAGAAATGCACATTTGGATGCACATTGGCAGGCAATGCTGGAGTCTTAGAAGAGAGTTAATCTGGTTTTCTCACAGAAACAGAAGGAAGGATTGGAGGATTAAATTGCAGATTTGCAGCCTAGTCACTACAGTCTATGCAATATGGCAAGAAAGAAACAGAAGATTATTTGCAGATGAAGAGAGGGACGTCCATATGATCATTAGGCAGATTAAGTTTGTTGTTTGTGTAAGAATGTTTGCTTGGGCAAATAATCTAGTGTACAATGACATAGTAGAATGCTTGGGTAGTTAATCTAGTGGTTCTTATTTTTTTTGTAAGTCCTTTTGGAATTTTCTTCCCGGAATGGATGAATAAAATTCCTAACTGATTACTTGCAAAAAAAAAAAAAAAACACTAATCCATAATTTTATTCAAATCAGATCAAAGTCATTCAAATTGGATTTCATCATATCAGAGTCATAAAAAGCAAACCAAATTCATTCAAATCAAATCAAATCTGAAAGACACAGTCCTATCATACAGGACCTTAACTACATTATTTTGATTTAGTTAGTTTGATCCGAAATCTGATATACATGGATTAATTTGATATAATCAAAATATGATTTGATATGAATTCACTGAAATCTTTTCAAAAAAATTGTCCAAGTTACATGAATTAATATCAACAATAGACTCGATTAATTGAATATTATGAAATTTGATATGATTTGGTTTTATTTGAACTTAATCAGTTTGATATGAATAACTTCAACTTTAAGAATAGCGGTGGCCTCATAATAAATTATCATCGTACGAGATTTTATGATCATGAACTACAAAATCTATTTTGACCCTTCATCACCTTGATCATTGACCACATAACTTCATGCATGTTCCCTTTGGAAACCTTAGAAGCACCCAAATTTTTTTTAGAATCACCAAAAATTGATGAAGGTAGTTAAAGAGCTTATCCCACAAATAGTGACAACATATTACAAAAGACAAAAAAAGAAATGTACCAAATCTCATGGGATGCATTCACACTCCTAAAACAATTATTATGGTATCTTCACACCCACACCTTGTAAGCAAAAATAAGTGCTATATAAACCCCCTTACCCCCATCACTCTTGATAATTTATTTAATCACCAAAAATGTCACTACCACTAGTAGCACTAAAAATGCTACTAAGTGCAAAAATATGTTCAATTTTACTACTTTTCTTTATAATTTGCTTCAAATCTTCAAGTGCTCAATTAGCACCAGCCTTGTTTTTGTTTGGAGATTCATTGGTTGATGTTGGAAACAACAATCATCTTCCTGTCTCATTTACAAAGGCTGATTTCCCTCACAATGGCCTTGATTTCCCCACTCATAAACCTACTGGAAGATTCAGTAATGGCAAAAATGCTGCAGATTTTCTAGGTATGTACATATACGGAGTATAATTAGTAGAACATTCTTATTTGATACTATACGTTCAAAAATTTATGTTTTTGGTCCAAATTGTGATATAATTAACTTCTAGATACTTTTGTCTTATTTTCTCAATCAGACAAAAACCCTGTTATGGTATAACAGGTCTAAATTATGTAAGAAATTATACATTTTCAAAATTGACACCAGTTGTTAGCTTTCATTTCCGACTCCATATGCAAGAACGTATTAACATAAGCAGTTAGGGGTGTGCTAAGGTGTGACATACGTGATGTGATGATGAGATGTACGGGACACTTCGATAGCGGTCGTTTGGCCATCTCATGAAATACGCGTTGAAAGTAGAAATTCCATCTCTTTGTCATAATAACATGTGTCGTACGTGATTTAATCCAACGTTGCAACCTGATTCTTTTGTCAATTGTCATAATGTCATGTAATACTATTACGGGGCCTGCATATATATTACATGATGTGTTTCCATCTATAGTCTACGTGGTTTTACTACTCACAATAGAGGAGTAACTCGTACTCTAAAGACGGGTGATACGTATATAGCATACGGTATACTCCCGAGTATATTCCTTCCGAGCGTCATACTAACTCCGGATGGTGGCGCTTGTTAATCTCGTTATTTTGAACATTAAACCGAACATCTAATATACCCTTAATAGAATGAATGAGTCAAAACATGATGATTACTAAATCTATACAAATGATAAAATTTCATCATTGCCAATCAAACTTCATTCATTTATTGCATAGATTGAACTACCATTTTGATCAATCTAGTGGAATAATGAATACGTTTGCGGTTTGCGGTTTGCGGTTTGCTCATGGTCTCATTAATTAGCGGCTAAGTCATGGCTGCAACCAAAGGAATAATTACTTTAACAAAGATATAAGAATCTTCACTAAAACAGCTAATGCGGAGTACTAACATATACGAGTAATTTATAATGGAGCTACTTGTAGACAACTTTCATCTTTTCCCTTTTTCCTTTATTCTAATACTATTTACTTTCATCACTTTGTAAAAAAAAAAGGGTTTGTGTCACCGAATTTAAAAACGAGAGGATCTGGTTTTCAGTTATCATTTGTGACTTTTCTTTTATACATTATCATTTAGCTATTACGATATGATGTGTTAGGAATTCGGGTAATGCAATTTGAGATGGCTATATTAGAAAAGGAAAGGAGTTCATATGACTAATACTCCGTAATAGCTAGTCTTAGAAAAACCGATTATTTTGTAAACGAGTTGCTGGAATGATAACACATAAATTTGAGCCGGGTGAGACAGAATATCTACTGTCGAGTTTGGTACATGTTATTTGTAATAGTGGTATGTATTGTTTTCAGTGCGTAAGTGATAATAAAAGACATCTGATTTGGCTTTTGTATGTGTTTGGACAGCTGAGAAACTGGGGCTGCCGACTTCACCACCTTATCTTTCGTTGACACACATCAGAAGTGCAAACTTTTCGAGTGGAGTAAGCTTTGCGTCTGGAGGTGCTGGAATTTTTGATGGCTCTGACGAACTTTTGGTAAGCTTCATTCTCTTTATTTACTTTGCCTATTGCACATCATTTCGTTCACTTTGACAATAGTTTTGACGCAAGTTAGGGAACTAAAAATAGGAGCTAATATTGGAGGTAAAAAAGAACTACGTACGTTCTGGAGGCGCAGTCGAATAGTCGATATCTTGGACGTTTTACTAGAAATCGAGTGTGAATTCAATCCCGTGAAATTATTGGAATGGTTCTCCTTGAAACAACGTTGTTTTGAATTTACCAGTTTTCATATATCTTTGAAATTTTAGACTATATGTGAAATGTTGTGAAAACGTTTGAGTAACTCGCACACCCGGAAGTATGCTGAATACGCCCTTGGGCGGCTAAGGTCATAGATCGACGTAAAGAACCTGAAAAATGGAGGGATTAGTATTGAAAACACATAAAGTAGTAGAATAGAATTCGCAAGGTAGAGAAAAAAAAAAAGAAAAATAAATGCGGTGAACGTGGATCGAACACGTGACCTTCAGATCTTCAGTCTGACGCTCTCCCAACTGAGCTATCCCCGCTGAATGAATATTACATGCATCTTAACGTATTTGTTCGTTGCTTAACAGCGTCAATCGATACCCATGAGCAAACAAATAGAATACTTTACAACGGTCCAGGGGGAAATAGTGCAACAAATGGGACAATCATCAGCCAACGAATTCTTATCGAAGTCGGTATTCGCGGTCGTTATCGGAAGCAATGACATTCTGGGATACTTTGGATCATCCCCTTCTAGCCAAATGAAGCAAGGCACCCCTCAAGAATTTGTGGCTTCAATGGTTCAGACTATTAAAGGTCAACTTCAGGTATGCATGTCCCTATCATATTTGATTACAACTTATACATAAGATATTTCTTTCTACATTACGCCATTATGTGCGATGACCAGTTGCACATACAATACAATGTTTGTTAAACACGACATGTTCAACGTTGATACTCTATAGTCGATTGTTTAAGACTCTTAACAAAACCACTAATAATATTTGTTCATTGTTGCATAGTCGGGGCCATATTCTTTGCTACCAAACATGGTTAAAACGATTGAACTGAACAGAGTTAAATGATTGAATAGTCAATATTTTACGCGCTTTATCAAATCAATTAAAAGGCCCTCCAATTTTCCGCAAATTATAGTTGTTGGACTAAACTCGGACATTTGTTATGTGTGGCAGAAAATTTATGATCTGGGTGCTCGGAAGTTCGTGGTGGTAGGCGTACCATCAGTTGGATGTAGCCCAGCACAGAGAGAAAGGAACAAAACAGAACAATGCAACGACGCAGCTAACTTGTGGGCTACCAAATACAACCAAGGACTTCAATCTGTTTTGCAGGCTTTCAAGTCACAACTCAAAGGCTTTCAGTACTCCCACTTCGATGCCTACGCTGTCTTGCTTAACCTCATTCAACAACCAGCTAGTTACGGTATGTCTAGACTCTCAATTCTCGAGACAAACGCAAAGGAAGATTGTATACCAATACTTACATGAATGAATGTTGTTACAGGATTCAAGGAACCAAAAGCGGCGTGTTGTGGACTGGGAAACTTAAATGCAAAGGTGGCTTGTATACCAATATCAACTTACTGCAGCAACAGAAGTGATCATGTTTTCTGGGATTTTTACCATCCAACAGAAGCAGCAGCTCGGATATTCATAAACATTGCTTTTGATGGTCCCAAACAATATGCGATGCCAATGAACATTCGTCAGCTGGTTTCTTCTTGAGCTGTAGACATTGTTAGTCAGACTGTATTGATAAAGGAAAAGGACGACATTTATAGATAATGAGATATAGTTTCGGAATACACCCCATATTTAGACACATCGATCCCTTGAGTCCGATTGTAAAGCACATGTTATCAATTTACACAGGTTGATATTGCTTCTACTGCTTCTCTATTGAATGTGTTTACCACATCAACTTCAATCGTACGTGTATGCGTATCCTAGTATGTATGTGTGCGCATGCTTGAGTGTGGTGAGGACGAAGTTTATACAAAATTCAGATCAATCATTCCTTCATCTGTACTCCTTCCACTTTCAACATTAGAACTGATAGTATCACAGCACCGTACTTCTCCTGATGGACTGTTTTAACAATAACAGTAACCAAAATGAGTGATGGCGAAATTCAGTTGCAGAAGAGTCGTGGGAGCAAACATGCCAGGATGTCTACTGGCTGGCTACCTAAGTGCGGACAATGTCCTGAAAAAGGGAGTTGAGGTTGCCATTCCTGGGATCAAAAGCCAGCAGTTTCTCAAGAGCGTCCTGCAGATACGTACAGATTACCACGGTTAACAAAGTAAAAGAGATCCTACTGCCAATTTACAAAACGTGCTATTGAGTTATTCTTCGGTGAAACTCAAGCTACACTAGTGAGAAACAAAACCTTGTATTTCTGATCTTGAGTTTCTATGTTCTCATTAGAGAGTCGCTCAACATGGTAATTGTCACTGGTTGCATCCAGTATCGAAGCTGCTCTCTTTATGACATTCTCAGGAACACCTGCGTGAAGCTGGTAAGAGTTTCTCTGAACTGAATTCATAGGCAAGATGAGCAAAATACATCTCCAGCGTAATCCATGTATGTGAATCAGAGACCAATTGTTACGGAAATCACAGTGGACAGTGGAAGAGTGTGAAGAGTTTGTAGTCCTGACTTGAGAGGTAATGACACTTTGACACATATCACCACCAAAAAAAAAAGAAAAAAAAGAAAGGACAAAAAAATTCGAACTAATTGTTACACGTACCAGCAAGCATTGCGCAATGCAGCCCTGCAAAGTGGTAAGTTGTGCAAATGAGAATCAGAAGTAAAGTGGACAGTACCAGAGTATATTGAGAGATAATGAGCAATTGAGCAGTGAGACACCTACCATAACTCAAGTGTGCCTGTCCAGGAACTAATCTGCATAGCATATGAAGCAAAAATCAATTCACACGTTAAAGCTATTCCAGAATTGACAAAGAAAGTACGTAACGGCTTGTACTCTTTTACACATATTCGTGAGGGTCCTTAGAGAGTTAGAGATATTCGATTATTGTGAAATGAACTGTCAGCTAAAGGGCTCTTGGGAAGAACAAGAATGCTGCACAAGAGCTTGAAATGGATGGGATCTTCCCATTCAGAAAGCACTTGCCAGAGATACGGAAAAGAGATATATGATCAAAAGCATGATGTTAATACAAGCAGGGTCAATGCAGCAGGTCAGGCTACTTCTCATATGCACCTGAACTTCAAAATATGCAGCAACATAATGATTGCTTCACAAATGCAGAATATACCTATACAAAAACACAATGTCTTCCACTGGCAAACTGCTCTCCTCAGGCCTCAGGACACTCATGGTATAAAACTTAATCTTCTCAGACTGCACCAAGTTTACAGAAGCTTAATAACTTCATTAAGTACCAAAACTCATAAGAATGAGATTTGTTTAAAGGTTGGCAAAGAATGAACCTGTGGCAACAAGCTCTCTTGAAATATTTCAGTCAAATGAGTACAAACTAAAACCTGCATTATCAAAAATCATATTAATCAGTCATACGCACATCTTCTCTTGAAAGCAGTACCAGAGCTGAAAATTGGATTTGTTGATGGAAAGCAGAAGATTCATCAACTTGGAGATGAAGTCAAATACGAGAATGGCAGTACCACACTATGTTTCTTTGGAAACATATCCGCTAAGTAAATACCATGTAAGGTTCATTAGAAATGCGCTACATAAGCATAACATAATAAATGGATCTACATATATAACACTGCACCCAACATAAACATCAACCTCACCTCCTCACTTGAATGATGAGTAACCTTACCCTTGATTAAAGGGCTTCTCAGTAGAATCTAGATTAAAAATTTATATGATCCCCGCAAATAAATAAGCATGGAGAGCTTGACAGACAATATTAATCTCATGACACACTCCAAAACCCAAAACATTGATACTTCTAATGGTATTATTGAGAAATTGTTTCTTGCTTTACAAAATAAAGAGCCAAGAACCGTAAATGACAGTATGTTACTCAGACACAGCTGGAAGTGTCGGACGTGGATACATGCGCGGGCGTCTAACACGGCTATTTTATGAAAAAAATTGATTTTTTTGCCTAAAATGGAGTGTCTAGGTGTTGTGTCGTGTGTCGTGTCCGACACGCGGCAAGGCAGGTAAAGGAGTGTCAAAGTAACATGAGGGATCAGCTTTCTCTAAGACACTGGCTCAAGTTGTGACATACTGAATAATCAAATGTACAACTTTCAGTTGGCAACCATCCTGGGTTTTTCTACTTCAAATAAACTGACATTCGCTCAAGTATATGGGAAAGGATGTTCACTTTCTAACCTTTGGAGTATCTTCACTTTCTGCAAAATAATTCACAGTTCCACCAAGAAGACCAATGCCATCTGAAATAAGCAAGTGAAGTGTCATGTACTACATACTGCCATACTCAGTACACAAAGCAGGTCCGAAAATCAATTCTTGAAATTTTGACTCTGGTAAATAGGACCATGTTGAGAACCACCTCTAGAATAAAATGATATACAAACTTTCCGTGAAATTATAAGGGATTGACATATTTTTAAAAAGAGGTGTTGACAATCTTGAAATTTTGTTGTGCAGGATAAAGTATGTGCTAATGATTGCACCATTGAACAAATCATTTGGTTTACAGATGGTTCCTAATAAACAGTCAAAAACAGCAAATAAACGGGATAATTGGATTTGGATGAAGGTAGTATATTGACTAGGGTATCATTACAGAGGCTATAAATCTTACCTTCTGCAAGAGTGCCTTTACCAAATTCATCCAGGAGGCACAGAGATCTTGATGTAGCTTGCCTATAAACAGTTCAGTTAATCCAACCTCGGTTAGAAAGCTTGGAAAAGATTTCAGACATGAATTAAAGATTCGAGCTTTAGTGAAAGATGCTAGAACACTGTGTAAGTGACAGGACTCGTAAAGAAGATCCTTCACTTGTATCCAACCACAGCTGAATTTATCAGTATGTCATAATTGATTCTCACTTTCTGATCAGTATATCAGTAGCAATCACAAATGTCAGTATTCGCAAGTAATATACTGTCTCATTTACTCCAAACCATTTATACCTCAACATCATGCCCACTTGTTGTAGATCTATCATAAATGTTGACTGTTCAGCAGCAATGAGCTTGCTTCCCATGGCACAGAATATTCTATCAGAAGATACCAAATGTCAAGGTATTACAAAGACAGCAAAATGATACTTCATTATGAGAGGTTTCTCAATGGTCAGAAAGGTACCTGTCAGTTAATCCTACCACAGCAGCATCCGCAGGTACAAAACTTCCAATGTGAGATAGGAAAACTATCAAAGCTACCTGAGAAGATAGGCATTGTGAAAAATGAAATGGTCATCATACATCTGAAGGTACCTCACAAACACAAGAACTGGCCCTGTTTTTGTCTTAATATTTTCCATCCCAGAAGAGCAGACAAATGTAATAGCAATGATCAATCAGTTGCACTCCGATATCAATCCAGACAGAAAACATACTCAAACTAGACGGAAGTGAAGATGTACAAAGGAAAGCACTGCCAACTGAACCTGTGCCACGGTTTGTGTGTGAGAATTTTATACATACATTCAAGTTGCTTCATTTAAGGGTTGGAATATTCTGCCAACTGAACTAAGGGAATTCCTAACTCAGGTCGAATGAGACTCTACAGAATAACAAGATTATGGTTGTGACTGTTCTAGTTAAGGTTCAGTCTTCAAGAAACAATAATGTTGGTCCAATATGCCAAATCAGACACCAACGACTGAAATTTGGAATTTTGGAAGCAGGAAACTGAATGAAGCCAAACAGATGATATTTAGGAAGTAGTGCAGACCATTTTGAAAGAGCACTAATCTAATCCATATACTTAAGATTTGATTGTATGTTGAAATGAAATATAAACTACAGCAAATTAAGGGTAAATTTGAATAGTGATTCGGTGGGCAGAGCCAATAACAACAACTTGATGATTTTCCATCGCCAAAGCAGAGCTGAAGACTTTTCAACTATGACACGCAATCCAAACCATATACTTTAGATTTGAGTGTATGTTGAAATAAAATATAACTACAGCAAATTAAGGGTAAATTTGAATAGCGATTCAGTGGGTAGAGCCAATAACAATAAATTGACACTTTTCCATCGCAAAACCAGAGCTGAAAACCTTTTGACTATGAGATGCTATGTTACAATTTGGGGAGAGCGAGGGAAAGGCACATCATCTGCCAGAAAGTAAAAAAGGAGAATGACTCTCCCAAGATGAAAGCCGTGGTATTGACAAGGTGAAGACAGTACTCAAGTCTAGCTTCTGGCAATTTGACAGCTACTAAAGATGAAAGAAGGCTAGCTTTGTAAGCCAATCACATTACTAGGGTGTTGCTCTTGTTTGTTTTCGGTGTTGATGGAGAAAAGAGAATAATGTATAAAAGTGACGGCAGGAGGAGACAATTGTTAAGCTTGCGGTTATCCGGTTAGCATCATTTTCAACTTTCTGTCAGATATAAATTCAACCTTTCTTATCTTTTCTTTTGCTATTTTATGATGAGGTTTGTCAAGAGAGGAGTGATTTCATAAGAAAATTTTCCTTTGTACTTATTTCCAGTTACATTTACCTTAAAAAGAACTGTACATAAATAAATTAGCGTGCTTTTCAAGAGGGAGTCATGAGCATACCTGCTTTATATAAATACTTTTCCCAGAGTAATTCGGGCCAGTGATGATGTTGATTCTTCCTGAGAGACAACAAGATCAGTCACCAAGTTTCAGTGCACAGAGCGACGGATTCTGATTCCGAACAAAAACAGGTATATTAAATGGCAAGATATTTAAGGGGCATCAATGACGGTACTGACCATCATTAAGAATTTTTGTATCATTAGGAATAAATGTGTCGACCGCCATTTCCTGCAAAACATGCCTGACAAGGAAGCAGTATTGCATCACACAAATTCATTCCATAATGCTTTCACGGTAGGAGATTAGTTATCTTTCAAATTGGAATAAGCACTAACCTTCCATTTTGTATATCGAGTATGGAGTCATTAGTCAGAATGGGCCTCACATAGTTGTTTTGCTGGGCAACCAATGCTAGAGACAGAAAGCTTGACACATGAAACCAGACAAACTGACGTCAGAATAGTTCCAACCAAACCACAGTCAAAGCAGTAGTGTTTGATCGCCACATACCAATCAAGTTCTGCTGCAAATTTCACAGCCGCAAGCAGGTGTGTTGAAAATAAGAGAACATGTGATATCAAATCCCTTATGATCACTCTCTCCATGTCTACAGAGTTTAACATGAAAAGTGAGCATATTAGAACCAGGATACTTGTGAACAAAGTTTATCAGTAGCATGGCAGCCCTCTTAATCTCTCCAGCCAGTAATTCCAGCAATACAGGAAAGCATGTGCAGGGAGTGTAGGATGCACACCCAAAATTTTGTGATAAATGTCACCAAGGACGTCATCCAACTCTCGTGTTTTTGAGGTACGGTAGAAGAATCTTCTTAGCTCATTGTCACCATCAGAAAACTGTGCAACACCAGATATTTCAGTCAATAATGTAGTTCATATTTATATGAAAATACAGCATTCAGTGAAATCCCTTAAGCTTACAGCAAATTCAAGATCTTCAAGATTTTTTAATGTAGCTTCGTCAAGCTTCTCCTCAAATATACAGAGCAAGTATCCTAAAAAAGAATTCAAACATCAGCAGTTGTCCCAGGATTAGATCAATGATAAGACAGAGAAGTGAAATAGAAAACAATAAGTTGAATGGAGTATGACAATTATTCAACCAGTATAGCTCAGCCTTAACAGAGATACACCCAGCCATGACCACCTTTGCATTTTAGAGTACTTTAACTGGTCCAGAAGCAACTATCCGATATTCCGATGACAAGAAACACATACAAATCACAAATCTCACATGATTCTGTTGAGACAGGGATTGAGTAACTGCATAAAAGGGCACCCGGGTGCACATTGGCTACAAAGCACAGATCTCACATGATTCTGTTGAGACAGGGATTGAGTAACTGCATAAAAGGGCAGCCCGGTGCACATTGGTGTCCACGCGAGGCAAGGGTTCGGGGAAGGGTCCCACCACAAGGGTGAATGGGGATCAAGCCTTCCCTTGTCTTTTTTTGACAAGAGGCTGCTCCCAGGACTGCATATCGCCATAAAGTCTTTTCAAGCAACCATATACACTAGTTCTCTCTCGTTCAATTTGTGAGAGAAAAATGACAAGTGAGAGTAAACCAAACCCATTTAATGAAAGGAATAAAACAAGGAGCATGCTTCACATCAGGTTCAAACCTATTTGGTGAATGTAGACGACACAAGGCACATGTTTTACTCCACGGAAATCAGGCAGCCGTGCAAGCTCCAGCGATGAGACCTGAATTACATTTGAACATTTACAGAATGAAGCCATAATTGTATGCGGATTGGTTCCTTCCTACTTGTTTCAGTAGCAACTACCTCTTCCAGAAGCTCTGGCAGTTCCTCATATATTTGCCGCAGTTCATCCAACTAGGTATTATCACAAATATCAGAAATTAGCAACTGCCCCACCTCTTGGGCCATAAACTCATACAAAGGGAAGTCAATGTACAAATCTGTGATATAATAGACTCGGCTAACAGCTAACATCTCAACGACATTATCCAGTGCCTCAAATTGCAAACAGCGCACACATACTAAACAGTAGCATAGCTGTAAGAAGAAATGAAGTAATGCACATGTGAGCACAGAGCAGCCTAATCCTTCAGGAAAGACCTGATAAACAAAACAAACAACCAAAAAAGTAAACATGTATCCAACATCTAACCTCGTCACAGAACCCCTCTTTCACAATAGTCGCATAGCCTTTCTCTTTTACTCTAGTTACATCAATAACACCAATAACCTGCACAGGACATTACATTCATGACCACAATCAGAGCATTATAGCAGCACAATAGTCATAACAGAAGTTAAATGCTCAAAAAGGCAACATAGCGAAGAAGTATAAACGTACTAATGTAGCTCATTCCTCTTATTGTTAGTAAGTTGCAGCAATTATCAACTTGCAACACACCCTGGCCCATTATCATTCTATCATTGTCCGTTGTTTACTACTGGAGCTCTAGCACAATACAAACTATGTGACACTCTAAACAAAAGGCCACTTGAGATGCTACGTGGTGTACGCCAGC
This sequence comes from Spergularia bocconei, assembly GCA_963457585.1. Classification (NCBI taxonomy): domain Eukaryota; kingdom Viridiplantae; phylum Streptophyta; class Magnoliopsida; order Caryophyllales; family Caryophyllaceae; genus Spergularia; species Spergularia bocconei. The sequence goes on from OY734949.1 coordinate 5,202,069, forward strand.
CTTCTTTCTCCACCTTAAATTAGTTACACGTTAAATCTGCTAAATAAGATTGCATACACGGATACACCAAAGCCTCAGTAGGCTCCATTATGACAAGATTCTCTTATCTGGATGAGATTCATTCCCTAAGGGCGCCCCCGGGGCGGGGGGCGGGGTGGGGGGGGGTAGACTTGGACAATAATGATGAATTAATGATTTGATGACGATTACAATCAAGAGTATTAAGACGGAGTTGAAAAGCCTAACCAGTTCATATATATATGAGAGCTCCGTTGTAATGCTTGAAGCAGCCTGCAGCACGTCAGGAACAGTTAGAGCTCAATAGAGAACTATGTTACTCCGAGTCTCTTATTTCCCTCACATATCTGTCCTGTCCCACAGTCCAGCATGACACAACTTAATTGACATTTCATTTTAAGACCAGAGAATCTGGAAGTAGGACCTGAAATAACCGTATCTAATGTGTAGACGAACCAATGTCAAATGCATACAGTTGAATTCGAGTAACATAGACAGGGATCAGGGAAAGATTTTTAAATACCTTGTCAATAATGTCAATGTTAAAATGCTGGATATGCTCCCTCAGACTCTCAGATATACCCACTTCAAATATCTTGTTCAGGTGCAGGAGGGAAGACAGGCTCTGGCAGAAGAGTTTATTAGATGTATTATTACACCAGAAAAGGCATGACAATGAGAGCAGATTCCTGGAAATAACATGACCAAAAGAATCTAAAGAAGTCCACACTATCTGACCCAGAACTTCGTCTATCCTAGTCAAGGTTGTATTCAAAAGTAGTCATGTAGTTTTGCTTATGACTGAAACACCATCAAACATGATTATTTGGACAATGAGGGCTAGAACAAAAAATAAATAAATAAAAAATAACCTACTTTCTGAAAAGAACCTCCTCATATTCATTGTTACAAATGTAAGACATAACTAATTTGACAATTAGCATATCAGTTCCAGAAAATTCTTACAAGTACAAGGTCAAACACCCGACCAACTGAAGAAAAGCTGAATGAACCAAGCCTTATAGAACCAGCAACTGACCTTCAAAAAAGATGCCCAGTCGCCGCTCGTGCATAGTGAGCTTGGAGAGTTGAATTTCTGCCACCAATTTAAAACAAGTATATGGGCTCAGTAACATGTTCCTCAGTGCAAATACCTAAATTCACATTAAGAACGTTTTATAAACATGTCTTATGTAAAGAATGAAATGTAATCCTTAGTCTTTTACTATAAAGTTCAGTAGTGTGCTGTAAAAAAAGTTAGAAGTTTCAAATTTGGAACTAGGAACGACAATGAATGACAAGAGAACAGATGAAAAAAGTTTGGTACCTTGACTATGTATGGTACGTCTTTTATGGACTTTAAGGTTCCACGTAAAGAGACCATCAGTTCTTCAGAATGTAAGAAAAAGGTTATCTTCATAATGTCAAGAAAAGTAATAGATTCCACATGCAAAGACTTGTATCTGACTATGTTACTCAGATTCCTTATATAAGCTTGCATACTCATGTTGGACACTCGAAAATTCAGCATGGGTAAGACACCTGGACACTTCTTTTTAAGAAATTTTTTTTGCGTATTCCATAAAATGATCGAGTCCAACACTTTGACATGCACCCAAGTCGGATACTTCTAGCTGAATCTAAGTAACATATTGCACTATGATCTGTTTAATCAGTCCAAATCTTTCCCTCATATTAATTAAGAATTACAGAAAGTCAATTCTGACGCATTAAGACTCACAAAAACCGTGACAAAGACAATTAAATGAGTTACTCGAGTCAGTGATCAAGGAATTTCACTTATTCAGCCTGTGCTACTGACACTCCACTACCCCCAAGGAACCCCATCCCCGTCAAAGGCTAGTATCCATGAGATAAAGAAAACCATATTATTCATTTTCTTAAACTCCCAAGTGGGTCAAGTACTTTTCAAACAAGTCTGAGCTATCAACATATTCGTACATAAACAATTTGTTCCTTTTAAAATATCTCAAAAGGTTTTACAGTTCCTTAATATGACATCACAAAAACGAGAGATGTGTGAAGCTCTATGATTAGTACATTCCTACAAATCCTAACTCATTTGAGGTTTGTTAGTGAAACATTTTCTACATATGAAACATGTTTAAGTGACCACTGCTGTCAAATAGAAGGATACAGCATCAAGTCGACTGTTTAAAGTTTCCAGGTCAACAATAGGGCGGAGGAACCAATTTCTGCAAATCAGCACACCAACAGCAATAAGGTTTAGTAACCGTTATGTCAAGTATGGTCAGAATAAGCAGCCCAAATTACCTCAGGAGACGCCGGCCCATCGGTGTCACACACTGCAAAACAAGAAAAGCACTCTTATTAATTACATGAGTTATGAGTAAGTATACTAAAAAGCGATAAGTAAACGTGTCCTCTCTGTAATGACATTACAAGTATCACCAATTCCTTTGAAGCAAGGATACTGGCACCCACATTTTTCACCAGCAGCTTTTGCCAATAGAAAAGATAAGAAACTACCTGCCCCTAATTCAAAAGCTCTCTCATAAGTAAAACATAGCGGACGAGATCTGTACCTTGTTCATCACACCAAAAACAGAGAAACTGCAACAAAAACAGAACTACCAGATTACAGAAGTACACAATTTGTGAACACAAGAACAGAAAAAACAAAGGAGAAAGTTTACCCTTCTTTTGATCGACCAATACCCATATGGCTAGGATGTTTATCAATTTGGAATATCTGTAATGCTTCATGAGCTGCGGCATCAAGTTTAAGGAATTTATGTCTGTCCTACATCAAGTCAAACTTTTGACGGCTTTGAAACAGACGAGCTAGGATGCTGGCTTCAGTAAAATTTTACTTTTAACACAAGCAATCGTCCAAAAAACATCATAGAGACGTTAATAAGTCCTTGAACGTTTAACAATCATCTCGCAGCAACACAACAAAGGATACAGTGAAACTTCAGTTACAGAATCAATAGCAATTGATGCATCTCCATATTCCATGGGATCAAGGGTATCAACAATTCTTTCATTCTCCAATATTGCAAGAAGCCCCCCACTAGCTCGAATTTGTACCTCGCTTGCTATATCCATCATGGAACTAAGCTGACAGAAAGACAAAAGACGAAAATAAGATGATCATAAGGGTGACTTCTTCTATAAAGGAACCAAGTGGAGTGGTTAATAATCTCTCCATAGACTATTGGCAGAAATATATTTCAGAAAAGTAATGGGATAAATACAATTAAAGGGTGCTCTAGATTTATAGAAAGGCCTCAACCAAAGTTGTTTGCCCACTTTGTAATTTGTAACTCACAAAATACATATTATCTGGTGGGAGGGAGTAACAAAAGAATTATCTGTAAGCAAAAGATGCAACTAAAAGTGTGTGAAGCAGAACCTTTAGAGAGACATTAGGCAGTGAGCATAATAAAGTCCAGGTAAATGATTTCCTCTTCTACAGCCGAATGATTTATGTCTTTAAGTTTAACTAGGGCCAATATCAGTCAGACAGATGCTGCTTGATTCCCGATGTTACGCGTACAGAACAATGTTGTACTATACTGGATTTACTAAACCTTCTAAATATGATTTGATCCATGATGGACACTGCTTCATGTAAAATCCCTCTGAAGAAGCTCCCCCTTAAACATTGTAATGGCTTGAGGCATCACAACTATGAGCAATAGTGATGTTTCAATACAACCATAATTGTAAAGCATTATGTGTCTGCTACTTCACAAACAATATCAAGTAAAAACATTCGAGTGACTATATATTCCATATACAACAAACCAAGAGTCCTGAATCTTTTGGTTGCCTTGTTCAATGATCCGTAGATGCCTCACAAGTAACGCCTGTAACTGTTTCAAAACCTATTATCTCTTATTTTGCATTGAGAGGGGGGGAGACTTACAAAGGTTATCCTCTCTTTGACACTTAATCCGTCATCCATGCCTGCAACTCTGAGATATATCAACCTGCATTGTTCACAAGATGAATCAAAATCTGCAGACCGAGAAAAGGAAATATAATTTACGAGTGTATCAGAGTCCTAAGAGCGATCACAAACTAAGGTCTGACAGATTTACACTTGCAGTGCAAGCCGGATTAACATCTAGCTCAATTTTTTTTTCTTTCTCAATTCTCCTAATTGTGGTCCCCTTTACTTGTCCCAAGGCTGTTTGTATGACTTGCTGTAACCTTTAACGACAAAAGTACACTCCCCATAAACTAATCTTTTTATAATGGAATACTTGCCATCCCATACTCACAGTACAGTAAGGACTTGCGTTGAGGGTGGGGGTAGAATGAGAAGGGTGCATTGATTGATACCCTATCTCAATTGGAAAAACTAAACTCCACAAATTAGCAGCTACGCTTTTGCTTACATCTTCTATTGTTTTAATTTTTTCTCCATCAGGACCACTTATCTTAAAAAAAAACAACGTTCCCACACCATACCATATATGAAGCAAAGCTTTTAGCATCATCCTCGGAGACATGCTTTCCATACCAATTGAGAGATTAAGATCAAACAATCTGCTCCATTTTTCATGTTCAAGGAGTGGTAAAAAGATCTAATAATCTCTTTTAACTATCTTGGAGCTTTTTGATTGTGGTGTTCTAAAAGCACCAACTGAACTAAAAGAAACGCAGCCAACAAACAATGCTGCATAAAATTAATGGAATGGTAACCTGTGCCAAGCTTGATCATAGCTGAATATCGAACTTTTCATTAACTTCACTGTAGGTGCCGCGTTCATTCCCTCTGCAATAATTTGTTTTGAAGAGTCAAAAACAAAATGTGTGTGCAAAATATAAAGTAAATGTCATACCATTTCTCTGTAAAGCCGATACAAACGCTTCTTCACTTTTAGTGCTGGTGTAAATGATCAAAGGTTGTGCTTGATATTTCACTGAACAGGTAGACCGACCAAAAACAAGATTCAATATCATAATATGGTTGATGCAAAGGTGCATTACTTCATCACTAAAACATACTCAAATAAATGTGTTATAAGAACTAACCCAAATCAATAAGAGGATATTCTCCGCCATCCTCCCACACTTCTAGCACACTAAGTTGTCGGATACTAGAATCATAATAGGCCACTCCAACTCTGCCAAACATAATTTCAGAAGTCAAAATTTCTTAAAACAAAACCCTCACACAGTTCCTCAACTCCTCATCAAACGACTTACACACAACCGACTACACAGTCCATAGCAAGTGACTTCTTTCTAAATATAAATGCTTAAAAACAAACTACTACTTATAAAGGTAAGAAGCATGTGCCACAAATCCGCCCCCTGTAAACATTTCAGGATGTAATATATTGCATAAACATACCTATGACCATGCACAACACATGCCATGTAAACCTGCATAAAGAAAGAAAACACATTGATTTCTGACACTTGATGACATGTTAATTAAAAAATATAATTGAACAACTCCAAAGCAATATCCTACATTAAACATGAAAGAAAAGCATTTAAATTTAAAATGGAAAATCTTGACAGCGAATCACCAGACTTCATCATCCTCAACTTCCTCATAAACCAAAATCTAAACTTGCGTCTTCCTTCCCGTCTTAGTCTCACTATTCATAAGTAGCATAAATATATAGGATTCGCAAATCAGTAACCACCACTCCTCCCATCTCGCACATGTAATTAACCCTCGTTTTCTTCCTAGATAAATGGAGACTTCTACATTCAATGTTTTACTTTACCTTCTTCATCAGTATCTTTTCAGATACACGACATTGATCACTCCTCATCTCAACACCAAACCGGCATTAGGTATAATCTCGGCACCCCATCCTGAACTCCTGACTTACCTCCATACACTCCTACAGACTCACCGACATTACGAACAATTCCCCTCACCGATCACCATTCCAATTGAAAATGTAAAACTGATCAAACTAATCTGAGCAAAATTAAGCCGCGAATCTAATCGTAAAGATAAACCTAATTTCATCGTCAATTTTGTTTAATTCAACCTCAATTTTGCCGAATCGAAAACCTTATACTACATAAACTCGATCCTTGCTCTGGAAGTGGAAATAATTAAGCAAACACTCCACTCCAAAAATCGCGAAGCAAGTAACGACAACATTCATAGTCCGCAAAAATAATCAAATTCGAAACTTCTGAAACACGTTTTGAACCGCAATTTTGCATCATACATACTCCAATTCCAAACAAATTTTCCTCAAAAACAATAAAAATCAAACATTTCCGACGGAAATCGCAGTACGAATAATTCAGCGGTTAAAATTTGTGAATGAAATTACGAGCAGTCAATCGAAATTATACACTAACATTACAATAATCGGCGATTACGACGATAAAATGTAGCAGAAGAAAGCATAGTAAATGACTGCAGTTAAATGAATTGAAAGAGTAGCGTAAAGTAGAAGCTAATGTAAGAATAATGAAGCTGAGGGGGAGAGAATGAACCTGAGACTCTGACTCGGTTTCGTCGACTACTTCGTCGTCCTCCATTGTTGTTGAGATTAAAGATTCTAAGAGAGAACTGAGGAAGTACGGACTGGTGAGGAACTGGGAGGTGAAGAAAATGGGAAACCGTTGGGGGTTTGATTTTTGTAATTTTTATATTTTAGTGGTATTTATACCTTTTGTCTCCACTATTAACAAATCTCTACGGAATTTGTACCAAAAAAAACAAATCTCTACGGAATAAACCAAAATTATCAAAAAAAAAAACAAATCTCTACGGAATACTCCGCATTTTTTAGTCTGGAGGTTAGAACATCTTTATTGGTGAGACTCAACTTGAGTCTCGAATACAAATTATTTTCAAAATTATATTGTCTTAAATTTTGAGACTCACTTTGATACCCTATACTTCATTGGTAAAATTTTGAGATGGATCTCTATAGTTTAGCTTTAAACATATTAAATTATTTTAAAATCTATTTTTGGCAAAAGTAGGGTCTCATTAACAATGAGACAGTCTCTGCAAACAGAGACCGTCTCTAAATACGAGACCCATCAAATAATTCTCCATTGGGAAAAAAATCCTCTCTCTCCTCTTTGAGACCCATCTTGAGAACCCCATTGGAGATGGTCTTAGAACATTGTTTCGAGGTTTGCTATCCAGCGCACAGTATAATGAGTTTGTAAATGTAAATAGGTACCGATTAGCATATGTTTACATTTTTCTACGAGTGGAGCTATTGAAAGAGATATTATGGCATTTGGTCACTAGCTTTGGTTTTATGTTTCGCCAAGCTGTTACAGTATTTCGACCTGCAATTTTATTACAAGAAAGCAAAGTACCATGTGAAAATCAGAAATTGCATTGTTTAAGTTTCTTGTCTTTTTTCTTTTTCTTTTACCAGGGTAATTTATATCAATTCAGTGTTGCATAACGAACCAACGTCACCCACAACAATCATTACCATAATGTAGTCATGTTCTTCAGAAAAATGAAAATGACTAAAATCTTTTTTTTTTCCTAAGATGAGTGAAGTAATTTGTCCTTCTTAAAGCAGTTTTGATTAAAGATTATTCTTTTCCCGCTATTTACTCGTTTAGCTATTCATCGTTCCTCCTAAATTTATCCAGACAAAGAATCTCAAAATTTATTTTATCTTGTCAAGTTATGTATAGTTATTCAAAATTGTGTGTGATGGGTTGGTAGTACTATTGTCAAGTTACATCAGAGTTAAAGAGTTATTAAATTGTTAAAGACTCATTCATGGTATATGAAAGTCATTAAGCCCTGTTTGATAGGACTTATTTGCAGTAGTATTCAGATCAGTTCAAAATCATTCAAATCAGATCAGATCAGATCAGAGACATTCAAATCAGATCAGATCAGATCAGAAATGTTCAAATTTATATCAATGTATTTGGTCCATAACTGATACTAATTCGTTGAAATTCAATCAAAATTTCAACACATTCAGATCAGATCAGTTCTGAAAGATGCAGTCCCATCAAACAGGACCTAATGGTAGTAAAAAGATAATGATTCAGGTGGTCTTATTAGTGGTAATGATAATGTCACGGCAAGAATAAACTGATCCACGCTCTTTTGTGCTTAGCAAGTCATAAACTCACGCGGATCTTTGACTTACTAGGGACCAAAAAAACATGGATCAATTGATTCTTGCCGTGGTGTTATGCCTACCCCTTACAAAAAGTTTTGTCATATCATCTAATTCAATTTAATAACTTAAATATAATTCAAATACATCAATTCACGCTAGATGGTATACATGTTCTCAATTGGATAGAACTTGGCCATAATCTGCTGCGAGCTCTCCAAGTCTCTAACCACATTGGTCCAATTTCAAACTTGGAGTACCGACCAATTCAAAGAGTGAGCTAATGCATTATATCCAACCCACTCGACAAGGCAAGATTATTGAATGGGTAATTACCAACCCCCTAAATACACTAGTTAACGTAAATCACACTTCACCAAATTAAAACAGTCAAAAGTTAGTTCATCGATTATTATATTCGGGTCTGCATAAAACCTTAATTATAAAACATACTAGAATAGCTCGGTTGTGTGCTACTTTAGTGGAAGTAGCTTTGATCCTATATTGCGACAAGTTCAAACCACGCTGGTGTGTTATCACGACACACGACCACACGTATATTTAAAATTAAAAAGTGATATCGATAGTTTTGCAAAAATCTCATATTAAATCGTCTCTCATTGTAAGACTAATACATTTGAGCCGATAATCTATAATTGAACTATTGTACATTTTATGTTAAACAATTTTAGTTACATAGAGCTCACAATAAGTTATTATTAAATCGTCTCATATTAGACTACTCAAACATTTCATTCATATTTTGAGAAAATATCGTATACGAGACTTAATTTGAAACATGAGAGCTGTACTAATGTTTGAACTTTGATCGCATCGTAATTCGGTGGCTCCGCGTTAAGTTGGTATGTTCATCAATCTAATCTTAGCATTGTAAATTTGTAAAACGACAGGCCGACGAAGTCCTCCATAAACCTCTTCCGATCACAAGTCATTCATTACACAGTTGACCCATTAATTAATCAACAACTGAAAATTAAATTAAACAAATCACATAAACCTGGAAAGGAGGAAAGGCATCACTTCCTTCCCTAGTTCCCTTACTTTTTTGGTATTATTCAACACTTTTATACTCCCCACTTTGTACTCTCCTATTATCTCTACTCGATGTCCTCTCGTCCCTTAAACAAGTGGTTACGAGTTTAATACTAACTTGAATTGTCACACTGTTTAATGTGAGATATTCATATGGACTCAACGGTAAAAGTTTGAAACTAGTATGTTACCTACCGCCACAATGTGTCACCCCAACTTTCGAAAAGAGCACAAATGGTAAATTTTGTAATACAAACACGCCAAATCACTTTCGTAGTGTAATTTTATCGGTAAATTCACGCGGTGTCCACGAACTTTTGAAACTTGTAAAATCTGGTGCCCCACACGCATTCTGACATAGTTCGGGGACACCACGTGAATTTGCCGTACTTTCATCCTAACAAGTGTAACAACCAAAGAGTTACGATAAAAATGCTAAAACAAGATTAATATGTCTAAAAAACGACACGTAAGATTGTCTACACAGTTGGCGTGAGATAGTTCCTAGAGTATAGTCCTGTCAACACCAAAACAAACAAAAACATCGTCATCTGTGAGACATTAGCTGAGTATAAAAAAGAGAGAAAGAGAGAGAGAGGAGATGGAAAAGGAAGAGAAAAGGGGGAGCGAGAAAGACGGGAAAATGGAGGGAGGATCAGCATCAGCATCAGCAACATCAGTATCAATAGTATCAAAGGCAAGGACCGCCTTTCATTCCGCCGCTGCTAAAGCGGAGCAAGTCATCCTTGATCTTAAATCCGATCTTCGAGGTTCCCTTTTTTCTCCCCCATTTTTCTCTATATCTCCTCCTCCCAATATTCTAGCCCCCCCTTTTTTTTGTTTATCTCCTCATTTTTTCCTGGGATTTTATTTCATTTCTTTCTTAATAATTATAATAAACAATTAATAACTGAACATTTTAAAAAATTGTTGTGATTATTTTTTTTTTGTGATAATTTATGAAATTTAGATTCGGATGAGCAGAGCCGGAGGAGTTTCGGAAGTCAATTCGGTGATGATTTGCCTTCAGAATTTGAGCAGAAGGTTTGTTTTTTGTATTTTGTTTTTGTTTTTGTTTTTTTTTTTTTGAGTAAATTTGAGGTAATGGATTACATTTGTGAGTGATCACATGGTTCCGAGTTATGTGTCAATAATTCACGAGTTTTAAGAGTGGCAAATTCAATCCACCCGTTTGAGGTCACAAGGTTTCCTACCTACGGGTTAATGTGTGTGTCGTAATTGGGAAGCAAATGCTCTTGTTCTCGTGTGTAGTGTACTAGTTACTGTTTCTGATGAATTGATGATTTATTTGGATAGTGCAACTTGAATAATTCTGATCATTGAACAAAATGTATGGTTTTTGAATCGAAATTGGAGCCTTAGGATAGGGAGGGTGATTTTAGTTTGCCGCGGAGTGTGATTATTGAATGCGTAGTCGAATGCATAGGATGAACTATGAGTCAAAGTGCGTGTTTCAGGATAGAAGCTTCTTCTCATTTGCAATTTTAGTTGTAGGAAGTACATTCAGCTTAAGAATCGTTATATAGTATATGAAGTCTAGTTTATGTTTATACTTGAAGCGTGGAAAGCTGTACGTTTTCACCTTCGTTTATACTTCTGGAGAGGCTCACGTGTGGGAAAAGTTAGCTGTTTTATAAGTCTCCTTTGAGGTTACGAGAGTAGTACACCAATCGTCTTGCACAGAGGCACTCAACACCAGTGTGAAAAATCATATTTGGCGCGTTCTTGACTTAGGAAAGTAGCAATAATGATTGATCTGCTATCTGTCCTTTTCTTCTAGTGCACTAGACAATGTCTCGATTCCAGCATGATTATGATCTTCTCTCATTATATAGTTGTTTATCCACTTCTGTGACTAGTTGATGACTTTGACGGAACTCTTATATAATCACATATTCACATTGTTGTTACAGGCTTCCAATGAGTCCAAGCAATTCCGATGGAAACCACCAAGTTTGGGGACAAAGCAGGATTGGCATGAGAGATTAAAGAATATCGGAAAAGGTAGAAAGGGAACCGAAGACGTGGAGAAGGTTGAGAGTCCAAAGATGTCCTTCCTGATATATGACGAAAATTTGTACCTTTATAATGAAAAGGTCGCTTCTGAATCAAAGGTGAGAATTCAATCAGATGTTTTGCCTTCTGAGGGAAATCGTGCATCATTTGCTACTGCTACTTAATTTATAAAGTGATCTGGGTTTGGCTTCTACATCATATGCTTAGTAGTTTGAACGGCTCAGAGTCTACATCTTAATTTGAAACTTAACTGCAGGCGTATGGAAACTCAGTGTGGTACCATATGTTGTATTAAAATTTAAGGACAGGCAGATCTGCTTACTGTGTACAAACTGTTACTCTGAAGTCTGAAGCCAGAGCTTCTAGAGACCCCTATTCTGAGCTTGAGAACATGAGATTAAATTGGATGAAAAACAAGTTATGTTATGGTTCAAATTACTGTAATGCTTTTCAGCTGTTACCCAGCTAAACTCCAGCATGTATTCTCAGTTTTTCAGTGAGCGTAGACGGTGAGGTTTGAGTCACTTCCAGAATTACACTGAATGTTACTGTCAGTGTTGAGTAGTGGCTTTTTTTTTAATACTAGATCAATATCCTGATTACTGGCCTGTAGTCATCAGTTTGTGAGGCTTCTCTTAAAATTCCTTTCCGATCTTTTTCAGGGTTTTGAGACTCAGCCTTTTTCAGATGGCTCTGATGCCAATAACAGAGATATTATCCCACCTGCTTCTGTGTTGAAACAATTGGCCATTGCTATTGAGTAAGTTTGCTATCTACTGCTAGTTTCATACATGATCTGTTTCATTGCTTCTTTATAGTGCAAATGTTTCTTCCAAAAAATCGGCGTGTGCTAGTTATAAACCTTTGTTTTTTTTAAACGGAATGCAGTTTTTCTTTATTCTAGACCTAGCTGAGAATTTTCTTCTTGCTGATAATGCTGACAGCAATGCCTTGTGTCTTATGTTAGTTTGTCAGTAGTCTTGTTTTTGTTTTATTTTTAGTTCACATAAAATTAATTTCAGATTGCTTTTCTGTTATTTCACTAGTTCTCATTTGGAAATTTCATCCGTGCCAGGTCAGAAAGAAACTATAAGTCTGTTAGGGACCTTCTCACATCATCCGCGAGTTCTTCACCAGTTCGTGAAAGGGCAAGTTTGGGGATTTCAGCGGTAAAGTCGTTAGTCCTACGAGGGAAGGAGGAAAAGGTTTCATCTGGGTTTAGTGATGATAAAGTTTGGGCTTTTATTCAGTCTATACTTGATGCTGGTAAGTTCATAGCTTTGATGTGGTCAAGTACTCTGTGCTTTTTCATTTTGTCCAATTAATTATCTCTTTGTGATCTTTCACTTTCATTGTAATATCTGCAAGATATTCGCAGAGGGACTTGCTCCTAGTCGGAAAGTTGGTTTTCAAGTTGAAAGTCTCCCTAGCGCTTTGACATTGCCAAGAGAGATACATGGTGCACCTCTAGATAGTTTGATCGTTAAAGTATCCGAAGTCATTGGAAGTTTTAAGACGTTGCGGAAGATGGGACAGTTTTGGTTTAGAGTTGTTGCTGAAGTAAGTACTTCATCATACTGACTATATCTCTAATTTTTTGAGTAAAACATTGCCGTGTTCTCCAATTGTCTCAAAAAAAAAAAATATCATCTCACTTGTAGTGAAATGTATTAGTTAAAGTTTTGGAAATACACAAGGCATGTTGGAGTGACACTGAAACTTAGCAAATACAACACTTCTATTGATTAGAGTTTTGTTGCAATTCAACGTTGATCTACTTATTCCAAGGTTTCAACTTCATGCGATAAATATTGCTTGGTGCTTCTTTTAATGGTCTTTTCTGAACATTCATTCTGAGAAGTGAATATGTTAATGGTCCCCTTTATATGGCTTCCGTGTAGATCGGTACCCTACGGGAGACTTAGATGGGTTTTGAATATCTGTCTGCCTCATGCTGATTACTATCTTTCTTTAGTTTTAGGAATTAGGATGTGGTAGACCACTCAATCCCCTGATTTCAGCAGTTGCTTACCTTCCCTGAAACTTACTCAACTCTCCGTTTGTGCAGCTCAGAACACATTGGTTGGAAGAGCAATATATACCTGGTGTTCCCCTCGATTCAGTACCAGATTTGAATTACTGTCTTCTCTATCAACAGATGCAACTTATGAATTGCTGTGTTTCTAGAAAGAAACGCCGCGCTGTTGCTACTGATTCTTTGGAGTCATTGATGAGAGAAGCTGATTGTGATGCTGATGGAGTGCCATCTTCAATCGAAAGAATCGAAAGTATCACTTCAGGTTCACTTCCGTATGCCAAAACAATCACTGGGGAAGTTGTTTTAAGACTGGGAGCCATTCGTCAAGCTGACAATTTGACAATGCTGGAAACTGGAGAGCCCATATATGCCCCCTTGACACAGGTTCGATGGTTGTAGTGTGGCACATGATTGTTCCTGCTAGCTTGCTTTTCCTTCTCTTCTCAGGTGTAACTGTTCATCGATTATTGCAGGAAGGACCATTGCTCACAGAGGATCTTGCCCGAGAAGCTGAAGAGTTTGTCCTGCGAACAGGGAGGTCAGCATTTGGCCTATAGTGCCTCTCTTTTTGTTACATTGCCATTTTGTATCTTTGGTTTTAGTGTGCCATACTATATTTTGTTTTTACAACTTTGCCCTTGGTAGGGACGAGTACTCATGCAGTCATGCTAGTCTCATACCAAACAAATATCTAGGTGTCTAAGTATGCTTGATGTATGACAGGGGCATTGTTAGCTTCAGATACCTATTGGTATTGAGACTGAGTAAATACTAATATAGGTTTGAAATATGAGTTCAGTCGTAATATGGTCAAGCACAAGCAGGAGACTCTCAATTGCCCATTTTTCACAGTTAATTTAGAAGTTGATTAAGCTATAGTGTGATTCCTTTGTGAGTTTCATACTTTTAACACCTTGTTCATCATTGATATGCAGTGTTGGTGCTGGTTGTTCCCATCTCTTGTCTGATATGCAGGCGTTTAAGGTGTGTCAAGAGTTGAGGAAGTGGAACACATGTCTTGTTTTCTTATTGCTTTAAATGTCCTAATAGCTTATAGTGGTCTTCATGTATCGTTCACGTGACATTCTTTGTTCTATTATTTCTTAGGCTGCAAACCCTGGATGTATTCTTGAAGACTTTGTAAGATGGCACTCTCCACCTGATTGGTCAGAGCACGAGTCTGGCAATGAATCTGATGCTAGTTCAGCTGCAGGGGAGTCGACATCTTCAAGAGGTCGACTAAGTAGCCGTATGAAGAAAGAAGGTTAGCTTTTCATCTACATTCGTCACTATAAATAATCGAAAATGACACAAAGTCAAGTCGTTTATACGTAATTTGTGCATGAGGTCACGTTCCCAGGTCTTATTAAACGTAGTATCTGGAGCATAATGTCTGCATCAGTAGATAAACTGGAATTCCTAGATTGTCTGTTTGAGATCCTTACATCTGTCTGTTTTTCTGGTTTATACACCTTGTATCATGCAGCTTCTTTCAAGTTTGTTTGTTTTAGAACACTTTCAGTGATCTTTTGTTTTTGCAGGTAATTTGTGGAGAGAACTTTGGGAAACAGCCAAGCCTGTTCCTGCTGTTCGACAAGCTCCACTTTTTGACGAGGACTTAGCAGTGTAAGTTTTATGAGGGAGAACTGAAGTCTGAACTTTTCTACTCGGGTTCTTAGACTTTTTAACTGATAGAAATCGGTGCATTCTGCAGGGAAGGTGTTTTGGCTGAATTAGAAGATTTATCTCCTTCTCAGCTCTTTGGACAGCTATTCCGATCATTGGTAAGCTCTTAAAGCCCCCTCCTTGAATGTCATTGACTTTGTGGCGATACTCTGTTGTACCTTTGACAAGCTTTTGATTTTCAGCTTGGTTTAGGATTTGTCATTGCTGAAGCGAAGCTGTCTACAGATGACAGTATTTTAAAACTGTTCTCTGATTGTAAAGATTTTGTGGTCGCGTCATGCCAAGGTGAGGCATGGACAGAGAAAATCGATGATCTTTGCCAGGTATACCTTGAATAAATGGACTTCTTGTTTGGGAATTGTGCTTACCACTGATTTTACTATCAAAATGACTCTTGGTTAATACATTATTGTTACTGGTTTCGAAGATAACAATACCAATCACACCAGCAAAAAAGAAACCAATGATAATGTGATAATAGAATCTTAAACGGCTTAGATTGATGGATAATTACTGTAAGTCTTTTTCTTAAAACAAAAAAAAATGTGTATTAAAAGTATGACAAGAGCACTATGGTAAAATGATTGGATGTATGGCGAGAGCTAATGTCTACTGTTCCAATAGATCTTGTTCTGTTGTACATGTATTCTTATTTGTGGTGAATCTTAATATTGCAATTTTGGTCAAATGTGAACTTTCAGCTAATTAGAGTCCTTTGTATAGGTTTATGAAACAGTTGAGGCAATATTTGTTCGCCCAGAGGATATCATGAAGGTGATGAAGCAGCCTGAAGATGCGAATTCCTCTGAGGAACCCAAACACCGGTTCAAAAAGTTCACACAAATGTTTGCCCGCAAAAATAGGCTAAAAAAGTCCTCTCCTGATGAGCGGAACAGCCCAGATGGCACTCAAAATCGCCAGCCCTTTTCAAATTTTTTCGACAACAGATCTTCCCTCTTCTCTAAACGACCGCCTAAACCTGAAAACACATCACAAGCCACCAACTCCGGTGGTAACCTAGACGAAAACGGTTGGACAGTTCTTTGAAGAATGTTTCATACTTTCATAGTCAATTGTAAATTATTTAGGTCATTAGTCCATCAAAATTCAATTCATATCTTTGTAACATATATTCTTTGTTCGAATACAGTATTCATACAGAAATGGAATAGAATTTTGGTGTTTACACAGCAAAATTTTGTCAGATAACAAAGCTGAAAACTAACCCTATGAACTACAGCCTGAACAGTGAACACAGGATGGGGATTTTACATGGTGCAGTTAGAACAATATGTTTTCTCATTGCTCGCTTTCAGCTTCCGGGATTTTCATCTTCATCAGCCTCGCCGAGTCCAATCTTTTTGGAAATAAGTTGCGGCACAACAAAATTGGTTATAATGTATAAGACGATCATCAGTGCACTGCAAAATGAAAAAGCATTATTGCATTACACCCAGAAACAAGCACCATTTGGAAAATCAAGACAACGAACGTGAAATTCGACAAAATGTTCACCTGGTTTGGAAGAGGACCGAAGGATCAGCAGCAGGTTTTGCAAGAGCAAGGGTGAGAGAAGAAGGAAAAGCCGCTACATCGAAAGGGTGAGCCTGGGAAGTAACTCTAAGGCCAGATTGCCGGTTTTTTGGGTTGCTAGAGAAGAGCCATGTCAAATTGCTAGCAGTTGGTAAACTATCTGGCCTATGTTTTTGAAGTGGAAGGAATTGAATAGCTTGAGAATGAAGCCTACTGCACTTCATACTCCTCGTAAGTGTTGGAGCTGTGGATAATTTATGAGTAGCTTATAGTGAAGAGAAGACGTGGTTGGCTGCTGCGTGCTAAGATTTGTTGTTTCTGTGACTTGCGAAGTTGTATGGTATACTGCCTATTGTTCGAAAGTTTTATCACTGTGATCGAGTCATACTCCATAGATATGGTCACATTCCTAAGGGTAGTTTAGTCATTTAATCATTTTGAGTACTTAACGGAACGGGCTACTCCTCTTCTTCCATCTTTTATGGGATTAAATAGTCACGACTCACGACAATGAACATTTTCAGTTGTAACTTGTAACTTGTAAGGTATACTCCCCTTTTTTTTTTGGTTTCGTCTTTTGACGAGGTTATTTCATATTTGAGACTTCGAGAGATGGCGTTAAACGGTACTAATACGGTTATACCTTTGGCAATATTTCTTGATAAATCTTTGTTATACCTTTGTCAATATAAAATACTTGCGTCGATTTGACTGGGTCGTCGCCCTTGACTCAGACGGGTGACCGATTTCGAACCAGGTAAGGTGGTGCGTGAAGCGGCCGATCGTAAGCGTGCTAAGTATGAGGCTAGATGCGCTACTTTAGGTTATGGATTCCTTCCCTTTTCTTTCTCCTCTTTGGGGGAGTTGGAGCCCACAGTTGTTGCTCTGCTTAAGCGGATCCAGCAGTTTTCCAGGACGCAGGATAGCGGTGCGCAGGCTGCAGCTCATATTTTTACTAGAATTGGTTTTTCCATAGCAAAGGGTGTGGGGGCTCAGATCGTATCTCGGCTCCCCACCAACTTTTTGTAAATTATTATTGATTTTTAGTGATAATAATACCATACTACATATACAGACTATTCCCTCCATTTCATTCATTTATTTACATTGCCAATATAAAATTCAATATACAGACTATTTCCTCCATTTCATTCATTTATTTAAATTGGACCGGGTTCTGCGGGGATAACTCAGATGCAACGTACAAAAATGAATGAAATATAAGGAGTACAATGGTCGATGGACGTGCACAATTTTGATACGTTGTGCTAGAAAACAATTGTCATGATATCTATTGAATGCGTATGGAGTACATTTTAAGTTTTTTTCAACTCCAATGAAAACTACATTTACTTGAATTTTGAACTTTAGAAATGGAGTAATATTTTAAATTGTAATCTAATTCTAATTCTAATTACTTACCCAAAGGAGAATAGGGGGTTGGGGGGTTGGTGTGACCATTATGCCCCTGTTTTTCCTTCTTATTTGTGCCCTTGTGATAATTTGTGCACCAACATTTTTCTGCCCGTATCATTTTGATTTCTCCCAAAGAACAATCAAGTTAATGAAATATATGTGATAATTATATTAATGTCCATTAGCTTTGGCAAGGACTTTCTGACTCCTTTCCCTGATCTCATCCACAAAGACTTTGAAATTGAGGTCCGATGATCCGCCATCGGCTATCGCCTCGATGGCTTCGGCCTTCAATTTCAGGGCATTCTTCTTCATCTCATCAGCTTTAGGGCCAGAGGTGGATTCACGTAGGCACCTCTCAACCTCAGCCCTAGGGATGATTCTCTTATCGTGCTCGCCCCTGCATAATTGTGCACCTATACCAAACACGTCGCAAAGGAACTTTGCATCGGTCACTTGGTCACCCCATTGTGGGAACGTTATCACTGGCACACCCGAGGTTATTGCCTCCATTGTCGAGTTCCACCCACAATGTGTCATGAAGCACGCTACTGCTGGATGTGCTAGGACTTCCTCTTGGGGACTGAAATTAATAATCTGCATTGATAAAGAATTTAACACTTACATTAATAATAGGACGTAAAAGTTGATAATATACGATACCAAGAACGAGGATCCGCACATGAAAATAACATATGCACATTGTCACAATTTTTACCATATGGAGTAAATCAGAACTACCTCATTGGTCTATATATTGACCAGCACTGCGAGTCTATGGCAACTCAGTTGTACTGAACTCGATCCAAATGTAAGAAATTTACATTAACATTACTATGAGTATGATCAGACGTATGACAATTGAATTTTTAGCTTCAGCAATACTCCACATATTATCAAAGTAAGCATATGTTTGAAGTTATATACGGCCACATATTTTTACAAGGCTAAGTAGCGTAAGATACTCTACTTGCCATTATGATGATCAGATCATACCCTAAACATTCTAAACACAAATGTACAATACAATTCAAGTCATAGACCATCATACGACGCACCTACCTCAACATTTACGTACAACTCCTAACATTAATGGCGCGCCGCTAGTCGAACATACGCACACATTTATTTTCTCTAACGCTATTCAGCCGAAACATACGTACACCACATTCCAAAAGAGTCAAGAATCAAACCATAACTTTAGAAGAATTTACCCTTTTAGTTTGTATTTTTGTTAGCCTCGAACTAACTTTACTTTTCTTCATCAAATAAATTAACTTTATATCTACAGCACACATGCATACACTTATTTCTTTTTCTTTATGCATTTGCATGTGTTGTTAACTTGTTATATTAGGCTGTCAGCTAGCTAACTCGTACTACATACCATATTTGTGAGCTATGATCGACTTATGACTTATGACTCAAATTCAAAACCCAACAATTATTGGACATTAGGAACAAACTAAGACGTCATCGAGTGATACTGACTACGGAGTACTTAAAACATACCTTGCCCTTATCGCCAACTCTTTCCAAGAAACCTTCAGGCAAAGTGTGTGGAATGGAGCTCATATGCGGGTGGGGTTGCTTGAGGACCCACAAGAATGACACGTCAGACGCCTCGATACCAGCTGCCAGCTCATCAATCTGCTCCTGCTTCAAGTACACAATCGTACCCATCGATATATACACCACCGACCCGTCGGGCCGCCCGTCCAGCCACTTCAAGCAGTCATTATCCGCCTTGTACGAATCCACCCTGACCCGATCCGACCCAACAATGGCCTTCTTGAATAGAGGCCCGATGGGCCTGACGGGTATCGGGCCGAGTAGCTTCATGGTGAAGTCAACGGTCTCCTTCTCCAGCTCGTAGTTAGTGTCCATGATAATACAGAAGGGTTTCGTAATATTTTTGAACTGTCCCAAAATTGCCCTTCTGAGGAAAGGGTACGGCGTCGTTGGGTGAAGGAAGGTAGGGATCTCATCCCACTTCAGTAAGGGTAAAGTTGGAATTTGCGTATCAACTTCGAGGGCATTTTCGGTAGGAAAGGGGACAAGTTCGTGGTGGAAGTAATAATAAGTTAAGAAAGAAGCGCAAGATTGTGGCCATAGCACTGCACTAGGCAACCCCACAGACTCCGCCACGTCACACACCCACGGAATGAACGAATTATTCATCAAACAAGACACGGGCCGACCCTCTCGGGCCATACGGGCCAGTGTCTCGGGTACCCACTTCCAGCCCACTGATTCCAAGTGTAGGATGTACCTATCTAGGTCTTTCCTAATAGGATCCTCATCCGTGAGTTCATCGTCGATGAACTCAAATCGGATGTACCCGTCCCCAACTGGGACGGGTTCACCCGAAATGGAGTCGTTCGAGCTGCGGATACCGCTGCCGAAGTCTTCAGTGGTGACGAAAGTGACCAAAAGACCCGTGGAAGCAATACGCTTGCCGAGCCTAAGGAGTGGATTTACGTGACCTTGACCGGGAAATGAGATCATTAACACATGTATAAGCTCACCATGATTGTTGATGCTACTCGCACCATTTTCGGAACCCATTTTTTTTGTGTGTATTGTACTATTTCGTTCTATTTTTTAACTCTTACAACTTTTGTACCTCAAAACTTGTACATCACGAGTACATAAGTCATACTCCGTATTAATCAATCCATTTAAACATTTATGCTAGTTGTAGTTATTTTAGAAATATATAAACCTTAATTTCTCAAGTCATAGATGATCACAGGATGGAGACACCAACCACACTACATACGCACACAATTGCTGATCACACCTTAGGCCCTGCCTACTAGTCGTACATTTTAATATTTTATCTTACTGGTCACGATCTAGCATTATCTGAACGTTAGTTGTGAGTTGTGGACACCAATTTATGCAACCACATTAAATGTTTTTTGGCCCTAGCCCCTAGAAAATCTGGCCAAATTTCGAGCCTTGGAAGTGAGTGGGACGTTTACGAATTGGCCAGTTGGGGTTTCGAGTCACAGTGATGGGGCTAGCACAATTGACTCACATGATTAAACCTCCAATTATAGCAAAACATTAATCTCCCCAACAAAAAATTAAATAAAGGAAGCAGTGCTTATACCATGCTCCCGGGAGCACAAGGAGCATGGTGGTCCTCCTCACAATAGATGAGTGGGGACCACATATTAAAAAATGAAAAATCATTTTAAGTGTGGTCCCCACTCCTTTATTGTGAGGAGGACCACCATGTTCCTTGTGCTCCCGGGAGCATGGTATAATTTGCGTAAATGCAGTACTCCGTAGTAAATACGTGCATAAAAATAAGTAAGATAAGCTTGTCATAATACAAATACGATTTGAATTTTTCCGAATGTATTATTACGGATTTTGCAACATATGTGGAAGACCAATGTTTATAATTTATAACATGCTCCCGCGAGCATGGTGGTTCTTCTTACAATAAAAGAGCAGCTCCCGGGACATGGTATAATTTGCGGTGGGAGACGTGGTAGGGTCATACACTCATACTCATTTTGGGTTATTTGAGCTAATTACTTATCTTTTGGTACTTTAGTGCTTATTAATCAGTGTATCATATTTTGAGCTTAAAAGTCTTATCGTTATCATTCAAAAGTTAACGGCATTAAGGGATAGGGGCACCATGTGCCTACATGTGTAAAGTTTGAGGACACCGGAGTGTACAATTTTCAAAAGCGGGAGCACCAAGCGCATTATAACATAGTTACTGTAACCAAAAAAAAAAAATTATAACATAGTTACTTTAGGGGCAACACATGAATTTGCCGTATTAAGAAAGTAGACTTTCTAGTATTGAAGTTAAGTATAACTCGTACCAAACTACCAACCTCTCTCTTATAGGACTTCATAAAAAAAAAAAGTATCTTTGTTGATTTCTTTTGTAACCTCAACTTCTAAATACGGATTCAATTCTAACAATGTCAATCTTCATAGCGTCAACATTTTACAAACTTTTTTTGGTTCAATAGGTGGTATTACAAATTCAATCATTTTAAGAACAGTGAAAATCTCTATAGGGACTTATTTCAAAACATATT
Organism: Spergularia bocconei; assembly: GCA_963457585.1. Taxonomy (NCBI): domain Eukaryota; kingdom Viridiplantae; phylum Streptophyta; class Magnoliopsida; order Caryophyllales; family Caryophyllaceae; genus Spergularia; species Spergularia bocconei. The sequence goes on from OY734949.1 coordinate 5,224,010, forward strand.
CTTAACAATCTCACCAATGGAGCTGTAAACAATGTAGAATTAACCTAATTGAAAATTTTGGTACTCTAGGCTTTTTTTTTTTTTATAAGAACTTCAGTTTCCTTTCTCTATGGTCTCTATAATTGTTGTATGGTACATTTGGGGTACCATTCTACATACATACCCCCCGGCCCAAATAATCAATGCAACCCAATTTAAAAGCCAAACCACTTCTACAAATTATTCCAACACAGCCCAACCAAATTAAAAACAAAAAGAAACAAACAACACACAATCTCATTTTGTCTCTCCTCCCTTCCCCCCGGCCCCCTCCACCCACTGGGTCCCCCACCACCCACGACTCAGTTCATCTTCACCTGTCTCAAAATGAGAGAAAATTGATTGTAGAGGAGGACGAAAGCGACTGTGGTAGGTGGTGATGTGCTAAATCTGCTCGCCGATCTACCGTCGTGACGTTGGTGGTGCACGTCGGCGCCCAAGTTGGGGAAAGAGAGGATATAGAGAAGAAAATAATTCAATAACCACTCATTTTACGACAAAAACCATTCAATCCAGAACAAAAATCATTCATTTCAAAATAGCAACTACCACTCCGTCCCAAATTAAACTTCCCATGGAATTTGAAATCCGCTCACATAATACTATTCCATGGGAAGTTTAATTTGGGACGGAGTGGTATTTATTTCAGAACGGTTACCATTCATTCCAAAACAGTTACCATTCCTTCCAGAATATAAACTATTATTCATTTCAGAACAATAACTATCCATTTCAGGATAAAATAACATCCATTCCAAAGCAAAAGCATTCATTCCATAACAAAAAGCATTCATTCCAAAATATAAACCATTCATTTCACGACAAAGACGATTTACTCCAAAACAAAAACAATTCATTTCAAAACAGAATATGTTCATTACTAAACATTAACCATTAAAACAATGACCTTTCATTTCAGGACAAAAAACATTCATTCCGGCCCGTTTATGTTCTGTAATAATAATGTTTATTAATAATCAATTTATGTTAATTAATAATCGGTTTTTGTTTATTAATTTTCTTTTTTGCAATGATCTTTTTTTTTTTTTGTATCCGAAGAGCACCGCCCCTACCTCCATCTCCTAAGCCTCTCCTCCCACCTTGTTTTCTCGTTCCATCCACCCTCAATCTCCAGCATTCCTCTCTTCAATGGCACCATACGGCGGCTCTCGACAACATGCAAGGTCGCGTCCTTACTTCTGGCACAATGTCAGAGACTCTGAGGTCTGAAGTTGTGACGGCAAAATGGGATACGGTGGCGGCCGGGCGGAGTTAAGAGCGTGCGAATGAAGAACAATAGAAGAGAGTGAGGAGTGTACGCGGTGATGGAAGGCGATGTCAAGAGGTGGATGCAGCCGGAGGCCTACGTTGGTGGTGGTTGTGTCGCCGTCTGGAAGCTGGACATGTAATATCCTGATCCACCATTTGTCGCAACACAATCCAATAAGATAGTAAGTCACTCTTATTAGGCCCGTAAATCCTTTATTGAGCTCTAAGAGGTTGAAGGTCATGTTGGTAGTATGATGGTAGGAATCGTTATAAACATATCATATGAGCCTTAATTTTCCAATGTAGACAAAACAATTTCATAAACCACTTTACATAATCCTGTAGTGTTACAGGGCAGGTGCGGGCGGTCGTGTTGGTTGTCGGGAGAAAGAGGGAGTGTGAAAAATGAGAGGGGAGAAAATGTGTTTATGTTTTGCTAGGAGAGAGGGATTGGGCTTTAATTTTGTTTAGGGTGATTGGGCTCTAATTAATATGGCCCATAATATTATTTAGTTGGGCTCTGATTAAATCATTGGACTGATTTTCAGTAATAGAACGGGAGGTAGGATTAAATACTGCTCAGGAAAATTTCAACAAGTATATATGACCTGGCTAATGCTTTTCAATATTTTCAGTGAACAATTGTGCTTTTTACGCTCCTGTAAATCTTTAAAATCTAACAGCAACCGTAACTTGTAAGGTTCATGCACAAGTCAAAGGTTTGTATCTTATTTGATTTCTTTGTTTTGCTTTTAATTAATTCTTACTAAGCTAGTTTGTTGACGTTCTTTTGTTAGGGTTGTTCCTACCCTATTCTGGGGCATGTCTTCGATGGCGCAGTTGACAAATGTCTTTGAAGGTAATGTGTTGTGCTTATAGACGTCTGCATTCACTGGGTCTTTTTATTTGAACATTTATTGGTTTATTTGAACTTCGGAATTGGCTTTTGTAAACTTGACTAAGTTTCCACTGTCGTACTTTTTTATTATTTATATTTCGGATTCCGCTCATACTTCTTTACTCTCTTTATTTCGGCTTTATAAATTTGTTTTCGCTTTGCAATTAACTTAGTTAATTGAGACATAATATCCCGGTTTTTTGTTTATTTAACTAATTTGATCGAAAATTTAGGATTGGTACAAAACTAGATTGAAATAAATTGTGTACATATATCACACTCCTAGGGTATAGGAAAACTTTTATCTCCACATACCCCTTTTTAGAAAAAGAAACAAACAAATAAATACGAGTAATACACTTTCGGACTGAACCACATTACTAGATGGAGTATATATGGCCGTCCTACGCCACACATTTCATTTTTGCTAGAAGGTGAACTCGGATCAGTTACATGACACGATGGCAATCCAGCTAGCTGTCAACAAAGGATAATCAAACGTACAACTGCAAAACATAATCACGAAATAAAATAGATTAGAAAGATCAATAGGCATAGTATACTAGATTATTACTAGATACACTATTGTAATTTGATAAATAACGATTGAGCCTACATACAATTAAGGTCACCTTTTGTTGAATGTATAAAACCATTGTTTAGTCTATGTCTTTTGGTTGAGTCATGGTAAAGCTCACGTACTATATACTAGTATACAAGGTTAACGATTTTAAGACAAATTTAATTTATTTGTAAAGGAAAAGAGCTCTTAAGATTAATTATTTAAGAAAAATACCTTTAAGTAGCTTTCAGGTCGAAAATGGATAGACAAAGACATAGGGAGTGACGATTAACCAATATCCCCGAGGACGCCGAAGTTACTAGTACTCTTATACACCAAACGTGAATTTGTACCAATCACTCCCATGGCCATGCAACTCTCCTCCGATCGCCTAATTTGATTTTTCATCATTTGAATTCGCATATTTGACAGATGTTGCTCTTGGGCCATTTCCTCATAGTTGTTTAATTGTTGCTGCATGTTTCTCAATTCCTGCTCTTGTTTTTGGGAATAAATACGATCTGCACAAGGAGATTGATTAGTTGACATTCTCAACTAGGAGTTTCTACACAATTCGGTCGTATATCATTTACATCGTTCGGACAATATGACAAATAGAATCACTATATAACCGCGGTATTGCGAAGATTAGCTAAAGACAACCAATTAATTAGAATAAAGTCATGTCAAATGTTAGAGGTATATTGTATATATTATTGCGAGTGTTACCCGTGTTGACGGGATCAGTATGACCCCTGGGCGCTTGTTGCGCGGCACCATAAGTAGTAGTATACTGATTATTAGTGCTACTTGATGACCCTTCCTGTTGAGCTTTAGACATGGCCTCGTTTGCTTGTCTCTCCATCTCTGCTATAGCTTCATTTAGCTGTTTTTCGGCTTTCTTGCTTTCTTCTTCCAAAAAACGCAACAAATTATCCATGTTTATATGGAGATTGATTATTTTTCAGGAAAGAGAGAATCGCAAAATTAAAAGGGCTCAGAATTAGTTAGATAATTGTGTATATTTGTTTTTGAAAGTTTGATACTTAAAGGATGTGATGTGAAAATATACATGTATCGTGTATGCAACTTCTCAAATGGGCTTATTATTCTACTATTTCTTCATTTGTTGAAACTTGAAGTCTACGCCACTAGCGCCTTACTTTAGCCTTTTACTCTATCATTATTGCCTCCATGTTAGTTCAGGGCTTTTTCATATACAAAGACTATATCTTCGTAATTCATAAACACGATTTAGAGGGGAAAAGTCTAGCTATATATGCAGAAAATGTAGTCATGCATACGGCGGCATACCTGCACGAGAGTACGAGATAATTCCTTCAAGTATGAAAATGTTCTTTTATCGTTTGAGGAATCGAATTGCAAGATAAGAAACAAGTTAACGAGATTTCTCACATGAATTTAGACTCCTAGCATTTTTGTTCTCGATCACATTTGGCCACAAAGCTTTAGTTAGTATTTGCGATAGTCTATATCGGATGTAGTCTATGTATAGGTACGGATTGAAATCAGAACTATAGGCATTTCTCTTATCTTTGCTTATACTTCCATCGTTTTCACCACTTCTCAAACTCTGAATTCCTCACCCTTTCTTGTCTTCTCCTCTCACCTCCTTCTCTCTTCTTGTACACTTCTTGAAAAGATAATAACCAAAATTATTGTTTCATCGTCGCTTTCAGTTTGTTCCATGCCCTACAGACTTGCCCTTTTCAAGTAAAATTAAAGGATTTTCATTTCTAAATATTGGAATTATAAATTAATATTTCTCTTTCTTTAACTTTTGTCATAATACTCATTCCCAGAGGCGTGGGGGAGCCTGGGTGAGCTGGGCCTATGCCCAGGGCCCCATTTTAGCTTGCTTAGACATCATAAAACTGCAGTTGTCCCAGTGGTCTAGTGCATGGGAGAGTAGCATTTCTTTGGGTTTTGCTGGGGTTCGAATCCCACTAGTCCATTTTCTGTTTTTTTTTTTTAATTTATTCTTTTTCTATAAGAATCTCCTGTGTTTATTTTCGGATGATTATCACTATTTAGCGCATATTACCGGCTTTTTCAGGGCCCCAACCTTGAAGTTTCGTTTACGTTAACGACTTTCAAGGCCACAGTATTTGAGTTTCGCCCAAGACCCCAATTTTCTCCCACACGGCCCTGAGTCATTCCATCTCTCTTATTAGGGGACATCTTGCCATTCACGTATGGATGTATATTGATCTAACTCGTACTTTTTTTTTTTGAATAACTCAAAATATAGTCACTTTTTTTTTTTTTAAATTTAGGGCCCATTCGAAATCATCGTCGTTTTCAGTTTTTCATTTTTTTTGCGTATAGTATTGAAAATGAAAATCGACAAATGAAAATTATAAACCACTTTTTCTGGTTTTCAAAACGACACTTTGGTTAAAAAAAAAACATAAAACAGTATACTGAACACGATACCCAACATATAGAATTTGTGTTCACTTTTTTAATCTCAGATAGTGCCAAAAGCTAAAATTTGTTAACAATTACAAATTAAAGGGCAGAGTGAGGACATGACAAATTGACAATACTGAACTAGCAAATTAAACTTTATCATCTCCACGACCCTCCATGTTTTTCAAGTTATTAAGAAATACTTCGTATTGTGCTTCAATCAAAAGTTAATTAAGTGATAGCAGGTGAAGACGATCAAAAATGGTTAAAAGGACAAACTAGTAGCTCAGTCAAATCCGCGAACGCAGTGAGAGTCACCGGTGCATCTTCGTCAAAGATATGATGTATGTCGAATTAGCTAGTAAATTTCAGTCACAATGCATCTTAATTAATTGAGGTAAACTTGCCCAACTAGAGAATTCTAATTTGAGAACCGAAAACACTTGAAACTTGTTAAGAATTAAGATCGTTCAATTATCAAGTTAATTGCCAAAATGGGCACTATTTTTTTAATCGTTTGAGGACCAAATTGGGGTGGATGTCCCACAAACTAACCTCACCCAGTCACCCACCCCCAAAAAACCTAAACTCCACGAAAACCTCCGACATTAAAAAAGGGTGTTGCTTTTTGACGCCCAAATTTGTGAGGCCCTTTGCCGCCCGATAGTGGTGAATTGCCCACTATGCCCCTTACCCTTAAAATCTTCAGATTTCTTTTTCCCTTTCTGCCCTTTCTCTCCTTTCACCCTCATTTGACCAATTTTAATTAATAAGGAGTACAACTCTTTTCCCTCTCTCATCCAACTTATTCTCAGCTTTTACATCTTTTTCACTTAAATTTTCATCATCTTCTTCACTTAAATTTAACTACATACATTTTTTATCATCTTCATCATTGTTATATAATATTAATTACTATCATCTTCATCATTATTAATCAATATTGAAATGAAATGAAATGAGAATTCAATGGAGAAATTAGGAGGGAGAGGTATGTTTGGAGGAATTGGTTCGTTTGTGTTAACAATATCATCTTCATTGTCATCATAGCAGTTTATGATCGGGACTCGAAAATCATGAGTTTAAACGATATCATCACTCACTATTATCAATCATTCATCTTCATTAATCAATATCATCCCCTCTCTCACACACTCTCTCCTCATTATCATCATCAACATATGAATAATTGAGATTTGTCTCACTTCCATTGAAAACATTTTCACTCACTTGTCATTCTCAATCGATCATCTTTATTAATATCATCTTCTCTCTCTCTCTTCATTACCATCATCATCAATATATAAAAAATTAAGAATTGTCTCACTTCCATTGAATATCTTCACTCACTCACCATTATCAATCTATCATCTTCATTAATAAACTTAGTTTCTATTGAACAAATAAACCCAGAAAATTTTAGGGTTGTGTGGGCCCATGTCGAGCCGTATACGGTTGGACCTAGGTCGAGCCGTATTGAGAACACGGTTGGACGCTGGTTAAATCATATACGGTCAAGTCCCAGTAAAATCGTATTCACTCTGAGTATGATCGTTGCATGACTGAGTATGTTTTTGTATAGTTGTACCAAATAGGTTTTAGTACGTGGTCTGAGTAAGCCTTATAACTATCTGAGTTTGTTTTTCTAGCCCATTGTGTTGAAGATATACATGTGACATACAAATAGTAACATTATTAATTTCTTTTCATATTATTTACTTTTTAGGGTGAATAATATTCAAAATTTTGGTGGAGACGGTGTTGATTACACTCAATTGTTTAATACTAATCAAATTTTTACATTCTTGATTGTCCTTTGAACTAGCTATTGGCCCCGTGAATACACGGGATCATTTTAACTTATTTGTAAAATTGTACTAACATTAACGATATCGGAAATAGAATCAAACTTGTCAATCACAATGTCAAAAATAAACATGACAAAGATGATCATATCTTGAAAAAAAAAAAAGTACAATGTAATTACAATATCGATTCTCAACTTACCATCATATTTCGATAGTAAAATATAAATATTAGAAAGTCTTACACTAATACATAAAAATACGCTCTAAATATAGATATATCTTCTCATGTCTAAAAATCTCTCTTTGATGGACTCATTGTACATGAAATGATATTTTTTCCCACCGAATTCAATTAAATTCATAACATATATATACTGATCTGAATTAAAACGTAACCGATACAATTGGCAAACGAAAAGCCAAGAGACACCATAGTTAATGTCGTTTTTTATGATGAATAATGGTGATGATTAATGATTAATCTATTAAAATTTAAAGAAAATTATGTTAAGAAGTTGAAGTGACTCATAACGTTTAAATGGGCAACTCAAAAGAATAATATTAACACTGTTGTGAAAGCATCTCTTTGTGACACATGGCCTTTCCACGTGGCCAAGCCCCCAAAGCTCGTCAAGACAATATGAATTATGATGTGAATATTGAAATTTATGAAAATTAATTTCAAATAAGTTGAAGTGTTTTCAAACTAACGTTCATGAAGGCAACTCAAAAGATTTTATTCACCTAAATTAATTTAAAATATTAAATGGTGCATGACATGGAGGAGAGAGAATGCAATTGAACACCGGGACGACACGTAGGAGATGAGGTGAAATTTTTTGGCTCTGAATGCCTTCAAAAGTTGCCACGTAGGCGTGGACAGTAGCCTAGTAAAGGTATAGTATTGATTGATTAGGCTAATGAGATAACTAGTACTCGTATTAAAAGTATTCTTTCTCGTTAGATATTCTAAGAAGATAATGTGCCCTGATAAACCTAAGAGCTACTACGTATGTTGTAAGAAGGGTCGAAGATGATTAGAGTATAAGTCGGATCATGACATAGAGAAAAAAAAGCTTACAACTACTACAACTACTCCTCTATCGTTTCATACCTAGTGTATGATACTTGTATTATAAATTGTTATAAAACATTGTACATCATTATAATTTCGGACAATTGAGAACACGTCTCGACAATACAAACAAAGCTTTCATAAAATAAGCTCCAAAAAGACATATATTGTCACACAAACCGATACATTTCGATCTCCCTCCTCCCTTATTCTCTTTACACTCATGCTCGGCCAACATATTCAACTTTAAGTGTATCATACGCATACTAGGTTAATACATATTCAGATTAACGACGAACTTGGAAAATATTAAACGTATTCAACCTCAGTTGTATCATACATAGATTAGGTTAATACATATTCAGATTAACAACCAATTTGGAAAATGTTAAACGTTTTCAACCTCAATTAGTCAAATGTATCATACACAGATTATTTTAAAACATACTCAAAACTCATATATAGTTGGAATGTTTTTTATTCAATAACGTTATTAACCATTGTGTTTTTTAGCTTTTGGTTTGACAATTCTATATGTTAGAAGTTAAATCAAGGAATTCTATATACCTTGTACATTTTGTTAGTTTTTGGTGAGAGACATTTATGCATATAAAATGAGTTGATCAAATAGATAGTTCAGTTATTAGAATAGATAATTAGAAATGGTAATCAATTTCACTGGTCCTAATATACATGTTAGATGTATCCATCGTTGTAAAATTTTCTAATTTTTGTATTTTACTCTATGATTACAAATCAGTTCCAAATTTATACGTTAGATTTATCCATCGTTGTAAAGCTTTCTAATTTTTGTATTTTACTCGATGATTACAAATTAGTTCCAAATTTATATGTTAGATGTACCCATCGTTGTAAATGTCTGTATTTTACTTGATGATTACAAATCAGTTCAACTAAAATTGCACAGGCTGTTATATGATATAGATAGCAAATTTGAACTACTATAATGGAATATGATCAATTTGGTTATGCATATTTTCAATTTTGTATTTGACGAGTATATTAAAATTTTAATATAATCTATTTTGAATTTTCTATTTTCTATATTATTTTAGAAATAATAACACATTTATCCAACTAAAACCTATAATGGGATTTATTTCAAAAAAAAAAAAAACCTATAATCGGATATGATCGTGATTTGACACATTTTTTTAGATAGAAGTATATCAAAATCAGGCATAAATGTGCATTGTTAATGAATCGTGAATTATCAAAACCAACTCATATAGATACGTTACAAATAAGAAACATCCCTAGTGTCATACCTCATTCGATCTTCTACAACAAATCATTTTTTCCACATCATAACGAGACTTATACACAACTTATTATTTTTTTTTAGTTTGGATCAAAAGTTAATAATGTTTTTTAGGATTATTTTAATTTGAATGTATATATACATTATTAGTATTATGATCAATTTGGTATGTATATTTTCAATTTCGTATTTGACGAGTATATTAAAATTTGTCTATTTTGAATTTTCAATATTACAAAAAGAATAATTTTAGAAACAATTACATTTTTATCCAACTAAAACTTATAATGGAATATGATCGTAATTTGACACATTTTTTTAGATAGAAGTATATCTCAAAATCAAACATAAATCTGCTTCAGGTATTTCTAATGAAACGTGAATTACCAAAAGTAACTCATATAGATACGTTATAAGTAAGAAATACCACTATTGTCATACCTCATTCGATCATCTATAAGAAATCATTTTCTTTACATCATAACGAGACTTAGACATAACTTATTAATTTTTTTTAGTTTGGATCAAAAGTTAATAATGTTTTTTAGGATTATATTAATTTGAAAGTATATACATTATTAATCATCGTTTTTAAGGGTATATGAAATTAATCGTATATGGAGAGTCGAGCCGTATTGAGAACACGATCGGACACTAGTCAAACGTACACGGTCTAATCCTGGTGGAATTGTATTCACTTTGAGTATGATTGTTGCATGTTTGAGTATGTTTTTGTATAGTTGTACCAAATATACGTGATCTGAGTAATTTTTATGATTGTCTGAGTGTGTTTTTCTACCTCACTTTGTTAAAGATATACATGTTTGAGTATGTTTTTGTATGGTTGTACCAAAGTGTGTTTTTAACCACTTTCGGGCGTGAGTAATATAAGATCCATTCAACATTTAATCTATAAGATACATGTATCAGTTATTATAATTTATTTATTTTGAGATTAACTATTTAATAAAAACGAATATGAAAAAGTGTCTCGTACGAAGCACGGGTTTTCCATTTAGTATGATCAATTTGGTTAAGTAAATTTTCAATTTTGTATTTGACGAGTATACTAAAATTTTAATCTAGTCTATTTTGAAATTTCTATATTATATAATTTTTTTCAGAAATAATTTCACATTTATCCAACAAAAACCTATAATGGAATATGATCGTGATTTGACACATTTTTTTAGATAGAAGTATATCAAAATCAGGCATAAATGTGCTTAAGGTATTGCTAATTAATCAATCGTGAATTATCAACCAACTCATATATATACGTTATAAATAAGAAACATCCCTAATGTCATACCTCAGCTCATTCGATCATCTACAACAAATTATTTTTTCCACATCATAACGAGACTTATACACAACTTGTTAATTTTTTTAGTTTGGATCAAAAGTTAATAATGTTTTTTAGGATTACTTTAATTTGAAAGTATATACATTATTAGTCATCGTTTTTAAGGGTATTTGAAACTAATCTTATAGGGAGAGGTCGAGCCGTATTGAGAACAAGGTCATAAACGGGTTAAATCGTACATGGTCTAGTCCTGGTGAAATTGTATTCACTTTGAGTATGATTGTTGCACGTTTGAGTATGTTTTTGTATAGTTTTACCAAATAGGTCTTATTACGTGATATGTGTAATTTTTTTACGGAAAATTCACGTGGTACCCTCGAACTTTTATTGATTGCACATGGTACCCAACTTGGCAAGTTTGGGCACATGGTACCCCCGAAGTTACCACTTTGTGCACATGGTACCCAAATAGTAACCTCCGTTAGATTTTCCGTTAAGTGATGATGTGTTAGTTTGTTTTTATGTAAATTAGTTAATATTAATGATGATTTTCCATTTTAAAAAAACCAAAAATAAAAATAAAAGTAATTTTTTTTTGACTTTTTAATACAAATCCAAAAAATATTTTCATAAACAAAAAAAATCCAAAAAACAAGTTTTTTTTTCATAAAAAATATTATTTCTCTTAAAAAATCATAATTTGTGCACATGGTACCCTTCAAGTTACCACTTTGTGCACACGGTACCCTTAGAAAAATTAGTTTTTTAATAAAGTTTTTTTTGAAAAAATTATTTGAAAAAAATATATTTATTTTTCTAAGAATTTATTGAATTTTTTAAAATTGAAATTTTAAATCTATAATTTAATTAACTAATTACCTAATAACTAACCGACACATCATCACTTAACGGAAAAATCTAACGGAAGTTACTTTTTGGGTACCATGTGCACAAAGTAGTAAGTTTAGGGGTACCATGTGCACAAACTTGCGAAGTTGGGTACCATGTGCAATCAGGCAAAGTTCGAGGGTATCACGTGAATTTTCCGTTTTTTTTATTGTCTGAGTGTGTTTTTCTACCTCAGTGTGTTAGAGAAGAGATATACTGATGTACATACATACATGGGGTATTTGAGGTGGGAAGTCGCGAAATGAAACATGGGGCGTTTGAGCTGTGACAGAGGGGTTTAACAACGAACTTGAATTTTTTTTAACGTCTTCAACCTCAGGTGTATCATATAATCATACACAAGGTGTATCATACACAAATTAGGTTAATACATATTTAGATTAACAACGAACTCGAAAAATATTATAATGTACTCAACCTCAGGTGTATCGTACACATATTAGGTTAATACATATTCAGATTTACAACGAATTTGGAAAATATGTAACGTATTCGGCCTCAATTATGAAAGAAATCTGATGAAAATTGGTAGAATTAATGTTTTTTTTTTTTTGGAATGGCATTCAGCAATTTTTCATTTCCATTGATTCTCAAAGATTGCAATAATTTGCTCGTAATACAAACAAACATTTGACAATCTCACATCTAAAACTAACCCAACCTCAGAGCACCTTTTTTTTCACCTCAAACCCAAACCCAGCGTAATATTTACATTTGACAATCTTCTCCTCTGTAACCACCTCCACCACGGCTTCCACCGCCTCCTCGGCCACCAAATCCACGTGACTGAGCCTCGTTGACGCCCAAAATTGCGGCTGAAAAATTTACACACCACAAAAACAACAAATTCACAAACTCCGTCACATATTTCAGATCTAAAACTTCAACATTACGCAATCACAAAAAAGAAAATTGAAAAAATTGAAAAATTGAAGTTAGATATAATGGAGGCCCTGAAAAAAGCTTTTTTTTTTTTTGTTTTTAAACAAAATTCTAAAACCCTTAATCCCCCAAAAACCTCAATCAATCTCACAAAAACCCTTTTCAATTTTCAGCTCAATCTTCAAATTAACAGATTATTACCTTTGCAATTTACGATTCCTCGCTCGCTGCTGTAATCATGGGTGATTTCTCACTTTCTCTCTCCTCATCATCCTCCCTACCATTGATTCTATCAATTCTCATGTTTTTTTTTTGTTTCTAGTGAATTTGATTAAGTTTGCATTTAACATCAAGTTTTACTTCAACGCTAAACATTTAAGATGGAGGGTGAGTAGCGAAAGAAAGAGGATGAAGGATGGTAGAATTAATGTGTTTAGGACTGATGGAGTTATTGAGGAAATGGTGAAAGAGGACTGAGGAGAGAGAGTGTAGAAGGGAGGAAAGAGGGCAAAAAGGGGAAAGGAAGAAAAATCAGAAAAGACAAACAGGGGTATAGTGGGCTTTTAACCACATTTCGGGCGTCAATGGGGCCCACATTTCGGGCGTCAAATAGCAATCGGGTTAAAACCCTAAAACTGCACCTCGAAAACCCTCCAAATTTCTCAACGACCTCTCTTCTGTTCCCAAATTCAATTTCGAGGTTATTTTAATTTTCTGGATTATTCACACCGATTGTCTTTTTGTCTATTTCCGCCACAAAGAATTATTATGAATTTTCATTTTTGGGGTCGTAATTGGGTGTGCAATTGAACAAATGATAAATGAGAGTTTTTTGGGGTTTTACAATTAAGATGTGATTTTAATTTCTGGTTGATTTTATATATATTTGCCAGCATTATTTGAGATAAAGGGTTCAACTGTTTAAGCATTGAGTTTGATCCTCTTTAATTTGTAAAGAAAACCCAATTTTTTGTATAGATTTTTTTATTTTTTTAAGTTTGTTACCCGAGACTTTTCAACACGATTTGGAAAGGTAATAAGATGCCGGTGGAGTGGAGGAAGAGCATTTTGGTCCCTTTGTATAAGAACAAAGGGGATGTTCAAGAGTGTGCCAACTATCGCGGGATCAAGTTGATGAGTCATACAATGAAACTTTGGGAACGGGTGATTGAGCATAGATTAAGAAGGAGTGTGAAGATTTCAGAGAACCAATTTGGATTTATGCCTGGGGGTCAACTATGGAGGCAATTCATCTCATAAGACAGACAATGGAAATTTATCGGGATAGGAAGAAGGACCTACGTATGGTGTTTATTGATTTGGAGAAGACGTATGACAAGGTACCAAGGGATGTGCTTTGGTGGGCTCTAACTAAGAAAGGAGTTCCGCAAAAATATATTGACATCATTAAGGACAGGTATGAGGGAGCTAGCACGAGTGTGCGGACTAGTGTAGGGAAGTCAGAAGAGTTCCCTATTACAATTGGAGTGCACCAAGGGTCCGCACTTAGCCCGTTTCTCTTTGCTATAGTTATGGACGAATTGACGAGGTCAATCCAGGATGATATACCATGGTGCATGATGTTTGCAGATGATATAGTGTTAATCTCAGAAACGAAAGAGGATCTAGAGAGAAGGTTGGAGCTATGGAGGCACACTTTGGAATCCCGGGGGTTTCGGTTGAGTCGGAGCAAGACCGAGTATTTGGAGTGTAAGTTCAGCGGCATTAGGCAAACGGAGACGGGGACGATCAGGCTGGATAGAAAGACTGTCCAGGGATCAGATTTTTTCCGATATTTGGGATCGATTCTTCAAAAGGATGGAGAATTGGATGGAGATGTGGCTCATAGAATCAAATCAGGTTGGTTGAAGTGGAAAAATGCCACATGACTTCTGTGTGATCGAGGAATGCCCAATAAGTTGAAGGGTAAGTTTTATCGAACGGCAATTAGGCCGGCACTGTTATATGGCACTGAATGTTGGGCCGTGAAACAGTGTCACGTTCATAAGATGAGTGTGACGGAGATGCGCATGTTACGATGGATGTGTGGACATACAAGACGTGATCGGTTGAGAAATGAAGTTATTAGGGAGAAAGTAGGGGTTGCACCCATAGGGGATAAGATGATGGAGAACCGATTGAGGTGGTATGGCCACGTGAAGAGGAGGCCTAGTGACGCGCCGGTTAGAAGAGTAGAAGGGTGGAGAAGTGATAATATTAGTAGGGGTCGGGGAAGACCCAAGATGACTTGGACGAGGGTGATTAGAAGTGATATGAGCTTTCTAGGGCTTGAAGAGAGTATGGTGTTGGATAGGGCAGTGTGGCGAGACTCTATTCATGTGGAGGTATTCTGACCCCTTTTGATTTCTTTGTTTGGTTTTTCCAACTATTTTTTCCAAAACTTTTTAACTTGTTTTCAAAATTCATATGTTTTTTGCAATATTTTTTAAACCTTTTTTTATTTATTTTGACGACTTTTCTAAATTTCTTTTGAAAGTGTTTAAATACTTCTAAAAGGGTTACAACGTTTTCGAAAATTTTTGGCGTACACAAGGCGGTTAATGGATGACGATTCATGTTAGCCGATCTCAAATCATTTTGGGAATAAGGCTTGGTTGTTGTTGTTGTTGTTGTTTTGTTACCCGAGACTACTGAAGTGATGAATAGTGAAGAGTGGTGGAGAACAAATATTGTGGAATGAAGTAGATCAAAGAAACATTTTGGTGATTTGGATATTATAGATTTACTATGATCTTACTATCTAGGAAGTACAAACGGGGTAATTGGGTAAAGATTACCCATGAGCTAAAAACGGGGTGGAGGGATTACTCATTCATATCAAGTTCCGTGAGAGATGAACATTATACCCTTCTGAAAGTTGTATCTAGAGAAAGATCCGACTCACCGGGGGAAACTAATCTACCTACATAGTGAACTATAGTTTTACCTGCTCCACTGACCGAGCTCCCATAAGTCATTCGGTGAGAGATCCACGATTCTTTGGCCCGTTTATTCACTGATCAGTGAACATTTATCATAGAGTTTGAAGTACTTGGTTATTAGTTGCAGCCCAACTATTGTTATTGGGTAATATAGTCATACGACATATTTCCGCCTCTTGGTTGCAAGAAATATGAAAAATAACACTTCTTAAAGGAGAGTCAATTTCTTAGAGCCGAGTCCTAACTCTGAACTCCTAAGCAACTAAAGCAACCTACGTATGTACTATGTACAAACATATTGTTAAAGTGTAAAACCCGTGGTTGTGACGTAGTCGGCTTGCCTGTACCTGAATTTCAAAATAAGCTCCACACACTACATCTTTAATTAATATGGGAGTTGCTAAAGGTCGCCCCACTTTTCTCAAAAAGTAGCACCGCCCCAAAATTTGGCCCATGAACTTCCTATTTTACCCCGAATTGCAGCTTCCCCCCAAACTTCTACTACCCCTTTTACCCTCACATCCCTTATTTACATATAAAAAACACACACCTCACCCCACCTTACCCCACACGTAAATCACCACCACAAATCATTTTACAAATATCTCACCTCCATTATTCACCTCTTTCACCTCCATTATTCACCTCACCTCCATTATTCACCTCCATTATTTCCCCATTCACAGTGAATATTTCCTCAAATCTTACCACATTTATCACTCTCCATTTATTACCACACTTTCTATTTTTACCACATTTAATCCTCTCTCGTTTAGTATTTATTACTCCATTTATTACCACACTATTACCACATTTAATCCTCTCTCATTAAGCAAAGCATTTTTTTACGAAGATCTTACCTCCTGCATTGCAAGCACTCTTCAACGGACTAAGTAGAATTCACGCACTCGGCGTACAAAAAGGTCGTTTTTTTGTTGTATTAGTCTGCTGCCATGTCTGGAATTGATGTAAGTTTATGTTTTATCTAGATTTAAGTCCGAAAAGTATTTTTTGAGTACGCATTTATGTTCTGCAATTGATGTAAGTTTATGTTTTATCGAGATTTAAGTACGAAAGTATTTATTGAGTACGCATTTATGTTTACTGTATGTATTGTGATGGTGTGATTTTCATACGTAAAATGGTCAGTTCAGTAAGCATTTGTAATCTCAGTACGCATATTATGGATCTGCATATGCATGTTTACATTATTAGTTTTTATGAGACATTTGTAGTCTGAGTATGGTTTTTTTAGGCTGAGTACACATAAATAACCATTTCAGTCTGAGTATGGTTTTTGTAGTCTGAGTACACATAAATAACCATTGCAGTCTGAGTATGGTTTTTGTAGTCTGAGTACACATAAATAATCTTTTGTAATGTTAGTACGCGTTTTGTATGATGAATATGATACTAGTAAATACATGTTTTAATTGTATGATTTGCAGCTTAATGTCGAAGATTTTGGTGGAGACGGGATTGATTACATGCACTTTTTTTTAAGAGATGAAAGTTTTGCAACTTTTGATGATTGTTTTGAATGGGCAAATGAGATAGCTAAAAATAAGGGTTTCTTCCTTGTCAAGTCATCTACGAAAAAGAGAAACCCTAACCCTGATCAACTTTGGAGGCGTTATATAACTTGTAAAAAGGGGCCCAAAAAGCCAAACGTGAAGAAAAAGGGGGATTCAAGTAGGAGTGGCACTAAAACCGGTAAGGTAAATTGCCCATTTGGTTTTAGAATTCAAGAAATGGCGGACAAGCGTTGGCGTATATTTGCTGTGAAAGGGAAAGAGAAATGTGGTCATGAACTTGTAAAAAGGGACCCAGCATTGATCGCTTTGTGGTGTGACTTGTATCGAGCTGAACATGAACTATGGAACAATATTGTACGTATGTATGGCACAACATTAATTCGCATTAAAATATCTATATATATATAGTACCCATTTTGTTGCGTATGAAATAATTAGGCACTCCATTAAAATTAAACAAAAAGTATAATTTACATTGTTGTATGGTGGCGGTTTCCTTGGGCAAAATGTATTACACACACCCATCCTGTGGAGAAACCGCTATGTATGGTGGCGGTTTCCTTCAAGTTAACCCGCTATGTGCAACGGCGGTTTGACATTGACCCAAAACATTTTGCACACTCATCCTATGCTTAAACCGCTTTGGAGGGCGGCGGTTTCATAGTATTCAAACCGCCATTCTCCCTGGCGGTTTCAGGCTTTGCCAAAATTTTGAAATAACTAAAAGGAAAGTCTGAGTACATGAACAACAAGTTGAGTTGCGCTTAGGGAAGTTTGAGTACAATAACTAGATGCCGAGTTGCATAATTTACATTGTTGTGCGCTTGAAAATCCAAAACCTGGGTTTGGCAATTCTAAAACCGCCATGTAGACCGGCGGTTTCTTCTGCAGTGAAACCGCCATGTCCCATAGCGACTTCTTTATGTGTGTGTGGTGTGTAATTTATAATTAAAAGGGTCAATTGAGTAAGTTACTGTAATCTGAGTACGCATATTATGGATCTGCATATGCATGTTTCACTTCAAGTGAAACCTCACTCGCGGTTCTATGTTTTTTTGTTTTTTTTTAAACGGGCTTAAGAAATTTGAAACCGCCGTGGAGACCAGCGGTTTATCTCAAAGAAAACCGCCAGTCTCCATGGCGATTTCTTTGCAGGACTAACACGATGCGTTTTTTTTTTCCGTTACAATGTGAAGCATGAGCATGCATTTATGTTTACTGGGAATGTATTTGGATGGTATGAGTTTTATAATTAAAATGGTCGGTTGAGTAAGTATTTGTAATCTGAGTAGGCATATTATGGATCTGCATATGCATGTTTATATTATAAGCTGGGGGATTACCTACTATCATACCTTCCAATAACTCGGTCAACACTGAAACCGCCAGTCTCACTGGCGGTTTCACTTGAAGTGAAACCGCCAGTGAGACTGGCGGTTCTATGTTTTTTTTTTAAAACACGCTTGGCAAATTTGAAACCGCCGTGGAGACGAGCGGTTTATCTCAAAGAAAACCGCCAGTCTCCATGGCGGTTTCCTTGCAGGACTAACACGATGCGTTCTATTTTTTTTCGTTCCAATTTTCCGCGTCTTCCCATATTACCTGCAACTTAAGCAATACACCAAACAACTGCCACAATCCCGCAATGGCTCCAATTAACAACTCAAGAAGAAGAATCCAATGGCATGGCAAGTTAGTTCATAACTTAAATCGTCTTCTACATCTAATCTAATATATATATGTAATCCTGAACCCGCTCAATTCCCACGCGGACACTTGACCATCTATGATTGGTTAATACAAAATATAATATAACAGGTCAAAATAAATAAATATAAAAGTTTCATTATAGAAAGTGTCATATAATAATATATTATGCTAATATTACTCTAATAAAATAAAATAACATTGTTACTTGATTTGTGGAAAATAATTACGGAGTATGTAATATAGTAATTATTACTTGATTTATGACAATTCGATCAAATATCCCACGGGTGTTTCAAAATGGGACTTTGGCTTTTGAAAGGTAGCTTTCCCTCTAATTACATTACAAATATTCCACGGGTGTCCGAAATGGGATTTTTAAGTTTTGAAAGATGATTTTCCATGTAATTACATTACGAATATCCTACAGGTGTCCAAAATGATGAGATTTTAGATTTTGAAATGTAAATTTCCATCTAAATACATTACAAATATACCACAGGTGTATGTTCGAAACGGGATTTTAGGTTTTGAAATGCGACTTTCCATCTAATTATATTACAAATATTCCAAGGGTGTTCGAAACATGATATTAGGTTTTTTCAAGGTGAGTTTCTGATCTAATTACATTACAACTATCCCACGCGTGTTCAAAATATGACTTTAGGTTTTTAAAGGTGACTTTCCATCTAATTAGATTACAAATATCCCAAGGTTGTTTGAAATGGGATTTTAGGTTTTTAGATAAAAATTTCGTTTACATAAGTTTAACATTTAAACATAAATAGCACGTGCGTTGCACGGGCCATCCAACTAGTAGTTAAAAAAAGTCGAATAAAACATAAACTTAACAAATTGTCCCATTAAAAAAAAAACATATGGGTTGAACTACAACCCATATTGTTTAATTTTTTTTTTTAGTCCTATTTCGAAAAAAAATTCGATATATTGATAAGACATATTTGATCATTTCAATTCAATCTCTATACTCGTAATTAACTCATTTATAATCATCAAAACAATTGACCACCCAATACCGTCTATCATTGTTCACAAAGTCATTTTATTTGTCTACAAATAGACATATATCTAAAAAGAAATGATTTTTCACTAAATAAGGTAAGTAGAGCATTCAATTCACAACTAGATATGTATTTATTGGTTCCCAGTATGGTATCTGATTAACCAATATGCGACACATGTGATCTAAATTAATCTAAGTATGTATATACTCATTCTCAATATGAGGTTGCGTTTACTCAGTTATTGAGACTTAATATTATGATTTTATTAATTAAAAAATTACCAAATTTCAAAAAGTTTTTAGGAAAGTTAGAAACAATATAGGCTCCACATTTAGTTGTAGTAAAACCAATACGAGTTATCTCGCAAACTTCAATAAGTTTTGTGTGAGAAGAGTCTCACAATAAGTTATTGTGAGATCATCATATTGGTTTATATAGTGACATTTTTTCCATTATTAGTCACCATTGTTATACTTGGTCGTAAATGTTTTAAATTATGATTATAACCTCTTTGTAGAATTAGTAAAGCGATTACTTTATATGCACAATATTATCACGTGATCATAAATCAATCATAAGTAATAGGATTTTAATCCGAATTAAAACGATTACTAAAAGTAGTACAATGATCATGTTCGTTGTGAATTAATAGGGTTGGGAATGGTGCATTTTGTTAAAATTTATTAAGATTTGAAATATTGAATGGTTGAACAGTCGAATATGATATTTTTTGATATCTTATTTATGAAAAGTTAGATAATGTTCAACATGTGACATTTATGTGTATACTACTCATCTAACAATGTTTTGTTTTTTTGTGAAACGAGTATCATTAATACAAGTAGGTAGCCGGGGCGCCGGCCGGACACGCAAACTAGTATATTATAAAAGTCGAGTACAGCCCTTCATTGATGGACAAGTATAAACAATATTTTTATAAAACAAGTATAAACAATATAAATAGATGGCTCGAGCGTGGCACGAGAATTCAAACTAGTTGATAGTGTTTTAAGAAACTTCCTATACTATATATCTCGTACTTCTTATACTATATCATGTCACTCGTTAAACTATCATGTTAAACTATTCCATTATCATTCCATTACCATGTCACCCGTTATATCACATTATATTTCAATTCATTCCAATAAATTAGTTTTAACACAATTCCTAATTCAAATTAGTTAATAACTATCATATTATATAATTCCGTTGTGATATCCAATTAATAGGCGTCAAGCGTCCTCGTAAACACTTGGTTTCAGATTTAAATATATAGTATTAGATGATATAATTGGTGCATGGTGAATGTGGTCGTTGTTTCTAACACAGCTTTTAATATATGTTATACTATTTTACTACCCGAACTACAACCAAATTAACTTTTACCATATTTACTAATAGCGTGGATTTATGGAATATATACTATATATATTAATTGCTAATTTTTTGGTAAAAGAGTAGAAATTCATAATACATAGTATGTATTATCTCACTCCGAATATGAGAACTCATTGACTCAATATGCAACACATGTTATTTCATATGTCTATAATCTAAGTATGTATTATCTCATTATGAATATGATTGTTTATTGACTGAGTATATACTTGCGACGATATCACATGTGGATTAAATCCGCACATGTACATAGTCCGTTCTGAATATCATTGTTGATTAACTAAGTTTACACTTGTGTTTCGAGTTATCATTACATATGTCTATAATCCAAGTATGTATTTTCTCGTTTTGAATATCAACTATCTTTTACTCAGTATGTCATTCTCCGTGAATTCCCATGTGCACTAAATTCATAGATCTTTATAATATGTGTATGTATTTTTTCATTCTCAGTAAGAGGTCGTCTAAATTCAAAACCTGCAGCATAAATATGTTCATCCCGAAAACTCCAGTACCAATCAATGTAAATTGTAACATAGTCTTAGAACCAAGGTTATTGCAATACAACGGATTATTTTGCAACGTCTCGAAAAATAGAGTTATCATAACTCCGCAAATCTGCAATAATGAACTAAGTGTGTCTGGGGATTAAACGTTGGGAAGAGAGTACAAATTTTGGAATTTAGGGAGGGATAAGTTGAAGATTGGAGATGAAGATGAAGATGAAGATGAAGATGAAGATGACGCAGAAAGAGGGATAAGGAGAGAGAGAGGGAGAGGAATATGATGAACAGAGAAAGAAAACAATGAAAATAAAGTTGAAGTAGGAAAGTGGAAAGAGGGTGGGAAAGTAGTTGGGGGGCAATAAGGGTAAACAACATAAATTCATAATAAAACAAAACTGAAGGGAATAAAACAAACGGAGGGCAGGTCAGTCTTTTGCAAAGTGGGGCGGTCAAAGGTCCCACATATTGGGGCGACCTTTAGCAATTGCGATTAATATCAGTAAAAAACATTACCTAGAATGTTCATTTGTTGGAACACCAAGTTTCTTAAGCTCTAAATAATGATTGAGAAAGGCACAGGACATGACATAATTTAGAGTGAAGTAGTATAAAGTTACTTTCTAAAGTATTAGAAGATGTGGTTTCGAGGATTCGAATTCTAAAGATAATCACTTTACCGTAATTAAAAGCATTGTAGTTTAGCGTCATTATCAGTCGCGTTGGGTCATTTTGATCGGTTTGACATTGGGTCATCAAGATTGGGACAATTGGGATTGAGTTCCTAGGGGTGGCCTGGTATATACAGAGTATTGCACTTAACTCTACTTTTGAGAAACTTTGGTCTCTGGCCCAAAAGTTAATGATATGAAATTGAAATATTCCAACCGATTACGACCCGAATAGGCGAATAATTAACCCATTTGAGGTCCTCAATGGATTAAATTTGAAATTTCAAATACTTGAAGCTCTATTTTGCAATGCTTTGGGTCCTAATAATGATTATTTGCTTACTCGCATAATTTTCTAAATTAGACCCTCCATTAGACCATTACTCATTTATCCGATCAAGTTCCCAATAGAAACTTCTCATCAATCACAACTCACGAGTCACGACTGAGTGAATTCGCGAGTGATATATGACGTCGGCTGAAACTCTCTAACTCTATCAGATAATGAAATGTGGGCCACAGTCCCACACTCCCACATTAGTATTTTGGTCTGTAAAAAAATGTACCAAATTAAAGTGGGGTTCTTTTCTTTTTGTTCCTTCTTCTGCGAATGGTTTTAATCAAAATTCCCCGGAGGTAGTTGCTTGTTCTTCAATCTTCAGGGGCATCTATTAGAAATTTGTGTGACAAAAAATTAAATATAGTAAAAACTGTGAAGGATAATCGTCTTATAAAAATAAAAATCTAGCATTTTATTGTCTATTTCGTATATGTTAGAATACGATAATGCCCCATTCATCATTTGCTAACTTACACTACACCTTAATGCAATCACTCTCTGCAATCTTCTGGATTCATTTTTCGACGATCGATCTTTATATAAATCAGGAAGATTACCCTAGTTGAGATCCCGCGATCGTTCATCTACGTCAAAACGGAGTATATTTTTTTCAAAAATTTTCATTTACATCAGATCACATTTTAATGCAATTTAATTATCTCCATTTTCCGTCAATGATGACCCTTAATTAACCGTAAGTTGACTACCATGGTAGTGACCGAAGTTTGATATTCAAAGTCACATTTTCTAATATCTTTTATATGTAATTTTATCATTTACTTTGATCCATACATTTAAGTTTAAACAATCTATATAAAAGAACACATACTTATTGAGATGTTGAACTGGGATGGAAAGAGTAACGACATGTTGACCACACACGATGATCTACGTTTAAACACCCGGTCTGAGTGTTTATAGGAGTGCTGCAAGCAATCTCCCAAAGTACGTAAACAATCCTTAGCTTGTATGTGGTCGATGGATAGCTAATTAGCTATAAGCATTGAGCTCTAAAAACATTTTACATGCAAAGATCACAACTCGGAAGAGACATTAGTTAAAACTTTCATAACCCTAATAGTTGAACTAGGACACACTCACACACGTCAATGTTTTTGTCTAAAAATGTGTTAGTAGGGTTTGTCCTTTCCTTTTCTTCCTAAGTAGTGTGGCTTTGGTACATTGGTGGTGTCCAGATGGTCCACATTTTCTCTTCCTCTCCAAGTCCCCCGTCCCTTCCTTCTCCTAGATTTTGTGGTACACTTTTAGGAAAGACAATCAAAATATTGTGTCGTGGCTTTCCCCACTTCCAATCCCTACTTTGCCCTTTTTAATTAAGGTAAAAACATTTTAGTGTTTAAGTGCTAAAAGTTTGTAGTCTTTATTTGTTTAACAATTGTCACACTCTATTACTCATTTTGTTCCTCTTATAAGTGAGCATTTGACATTCACATATACAAATTGTTAGTGAAAATTATATTGATCACTTGAGTTGGCTCTCCAATCGCGCGAAAAAATTAATGATGACATGCAATTAGATGCGCTTGACTGCCCACCAAATACTTTTCGAAGGACGACCCATTGCACCATTAGCCAAGTTCGATAATAAACATGTACCGTAATAACATATAGAGGTTATGACGACTAAATTTGAGACTTCAAATACTCATGAATAAATACAAAAAAGCTATATTTTACGATGCTCTAAGTAGTCCTAAAATTGGGGTTTACTCGACTACTCGCACAATTTAATTTGCATCTTCTTATACCCTTATGGCCTTATCAGTCACCCGATCAAGTTCTCATCAGTCACACGTGTCACAAGTCACAACTCGCGAGACATATATGACGTCGACGGTCGAGTAAAAAAATTCAGTAACGTTGGCATACTCAGAGAATAGAAATCAGAGAAAGATAGAGAGAAGGTGAACAATACTCCGAGAAATGTACTAGTAACATAGTCATAATACCCGTAACAAATTGATTCTGTTCAAAACATCGATGCATTGTTAACAAACATAAAGTTCAATGCATTTTTCAGTTTTACTCCTGTTTTATGTTCGATATGAGGTATTGGTTTCAAAGAGCTGTAAAGCTATCCACTTTAAATAGACAAGTTATGATAATCTCGTCTTGTCTAGTAATTGATTCGATTCTTACAATTGTTTCTCATTATTAGAGTGGTGTTAATGGTTTTCCAGGTTAGAACCTAATATAACCTTCTCCCTCCTAATTCTTATTGCAACTGCCAGTCTATCACACACTCTATCTCTCTCATTTGGCCCACTTACCCCATTTTTTTTAGGGGACTGCTAAATGTAACCTAAGAATTACTAACGTAACCTATTTTTTCCAGTTTTTTTCCTTCTTTACCCTTAATAATCTTTCCTCGCTACAACATTTAAAAAAAACTTATTACACTAATGAATTTCACAAAATTTGACATTTGATTGTATTTCAACAACAAAAAAAATCAAAGTATCAACAAAATTATGAGACGTTCAAAGTAAAGTAATGGTGAAATTGAGGTGAATAGTTAATAAAATTTTATCAGATCATCCATTATTCTTACTCTTTATCTGGTGATTGATTGTGAAGTTAATTGGAGATTTAATTTTTTTTTTTTAAATTAAGTTAGAGGAAGAAGAAACAAGTGAAAACGTAAAACGTGACATGAAGTTTGAAGATCAACACACGTGATGAGTAAGAATAAAGGATGATCCGATAAAATTTTACGTCATTGTAACATGATAGGGAATAAGTCAAGAATGAAGGTGATGAGGGTATGGTTTGTAATTTTGGAGAATATGAGGGTATTATAGATATTTGGACAGGTTACGTTAGTAAAAAAAAAGTTGCGTTTAGCAATCATGTTTTTTTATCCCTTTTTCCCTCACATTTGTTCAACCCGGTGCAAAAACTTAGTAGAATTAATACTACCAAGTTCATCTTTTCTCTCTCCTCTTTTTCTATTTTCTTCAAAAAAAATTTATCTTCCCCCTACTTTTTTTTCGAAAGGAAGGAAATTCATTCATAATAATTAGCCATACGGCATCTACAACAAGTGCTGAAATTATCAAAATACAACGCTAAAATCAAATTCAACCCAAACCTCCAAAAAACTACGATCATTATGTGAGGTGACTCGTGATCCGAAAACCCTCTATAATAATGCTGCTTCATGATACAGCTTGACGCGAGGGGGCCTATTGATCTCTTGTAGTTCGTCGAAGGATGAGCAGATCCGCTAGCCAGTAGAAGAGAATTCAGCATCCATCTAAACGCCATGGCAAAATTAATGAACATCAAATTCTTCTAAGTCCCGCAATCTCAGTATAAACCACCTATATGGTGGTAGAGAGACCCTCTCGAGGAGGTAGAAACGAGTTATTATTAATAATAACTAGTGATAGAAAATTAATTAGGGTGTAGATATTAGAAATTTGGGGCTTACCACCATCTGATTGATGAGTGGTAGCCCCTAGATTGAGATTTAGAGGTCTAGGGTTTTTTTTAGAGAGAGGGAGAGAAGAGAGAGAGGAGGGCAGTATCTTCCCCCTACTTCTAACCCAGTGAACTTTCCGCATTAAAAACACTCTAAAAGAAAAGGGAGCAAGATAGATTATGAGTCAGAATGTATCTTATTTTTTTTTTTCTTTTTTGAATTACTTCATTGGTCGAGAAAAATAATAATAGTGAAGTAGTGACTATACGAGCAGTCAAAATCACAGGGACTTGACCTCAAAAAAAAAATTCACAGGGACTTCCTCCTCTAAAAAAGAATAAAAATCACGGGGACTTGAAAGTAATTTCAAAATTCTGTAAATTTCAAAAAGTACTATACTTTAATTAAAAAAACCCAATCTATGCAATTTCGCTGTAAAACTTGCTCTTAACAAATCAAATTGCAAAATATGGTAAATTTTAAGTATTTTTATGACAATTAGGTTTCCCCAAAGTGTTCTTGCCTCTATAAATACATAGCGATTGAACCCCCAATTGTAAGCATTTCTCTTATCTTGCTAATGCTTCTTCATTTTCATCTACAATTCTCTACCTCAGTAACTCCTCTCCCTTGTCTTCCTCTCACTTCCTTCTGGTCTCCTATATTCTTTACCCCTTTTAAATAGAGACAATAAAACTATTGTGTGGTCGGCGCCTTTCCCAATTTGTTGCAATCCCTATTACATACCTTTCCTTTTTAAGGTAAAATTCAATCATTTTCTACAATTGTCATTTTCATCCCTTTCCTCTTAATAATTAGTGAACTTTAATTTGTTGATAGTCAGATTAGTCACACACGCTCTACTTTAACAAAACCCCCAAACTATATAATGATTGATTCATGTTGAAATGTACATGGCGATCTCTTCTATATATATAAATGTGTAACTTCGAATAGTGTTAAAATCAATACGCGGAGTACTATTAACATTAACAATCAAAGACTAAGGAAGGACATGACCGATTTGGTCATTTGGATTATCTACAGTTTTATTTAATTTCTTCAACAATATTCATACTGTGCTTCGATTTGGTCATTTAGATTAGTCATACACTCTACTTTAACAGAAACCCAAACTATATAATGATTGATTTATGTTGAAATTTACATAGCGATTTGTTCAACATATATACTTGTACACGAGTAACCCCGAGTAGTGTTAAAATCGATACACGGACTATTAACAATCATAAAACACTAAGGAAGGACATGACCGATTTGGATCATCTACAATGTCATTTCTTCAACAATATTCATATTGTGCTTCGAATTTGACTATTAGCAGGAGAAGAAGATTAGCTATGGAGATAGGACAGAGTAGCAAATCAGCCAAGGGTGAAGTTTCTGAGAATGCCGCACTCACAGTGAGAGCCAACCTTAATTTGTTGTCAGAGGTATGGAAATCAAACTCGTAAATTTTGAGCTTGTAACTATTCGTCATGAATCGATAAAACTTGGTTGTGTTGTCATGATACTTTAATTAACTTACTTTAGTTAGATGATCCAATTTTGCGAACTAAAAATTTGTTAAAAAATCAGGTGAACTTTGTTTCCTAATAAGACAGTGGTAATTATAATATGGTTCCCGGACCACCACGAGGAAATCGGTCTTGACACGTGCCAGATCCTCATTCGCCTAAAAGGTGAAACAAAAAACCCAAAACCATAATCTCATTTCTCTCTCCTCCTCCCTCCCCAAGGAAATGATTTTTTATTGGGTTATTACTGTTTTGCCCCTCGCACCACAGTAGCTGTCCCTAGCCTAAGTCTTTCACATGATTTTTTTTTTTTTTGTTTTTTTTTTTTTTTGCGAAATTCTACTTTTAGATTTTTTGCAAAATACTGCTTTTTATAATAATGTCAATAATTCTATCATGAGATCGTCTTATCGTATAAGACCAATTCATCAATTACTTTTGAAATAATTTGGCTTTGAAAAGTAATGGTTAGAATCTGCATAATGTTTGTATAATTACATTGTAGTTTAGCCTGCGAAACTTACACCATTGGAGTAGATTTTTAAAAATTTGATGTCATTAGCTATGTACCTCCCTAAGCTACATGGCTTGGACATTAAATAGATAAATAAAAAATAAGTGTCAAGTGTGTGGAAAAGATTACATTAATATTTTAGTGGGTTGCAAACTAAACTACATAGCATGTAGATAGCTTACCATTGGAATGATTTGTGTTATTGTTTATTTTTTTGTTAGTGCTTTATCACCCCCTACCTGGCAACTACTCTAATCTACAATACTTGTAATTTAGTATTGGAGATGTCCTAACCTCCCTTAAAACAAAAACAAAAAACTTTGCAAAATATCATAATCAAGAGCGTTAAACACACGAGATTTTTTTTTTTTTTTTTTTTTTTCACACTATTTCGCTTGCATTTTCCTGTCTTTCTCAATCAAACCCAAATTTAAATTCCCCATATTTCCATCTCCACATTTCATACAAGATGACAAAAACCTCGCTGCCGTTAGCGTTAGCTTTGATTAGGATTAAAGAGCTTCATGAGGGCTGTTATTTGGTTGATACCCAAAAGATTTGGGGTTATTTCGTTGGTACTCTGAAAATTTGGGGTGATTTTAGAAGTTGTTTTTTGACGGAAGATGGAAAGAAAGTATTTGGGTAAATTTTGGTTTTGTGAGATACAGTGGCGGACCCAGACTTTGACTTTAGTGGGGTCAAAAAATTGTGAAATGCGGGTCAAAAAAATGCATTGCTAAGGTTTGAACCCATGACCTTTGGTATAACATTCAACACACAAACCACTAGACTAAGGAAATATTATTGACGTTATCTAACATTCAACATATTTATAAATTTTCAAGTGGGGTCAAGTGACCCCAAAATGGTATATGTGGGTCCGCCCATGGTGAGATAACAAGAGTAAGAAAATGGTGGTTTGTGGTGTGAAGACTTGGGGCAAAAGTTAAGTCAAACTCCAAGTCAATGCCGGAGCTACCGTGATTTTGGCAAGAAAAGGTAGGATTTTGCAAAGTTATCTTGTTTTGAGGTAGTGTTTTACAAAAATTATTATGAAAGTAAAGAGTTTCGCAACTTCTTTACTTTCAAATGTAGGGTTTCACAAAAAACCTAATAATAATACTATAATTTGCCTTGCTTGCTTGGATCGGAATTTACGTGTTGGTGGTCTTACGTACACTCCTCTATGTGCGAGAAGTATTGAGAACTGTGAGTATGTGACTCGCAAGTCACATCAACTAGTATCCATTGTTAGGTACTTCGTATGTATTCAGTTTAGCTTGTACCCTTGAAGTGCTGTTTTTGTGGTACATCGTAACCTTATTAACCTAAATGGACCTATATCTAGCTCGAAGTAGTGATGTATCTCTCATGCGTGTAGAGCAAGAATGAAGGAGATCGTGTTAAGAGATCGGGTAATGTAATGCAACGCCACAAAGAAGTGTATGGTAAATCATCGGTAATGAGTAGTAATTTGATAATGATCTTTTATAAATTCTGTATTTGGTCGTTTCAGTTTTATCTCCATTGATCGTCATTCGTCAAGATTTAAAACATCTAATATGAATGTCAGCAGATATATGTTCATTGTTATTTGGAGAACTTTGGCAAGGTTGTTGGTTTGTTTAACACGCGAAAGAAGGCCATTGTTAAGGAGATGGGTTTTGGTTCACTAATGTATTTTAAAGATTGTACGAGGCTTCCCTGCAACCTTTGTTATTGGCTGATGACGAGGGTTGACCCAGAACAACGTCTTTTAGTTGGTTCTGATGGTAGGGAGTTTCATCTTTCGCCCGAGGATGTGTCGTGGGTCCTTGGTACTCCAACAGGTCCTAGGAGAGTTCCTACAGCAGAGGCAAGGACTACCGATGACGACCCACAAATGGCAAGGCAAGTCGAGGAAATAAAACTGAAATACAGAGAAAAGACGAATGGTAGAGGAACTATCATAAACTTGGAGGAAGTTAAGAAAGATCTATTAGGTGATGTAGACGACTCTGATGTGCAAAGGAACAAGTTTAAGACTGCGTTTCTTATGTTTGCCCTAGGAACCGTGTTATGTCCCACGTCCTCAAAACTTGCTGCGTCCTTGTTACCAGCTGCCACTATTGCTGATAATAGTGCAGAGTACAATTGGTCGTCGTTTGTTCTCGATCATCTAATAGAGAGTGCAAAGACATTCCACAAAAAGTTTAGAGAGAAGGGTGCTGCATCGAGTTGTAATGGAAGTACGATATTTCTTGCGGTATGTACTCTAAAACCAACTTAACACGTCCAATTCTCACTCAAATGTGATAGTGGGTGAATGAATGTTATTTGTTGTATATATGTGGTAGATATTTTACTTGGACAGGTTGAATCGTCGACCTGTCTCACGGGGAATGAGACCAAGGATAAAAGAGTGGACAAGCAAGGAAATTATGAAGGCTAGAGATGAGGATCTTCATCAACAAATTAGGGAAGTGGGTGACTTTGGGAAGCTTGGTGTAAGTGTGACGAAAAAATAAATGTTTTGAACATTGGTTTGAGTCAGATTTAATGTATTTTTTCTGACACAATTTCAGACAATTAATGTTGCCTATGGTGATGATAGACACCCCCATGAGGCTAACGATACTGCTGGTCCGAACACTGAATCGATTGATGTTCACCAACTTGTAGCTGAGGTAAAACTTACTTGATAATGTTCACCAATTTGTGCAAAGTTGAGTAGATGATGTGCATTGTGTGTTATGGATGGCCGGATTTACTGTTCTTCTTACGTAATATTATGCATGACTACGCAGGTTAAGGTACTATCCACTAGATTTGAGAGATTAGAGTCGATGTTGTTGTCAAGGTTTGAGTCATCACCTGCATATGCTAAGTCACGTTTGTGTGTCGATCCTTCTTCCTCGACATCATCAGAAGAATTTCCAGTTACTTGGAAACACAGAAGGTGTCGTACAGGCTACAAGAACCTTAGTGAATGGAGAAAGGAAAAAGCTGCAATAGAAGATCTTGATCATGAAACTGCTGTAGAAGATAAAGATGTTTGTAAACGTCGTATTTCCAGTATCAAAGATGTTTACAAACGTCCTTTAGGTTTAGGCCTTAATTATAGAAATGAAGGGCCAGAGAAACGCCAGGAAGAAGATTGTGGTGATGATAAGACGGTCTTTACTAGCGAATTTGCTGTTGCATCATCATCCCAACCTGACAATCAGGTTTCAAAAGATGTCGTCCCTGACCAAAATGCTGTGAACGAAATTGCAGTGGCGGATGTTGAGGAGCCTCAGCAGGTTGTTCCCAATGATTGTGTGATTGGAAAGGTAGAGGCTTCTCTGAACGATGTTGTTATGGACGGAGTTGATGCTAATGATTCACTGGAAGACGGTTTTAAGCATGAGAGTGATGCTGAAGATCTTGAGTTTGAACAGCGTGAACTTGGTGATAATGTTTCAAAGGTAGTTAGAAAAAATCATCTTCTCCCTGAAGATTTATGTTCTCCTAGTCATGGAGTACTGGTTAATGATAAATTAATGGAGTGTATCAATATTCCCTCCTCCTTGGATGACGAATGTACTGTTACTAGGAAACGTAGAAGGGGTCGTACAAACAACAAGAACCCTACTGATGAACGGAGGAAAGGCAAAGCTGCAAGAGAAGGAATTCAAGGTCAGGAGTCTGTCCCTGATAAAGAAGTATATGGCCGTTCTGTTAACCTTAATGATGCATATGAAGGGCCAAAGTTTGTTCCCTTTGAATGTGAGATTGGAGCCGTAGAGGCTCCTTCCGAGGATGTTGTTATGGAGGATGCCGATTCTCTAGAAGACGGTGTTAGGCATGAGCGTAATGTTGGGGATGAATTTTGTCCTGCAGATCTCGAGCTTGATCAGCGTGTTCTTGATGATGCTGTGGTACCTAAAAATAATGTTCTTCCTGAAAAATCAGGTTCTGCAAGTGAAGTACCGGTTCATGAAAAATGGGCAGCAATGTTCCGTGCAGCTGAGTTATCAGCTACAGGAGTTGATAATCTTGTTGATCATGCACCAAATTCACCAGGTATTTTTCTTCCCGTTCCTCAGGATGTTCCTAGTGCATCAGGAATAATGGGTGTCATTCCTGTTGCAGGTTCAGGCGCGGGCGCCATTGTTCCTCAGCCTCTCCTTGAGCTATTTGCAACGGCCGAAGGTGTTGCAGATGATCCCTTTGAAGCATCAATGGATGGCCATGATGCTCATCATGTGGAGGTGGTGCAGGAACACCCAACTGGTTGGCTGCATCTCTAACTAGCAGACTGAATTTTAACTTTAATTATAGGGCAGTTATAGTTACATTTTGTGAGCACTAGGTTGTTTAAAACTCCTGCTATATATATCTAATCTAGATGTTGAATTTGCGAAAACGCAACGAAAAAAGCTATGTTTAGTATACAACAAGCTAGGACCTAATGAATAGTGAGAACTTAGCATTGTATGAAGATTACGCTTTCAGAACTCTAATTTATGATGCCATGGCCTGGGCCAAGAAGCGGATTGAGTCAGGACTCTGAAGCTTCCCCATTTTGATCAATCTGTTTTGTTCGCTGTTTTGAAACCATTCTCCTCTCTCTCACCCAAATTCAGACCTTTTTTCCCTTCTTCTAGTCATATTGGATTGTCCTAGCTTGTCCTTTACAATTTGATGCATGGTTATGGTCATTAAATGGAGTTCTTGAACCACAAATTAAAGAGCAGCTATCTTGAAAATGATGTCATAATTTACGAAATGGACGCTACTAGAGGTCCAAAAACGGCCAAAATTATTGTTTGGTACCGTTTTGGGATTTCCGTTTTTAGTTTTTAGTTGTAAGTTTTCCTTTTCTATGACTATTATTGGAACAACTAATTTGATGTTCAGAGTTTAACTTATTTTACTAAACTTTATGATGCAAAAAAACAAAAATTGAAAAGAACAATGATACGGAGTACATACCCAACAAGCGTGAATGTTTCGTTTTGTTTCATTTTGATTCCATGTAGCCGAATCAATATAAGGTCGTACCCCTGGTAGTGGTGTCATGGATTATGGATAAGTAGTCTAGCCATTGACGATTTGGTTCTTGATTATAACTTTAATTCAAAATACACTTAAACAAATTAAGACGTTTAATAGTTCATACTCGATCTAATATAAAGAAGATAGGTGCAACTACTAATTAGGGCTGACAAATCCGATCTGACCCTAGAAATAATGGCTCCAAAAACTAAACCATTGAGCCACGATACTTGAATTTGATCCAACCAAAAACAACCTCGATAAAACTAAGTCAACCCGACCAATGCTTACAATAACTCGATCAATACCTACGGGCGGTGTCATAATCCGACCCGATTGTCACCCTTAAGGTAAGGCGTGTACTCATTAGAATTGGGCAATTGGCAACTCATTCTTTTATTTTTTGGTACAAAGACGACAATATGAAACACTGACTACCGTCTAATAAATCTTCCATAGGAGGCAAAAAGATAGAATCCCACCAAATTAAAGTTGGAGGGTATCCCTGGGATATCATTAATCCCCACTTCAACATACTCCAGTTTTTCAATAGTCTTCATCACCATTGGAGGAAGCATTACTCGCGCTGCCCTCGCCATATGATCGGCTACCTTGTTGTGCCTCCTGTTGACAGCCCGTACATACGCATGGAGTTCCATCCCGAACTCTCTACACTTCAAATAAAAGTTAGCTAATCTATCCATGAGATTTTTCGTATCCACAATCCGTGAACCACCAGCTCACAATCACAATAGAGGTTAGAGCTTTATTTACATAATATTACATAATCACAATTGCTAGTTCACAACCAAAGAAAGAAGAAATATTACTAAACTTTATATTCCACAGAACTCAATTCGTTATTATTGTCAAAAATCCGAAAAAAAAAAAACACTCTATCGCGTGTGCATGCCTGGATTGCATTGGGTTCTTGAATTGGCTGTCACACTCACTTATAAGCTAGGTAGCACCGATACGGACTCGGACACGGACACGGACACCGATACGGATACGTGACACGGCACTTTGAAAAATAGCGGACACGGACACGGCAAAAAACAAAAACTAATAAGTATTTTGAATGCATATTTTTTCAATTACGCGTACTGTTTGTGGGTAGGTAGAGGAAGGGCTAGTGCGGCCGGGTGCAGGTTGGGCTGTAGCGATGGGGCCGCTAGTGGACGTCGGTCGGAGGAGGTGTGCTGAGGCGGCGCCGGTCGAAGGTGGAAGAGTCGGCCGAAGCAAGAAGATGGGAAGTAGAAAGAGATAGAGAAGTTTGACATGTAGTTGATCTACCTGCTAGTGTAATTAGAATAGGAGAGAGAAAAAATAGTTTTTTTAAAAACAACTAGTCAAAACGACGTAGTTTTGTGTCGTGTCTGGTAGGTGTCTGGTCGGTGTCCGGTTCGTGTCCAATTAAAAAACCGTGTCTGTGTCCTAAAATTAAATAAAAAAACCGGACACGGTTTTTGGGTGTGTCCGACACGTGTTGTACCGTGTCCGACGCGTGTCGGTGTTCAACGCGTGTCGGATACCGACACGGTGTCGGACACAGATACGACACTAGACAGGCGTGTCCGTGCTACCTAGCTTATAAGTACTACTCTCGAATAAGGCTCTCTCAAGTTTTATGCCGTTTTTTAGAGGGAATTTTGAAACGACTTGGGAGCATGATTAAGCGGCCTGAAAGTCGTGGAAAAGTAGGAGGAATTTAATAAAGCTCAACAACATTTTCATTTGCTCGTAAGTTGACCAAGTACCATTGTCGTCCTAATAAATTGTGATTTAAGCTAAGAATAGTTCAACAATAATAATGACTTCGGATATATACTAAAGGGCAACGCTATAGCTATAGGTTTATAGAGTAGACACAATTAATTAATTCATCTGTTGTATAAATATGCCAATAAAACTGATGTAGTGGAAGTGAAATTAAGTTAGAAATATCAACATTAATTAATTTGCAATGAAAAATGTTAGTAGTAATTATGATAATATAATATGATTATTACTTGAGTTGTTGGTAATAAAATTATGCTAATATATAAGAAAATTATTTTAATATTGACATGTAGATGACAACTTTTTAAGTATTTACGCTATAAACCTCTAAGTGTGTGTCTCTGGAAAATTATCAGTGTAGCGTTACCACTCATTTAGTCAACGGTATATACAAATACACAAGGGAATGTATGTACTAGGATAACGAAAAGGATACAGATGATGGTCCAAAGATCAAATATACATAAATCCGTTTGATATGAACGTAAAGCTATATTCTAGCTTTGCAAAGTTGTGTTTTTTCAAACATGGCAGTTGCGAAGGCATGCATTAAAGAGTTTACAAACGATCAACACGGTTTACTGATGAAAAGATGCATATAACATTTAACACTTTAATTTCTCAACCGTTTCTTATTATCCTAAGCAAACACTATATAATCCCTACCTTCAATCCTTCATTTCTCATCCCAAATCATTACCACATTACAAACATAAATTAAGATCGAACGAAATAGCAAGGAAATGGCTAATAGCAAGTTGTTGTTGTGTTTGCTAGTTGGTGCACTATTTTACTCCAATGCTAGTGCTAGGAGACTAGAGGGCACTACTCACTCGTCATTCGAAGATGAGAAGTTCTTCTACGGCCACCATGGAGGCGGTCTTGGTGGTGGAGCGGGTGGTGGTTATGGTGGAGGAGGTGGCCTTGGAGGCGGTGCTGGTGGTGGAGCCGGATATGGAGGAGGAGTTGGTGGTGGAGCCGGATATGGAGGAGGAGCTGGAGCTGGAGGAGGAGCAGGTGGAGGTCTAGGAGGTGGAGGTGGTGGAGGGTTTGGTGGAGGCGGAGGTGGTGGACTTGGGGGTGGGGCTGGAGGTGGTGCTGGGTATGGTGGTGGGGCTGGATATGGTGGTGGAGCTGGAGCTGGTGGTGGGTTAGGTGGGGGAGCTGGAGGTGGTGGTGGATATGGAGGTGGTGGTGGTGGAGGTCTTGGTGGTGGATATGGAGGAGGAGCTGGTGGTGGTGCTGGAGGTGGACTTGGAAATACATGGCCTTGAGCATATTAGTGCTTTACGTACTACAAGACTACAAGAGTAAAGCATTATAGTTAAGTTACCGTGCTCACGTACAATTTGTACTACGTAACTTTAGCATGTGTATGCTGATTTGAACGTTCCTATTGGTCCGCTTCAGCATTATTATTGTAGCACCATGCTAAAAGTGTGCAACTATTTATCAATGAATGAATAATTTGCTCAAGTACTATGCTATAAATTGTCTCCTATTTATACTCCGTGTGTTATATATATGAACATAAATGACCTTATCTATACAAATTAAATCAAGAGTACGTAATAGATACGGAGTATACATTATATGTAAAATAAAAGAATAATGACGATGAAATAATAAATATTATACTCCGTATTTAATAAGAGCATACGGAGTAGTGGAGTACTAGCTACTCCACTCTTCAAGGAGGCGGTACTTTTTGTACAATTGTACCTCATGCTCATCAAGAGGATGAGATATGTGTTTCACATTGATCATATATATGAGGATCAAGGTTGGCCTAGTGGATAGGAACTCAACCTGCTTGGGGGTTGTCCCGAGTTCAAATCCTCATACCCCCACCCCCCGCAGCATTAGCTGCTCCTTTGTGCCAAAAAAACATTGATCATATATATATCGTACATTTCCCTAAAGTCGATGAACATTCTCACATTCAAAATTTTCTTATTAGATGTGGTTTTAATTGTTGCGACTACATTCCAACTCAAGGATTGACGGGTGGTATTTGGTTATTTTGGAAACAAAGTCCATCAATTACGTTTTCCTTGACAATTTTATTTAAGTCAGAACGATTTATAAGCTGTAAGATTAGTGATTTTAATTCAAATAGCCAGTTTATAATCATCTTTGTTTATGCTCCGGCACGAGATGCTCTGAAAAGAGAATTTTGGGATGAATTAACCATCTACACCCAATCTCTCACTATGTCGTTTGTTATTATGGGAGACTTAAATGAGCTAAGACAAGCTAGCGATAAGAAAGGGGGTGCATCTCCATGCAATACCAGATTTAGCAGATTAGCTGACTTCATGTATAACACTAATGCTATAGATCTTCCTTTTATGGGTAATCATTTTACTTGGAGGAAAAAACGCAAAGGTCCCGATAATACCTTTGAAATTTTAGATAGAACTTTAGTTTCTCCGAGTTGGTTACAATTATATCCTGATTCTAAATTTTATCATCATCCCTTTACTAGCTCTGATAATTGCCTCATTTCTCTTTGTTTTACATCTAATGTTAGAAGTAAATCTCCACCTTTCTGATTTGAAATGATGTGGACGATGCGAAAAGATTTTGAAATAGTCGTTCGTAAAGCATGGAATGAGAGATTTCATGGTTCTCATATGTACAGACTTGTTAAAAAGTGTAAGAGTTTAAAAAATAAAGAAAAAAAAATGGAACAAAACAAAATTTGGTAATATTTTCAAACAACTTACATTTGTAGAGTCAAAACTAGAAAACGTTCAAAAGGCATTACTCATAAATAGTAATAACAAGGAGTTGGAAGAGGCTCAAGAAAAATGGATGAGAAAACGAAATTGTCTACTTAACTATAACAAAACTTACTGGAGCCAAAAAGCTCGTATAAATAAAGCAAATTTGGGGGATAGTAATACAAAATATTTTCAAGTTCAAGCAACTATTAGAAGAAATAGAAATGCCATTCATAAGTTTAGGTCCTCAGATGGCATTCAACTTACTAATCCATCGCAAATTGCCACGGGTATAACAAAAGAATTCCAATTGCGATTTACGAGAAATAGTAATTGCAATTTCAGTAATTCTGACTTTACTCTAATAAAGGACCAAATTTCACAAAATGACAATGACTTTCTTATTCGAGAGGTTACCTATGAAGAAATTAAAACTGCTATTTTTCAATTAGCAGCAGACAAAGCCCCTGGTCCAGATGGATACCCACCTGCTTTCTTCCAAAAATATTGGCATATTGTTGGAAATTCGATAGTTCGAGCTACTAGTGTGTTTTTTCATTCAGGAAAATTATTAAAAGAAATCAACCATACTTTTATAGCTCTCATTCCTAAGATAGAAAACCCCGAAACAGCTAACCATTTTCGACCTATAAGTCTATGCTCAACCATATACAAGGTTATATCGAAGGTTCTAGCGAATCGACTTAAAGTCATTCTTGAAAAAATTATTCATCCATATCAAGGGGCCTTTACCCCCAATAGAATCATTCAGGATAACATACTTTTAGCACACGAAGTATTTAGCTCCTTTAAGAAGAAAGGGGGGGAAAGTGGATGGCTAGCTATAAAATTAGACATGGAAAAAGCGTATGACCGCTTAGAATGGAGTTATATTGAAGAGTCTTTGCGACAATTCGGTTTTCATTCTAAGTGGATTAACTGGATAATGTCATGTATCAGCACGGTATCATTCTCCGTATTAGTGAATGGTTGTGCTAGAGATATCTTTAACCCAACGCGAGGCATTAGGCAAGGAGACCCTCTTTCACATTACTTATTTATTCTTTGTGCCGAGCTTTTGGCTAGAAATTTACAAAATGCTAGTGATGAAAAATCTCATCTTATAGGGATTAAGATTAGCCAAAACTCAGACAGAACTCCTTTCTTAACATTTACGGATGATACTATGATTTTTAGTAAAGCTTCTAGGGCAAGTTGTCAAGTTATTAGGACTATACTTGATAAATTTTGTCACATGTCAGGTCAACAAGTCAATTATACCAAATCAGCTTTTCAATGCACGAAAAATGTGTCGAGAGCCGATAGAGAAGCATTTCGTGGTATTTTACAAATGCCAGAAGCCACCTCATTAGGTAAATATTTAGGTTGCCCTATAATAGACAGTAGAGTAACAAAAGATACATTCAGGAACATCCTTTTGACTTCCAGAAACCAATTAACTAAATGGAAAGCTAACTCTATTTCACAAGCCGGAAGAACTGTCTTGATCCAAGCTAATTTAGCTTCGAAATCTACTTTCCAAATGCAAAGCTTTTTAATCCCGAGTTCGATTCATAAAGAATTAGACAAAATCAATCGAGATTTCTTATGGAATAAAAATAATAGCAGTAAATCCCCTAATCTAATAGGTTGGGATAAAATATGTGCACCAAAAAGTATGGGTGGTTTGGGCCTACGAAAAGCGGAGGCGTCTAATCAAACCATGCAGCTAAAACTGCTTTGGAAAGTTTTAACAGAGCCCGAAAACATTTGGGTTAAAGTTATTAAGAAGAAATATATCAAATCTTCAAACTTATTTGATCATGCTCCTCCCTCAAATAGTTCGTGGCAATGGAAGAAACTCATGTCACTTAGAAACATATTCAAGAAAGGCCTCCGATGGCAAGTAGGCAATGGAAGAGATATTAATTTCTGGCATGACAATTGGGCTTCTGCAAAACCACTATCTGAAGTGGCTTTAAATACTTGTGATATTCAACCTTTTGTTAGTGTCCGTCAATTTATTGCTGATGAAAATTGTTGGGATGTCCAACGGCTAGGTCAAATCCTCCATTTGAATATTATAGACATTATCTGTAACATTTATATTCCTTCTCATGATATGTGTGATCAAGTATTTTGGGGATTATCAACAGATGGATCTTTTTCGACTAAATCCGTAGCTTGGCTAGTGCAAGGTCTCTTAGACAAGAATCAAACAAAGTGTAGTTTTTATTGGATTTGGAAATACGATATCCCAAACAAGATCAAAAATTTTATTTGGAAAACTTGTATGGACGGTCTCCCTACCCGAGATATACTAATGCGTAGTCACGTATCGGTCCCAGCCCAATGTGTTTTCTGTGATCATCCTATGGAAGACTCATATCATCTATTTTTTTTCTTGTCCGTTCATAGTAGATGTTGCGAAAAAGTATGACATCAATTTAGTTCAATTTCACATTAATAGTTACAACAATCTTCATGTCATAAATCGTTCTTTCAGCTATAATTTAGATCTTCTTAAACATTCAATGGACCACATCTCTGTCCAAACTCTTTTATTTATCTGGTGGAATGTATGGTTCGTAAGAAATAGTACTATTTTCAAGAATGAAACATTTTCTATTGATAAAGTTATGTGTCTCACGAACTCATCATTACAAGATTGGTTATCTCTCAGAAAAATGGATATAGATAACCCTGATTATTGTGTTCCGAGAAATATGTCTCATGGTAAGAATGCTTTAGGCGAGAACATTGTTTGGGAAAAACCCCCATTAGATTATTTCAAATTAAACTTTGATGGATCTAAACTAAAAAATGGAAAGTCTTCTTTAGGCTATGTTATTAGAGATTCTAGTGGAACCCCAGTAATTTTTGGGGCGAAAATGTGTAACTCTACGAGTATCCTCTCTGTAGAAACTCTAGCTTTAAAAGAAGGATTGAAAGCTGCTATTTTCTTAGACATCAAAAATCTTATAATTGAGGGAGACAATATTTGTGTGATCAATTCTATTCGTCGTAGTTGGAAAGTTCCATGGGAAATTTGCAATCTTATTGAAGATATCCGAGTGGATCTTGTTTCTTTTCACAAAGTGGAGATCATTCACTGCTTTCGTGAGGCCAATAAAGTCGCAGACTTTATGGCCAACTTGGGGCATTCGTGCCCTTCTCTTACCTGTTGGTTTGAGAGTCCATTTGACTCTCTCACCTCTCTTATCCGAAAGGATGAGTTAAGTTGGTCTTATTCTCGTGGATCAACCTAGGATTTCTTGCTTCTATCAAAAAAAAAAAAAAAAAGGGAGTTTCCCTTCTCCAAGAGACCAAGACGTGAATCCGGTCCTTGCATGTGGGATATAGGAGCCGCGATACATACACACCCCATTATTACAACACTTCTTGGAAAATGATGGTTAAATAATGGAACAAGAAGGAGATATACACAGGATCTTTATTTACACACCTCATTCTAAAAAATCATACTCCCTCATTCTCAAAATATACGGCTTTCTCACTTTTTTTGAGATGAGTTGTTTAAACGTAAATATAGCTTGAACGACAAGGCCAAAAATTATAAATCATAATATTATGAAACCTTATTTCGATATGATTCTAACGA
Organism: Spergularia bocconei; assembly: GCA_963457585.1. Taxonomy (NCBI): domain Eukaryota; kingdom Viridiplantae; phylum Streptophyta; class Magnoliopsida; order Caryophyllales; family Caryophyllaceae; genus Spergularia; species Spergularia bocconei. The sequence continues at coordinate 5,265,243 of OY734949.1, forward strand.
GTATAACTTTGCCCATATATTAGTTTTTTGTTAAATCGAAAGTTAATGTCCCACATCGAAAATCGAAAACGTCATATATTTTGACAAGGAGTGACTAGAATCCAAGCTATATTCTCGAAATACTCTCTCTTTTTCCTCTTTTGATATATTATGACAACTTTCTCATTTACGCAATTCGCTAGGACTCTATTTTGTAGGTTGTTTAATTACCTAGAAGCTCAACTCCAAGATCCACCTAGACTGTATCACCAATAGGTTTGAGGAAAAATTCACCGAACAAACGGATTACATTATGAGCACTTTACTAGTTTTTCCAAGTAAGATTAATTTCGATTTCCAATTGTCGCAAAGTCTCATATGAGACCAAGTCGGATAAAAAAAAAACTCAATTAGAGTACCAAATAATCAATGAAAAATTCACATGGTACCCTCAAATTTTGACTGATTGCATATGATACCCAATTTGGTAAGTTTGTTCACATGGTACCCCTGAAGTTACTTCTTTGTGCACATAGTACCTAAATAGTAACTTCCGTTAGATTTTTCCGTCAAGTGATGATGCGTCGGTTAGTTTTTAGGTAATTAGTTAATTAAATTATAGAATTAATATTTTTTAATTAAAAAAATTCAATAAATTTTAGAAAACTTGATTTTTTTTTCACATTTATTTTTTTCAAATTGATTTTTTTTACAAAAAGTTATTTAAAAAAAAAACTAATTTTTTTAGGGGTACCATGTGCAAAATGTTGTGATCTCAAGGGTACCGTGTGTACAAAGTGGTAACCTTGTGCACAAAATATGAATGTGTTTTGAAGAAAAGTAGATTTTTATGAAAAAAAAAACCCTTTTGGATTATTTTTGTTCATGAAAATATTTTTTGGATTTGTTTTTAAAAGTCTAAAATTTTGAATTTTCATTTGTTTTTTTAATTATTTTAATAAAATGGAAAATCATTACTAATTGTTATTTAGTAACATTATTAATTAATTAATTAACCTAACAACTAACTAAAACATCATCACTTAACGGAAAATTTAACGGAAGTTACTATTTGGGTACCATGTGCACAATACAGTAATCTCGGGGGTACCATGTGCACAAACTTGCCAAGTTGGGTACTACGTGCAATCAGTCAAAGTTCGAGAGTATCACGTGAATTTTCCGAATAATCAATCACCCAAATACTAATTACATTAATAACATTTTCTTCTCTTTTGTGATTTTAAGCCAACAATGTTTGATATCGATAGTGATGAAAATGAACGAGAATATCGCAATTTACCAATACACTGACTGGACCGATGATTTGTTAATATTAGCTGGATAAATTATACTATACTGTACACTTTTGCACCTTGCTGGTCACTTTTAATTTTCAATAGATGAGATTCATGGCATTAATTTTGAAAAGGACAATATTAACCAACAAATGTTGGAGGTAGAAATTTATGCCTCCTTTGGATTTTGGGATATGGATATGGGGATAAGAGGTGGGATAAAGAGAGGGATAATTTAAATCCCTTGTTTGGGTAAGTGTGGGATTGGAAGATGGGATAAGGGTGACATTAGTTAATTAGTAGTTGTTTGACAATATTACCCTATAATCATTATTGTTGTATCTCTCATTTTTAATAATGGCAACTGCGCCATTATGATTACTTTTTATCCCATATCCTAATACCTGCCCGCCCTACATATTAGAAAGGTGGGATAAGAAATCCCCAACATCCTTATCCCACCAACTATTCCCATTACCAAACATGAGAATTTGAGTGTTGGGATAAATTATCTCATCCCGGCCACCATCTTATCCGTTAAACCAAATGATACCTTACAATTTACATTTAAACTTTATGTGATTAATCAAAACTATTTACTTTACAATAATGATTCACAACACACGTATTCAAGTTTAACCTAGATCATTTATGCATGACCTCGGACGACGAGCGGATAGTTTTGCTGAACAGATTGTAATCTTGGCCCCGTTGTGCGTACCCTCTCCTGAATTGATTAGTTGAACAAGAAGCTCCACCTCTACCTCTTTTATTTACCCTGATATTCAATTCGTATGGTTTTCGGCAAGTTTACTGACTTAGCTTGAGCCGAAGGTTTATTAGTTTCATCTACATTAAAACAAAGTAAACATCAGCATAATATAGTACATAAGGTTCAATGTTTAGTGAATACCTACTTAAGAATTTTTTTTTACAATGACCCCTACATTTATTTCGAAGTGGATTAATTAGCATGTAACAAATGTAGGTTACTTAGTATTAAGTAGTATGAAAAAATATGAAGAAATATGAATTCGCGACTTGTGACCAAGTATTAGTTTCTAGCTAGTGAAACTTTATCTAAAATATAGTTAACATTTCTAGCCTCTCTACAAATAAAAAAACAAAACCTAACCTCTCATCCTCTTGTCCCATCTCCTCTTTGATTAGGTTGCTTTAGTGATGTCATGGTTCCTTTACGTCGTTGCTAAGCCCATGTTTGTCGTTTTTATCGATCTATAGGTTTTCATTTTGTTTTGCACATACAATAAATTTTATCATTGATTGATTTCACTCTCTGTATATTTGGCTCAATTATTGTGAGGTCTTTTGTGGCTCATTTGTGAGGTTTATTTGGCTCAATTATGAGAATTTGTATCTCCTTTTTGAGGTGATTTGGCTACATTGTGAAACCCTTTATTTTGAATCCCTTTGTGAGGTTATTGGATCATTAGTTTGGTTTGATCTCTTGATCATTGACGGATTTTCCTATGGGGTCATTTGAATTGTGGGATGAAAGAAATATAAGAGGTGGAAAAGAGGGATAAACAAGTGCGAAGTTAGAAAATAATCTCACTCCCTTGCTTGGTTAAGTGTGAGATTAAATGAAGAGAATTAGGGTGAGACTTGTTAATAAGTTGTAGGCTATGTTTGGTATGCGCAAAAGCTAGCTTATTCGGCCAAAGTAACTTATTTGACTAGTTTTTTAAACCCTTTGACCAAATAAGTTTGTATGGTGACACCAATAGCTTGAATAATAAGCTAACTTTTTTTTATAAGTTACCCCGTGTAACTTGAAATTTAAGCTACTTATCATATATTTATTCCTAATTTACCCTCATTTATTTACTAAATCAAAATAAGATAAAAAATAAATAATGTATTTAAGCTAATCTTGTCAAACACTCGTATTTTTATCAGTTAAAAACATTCAGCTACTATTGCAACTATTATTTCAGCCGTCAACTATCATTTCAACATTCAGCTACTATTTTATTTAGTTTTACCAAACGTAGCCGTAATTTCACAATGTTGTCCTCCAGCAATTCAACAATTAATGTTTTATTTCTCATTAACAACTAATCATTTAATTCTACCATTGGTTGCAGCCCTTCTCATTTACATACAATGAAAGCTAAGGTTAAGTGTTCATGAACACACTTTTTCAAGTAGAGTGACCATAGCATTCCCTTTTAGTAATGGAAAATGAGTAAGTATGCCTATTTTTTTTTTATCCCACCTCCTAATATATACTTGACCCCGTAGGTATTTAAAAAGGTGGGATAAGAAATCTCCACCTAATATCCCCCATAACCAAACATGAGAATTTGAGGGATTAGAGATAAATTAGATAGTCTCATCCCACATGCCAATCCCTAAAAACAAACGAGTCAAATAGTTTTAATTTGTCCAAGACGGTAGTACTTATTCATTTCAACTTTGAGGTGTTGCTATATATAATAATCCTTGACCTACACTTAAGTGGATTGTTACGATAAAAGAAATGTTGATTACTCAACAATAAGCAACTAGTTATTTGACCCGTGCAAAATTGCATGGGCCGTTTCTCCTCTGTTGTCTTAATGTTGGTTATCATTGTATACTACTTATATTGGATTATAAAATGGTATTAGTTAGATTTTCGAATAAATTAGGCTATTAAAATACTAATAAACACTCGATCAGTAATGAATAATTGTACGACGTTGACCAGCGATAAAATGGATTATAAAATGGTATTAGTTAGATTTTTGAATAAAGTAGGCTTTGAAAATACTAATAAACACTCGATAAATAATTAATAATTGTACGACGTTGACCAGCGATAAATTCACAAAAGACGTATATCTCCATTTCGGTTTGCATATTACTCAATGAAAATTTCTAATTATAGATGTAATAACAACAAATAATAATTATAGTGTCCTTTTTATCAACTACAGGTCAAACTACTATTTTTACCATTTAGGAAAGACTTTACTCTTTCATTGACTAAAAAAAAAAGGAAAGTTCTTCACTTTCCTCTTTCCTGCGTTATCTGACTCTTCGACACCATCCCCACAATTCAAAAAAATTCCATCGCCCCACCCCCAAATTCCCCAATTTCTTCGCCATCCACCGCGAAATTCGTGCAAGTCTTCGCCATCCACAGCCAAATTCATCAATTTCTTCGCCATCCACCATCCCCCAAACTCATCTGCTCTTCGACATCCACCTCACTCAACCTCCCAATCTCATTTTTATCAATCAAAATCATTATTGTTAGTTTCGAATAACAAATCATCACCATGCGTTTAAGTAATTAAAGGTTCGTGATATAACTGGTATTATAAGTTCATCAATTAAATATATTGACCCGTGCAAAATTGCACGGGCTATTATATGATGTTGGTAATGACTGGATGTATATTAAAAAGAAAGAGAAACACAACGTTAGGTATATATAAAAAAAATCTTAATCTTAAATCGTTTCTTAAGAGTCAGGATTCGTGACCCGCTTTTTTTCGGTTATGTACATCCTATGTCTGAGTCTTGAACCCGCAGTAACCCATTATATTCGTCCGAACCCATTTTGACACACAAATGTTTGGTTCAAATTTGACTCGACCCGTGAATCAGTAATTGAGTTAAGAAATGAAGTCAAAATTAAGATTACAGCCTAATAAAATGCATAATTTGTTAAACACGTACAATTATTTTTTTTTATTGTCAAAGAATACCTTGTATAATGTAGTTTTTGTTATTTGAATTGCTTTCTTGTGCCTTTTTTTCGACGTGAACTCTAACTCTTATCAATCTAAACCAATTATGACATTGATATACTTGGATCAACCTCATTGACCCAAATTTACACATACCTATGAAGAAAGTGAAATAAAATTAAGATGGGTTTTGGTCATGATTTTCTTTGATCAAACCTGCTAACCCAATTTTACCCATACTTCAACTAAAAGTAAAACGAAATTTAGATGAATAATATATAGTTTATGTGACGCCGTTTTATGTATCATGAACCCACTTGTTATGATACATGACCTTTATTGAATCAACCCGTTTCGACTCTCATACGTTTAGCTATATCTATTTGTGGGCTTATGTATCTTGCACCCATTTTTTATTGCTATTTTGTTAAAACTTCTTTTCTTCCAACACTCTTATATCATAGTACTATTTTTACTTTAGCTAAATTATTGAGTGTGTATAAATTTTTTACAAAATATGATGACATAATGTTAGAAATTTCAAAAGCTTGACAGCAAAACTCATATAGTAAATCGACTTGATCTGACCCATTTTAGAGTCATAAACACGTTATTTCACTGATCTGTAACACATATTGACCAAAACCCGTTTTGACCTGGAGAATTTTTGGCGTCAAACCAAACCCGAATGGTTGACCCTACTTGACTCTTGACCAAGATAAAATTAAAAGGATTTAATTAAGGCACAAATGCATTAGAAAAAGAGTAATATATAAATTTTTAAAACTAACTATAACCTTGTGATTGCTTAACTTCTATAAATTAAAGTTATAAATACGATTGGTGTTTTATTGTTATATGCTATACGTAAATTTTTTTATATAGAGTAGTAATTAGAATATAGTTTCAATGTGTAAAAATGATGAATAAAAATGCACGAAGACATAATTATTTTGCCCATGATATTGGTCAATCTTGATTGTTTGATGGGTTGTCGACTTGTATTGAGCATTTGACCTATTTTAAACCCATTTCTTTGCCTTGGAGATTTCTTTGCCTTGGAGATTTGTTTCCCTTTGTTCAACCTATTGTCAATGAGTTTTGTACCAACCAAGGCCTCGAGAAAACATGACCTTGGACAAAGTAGATTGCCTCCAGCCTCATGTATTATTAATTTATTTTTTATCTAACCTCAATTACTTAAATTCATCATCATCCAGTGGTCACTAAGTTTCACTGATCGAGTTTCAATTTGGTTAACAATTTTCTTGCGTTTGCCACGTATTGCACTCTTGCATGTTCATGTTATTGTTTGTTTTTCAATGATCAGTACTATTCCTGTTGTGCCCCAATGGCCTGGCCCTTGAATCGCCTCTTTCCAGGCACGATTATGTTCTTCGATTCTCTGTATTGAAATCTAAAAAAAAAAAAAAAATCAATGATGAATGCCAATTTGAGGATTAATTGCATAAAAAATAACTGGCTAATGCTATCGGAGAAGGCTTCGAATGGGGCAGGCAGACAATAACATTGTCGGATGTTGGCAACGACGAATAACATCAGGTGAGGTTGGGACTATATGAACATATGATGAATCCAATTAAGATAGCAAAATTGTGCAATTATAAGTTTACGGTAGATGAAATAGATAAAAAAATGTGAACGCATTGGTCGTTGATGGGTGCTGTCAATTGGAAATGCTATAAATCTGACCATGCTTAGAAGATCAAATGTCGAAAGCATAGATGAAAATGTATGATGCTACACTATAATTAATATTAGAGATGATGATAAAATTTGAAATAAAGTAATAATTCACTATTTCGCCAACCTAGTACTGACATTGTAGTGTACGTCAAGATGATATTGAATATTTAAAATCAAAGGACATCTATATAAATAGGTCAGAATCACTGATGATAATTGTTCTTCTACATTTATCATTCACATTAGCGACAACAAAAGAGCTTTGTTAAAAATATAATTTGAATAACAACAAAATAAAAGTAGTTTCAATCCAGATGAAAGTAGCACGGAGATTTGCGACTTTGTGCTTGGCCCTGAGAATATAAAATCCTTATAAAATATTACAGCAATAAATTTCCTCAATTAGGCAAGATCTTTAATTTTTGAATTATCTTTATTTTGAAATAATGGCAATTATTCATGGCAACATTTGAGAATGTGTTGCCAGCGATTTTTTTTTTTGCCTAAACGAATGCTCTAATTACTCAAAATTGCCCGATTCTTATATGTATGAATAACTTCCGTTTTTTTATCTATTACGGAATTTTATTTCCTAAGTTTTTAATTTTTTATTGTTATTTCCGTATTCGCACATATATTGCGGGATTCTTTAAGATCTGATAATTTATTTGATTGGAGTTCGGTTTTTAAGAACGATTTTTCCTATATTATTGTAGCTTATAGAATATTTTTTCCAACTTTATATAGAAAATTAAATTCACATCATTTTGCCCAAAATTTCGGTCATTTTAGGCATAAAATAAAATTTAAAATATTTCATACCGTTTACAAAACATTATTCTAAAAAAATTCGGTCACTTAATATTTTTACATATTATAAATAAATCCTAAGGATATTGGATGTCATATTTTGGCAAAATTGTTCTAGAGAATATATTGTGAATTTAATCATGGAAATTATTCTGATTAACATATTACATATGAAAATAATTAACATACTATTTAATTAAGTTAATTACCATTATTTAACATACATATGTATATTTTGATTTTCTAATATTTTTAAGCTAATTTCGTAGATCATTCGTTTGGCTAATTTGGGAAAAGGTACTGATTGATTGTGCTTGATTGTGCCTTTTTAGGCAAGAATATATTATGGGAGTAACGCTTATGCATAATTATGGGTAAGAATTTCTGCGTTTAAGATCTCTCTATAAGCATTTTAAGAAAATATGGATTGCATACGTATATTTATGTGTAATTAAGGGCAATCATATATAAAATGTTTGATTTTCATTAAGTTTCATTTGACATCATCTCGGGTCTCATTAAGTTTCAAAGGCACGCCTATTTATAAAATGTATGATTTTCAAAAGAATTTTAATATTATATGTGAAAAAAATTGCCCAACCCTTAGCACCCAAAGTGAAATTTGGTCATATCTTGGGAAGCACAAGCATGTATTTTTGCCTTGCGTTATGACCCTTTTTTAACAAAGTTCATATTGACCCAATGTATATTTGACAAAAAAAAATAAGGACGTACTCCGAAATAGACTTCAAATTTTGAATACCGTCCGTGTTTGTATAATCACTTGTTAATTTCATTACATCTCTATGGTAATCTCCTTGAAAGTAAAATGGCGTGGACTCGTGGAGTATCACATATTGCACTTATGATACGCAGTCTAACAATGAGCATGTGCAATCTCGAATCATGCTAATCTCTCATTAAGAGTTATAACAGATCAGACACATATTTTTCTTGTAGACTAAGACAAAAGAAATTACTAAACAAATTTGCGAATATACACAACTAACCAACATAAATTAAAATGTGACACCTAACTGCTATGAAAATTAGAAAAGAGGTCTAGAATACGAAAAAAAAATCAAAAAGGAATAAATGAGATCACATACTAACAAAACCAGTTATTATGAGAAAAATGAACCCTAAAGTCAATGTAAGCCTGTAAGGACACACATTACGGAGTAGACATGAGTGCACAAAAGTAATTAAAAGAAAAAAACGAATATTACACGCAATTAATAAGTGTGGAGTAGTATTAGAACTCTTGGTTGTAAATTCGTAACTCTACTTTTCTTTGTCTATTGAACAATAGAAGCTACGTCTCTTACTTTGTTTAGCGGGATGATTGTAACTGTTTGATGCAAATGCCGAGTATGTACTACGTATGATCTTACGGAAATGGGGGAGAAGGAATAAGGTTGGAAAATTGTGAACAAATGAATAAGGGGAATTCAAATATATATGTCAGATTATGCCAGATAAAAAAATTATTTTCCAAATATAATCTGAAAAATAAAGTAGTCGTGATTTAATTCTGTATTCTTTTTATTTACTTCCTAAATATAATGAGAAAATAATTCATGAGTTTACCTCATAATTTCATTTTAATCTTAAGGCGAGATTGTTTACTAAGATAAAGAACCATCAAAGTGTAATATGGGAGTGCATTTTCAGAATGTGTATATATTGTAATTATTACGTGAATTGCACATTTTTAGGCGAAATGGATAGAATATAGATGTACACGGAATTGAGTGCTTTTGGTTGCTTAAAATGGCCTCTTATATTACAGTCATGAATCTTGTTTGATATTGTTGCCTGAATTATCATTCACGGTTTTGTATGATTATTCTTCCCGATTTTAACGTATATATACTTGCCAAAATTGTGGTACTGTTGAATAATCACTGTAAATAAGGTAATAAAATATATTGGTACCATAATTATAATGTATATTGCTGGAGTGTGTCTTTTGTATGGTGGCGTGTGTCTTCCATAATATTTGACATCAGCGTCCTACGTGGTGGGTCTCATAGAACTTCAAAGGCACGCCTATTTATAAAATATATGATATATGATATATGATATGATGACATACATGTGCAAAATATGAAATCACAACGCACGTGTGACCAAAAATTGTTTTATAGTGCAAACTTTAACTAAAGAAATGGGTATGTAACATTTAAGTAGACTACAATATAATCTAAAAGGGTTACATACAAATTTAAAGAAAGGCTACTCCTTTACAATAACTGGTCGCTAATTTGCATCCAAGTTGATTATGGTCGCAAAATCTACAACCATACTGGGTTAGACGCAATTCTGCTACCAATTTGATTTTTGGCCGCTAATTTAGCAACTAAAAGGTACAACCAAGCGACCAATTAGCTTTTGCCACTAGGCCTTTTGCACCGAATTTAGATTGGTAGTTAGTTGGTCCTAAAACCGGTTTTGCAATCAAAATTAATTTGCATCCAAACAACGATTTGCCACAAACTTAGCGACTAATCTATTTGGTCGCTAAATTCATGCAGTGGCGTGGGGTGGCAAACTACTTGTGGGTAGTCATAATTTCGGGTTTTCTATTATTATATTTGTGGTTTCGATGTTTTAAGAAGAGATTATTAGAGTGTTGTTTAGGGTAATAATGCCAAGAACGTTTGTGATATCTATATTATCGTTTATATTGTCGTCCAGATATATATCGTGTAATGTCCGTGTCCATGCATCCTTAGATTTTGGATTATGCATTGATGAGACACCTTAGCTTGAAATGATCCTCGCAAACAGTTGATGAATTTTGACTCTTTTAATTAATTTGCATGGTCTTCATCAATGAAGGTTCAGTAGTACAGATGAGAAGGGCAGGATGAAATAAAGAGCGAAAAAGGGGGCAAAAGGAGTACTTCAATGGCGCCAAATGTACGTAAATGTATCTATGACTTCTCCGGTGAAACCAATGCATGCATTCTCTTCATTGTGGTCTACGTGCTCCACAAGCTAGCTCAGATACACAAGAACTGGCAGCTGGCCATGCAGGAAGACACTGATAATCCCATCAACTCATTCATGAGCTCATTTAATTTCGCTTATTAATTACATACTCCACATTTACAATGAGAAATTGTTAGGGCCTCCAATAATCTCTCTACATGTTCAATATAGGAGTAAGATTATTGCGTACATGTGACATCGTCCTTTATCTATTATTGACGCGCATAAACCTCTAAATAAAGCACAAGGGTAATATCGTTAATTTCATTTAAAATGTGAAATTTGACAATTCTGTGCTCGAAAGTCTTTATGTATATGTGTGAATTGTGAATTTGTGATTTACTACTCCTACATCAAATGTCCCGGTGAATCTTTATAGCCACGTCGTTTTGCAAGCGTGCTACTCTTGCGCGCTATCGCCAATTTGTTGTACGATGCATGGAACCTGTTTAGATGTATGTGCAGTGTGCTAGATTTCTAGAATTTGAATTGGCTCACCCATCTCATCTCTCTCCGCCCAACGTTAACGCTTAAGTTCTCTTTTTCAGCCGATCGAGCGCTATTACTTCTTACTGTATGTGTCTGATGTATGCAACATACGAATGATCAGAATTCAGAGCATGTTGATTAATTAGGCCTAGTTAGCAAGCATTTATTCATCGCTCAACCGACCAACCGTACATATTAGATGTTGCATGCAAACATTTTTGAGTGTTTTTCTCTCTCCACCGCTCTATATAAACCCTTCTTGCATGCATCAATTTCTTCTCATCAAGTATTATATCCATACCAATACAAAATCAGGGTTCCTTAATTTGCATGGTAGTGCAAGTACAAAAAAATGTCTTCTAAAAAGTTTGTTGTTTTTCTGGTGCTTTTCACTTTTCTTGCATGCGGTGGTATTAGCCGTGCTAGAAACATTAACACTGCTAAGAAAGATGATCAGAAACCAGCTGACGTAAGAGTTAAGCCTTCTAGTTTTTGGGATGGATCAGATGATGAAAATTTTGGTGCTACGAATAATATACCTGGTTTAGGTGGTATCTTTGGTAATCCGGGTGGCGGCCTTGGCGCTGGTGTTGGTGGTGGTGTTGGAGGTCAAATGGGAGGTGGTCCAGGTGGCATAGCTGGCATGATCCCAGGTGGAGGTGTGGGTGGCACGGCCCCGGGTGGTGGTGTAGGTGGCACGGCCCCAGGTGGTGGTGTAGGTGGCACGGCCCCGGGTGGTGGTATTGGTGGCTTGGTGCCGGGTGGTGGTGCAGGTTGGGCTCCTGGTGGAGTTGGTGGTGGAGCCCCAGGTGGAGGTGGAGTTGGGGGCTTAGGTGGAGGGGGCCCTGGTGCCGGTGTTGGGAGTGGGTTTGGTGGCGGTCCGGGTGGTCTCGGGGTGGGTCAAGGTGGCACTGGTGTTGGAGTAGGTAGCGGTGGCATGGGTGGTCCTGGAGGAATGCTTGGTGGAGGGCCAGGTCTTGGCATGGGTACTGGTGTTGGTGCTGGTATTGGTGCTGGAAGTAGAATGGGTGGTGGACTCGGCGGTCCTTTGGGAGGTGGCGTTGGCAGCTCTACCGGAGTTGGGGCCGGAATTGGTGCCGGAATGGGTAGTAGGTTGGGTGGTGGCTTGGGTGGGCTTGGTGGTTGGCCAGGTGCCCCAGGTTTGGCCGTTGGTAATAGTGTTGGTGGAGGTAATTAAATGGTGCATGTTATGATCTAAGGGCATCTCCGTTTTGGGAAAAATACCTTTAGCTTGGCTAGCACTTTGTAGTCTTGTAATCTTGTCTCAAAGGCAATTTTTGGCAAGATGCATGGTTTTAATTAAGTTTAGTACAATGTGTGCCTTTCAATAAGAAATTAGTGTCTTTTTCTTTGAAGTTCTATTCCAGTTTAGTTAGACGTGTAACTCCTATGCAAGTGTCAATGAATATATGTTTGTCGACTACCAATGAATGATGAGTTATAAACTGATGTGAGTGATGAGCCTACTTAGTTTTATGTAATAGTTGGATCATTATAAAGCAGAGTAATGTTTATTTTTCGACAAATTTACGTGGTGCCCCCGAGTTATGCCAAAATGCGCGTGGTGCCCCCATTTTACAAACTACTACTCTACTATGGTGCCCCTGAACTATGTCACCCAATGCACATGGTGCCTACTTGACCGATTTTGACTAACGGTGTTAACTCCAAACAGTTAACTGGTGACGTGGCATGCAATTAGCAATTAAAATAGGTATTAATTAATATTTTTATAATAAAAAAACCAAAAATGAAAAAAAAGTTTTTTTACCCAAAACTTACCTTTCGGTCAAACCCATCCACCCACCTCCTCCACCACCACCTGCCACCATCGGCCACCACCTACCCCAACCCTAGCCGCCCCAACCCTAACCACCAGACGCGTCCCTCCGGCGGCCACCGGACCCGCCCCCTCACCTGCAGCTCATTTTCCTTTTCCTCCTCTCTTTTCTCTTTCTCTCTCCTCCATACACGATTTCTCTCTACTCAAGTGCGCCGCCTTCCTCCTCGACCTCGGCGGCACTCCCATCAGGCCGTCATCGCCACCATCACTCTCGGCCCTTCCTCTGCGCCAACACCAACTTCCTCGTCCTTCTTCGTCGGCATCTGGTGGAGGAATGAGAAAGAGAAAAGAGAGGAGGAGAATGGAGAGAGGAGAGGTACGGACCAACATCCGCTGCATGCACTGGGCTCGCGCCGCCCCTTGCGGCCTTTTGGTGGTGACAACCGGGATATTGGTGGTAGTGGGTGTAGTTGTCGCCTTGTCGGTGGTAGTTGAGCGGTGGTGGTGGGTGGTCGGGAAAGCTGGGGATCTTGGGGGTGATTGAGGAGAGAGAAAAATTGGTTTTTTTTGGATATTTTTTTAAATATAATTTTTTATTAATATTTTGTTGTAGAAATATTAATTAATTACTGAATTAATTGTTAATTGCGTGCCACGTCACCACTTAACTGTTTGGAGTTAACATCGTTAGTCAAAATCGGTCAAATGGCACCATGTGCGTTGGGTGACATAGTTCAGGTGCACCATAGAGTAGTAGTTTGTAAAGTGGGGGCACCACGCGCATTTTGGCATAACTCGGGGGCACCACGTGAATTTGCGTTTATTTTTCCTTCGTGACTTGATCTTTTAAGATAATCGGGTTAGAAGTTTAAACATCTTATAAAATAAGAGGTATGCTAGCCCCAAGTACTCATGACCACAAGACTGTGTTGAGGCATAATATTAAAGAGAAAAAAAAAAGTTGAGAAATGGGTCACAGCCTCACGGGTGAAAACTCCACATTTATCTGTTTTATCTAGATCAACAAAACTCTATAAAATTATCTGGTTGTGACCTCGAAAGGATAGATAATAATAAGTTTTCTCCCTTTTTACCTTTATTAGGAAACGAATAGACAAACAATATCTCCCCAAAAAAAGGGTAAAAAAAATAAAGTGACATTTTCCATTATAAAAGAAAGTGAGGATTATTGTAATATAAGGCAAAACCTCAAGGTTTAATGATTAGACACCTAAAACTATTATTGCTTAAATTAAATTATTAAGAAAAAAGTATATATACGATTACAACAACGTCAATATCTGCTCGTTAATTTGAGCTCAATTTTATGTGTTTAGCTGATCTCTAACATATTTCTAATTTATTTATGTTAAAAATATATGTATATACGAATTTGTTTACGATAGTATAACAATTGTTAAACTAATTGGTTCATCTCGAGTGACCGAGCTTCATATTTCCTAAGCCGATCTTAAGCTCATATTTTCTAGGGTCACCGAGCTTCGAGCCGATCCCAAACCCATCCTAAGCTCGAGCTTAGATCGGCTGGGTGTGACCCTAAATTTATCTTTTTTTTTATTGTTATATTAAGTTAAACTCTCGCCTTCGTGCGTGTCCCTTAGTTATTGTTTGATTTATGGACAATGTAGAAACGAAATCGCTCATTAAGTCAATTAAGTATTGTATGCATGCTTTCTAGATCAAAACATTACTTCAGAAGTTTAAGTCAAATAATATTTTTTTAAGAGTAAGGCTATTTGTATATTCCATACGGAGTATATAGTACAAAACATATATGGGGGGCAGTTTTGGTATACTTTTTAGTTTTATGTGGTGAGATTGAGGAGAGAGAAATGAGATGTGCTGGACTGCTGGGACAAGTGAATAAAAAATTAGACATATACATTTACAAATGTATATGAATATATATTAAGACTTTTTTTTTTTTAAATGGTACACGGGGCCCATCAACTTGTACTTCCTATTGTCAGGATCTAGCCCAACTAAGGATCAAACCAACCCTAGGGAGAGAGGCGGCGGCAGTAAGGGGACCCCTCCTCCCGATGAGACAAGAATCGAACACTGATTTTCCAAGGTGGTTTCCCCACTAGGCTACCTAGGGATTTCAAAAAGAAAGTCCTTTTTTTCTGTTATTTATTTATATTTACTTTTACGACAAGCAAGTCTTTTTTTTTTTGAAAAGGTAAGCGGAGTACAGGAAGGCAATTAGGTGCCCCTACTATTCAGGATTTCACCCAAAAAGCCGGTGGGACGGAACAAGAAAAGAGAAAAAGTCGAGCCAAACCAATGTCTCGGACCACTTAGAAGGAGTTTGGTTGGACCAGAGGAGCCCAAAGACGGGCGAAAGGGTAAGCAACTAGTCTAACCTAACTCACATCTAGGTTCCAAAAACACCGGAGGAAAGGCCCAACCCAAATACAACAACAACAAAAACCACTAAAATAGACCAAACAAGACCAAAGTTAAGGCCCAACTAGAACCCTAACTAGATCCAAAATAAAACCCTAAAAACCCACTAAACCTAATAGACGAAGCAGATAACCGCCGCCGCCGAGTGAACGGTAGCCCCCGCCGCCACAACCTACTCGAACCGCCGCAATAGCATGAATCACAACGGACAAGCAAGTCTTGGTTCAACACAAAATGATCTTTTTTAGTCCCTTACTATGAATTTGAACTACTTTAAACATATTGCACCACATAGAGCAACAAAATCTGCACCAACATGACTTTAAAATTGTTTTTCAATAATCAAACTCAAGAATTTCAATAAGTTAACTCAATCCTATATCAACTCAACCAACGGTTTGTAACTAGTTCAACACTACGTGATGAAAAATGATACCTTTTTTTTTGCGTGTGATACATTATCGACCAGACGAGTGGCTAAATACTGCCGGAGGTATGAATTATGGTTAATCGAACTCATGATAACTCCACGTCAAACTCTTAATCGCTTGCCAACCTTACCATATGTTATATGCATAATTCAATCTCAAGACTATTAATTAAGTTAATTCCATGAATTATCATTGAACCAAGTGCTCATGTATATCTTTATACTAGATAAGCATCAAGCAAGTGCTCATGACGTTTGTTTTTGCCATACTCCCTCATTCCCCCTCTAAACACTCCATACCCAAAATTCCCCCCGTGTTGATGAGGGTGTACACGCTAATCGGTTAATCAAAGTTTCAAAAAAACTTGTATAGTGAGTTAGATAAAAATCTTAGCAAAAATTCCATATAATTTTTTTGGAACTTGATTATCCAATTAGCGTGTACACGCTCCTTAATAAGAGTGAGTGCGCTTTGGATATGGAGTGTTTAAAGGGGTACGAAAGAGGTGTGTATCATAAGACAAGTGAAAGCGTTAATCATTAGACCAACCTAACTCGTGGAAGGCGCGGTTTTAGCATGGGAATAAAATATGGTCAGCCCAACCCATGTGTGAGTCTCATGGATGCGACTCTTCTATTCTCCTGACAAATCGCCATTTTCCCAAAGAAATCAAAACTACAATTTCTCCCAACTTAATTTCCCCAATCTCATCTGCCCCTTTATTTTTTCTACACTCAAACCCTATAATCTGCATTTCCCCAAATTTTATTCAAACTCCGATTAATCAGGTTATTTCTCTCCCGCTTTTTACACTTTCATTTCATTTTTAAATCATTTTCATTTCGTATTTTTTTTTATTAATCTCTGTTTGTCAATTTTTGTGATTTTTGCAGTTTATTAATTGATCAAGAACAACAATGTTTGGCGTTGCAAGCCGAAGAATCGCTCATCGGAGCTCATCTTCTTCTGTAAGTTTCTTTTTATAATTGAAGACCGTTAATCTCTCTTTTTGTTTTTCTTGATTTGTTCATTGTTTGATGTATGAAATTAATGTTATTGTGTTAATTTAGGGTTTTTTGGAATTGATGATTGATTTTATTTTGGGTTGAATATTTTAGATTGTGAAGCAGTCATTGCTGACTAGTTGTTCTGCATCGAATAGAGCTTGTGCTGCTTCTGAGAAGGTAACACTTTTCCCCTTTTATTTTGCCAATTTCAGTTGAAGTTGCCGGTATCGCCTTTCGAATGCTTTTGGATGAATTTACATTGAAATGGTAATAGGATTCGTAGTTTGGACGAATAGGTGCTTTTTTTTTGGGGTGGGTGGGTGGTGGTGGTGGTGGGGTTATGGGTTAGCTATGGTTCGACGGGTTTGTGGTAGACGAGAAAGGAAAACACTGATAGAGACGACAATTAAATTGCCTTAATGCCCCGAAATAGGCTCCCATATATAGCTTGGAGGAGGGGAAGAGGGGGCGTTGATGTATGCCTTTGTTTAAAAAGGGGCGAGGTGCACTGAGGCGCACACCTCATGGAAGCGAGGTGCACTCTCTTCTTAAGTAAACTTATGTGTTTCGAAACAACATTTTGCAATAGATTTCCCCTTTTTTGGTATTTAAAGTGGGACAATATTTTAGTGTCTCTCTTGGTTGTGTTAGTCGGTATCATTATCTAGCAATGGATTCTAAAATATCTGATCTTTGTAATTAGACACGTACAATGTATAATTACCAATTGAATTAGCCTTGTACTTTGGAAAATTTGCATGTATTCAGGTGATATGGTGGTCCGTAATTAAAAAATTCTATGAAGATACGTGATCTTTAATTAGAAGTTTCCAAATGAATTACGTCTTATGCAAATTCTGATTGATGTATAGAAACTGAAACAGCAACATTCTTTAGAACTCTTAAATCTTGGTACGCAAAAGTAGGCGTGTAAACCAGCCGAACCAAGCCCGAGCATCTTATGTTTGGGCTTGCCTCCGTACAGTCGGTATAGGCTGAGCTCGAGCTCGGCGAGCTTTCCAAACCCAAGCTCGAAGTTTAGCTCGGGCTCGGTCACATCCTCGATTTTTTTTTGGTTTCGAGGTGCTATGAGTGGCAGGTAAGTAAGACGTGTTTTATCGTACTACAAATCAATCATGCAATGTACAAACATAAGAAACAAGTTTTTGACACTAGCAAGATTTGAGCATAACATTAGTCTAAAAAATATATCATAATCAAAGCATTCATCTCCCATATAAAATAATAACAATCAACTATATATATTTTTGGAAAAACGAGTTTACGAGTGGTCCTTGGGCTCGGCTCGTTTCGGTTCGAGCTCGGCTTGGGCTCGGTCAATCCGAGTACGAGGCAAGCTTTGACTGCACTAAGTCCGATTGGCGAGCAAGCTTGGTTTGTTGGCACTACTACGCAAGATCGTGTTATGATGTGGTGGCTAAATCTGTCACCGTTTAGTGTATCAGTCGTATGGGTCTAATATCTGTATCAGCCAAGTAATTCTTGTCAAATATTAGCAAGTTGAAAATCCTTACCGTAACCGTCAACACTATCTCATACCATGATAGGGATTTGATTGTCTATCACTTGGGACTGTAAATAATTCCGGGAAACACCACAAATTTTTTTGACTCTTGGTTTGGGTATGGTGATTGCTAGAGGATAATTTGAGAATGCATTGGGGAATTTGAGAGATATTTGGATATGCCATAGCTTGAAGCCAGCTAGAGTCTGGAGGTATAGTGATAATCTTGTTTCTAGAGTCAAATGCCTTCTAATACAGGTGGAGGGTCGTCTTCTCAATATATGAAGCGGTCTTTCTTGGTAGGCGATGTTCTTAGAATGGAATCAATCTTGTCCACATTAATTCAGATTTTGATGTTTGAATTCTTTGTAGAGGTAGTGAACTAGTGTTAGTCATCTTGTAGGCACCAAACATTTGTCAACATAAACTAATTATTCTAAGTTAATATCAGGTTTAGCTTAATTTAATTACTTGTCCTGTTTAATCAAATATAGGTCGATCCAAGACTTTGTTCCAGACTTCCGACTAAAAGGCTAATGGAACAAAGGCACACATTAAGCCCACAAACTAGATTGTGACTACAATCCACAAAGAAGAGGGTTTACACTATCAATAAAGACTCCCTTAATCATTTTCAGGGTTAGGAAAGTTTCACTAGAACTCTACAAAAAACCACCCTTCAAGTAGCCAACAAGCACTTCAAATTCGTGCATTCTAGAGAGATTTAAGTCCCTACGGCCCTCAAAATCAAATATTCAAGGGAGATTCAAGTCCCTCACCCTCTCAAGAATACAAACAACATCATGTACCTGTAGTGAACTTTATGCGCACCTCCCCTGCCCAGTAGGATCAACGGATGTTATTCCGTATTTTATACAAAATTTGTTGTTACACGTCTCTAAAACTAGTATACTACTTTGCTTGTAACTTCTGTGTTGAAGTCCAGTTGGGAAGTTCTCGTGGTGTGCTATAGAAAGGCAGTGTGAATTGTAGAGGAGTATGCCACTTGCCAGCTATTTTAATGTCTTCTTTTCTTGCTCCTATCTCTTGTTTTGGCTCATGTGAAACTCATTCTTGCTGTTCTCAAGTTCACATGTGGCAGTAGAGAGTAATAGATGATGAATTCCCCTTTTGTATTCCTGAATTCATAAATGTCTTGAGGATTAAATGTCTTGTGCTATTGTAGCTTTTTGCTTTAGGTGAAATATGTATAGGCCTTAGCCTTAGTTTGAACTGTCAGATTTTGAGAACAAGGGGAAAATATGCTGAACAAAATTACTGTAATATATGAAGCTATTTTTCACTTTGGCTGCTAATCTGAGGTCTATGTACATTGATTTGCTACTGTCAATGGTCTGTGAGGATTAGACTGTATGCATGTTGACTTTTCTAAGTCTTATATCTATCCATTTACTTATGCTAATCTGTCTGCATTCAATCTGAGATATTCATGATTTGGGTTAATAGGTATGGCTCTTTCGTGGGGCTGGTACCTCACAGAAGCTTCTTCACTTCCTTGCTTCAGGTGAGCTGTTTTGTTCTAGTACTCTTGTCTGAGGCAGGTCTATGTTAGGGTTGATAGTCGTATATGATTGCTTTCTGACAGTGTTTTTGTTTGTGAAGGTCATCCAGCAAACACACCGGCTTTCAGGTTAGTGAGATTATGATTTGTCAGTTAGTATTATGCTGGAGATCATGTTTTGAGCTGTTATTTTCAAAATTTTAAGCTAATGGCTTGGTGATGTATTCGTAAAATTTAAAGGGCTGAATTCTTGTATGGGTGATAAATGATAGCAGTCCGATTTTTTCTTTATTCTGTATCTGCCATAAATTTGCTCTCTCTAAATACCTGGTGATGTTAAGTGAGTTTGTATCAAGTGGCAAAATTCATGTATTGAACTGGATTATTCGCTTGGTCTTTGATTTATTGAGACTGAACCTTTCAAAATCTGTTTTGTCACAGTGAAGCTACTAAACTGAATCCAGCACTCACAGGCAGCAGATATCTTAGGAAATTTTCTTCTGACAGTGGTAAGTTATTATCCTATGGCGCGTGTGCTTATTGAAAGTATTGAACTGTTATGTGTTACGGTCTTACGGAAGATCTCTGTGCCCCATCCAGTTGGCCACCACCCCCCTCTCTCTCTTTCCTGTTGACTTGTTTTGTTTATATACTCTGCCCATCTTGTAATCAATATATATATTTGTGTGAAGGTGAACTGGTAGATGCTGTTGTACCATTCATGGGTGAGTCGGTCACTGATGGAACCTTGGCAAATTTTTTGAAAAGTGAGTTTTTCCCCTTCTCTCAAAGATCTGATGATTATTTCGACATACACTCAGAATTAGTACTTAGTCTTTCATGTTGGCAGATCCTGGTGACAGGGTAGAAGTTGATGAGGCTATTGCGCAGATTGAGACTGACAAGGTGTGCTCAAGTATCAACTTCAAAAGTTGACTGTACTTAACTTTAGTTTGTTATCTTTGAATTGCTAATACTTGCAAATGACTCAGGTCACGATTGACATTGCTAGTCCTGAAGCAGGAGTTATTCAAGAGGTATATACTTTTATGTTTAATTTCCTTATTCTCCCCCGATGTGATAATTAATTTTTTTAAATAAATTCAGTTATCGGGATGTTTACTTTTACTTTTTAGTTTGTAGCCAAAGAAGGAGATACTGTCACACCCGGTACAAAGATAGCTGTCATTCTAAAAGGTGCTGAAGGAGCAGCTCATGCTGCTGCATCTGAACAGGTTCAGGAGAGAGCTGCACCAGAGAAATCTGATGGAGAGGTAAAGCCTAAACCAAAAGTTGAATCTGCTCCTGCGTTTGAGAAGCCTAAATCTTCACCGCCTCCATCTACGTCCAAGCACACTCCTTCAGAACCTCAGCTTCCGCCAAAGGAAAGGGAGAGACGGGTAAAATCCGGTTGCCTTTGTTTTCTTGTATACATTTTCGAAAAAGTTTATCCATTAGATTAATATGAATAGGGGTCTCACCACTTAACATCCAAGCTGTGAATGTTGACAGGTTCCCATGACGAGGCTAAGAAAAAGAGTAGCCAATCGTTTGAAAGATTCACAAAACACATTTGCATTGCTGACAACATTCAATGAAGTCGATATGTGAGTTGTAATTTACATAAGTAAATTATTTATGCTCGAAGATTGATGCCTCATACTTCTCCAGGATACATTGTATTTCTGCTACTTTTGTGCTATGTCAAATCTCAAAATGTTGATGTTGGATGTAAAGAGGTGTTAATTTTATGTTTCTTGGTGGATGTGGTTGTAATTATGGGTCAAGTTTGACCTATTGTCTCATCAGATTCAATTGTGGCATTGGCTTTATAGTTCTCTTTTGTCTTCTGCTGTCGAAGGTTTAAAATTAATTTTTCTTTGCACCATGTCGTTTTTGTTTTCAATGAAAATGGTTCCTTGAAAATTTTGTATCCTTTGTTGAAATTTTACGTTACTAGTCTTCCTAGATTCTTATGTTTGTCTACCTTGTCAAGTCTTGGTGATTAGT
Source organism: Spergularia bocconei (assembly GCA_963457585.1). Lineage (NCBI taxonomy): Eukaryota > Viridiplantae > Streptophyta > Magnoliopsida > Caryophyllales > Caryophyllaceae > Spergularia > Spergularia bocconei. Next base: position 5,286,953 of record OY734949.1, read on the forward strand.
GTTTTTCTCGGAAGATTTGGAAATGTCTATCCATCTTGCTTGCTTTTGGGTGAACTGTTATATCTGGATTTTGTAAAGAGCTGGTGTATAACTCTCCTGACTTCGATCTCTGCAGGACTAATTTAATGAAGCTACGAACAGATTACAAGGATGCATTCGTTCAGAAGCATGGTGTCAAGCTAGGTTTCATGTCTGGATTTGTAAAAGTAAGCTGTTTATCTAACTTGCTTATGGTGAAAATCAGATGCATCTACATGTCTTCTCAACCGTGGTTTGAGTTCGCTCATGATTTTTGTGATTTCATTCTAGGCTGCCATCAGTGCGCTTCAGCAACAGCCTATTGTTAATGCTGTGATTGACGGAGATGACATCATTTACAGAGATTACATTGATATCAGTATAGCTGTTGGAACTCCAAAGGTTTGTTCAGATTTTTTTCTCTCTCTATCTCTCTCCAGCCCCCTTTTTTTTCATTATATGTTGTCTTGGGAGCAGCCTCTTGTCCAGAAAGTGACAAGGGAAGGCTTGCCCTCAATACACCCTTGTGGTGCGACCCTCCCCCGGACCCTCGCTTTGCGGGGACCCCAATGTGCACCGGGCTGCCTTTTTTTTTTTTTTATATGTATATTGTCTTTCTTAGTTATGTGAAAATGAGTAACTGGCCTGTTTGTGGACTCAAATCGCGGTGCACTTGCATACCTGTGGCCGTAAAGAAATGGCATATTAGATCTTTTTTTTTGGTACAAAGGAGCAGCTAATGCTGCGGGGTGGGGGTATGAGGATTTGAACCCGGGACAACCCCCAGGCAGGTTGAGTTCCTAACCATTAGGCCAACCTTGATTCTCATGGCATATTAGATCTTAACTTGTACTAATGAGGGCTGTGAGGACTTGCAATACACATCCTTCTGAATAGTTGTGTCAGCAATTAACATTTTTCAAATTTTGTTTTTAATGTTCTCTCATGTTTGGGTAATATGTATGGTTAGGCTGCTAACTGCTTGCTAATCTAGTTCAGTAACTTAGAACAAGTGTCTCTAGAGTCTAGACCAAGGATAGGATACCATACATTTCTTACATCGGATATTGGGTATTAGCTTTTAGGGGGCGTATGGTTGAGACTCTGTAACGTAATCAAATTGGAGTGGTTAGAGCCTAGGGTGCAATGGTATCATAAGTTGTTTGGTTCAACCTAAAGAAGGGATTCATTCAATAAACAAGAAATTGGTGGGCGTTTGTTGACGGCGGTTTTAGGTGGTTCCCTGGTAGGAGTGTGGGTGAGTGTGGGTGGGAGAAGAGAGGGGGTAAGGCAGGAGAGAAAACAATAAAGGCATGAATGGGATTTGTTACCCTAACTTTGAATAGGAGGGGGGGGGGGTTCTTTGAGAGGAGTAGGATTGAGGAGAGTAAGGGAGTGAAAGAGAAAAAAAGAACTTATTAGAAACAAACATGTATAAACGGAATCGGAGAATTTTGTTACCTAAACCCAAAAAAGGTGAACCAAATGAGTTCTTAGCATTTTAAAACGATGTTTAACCTGACTGGAAATCCTTGCTTCCCTCATAAGGGCATGCTGGGCTTATGGAGTGTTGTATATTGGTGGTTCTACTTGTTAGTCGCAAAACTAAACCTTTAAAAAGAAATGTAGTATTTGATTTGAGTGCTTGATGTCGTCTTGCCTTCCTCTTGTAGGGCTTAGTTGTCCCTGTGGTACGCAGCGCTGGCAATATGAATTTTGCTGAGATTGAGAAGGAGATCAACGGACTTGCTAAAAAAGCAGTTGATGGATCTTTGTCAATCGATGAGATGGCTGGAGGGACATTTACAATATCTAATGGTGGTGTCTACGGAAGTCTCCTGAGCACTCCCATAATCAATCCCCCACAGGTATGTGATATGCATGTCTCATTTCTACAACACGTTTAAACTTACTCATCTGCTTAAAACTCATTGCTTTTAAATTCTTTGGAGTCCATTATGAATTTATAATGCTTTTAGCTTTAGTCATGGCTGCAGTTTTCTGTGTATAAGACTGCACGTTTATGTCGTCTATCGTATTCTGAAATTGATCCTAATCCGGTTTGATCATCCATCTTTCGCAGTCGGCCATTCTGGGAATGCACTCGATTGTAAACAAGCCCATGGTTGTTCAGGGAAATATTGTTTCGAGGCCCATGATGTACATTGCGCTAACCTATGATCACAGACTTATTGATGGGAGAGAGGCTGTCTACTTTTTGCGCCGGGTCAAGGATGTTGTGGAAGATCCTCGCAGACTACTGCTTGATGTATGAGATCCCCAACCATGCTGGTCCGCCATATTAGTGACCTTTAAGAAGGCTCTAGAAGGAGCAGTGGAAATTCTACTAGCTCTACCGAAAATAAGTTCTCATGCCAACTCTCATCGGGTTTGTTTTACTTCTAAACCTTTGCTGAGTGCCTTCAGTTACGGATGTGTCCAAGATTGAGTGGTCAAGTGCATTGTCCAAAATCTACACCTTTTTGTCTCCCACATTATACATTTACTTATATACACATTCAAATCGTCCAGTTTTGATCTCATGTAAAGTTACATGATTAACATCACATTGGTGGATATCCTGTTCATTCAACAATAGTTCTCGAAGTCTTTTCGTATTTGGAGTAAATGGTTTACTTTGTTGGCTATTGAGATCAGCCTTCAGGCTGTGCAGAATTTTGTGATCGAATTTTGCAGGAGGAATGTCTTGGGATTAATTAATTACTGCAGGTATGTGAAGGAGGTTCTAACAGGCGATCATGTGATTGTGTGTTCATGAATCATGACCACAAAACAGAGAATCTTAGCTTGTTGTCTTGAAGGTTTGCCTTGAGACAGAGTAAATACCTGGACTCCTATCATGGAAAAGTGTTGAAGATTCCATGCTTGGAGTTTATCTGCTCCTTATACCTTGATTAGATTCGAAGCCTCATATTCCTTCCGAAATTTGATCTGTACAGTTAAACATAATTTTTGAGGCGACCTTGTTCATCTTCTTTAACTCCCAGATTGTCATAACTTCACCCCAGAAATCCGGCGCTTGAACAAGTTTTCTTGTCTATCTCCCACACTCTGATTGATTGGAAGGCGTTGATAAGCACAGAGCTCTTGTAAAACTTGTGTCCAAAATGATTTTGTACATAATGTACCCTGTGATATTCACAGAAATGCTGTTCATCTTAATCCTCTTGTTTAGAACTCCTTTGAGAAAGCTTCTGATGGCCGGATTAAATCGGTTGAAGCTCGGCCGGGGTCCTGTGGTTGCTCAGACTTTGATGGGGACCGTGTTCGTTCTTCTTGTCACAAACTTATATGGCCTCGTTGATGTCCGTAAACGCTTGCTTGAAGCAGGAGCCATGAACCCAACTGACCAAGTTCTCATGGCTTTCAACCTCCTTGAATCAACTCTTCTTGGTACGTACTCCCTCCAATTCACATCTCAACCCTAATCTCATATCATGTTTTCAAATAAAAGAACATTCACATAGTATCCTTGTATTCTAGAATCATATGCCTCATTCAATTCATCGTATTCTTCCCCTTGGTTTGAACTTTAAAGGCCCCTCATGGCTCATACATTCACACACACAAAAAAAAAAAAAAAAAAAAAAAAAAAAAAAAAAAGAATACGGTGAATTGCATGAAGAATACGATATCCGTTACTTCTCAGTTTTCTACATTTCTAGGGACTTAATATTTTTGGCCAGCTAAACTTTTTTCCTGGTCTTGAAATGCTATATTCTTGTTCATGACATTCGATAATTTGTCTCTAATTGGAGTAAAATTGTGTGAAGATGATTTACAATATAATCTTCCATTTCAACTTTTACGCAGGGATCTCCTTGTTCCTTGCACTAATAGTAGATAGGCTACATTACTACATTAGCGAGCTTCGTCGCGTAAGGAAGAAATCGGAAGACTACAAGCTCCATGCCATGAAAAATAAGGAGGTGCAAGGCTAAGCTTGAAGTTACATAAGCCAGATCAGAGCTAGCGACAATTAACAATGTTGGACGAGATTCAGGTGTAAAATCTAATGTACCTCATCTAAACCACACGCACAAGACTCCCTTGGCAACAAAGGTCTAGATTGAATCACGAGTTCACTGTATGTCTAAATATAGGCAAATTGTTAATATTATCGTCGTGGGACTTCAATTATTTTATAGTCAATGCCAAATTTCGAGACCCCTGAACTTCAAGGCACAAATGTAATGATCTACATTTCTAAAAGAATCGTAAGCAACTCACATAGTCGCCTTCGAACTCAAACCAATGAAATTCATCACTCAACAAAGTAAAATGAGCAACAATTGGATCTATCAAGAGAACAATAATGAATTAATTTTCAACAAAATTGGATAAATTAAGATCCTTAACATTTTTCTCTGGCGAAACATTTTCAGTACTATTACTAGCCTCACTATTTGAATTATTAGGCTCAACGTTGCCCTTAATTACAGAGGAAATGGCAGTGGCTAGGGCAGTTGCAAGAGTTGGGTCCGCTGCAAGGGCAGCTTTAGCCACACTTAGTGGGTCCAATGGTAACTTATTTGGGTCACCAGATGCATGTCCGTACAAGGCTTGGCCCAAGAACTGCTGCATTTGGCCCACTAAGCCCATCCCATTATTATTTGGGTTTGCAAATGTCATAGGATTAGTGTTATTGTTATTGATTTGTGGTGGTTGTTGTGGCTTTGTGAGGTCTAATGTCACGGTGGGAAACGGGGCTGAGGCGGAGATTGTGGCTAGGCTCGGGAGGCCCGGGAGTGACGTGGGTTGAGAGAACATGGGTTGGCTAAAAAGCCCGTCCATTGGGCTAGACATCGATCCTGCTACTAGCATTGAGGCGGCCGCTGAGGTTGTCGTGGCCATGGCTACTGCCGCGGTTGGTAGTGGATGGTTGTGTTGTCCCTCGTAGGTTGTGACTAGAATGGTTCGGTCTTCTGCACATCTTTGTACCTATTTTTCATAGCAAAAACCACAACATTTACTATTAGTCAAGTACGTGACATATAACACGTCTAATAATGCTTAGAAATTTAGAATAGAAATCACTATCGAACGCCCTTTCTCAATTACGTTTGACAGATGCCCTAATCGACTAATATATTTAATCCGTTAATATCGTGTCTAATCTCACTTGACGCTAATAGTTGCATTGACTAAGTTATTTAGATGTATAATGTGCATAGATGATGCTCCATCCACCATTCTCATTTGTTTACGTTTGGTTTAAATATGCGGGATGAATTCGAATGAATCATTAACAAAGGAAAATAACGGAGCAAGTATACACATAAATAAAAGGGCGGCCTTATATAATGAGATACAGTATATAGAGTATGTACCTGTTTGCGAACAGGACAAGCCGAGCCCATAGTGCAACGATAATAACCTCGTGGACAAGGATTTCCTTTGGCCATTTTCTGGCCGTATTTGCGCCATTGGCATCCATCACTTATCTGCAAGTGTATGTTAATCCTATTTAGGTGCTTAATTATACATCATAACATTCAAGGTTTAAGTTCCAGTAGGAACCATGGTTATATAGGAACCCGTATGAACTCTACCTAGAGGTCATTTTGACCAAATCTAACGCTCCCAATCATCTTAAAAATATGGAAATTATATAATAACACCCTAACATGGGTCGGTTTTACTTATTTGGTCATATTTTTTCATACCCCCAATTTTAGCGTTCCACGCGCGTTAAAATTTTGGGGTACCTAAAAATCACATCAAATGGATATTTCATTTAAAGTTTGGGGCATGATTGGGTAGATTAGGTGCCAATGAGTGCATCTGTGTATTTTATTTCGGAAAAAATGACCTCTAGGGTGGGTTCCTACGAGTTCCTATATAACTAAGGTTCCTACCGGAACCCAACCCTAAGATTCAATATATCTTATGAATGAAGCTATAGGCATATTTTCACGTCCCGTACGTGGAGCGTGAGTGCATGCAGCTATTAGTGATGAGTGATGAGTTAGTGATGAGTGATGACCTCTTTCCAGTGTGAAAACGTCGTCCAAACTCTATATCTATCACCACATCTAATAAGGAATAAGGAGGTTCTCATATCATTTCGTCCTCCCTTTCTCTCATGGGTTGAGCACTTACTCACTTAGCCACCGACTTGTTAGCTCCGCGCACAGGTTTATGGATGTAGGAGCGGTAGACGGGCCCACAAGTCCAGTGAGGTTCAATCTCAAAATTAATTGGCAATGAAATGAGTAGCCAATAGGCTTACTAGCGATGTAGGACACCTTTGGATATAGTCACATACACTTGGTAATCTACCTCTACTTGGTGAATGACTAAGCTAATGAGTAAAGACCACATATATTGAACATTATGGCCTTCTGATCAATAGTGTGCTTTAGTTGACTATGTTGTTGACATAATTGCAGGCTGGTCCTAATTAGACAATACGAGGTTAAAATTAATGACTGTTCTAAAGGCTCAATTGAACCCTCATTATTCAAAAAGAAAATCGGCCTATCAAGTTAAAAAGTATGTATGAAAAATTATACTATATATAAAAGAAAGTGAAGTCTCTAACAATAGCACAATGTAACTTCTAAAAGTTTCATGTCAGATCATTAGGAATCTAATTCTGTTAATTTCGTCTTAGAGATTTTAAAGTGTCAATATGGATCCTTTCTAAGTGTCGGTATCGATCCTGTATAATTGGCCATGTACATTAAAGATCATTCAAGAATTACATATACTCCATATATTAGACTAGGTCTCATTTGGTCCATTATTTCTTTTTTTTTGGTCCATTATTTCACGTCACATATATATGCCTCGCATTATTGTTATTAGGTCAAATATCATTTTCAAATATATTACAATCACTGACTAATTAACTCTAAAAATTAAAGGTCTTAATACCAAGAAGTTCAAAGGCTGTTTGCGGTCACCTTGCATCCGCTTTGTCAAACAAATAATGCTGGCGGTCAGCACATTGATCGTGATTATTACGGTCTAATTAACCTTATTTTATGTAACCAAAAAACAAAAAAATTAACCTTATTTTAGTGAGTTTGTTAAGTAAGATTTTTCAATTTTTTTTTTGTAGCATTTTCGATATTTAGAATTCAATATTCTAACCAAAGGTTAAATAAATGAAAAGAACGGAAATAGTTGTGTTGATGAAGTTTTAGAGATTACCATAGAAGCTTCTGAGCGTGCCCGGACCGAGACACGGGCTCTTCTCATGGTCACTTCATGAGTCTGCTCAGTTTCTCTGGTAGCTGGAGTTTGCATAGCAACTCTTTGCATGTTATTGTTCGATATCGACTGCTGAGCTGCCCATGATTTCTCATGTAACGCTACTTCCTTATTTCTTATATTTGCGCTATGATCTTCTCGCTCGTCACTTCTATTTGAGGGCGCATAATCACTTGAGTAATTACCAATGTCACCTAAGTAAGGCTCGGAACCCTTTTGACCTTCAATATTATTAATAGAAGCTTGTCCAACACCCAAAAATTGTCTCGTATTTTGGTCTCTCATCGTCCTTTGGTTATTCATTGCTCCACTATCACTCATTACCTATAATATCAAATGTAACACGAATAACATATCAATGTAAATATTTCTAGGTTAACCATTTATCTCGATCTCATGAAATGTCATAACTTTCCTAACAAGATTTTTGTTGAAACGATACATAGTGTAATCTAATTAGCTACTCGTTTGACATATATAGATACCGTAGAAAACAATAATTCTATAGGGCTCTGATGTAGGCAGACTGAATATTACCTCGGTGTGGACCTTTCTCGACTTATTTTGATCATGTTGGTGCTGTTGAATTGTCGAAATTTGCATTTTTAGGGCTTTGTAACTGTTTGAAACTTGATTAAGTAACGTCTTGAGTCGTTCATTCTCGATGCTTTTTCGTGCTATCTCTTCCCTTAGAATCGCCAACTGCAACCACATATTAATGCATACTTCTGAATGTTGATAGGAGAAATGAGGGGAAAACCCAAAACCCTAACATCTAGCATTTCTATTTTCATGAATTGTTAACGTTTTGTAATGACGTATATATAGTCTAAATTATTACCTCATCCTTGGTCGTCTGATTATCATCATGTAACTCCAATGATACTTCATCATCGATCGTAGACTTCTCTTCGAAACCCGTATTAGATCGAGTCATTTGAAGCTTCAATCCAGTCTATGCAATCACAAACATGTATGAAATGTTACGATAATCAACCACATTAAATAAATTTGATAAAAAAAAAAAAAATATCGTAGGACAAGAAATTAATTTGTGTATGTCTAATTCTAGATAGTACGTAAATTAGTAATACGACTTACATCAATTTGTAGTTTAAGATCATTATTATCATCATCAGCATGATCATCTTGACCAATCTCGTCATCATCAACCATGATGGTACCATCTTCGTTGGATCTTCCTAATTGTGATGTACTTGTAGAACTCCGAAAGAAATCCATCGTCTCTTTGATCTCTTGGGTTTGATACTCGTCAGAATCGTGTCGAAAACCCGAAAACACTGAATGGCTAGTACTATAACTTCCATGATTATTGTCCATGTATGAATATGAATGAGAGAATCGATATGATCAATCTAGCTTGATTCTCACAATCATATGTTTCTAGTCAAATGGAGAAAATATATGTATATATAGCATATGATATCTCTACTATAGATGACATGAGTCTAAGAGGAGACAGAGAAAAAAAGGAAAATGGGAAGTCTAAGGAGTTAAGAAATGAAGTCTTAATGATGAGAAAAATATAAGGCTTGATGTTGAATCAAGTGTACTTGGTAAGAGAGGTTTAAGCAGATCAGAGAGTGTAACTCGGCAAGAAATGTGGTTCAAAGTGAAGACCAACATCAAATTCATGACTTAATTACACTTCTTTTGTTGAGGTCAAAACGGGCCGAGTGATGGTATTCATATCAGATTCCGTAAGGTGAAACGCCCTCTGAAAAGTTGTTACAAGCAATAGAAACCCATTGAGGAAATTAAGCTAATCTTAAAGATCTAATGATGGTATAATTAAGTTGTTACAAATTAAATATATAACTAAATTAATTCAATGATTATATAATATTTGTTAAAGATCTATCAAGCTCATGACTAATGAGGTGAGGTGGTGCGTCAACTGCACGTAATACTAATCAGAGAGAGAGAGAGAGTCAAAAAGATGAGGCAAAGATGTGAGATGAGATCTCCGAATAAGAATGAATTGAAAGTCATTTGATTGACTATAAGTTCTCCTATTCTTAGGATGTATTTGTGGTCAGATTAAAGACTGTTTAGTAAGTTAGTTGTTTATATGTCTCAAAGTCACTGTATCATGATAATAATTTGCTTTTAACGAAGTACCTATTTACCTATTTATATTCACTTAATTACTTTACTTTAGTGGTAAAAAAACAATGCCAATTCTCATACGGTCACTTTAGTAATGTTACTAGACTAACAAGGAAACAAGTTTTGTCAATCTTACATGTCATCATTGGGAAAATACGATGAATATCGACTTTCAGGTTCCATTTCGGTGTCTTGTTTGTCATGACCATAACTGTATAGCACAAAAGTGTAAGTTATTGCATCCAATTTTTAGAAATCAAGACCTTTCGGATTAAAGTCAATATTCCAACTTCACGAGCAAAGAAACAACCCAAGTCTCATATAAGTAGCTTGAAAGCTTTTTCGTTTGAACCGAAGAGTTTGTGGTTATGTTAGGATTTAGGAATGGTACACAATATGTTACTCCGACTCTTAATTTTATCTCACGTACCTGTGTCGGACACTCGACACTCGGACATGGGTATGATACTTGAAATCTTCATTTTAGCCAAAAACAAGAGATTTTCATAAAATAGCCGAGTCCGACAATTGGATTCGTACCCATACCAGACACCCGTACTGAGCCTGAGTAACATAACTATACTTCCTGTTTTCATCGGAAATTTACACACAAGATTCTGATCAGAAATCACTGATTCTAGGATTTCAACTGTACCCTTGTGGTAGATTTATCCTGATTTGAGCCTCTAAGTTTGCAGGAAACAAGCGAATTCACGCCAAAAAAAACTGCAGTCTGTTAAACCGTAGGAAGCTCCCTATTAAATCTAGACTTGGATCACACATTGTTGAATAAGAAAGGAGTAACCTACTGACCTACAAGCTAACACCAGAGGACAAGAATTTTCCTACGGTCCAAAAAGCATAGAATTGATCATATCAGTGCGCTGTTAAAGGAGATCCATTGTCGTACGATGAAACGGTCTCACACTAGTATTACTCTAAATGTATTTTGTATCTTTTTGGGCTCCGACTAAGTTTGCACACCTCAATCCTTAAATGACAAGCGCAGAAGTGGGTTAAAGCAAATTTCTGGAGTAAAACAAAAGATCAATCAGGTACAGAAAGGGTGATTTTCATTTCGTAAATGCCACTGTCAATAAGTGATCACTAATCAGTACACAGACAGCAGAAAACCTGAATGAAAAGCTACATAGTGGCCAGCAACATTGCCCGGATTTTGGCTCTTAACTCATCAGGAACTTCGGTAGTTTCTGCTGGCGGCAAAGAAGATCTCTTCTCCTCCTGGGGTGACTTCGAAGCATCCACAGATGCTTCTCTACTAGCATCATTGCCTACTGCTGAGAGAGACAGATCCGATGATCTTGTTCGAATCTCCCCATCCTCCAACTCCCCTTCTTCGGCATGAGACTTGTCGCTCTTCCTGGATCTCTCTCTATGGCGATCCTTTCTATGAGACTGCTTATGCCTCCGCTTATGATGCTTGCTCTCATCTTCAGAAGAACTGTACCCCGATTTATGGTGCTCTTTATCTTCTTTATATGACCTATCATGTCTGTGGCTTCGCTTGCGGTGCTTCCGCTCCTCCTCGGTGGAGCTGTTATGCTTTTGGCGATGATGCCTATCATCGTCATCTTCTAGAGAAGAAGAATCGTCATGCTTATGTCGATGATGAGATTCTTTGCTTTTTGAAGAAGAATGTTTTCTACGATGCTTATGTCTATCCTTACTTCTATCTCTATGGTGAGAGGAAGAATGCCGGGACCTGTGCCTTTTCCTGGATCGTCTCTTATCTTCTTCATCTTCTTCTTCTTCACTACCTTTTCCGTTTCCCTCCTTCCCTCCCTCTCCCTCTCCTTCATCATGTTTTCTAGACCTATAATGACGCCTCTTACTTAATTTTTGTTCATTTTCATCATTAGACAAATCCTCGCCAGATTTCACCATTTCTTCATTTGACATTTCAACCTTCACTGGAACAGAGCTATCTTCTTTTCCACTTTCTTCAGTAACATTCTCAGTAATTGTACCAGAGTTCCCAGGCCCAGGTGGATCCAAAGATGCGGCACGCAGTGGCTCTGTACCTGATGGTCCAATACCACTCTTGATCATTGCTGCAAACATCTTTGCCCTCCTCAATCTTTCAGCCTTCAGCTTTTGTTGCCTTGTCAACCCTGCTTCAGAGGAGTCGGCCTCACTGGCCGTCGCATGAGTAGATAGTTTTGCAATCTGCTTTGCACCAGGGACAGTATCACTGGACTCCCCGCTCTCCTTCAAGCCCTGAGATTGTGCTGAATGAAGACTTGTAGACCCAGTTCTTCCACCCTCTTTGCTGGAACCATCAGAAATCTTAGAGAAGATATCCAAGTTCGGCTTTCTAATTCCTCTGGTAGCAGCCTGAAGTATAGCGGCTGCAGCAGCTGTATCTACAGTAAATCCACATTGCGGCTGAGACTCTTTAGACGGTTGATCCTGTGAATCCTTTCTGGATTTAGGAATCACCATTTTGAACTTCTCTTTCTTGTCATAGTCGAAAAGCAAATCATCGGACGCATCTGAGGATGCCAATTCACTTTCTTTCACCTGACGAGCGGGGTTTTTCTCCATCTCCTGCCATGACGAGGAATCCTTTTCAGGGTAGGTGGTCTTACCATTAATTCTGGACTGCAGAGAAAAAAATATGATAAATTGAGTGTTAATGGAAGTAAGAAAACTCTAAAAGCTGACAGGAAAGGTGACAAGCAGAACAATCAATGGGAATCTGGCAAAATGCAACAGCACTAAATTGTCAGAAAGTCTCCACAGCACTCATGCTCTCACAAGAAAGTCAGAATAATCATATACTACTATCAAAGTGTCATTATAAAGGGAGAAAATACGTAAACCAGGAACTACCCAGCAAGTTAGCAATGGAAAAGGAGGGGAGGGGGAGGGGGTGGCATGGAGTATCGCACAAGCAATCACATACACGTCCATCTAAAGACTCAGCATCCGTAATCAGTAGAAAGAACAGTTATATGTCATTCTACGTGAGATCACCAGCATTCCATATCTCATGGAAGGCCATACAATATTTCGATATGCAAAGACATCTCCAACAACGTTAAGTCAATTACCAGCCGTCCTTTACCGATGGAAACCCATACAAATCCATTAAACATTTCATTGATGCATAGACAATCCAACAACACTAAGTATCGCACTAAAATATACTTGCCAAAACTGTACCCCCCCCCCACCTCCACCCCCACAAAAAAAAAAAAAAAAAAAAACCGCCCCAAGGTGTTACACCCTTAGGAAATAGTGTGAAATCAAAATCAGAAGCAGCATATTCAGTAAAATCACTATTAAGGAACAAACCTCCTGAGCCTTCATCAAAACTCTTAGGTAGTATGGATTGTATTGGTTGGATGGCAGCAAGAACGGGAACTTGCCACGCTGCTTATCCTGCTCTATAAGAATTCCTTCAAAGTCTTTACCATTCTTCAAAACAATCTCCACTATCCGATCAATCATTCTTTTCAATTCAGATGGAGGTTCCGCAACCCAAGTTTCAACTTGAGGAACAGGAAACAAACTCGAAGTTTTTGGCTTCTCTATGATGGGATCAATAGTAGAGGATACTTTTCCATCATTTTTTATGCTAATGGCTCGTCCAGGCTTGCTGCTATTAACGCCGTATTTACTCACTGCAGTTGCTTTCACTTTCGAATGCTGCGGGAGTATGGAAACTGCGTCCTCCTTCGGGACCCCATGCCCAGACGAACTCGTCTGTTCTGATTGATCACACTTCAACATGTCAGCAGCCGAGGTTGCACCGGAATCCATTTGTTCCGGTCCTCTATCAACCTCAACTGCACCATCCTCGTCTTCTCCTGAACCATAGACAGCACCCAGAAGAGAAAGAGCCCCACTAGCTTGAATGTTATTAGTTTTTCCGTCCGTTGACTTGCTCGCATTGTCAGACTTCACAACTTCTGGGTGGTCAACTAGATATCTAAAGTATGGATGCAGATGATGGTTTGGCATCAGAAATCCAAATGTTGGATTATCTCCCTGTTTAACTCTTAAAACAATTTCAGACTGGCCACCATGTTCACAAACAAATATAGCTGTCCTTGCAATAATCTGATGCACCTTGTCTGTAGGGGGCTGGAAAAGATCAAACAACAAAAACAAAAACATAAAGAAAACAAATTAATGTGCTGCCATGCAAGAACTCCACATAATATTGATAACAAAAAAAATTACTAGAAGATCCAAAATAAAGCAAAAGAAATTAAAATGCAGTACGTCACGTTGATCTTGAATTTATAAATCATTACACAAATAAACTCTACTACGGGAAAATTTCAATGCATATGCTCCACGAGACAATGAAGATGTGAACTTTTCTTGAAGCAATTGCCTCTATCATCCTAATCCCACCTGCACGGCCAATCTGTCATGAGATCAAAAGGGACCAGGTTGCCCCTGAATGGCAATCTTAGGTCAGAAGATGCCCATCCTGCTCCAAGCATCTGAAAACTTAGACATAGTAAGCCTTAGACAACATATGCACCTCACACAAACACCATTTGACCACCTCAGCTAATTATTCAAACATGAAAAAAGGTTAGCAACATAAAGAAATAAATTCTACATAAACTGATATTTGAATGTGTAGGAAAGATGGCATTAACCTACCAGGTTTTGAAGTAAATTTTCCGGAACAGGAAATGATGGATGGAAAGCAGATGCGCTCAGACCCATATTAGAATCCTTTTGGTCAGTGCAATCAGCAGAGTTTCCATATGAGAATGGTACGCAGCGATACCCTTCAGCATCCTTAGCTTCCACTTCTGTTTCTGCATGTAATTACAGCAGAAGAATTCAAGATTAAGCTACAGTACTACTTATCAGTAATGCCTTTAGATATCATGGTCATGATAATCTATAAGAAAGCTAAAGGAGAAAAGAAATACCCCAAAATATTACAGAATACTAGTAGATTGACGAACAAAATATCCTTACTTCAACTTGTGATTTCGAGAGATCAACGTGTAGAAAATAAGCATACTTTCCTGCAGATGTTGAAATATATATAAAAGAAACATAGATTCAAGTACACAGCGATCACAGCCAATTAACCCTCTAACTAGAATTTATTGGTGCCGGAATTACAGTCAAAAGGTTAGTAATTTGGGCTCATAAACATCATAAAGAAAAAGACCTCATCTGGGGTATCATGTCCAGCCAATATATGTGGTATCATAAACCCCTCCTTGCACTCCTCATTCTCAGCCTCATCTCCGCAAACCATATAAACCCTTATATGAGAATGTCAAATGAACTCACTGATTTGCGCCACTCTTCCCTACATCAAGGACCCTTATTTCCTCCCAAAAGCCTTTTTGGATCAATGACCTAGGCAGCTAAGCTGACTACTGTGATTACACTTGAGAGCGGGAGTAAAGTTGTAGTGTTACAGTAATCGGGCGCCATTATATGCATTCCCTCCACCAGCATCCCCTCATTTAAATATTCTAACATCCTCCTAACTTAGCAATTTCTATTTTACCCAACTTAGATTTCCGTTGTAATATAAAAATTCAAATAAGGTATCCTGACTTCATATGTCCACATAATAAAGTACTAGTATAAAACTATTGACTAGGCATCAACCAACAGCTTAGGTTTTTGGTTGCGAAGATTATTTTCAATGGTTTAATACCTTAACACTACATTGCTCATTACACTACAAGCAAACTTCATGACATCAAACCAAAAATAACAACAAAATTGACGAAAATCTCATCCCCCACAAGGTAACGAATCGAATCAAGACCTCATCCTCAACATCAAATTTTTGCACATGAAAGTCTGATACCATCAATGATCTATCCCTTACGCCAAGGCCATTACAATTTTCAAAAACAATTTGATCACTACTTTTAGTAAAATCGACCCTAATTGTGTTTACTATGTGCAACACAAATCACGTTTGCGAAATTGCATCTGAAAACTGCCCCAATAAATCCAAAAACCCCTATCAACTAGATTTCTCTTCCCCATCCAAATCGAATGAACCACGCTTACATAACTTCAAACGAACATATTTGAGCTGCACCAAGTTAGTTAGTAATTAGGCCAAAAAAAAAACACAATTTCGCGCAACGTTTCGCTAATTTTCTCCAATCAAACGACTCGTTCAAGCGTAACAGACACGCATAATGCTCTCTAAATTACAATCAGCTTCACATACTATTCCGCAAATATCAAATTGATCCTCAAACTAAGAAATTCCAGCTGAACTAAATCAAACAACAATCAAAAGCGTAGGTAAGACAGGTTCTTCCAGTCGAAAACATGTCAGAATCGTAAGCATCACGCATTTCAAAAAAATATGATTAAGACAACATACCGATTGGAGTATTGGCATCCTCATCGGCGGCGGCGAGGTCGGCGAAGCGTTCGGCATCGAGGTCAGGGTGGAGGTGAGAATCGTCGGCGGGGAGGGCGGCGGAGGCGTGATGGAAGGAGGCGGGGAGGTGGCGAAAGGAAAGAGGAGCGGTGGTGATGAGGTTGCGAACATCGAAGCGGTCGATGAAGAGAGAGTTCCATTCAATAAGGGCTTGTTTGGAGTTGACGAATTCAAGCGTCGCGTCGTCGTCGAATAACATAGCGTGTCGGCCTACTACTTCTAGCTCCACCGCCGCCATTGTTGAGCCAAGACGGAGGAGAGAGAGAGGGCGGAGGCGGTGGTTTTTGAGGAGAGAGAAAATTGAGAAGGCGGAACCCTTATTTTTTGGGGGTTGCGATTGCGGATTGTTGTTCCTCCGCCCGCCTGATCGGCTTTTCTTAGCCGAGTTTCCTTTTTTCCTTTTTTTCTATTTTCTATTTTTTATTTTTATGTGTTTTAAGTCTGTAAATAGCGAAATGTCTACCATACTCTCGGAGTCTCGGTTGGTCTCGTGTAGTCGTGTACTCGTGTGTGTACAAGGACGGGAATAAAAATAAGCACAAAAAAAATATAGAAATCTAATTTTTTTTTTTCAACTTCGGTATTTTTTTGTTTTAATTTAATTACGAATATGATTGAGTTTGAGAGATGGATGGTTTTCGATACTTATTATCGAAAGTAGAGATGTTCTTGTATAGTGCACGTGCACAATTGGATACAACTGGCGTTGAGTAGTCTATATATTTTAGCCTGGATACTCCCGTAAGAAGTCCTAGAACCCAAGGTTTGGGCATCTTTGGAGCAACTCCAAGGACATGAGTTGGAACTAGACCTGTAAGTTTCTGACCCGACCCGAAAAACCGCCCGAGACCCGACCCGAAAATAACCCGAAAAACCCGGACTTTTTCAACCCGAACCCGAAAAGCACCCGAAACCCGAAATGACCCGAAATTTCAGGGTCAAGACCCTACCCGAGTGGGTCAACCCGTTGGGTCAAACATATTTAGTAAAACAATATTATAATAATAAAAAAATGATATAAAACAATTAATATTAATAAAATTTTAATTAAAATGTTCTTTTAATACATATAAAGCATACATATAATGCAATCATTATTATTATATAATATAATATATAAAAAATTTGGAAAATAAGAATAAAATAATATTTTACCTGTTAAAATTTACCGATAAAAAAGGCGCGAATATGTATTTTCGACCCGTTGGTCAACCCGTAAACCGACCCGAACCCGTATTGACCCTAACCCAAAATACACCCGAACCCGAATCTACCCGAACCCGAAACCCGCCCGCCCGACCGGTTTTACAGGTCTAGTTGGAACTGCTTGAGAGCAATTAGGCATGTAGGGTATCATTGGAATTGACCTGCAAACCTGTTCAGTTTAGGGCATTCTGCTCAAATGAGCAGTCAGCTTGCTCTTACAACTTTCTTCTTTTGTTCTACAATTTCCTTGACATGTGGCAAAGTGGCCCCTATCTCCCTTATTTTATTTCAATGGTGGGATCAAACTATGCAGATGAAAACATGTTTACATTGGAAGAGATCGTTGTTTTACCTAACTTGAGATACTTTAATGACATCTAAACTCCAAGCAGGGTAGTATCCCGCCTACCTTTGGAGTTGCTCTTATGGCAACACATTTTTCGCGTAAAGAATGTAACTCGAAATTCACTTTATCATGTACAAACTCTTAATCTTCAATTTTTCGTGGTCAATTTTTTTAGCAATTATTACAAGATACACAAGAATAATCATAAGCAACCTTCCTATCTTCGATCCTAGCTCTGTCTCAATGCATTCGTCTGCCTTCGATATTGTGATCATTATTCAATTCCTCTTCTTCTAGTTATCGAAATAAAATGTTGCCATACAATTTATCCACTATCATGCCATATCTAATGGAAATCCAAGGCTTATACGATGTTCGGGAGCACAAGGAGTATGATGGTCTTTTTCACATTATTAGAGCACGTATGTACCACACTTAAAATTATTTAAAATCTAAAATGTGCTCCCTACTCCTTTATTGTGAGAATGACCAACATACTTCTTGAGCACCCAGGAGCATGATATAATTTACCATGGAAATCAATTGTAACATACTTTTCTTTTTTCTAGAAGTTTTAATTAATTCCAACATAATATATATACTTACGTATATGTGAGGCATTTCAATTTAATTATGTTGCCATTTTGTGTTTGCTTATGAATGAGATCAACTCTCTTTAATTCAAGGCTCGTGCCTCATCATGTTATGAACCGTGTATGTAAAACATGCTTAATTGTGATTTAAGTTTGATTACAGATGTCAAAATATGAAAGGACTAGCTACTTAATGATTGGAGTATATAATATCATCATTACTTTCTCCTCATGTTTCAAACTCGTTTCCTCACTAGTCACTCCTTTAGTCCCTTTGCTTTACATGCCGGATTGACCAACCTAAATAATCTATCAATTGGCCGTGATATGAGCATTCGCTGATCTCCGTGGTTTGCTACTTAGATTATTGCAATTTAACTACGTACAAAGGGGCAATTTGAATTAAGTGATGATACATCACAGAAAATACTCAAATAGTAAGATGATTACTATATTGGGTGGCAAAACTTACTGTACTCGTGTAATAGGGAAAATGGTTGGTGACGATATTACGAGATAATATCGAGAGATATTATGGAGTAATATGGTCAGAGTATATTACCAAACGAAGTTATGATAATATCGTATATATCGGAATATTGTGCATATGTACGAAGTATGGAAAATTGTATTTAGGAATGTTGTATTACTTAGACGGTAAGACATCTACTTTGTACGTAGTATAAATAGAATGTACAATTGATGAAATCAATGAGAAACGAGAAACCCGACACGTTTCGAATGACTTCCGCTGTATATATTGTTTCTCCCCATGAACTAGTTTCATGGTACCGACTCGAACCGAATCCCTAACATCGTGAATTTTTCGTTTTATATATTAAGTGATCTTAAAATGATAAGTCATCAATCTAATAGTACATGGTGGAAGTGAAAATGATCATCACCAAAAAGTATGTAGTCAGATGGTTACTATTCTATAAATGTGAAAACGGCCACTTTTTAAGTTACTATATGATCATATCATGCACATGTAAAATCTAACAGCAGATACGTGTTCAGTATTGGCTTAGTGGTTAGAAAAGTGTAACATTAAGTAGTTGCCGCTCCTATGTAAAAGGGGCAACCTGGTGCACATTGGCGTACACGCAAAGTGGGTCCGGGGAAGGATCGGACTACAAGGTGTATAGGGGGCAAGCATTCCCTTGTCACTTTTTTTGGACAAGAGGCGACTCCTACGACTTTTTTTCCACTCCTATTTACCGAAAAGGAAAAAAAACTTTGAACTCTCCATACATTGTTTGCTTGAAACAGTCACTCCAATAATATGTCACTATTTGGGCAAAGATATCACGACATTTGAGAAAATGGGGTGAGAGGACGGTACGACATGTTTCGAAAGCCTTGATCATAAGAGATAGCTAAGCTAGAGCATTGCGATTGTTCAAATTTATGTTGACGTATTATTGGTGAAACATTATTAAGACTATTATAGACCATGATAAGTCGGATGAAAAAAAAAAAAAGATACAAAAATTGCCCACCAATCCACCGTTATTGACCGCTAGAATATACCACTAGTCTTGATTATTCTTGAATCTTCATACATGAACATGTATCAAGCTAATGCATGCCCTCGTTTTTTCGGTACGAAATGGCATTTGACTTTATTATGATACTATATTTATGCACCTAGCTAGCTAGCTTTCTTCCCAACTTTATTCACAAGATACATACATACTTAAAATCAAAGTCTAGTAATCTCGTCCACATTAGTCAACCAAATCTAAGATTGCACCACACTTCATGCATGCATCACTAGTTTACACCACTATATTTTTTTGCGTAATTCCAACCCTCATTCCCCTTTTTACCACATTTTTAGGGTCAACTCCTCCCCTTAACTCCCTTATATATAATGCCATTTTCACAAAACATCCCTTCAAATTTCAAACTCCAAGCCAGCAACACCAAACCATACATATAATTCCTCAATCAATCCTTAGCTTCTTATTTACCTCTTACATACACAAACACAAACACAAACACAAACACGAAAACACGACAACTATGATGATGAGCAAGACGGTTAAGGTAGTCTTCCTTGTCGCGGCTACCATGGCAATCGTAGTCATTGCGCTTAGTTCCATAAACATAAGCCATGATGACACCAATAATGATCATGAGGAGGTGAAGTACGAGCAGCAGCCTTTGTTGCTCCCCTCGAAAAGGATTAACCGGTTCCTAGCTCAGACCGGTGGCAACTATGGCCCAGGCTCTGATGTGAGCGCGAGGAACCCCAACGCTGCAGACCACTGCCACAAAGACAATGAGATATGTGATCTGCCTGTGTTTGGAAACAACGCAACATGTTGTAACAACAAATGTCTCGATCTCTCTGAAGACGACAAGAACTGTGGAGCTTGCAAGAATAAGTGCAAGTATACGCAACATTGCTGCAGAGGTCAGTGTGTGGACTTGTCGTATGACAAAAGACACTGTGGAAGATGCAACAACAAGTGCATGACTGGAGGATACTGCATATATGGGATGTGCGACTATGCTTAATTATTATCCTACATACATTTATCTATCTCAATTCGTTCATTTGAATTATTATTAGCATTTGATTTGAAAAACTCAAATCAAACGTTAACATCCTGATCGATGAAACAAAATTATTAGGGAAGCTAAGGCCAGGTATATAGTATCCCGGGTCAAGATGGATGAAGATTATTGGGGAATTACATACTCTGGCCCGAGATGATTTATTCCCATCTCGAGCTAGTACATACATACAATACATATACATAATTTTGATACTACATACGATGTAACTGATGTCGCTGTAAAGAAAAAAAGCAATTCTTTTTGCAGTTAGATTATGATATTCAAATGCGCCCATATATAGTTGAATTGATGAATATATACTCAACTACTCGTCTACTTAGTCCTATATACTCCCTCCTACCCAAAAAGATTTTCCTGTTTCTTTTTTTATTCAGTTTTGAGTTGGCATGTTGGGAGCTATATTTTGAACAATTGAATCGTTCACTTGCTTTAAAAATTAGTAAGTATTTCATTCTGCATTGCAGTCAACCAACTCTACTTGATTTCAAGGTAAACGGGTATTTCATTTAGTCTACAAAT
Source organism: Spergularia bocconei (assembly GCA_963457585.1). Lineage (NCBI taxonomy): Eukaryota > Viridiplantae > Streptophyta > Magnoliopsida > Caryophyllales > Caryophyllaceae > Spergularia > Spergularia bocconei. The sequence goes on from OY734949.1 coordinate 5,308,014, forward strand.
AGTCCCCAACATGTCAACTCGAAACTGCAAAAGAAACATGAAAATCTCTTTGGGTAGGAGTAGTATTGATCTTTGTTTTATTTGTATCACGATTTATGACATCATATCATGTTTTCTTGCTTGAAACCAAAATGAAAGAAGAAAAATGTTGGAAACAACTAAACAAGCGATAGTATTATTATGCTCGACATCTACTGCCTAACTCCTGATGAACGAAAACGCAATACGCCCTCCATATTGAGTAGCGTGTTTTTACATACTTTCTAGTACTTCGAATACGCCCTCCAACTCTTAGTTGATTTTAATTGCTTATTGGTTTGAGAAGTGTTGAACAATGTAGTGTGTCTTGATGATGATAAGATATATGATTTATGTGTTGATTACTCCCTTGTTTACGAGCTAACACCTTATTTAGTTTTGGTAAGTTAATATTTCAGGAAAAATTGATTGACCTACGGCTCTACACGGCTTTACCAATGGAGCTATAAGGTGTAAAGCGTTATTTTGTATATGTTTGTTTCACATATTTTGTAATATATGATTTTTTCACAAGAAAATATATATATTTAGATGTGAATGTATGTTTGAATTTTAGGAAAATGAGAAAATATTTTATTGCAAATATATCTTTTAATTATCCTAAATATATGTGGAGATATTTGACTTCTTAATCCAGAAATAATAATGTTTCATTTTGGATAAAATTTTGAGTTGTTTGAAAGATATATTCTTGAAAACTCATTTGAGGTAAAATTGTATATTCTGTCCTCATTTGATATTATCCTTTGATGATTGTTACTCGGAAAAGAATGATTTTAAGTGTTTCCCAAGTAATGAGAACTCTTTTCACTGCATAAAAAGAGTCCTTTGGTTTTTCTAACCACTTACACTGACATAAGTGAATATCATTTTGTACTCTACACTGATATTACACATAATTCTCATCACAGGTCAAAATGTTACCTCTATTTGCTTGACTAAGAAGCATCGTTAAGAGGTGATTCCTTTGTACTTTTCTCTTCTAAAGTGGAACGATTTAACGAAATAGTGCTCAGGTGGAAGAAAAATTTGTTCAACAATATGGGGTGCACGTCACCCATATGTAAAACCGCTGAGGTCCTTGGCGGTTTTAGGGCTAATTTTTTTTTTGTGAATAGTAAAGCCGCCACAAGCCTTGGCGGTTTTACAGTTTACAAGGTTTTTTTTATTGTTACTGTTGACAAGTCATGTAACCGCCATGGTCCTTGGCGGTTTTAGATATGGTGACGTGCACCCCATTTTGTTGAACAAGTTTTTTTCCGACCCAATTTGTTTAACATTTTTTTAGCATTACTTCAAAAAATTGTTCTCTAAAGTGAGGTATTGGGATACGAGGTTGTACTCGAGTACGTGTTCCTATTATCTTGGGTTGAGAGAGTAAGAAATAGTTTCATATATATAGTTGAAACTAGCACAACTAGAGTTAGTTGTGGGATTCTTCTACTTGTCTTGGGTTGAGCTAGTAGAGAAGAAAATTCTAGTGAATTTTGTGGACGTAGACCTTGGGTTGAGGTCGAACCACGTAAATCTTATGTGTACTCTTTTCATTGTTTCGTGCTTGGTTCATTGTACAGATATGTGCACTGTACCATTAGAAACTAGAATCTCTAGTTTGTGGTAAATACACTAGTCTGTCTCTTCCACTACACAATACATCGCGTAAAACTGAAAAAGTTACAATCAAAGTTCATACTCAATTCACCCCTCTCTTGAGTATATTGTTACGAGTTTATTTAACCGCAAGCGTACGGGTAATTGTAGCTAACGGGTCGATCTCAGGGGGGTATGGAAATGTCTAGGTCGTCTAAAGAATTATGGAGTCAGCTACGCAATGGTCGAAGATTTGTGATTGTATCAATTAATGGTGAAAACAACGAAGATGAAATCAATATACTAAAGACATAGGGTGGAGATATCCCCACTAACATGCATCTACTACGATCATAAAACACCTAACAAGTCAATTTAACATAGATTAGGGGAGATTATGCAAAGAACTACTTATCCCGCTAAGGCTATCATAGTCTAATCCAATTACTATCCTAAATCCCACTCTCGTGGTGAAGTGATCAAGTAATAAGAAGCATTAAGAACGCGTAACAATTCCCAATTAGTCCTAGCAACCCACTCTCGTGGTGAAACAGTCCTAACCAATATTAGAGGGTTAATCACTAAACAAGAATCGCAACTACCGTTTATAAACTCCGTTTAGCACTCAACAAGCATAAATAAGTGTAAATCTAATCGCAGCAACATGCATATAAATTAGAGAACAATAACCAAAATCAAGTTGATAATTAACACACAGCCATAATAAGTCCTAATCATATGAATAATATAACTTGCTATTTCATGATTCAAATCGTAGCATCAAACATGTTAGGGTTCAATCAAATCCCTAGAAAAGACTACTCACGCATAGCTAAATCAAGAACAACAATAATTGAATTAAAGCAAAACATGATTAAAAGATTACAGGAAGAAATAACAATACTCTCAATTGGGTATGAATAATACGATGAAATATAAAGAGAATAAATCTTCGAATCCGGTACAAAAGTCTTGAATCTTGAAAATAAAGTGAAGTCTTCAAAGTAACGACGTGCGAAAAAGTAATGAAAGCTTAGATGTCTAATACAAGGGCTCAACTAGGTATAAATACCTAGGAGGTTATTTTACAATTACCTATTTAAAAATAGGAAATAAACCCCCGAAAACAAATTAAGTAAATACGGAAACATCATCCGTGCAGCTGCACGAGTCGTGCATCACGGTGCACGAGTCGTGCCCACTTCAGCGTCCAAATTGAGACTTTGCACGAGTCGTGCAATCAGAGCACGAGTCGTGCAAAACTGGTCCGACAGTCCAACTTCAAACGCCTCTAATTCCTTCGTTACTCATCCGATTTGGGCGTGTGACCACTTCTTAGAAAGCTAAGATCATAATCTTTCACCTCCAATTGGTTTCACTTCAAAACTCAAAGTGGTTTGGTAGATATTAAGCTCCAAAATTGGCTCTCTGTAAATCAACTTCAATCCCGCACTCTAACTTCTCCAAAATGTCATTTTTATGCCTGAAAGCTCAAAAACCAACAACTATACCAAGGACGTGAAATATTGCGAGAATGAATGAGAATCAAGTATTAATGGGGGCAAAGATAACAATTATAGCACCGTAAAGTCCTATATAACTATGCAAAATAAGGATTTATCAAACTCCCCCAAGCTAAACCTTTACTCGTCCTCGAGTAAGCCCAAGAACATATGCATCCAAAACAAGGTCTAGCCAACATGTAACCACAAGCACTTAACCAAAATTCCGATCAAGGTTTTCGAAAAGACTTCAAAACTAGTTCAAATCAATTTAATTTCGAAAATTTGGACTAAGGCATGTACTAGCAATTAGCCTCAAGATATGAAAGTCATGTATGCAATCCAAAGAACTACAAGTGCTCCGAGGAACCATTTCCTCCCAATACCGACTCAATGGAATATTATCTCACTTTAGCCCTGAAAATATTTAGATGAATGTGAAACCTGGCTTGCCTCTTAGCATAGAACAACTCAAGAATGGTTTTAACAAGGATCAAACATATCATAGTAACCGGCATGGGAAGGGGCTATGGCAAAGAAAAAAAGGAAACGGATTAAGGGATAGAGCGGGAGCAACCCCCAAAGTAGATGAAATCCTAGAATCCACCTCTAATCTACGCCCACAAAATGTATCTATCCTACCATCCTTACACCATTGTAATGAACGAACTCTAGCACCCCTTATGTCTCCCACCTAGCACCACCAAGAAGATCCAACCATATGTACACCAATAAACCAACAATATCAAACCGACAACACCAATGTTCCGCAACAAAAACCAATTACAAGCAAACTCGAGAGAGTGGAAAGCTTATTGAAATACTATATATATACATCTCTTTTTTTTCTTTCTTTCTTCTTTTTTTTTTGATTTTCTGTTTTTTTCTTTTTTCCTTTTTGTTTCGTTATGAAAACTAAATAGAATACTTTCCACACTCTTTATTACAAACATTACAACGGAATCATCGGTGAGTCTAATCCACTCATAAGATACAACATAAACTCAAGTGGACTTATGTAGCCAATTCCCAAAACCTCCCCCAAGCTAGCCTCCAAACATCCCTCATCGTCACATCCCCCCACCTAATTCCTAATCCACCAACTAAACCCGAGCCTCCATTTGTTGCTCCTCTTGCTCGGTAAGGATGGGGTATAATGGGTTGTAATGAGGTTATAAACAAAGAAACACAAGGCTTAGGCACAAAAGGTATCAAAATGGTACTTTCAAAACGGGATTTTGGCTATTTAGTATTGTGGTGATAAAATAAAAATTTGAAAAACATTTGAAAAACCACATTCTATCGTCATTGTTCTAATACCGTCTTCTCAGCATATAATGTTAGGCAAGCAAACTACTCTCGAGACTTGCGGTCTCATAAGGGCAGCACTCATTCCAAAGAGTCAATAAAGAATTAAAAGCCATGCAAACAAACCGTCATAGGCGTCTAACACATGCACAAAGTCAAAACAAAACCATTTAGGAAACATAATTTCACAAAATAGAACCTCCTTGATCATCCTAATGGTAAGTACAAGTGATACATGCTAATGTATTTTTGGTATTTTTGATTTTTTTTTTTTTTTTTTTTTTTTTTTGGGTTTTTGAATAAAGCACACAAACAAAAATAAACACACAAAAGCAAAAACTAAACATACAAACATATACAAGTGAGTCACATAAAACCCTCCCCCAAGCTTGAACAACACATTGTCCTCAATGTGCACAAAAGGCATGGCCACACAAAGAGAGACAACAAAATAGAGGAGGAGAGATAGAAAACTCACAAATGACCGGGTTGCCAATGGAGAAGAGTGAGAACTCTCTCAAAATTGCTTGTTTAAGGTCTAAGCTCGACCCCATAAATGCTTAAGAGCGGAAGCAGTCAAAGCTCGTAGCAACCTGTCAAAAGAACTTGCACAACTCTCATAAGACCAACAACAAAAGAAGTTAGTGATCACACAAGACAAAGCATAAACAATAGAGGGAAAAGATGGCGGGAAGGATCTCCGCCGTCCTCTATGTTTCACTTGATTAACTCCAATGTCTTCTTTGAATGGCCTATAGCTAGCAGAATACTTAGGCAAGTTTATCACACAAGATGGCAAGTGAATGAGAAGTGGCTTAGAGACAAGCTTAGGAACGGCCACATGTGGCTCATGTAAAGGAGGTATGCGAGTCTCATCTTTTGGAGGGCAAATCTCAGTAGGCTCGAAATCTTTTTCTTGCACTCCAACCTCCTCTAATGACATAATTTCTCTCCCACTCTCATATGTCACATCCAAAGAACCCCCTAACGGTGAGTAATCATCATCACAATGCATTGAAAAACCATCTCCATCATGTAAAGGTGTCACATCAACAATAATAGTGGAAAGAATGGAAGTCAAAGTAGAATCTAACTCGTTGTCATCCACGAAATCATAATCATCATCAAATAACGCATCACCTTTAACAATGGGAGCACAAAAATCACTCATATGATCCGTTTGTGGTGGAACAACCTCAAAATTCGATACTCGTAGAGATTCATCAAAACCAAACCCAACACTGTTGTTTGCTTCAAAGTCTAGCTCGGACATAGCACATTGAGCCAGAAAATTCTCTAGAGTAATCTCAAGATCAGATTTAGGAGGTGGAGTCGCCAACTCAACCTGTAAAGTGTGTGAGGCCAAGTAATCGAGGAAATTCCAAGCTTCATCACCTTTCAAGAATAATAGATCGTCATAACTCAATGCTAGAGATATGGTTTCGGAGTTCATGCCATCAGTGATCACATCGTACAATTCCCCCCAAGAATAAAAATAACCAAGAGTACCAAGATAAGTCACGTACTCGTTAAATCGAGATTAGTAATGGTGAAATGGTTCACCATCATATTGGGGAAAACTGAAAACAGTCATGGTCTCATGGAGAAGCACAAGTCAGTAACAAAGAGAAAACAGAAAAAGATGCGTAGACAAACAAATCCTAAAGAAACCTAGAATTAGTACCGTTACCTCCCCGGCAACGGCGCCAAAAACTTGTTACGAGTTTATTTAACCGCAAGCGTACGGGTAATTGTAGCTAACGGGTCGATCTCAGGGAGGTATGGAAATGTCTAGGTCGTCTAAAGAATTATGGAGTCAGCTACGCAATGGTCGAAGTGATTTGTGATTGTATCAATTAATGGTAAAAACAACGAAGATGAAATCAATATACGAAAGACCTAGGGTGGAGATATCCCCACTAACATGCATCTACAACGATCATAAAACACATAGCAAGTCAATTTAACATAGATTAGGGGAGATTATGCAAAGAACTACTTATCCCGCTAAGGCTATCATAGTCTAATCCAATTACTATCCTAAATCCCACTCTCGTGGTGAAGTGATCAAGTAATAAGAAGCATTAAGAACGCGTAACAATTCCCAATTAGTCCTAGCAACCCACTCTCGTGGTGAAACCGTCCTAACCAATATTAGAGGGCTAATCACTAAACAAGAATCGCAACTACCGTTTATAAACTCCGTTTAGCACTCAACAAGCATAAATAAGTGTAAATCTAATCGCAGCAACATGCATATAAATTAGATAACAATAACCAAAATCAAGTTGATAATTAACACACAGCCATAATAAGCCCTAATCATATGAATAATATAACTTGCTATTTCATGATTCAAATCGTAGCATCAAACATGTTAGGGTTCAATCAAATCCCTAGAAAAGACTACTCACGCATAACTAAATCAAGAACAACAATAATTGAATTAAAGCAAAACATGATTAAAAGATTACAGGAAAAAATAACAATACTCTCAATTGGGTCTGAATAATACGATGAAATATAAAGAGAATAAATCTTCGAATCCGGTACAAAAGTCTTGAATCTTGAAAATAAAGTGAAGTCTTCAAAGTAACGGCGTGCGAAAAAGTAATGAAAGCTTAGATGTCTAATACAAGGGCTCAAATAGGTATAAATACCTAAGAGGTTATTTTACAATTACCTATTTAAAAATAGGAAATAAACCCCCGAAAACAAATTAAGTAAAAACGGAAACATCATCCGTGCAGCTGCACGAGTCGTGCCCACTTCAGCGTCCAAATTGAGACTTTGCACGAGTCGTGCAATCAGAGCACGAGTCGTACAAAACTGGTCCGACAGTCCAACTTCAAACGCCTCTAATTCCTTCGTTACTCATCCGTTTTGGGCGTGTGACCACTTCTTAGAAAGCTAAGATCATAATCTTTCACCTCCAATTGGTTTCACTTCAAATTTCAAAGTGGTTTGGTAGATATTAAGCTCCAAAATTGGCTCTCTGTAAATCAACTTCAATCCCGCACTCTAACTTCTCCAAAATGTCTTTTTTATGCCTGAAAAGCTCAAAAACCAACAACTATACCAAGTACGTGAAATATTGCGAGAAGCCGAGAATGAATGAGAATCAAGTATTAATGGGGGCAAAGATAACAATTATAGCACCGTAAAGTCCTATATAACTATGCAAAATAAGGACTTATCATATATCTTGCGACTCGACTCTTCAAGAAGTCAAAAAATCTTACCAAGAACACTTGGATTTAGTCATTATTAGTAGAACAATGCTAGAGGTCTACAGTGTAGACACCCAAAAGTGTCTACAATCAGTAATAATTTTACTACACTATCAAAATTTTACTACTCACACAATTAATTTTACTACCTGAATTTTTCATGACAATTAATTTTACTACTTCGATCCCAATTTTACTGCAACCAACACAATTTTACATTGTAGACAAATTAATTGTGTCTACACTGTAGACCTCTACCAATTTGCTTATTAGTAACCTCTCCTTAAGCAACAATTTAATCACCTTATAAAACTCGCTAGGCATGAGGTTATACACACACATCTCTAGCCTATCTTCCAACAATCATCTTATATCTCTTATTAATACGCTTTTTCAGGTGACATTCAACTATATACACTCCATTGGTTCAAGTTTAAACACCTAATTTGCTTTTTGGAGGTCAAAGTTTGAAAACTTTGACCATGAATATAGCAAAATATAGAATGAATCATTGTAATATGTCACAAAAATAATTAGATTTGCTATAAAAAAACTTTTATAAAAGTAAATTTATTTCTTAAAAAAAAAGCATTTGAATACACGTAGAAAGTGATGGTAAAAGTAGCGTCTCAAAACCGCTGTGAAAATCAAATGGGGTGTTTAAACTCGGCCGAAGGGGGTGTTTACAGAGAATGCGAAAAATTTTAAAATTACGCTATTTTCTTAGACATATCTGGTATATATGACTCTCGAGTTAGTTTAATTTGTCACCAAATTATGCATATACTCCCTCCGTCTGATTTTAAACACCCCATAGTAAAAACAAACCCTCACGAAAGAGGGAGTACACGCTAAAAAGGTTAATCAAAGTACGAAAAAATTACATAGAATTTTTGTTAAGCCTCATATCTATCTAACTAGTTATGTAATTTTTTTTGAAACTTTGATTAACCGATTAGTGTGTATACACTCCGCAACATAGGGCTATTCTGAATATAGGTTGTTTAAACTCGGACGGAGGAAGTATACACGTACTTAATATGAATATGTATGTACACCGTATATATTAATCTTGCATATACTAGTATATATGCATATTGATAAAGGTCTACAGTGTAGACACAATTAATTTGTCTACAATGTAAAATTAAGTCAATAGTAGTAAAATTGAGATTGGAGTAGTAAAATTAATTTGTGTGAAAAAATCATGCAGTAAAACTATTTGTGTGAGTAGTAAAATTTTGCTAGTGTAGTAAAATTAATGTTAATAGTAGACACTTGTCCTACTAGTATAGAGTAATGATAACCACAATTACAATCATTATTGTCCCTATATTTGTTGACATAGTACATGAAAAGAAAAACACTGATTGCAGTAGTTGACCCTATATTCAGGTATACAAACATACTTCGAAGTGGAGTAATCTTGTCCCCATTCATAACGAAAATTCTACGATTATATTGAACTGAACTTCATGCATGCATCACTCGTTTATTTACACCACTTTTCTATAAATTCTATCGTAATTTTCACCCTGATTTCACTTTTTTACCCCATTTTTAGCGTCAACTCTTTCCCTTTACTCTCTTATATATAGAGCCATTTTCACAATCTTCCCTCCAAACTCAAAGCAACACAAACAATCATACACTCACCCTGCACCCTCGATCAATCTTCTTTATTTACCTCTAATCTAATCTAATACTATATATTAAAACCTGAAACCAAGTGTTTCCTACGACGACACTTGGCATACATTAATTGGATAGAACATAAAAATAGTATTAAATACAATTATCGGTTAGGATATGGTAATAAATTATCATACATTAATTGGATAGAATATAAAAATAGCATTAAATACAATTATCGGTTAGGATATGGTAATAAATTATCATAGAGTAGTATTATATTAGCTAATTTATGTAAAATAATATACTAATACTGCGCAAATTATATGGTACACCACGGTGTACCATGTCCATGGTGCACCTCCTCACAATAGAGGAGTAGGGACCACACTTAAAATAATTTAAATTATTCTAAGTGTGGTCCCTACTCCTCTATTGTGAGGAGGTGCACCATGGGCATTGTGCACCGTGGTGTATGGTATAAGCACTCCTAATAAAACAAAAATAAGGCAACATTTTTTTTTTTATAAAACGAGTATAAATAATAAAAATATATAGTCCGGGCGTGGCACGGGCATGCAAACTAGTTAACATAAACACGAAAACGACGACAACAACAACTAACAATGACGACCAAAGTAGTCTTCATTGCCGCGGCTACCATGGCACTAATAATGGTGATCGCACTTACTAGTTCCATAAGCATAAGCTATGACGACAAAAACAATAATGAGGCCGACACAGTGGAGCAGCAACCTGCTCTGTTCCTCCCTTCTAAGAGGGTAAGCCGGTTCCTAGCTCAGACCGGAGGCAACTACGGCTCTGACACGAGCGTAAGGAACTCCAACGTCGCAGAGCATTGCCACAAAGACAACGAGATCTGTGACCTGCCGGCGTATGGATACAACTCAACATGCTGCAACAACAAGTGTATGGATCTCTCCGGAGATGACAAGAACTGTGGAGCTTGCAAAAACAAGTGCAAGTTCGCGCAACATTGCTGCGGAGGTCAGTGTGTGGACTTGTCGTATGACAAGAGACATTGCGGAAGTTGCAACAACAAGTGCATGACTGGAGGATACTGCATATATGGGATGTGCGACTATGCTTGATTAATATTTACGCAATCACGCTACTCATTAATCCGTTTCCTTGAACTGTTAACGTTTTGTTAACAAGGTTAAACAACGGAGGGCCTTACATAGTTACATTTTTATCTTTCATTTTCTCCTAAGACGGAGGAACTAACATTATTATTACTAGGGAATTGTCCCGGCTCAAGATGTATTTGTACTTGAGCTGCTAGTACATATGATGCATAATTTTGATAGAACTTAAGTGATCGATATATCGCTGTAAAAATAAGTACATCATGATATTTACAGTTAAAATATGATATATACACTATTAGTACTATAGTACATATGTGATCAATATACCCAAATTATTATAGTTTTTGATTGTAGCTCACATATCAAAATTATTGATAGTTTCAGTATTATGCAAGCTAGCAATCAAGCATATATATACACCCTTCTTCTCAACTCAAACACCCTGATTCAATTTCCTTATTTGGACGTCTCGATCACCTCAAAAAGCCCTGAGTAAGACTACAACTTGTATATGGGATATGCATAGGGCTGGCAAACCCGATTCGATTTGTTGACCCAAAAATCTTCATCCACTGGACATTTTTCACTTTATGTGATTCACTTAAGTGGTAATGATGGATAAAAAAAAAGTGAAAAAAATAACTCAATTATTCAAAACCATCATCCAACCGCCACAACCACCCCACCTATCACCACTACTATCTAATACTGCCACCACCCCGCACTCCCATCCATAACGTCACCACCAATGGGCCGATCTCGAAAACCTCTCAACTCCGGTGGTCGGGCCAGCATGGCCGGCTGGGAAAACTCGAGGGCTCTGGGCGAAATTGTAAAATGAGGCCCTAAATTGTTGTTAACCATAAATCGAATCATAAAATGGGGCCCTAACACATCGAGTACCCAACCAAACTTGGCCTAATACAATCGGGGGCCCTGGGCGGGCGCCCCTCTCGCCCACCCTAAAAGCCGCCACTGTCCGCCAGGCAACCACCTTACACCACCTTCTCCTTCAATATATATCCTACACCTCATCAAATTCGACATGAATCTCATCTCCAATACACATCCAACGTATCACCTATGATCGTCCACATAATAGTTATACCGGCCGGCCACACGCCCATTGTGCAGCCCTATTGCCTATGGAGAAGAAAGTGTCGAGGAGGGGCAGAAGAGGCCCCGATGATGATCGTTGGTGGCTTGGATTGGTTCATCGGCCATGGGCGGTCTTGATGGTGAGGTCGGAATGGTGGCCGTTTGTAGTTGGGGTTGACGTCAATACTTCCTCCATCCCAACTCAAACGCCCATACCCAAAAATCCCTCGCGTTGAGTAGGATGTGGACACTAATTGGTTAATCAAAGTTCCGAACAAAATTACACGGCGGTTAGATAAGAATCTTAATTAATTCGGCATGCAATTTTTTTCGAACTTTGATTAACCGACTAGTTAGAACACCCATGGTTCAAAATCTCGATTTCGGTCACGAATTCAGATTCCGTAACGGTGTCGTTGTCTCGGACCTTATTGCTGTTGGTTTTTATTTTAAAGAAAAATTCAATTTCGGAGGAAAAATCCAAAAAATCTATAGTGGATTTCTCGGGAAAATATCAGTTGAATCTCGACCGATACCATAACGTATCAGAAATCTCTAAAAATATAGGCCGATATCAGCCTTGATAACGTCGCGGTGAGAGCCAAATCCGTTACTTATTGGCCAATACGTAACGTAAGGACCGATATTTTTTGCACCATGAGTACACCTTACGATAAGATGGTCTCACACGAAAACAATGTGGACTTTTGAATGGTTAAAAAACTTATGATTATTATATGTTGGCTTACAATCTTAAGTGAATACATTAACGTTTGTTTAAAATTGTTACATTAGACCCAAAATGACTTTGCTTTCTCTGTCAAAAAAGGGGGAAAAGGAGAAGAGAACGCCTGACCTACACAAAAGAAGTTGCTTATTCCTTAGCATTGCTTGAGAAGGCGGATTGACCCAATTAAATTAGAAGATGGTCGGCAAGAGGGACGCTTGCATCATGTCTTGTCTTGTTATGGACTTTATGGTGTAATACAATTCCATTTTGTGGTGAAACCTCTGTCATCTTAATCAAAAGCAAAGTCAAAATCTACCCCTAATATATATTTTTGTATTGCTAGGAAAGACGTTGTAATGGCCGTTAGAGAAGGATTCGTCACCGTATCTATTTTGTAAAATGCAATTCTCAAAATAAAGATTTTATTGATATATTAATATCTCCAAATTGGATCCAGATCCTCTACAGTTATTTTTCCTGGAGTTCTCTCGAGTTTATTTGAAATGGAAACATCACTCTACCGTGTAGTGTTTTTCCTTGTTTAAAAAAATGTATTCATAAATTTATTTTTCCAATTTAAGTAAACTCCAGGGAACTCCAGGAAAAATAAATCCAGAGGATCTTGACCCCTCCAAATTTACTTATATCACTCTAAACATCAATAAAGAAATTGGTGGGGAGACGAGATACGATCTGAGCCCCACACCCTTTGCTATGGAAAAACCAATCCTAATAAAAATATGAGCTGCAACATGCGCACCGATATCCTGCGTCCTGAATAACTGCTGGATCCGCTTAAGGAGAGCAACAACCGTGGGCTCCAACTCCCCAAAGAGGAGAAAGAGAAAGGAAGGAAGCCATAACCCAAAGCAGCGTACCTAGCCCATAGTTAGCACGATTACGATTGGCCGCTTCCGCACCACCTTACCTGGTTCAAAATCAGTCGATCTCGTCCGAGTCAAGGGCGATCACCCAGTCAAATCGACGCAAACGTCGCGCCCTCTGTCCCAAGAATAAAGCATCATGTCTGCTGGGCGAAAAAGTCAGCCATCAACACCAATCATACCAATGTCAACCTCTTTTCCAGCTAAGATCCCTGACCAATAACAAATGTCAACCAGCGTGTCACGAACAGCATTATGTCAATACTTAACGCCAACCACTCCTGTACACGATACATCATGATCCCCAAATATATCATCAGTAAGATCCGCGAGCAAGCAGAGCACGGGGATCCATGGTGAATAAAGGCACCCCCAGACGATAGCAAAGCACGCAACGATAAGTGCGACCATTCATAGTCTGACCCAACCACGAAATAGAAACACCAAAGCCAATCAGAACTGTGTGCACCCTGCTGAGAAATCCACAAATCCAACTGACACCGTGTCAAGGAATAAATAGAATCAACATCCCTAGCGACCCGAGCGAAATACATATCTGTCAATCTTTTCATAAGTTTGGGGGCAGTGATCTCACTAGGATTACCCAAGATATAAACTACTAAAGTCCGATTTAAAACACCAATAGTATCACCAAACGAAGATCTCAAATAGACGACACCAGCATGGCGAGGAAGCTTAGACCTCATGTCAACATACTAATGGACAGCTTCCCCGGCCGTATAAACACCCAGCCCTCCAAATAAAAAAGACAAAGTAGAGAGTCTCCACTGCCAATCACCAAAACCCAGACCAGAAACAACAACGATACGCTCTAAGGAAGAGTGTAGGGCCGCATCAAAAGCTAGCTGGGTCGACTCAAAAATGCGTGGCGCACAAATACCTAGGGCGAAATATAGCTTAGAGACCCAGTGCAAGCCCGAAGAAGTAACAACTCGCTGTGGGGGTCGTTAAGCTTTCATATATTAATTATAAATAATAAATTATAAGAAGTTGGTTGGGAGTCACGAAACATTTGAGCCCCCACACCATTGGCTATAAAAAAAACCAACACAAGTGAAAAGAACTAACCGTCGTTTTACATAAGAATAACCCAACTTTCCAGCTTTACAAGAAATAATCTAACGTTTTAATTATCATCATGATAACATTCGGGCTCAGCTGGTACCAAAATCTCTAGCTGTCCAAAATAGGCGTACCCTCAATAGTTGCACACGAAGGTTGATACTTATGAGCCATAGGCCCATAGGCTCACAACAATATATGAGCACTTAACTAATTGAGTTGACATGACACTCAACTAACTTAACCATAGAAACGTGTGACCCTTTTGTCCTTCTCTCTACAAGGAAAACTCTACGCCCTTTATTTCAATTGGTGGTTGTTGCATCAATTAATTAGATGGTGGTAAGCCGCAATTTTTCTATTGGTTTGCTCTAATTATTAATTTTTACTGCCACAAGAACTCGTTCTCCTCTTTTCAAGAGTTTCAAGAGTTTATGTTAAGATTTACAAGATTTGTAATAGTAATAGGCCGTGGAGGATTTGAAACTCAATAATTTTGCTACGACGCTGGTGAATGCCAAATTCTCGTTCTAGTGGCTGCTGACTGATTTGACAATAATCATTCGTGAATACGGAGTATGTTGCAAGAGATCAATAGGCCCCCAGATGGAAGCAGCATCAAGCATTAGCATACTACAGAGGGCACTTCATGCGTGATTATCTTACTTAATGATCTTAATGGTTGGAGGTTTGAATCTTAATTGATGTTAATCTTGTGTCTTGATAATTTCGTAACTTATATATATGTCGTGTGACGAATTATTATGAATTTTCCTATTTTCTTTTTTTGTTTTCCGAAAAGAAAAACTTAATAACTTTATGGAAACGCAAACATGTTAAACCAAAAATTAAAAGAAAAACTTAAACAAACAAGCTATCTCGTTTATTTCAAAGAAAAAAAAAACCCTACCCCAATTCCATTCTCCACGCACAAAGATATGTGGTTGTTTGGTTGCATACGAGATTTCATAATTCTCATAAAGTTCCACTCTTCAGGAAAATTCATGGGAATTTTTCAAAAAAAGTTGGTTACATGTAGAAATTGAATATCAGCATGAATTTCGAATTACCAACATGAGCTACGTAAGTTGATTCCTTCATTTTGTAAGAATTCAAAATTTTCTTAAATTCTCAATTTCCATGATTTTGGACAACCAAGTAATTTTAAACTTTTCTTACTCAAATTATTCCTACCAAACAAGTTGTTTAATCGACGTTGGATTTTTGTCATTAAATTTGCCTCTTATTACAATGTTATTGATCATTGACAATTGACATAGTTGTAACTAGTGTACGTCCATCTTTGACTCAATCTGTTTACTACTCAAAAGTTATACTCTATAGGTCACAATGCAATGTAAATCCCCCATAGTTTAATCATGCGACTCTTCCCAACTTGTGAAGATACCCAAAACTTTGATCTTAGTTAAGACTTTCCTCCTAAATTATAAGAACCACTTAACATTCATTACAACACACTCCAATTATCAATCAATCAAACACCCTAAAATCATTCCTTCACAACCCTTTAAACCACTTTTTTCGCGTCAACTCTTTGCCTTTATTTCCCTATAAACCCCTTCTTCTTACACTTCTCTTACATACCCTTAACATTAAAGTACACAAACCCAAAACAAAACACAAGAAGAAACTCAACACCACGACTCATACATCTCTTCTCCATCTTTCACATTGTTCCCAGAGTCGGAAAATGGCCACGACAACTATGAGGAAGACGATTAAGGTAGTCTTCCTTGTCGCGGCTATCATGGCAATGGTCATTGCACTTAGTTCCATGACAATAAGCTATGACACAACCAATGAGGAGGTGAAGAACGAGCAGCAGTCTTTGTTGCTCCCTTCTAAGAGGGTTAGCCGGTTCCTAGCTCAGACCGGAGGCAAATACACTCCAGGCTCTGATGTGAGCGGGAGGAACCCCAACGCTGCAGACCACTGCCACAAAGACAATGAGATATGTGATCTGCCTGTGTTTGGAACCAACGCAACATGTTGTAACAACAAATGTCTCGACCTATCGGAAGACGACAAGAACTGTGGAGCTTGCAAGAACAAGTGTAAATATACGCAACATTGCTGCAGAGGTTACTGTGTAGACTTGTCGTATGACAAAAGACATTGTGGAAGATGCAACAACAAGTGCATGCCTGGTGGATACTGCATATATGGGATGTGCGACTATGCTTAATTCTCTTCCTCGTTCAAAAATTTGCATCTTCATTTGGTACATGATCATGAGGTTTGTCTAATTTATGCATTTATCAAGCAATAAAGGCCACATTTGATATGTGGTGGATGATATTTTTTTTCAAAAAAATTGTCTAACTATACGTAGTATAATACCAATACAATGTTTAATTTGATTCATGCAAAACATGTACTGTGGAAGTTAAGTTCACAAAGTGTAACATTATTTTGTCACAAACTTTTTGACAATAAGTTGTGCTTAAGTTATAAATATGTTGTAATGTTATAAGGAATATTATATTAGTCGGGTTTTGGTGTGGTTCTTCGATCTTTAAATACAGAAATTTATTTAAACATGTCAAATTTGACGAGTATGTATTGTAAATAGTTGATTGTTCAAGGTATATATTTAATTAGATGATTTTTTATACAATGGAATGGAGGGAAATGTAATAAAGAGATCTCTCATCTCATGGGAGGTGACAATCGAACCACCAATGCGAGCCGTGAGGCGAGGGAAGACGGGGAGGTGACAATCATTTTTCATGCCTGTCAGCCTGTGTTAGCCATATACTTCATTGTTAGACACCAGTCTAAATTTGATGATATGAAAGTTCTATGTGTATGTATGTATCTAAGCACACTTTACGCCAAATAAATTGCGTAATGATAATACTATTGAGACACTTTTTTGCTAGAGAAAATTCTGTTAGTAAAAGCGACAAAACTTGTATCAGTAGATAAAGACCTATGGTCAGGACTACATGTTTTAAATTGTGGTAATTTCGTCGAATAGTAGTCATCATCACACTACGCTGAATTTCTTTCACATTGCAACAAATTAAAATGAGCTTTTGTGTATGAAATCAAATACTCCCTCCACTTTTTTTGGTTATTTACGTTTGGTTTGAATCTGTGAGAGGAATTCAAACCAAACGTAAAGAACCAAAAAAAAATGGAGGGAGTATAAGTTTGAATCCTGATGAAATTATCTAAGATAAATAAAGATTATTTAAGATAATGAGCAGACTATTGAAGATTTCGGTCAGATCAAGTGGAGGTCGACATAACTAACATTGCGGGATATCACATTTCTTCGATGACGGCCTTGTCATTTTGCCTCCTTTGGAGTTTGTATTAGATAGTTGCTAAGTTTCGTATTTTCGTCTTTGTACCAAAAAAAAAATCATTCCTCAAACAAAAAAACAATATTAAGCATTTAAATTTTGTTTTTTTATGTCTTTTTTGTTTTGATGTTGATGGGCAGTGTCGACTAGCAAGTTTTCCCTATTTCCATCTCCATACTATTATATGCTAGCTCAAATTACGATTTCAAAACATGCCAATTTATTTCGAACTTTCTTCATTATAGTAAACACACCCTTAATTCACAAGCCCCTCCTTTTGACGAGGTTCAGAAACATGGAGATTTCGTGGAAGTATGGCTTCTACGCTTAAAGTTTTATGCTATGATGCAAAAAAAAGGCACATTTTTCATTAGTTGTAGAGGAAATTATGTACAAACTACCCTTAATTAGGGAATATTTTACAATAAGAATGGGAGTGTAAACGTGTGTAGTTGCTTAAGGTTACATTTATAATTAATGTTGGTACATCAAAAGTCAATAAAATGTAATGTAATACCCAAGTATAATGTTTTTTCTACATAGATTTGCGCTAGCTAATTTCAAAGCGAAGCTTGCCAAAAAAGAAAATCAAATACTTCATTTATACAATATTTGTTAACTTGAAAACTAAAGAAAGAGAACCAGCCCCATGAAGTTCGGGTTGAATCACATGGAAGAACTTGACCCATCAAATATAGTTTGCATAAAACAAGGGCATTCCCACATGCGACATCACCCCTATGTCATACATGCCTAGCATATGCTAGCATAGAACAACTATGAGCTTTTTCTTAACTTGTTACTTGAGACTGAATCTGTAGATCCTTGCTTAAGCCACTTTCTTTTTATCATTCTTAATGCGTTTACGAGCATTTGCAATAGTGGTTATTTATCTTATGTCTCGAGTTCTTAAATGAGAATTGTTAAGATGTAATTTCCATAATCCTCTAACAAGAATTGATTGACTCGTTCTCCCATTGTCAGTTTGTTATGGAGTTCTTAATTTTCTAAAACAAGGAAAGAATAAGATCAGAGACACAAAGTATTTGAGTTTCTACACTGTTTAAAGCTTTTAAGCCTCCCATGTTTTTACAGTTTTACACCATGAACTTGTTTGTATCATATTGCCCTCATACAAACTTCTTTAAATTTGGAATCATCTTTTCGAAAAGAATGCAACCCAATTAGACACACCCAGAAATTCTATCAGGCGAACCTTGTAGAAGCTTTTTATTGAGGTTGTGTTCTCTAAAGCGGAAATGTTTCATCTAGGTCCATCAGCGATTCCCGCTGCCTCCCTTTTGTTTCAGTCAGAGTTGTCACTTTTACCTTCATAACATATCCAAATCTTGTAACCAATTAGCCTCTACATTAAAACTTATGATGATTAAGTGATTAAACACTAACTTAAATTCATTGGTGTCATTTCGGTCTAACGTCATTTCCCGGCATTTTACTTCTAGTGTCTAGATCAGAGTGGATCTTCTGTCCCACTGTGTGCCACACCAATGAGAGGCACGAATTTCACATGAGATTTGGCCGGCTTGATCATAATGACCCTCTCACAACATATCAGATTTTGGTATTCATCTGATATCTAAAACTAAAGTTATAACTACTTACTATAAATGCCTAGTTAGAATTTGTGGCCTGCTTGATGTATCCCAACTTTTACAAAAACAAGGGAGGTAAGAGTAAAACTTTGTAAAATTTCACTGCAAAATACCAAGGGAGGCGGCCGCCGATGGACGGAGACAATAAAATAGCCCAGGTCTTGAAAACATAGTCTTAGTAAAAAGGCTCTACAAGCTTCGTATGATGGAAATTTTGAGCGATTCCAATTGAGTTGGATTCTTACTCAAATGACGAATCCAACGGCTCCAAGACACCAACCATGCTTCAAAAGGAAATCATATGAAGGTTATATGATACACAAGTTGCTGATGCAAAACAAGAGAGATGCAGGGGCGACTTCAAAGGAGGGTTTTTGATAATTTGATATGTGGTTTAATAATCACGATCATCTCAAAGTATTTTAATAATATAGAGTTTCCTTATTCCTGTATACTTTGAGAGTTTTCATTATTAAAGGGGACTGCTAAACGTAACCTAAGAATTACTAACGTAACCTATTTTTTCCAGTTTTTTTCCTTCTTTACCCTTAATAATCTTTCCTCACTACAACTTTTAAAATTAACTTACACTAATTAATTTCACAAAATTTGACATTTGATTGTATTTCAACAACAAAAAAAATCAAAGTATCCACAAAATTATGAGACGTTCAAACTAAAGTAATGGTGAAATTGAGGTGAATAGTTAATAAATTTTTATCAGATCATCCATTATTCTTACTCTTTATTTGGTGATTGATTGTGAAGTTAATTGGAGATTTTATTTTATCTTTTTTTTAAATTAAGTCAGAGGAAGAAGAAACAAGTGAAAACGTAAAACGTGACATGAAGTTTGAAGATCAACACACGTGATGAGTAAGAATAAAGGATGATCAGATAAAATTTTACGTCATTGTAACATGATAGGGAAGAAGTCAAGAATGGAGGTGATGAGGGTATGGTTTGTAATTTTGGAGAATATGAGGGTATTATAGGTATTTGGACAGGTTACGTTAGTAAAAAAAAAGTTGCGTTTAGCAATCATGTTATTAAACCCAACACATCAAGAAAACACAAAACCCTTTTTTTTTTTGCCTCTTGTAAAGCGCAAATTATACCATGCTCCCGGGAGCACAAGGAGCATGGTGGTCCTCCTCACAATAAAGGAGTGGGGACCATACTTAAAATGATTTTTCATTTTTTAATATATGGTCCCCACTCATCTATTGTGAGGAGGACCACCATGCTCTTGTGCTCCCGGGAGCATGGTATAAGCATTGCTGGTAAAGCCGTCCCTCTATTTTCTCCTTCTCTCTTTATGCAGTTATGCACCCGCAAAGCAAAACAGTTTTGCAGCATCAACTTTTTTGGCATGTTATAACTTATAAGAACTCTGATTTAGGTTATTCTATTCCATTGCTAGTGCTTTAAGCACTCTAATTTTGGTTACTCATTTGCTATAAGTATCTTTTGTTTCACAAGAAAGTTTTCAAATCGTTTGGGTGTATGTGGGAATATAATAACCTTATTTCCGGTCAATTTTGCGAAAGCTAGAAATTTATGGAAGTTCATGAAAGTTTTTGACCGCATGCAGAGAGTACTTTTTAACAAGAATTGTCACCTACCAATCTGTGCTAGGTAAGTCAATCCCTCCATTTCATAAATTTATCAAGAGATTTTGGTTTAACAAAATAATTGTAAGAGAAAAAGCTATGGAAACGGAAATTGGAGTTCCTAACATTCCAACTCACCTTACATAAAACTCAATGCTGTCTCATAATATATTTCTTCCATCCCAGCTCAAACAGAATGTGGGGTTTAACAAAAAAGTTGCAGAAAGAATTTGAGAAAATGTGTGAAGATTAGCAAAAAGTAGAAGAGATAATGATATCCCCAATTAGATGGGGTGTTTGAGGTGGGACGTCCCTAATATATCCTCTATGTAGACTCCCTATTCCACTTCTTCAATTGTTTTATTTAGACTATGTCTTTTTTTTCTCTCTCTTCAAAACTCTCCACAATGAAAGAACTTGTCATTTTGGTAGAGTTTTCAATTTAAGAACCATTGGTGATAACATAAGGCAAAATGTTCTAGCACAAGACAGTTCTTGTTTATTACACCATAATTGAACTTGGTTCTGTTTTCAGTTAGTTGATGGCTTGGCTACACATTATCTCCAGATTTACTTGATTTTCAGAAAGAAGAAAAATTATTCGAATTTATGAAATTAGCACCAAGAAAATTAATTTATTCGGAAATGATGAATGTCTGAAAATTGTACATGCTCTAAATCCACCAAAAAAAGATAAATAAATAAAGGCTTTCAAAATTGAAAGTATTGATACAAGAGAGGCCCATCAATCTGGAAAAGGTAAGAGAAGGAAATGTGCTAGGTCCTGCGTCTCATGTCAGTTTTCGCCATCCATATAAACTGGAATTTACGAAGATGGAGACATGAGAAGCAGGAACTTGCGACCATTTCCTCCACTTAAAAGAACCAGATGAATGGGCCATCCATGCACATTGTAAACTTGCTTTAGACATAGTTAGACTCCACAAGCTTATGGATCATTAAGGAGGCGGCAGAATTCTCCGCTTCTCTTACTCTTGACCTTTCCTCTCCCGCCATAATAAGTTTTGCATTCGCTGTTTCTATCTCAACAGCGCATATAAACTTCTTTTCATGCGCAAGCCCCAGTTCCTTTTGAACCCTGCAAGTTCACACACAGAACACATAGGAAATGAGCTATTATACTTGCGGCAAAACATGGACAATAGGACCGGTCCAAGATAACTAATGCTCCAACTATATTCACATTCATGTTCCTGTTGCTACACAGAGATTTCCACAAAGTAACAGCTTTCTCTGGAAAAGGCTACACATACAACTATTGTATGGAACCTATTCTACAACCAAATCTTATTGGTCCATTAACACTACTATTAAACTAATAGTAAAAAAGATTCTGTTTTCAAAAAATTTGAATTCAAAATAATTAAAGAAAAAAAATTATTTGAAATTTATATTTTGCCAGTGGGTCTGCAAGTTCCAATGCAAATTCGGTTTTCTATGTTGTGCTATTTCTCGAGGTAAATTCCTGAATAACACAGGAGAAACCAGTTGATACTAATTATAATCTGATGAAACTATATAACAAACATTTTAGCTTTATTAGTTTCATAACGGAAACTATTATAATTAAACTATGCAAAATGATTATTCATGCTGATACTAAAACTTAGATATTGGTTGCTAAAAGTTTAATATCTCGTGAAATAAAGGCAATAATATTTAAACGAAATTACGAAAATTTTGTACTCATAGAGCATGAGAATGCGGAAACTTTGTACTTTCGGAGGGGTTTGCCAACTTACACATTTCCTCCAGTATTAAGTTTATACTTTTTTTAATTAAAAAATGTCTCACCATCCATAACTTCGTTAATCATGTGGCAAAAGTAGAAAACATGGATACAATTGTGTAAATACAGGTAGCGACCCACGATCTAGGATGACAAGAGAATATTTAGTAGAAAAACGCAACAAAACTATCCGGATGTGGTCTCGTTAACTATTAAGTAAATAACTTAAAATTGTACTCATACATTAGAATGTAACATTGTTTAGTTTCATTATAATAATAATAGTTTCGAAATGTGTTTCAAACAAGAATAAGTCACTTAATTAGCAACGATTGAGAAATATGTATGAATGATAATTTGGACAAGTATACTTTGCAAGATAAAGTCTTTACGGTCAGATTGAATATGTATATAATAAATTATGTCAATTAAATTTATTTTACATATTTTGATGAGATTTTCTAGTACGTATGCATTCGTTTAGTGACAATTTCGTGACAGGGGTATACAGAGTAGTAATTAAAGTTAGTACATTTAAGAGTGTGCGTAGTTTGTCAGGGTATTGGGATATTTGCAATTGAAGGTGCCAAACGTTGAAAATGATTTAATAAGAGTCCACGTCGATAAAAGATTACACGAATTTAGTTTACTTGAATGTCGCACTAGTTTATGAAACATGGTGTTTTTAAAAAAAAAATAGTTCCCATTTAGTTGATAATGGAGAATTCTAATGTAGAAGATAACAAAGGTTTAGGTATGGTGTATGAGTAATATTTCTGATTTTAGATAGATAATCATAAATTAATTTTTAATTTTTTTATTAATTGGTTGTTTGGGTTCCCAAAACTTTTCCCTCCTAACTTTCCCTTAAATTTTTTTTCCCTCCAAAACAAGTTGGAATCTTTTTTGGGTAGGTGATATTCCACATTTTAATTGGTTGTTGTATGGAGATTCACATACAAAGGTTGTATGTGTATCACTTTCCGCTTTCTCTGCTACACAATGTCACTACTTATTAACCAAACACACGATAGGCTCAGAGAATTAAGATCAGCACCGGAAAATCAAGTTGATGGCTCACAAAATAAAGCAATTAAGAATCAAATTCAGCTAATAAAGCAATTAAGCAATTAAGTTGATGGTCATAATTGAGAAAAAAAATAGTACCTGTAACTGGGCTTAGGCCATTTCTGTTTGCCACAAAGCTCATGTAACTTCTGCTTTGCTGCTTCAATCTCATTTTTATCATTAACTTCACAAATAACGCCCACGTGGTTCATAGCGGATTGGTTGAGCTTCGCTAAAGCCTCCTTTGCTGCATTAAGCTTGGCAATATCCTTTTGATCAGAGGTACCCGTTGCTATAAGCTTCCCGTCTACATAAATGCTACAGATATTTTTATCAACCTTCCTCCAGTGCCTAATATCGACTTGATGCCCTTGTTTCTGGCATTGCTCAAAGAGCATCGTCACTGGTTGCAATGGTAGGGTCTCAAGTGTAACAATTGGCTCCAGAAGACCTCTTATAACCTATAGTTTCCAAATGAAGTTTTTAGTTCTAACTGATAATGTGTTCTGCGTCGATTGTAGATAGGGATACACTTCAGAGAATAGGGGGGGGGGGGATAAGATGATGGAATCAAGCAAGAGTACTAACAGACCTGCCAAAGAAACTTCAAGTTGAAATCACAATCAATATAAACAGCTGCTATTACTGATTCTACTATATCAGCAAGCACTTTCGGAGCTTTTACAGAACCTCCATAGACAGCGGTTTCTTCTTCTGATTCAACAGCAACAGCAAACTCTCGGACCTACAAACACCAACGTAGGAAAACGGATCAACATCACAAGATGTCACAATATCACAATATCACATTATCAATGCTATGTCAATTATATCTCACCATCTCATGTATCACAGGCACTATTTTATATTACTCAAACATTCGATTTACTTGATATAAGGAACCAAATCGAAAGCATAAATCCATAAAAACAGAGATTTTCAATCATGTCTAAGTCATATATTCTTCTACAGATCAGAACAGCTGAATACAAGAACATTATACAGACGCGCAAGGTTGAAACAAGCATCAGGCCGCAAGCATATCATCTTGAAGCTCAGAGTAAACAAACAAGGCGATAACAGATATAAATTCGACTAACAGTGACTCGTAGACATCGTAGTATTACTAGTCGCGATCACTGCAGTACTCTCCTACACATTAACACGCTGTCACCTCCAAATCATTCACTCAACCTCACAATGATTTCTTGTGTTGCTTTCGAATACAGTTCAAGTTAGACGACAGCAGTAATTCTTTCCAGATCTATACTTCCCCAACCGACACCGAATTTCACACAATCATAATAAACAGAGTGAATATGACAAGCACTGCATCAATTTTTCGCCCTCGAACATATATCAATTATCATCAATCCAATTCTAGTTGCCACCAACTAACTAAATGAGTAAATTATACACACATGATACATTGTTGTAAAACTTCATCTATACATTTCCAATAGTAGACATGTAAACATTCACACTTCAGGTATTGATTTTTACACTTGGCTACGTGAGAGGAGCACTCGAAACTGTGACTCATATAGACGAGACTCAAATCGCGAGTGTAATTAAATTTCACCACCCAAAAATACAACTATACAACAATCAAACAACTCTCAACTTGACAACAAAGGTGAAATATTAAAAAGCGCAGTAATAATTAATTAAGTAAAAATTTAATAATCGAATCCTCGTATCCGGCCCCCACAGCATTAGCATTAGCTGCTCCTTTGTAACGGAAAGTAAATATAAAATAATATATACCTTATGGTCGAGAGCGAGCGCATTGTGACGGACGTAACGGTACAATCCGTTACGGACGGCGACACGCGCAAGCTTCTCGGTACTGATATTGGCGGCGCGGAGGAGAGAGAGAATGCCGGGGTCCACCGTCGGATAAGCCAAGAAGACGAAGTTAGCGAACGCGAGCCCCAAAACGGCGTCGCCGACGAACTCGAGTCGCTGGTAAGAGGTGGACTCGGTACAGGAGGAGTGAGTCAAAGCTTCTTCGAGAAGCTTCTTGTTCCTGAATTCGTAGTTGAGTATCTCCTCCACCGCGATGACGCACCTCTCCATGTCGCTTTGATCGTCCGCCGTTGCTGCGACGGTGACGGCGGCGTCGTATTTATTGATGAATGACATTGGACCGAGTTGACTCGGTAGAGAGAGAAGGGGAAATCTGAGTTGGTGTGTTTGATCTGAAAGTGTGTTTTGTTTTGGTCAAAACTTTGGTCTCATGTTTTCTTTTTGACCTGCTGAGAAAGTAACTACTCCTGGTTTCAATAGAGTAATGCTTTTTACACCATTAAAGCAAACTCCTTTTTGCACTATTTTTGATATTTTCCGTTTATACCCCTCCAATAAACCCCCTCCCAAACCAACTCATACACTGTTCATCATCATGCTTTGCACGACTCTTTCCCTCTCCTCACAGGTCACCTTGAATTTTAATGAGTCGATTCAGAGCTCACATCTAGAAAAATCTTGTTTTTAATTACCAATTTTAAATCTAGTTTTCTGCACAAATCTCTCATCTGGTAGCATTCAATCTATCACAGAAGTGCAATTTGCGAAGCAAGACTAAGAATGACTCACAATGTTTATGAATAAAAATGGCAAGGTTGATGATATGGAAGATCAAGATCTAATCAATTCCATCGTATACCAAACCCTCTTGGTTAGTAAACCCTTCTAATTTCTCTCTCTTTTTTGTATTTTTGTTACTCCTTTGGTTAATATTTATCTTGTTAATTGAACTAATTTAGGGATCTTACAATTGTTTTATCTGGGTTCAATTTTTTTTTTCTTTTTTTTTTCTTTATAATTGTTTTCCTCAAGTTTTCATTGTTCTATAAACTGCACAATTTGTAAATTAGTTTCGACAAAAATATTGAGTAGATGAAGTTGATGCAATGCAGGAAACCACCAGAATATCTTCTTTGTGCTGAATAGATGGTTTCAAGTTTGAAGGTTCCAACCATGAATTATATCAACAGTGGATGTAATCTCGCACAAATTACACAGGGCGTCAATGTAATTGTGCATTTGTGCATACGTTAATTGAGCTGATATCACTTTGTAGCATTATTCCCAACCGGAATGTTTGGACTTGATTCTCTCAAAGAAGTTTGTCGAAATTCTAGATAACCCACATAAACCTTCAATAATCAATACGGAGTATTACTTACTAGAAGCAACACCAAAGGCAATAATTTAAACTACCTTACATTTGACTCGGACAAATTGTAAAACATATTACACGCTTATCATTGTGTTCTCGCACCGGGTTATCAAAAGCATCATGGTACGATGTAATATCAACTAAAATGCGCCTATTCTCATTGTACTATAGACACAAATACATGAGGGTCAAATATACTTCTTCTATAGAGTGGTAAAAATAATGACGTTTTGAATATTGTTTGATACTTCTATTATTGTTTAGACAATTTTATGGCCTTGTGCAAATACATTTGTCGTGCACTCAGTATTCCGTACGAATGCTAAAGGAAATTTAAATAATATTCAGAAGGGCGGCGTATGGAATAGTAGAAATAATGTAATGTAATACGGCGGGTGACTACAAGGTGACATATTATCATGTACTATGACTACTCACTAAAGAGTGAAAGATGAATGATACATTAAGGCGGTAAGACAACATATCTACTGAGGTAAGACAACAACATATCTACTGAGGTAAGACAACAACATTAATGGCTAGATTAAATAACACAAAGAAATAAATTATGTATGTTTGAAATTTGAGGGACAAAGTTCGAGAATGATTGATGTGTATTGCATGTTGTAAGCGATATTCATTATAATGTTATGTCTCTCTATTTTGAAGGTCAGCCCTATATCGACCGATTGACTATTGAAAAGATAGAGCATGATTGATAAAAGTAATCAGTACAATTTACATTATTTGTTGATACGATTTAAAAACACAATAATTCATATTATATATATACTATATATGGATAAGACCATATATCACCTTACAATGCAATGTAATGCGACACCATCGACACCATACATTAAGGGTGTTATATGAATATAGTTTTATACTTAACCACTTTATCACCGTTTCAAGATTGTAAACGTTTGACTTTCACACATGTTAGAGTTAGAGACCACGGTGACTATCAATAACAATTTATAACGAAAACAAAATTTAATTCTTACCTCTAAAACTTTATAAATTGTGAAGTATGGTATATTAATTTGTTGAACTCTAATGTAAATTCAATTTCATGTATACACTTAGATGTACATACATTTGTTCTTCATAGTTGTATATGGAGTATGCTAATTGGGGAGTATAATGACGACGCCTCGTCAAAAATTGCACCAATATTAGATGAACAGAATTAAAATTACATTGGCTATGCACATATTAGTGACAACGTTATGTAGCTCATCGATGTAATAAAGACCATGTTGTATTGGCGATCAATATATTAGAACAAAGATTATATTGTAGTTGTACATACTAAGACACGGATTCCATTGATGGTCAATGTAAACTACTTTAGGTTGAATGTATGAATTGCGTTGTGAGTTTTTATAATTGAAACAGTTGACTGCTAAAATCTTGGATATTTAATCATCAAACCCAGTAAATTGTATCGTTTCGTTCTCCACCAATCAACCGCCGCACACTTTCACGAGCCATCGACGTCGGAGTCATCCAAAATGCTCTATCTTTCTCTCTCTTCATTTATCAAACCCCAACCCAGAAAATTGCCCCCTTTGTCAAGGATTGCTAGATTCCTAAATTTTTTCACCAATAGAACCCAAATTGAAATAAGTGGAGGAGAAAGCTTGCAATATCTCAAAGTAAATTCACCATGAGATGAGAGAGAGAGAAGGAGACATGGATGAATAAAGTTCCTGCTTAAGAGTAGATGGGGATGATGCACAATCTGGATGCTTTCAAGATGACGAAGAGTAGAAGGGATTCAATGATTTGAAGATTAAATGATGATTGAAGAAGGTTGGAAAGAGAAAGGAGGAGGCGGAGTACTCTACGCCATGAACAGTGATGGAGATGAGTAGGTTAGTGGGGGGTTTTTATACAAGGACAAAATTGGAACTTAATTTTATAGTGCATGCTTTATGGGTGTAAAAAGCAATTATGTTTCAATAACGGAATTTATGGGCAACGGATTTCGATTATGCCAAAATTTGGAAATACGTGTTATAGACATTGTCGAAGTAAATGGGCCAGAGTATGGGCGGAAAACCAAAGAGTCAGTGCCGGAGTTTAATCTTTATTTTTTCCCCGGAAAATCGATTAAGGTATGGTTTCGCAAAGATAAATAACTATACGGACTTGCGGACAGGTCTAATTTGACAAATAATTTTCAATAAGGTATTTCTTGCAAAATCAATATTTTATAAGGTATAATTTCGCAAAAATAATCCATATTTAGATTATAAGAAAAAACAAAATCAATTCAAAAGTGCATCAGGTACTACACTACTACGGACCCTCTGCTCTGCTGGTCTATGAGTCTATCCACCGTCTCCGGCTCCTTTAACTACTAACTAATTCGACAATTAGTTAAAGTCTTGGGGACAAATTGCCCCTTTTCCTCCAAACATAATTCAAAGCGATTCTAACTAGCACCATTGACCATACTCTAGAATTACTATGCTAGATTGCTTGATGAGAGAATCGAACCTACAAAATAGACCAAAGGAAATAATAAAATGTAGAATTTGTCAAACTCTCCCTTTTTAATAAAAAAATTCAAACATATAAATATTTTGGTCAAACACTCCTTTATACAAATTTTTGTCTCAAATACACTCTTATAAAAGGTCGAAGTTATCAAACACTCCCTTATATAAACTTTTTTGTAAAACACTCC
This sequence comes from Spergularia bocconei, assembly GCA_963457585.1. Taxonomy (NCBI): domain Eukaryota; kingdom Viridiplantae; phylum Streptophyta; class Magnoliopsida; order Caryophyllales; family Caryophyllaceae; genus Spergularia; species Spergularia bocconei. The sequence continues at coordinate 5,337,480 of OY734949.1, forward strand.
CTTATAAATCCACACGACGAGATTAACCACTATTACATCGATTTCAGACGCAAATACATCAGTAAGTATGCCAACAAGGCGTATCAAATAATATAAGCCTGAACGGAGCAAGTTCATTCTAAGTTACCAAAGTAATTGAACGTGGAACATGAAATATCGATGCTATGATAATCATGAATTCATGATGGTTAAGAATTCAGATGTTCTTGAGATGATAACAGGACTTCTATCATCAATTTACACAAAGGTGAAAGCTGTTAAACTGAACCAAATCCAACTTAAATGATAAAAGAAAGAAAAAAAATAACCAATAAGCGAAAAACCTACATTGCTACTATTCCACAAGGCAATTACAGGCTAACTACTCTACAATTGAGTAACAAGCTAACACAGAGAATCACCATAGCTACCCTCTCTACTCTTGAAACTAGTTTTATCTTTGCTCATGAACGACACGGAAGCTGCTGCTTGATATGTCCATGGGGCTGAATAATTTAGTTCACCAAGATTTTACAGGAGGTAGTCGATAGTTAAACTTTATGTCGGAATTCTTGAGGTATGTAAGTTGCTTAGTTCACCAACATATGCTCGAACCCTGCTCCAGTTGGGAATGCAACTCGAGGTCCTCCTCCGACATTATGGAGCAGTTGTTGAAGCCATCTCTTTGTAGTTGGATCTTCCTGAAACCAGTCATTGATTGCATGTCAATGTTAGAACTGTGGGAGAAAAAGGTATGTTCTGTGCTGCTACTAAGCCCTATGGTCATACGCAACCAACATACTCGGAAACAGTAATATAAGATACAGAAATAAAGTTACGACAACTTACACGGAGGCAACTAGCAAATGTGGCATCTCTTAACATGTCTGGCAGGCAACTTCTAAGGGCATCACACGCTCTGCAGAACCAACGAAATAAGGTAACCCAAAAAGTTTATAAACAAAACTACCAGAATACAATCACCACAAAAACCTGAACTGACCTTGGATTATCTGAAAGCCGAAGGTAGCATCTAATGATATGTTTAAGCAGCCGTGAAGAAGGCTGTTCAGCCAATGCAGCCACCATGTTAGCTAGAACTCTTCCAACTGCAAAAAATCGCTCCGCAGTAGTACAGATGTAGTCCAAGCCCACATCATCTAGAAGAATCTTTTGGACGATAAACGTAGCTACCTGGCAGGGAAAAAAAAAATAAAAAAAAAAAACTCATCAAACCCCAAACGACAAAATTGTAAGCAAGACTCGGCACTCCCAAAGAGCATTCTGCTTTAAGAAATGTCCCAAGTCCAGCACATTATAGGATCCAACCAGTCTATTTACCCCAAAGCTCACTAAACAAGAATGCAACAGGTTTCCATTTGGCAGACAGATCTTAGCCTCTTAGATGAGTGAACTACTAATGATACGAAAAATTTTTGAAAAACAGAAGCTCCAGGAAGAGGACGGGAACAAACGAGTTTTCTTCTTTTTAATTTGTTGGACATAACTGAACAAGTACTAGTATTTTGTCTAGGTAGTGACTTATGAAAGGTTTGAGAGGAAAGAGAATGGAAGGCCGAAAGAAGATGGTGAGCAGCAAAAGTCTGAGTCTTAATGCAAAGAACTGTACTTAACAATGATCAGAACTTACTGTTTTTGACAATTCACTGCCCATTTCCATGGTACGGAGGCACAATGGAATTATCTCTGTTGAAAGAAGGAAACTTATAACTTCTGTATCATCAACCTGCAAAAGATGGAACAGATATGGAATTTACCACAAGCGCATAAGCAGTTACAAAAACAGATAAGGCATGGACACAGAACAGTAATATCAGCTCACATCTCTTACTATGAGTGCACATGTCGCAAGGGTAAAAATATGTTTAATAAACAATAACACAGTATAATGCAATGTAATAGAGAGGTTACAACTCTTATAAAAACACATAACGTCAGCAATTATCATACCTTCACTAGTGCACCAATAACACCCAAGCTTGTTAGCCGCAGATACTCGAAAGGCCTGGATTTGCTTGTCGTGTTGAGAAAAGGATACAGATACAGCGGAATATGGGCTGAAAAAAAATTAAAAGAATCAATTACATGCAATAACACCTTATTATGATGTACAACTTATTTGCACGTTTACCACCCGATGAACATGATAGGAAGTTTTAAAGCCATGAGTGGTTTAGTGTAACAATATTTACAATGCCTAGGACAACATCTACCAGAAATAGGGCGGGAGATGATGAGGGATGTGCATTAGAATACATCACTTGATGAAATAGCTATTATTTCCTGCACCCTAAGAAACACGGCGACTGACACAAATAGGGCTAGACACAGGGAAACAACATAAGAAATAAAAATAAATAAATAAATAAAACACCATGTGCATAGGAGGACAACAACTATATGTTCTAATTGATCACTTCATTTTCCACCATCCAATAGCATGGGGCTTCACAACTTTTAGAGTTTGTTAGGAAGAATATAGAGCTTCTATAAAACCAAATGGAGAGAATAGAACCAAAGGAACTACTGCACCAAGATCACCTACTTAAAATACATTTCCATGCTCGAGATGATCAGGAGTGCGACTAAAAAGGTGACTATAAGCCTAAACATTAGCTCTTCTAATAATCTAGACTACAACATGAACAATATTTCCAAAGATGTGATGGGTCTACTTGGAAGGAAAGAAACCATTGCATTTATGCTCTCTTTGTGGCACATTGCTTTGTCCTTGTTCGGATTGAGTTGAGTTCATCCTCGGAGAGCTAAAGATGTCCTCTCTACTGGAAGAGGAGTATGAAGAAAGGGTGGCTAGCTGAAGTTTGGAATATGGTACTGTTAGCTATTTGGTGAGGTTATTGTATAGTTGGGAGTCAAGTTACATTCTCAACGCCACTCATTTCATCTTTTTGTCAATAAACTTTCTCAAGATAGTCTGATATCTTAATTAGCTCTCTTTCGTATAAGGGCATCAACCAAATTGGTATCTTCTTGTATATGTGAGTCCCCCCCTTCATGCATTTTGAATATAATGATAACCAACTTACTTGTCAAACGAAGAACAACAACAACAACAACAACAACAACCAACAACAACAACAACAACAACAACAACAACAACGCCTCTTATTCCCAAAATAATTTGGGGTCGGCTAACATGAATCGTCATCTAGTAACCATCTTGTGTACGCCATAAATTTCAAAAAAGTTGTAAACCATTTAGAAATATTGAAACACTTTCAAAAGAAGTTTTATAAAGCCATCAAAAAAATAAAAAGGTTTGAAAAATATAGGAAAAACATATGAACTTTGAACACAAGGTAAAGAAAAGTTTTGAGAAAAGAGTTATCATAAGGTATATATATGTGAGAATTTCTTTGTGGCCACAAAGCATAGACAATAGCTGTGCATTGTACATGCATCTAGCCATTTGTGACACCAATGCTTCTTTCAAGAACATAAAAATGCTAATTTCAATCTTATGTTGGAAATTCCAGATGCATCTACTCAACCCCAGCCACATCACAAGGGTCTGCAACACTCAACACGTAAAAGGATTAAGAAAGAAAAGATGGTCTCTTACTTCCAAAAACAGCCTATCAAAGAGAAAATCACTTTGCAGTAGCTAAACTCTAAATTTTCATCATTATATCCTTATTAACTAATAAATCCCACATGAGTTGTGTTATTCAACGCCGCCATATTACTAATAACGCCACCATTCTCTTTACATACCCGTTTACATTCTAAAGTTCCAATAATAATACCCCTAATCCCATTACGGTACTTTCATTTCCGTTCCATTTTCGCAAAATTCACATTCGAACACCCTCCCTCCACTACAGTACACTACTACACGATCGACCACCACACAAACTCAAGCATCAGTCGACCTTAACCAGCAGATGATCACTAGCACACCACAACCGATGACCACCAGCCATAAGCGAGTAAAGCGACCATCAAGGATTGATGTCGACCACCATTCCTAGATCAATTTTGACTACCCAAACCAACCCACGCCACCACACAGGTCAACAGAGACATGTAGACGACACATCTGGGACCCCATGTAAACATCTAGCAACACGTTTAAGAGATCAAGTAGACAAAACAACAACTCTTTGTGTGCATCAATCAACGGCGATCAATGCAATTTATCATGATATAGTGGCCAAAAATGAGAGTTTCTGCAACAAAAGCATTATAATTGCTGGAATACATCTCTCGGGGATCTGATGGATTTTAGAGAAGGATGACAGTACATGATGTACAAAAACAATGAACAATTGGAAAAGCTTGTCAAAATGATGGGTACATTAGTAAATGAGACGAATACCTCATCCGGGCTCACACTAACCCCCCCCCCCCCCCCGGGTACCCTCTCTTCATTTGTCCTGTCAATTTGCCATATATATTTGAGAATTTGGTTAAAGAGACAAGAGAGAAAGGAATGGTATTGTCTTTGATATTTAGTGCCGCGTGAAAGTTTTGATGTCAATCCGTGTATTTGCCCAGTGTCCTAGCGTGTCTGATGTATTTCCTAACTAAACACTTTTCGGACTTTTTCTGTGACCGAAGAATACCCGAGGGTGTTAGATCGTGTCACAGACACGACACAAATGCACTAGCCCATAGAGTGCCCTGCTTCATAGCCTGCACCCCCTAGCAGAACATAAAAAATAGAAGAACTTTACACTCCCTCAAATGACACAACCCTCTCTCCTCTTCATTTCACACCTCATCTCTACTAAGTGAAAAATTGGGAATCATCACATTGCAATTGTGATCACATAAAATCAGACATAACCTGAGTGTATTGTACATTTCATAGCGCAGAAACTTTCATAGAGCACACTTACCATTAAAAGATACTATGTGTAATGCTAAATCAAAGTGTACCGGAAGCAAGCAACATGCATTACCAAATATTTGAATAGATACAATCAACATGCCATCTAACTTAAATGTACTCCTGAAGAAGAGAACATTCAATATACTTAGAATATGGAAACAAACTAAAAGTAGTAGATAAACAGCATATTCTAAGAGGGCCCTCCACAGATGTTAAAAAACAGGGGGGGGGGGGGAGACCTCTGCTTAATAGAATCTTCCAGACGGCCAGACAAGATTACAAAAACAAAAGCATACTCAAGTCCAAATCATATGCAGAAGCTTATCACATACTACTCCTACCCACTATTATTTTCCCCTTTCAAAAACTGTTTTCGAGTAGCCATGTTCGCAACTACTTTTAGACCAAATGAATTGTTCACTTGTTGAAAAAATTAGTACATATTCTATTCTGCAGTGCATTCTACCAAGCCTATTTGATTTTATGGTAAACGGGTATTTCATTTGGTCTAGAAGTAGCTACGAACATGGCTACTCAAAAACAGTTTTCAAAAGGGGAAAATAAAAGTGGGTAGGAGGGAGTAGATAGAAAGTAAAGGCTATATAAGTGTATATGCAGAAGCTTACCATTCAAGAATAGCATCCGCGTGTCAGGATGTGATGCTACACACTGCACAAGGTTGAGACGTGCACGTGAGTTAGTACAAACATGAAGAAGCATATAAACAGCCATAATTAGTCTACTATTTGAAAAATAGCAAAAGAATTTGTCAAGGCAGTCAAGGAAAGCAAAGCTGAAATTCTACATTGTACTGCAAAGTCAAACATAGAAGTACGAAACCTTTGCTTCTATAGCATTTAAGAGAAGATGTAGGTAGAGGAAACATAAAACAATCAAGCTAAAAGAAGATGTGGACAGAAAAGCCACGATCTCAGGTTAAAGACATATATTGGTCTTAGCTGATAAGACTCAATTACACATATCTCAAAAAGTGACTTATCCCCTAGAGTGAACGAGCTATGCCCTCAAATATCTGACAGTGGAGTTCGATAAAAGATATTAGCAATCATTTGCAGGATGACAATCTGCAGGACCTAAACTCAGAAATACACACATGAATATAATCTTCTTCTTCCAATGAATCTCGCAAGCACTAAAAATAGAGAGAAAGATTTAAACTTGACAAACTTTTTGTAGCACAAGCACTGAATAACAATGCAGAAGTAAGTTTTCTCTGCCTTGCTTAGTTTTACCTCATTCTTTCTATTTTTTCTATTTTATTTTCCCAGCACATTTATTGCAATACATTGCAGGAATAAGTTGCTTAAATTATGACAGATTGAAAACATCTGAATTCTCCAGGCTTCCAGCTTAGAGGCAAGCCTAGTTAAATGGATCATAACTTCATGACCCAGTTCACGACCCAGATAATGAGCACCATACATCAACCCCCAGCCATCTTTAGAGTGAAAATCAAAAGAGTACACAGAAAACAAGTAAAGAGCATGACCTTAAGAAGGCCCAAGTGATTCATGGATGACAATCATTGCATCTTTTGTGCTGTAGAACTCCAATAGGAAAGCTAGTACGAAATTCGTGTATTTATTCTCCCCTTAGTCTAAACTATAGTTATATTTGATTGAATCCGTTACATGGGAGCTCATCGACTCCCCCATAACTTTTTATCTTTTCTCTATTAAATCAGTGGATTGCATTACAGTTGTGAATACATAGAGCCAGATAAAATCTATGTGAATGTTTGTATAACATGTCCACCCTAGGACTAGTAGGGAACGGAGGACCCCATATGGAAGAGGGATGCAAACAATGAGGATAAAACAATATCATTAGCTTTGGAAACAAGCCCTGCATATGAGAGCCTCTTTAAGCTACACATGGATCAATGCTGGTCCTAACATACTCTTAGTGCGCTTTTGTATGCTAATGAATTCCTAGGAAGTGAAATGTCGTAATGTTATTTGCTGCCAAAGTTGTACAATGTAGACTTTCTTCGGACTTTCTACTTCCTCCACTTAGTAGGAAGTTGTTTACCTCTAAGGCCTAGGTAAGTGAGAACTCCTATAAGTTCTATTTCCTTTGTTCATATAAAAAGCTTCCACCAATTCCCATGTATTTCAAAATCCTATAAAACGTTGATTCATGGGAATTTCCATTTCCTATGGGTAGACAAATGAGCACTCAAAATTCCAACTGTTCCATCTCGTTTAGTATTAGCCGGGGTGCAAATAATAATTGAGCTGCGGAATGGACTTTTGACATAGTAACTAAAATATTCTCCTGAGTCCTGACAATCAGGATCCTGTCACTCTAATACTGTTTGACTACCCCGAAACCCCTAATGAATCTTTTATTCCTATGAAATGAGGAAAAAAAGGGAGGACAAGAAGTCCTTATTAAAAGCACTGAGTTTTTCAATTCTTTTGAAGCAAGACGTAGTCACGTGGGTACCCCTTCGAAACCACTAGTAGCTCTCCACCATGCAAAAAAAAAAAAAAAAAAAAAAAAAAAAAAAAAAAAACTACTTGACCTTAATAGCGGCACAATTCCCTAGAACTCTGCCATCATTAAATGTTCCTAGAAATTAAGTCTCAACGAATGCTACTAAAGATCTAGGACGGACCCATTGCCCCTCAGAGATGCCAATATGCACGTGCCACTAAGCACACACGACTCGACAGACGACAATGAAAGAGAAGATGAGGACCACTTTCAGAGTTTTTCCAACACAAGACTCAAACAGCTGGGCTAAGAGCCTTATAAGACCTCTGTCACTGAAGAATTTCATTTGTACTAATCCTCTCTAATGCCATACTCTTATCAGAAAACTCGTACTTTCAAGATAGCTTTCGCTTTCCAAATAAAAAGTGTTCCATCTGCGGCAATGAGCGTTATATAAACTAGAGACAAGGGTGAAAGGCATTGCAGGTGTGCCAAGACGGATGGTGTATCTTTCACAAACCAATACCAGAAGTATAGAAAGAAATAAAGCATGCCCAGTAATGTGTTCCGTAATTGCCTGAGGTGCACCTCATTCTTTGCGCCTAAGTGGGCCCCCAATAAGGCATTTTGCTTGAATCTCGGCATAAAACAAGGCGAACTAAATTAAAGGAAACAGATAAATTTCATTTCCTTAACTTGATTCTCTACCCAAAAGGCCAAAACAAGCGTATGCTTATACAACAATGAGGAGCACTACAGTAAAGTCAAGGATCCATCTCACTTCTTCAACTTTTTGGTGGAATGGAATCATGCAATGGCAAGGTGAAAGTTACATATATTATTTGATTTATTCAGCAGCAGAAGCGAAAAGACCTTGTTGGCTACCGACAGTTAGCTAGCAACTGGTAGCTTAATAGGGTAGCTACATGGACTAAGATTTTACGGTGGCTATTTTGATTGTATTGCCAAAAAAGTAAAGTCGACACAGAAAGCTATTAATTTGCAGTTGTCTAAAAGAGAAATAAATGTAAGTTCACGCGAAGCATCCCCCACCAAAATTTCCAGGCCAAACAGTTGTCAAAAGAAAAGTAAAAGATAGTTTCACGCCAAAAATCCATCACCAAATTTGAATCTGTTACGGAAAAGCCACAGGGCCGCTAGGGTAACCTAAATTTTCACGCCAAACATCCACCCCCAAAACATGTTTTGCTGAGCACCACATTTGACGCTACCCGTACTAAGACAAAAGCTAAACAAACAATTAAAAAAACAGCAGAATCAAATTTTAAGTGACAGAGAAAAAACAAAGCCTAAACAATAGGCATCAAACATCAGAGCTGGAGACGGACCTGGAGTAATGCGAGAGCATTGCAAACACGATTGGATTGAGCTGGATTTAAGTTCGGCGGTGAGAGCACTGGGTATATAGAAACAATCTCCTGCAACCACGAATGATGACAGACACATCAATCCAAAACCTAGTGATAATTCAAGCAAACCTATGTTACTCAAGCTCTCCAATTCACTGCACACACAGACTGGGTCTGAGGTCCAACACACAGAGACCACACATTAAACTACACTCAATATCCTTACGCACAACCTCTCAATCTACAAGTGGCAGCACAGTTAGAATCACCCTTTCTTTCCACACACCAAAGGAATACACTTAAACTTGGGTTTACGAATTCAATTTTCTAGGATACATATTACAGAACTTTTCTATTAAAAGGCAGGAACTTTTTTCTCTTTTGAGCAATTTTACTCCACTTTACCATTTCCCTAATTGAAGCTCTGGCGCCTTAAGATCTCCTAGGGCTGGAGCTTCAACCAACCACAAACGACCGGTCAACTCCAAATTACAATGACATATTCGATGAAGTTCTGAACAATTCACTCAATCAGTTCAGTCAACTGACATGGTGTTAGGCATTCCAGAAGAAACAACACAAATACTTTAGCAAGTTCTTCCCTTTTATCTTTTCAGACAAAGCACACTAATACAATTCGCACAAATACCTTTAATCATATGAATGTTGATTCAGTTGCATAAAACAATTCAATTTCACTCTTTACAACAAACGCAGCTCAAATCCTCCAAATCAACGAATTACTTGCAGGCAACAAGCTAATCGTTCCCTTACACTCTAATAAACAAAATCCCCGTAAATTCACCATCACCTTCAATTCTATCAAAACTACTTTCTTCATACAAAAGGTTTAACAAATTCTCAATCAAACAACAGCAGCGCTACCCCAGCGCCTCAAAGGCTCCCGGCCAATGGCATTAACGAGGTAGGGGGGTTCAGATGTACGCAACCTTACCATATGACGAAAAACACAATAGAAATCACACAATTCAACCAACAATTCTTCAAAAAGACAATAAATTGACAATCAACTCCAACAAAACTAAACAATTTCATCCAATAAAAACCGATACGAAAACAGCGATTTTCGGAATACACGCCATACCTGTAAAAGAGCAGCAATCGTACCAAATGAATTCCACAGCAACGGAGCCAAATCCTGAAACAATTCTCTTTTCTACTCCCAACAAACAACAACAAAAAAAACAACATTCAATCAATTCAATCAATTCAAACCTAAGTATAATTAAAAATTACCTTGGGAAGAGAGTAAATTATTTGGGGTAGAGTGATGAAGAAGAAAGAGAGTACCTTTGAAAGTTCAAGGAGAGCGTTTTCGCGGCGCTCGGGATTGCTGAGGTCGAGAACGTACAGCTCAGCAGAGTGCATAGTTTTCCGATCAACGTTCGCCGGAGCTCCGGAAGGATTCCCTGTTACGCCGCCGGGGCCGTACGACGCTGCGTTTAATGATAGTGATTGTGGCAAATTCGCCATCGCCTCTCTCTCTCTTTCTCTCTCCTCAACTGTTTTTTTTTTAATTAATTAAATTAGTTAATTTATTAATTTTTGTGAAATGAAGCAATGTCTTCTTCAAGTAGTGTTTTTTTGTTTCAATAACTTTTTTTTTTTTTTTGAGGTAATGGGTTTATGAAATTTTCTATACCATCTCACTCTTATATCAGTAGTTTGTGAGGAGAATAAAAGATGTATTTCGTCACTTATGTACTCGAAATACCTAAAAAAAATAATAATAGGGAGAGATTATTCATGTCGTCCTCGTTTCAGTTTATTGACATTTATTATTTTGCGTGCTTTAGCGAAAAAGAGGGGAGGGGGGTGGGGAAAGAACAATCGAGAGAGACGTTTCATATTATTCTCGTTTATTGATTCAGGATCTTTCTCTGCTTTGAGAGGAGAAGAGAAATGTAGTTTGTCATTTATGTACTCCCACATGGCCACGACAGTCATTTATGTATTGTACACACCTAAAAAAAAATAACAATCGAGAGAGATTATTCATGTCGTTCTCGTTTACTGACAATTATTACTTTTGCGCGATTTAGCGAAAAAGAGAGAAAAAAAAACAATCGAGAGAGACGGTTCATATTATTCTCGTTTACTGATTCAGTATCGTTTACTCCCACACACCTCTCTCATTAAGAAGAGAAAAAAGAATTGTGGAGGGACGCTTATTCATATTTTTCTGGTTTGCTGATGTTTACTATATTTTTATGGTATTCAGGATCTCTATTTTGAAATGAAAAGAGTAAATGTAGTTTGTTATTTATGTACTCCCACACACCCTAGAGTAAAAAAAGACATTTCGAGAGACGCTTGTTCATATTGTTCTTCTTGTAAATTATTATTGATCCTACTAATGTTTGCAGAGACATCTACTAAAGTTTTGCGCATTTGTTAGAGTTCCGACTTTTACGATATCTTGAAATCTACGCAGGCTCAAACAATCACTCGCCCTTATTTGATCGAGAGAGACAAAATGCAACTTTACTTTTCAGAGACTATACTGCTCACCTTCTTCCCGTTTATACTTTGTAGAACGTGAGTATAAACGTGTCTTCTCACGCTCTGCGCGTTCATTAAAGCTGCAGCTTTAACGGTTGCTTGATAATAAAGATGTCTAACTCGCATTTTTCGCTTTTATTAACGTTTATAATTTTCCTGCATTGGAAGTTGTAATCAAACAATGAATAGCTTAACAAAAATGTGACCGATCATGGCATTATGTGTGATAAATGTAACTTTAATACAAATATGACCATCTTAAGTTTATAACTATTTGAAATTAATGGTAAAAGTAGGATCTCAAATGTGACCACATCACAAAGTTCTCATGAATTGCATAAAGGTAACATTAGAACATTCATTATAAAATACTCCAATCAGTACTTACTAGAGTACCAAATACCAAGGATGTTTGAACTAATGTTCATCAGTGATCCAAGTTCACGAGTCACAAGTCATTACTAAAGTCATGACCAATAGGTGAAACTTTGAAGGAGCATGAAATTCTAATTTACAATGTATTTACAAAGCATAATTAGTGTTCAAAGCTTCCTTTTAACTTCCCAGTACTCAAAGTATATACATTGTGCGCTTAGTCGAAGCGAGACTAGCTACTTGAACCATTGTGCACCAATGTAGCACAAAAGAGGCAAGTCTTCATCTGAGGATGAGAAAGGCCCTGTCTGCACCCTATATCATCTCTCCGTTCAGTCCTGCTCAATACCCTGACTGTAACTGATCTCCCCCTAGCCATAAATTGGTAATGCATCCAACATTACAGTTTTGTAGATAGGCCATCATCAGGCACAGTGCATGCAGAATGGCTCACTTTGAGTGGGACGCCATAAATTCTTTGAGTATCGACTGCAACAACATTCTTTTCCCTTTACCAACTAGCATGTCAACATTCATTGACGAATCATCAAAACTCTCCTCTGAGAAGCTCATCATCATCAATTCTCAAAAGATCAGAAGCAAGGTGACAGTACAAAAATGCGACATTCCCTTAGAGACGTTCATATTCTTGATATCCGAGATAATTTGTAAACCTGCGTTTGATCATGAAACTCAGATGTCAGTGGCATATGACTCCTTACTCTACAGGAATTGTAATGTGAAATCTTTGTTAACTAATTACAGTACCCTAGGACAAACTGAATGAATTATTCTAGATACAAAATGAGCCTGGCGTTTTATTATCTGACGCTTGAAAGAATGCCTACACTTTCTTTTTGGAAGTGACCAAAGCTTGTGCAAGAAACATAGAGTAAGTTAGTCAGCTTAGGTGAACTACTCCGAACCTTCAACCATGAAAACAAACTGAACACCAACAATAAAAACGGCTTCCTCGGGAAACTACCAAGTTGAAATAGCAGAGAGAACATAATTAATGTCACGGCACACGAGTAGATTCTTCCTTCTAAGTAACACACTTACACACATGCTAGAACGAAGCATATATATGGAACATTGGAACATGTAATGGAGTCTGGTCTTAGTTCAACCAAAATACCAAATACTTTTGGAAGAGGCAATTGTGATTAGTTCTCAGTGGTTCTTGGTAAGATCGTTCAAGTTATGCCTAATGGTAAGAGAGCACTTGGCCCCAGTTACAGTGAAAATTGCCTTGGCAAAAAAAATCAGTAAGGTACAAACCTGAGCAGTTCTATTAGGCAAGGTCAACTGTAAACAATATTGGAGACCGTCGATTCTGCAGGAATGGAAGAAGAGATCAATTCCAACAAAATTACAAAACATTTGATAGAAAGATGTTAGGAAGGTATATCAGTCGAAGCGAGAACACCAGACAAATTGAAATTACATACCTCTTCTTAACACTTCTTTGGATATATTGGTCACTGGTGATGGCTCCTTGACCACCATATCTCTCCTCATCAGAGTTCAATAACACCTGTACCACAATAGTCGTATAAGCTATCCTGCTGATGTCATACATGTAGCTATTGTGAAAAGTATTCTGTCAATGAAATTGCACATAACATCGAATCTCGGTTTGAGGCCACAGGGATATTGACTACAAGCAACAAGCCACATGCTAAACACATCTGATTGGACCTTAAAACAAAATATCAACTCAACTCCAATGAAGCTCTGTGACTACTCTTGGAGTATGGTTGAGAATTGAGACCAGACAACCGGCCATCTGGTTGAGTGCATATGTGTCGCTCATTTTGCAGTAGTACGTTCTTAATAAATCTCTTTTAATTTTCACGTCTTTTACTGACAGCTTAGTTGGTCAGCAATGGGGGGAGATGGAAAGAAAACCAGAGGGGACAGAGAAAGAATGGTTTCATCTGTCGCATTGACCTTTGTTCTTTCCAAAATCTCATCAATAAAAGAGATTGCAAACAGCCAAGTTAAATAGAGAGCGTAAATAACATTCGAATTTTTTGGTCGCAACAGAACGACCAGCCATGTGACAACACTATCTTCTGCACATAGCCCTGTATGTTGCCACTCACCAAATTCAACTAAGCATAGCTAAAAGTGAATACAAGCTCTCCTTATCTTTCTAGGTGAAATAATTACAACTAGATAACTCAAAGAAACAGTTGGTAGAATATAGACAGCTAAATAGCACAGGAAAAATATGATAAATGAGGTCAAAATCTCGAGGCCTAACAGCATAAACAACTTTCTAACATGGCACAATAAAAAGGCTATTTCGGGAATCTGAACTTGCCTGATACTCTCCTGCTTCTTCAACCCCGACACTGTATCTCTCATATGAATTTGTTGGATGAAAGTTAAAGACAAACAGAAAAGGACCTCTCATATAAGAAATTACCTGAAAGAGCATCCAGGTTAATGAACGCGGGCTAATAATCATAGAACATTATAGACAATCCTTTAAAATATGACGAATAACCCAAACTGTGCAAAGTTGTTATCAGCTATCTTTAGTCCTTTTACAGCGTCCTTGCTCTTGAAGTAACTTAAAAATCGTTTTGAAAGGTGTTTAAACCTGAAAAGTTAATAGGGGGAACAAAGTGATAAAGAAGCCCTATCCAATGTGCATACATCAAGCAGGGGGCTAATCAGAATATACGAAAAGCAGGTATAGTTCACACCCTATATGTGCTTCCATTGACTAGCTTCTTCATTAGAGATAACTAACAACCAGAGTTTAGTGGATTTGTGGAAAACAGACTCAAAATCTGGACTTCTTAAAACCTCGTGTAGTGGGAATTGAGTAGTTTTATTGTTACTTTGTTAGTAACTTTGAAAGTTTCGTCATCAAAAACTAAAAGTCTTCACCAAACACGTAGAGATTCAGTAGCCAAGAAACTGCCTAATCTATCAGTAGAAGAGAAGGACAGAGTAAACTCAGTCTAGTTTGAATGGACTGATAACTTTATATGTCAAAGGCAGAACATGCCAAGTTTTCTATGTTCATTTTTTATGAAAGAGGAAACTGTATATTCATATCAGAGTTCTGTTCTTAGAAAATTCCATGGTTCCCATGGTGGACTTAGAAATCGATTAAAATTCATTTCCTTTAACCAAATAGTTCGAGGCACCATACCATTAACTCATTATTTACGTGGTGAACATTAGGCGGGCCTCTTGACAAAACTCTTTCTGCTTGATCCAGCTTCATCATGTCCTATAAAAGAAGAAAGATCGTCAACTGACATCTTACTATTTTAGCAATTATATTCCCTTTATTCCTTCTTTCTTGTCTTATCGAGGGAGAAAGAAATGCTGTCAAGAGACAGGACGTGAACCTGGTCGAAGCAAAATAAGTTCTGATGAATTCCTTGGTCTGATAACAGATCCCAACGGCGGCTTGCAAGTTCATAAGAGAAATTGTTGCTTGAAGTTGGGAACTCAACTCTCTGGATAGAAGAAAGGTCAGAATTAGAATGATTGATGACAAAATTTCTAAACTGCTTTTTAAAAGTTTGAATAATTTAATATATCACCTTTGGATGTCCGAATTCATTGCCCATAAAGTTGAGATAGGTACGACCACCAATAGTAAAGGTAATCAGTCTGATAATCTGAAATGGCAGAGGGTAAGCTACTCAAAGTGCAACAACACAACAAGCAATACAACAACATCTAGGAGTTAGAACAGACATAATGAAATTTAGATATGTATTAGCAACAAAAGGAAAAAAGAACTAGATGCCAGTAAGATAAGGTATATAGAAATGCTTCAGGCCAATATCAGCCAGGTATCTTGAAAATAAAGACTTACTTTGTGCAAAGAAGACCCTCTTAGCAATGAGTCTTTTGATTCATTTGAGACAATTTCTGTACCCAACAATACCTCAGCTAATGATTTCCCTCCGGAAATAGACTGAACAAGAAACATAAATGAAAACCAATGAGTTCTATCCAAAAGATCCACATTCTACAATTCCTGAAGGACTTTGAGGCACATCTGGATAGAAAGCAGTCGATCACCTGGCTGTGATTTTCAGCATAGAGCAGCATTCTATCCGTATACATTTCGTTTCCTGTCAATGTTGTCACTATCTGAAGCACACAAACAAATTCTCAACTACGTATAAACTCCAACATGCTAGATACAGCGGCTCACATAAAAAAGCATAGTGTGGGGTACAACCTTGCTCATGCTCCATTCATTGTCAGGGACATTCTCAAGAAACGACAACCACATCTCTGGTGCAGCAAGATTGACATAGTAATCAAATCCCAGCCCACCCTGAGAACTAGGCTCACACAACCCAGGAAAAAGTGTTGCCTGATAATATAGCAGCAATTTTAAAAACATGAGTTGTGCAGTTACACATCAAATATGAGGAGGATACTTTTAGCTACAAGCAGTCCAAAACAATAATCTTACATCTTCAGCGATCGTTATGATATTGGGATGAAGAGCATGTAGGATATCATTGGCCAAAATGAGGTACAGTAGGGCATCCCTATCAACATACTGATTACAGTACCTGTTTTTATCAGTTTACAAAAAAATCAGACTTTCATCTAGTCCAAGAATACTCACAACAGATACCAAATTCTGTTCCCTTGCTGAGACACATATTATATAGACGACGGTGAAGAAAGGTAAACAGAAAATCCCAATAAGAAAGATAAAACAAAAGGTTGAAACATCCAAGCCAGGAAGAGTGGAAGACTGACCGTTTTTATGCGACGGAGCAACTTATACTATGACTCATATTAGGAATATGCAGTAAATTACGAGTACAAGTGATAATAAGATCACCCAGAGAACAGACATGGCAACAATCACTCAAGCATATCAGATGTTTCTCAATGCAGTAATCAGAGAATAAGGACTTACTCCTCCATATCACCGGTAAACTTAGCAAAGCCATTGTGTGTATACATCATTGAGGAGAGTGAATGAAACTGGAAGCCGTCAATGTGGTATTCCTCCACCCACCTGCTCAAGAGTCATGAGTTGTACATGCGCAAATGAACATCAGAGATTAGCTGCACTTAAAGGCAGGGAATAAACAGAGCAGGCACTAAGCAGAGGTTTCTGCAAAGAAAGTTTGAGGAGGGCACCAAAAACCAAAATTGACATATCTACGAATAGAATGCAAGTCCAAACATGAGTATGCAAGAAGGTTGACAATCTGAGATGAACCCTAGCAAACATCATTACCAATTCAGATTAGAAAGAAGATACTGTAGCACATCGACGTCGCCATACTTGAACATCCTAGTTCCCCAAAATTTATGATGTCCTCGTTTGCCTACACCAAAGAGAATAGGCAAATAAAGCAACAATGACATGGAAAAGGAAGCAAGCTTGGCATTCTTAATCTCTCTTAAGCTACTCAATTTTTTTTTTGTAAGACTTTCCAAAAGCCCTCTCGAGGTGGGCATGGGAAGCAGCAAGCTTAATACAGTATCCCACAAATGGTACAGGATACTTGTCACTTGAAAAGTAAATCAGCTCGGAAAAGTTATTATCATAAAAATAAGATTACCAGTGTGAAAGTAACAGTCATTTGTGCCATCATAAAGTGACAACCCAACCATTTCATCGGCTGCTGAATATGAATGCACAATGTCTAAGAAGACTAGCAAACCTAGACCTGAGAAACAACAAATAGCTCGTTATATAAGTCCTCCGCCCCTGAAAAATGTAAAATAAAAATAGAATTGAAGCAAGATATCATGAGTTCATGACATTTGGTCCATACGATGTGAGACACCCCTTAACTCTGTCTTTATGCTTTTAAAGTAGCTAAGGTTAAACATTTACGCATGCATTTATAGAACACTTAAGATTGGGTTTAGATTATACACTGATCACACTTTTAATTTTTATTTAGTGAAAATGACAAACAAAAACCGATGAGTTGGTTATAATGTTTAAGTGTTATACTACATAGAGATTGAGTAACAACCATGAGCTTCATCAACCAAACGCTTAAATTCTTCTGGAGTGCCATAGCGACTGCTGACAGCGTACATATTTGTAACCTGAATTCGTAATTCGAGAGAGGCAGCCAACAAAAGTCAATAAGAATAGTAAAGAGCACAATAATCAGCAAAGGAAGTTTTTGGAAGTTATAGATGTATGCTTTCTAAGCAAACCAAACAGAGACTACAAGTTCAATGATAATGACATTTTGGTTGAAAGATACAACTTACAAGTATTATTTTACCCCCCCCCCCCCCCACCCTCCCCCTCACTATGCGGAAAAGTAAGGTGAGTAACTTTTACATTAGAAGCGACAAGAGAACAGATACACAGGCATATACACAGAGGTCTCACTTCAAACAAAAAGTTTCTCAAACAGGAAGGGCACGAAATAATGTGTCCCTTTGTACCTTATCCCATTTCCAAACATCTGTGTTACTGAAGTCACCTTCCCATTTATATGATGGGTCTCTTCAAGCACGTAAAATGAACATTGCAAGAAGCAACGAGCTTCTAATGAAACGATCATGGCAGCATAATAAACAGCCAATGAGTCGAAAAGAACAAATTACATGAAACGAAGAGCTTTTAACGAGCTAATCTTAAAAAAGAAAAGGGTATTCAGGACATGCTCATGTAAGCTTCTAATCTTATACTAGTATTCAATAATCTAAATTATCAGAAGTTTTTATTAACTGACTCCAAGGTATCAACTCACTCTATAACCAGCAGTGAAGTAATCCTTGTGCTCAATAACCCCAAATAATTGGATCGTGTTGTACCCAAGCTCCTTTATGCGGGGAAGGACCTGCAAATTTCCAACCCAGAAACGAAGAGATAAGCATAAAAACTCATTCACATCAGCCTCAAGTGTATCCAAGATAGTAATAGTCACTGCAACCTGCTCAGTAAATTCACGGAAAGAAGAAACTTTTGGATCTGACCCACTAATTCCAATATGGCATTCATATATGCGCAATGACTTTGGGGCCTTTGGAGAGTTGTTCCTCCACTTATATGCAAACTCAGGTGATGGATCCCAGTGAACCGCACATTGATTTCCATCCGCATCTAGAAATGTATAAAAATGAAGAAGTGAAACTATCATCAACTGACATTGTCATCCAATATCAAATAATGTTTGTTGCAAGGAGATACTCTGAGATCGACAACTACACCGTCACATAATAATCAACTAAGAGAAGAGTGAAGAGACTAATGATAATGGAGATAACAAAGGTGCTTTTGAAGGCTTAGAACCATGATCCAATAAATGGTTATTAACTAGAAAAATCATACCAGAATATAATACATAATGTCAGATAACAAAGCCAATAGCCAGTGAAGAAAACAAATTTACCAGGAAGAACGTAGGTAGCCCAGGCTGGAATGCGTTCCAATGTCCCATCAGGAGTGTTAAAAAAAACTCTGTACTTGCTTCCATGTTGAAGGCAAGGAGTGTACTTCTTCATCCAAGCTTTTCTGCCTTTTCGAGTTTCTAACCAATAAGCAATTGGGGGTTTCTTATTACGAAATTTCTCCTGCGAAATTGGATCACTCACGACATTATAAATGTCATCCGGCCCCCCCTTATCAATCACATCAAAACGAAATTTCTCAGGAGGCTCATCTTTATGCTGCTCTCTGTATGCTTTATATCTTGTTTCAGCATCAGGTATATCTCCCAATTCTTCAAATGTTTGTGGCCCATTAGGCCCAAACATTTGTTCATATAACTTTGCTGCTACCTCATAGCGTGATTTAATGAATCGATCTTCTCCCGGTTCCCAATACTCATCATTGGCTTTCTGAAAAATTTCATCAGCAGAAACACCACTATCACCTTTGTCATAGTCATCGATATAATTATATTGCTGAAAATAAAGATTATCCGGCTCTTCCCCGTCATTCAACCTATCCTCAAGAATTATAAACCAGTACCCATAATCATCATGGCCAAGGAGACCTTCTCTAGCACAATTCTCAGTAGGGGACCAATTATTAAAGTCGCCAACTAAAGCACAGTACCGGGCACCTGTAATATTTGGTAAAAGATGTAAGAACCTTTTCGTAAGTCTCAACGGCATTTGATTAATTCCATAATCAAACATATAGACATAATTACAAACATAAGATAAACAATGCTGCTAGAAACGTTGTCTACCCTCTCCTTTCCAAAACAGTAATCTTTAGATTTCAAAAGCTGAATTGCCAACATATTTAACCACAACCTTCAAGTAAATTGTAAACCATAGAGGAAATCCAAAACAGCCTACATAAAATCTCGTTATATATTGCAACACTTGTAACATCATTTCCAATAATTCAAGTCAACAGCATGTAGAGAGGCGTGACACTCAAACATAGCTATGTCATCTCAAAGAAGAGTTGATTAACTAATAAACCATGCAACCTTTTTCAACAAAGAAAACCTTTCAGGGGAAAAAAATCGACATAAAACAATGCATCATGCCAAACCTGGAGCCCATTCCATGTAATCTGCCCGGTGTTGGGGATTGCGATGAACACCCATTAGTTCATATCTACACAGAATCAGGTAAAACATAATACATATCAGAACAAATTCTTAGAAATTAGAACATTTTTCTAGGGTTTCAGAAGCCAAAACATCATTATATTAGCACATTTTAACACAAAATTAAAACCTTACTCCAATTATAAACCCTCTTTTATCTTCAAAAGAAAGACACATTCAAAACCAAGCAAAAAACTAACCCAGAAGCCAGCTCCTTGAGGTTCAAAAACCGCTCAAAAATTTCGTCTTTACGATCCTTCACTGCTTTGTGCCTGCAAAATTCCCAAATTTTTCATTGTCTTAGATACTCCAGTACACCACCACAAAATGAACAACAATTACCACTACAATCACCAAAAACTTCCCCTACAAGCCGGATTTTGTCGAGGTCCAATGTGCAAAACCTCAGCTCTACAACTCAATATTTCCAATCAAACAACAGTCACAAAATCTCAAAGCAACCATATCACTCACAAAACATAATTGAAACAATAGAGCCATGGGCAGGGTTTAAGAGGCTTCAAATATACGCAACCTTACGACTCGAAACCGTGACAATCAAACATAACAAACAACTAATACAACACAAATGCATACGCAAAATTCAAAAAAAAAAAAAAACAAGGGGGAATAAAAAGAACCTATCACGGAGGAACTGGGCAAAAGCTTTGTGGGAAATGCCGAGTCGGGTGAGAAACCCAACCGGGTCGACTCGTTGCTGCTGACTCATTGATGGGTGGTCTTCCTTCTTTCTGGGTTGAGGTTGCTTTGAAGCTGAACATCGCCATTTTTGGGTGAAATTTGTTGGTTGAAATTGAGGTTGGAATTTCTGGTAATGACAGTTTAACAGAATTGGGGGACAACTAGTCGGTGATGTTGTTAAAGTGATGAACATAGTTTAATTTGAAGGAATGTTTGCTCTGTTTTGGATAAGAGGAAGAGGGTTTTTACAGGGTTTTAGAGGGGAGGTTTATGAGTTCCACTCGGAACTCGGGACTCGACTCGGTGAATTTCAGATGTGGTGACTCGGTCACTGGCAAAGTAGTGGCAAGAACTCGCAAGTTTTATGTTCATTACTAAGTAGTGAGTACGGAGTACTTCATTTTAAGAATCGGTGTAAATCTATGCAACTCGTTAACACGACTTGAAAAGAAAAATGAATGGATAAGCGAATTTGAAATGTTTAAGGGTCTGTTCGGTATCACCGTCGTTTTCAGTTTTTGGTTATTTTGCGTAAAAGATTTAGCTTAATAAGTTACAAAATAAAGTTATAATGGTTTGTTTCATAATAGTTATATAGAAAATGAAAACTAAAAACTAAAAACAAAAAACCACTTTTTCTGGTTTTCAAAAATGGGACTTTGGTTTTCAAAAAAACAGAAAACAATACCGAACAGGCCCAAATAAATCGGTTTATATGTAGAGGTCATGATTAACTATCTAATGGAATACCTACTACCTAGTTAATGTGAAAGGGTTAGATTCAAGTTAGTCGAATGGGTTTAGTTGGGTTGGTAGGATGATCAAGTTAGTTGGCTCGATAGTTGTACAAAGATAACACAAACACTTCTATGACCTAGCGTCTCTGTGTGACAGTGTCTCCGATTCAGCACTTGAAAAACCGTGTCCAAATACTCCCGAGTCCAGAACCATGATTTCATTATGCTTTTAGTTTGGACTCAAGAACATTATTTTGACACAATACTGCCATTCTGCCAACCTTTAAAGAACATTTATCTTATATGGTCAAGTCTAGTTACGAGCATGAGCCCTGAAGAATTTAATTTGGTACCAAAATCATTTACAGAGGAAAAAGTGTTGTATTTCTATTCAGCTCACAATACAATAAAGCAGCTATCGTGTATATCTACATGACAATACAATTTCTTTTTGAGGTCTATATGACAATACATTGATCAATGTTCCATGGAGGAAATTTTGGACTATACTTTCGAGTTAATACAGAGCAACAAGGCTTTCATGGTTTATTCGGGTAGTCCCTTGGTCCAAATATCGTAGATCCAATTCTCACATTTGTACTTCCCTTCTCAATCTGCACAAGTTCGCACATACATTATGATAATGTTTCGGCAGGACTACTCTACAAATCCAGTATCAGTCTATCAGCAACTAAAAATGAAGACTTTCTTACCGCCAGCTCAAAGTCACCTGACATTCCCATTGATAGTTCGCAGATATCATCCGCAATACCAAGTGCCTTGCAGACAGCAGCCTGACAGTTTGAAAGTGTCTGTAGCATTGCCAGAATCAGTTGAACAGCATATCCTATTCCATAAACAAGACTACATAAACCAATGATGAAATAACTTAGAGCACAATCATCCTAGAATAGCTGGGTTTGAGACTCTTCATCTTTTATACTTAGATGTTCAGCTTGGAAGAAGTACAGTATTTTACTATACACTTAGGTCACAGTTGAACAATTATAAACAAGCAAGTGGAGAAAATACTAAACACCAGACAATTGGCCTCATACTTTCTCTCTCAAAGTTTTTGCGTAGGTGAGCCGTGAGAAACAGGTCGTTAAGGGGATGACAGGGAGATGGAACCGAGGCCCCTGGTAAGTTCCTTCTAGACTCTAGTGGACTTGAACACCAATCTTAGGGCTACAAATTGACAAGTGACTTAGTACATCAAGCCAAGCTTGGTATCTTTCCCATATTATCGCCAACGGACACATATGATGACCAGAAATCAGACTGAACAACTAACTTACATGCATTTGGCATTAGACACATACAGCAACAAGAAACCGTATCTTAGAACTAGCACGAATCATCACCTATATAGGAAATTCAACAACTCATGAGTCATGACACATTACCTTGAAATTCTCTGGAGTGGATGTATAATCGGGCATCCCTATTGTCATGAGGCCACAATATTCAAGATTCGGACAACCCAACTTAATATGCTTCACAAGCTCTACACATGCTGGTGGTTCCACTCCAGACTTTGCTGTAGCAATATCAAAATAATAATATCCTTATCAGCTATCCTGCCATGTAATCCCATAGTGCAGATGTAAATTCAGGAGAAAGATGCTTTTCTAAGGTAAACCCAAGAAATTAAAATTAAGAAAAGAAAGAAAGATAGAAATCTAATTCATTAACGCCTATGTATCATACCTAGTTAATGACACACATAAGATAAGACCATAACTTACTATTCGATGTGCTAGTTCCTAGATTATCCTGTGAGCTAAAGGCAGAGGGCATTCACATTATAGCCTCATAGACATATACAAGGTAATGACCACTTGTAACTTTTGTTCACTGAAATGGTAAGAGTGGAAATACAACCTCTTAAGCCTCAACATCATTACGTGTGTAATTCGTTTTAAAGAAATATTGTGACTTGTGAGACAAGAGAGACTTTCTTAAAACTACAAGTTACCCTACAGATTTTGGTAAATTGAATCAAATGTCAGCCTCAAAGGATAAGTTGGAGCATATTTATTTTGAAGGCTAAAGGAGCTACCATTTTAATCTGTCCTCAAAGTGTCCTAGAAGAGCAAACTCTTGACTTAAAGTATTTTATCCTATCTATTATTGCTCATATCTCAACTTCCATCTTCTATCACAGTCTATAGCTAACATATTTATTGCCTCAACTTTGTATCTCAACCTTGCTGGAATAGGACCTACTTTTCTCTTAAAACCACATCATTTGAACGTTAGCTCTGGTACTCATGTTAAACATCTTCATCTCCTCGACGTTTTAGGTCCCTACCCCCCTTCAAAAAAAAAAATAATAAACCTGCCTATAAGAGGAAAGAGAAGAACAAACATTTTCTTGCAATCAAAACTGGGAGGGATATACAGAGACTTATTTGGTAACTACTTAAGCTCTCAAATTCTCTAACTCACTTGTTTCGCCACTGGTATTGACTTGAACCAAAACCTTCAAGGGATGCCTACCAATGGCTGATACTGCACGGTCAAGATGGCTGGCTAGCTGTTCAGCAAAAATCGTTTCTTGGTCAGATGAAAAGCTTGGAACTAAACAAAACTGAATGTGAATGATAATGACCATCAATAATAGGATGTCAGATGGTTCACATATCTCCATTGACACATGTACACAAGGAATACCTTTGTGCTATCCACGCCCTCAACCATGGCTAGATGTGGCACCGTAGCTGCATGGAAAATAACTAGTTTACCTTCACAGAAACTACTGCAAAATTTAAGGAGACAGATCGAAAAAGTGAAAATGATATATATCACAAAGAAGTTTACCAACTTCAAGCATCATAGTTCAACATAATTGAGGTAAGCCACTTTAAGACACATAACAAAACTCAGACAACTGGACTTCAAGATTTATGTGATTAGGTGTTTAATTTTTATCCTAGGAAGAGTAAATTCTTCTTCTTCTTCAAGACGGCTCTCAATATGAAAGAATTGTACAAACTAACTAAAGAACAACAGTAAAACTTCTAAGGCTGGAGCTCCTCCACAAATCCTTTCGAAGGGAATTATCTTTTAGATTCCATAGCTCAATACATAAATTCAGACATAGGTATGGAAAGTGCTACTTGGCTGGCTAAAGAGTAAGCTAGGACAAATGCCCACCATTATCCAAAGCCTATTGTGGGTAAAATTCATGTGTTGTTGATACACTTCTTGGCGCGCACAATTCAAATGGAGGAGCTGAGCTGGACTATGACAGTGGGACTGCACAGATGGCAGAAGCTGAGAGGAGAGTCATGGACCAGCCAATCATTGTCCAGGTGCAGGGAATGTCAGAAGTTCTAGAAGAATATCTTAGAGGACAGCGCATCAATCTGGAGCGTCAGCCTAATCTATCCATTGTTGTACTTTCATCAGCTTGAATAGCAAGCCATCCTAATCCTATGTACCTGGAAATACCAGATAGTGGTATTGACAGCTAATCATTGGAAATTCTCCAGTATATAAGGAGAAGTAGATGTAATTTACCCGCTATGCAATCATTAATCAAATCTCTCATTTCTGAGAATTACCTACTCTGCAATTTCACCTCTGTTCTTCCATTTCACAATTCCTAGGTGACTCCCTAGTACTCACCACAGAGTTATGTCAATTTGAGCCTATTAGTTTCATACTAAACAGCTAAAAGGTTTGTTCTTTTAGCCAATCACCCCATTTATCAGGTTATGAAAGTAACAGATGTATAGGAAGGTCATCTTCAAAAGCTTGCTTTTCTATATACTACTCAAAGATTAAACCTTTCCCATCTAACTTCTTTCAACTTCCTCCTTTTAGTAGGAGAATTATAATTTTAAAAGTAATCTATTGAAGTAATTGATCACATAATTGGAGACAAATCAAAATGGATGAGCAATCATTCTCAACCGGCCAAATGAGTATACCAATTATCATCTTTTCATAATGCAAAAATCCAAACAAAATTCAAGTTTTGTTCATAAGCATCATGAACTTATTTGGATAGGAGGATTTGGAAGGAAAGCGGGGAGAGAGATAGAGGAAAGAGAAGGCTCCCTCCCCTTCAGATATTTAGGAGTACCTATCACAGCAGGCAGGATTTCAATCTTGGATTGTAATTTGCTGACTGAAAAGATAGTTAGGAGAATAAGAGCCCTTGGTACGAGAAGCTCTCTTATGCAGGGAGACTTACCCTGGTGCAGGCTGTTCTGAGCAACCTACACTCATACTGGGCTAGAGTTTTCATCCTTCCCAAAACTGTGCTTAGGAAAATCAGCTCAATTTGCAGAAATTTCTTATGGGATGGCATGGAGCATATGAAGAGAAGTCCTCTAGTGTCTTGGAATGATATTTGCATCCCAAAGGTAGCAGGAGGCCTTGGCATCAGAGATGTGTTTGACTGGAATTCCGCTTGCATAGGAAAGTATGTGGCTTGGATTTTTGAGAAAGCTGATACACTTTGGATAAGATGGGTTCATTCCATTTATATAAAAGATGAAAGATGGGAGGACTATCAACCTCCAACAGACACCAGCTGGCATTGGAGGAAAATATGTAAACTCAAGGAGAAAATGAAGCAGCAGTTTATAAGCAATACTTGGAAGAATGGTAGATATACAGTTTCTGCTGGATATGAGTGGCTAAGAGGAGATTATCCCAAGATTTGCTGGGGAAAGATTCTTTGGTGCAGGCATAATATTCCCAAGACAGTGTTCATCACTTGGCTAGCATATAGACAGAGGTTACAAGTCAAGGAAAAGCTCAAAAAGATTGGTGTTTGCAGTGAAGACACCTGCTTTTTGTGTCATCAGGAATCAGAAACTCATGATCATTTGTTCTTTAAATGCGAGTTCAGCAGAAGATGCTTAATGGAGGTAAGTCTGAGAAGTGGTATTAACTTCCCAACAAGTAATACCTTGATTTGGTGTGCCAAGAAAAGATTTAGCTCAAGAATTAGAAAGCAGGTGGCAGCTGCTTTACTATATTGCTTGACATATCAGATTTGGCAAGCTAGGAATAACTGCAGGTTGGAAAGTGTTGTTATTGATCCTAAGGCAGTGTGTAGCATGGTCTTTGAGAGTGTTAGAATACGACTTAGGAGCACAATTAAGAATCTAGAGGTAAAAGATTGTAATTGGATTAATAGCTAATTCAGGTGTGAAATGGTGAATGTTGTGTGTGGGTGATTCTCTGATTGAGTCAGAGAATTGGCTTGTATTTTTGCAGGGGAATGCCCCGGTGTTATTGTAACACTTTATGAAGTTAATACAATTACATTTTAGCAAAAAAAAAAAAAAGAGATAGAGGAAAGACCGTAGACTTCCTTTATTTGGGTAGAGGCATGGAGGAAGGAAGCGGAGCTCTTTATAGATGGATACATTATCCCTCTCTCCTTAATAAACTCAAAACGTGTCCACTTTGGAGGACAAATAAATCATCACTCTCGTCCTCCCGTTGCCCTTTCACTACCCCCTCATAATCCATCCAATTAGTTTATCCAAACAATCTCTTCGTAAGGCCAAAGCCAAAGCCAAAGCCAGTACGATCCAAGATCCATACCTTTTATTGTTAACCACCAAAATAAAATAAAAACACACCAAGGTTTATGATAATGCTTTGATACAATTCTTCCTGGCGCGCCAAATTCAAATGAAGAAAATGCTGAGCTGGGTCATGACAGCGGGAAAGTACAGATGGCAGAAGCTGTGACAGGAGCCGGGGACCAGCCAATCATTGGCCAGGTGCAGGAATGTCAGTGATTCTAGAAGAATCAGCTGGACAGCGCATCAAATAGGAGCGTCTGAGTAGTCAGCAATCCTACCTATCCGTTATTGTACTTTCTTTAGCTTGAGTAGCAAGCCAAACCAAATCCGGTGTACCTGGCAATACCAGCTAGTGGTTTTGACAGCTAATCATTGGAAATTCTCCAATATATAAGGAGAAGTAGGTGTAATTCCTTATGTTATGCAATCATTAATCAAACTCTCATTTCTGAGAAATTCTTCTCTGCACATTCATCTCTGTTCTCTCCATTCACAATTCCTAGATGATTCTCTCAGTACTCATCACAGAATTTGTGTCATTTTGAGCCTATTAATCTAGCATTAAACAGCTCATACTTATCCTATTAATCCAGAAAATCACATAAAAATTGTAAGCCTTATCATTTGGTATCAGAGCTAAAATCCTCTCGACCTGTATTCAAAAAAAAAAAAAAAAAAAAAAAAAAAAAAAAAAAAAAAAAAAAAAAACCACCACTATTCCAGAAAAAGATCCCACCTTTCATCCAGAAAACCCAGAAAACTCCACCCTGAGAACCTATTCAAGGAGAAGGAAGATGGCTGACCAGGCAGAAATCCAGCTGTTGAAGGATCAAGTGGCCTTTCTCACTCAGTCTTTGACAACCATGGCAGTGCAGAGGAACAACCTTGATAGAACTGGTAATAATAACAACTCAATTACTAGACAGCCTAAGATTAAATTTCCTAGCTTTGATGGTAATGAAGTAGATAGCTGGTTATTTAAGTGTGATCAGTATTTTACTGTTGATGTTGTCGATGATGCTATGAAGATCAAGTATGTTGCTATGCACCTAGAATCTAAGGCTTTGGCTTGGCACTTGTCGTTTGAGAAAAGTAGAGAATCTGATGAGCCTTTAGGTTGGGAAGAATATAAGAGGGCTATTAAGGCTAGGTTTGGTGATTCACAGGAGGATCCCATGTCTGAGCTATTGTTGTTAAAACAAACTGGCAGTGTACAATCTTATCATGATGCCTTTGATATGTTGTTAAGTAAGTTAGATCTTCAGCCTAGCTATTCTTTAAGTTGTTTTTTGACTGGGTTGAATGAAAGAATTGCTGTTATGGTGAGGATGTTGAAGCCAAAAACCATACAGGAGGCTTATGGTTTGGCAAAGTTGCAGGAGTCTGCTCTTAAGATGGGAAGTAATGCTAGTAGCAGGTTTAGTACAGCTTCTAAACCACCCATCCTACCAAATCCAAGGCCATTCACACCCTTTTCACCCAAACCAAACCCTAACAATCAAAAAGCTTCCAACTTTGGGTTCAAAAAACCTTCCAACCTTGGTGTGAGCCAATCTCAGTTTAAACCTGTCAACATAGACTGGGATGCAAGGAAAGCT
Source organism: Spergularia bocconei (assembly GCA_963457585.1). Classification (NCBI taxonomy): domain Eukaryota; kingdom Viridiplantae; phylum Streptophyta; class Magnoliopsida; order Caryophyllales; family Caryophyllaceae; genus Spergularia; species Spergularia bocconei. The sequence continues at coordinate 5,366,207 of OY734949.1, forward strand.
AAGGGGCTGTGTTACTACTGTGATGAAAAATTTACTCCAGGACATAATTGCAGAGCCAGAAGACAACTATACATGTTGGAATCTGACATTGAAGGAATGGAAGGAGTGGAGATAATAGAGGAGGAGGATGATGGAAAGGAAGAGGATGACCCATCTCAGGCACAGATAGCTCAGATTTCTATCCATGCCTTAGTGGGGAAAAGTCACTACCAGACAATGAGAATTCCAGGTTTGATTGGGAGAAAAACTCTGAGTGTGTTGGTGGATAGTGGAAGCTCTCATAACTTCTTGGATGCTGGAGTGGCTGAAAGGTTAGGGCTGAAGTTGCAGGCTGTTTCAAACTTCAGCATATCTGTGGCTAACGGGGAGAAATTGCTCTGCTCACACATGGTACAGGGGCTCAAGTGGAGAATCAGAAACACAGATTTCAGGGCAGATTTCTATGTCATTCCTTTAGGGGGCTGTGATGCTGTGTTGGGAGTGCAGTGGCTGGAAACCCTAGGGCCAATTACTTGGAATTTTAAGGATTTGACCATGGAGTTTGTATTTGAGGGCAAGAAGCAGCTGATTAAAGGAAGTCGAACCCAGAGTGTTAAGCTTCCTCCAATGAAAAACACAAGTAAAACAGTGCTAGAAGGAGCACAGTTAGCCATGATTTATCAGCAGGCTGACAATGTTGGAGAGTTTTTTGCCATACAATTTGATGCTGACACTACTGAAGGGCCTGCAGAGATGCAGCCACTGATAGACAAGTTTACTGATGTCTTCAAGGAACCCACAGAACTTCCCCCCTTCAGACCAGGCTTAAACCACAAAATCCTGCTCAAAAATGATTCAGAGCCAGTCAAAATCAGACCCTACAAATACCCAATGGTGCAGAAAGATGTCATTGAGTCAATGACAGAAGAATTGCTGAATAGTGGAGTCATTCAACACAGTACAAGTCCATATGCTTCTCCTGTAGTGTTGGTTAAGAAGAAGGATGGTTCTTGGAGACTGTGTGTTGATTATAGAGAGCTAAACAAGCAAACTATTAAGGATAAATTCCCTATTCCTCTAATAGAAGAGCTATTGGATGAATTACATGGCTCTCAGTTCTATACCAAGATCGACTTGAGGGCTGGCTTCCATCAGATTCGCATGGAGACAGGAGATGTGCACAAAACTGCATTCAGAACTCACTGTGGGCATTTTGAGTACCTGGTTATGCCATTTGGGCTGACCAATGCACCCTCCACCTTCCAGAGTCTCATGAATAAGGTGTTTCAGCCATTTCTAAGGAGGTTTGTTCTGGTGTTTTTCGATGACATTCTCATCTACAGTCCTAGTTGGGAATTGCATTTGCAGCATGTTGAGGAAGTACTGCAGGCTATGAGGAGACATCAGTTATATGCTAAGCCTAGTAAGTGCTGTTTTGGAGCAACACAGCTTGAGTACTTGGGCCATATTATCTCCAGAGATGGTGTGGCAACAGACCCAGCCAAAATTGAGGCTGTTACCAAGTGGCCAACTCCTAGAACACTCAAGCAGCTGAGAGGGTTTCTAGGGTTAACTGGATACTATAGGAGGTTCATCCAAGGTTATGGGTCCATTAGCAAACCCCTAACCAACCTCCTCAAGAAGGATGCATTCAAATGGAGTGAAGAAGCTGAGAATGCATTCTCCAAACTCAAGGAGGCTATGACAACTGCACCTGTTTTAGCTCTCCCAGACTTTGCTAAACCCTTCATCATTGAGACAGATGCATCAGGAGATGGAATTGGGGCTGTCTTAATGCAAAATCACCATCCTATTGCTTATATTAGCAAGGCCTTATCCTTGAGACACCAAGCCCTATCTGTTTATGAAAGAGAATTGTTGGCCATTATCTATGCTGTTTCTAAATGGGGGCAGTACCTGTCTGATAGGCATTTCATAATCAGAACAGATCACCAGAGCTTGAAGTATCTTCTGGAACAGAGATTAACTAGTCCTTTTCAGCAAAAATGGCTTGCCAAACTGATGGGGTATGACTATGAAATAACTTACAAGAAAGGAAAGGAGAATCTGGCAGCAGATGCACTGTCTAGGGCATACACCAGTTCTGAGCTATCCAGTCTATACATCAGCACTTTGGGCACAGATCTCCATGAGAAGATTGCATCTTCATGGGTTGAAGATGAAAACCTGAGAAGATTAATAGAGGAGCTGAAAAAAGACCCAACCTTACACAAGGACTATACTTGGAAAGGTGATGCTCTCAGGAGGAGGGGTAAGCTAGTAATTGGAAACATTCCTGAATTAAGAAGGACAATCCTTACCACAGCTCATGATACTCTTCAGGCTGGGCATTCCGGGGTTGAGGGAACATATCAGAGGCTCAGACAGACATTCTTTTGGAAGGGAATGAAGAAGGAGGTACAAGAATATGTGAGGCATTGCACCATCTGTCAACAGTGCAAGTATGATACTGCAGCCACTCCTGGGAAACTTCAACCTCTGGGCATACCTAATTCAATCTGGACATCAATTAGCATGGATTTTATTGATGGTTTGCCAAAATCCATGGGGTGTGACTCTATAATGGTGGTGGTAGACAGGTTGAGCAAGTCAGCACATTTTATACCTTTGAAGCACCCTTACACAGCCACTGAAGTAGCTCAGGCCTACTTTGACTATGTATACAAGCTACATGGAATGCCAGAATCAATAGTATCAGACAGGGATTCAATATTTCTCAGCAACTTTTGGCAGGAGCTGTTCACTGTGCATGGGGTCAACTTAAACCTCACATCATCATACCATCCACAATCTGATGGACAGACAGAGGTACTCAACAGATGCTTGGAGACCTACCTGAGGTGTTTTTGCAATGATACTCCAGTGGATTGGTGTAAGTATCTTCCAGCTGCTGAGTATTGGTACAACACTTCATATCACAGTTCACTTAAGGCCACACCTTATGAGGTACTCTATGGTCAACCTCCACCTTTTCACCTACCATACTTGCCTGGGGAAAGTAAGGTAGAGTCAGTAGACAGGGTGTTGATTGATAGAGAAGAGGCATTACAGAGCATCAAGACAAACTTGGCTCGGGCTCAAAATAGAATGAAGCAGCAGGCTGATAAGGGAAGGAGTGACAGGGAATTTAAGGTTGGAGATTGGTTGTACCTTAAATTACACCCTTACAGGCAGGTTTCTGTGGAGAACAGAAGCAATCAGAAGTTAGCCAAGAAGTATTATGGTCCTTATCAAGTACTGAAGAAGATTGGTAAGGTTGCCTACAGACTAGCCCTACCACCTGGTTCCAAAATCTTTCCTACATTCCATGTCTCCTTATTGAAGCAATACTATGGGGATGCACCACTGGAACAGACATCTCCAGCCCACCAAACTCCACCTAAGATGCCAGAGGCCGTGCTTGCTAGGAAATCAGTCAAAAGGGGAAGAATTACAGCCACCAAGGTCCTGGTTAAATGGTCTGATTCATCTCTCGAGGATGCTACTTGGGAATATCTCTACAATCTGCAGAAGAAATTTCCTTCTTTTGATCCTTGGGGACAAGGATCAGTTCAAGGAGAGGGTATTGATACAATTCTTCCTGGCGCGCCAAATTCAAATGAAGAAAATGCTGAGCTGGGTCATGACAGCGGGAAAGTACAGATGGCAGAAGCTGTGACAGGAGCCGGGGACCAGCCAATCATTGGCCAGGTGCAGGAATGTCAGTGATTCTAGAAGAATCAGCTGGACAGCGCATCAAATAGGAGCGTCTGAGTAGTCAGCAATCCTACCTATCCGTTATTGTACTTTCTTTAGCTTGAGTAGCAAGCCAAACCAAATCCGGTGTACCTGGCAATACCAGCTAGTGGTTTTGACAGCTAATCATTGGAAATTCTCCAATATATAAGGAGAAGTAGGTGTAATTCCTTATGTTATGCAATCATTAATCAAACTCTCATTTCTGAGAAATTCTTCTCTGCACATTCATCTCTGTTCTCTCCATTCACAATTCCTAGATGATTCTCTCAGTACTCATCACAGAATTTGTGTCATTTTGAGCCTATTAATCTAGCATTAAACAGCTCATACTTATCCTATTAATCCAGAAAATCACATAAAAATTGTAAGCCTTATCATGCTTCCTACATACATTCATAATCAGAGGCACCTCTAAGGTGCCCTGAGAAGCAATTTCCCGCTCTCATACATCATTCCCAAACCCAACCATAACGGTAATCCAAGAGTCCACACGACAAATCCTACCACGTCTATTGAGTTTGCAAGGGCCACCAAATGAGGTTCGTAACCACAAACCACTAACTCTCTCCAAGAGTCGAGTCCTTACCAACTAAGCTAGCTAACTTCAGCAACTATAGCTAATTAAGCTGAGAAAAATCAAAACTACTTGACATTATTCATCATCACTGGTGAATAAAACTAATTTACAGTCAAAATCAGTGGACATTTACTCCGCATTGCGGATTTTTAAAAAAACATATTCTCTATTCCACTCTCTTCAAAAAAAATTGGCGCAACAAAGTTTAAATTGGGACGGAGTAATAGATAGGTTACCCAATAGAGACTTGACTTTATTGGTCTGCAAATGGCCTATGAAATGCCAGTCAATATCCTCCGGCAACTGCAAAATGGCAATCATAAACCCACTCGCGTAATGTTGTTGTTGCACTATACTGTCTATACTCTATACTAGTAATAATATAAAGTTTCAAAGAATCGACAAATATTATATTCTGGAAAATTGGGGGAGTGGGACCCACCTGGGGGGCCTTGTCGAGGAATTCTTGAACGTAGTTTTCCCCGAAGGTGCGGTGGCCGGCGTCGTAGAGTTGTCGGATGAGAGAGATTGGCTTCGTCTTCGATACCGCCACCACCCGAACCCGACCCGGATCACGGCCCGCTCTCTCCGCTGCCTGCCGGACCCGGAGCATTACCGATCGCAGCGCCGTTACTGCTACTCCCTCCATTGCTGGAGCTGCCATTTCTTTTCTTTCTTTTTTTTTTTTTTTGGGAGAGTTGGGGTTTAATTTTTTGGTGGTGCAAAATAACGGTTGTGTTTTCTGGTGCGAGAACACGACCAAATTGGATGGATGGTTTGGATGCGCGCTACGCCTAACACTTGAGCACTTTGTAAATTGTGATATTTTATCGTTTTAGTGTCCGCGTCCGACACGATACGTGTTAGACACGGACATGATACTCTTGAAGAGTTGGAGAGGTGTACGTGTTAAGTAGACTAATATGAAGTCGCCATTAGGTCAATTGTGCCAAAACTGAAACTTTTGATTGCGAGACGGAATCGGGTTAGTGACAAGTGTCAACAAAGGATAGTCACATCATGAGAATCAAAATAGAAGCAAAGAATTTTAAAATGTTAGTCTAATTACAATTTTACAAAAAGCTACTACATTTGCGGGTTTCCTATCCTAAGAAAGTCAAATCTTAAAATACCCAAGAGTTGCGAGGAGATTACTCCTAAACCTAGTTAAGTTAATGTTAAAATTTTGTTGATCCACGTATATAGGCTCGATAGCTTCCCAACCTTTCGCCCATATTTTCGATGGATCATATATAATCGGATCATTCGGCCCATAAAGATCGTACAATGATGTCTCATGGGCCTCGACCTCGTACTCTAAGTACTTAAAGCCCATTTTACTAGCGGGTTTTGCGAAGTATTCCATGGACTGCCACTCAAGGGCCACCGGCACAATCTGGATAACGACCGACCCGCCGAGTAGAAAAATTTGGTTGGTTAGCCCAGCTCCATGGGCGGCAACAATCACATCACAAGAATTTACTACTTGAGCAAATTTATCTAATGTGGAGGTCTCTTTTGGTAATGCTATATGAACTTGAAATCCCAATTGGATCATCATATCCACCATCTTATCTTCATTGAGAAGTTTTCTTGATTTTTGTCTAGATAGGAGGAGAAGCTTTGGCCTTTTTTGTCTGACTGTGACACTTCTCTTCAAATTGTACGTGTCCCTTAAAAACCGCCTAAAGCTTTCGATTGTATAGCCTCCGGGAATTTCGGAGTTGTTCACTGCCAAATTATCATGGTACCTACAACAACGATATATGTCACGAAATTGTAATGTACAATCTACGTGACAATCTGAACCGGTGAGCTATTAAAGTGTAGTCTATGGTTAGATGTAAATGTCGATAGACTTTTACTAGTTATGCTAGTTGACACATACCACATCTGTTTAAATGAAAATTAAAGATTGTCGACATCGGTAAATACCTGAGCCCAACGACAGCCGATGGGAAACAATGGACGGTATCATTTCCACTTCCATCAACGATCTCATAGGACGACAAATGCTTTAAAATCCGGCCATATCTATCGACTCGACTAGCATTATGATCGGTGATCACGAATTGGACCCGAGATTGGAAGTTCCGGCTAGTGATGAACAATGGGATCACAACATCATTGATAACATGAAAATGGTTGTATGCATATCCACCAAACGAAAAAATTATAGCTGGCACAATATGAGTAATCTCGCAATTTGAAGGCCTGAATTTCCCTTGGATTATCTTTATTGGTGACACCAAATTCCTCATGCAATATTCGTCCTCTCTTCTTGCATACGGCCGAACCGTTGTATTGATAACTTGGTCGTGATCATCAGATTCGACATAAATCGTTAGCGATTGTTTGTCGAAAATGATCGGTTTAGTAATCACACATTCTTCGGTATGAGCATCAGTGCTGCAAGAAAGTCCCGTGGATTCGAGTTCGATTAGCTTCTCCCCTGTAGATCAATCAAACATACTAGTATAATGGAATATGTAACGTAACAGCCATGTGACATCCAGTGATCTTAACCACTAGGCCGAGATTTCAAAGACGAGATTATTGATCAGTGTTGGAATAATCTAGAAAAATCTAGATTAATGATCAAGCAAAGTGTAGAAACTTCTAGTATTGTGTAACAATTAGAAAGATGTAAGATTAAGCTAGAATTTACTAGAATGTCGGTCAATGTATGACAACCGACATAGAGCTCTATAAATAGAGCATGAGTTGTAATCAAATGTACACAACAATTCAAGAAAGAATAAAACAAAATTAAAGTAATCAAATATTACCAAAATGTAATCTATAATTTTTAACATGGTATCAGAGCGCCGGGTCGATCTAATCGGGCGGTGACTCAAAATAATACAAAATCGTACAAAAAGTAAAGTTACGGGAGTGACAAAGAGCACTCGTACAAAGAAGATAGTTGATGACACGGGCATCAACGTTGCGAATCATAGGTGACACGGGCACCTGTAATCGAAGAAGAAAGAAGGTGACAAAGGGCACCTAAATTTGAAGACGAAGAAGAAATGGTGACAACGGGCACCTAAAGCAGGGAGATGAAAGAAATCGGTGACAAAGGGCACCTATATTTGAAGATGAAGAAGAACATGGTGACAAAGGGCACCTACAATCATGGAAGAAGAAAATTCGGTGACAAAGGGCACCTATAGTCTACAAGGAAATGGTGACAAAGGGCACCTATGCAAGAGAAGAAGATATCGGTGACAAGGGCACCAGTAAAGCAAAAAGAACAAAGTGATGGCAAGGGCATCACGTACAAAAGAATTGAAGAAAAGCAAACGGTGACAAGGGCACCAGTACATGAAGAAGAAAGGGATGACAAGGGCATCACCTACAAACGAATTGAAGAAAAGAAAAGAGGTGACAAGGGCACCAAATGACAACGAAGAAATGTGAAGGTGGAAATGTTCGGTGATACAGGCACCAGCGAAGACATGAAATTCAAGATTTTTCCAGATTAAGGGGAGTGTTGGAATAATCTAGAAAAATCTAGATTAATGATCAAGCAAAGTGTAGAAACTTCTAGTATTGTGTAACAATTAGAAAGATGTAAGATTAAGCTAGAATTTACTAGAATGTCGGTCAATGTATGACAACTGACATAGAGCTCTATAAATAGAGCATGAGTTGTAATCAAATGTACACAACAATTCAAGAAAGAATAAAACAAAATTAAAGTAATCAAATATTACCAAAATGTAATCTATAATTTTTAACATGGTATCAGAGCGCCGGGTCGATCTAATCGGGCGGTGACTCAAAATAATACAAAGTCGTACAATAAGTAAAGTTACGGGAGTGACAAAGAGCACTCGTACAAAGAAGATAGTTGATGACACGGGCATCAACGTTGCGAATCATAGGTGACACGGGCACCTGTAATCGAAGAAGAAAGAAGGTGACAAAGGGCACCTAAATTTGAAGACGAAGAAGAAATGGTGACAACGGGCACCTAAAGCAGGGAGATGAAAGAAATCGGTGACAAAGGGCACCTATATTTGAAGATGAAGAAGAACATGGTGACAAAGGGCACCTACAATCATGGAAGAAGAAAATTCGGTGACAAAGGGCACCTATAGTCTACAAGGAAATGGTGACAAAGGGCACCTATGCAAGAGAAGAAGATATCGGTGACAAGGGCACCAGTAAAGCAAAAAGAACAAAGTGATGGCAAGGGCATCACGTACAAAAGAATTGAAGAAAAGCAATCGGTGACAAGGGCACCAGTACATGAAGAAGAAAGGGATGACAAGGGCATCACCTACAAACGAATTGAAGAAAAGAAAAGAGGTGACAAGGGCACCAAATGACAACGAAGAAATGTGAAGGTGGAAATGTTCGGTGATACAGGCACCAGCGAAGACATGAAATTCAAGATTTTTCCAGATTAAGGGGAGTGTTGGAATAATCTAGAAAAATCTAGATTAATGATCAAGCAAAGTGTAGAAACTTCTAGTATTGTGTAACAATTAGAAAGATGTAAGATTAAGCTAGAATTTACTAGAATGTCGGTCAATGTATGACAACTGACATAGAGCTCTATAAATAGAGCATGAGTTGTAATCAAATGTACACAACAATTCAAGAAAGAATAAAACAAAATTAAAGTAATCAAATATTACCAAAATGTAATCTATAATTTTTAACATGGTATCAGAGCGCCGGGTCGATCTAATCGGGCGGTGACTCAAAATAATACAAAATCGTACAAAAAGTAAAGTTACGGGAGTGACAAAGAGCACTCGTACAAAGAAGATAGTTGATGACACGGGCATCAACGTTGCGAATCATAGGTGACACGGGCACCTGTAATCGAAGAAGAAAGAAGGTGACAAAGGGCACCTAAATTTGAAGACGAAGAAGAAATGGTGACAACGGGCACCTAAAGCAGGGAGATGAAAGAAATCGGTGACAAAGGGCACCTATATTTGAAGATGAAGAAGAACATGGTGACAAAGGGCACCTACAATCATGGAAGAAGAAAATTCGGTGACAAAGGGCACCTATAGTCTACAAGGAAATGGTGACAAAGGGCACCTATGCAAGAGAAGAAGATATCGGTGACAAGGGCACCAGTAAAGCAAAAAGAACAAAGTGATGGCAAGGGCATCACGTACAAAAGAATTGAAGAAAAGCAAACGGTGACAAGGGCACCAGTACATGAAGAAGAAAGGGATGACAAGGGCATCACCTACAAACGAATTGAAGAAAAGAAAAGAGGTGACAAGGGCACCAAATGACAACGAAGAAATGTGAAGGTGGAAATGTTCGGTGATACAGGCACCAGCGAAGACATGAAATTCAAGATTTTTCCAGATTAAGGGGAGTGTTGGAATAATCTAGAAAAATCTAGATTAATGATCAAGCAAAGTGTAGAAACTTCTAGTATTGTGTAACAATTAGAAAGATGTAAGATTAAGCTAGAATTTACTAGAATGTCGGTCAATGTATGACAACTGACATAGAGCTCTATAAATAGAGCATGAGTTGTAATCAAATGTACACAACAATTCAAGAAAGAATAAAACAAAATTAAAGTAATCAAATATTACCAAAATGTAATCTATAATTTTTAACAATCAGTGTGTAACTTACCTCTTACTAGGCTCCTCAAACTTAACTCGGGAGACAGAGGTGCAGAGGGAAGATTTGCTTTTCTGTTCTGCCCTTCATTGACAAAACACACCATTAGTACAATCAAAAGTGAGATCATATCATCTTAAATCTAACCGACCAAATCAAGGCAGTTTGGTTTAAGTTCAAGTTCTCATTTTCTCACCATTCATATTGACATTTGCGCCTCATTATAAGTACGAAAAAAAAAAGCAAGTTAAGCATAGTATATGTATAACAACTAAGAATATTAACGAAATGTGTAGAAAAAACACATACATTGGCTGTATATACTTGATTTGGATTGCGAATCGTGGTGGAGCAAAAGAAGCAAGACAAACATCATCGATGTAGCGAAGATAACCAGTTGTTTTCGGATTGTACCCGTAAATTGAACCACAAGCTTCTCCATTTGAGAAACTTACTAATAAATCTTTAAATTAACTACTACAATAACAACAAAAAGAGAAGATAGAATTTTGAGAGATCTAAAGTTTTGATTCTTGCATCAGTTTTAGCATTCTTTTTTTTAATGTTCATACAGTACTTTACATTACACGCTCCTTAAAGCATGGATAATTAACTATTAGCGCATCAGTTGATGTTTTAAAGTTACTGATACAGGCTTACATCTTGGCGTGAATCATGTACTCATGTCTATTTTATGGTCTCTGTATTTGTGATTAGTAATTACCGCGTCTTTTGGACTTCTGGCCGAAATAATTGCTTTTTACATGGTATACGCCCTACACGGTAGCAAAATTGGTCGTGCCACGTAGGTAAATGGAGTATGTCGTACTATATATATTTTGCTAAACTTTTTGGTGCAAGTGATATTTACTAACGTAACCTAAATTTTGTTAACGTGAGTGACACACTCAAATACTCAATCCTTAGGTTTGTAATGCTGAAGAATGAAGATATGTATGGTAGTCACTTTTCATGGACATATCTTAGTGCGTGGTTGTAAAGAACGTACGTTAAACTTTAGATACAAACAAGCAGAACAAAGCCCCAAATCACTGCATTAACTTAGGAATAATTTACACCTTAATTAAATGTGGTTTGATATGCGGTTTAGATGCGCTAAAAGAAGTGGTGGGAACGTGCTAAGTAATTTTTCATCTTCTTGAAGTTTTCGCTATGTCACCTTAAACCGTGCAACTGTATTCACCAATCCGATGTTCTTAAACATATCAAATGTTGTCGCAAATGTCAGTTAACTCAATTTGTAAGGCGATTAAGGGCGAGTAATGCTTATATGATCCGAGTTTGAAGCTCGCATGTATCAATTTTGTCCTTGTCATTTCGTTAGCAGGAAATGAATATTACATGTTGCTTGATGGTTATAGAGTACATTTCTAGACCAAAGATATGCTTCATAAGTAATCAAATACATATTAGTATGCTAGTAATCATGCATGGGCGAATTTAAGAGGTAACTACCCACACCTTTCCGACAACATGTAAATAACTCGAGACAATAGTTCATATCGGTAGCACTGCTATCATGGCCGTGGCATAGTAATATAGAATACAGAGGACACAATACAGGCAGTTCTCAGCTCAGGGGAGTGAGAAATCAGGAATCAAAATTTTGATATTTACACATATCTTGTATGCCTGTAAGCACCAATCCAGCATCTCCTGCAACACATGAATGCTCAAACCCGAAATGTAGATTCGAGTAATAATAAATAAATTTCATTTACAAATGCGATATTTCCTCGTATATCAGGCAGAAGACTTTCCCATGAGTTTCACAGCTTCAAGGAGGACATCCCTGAACCTAGGTAAGTTGATCCTGAAGTTTTGTTCATCTACATAGGCTTTCTTGACAGCCATGTACCCTTTTGCCCAGACTGATGCGGGATCTGACACTACGGGATCATTTGGACCATACCTTTCGTACAGTGAAGTCTCGTTCCTCCAAATTTTGTACCTGATATACTTTAGTCCAATGCCGGGGGCTGGTTCACCAAAGTAGTTATCTGATGCCCAATTCAGGCCTAGAGGCACAACCTGGATCATGACTGCGCCAGTAGGAAGAAACAAACTGTTTGTAAGTCCTGCCCCGTGAGCCCCAATCATTATCTCACATTTGTTTACGATTTGGCCAAATTTGCCAAGGTTTGATGTTTCGTTTGGTAAGGCTCTATAGACTTGAAAGCCTAACTCGTCCTCCATCATTCTCACCATCTCATCTTCATTCAGAAACATTCTTGATCCTTTGCGAGATACTAGAAGCACCTTCGGCTTTTGAAGATTTAAGGTGGTTTTAACCTTAACATTGTATATGTTCCAAAGAAATTGCCTGAAGTTTTGCATAGTGTATCCTAATGGGACTTTGCTGCTGTTCACCGCAAGATTTTCATGGTACCTACATACATCACGTTCATACTGATCACTCTCAATGATGGGTTTTGTGCATAATAGACAGATCATCCTAACGAGCAACAATCTACAAGGTTCGTGCACAATTAAGTTGTTTTTTTTTTTTTTTTTTGTGCAGGCAAGGCGACTGAATGTCTGAATCTGAAGATAAGGGTCCGAGTGTAGCACAAAACTTTCAGTCCAGACTAAAAATTTCTTTTTCTCTTTTTTTTTTGACAAGGCGGATGGGAAAGTTAGATGTTAATAAATCGACAGGGAAATCAATACATAAGCTGCTTCAGTTGCTCATATAAGCAAATCAAATAGAAAACTAATGGAAACAAGAAACTCAGATATGTCAGAAGAGTAAGCAAATGATAGAAATATATACCTGAGGCCAACAACAGCAGCAGGAAAACAGTGAACCTTTTTATCAGCATTTCTACCAACAATCTCAAAGGATGACAACTTCTCCAGGACACGGGTATATTTCCAGAACCATTCATATCTGTAATCAGTGAGCACAAACTGCACCTGAGACTCGAAATGCCTGCTGGTAAGGAACAATGGAATTACAATTTCATTGAAGGCATGGAACGGGTTCTCAACAAATCCTTGGAATGAGAAAAACAAAGCGGGCACATCATGCTTAATTTGGCACGCTGGAGGATTAATGCTGCTGGCTTTTCCGGTAACTATTTCAACCGGTGTAACCCATTCCATGGCACTTGGGTCTTCTCTTCTTGGATATGGCTTGACCTTCCTTTTGCTGGGCAGAATTTCGTCATCAGATGGTGCATAAAGAGTTAATGATTTCTGGTCATATATAACTGGCTTGCTTATCACACTTATTTCAGTGAAGTCATCAACATCATAGGAATATCCAGTGGAATCAAACTCAGCAAGATCTTTTCCTGATTCATCATTTAACAATCACATATCAAGTTTCAGTCCTTCAAATTCTTAATGCAGAGGAAAATTTTGCAGTCTTGCACCACATTGTGCTACATAATATAAACTGCATTCCCAATACTGAAACAGTTCGATTTGTTTGTCGAAGTCAGTTGTATATAATGTGATACGGTGCTTCAAAATCGAAATATGTATGTAGGAACACCAGGCCTAAGCCATTTAAAATCCCTAAGGTGGTTCCATCAGAGAATCAATTGCCAAAGAGTTGACAGAGTACTTCTGGCTTTTACACTCAGCTGATTCTGATATAATTTCATTATCGGACATTCACCTGCGTGACACACAAGACAAGTTGTTTTCTAACATTTCATGAAGTCATTGCTTCAGGTGGACAGCTATCTATTTTACAACGGAAAATGACATAGCGTCAGAAGGCGGTGTCCAGTACCCGAGTAGGCGAGTACCAAAAGTGATAATAGACATATGGTTTCCAGAAGTACTAAAGGAGTAGGGATAGAGTGATATCTAAAGTATGGGCATTTGACAACCCCTTCTTGAGCTTATTTCAATCATTTGAACCTCCTTTCTGTCATGTAGGTTGTAGCTATCTAAAGGGCCTTGTGTATTTAGTTATAACCACAGAAAACAGTTGTACAGAGACAGTTACAGTATACTAAAAACAACAGTTCGGATTATTAATGACTACATTATTGGTGCAACAGTTCCGATAATTTGATACCGGAAAGCAGTTCATCACCTACATATCTATGGTAAATGGCACTAAATCAAAAGGACTTGTCTTAGCACATAAGCGGGATTTCATCCTAAAGCCAATGGCAATAGAAGAATTATCCCACAGTTCCGACTTACTTACATGTTAGGAAAATCATATCTGATCTTTAGATGTGGGACTAAAACTCGTACATGTTGCAACATTAACCTTCCGTTAAATTTGTTACAGTTTTGCGAATTTTCACACTTTATTATATCCCAATAACCAAACCTAAATCACAGTTCATTTCAGGTCAGTCCGGTTCGATTCAATCCATTCTAATTGAAGATAACAAGTATTTAAAGGGAAAGATAGGCAGTGAATGGTGTAGAGAAAAGACTGGTGTATAAATACAAATAGAAAGTGACAGAAAACGCCCCCACAAGAGTAACAAGCAGTAGGAAAGCAATAGCATACAAATGTGTGGACAAAAGAACTTGAAATAATGTATAGGATTATTGCTTCAAACCAAACATATCACATGCTTACAAGTTCTTGAAGCTAGGAGTATTCATTCATTATTAAAAAAATTATGATATTATGATATTTGGACCAAACAACAATAGATATGAGATTCTTTACTTCTCCACTTAGATTTTGCTGCATTTTCTCAAGAACCCCATTTCTTAATTAATTACCTGACTACTAGTATCCTTGTAACTACAAATGTTCGAAGATCTTTTAAAAAACATCCGCTCAATAGGCGAACCAATTTTCACGTTTAAATGAGGGTAAGGTTGCATACATTCGACATTGTACATGACGTACTAATTAATGGTATGAAACAATGATGGTTTTGTTATAGTTCTAGTTATATGTCAGGGATGAATCATCATAAAAAAGCATGATATTTTGAGTTTAAAAAATAGAGAATCTGAAGCATAAACATTTTTTTTACCACTAATTTTTGCTTTTTTAAAGACCTTTCTTTAAAGAGAATCACTAGGTTACTTTAGTCTATTTTAATTGAACAATGACCAAATGTTTTCTTGATGCCAAATCATGTTATTTTCTTGAAAAGGTTGGTAGAACTAGAACCCAAGATACTACACCTGATGACCTGAATGTATGCATCCACTAATCCATTTAAATCACTTAATCATCACCAACCAACATACTCGATCATATACTATTTCATTGAATTTTTTACGTTTAGTTCGAATATGTGAGAGAAACTCAAACCAAACGGAAAAACGCAAGAGATTGGAGGACCCGGTTAGAGTAATCATAAACCATTCAAGTTTAAACCCTCCTTTTCATACAAATCATGAATTAAAGTCAGGAAAGATACTTAATAATGAAGTTAATGATAGCTGATGAACTTACTATTAACAAGCCTTCTGAGCTTAAAATGCAGTTTAAGTGATTTTGCCTCTCTTTCAATCTGAAGTTCATCATTTCTCTTATTCCCTGAATTATGCTGCCCTTCATCTACTGCCCATTCAAAACATAACCATTATTTTACATAACAATGTAAATGCAGATAAGTTACGGACAACATTACCAACTGAATTAGCTAACATCTACAAACAAACTCGCATTTACGGAGTACATTATAAAGTTTGACACTTGAAAATTGAAGTAAAAGAGCTAACTTACAAGAATAGCTTAGAAATGAATGTTGTTGGTGATGGCAGAGGAGCAGAAGAAGAATGAAGGATGGTAATAGAGAGAAAACCAGCAACTTCTTCAAAATGGGTTCTTTCTTTTCCATATTTTTAGCAGAAAACTGAGAAATGTTTGCAAAGTTTGCTTCTTTTCAAATGTAATGCACTGCTTTGTCTACTTATTCTTGTTAGTGTCGGCATACTTTGCCTAAATATTTGATTTTGAGCCTTGAAAAAAGGCGTACTTGTTTGTGTGATTTTATGACTATGTCTGAGTATGATTTATGCATAGTGATACTACAAAAGCTTGGTGAAATTGAATTCTTTAATGTCCTCTCATTTAACGCCCTACGGCCCCATACATTACTCTTCTTTTCCTACTTTTCAATAGGCCAAAGGACGAGGATTACTGTGCATTGTCCATTGCATTAACGATGCACATAAAGTATATGTGTCATTTGTTTGGGAGCTTGTTAAGAAAGATAAGTATTTGTCATGTATACTACACTGTCCATCAATAACGCATACGAATAGTAAATATAAATTAATGCGTTGAGGAGCTTGGTAGAAAAGATACTCGTAACTTCGTAAGTCTTTTATTTTATCTATGTGCATTCGATAATAAACTCTGCAACATGCGGTGTATAGTTTTACTCGAAAAGGAGTGAAGTGAAGTTAGATGGTGTTGCTGTCATTGTATCATATAATATCGTTAGTGTTGGTAAGCATTGTTAGTTTGTTTAGTCTATGATTGCATAATCTTTGCCACTAGAGATATAATAAAATCAATACTCCACTAAGTTGGTGTTTAGAATATATTTGTTGAGAAATTGGTGGAGGTTGGATCTTGTATGGACTCATGTCTTTCACTGCACCACAGTGAATGTCTCGTGTCAGGGTAAGCTTTTTAATGTGAATAATAATGAATAAAGAGGTTGGCAGGAGCATTTGTAGGTCCAATTACGGTCAATGATAGGGGTGCTACATCCGACTTCATTTGAGAAACTCGTCTGATTTCTTATTTGGTGAATTTTGGAAGTACTCCTGTTTAATTTAAGTTAGATCTGACCTTACTGTATGCATGGTTAGTTGTTACTTTGATAATCATGGATTTGAAATCGACATCATACTTGCACAATCGTAATTCGATTGAAAAAAAAAAACTAATTTGTAATCAATCTGACTCAACCACGACTGAAACCTTATACCAACTTATGTTATCGATTTCGTTAACCACAAATACACATAACTAGAGTTGTGTAACAATTCCACCACGAGATCAATAGACCAAGTGCCACTATGTCACAAACTATGGTTACGACTTAAGAGCTATGTAAATTGATAATGAGATATTGAGATTGGTAACATAGCCGATTAAATTAGTAATGATACAACTACATGTGATGACAAGCATAGAAAAAAAGGTTCAAATAAGGAGATAAAAAGATCTACGTACACTCTGAAGCTGATGTTCCTGCTTCCTAATACTGCAGCATGCATTAACCATTGATAAAATTTCAGATTTCCAGTTCACAAGAAGAGGTGTCATAGAATATTGTGGGTAATTGTCAGGTGCACCGTGAATCATAATCATTCTAGTTAGGCCCAATGGATTCGAGTCACTCTTGCCTTCAAACTTTGGAGGGCTCTAAATCCTCTAATTGCCACTTGGCCCACGGAACAGGTGGGCTTGACTCTCATCATGACTGTGGCTAGTACTTCACAACCCGTTTTTTCAAGACAATCATATACTCATATCGACCAATATTGAAACTAGGGGTGGCAAATGGGTCGTCTGGTCGGTTTCGGGTCGGGTTATGGCGGGTCGAATCGGGACATCATCGGGTTGTGTCGGTTCGGGTTTTATCGGGTTTGGCTGATCATAATTTCGGGTTAGATTTTTGGGTCAACAAATCGGGTCGGGTTTACAAGCCCTATTTGAAACGATGCATAAATAATACCTTTGGTACATCCAAGATGTCATTGAGGGCGATCATGATTACCTGATTTACTTACAATTGGATTACTTGCTCTTATTTCATACTCGTATGAGCAGATTGATCTTGTTCAATTTCCTCTTCACCTCTTTTGTTAAATATTACAAAAAATTCAGAAAATGATCAACCTAAACCACATAAATGTGCAATTGTGATTCATGTTACCACATTTCTACAATAAATAAGTAACATTCTAAGCCCTAATTGTCTAACATATACGGAGTAGATATGATTCATATGAATGTATTATGTATTTACTCGTATGAAGCATGATCAGACAATTAAACATATAACCTCTACACATACACCGTAAGTTTAGTGCAAATAATCAAGTATGAATTATGAAGTACCTCTGAAGACAGAGTCAGAGAGACAAACGATGGACTTGGAGAATTGTAGGATACGGTGGTCGCTTGTTGGTAGAGGCGGCAAACCAACTTGCAAACGACGGCCGAAATCGACTGAGGTGGTACTTGAATTGGCAGACGTATGTAGCGGGAATTGACGAGTGATTACATGGTAATGTGTTAGATTAAAAAAAAAAAAAAAGGATGATGAAATCTTGCTTTGTTCGTTTTGGTTTCCAAAGGAGTTGTTGAGGAATATTTCAGAGTTGTGTTCTCGAAGTGGGGGATGTTATGGTCACTCTCCTTGGGAAAGTGACAATGAACACTCAAGGTTTCATTGGTTGTAACTCATAAGTGTTGCAATTAATGCTAAATGTAAATGATCATTTTATTGTTGAATAGCCAATAAAAGTTTAAGTGTCCATTGTCACTCTCGAAGGAGAGTGACCATAGCATCCCCCGATCGAAGTATTATGCCACATTGCTGTTGAGGGGATTGGTTTTAGAATCTTGTTGGGCTTGTGGCATGTCTTCTCAACCTGCTCCTATACGAGTCCGCCGCCCTGGTTCCAAAAGGATTCCATGTGTCACATGTCCATTATATTACTTCGTAACATATTCATGTCAGATTCGTTTCCATGCTACTTCGGGGTAATTGGACATTTGGGTGATCATGGGCCGGGCCAGACATAGGGTAGTAAAAACCGGTGTGCGGACCGGGTTGGGCTTTCCTTCGGGTCTAGTTAGTCGACCCAAGCCCGGCCCATTCGGGCCAAAACTGGCTTTCGGGCTTGTTCGGGCTTTTTTTTTCAAAAGTTATGTAGTAGCTAATTATTACGTTTTTGATAATTTTACGCATTAATATTCTCTAATTTAATAATAAGTTATTGTACCTTTGTAAAGGGATTTTTGATGTTATTAATTATTATCATAAATTACAATAATTTGTTTTTATTATAATAAGATTTTTATTATTTTAATATACTTTATGTACTATACTTGGGCTAATTTTGCTACATTGAGTACTTTATTTACTAAATTTGTCATAACCGACATTATTTACACTAGATTGTATAAGTAAGATTTATAAACTTAAAAAAAAAATTGTGTTTTATTTTTGAAAGTGGGCCGGGTCAAATTTTGGGCCTTGAGCTCGGCCCAAGCCCGGCCCATATTATTGCGGGTTTTTTTCGTCCTAGGTATTGGGCCTAATTTAAGGCCCAAACCCGGGAAAAATGTCGGGCTGGGCCAGGCCATTGGGCTTGGCCCATTTGATCACCTCTACTTTGGAACCCCCTCCTCGCAGTCTATGTTGTGTGGGGGCGCACTAGCTACTAGCTAGTCATCTAATGTTTACCCTTGAATTATCAACGTTGTATTAATTTGACCTTATTATCTAAAGGGAAGAAGATAAATAGTATTAATTAAAAGGTCATATGACATCTAGGAGTATTAGTTTCAGGGTAGATTCAAAAATTAAGAACCCCGCAAATTTTTCATGATATGATCTCCTAATTAATCTCTTTTTGATTTTTTTTCACTATAATTTATGCAAATAAATAAATGTAACATGCTATATATGGCCACATACACTATATGGTATGATTGATATCTCTAAGTCTCCTACTATAAATAGCACAGATACTGCATGTAAACTCAATAATTTACGCTCAACCTATATACACAAGCCCAAAAATGTACTTCACAATAAAGTTCAACTCATTTTTTCTTGCATGCATCATCTTGTTCATCATCAACCTCACAATTCTCCCCCCACAAGTCAAATGTGACATGGCCCTAGTCCACAAGGTTTGCAACCACACACCATACCCGAAGGAATGCGAGGTCTGCTTTAACCAATCGAGCGCCGAGGAAATGACGATGTTTGACCTCGCTGGAGAATCCATGTACTGCACGTTCAAAATGTCTAGTACATTCAAACAAGCCATGGACAACCTCGCCGCGAAGAACGAGGATTCTAAAAGTAAGGATTTGTATGAGGGGTGCGCCTCAAACATCTATAATTTCGGCGTAAATATGATGCAAGCTCAGGGTGGGTGGTACCAACACAGCGTAGAGGTATCGAAGAAGTCATTAGATGACGCTAAGAATGATTATGACAAATGTGATCGTGCTGTTAAGTTAAGATTGCCTTCCGATGTCGATGCTATATTTAAGGGTTTAGGCAATTTCTATAACGATACTTATGATATTCTTTTACAATATAAGCAAGAACAAGTTAGGCATAGTAAGATTCATGTGTAGTTAGGAACTTATTTATCATATGGAATAAAAAAGTTGAATTAAATATAAGTGATAATGATGTTTATTTCATTTTTGGCAAATTTATCAAAATTAAATTTGATTTGTGGGGAGAGATTTGTGAGGTGCCCGTTTGTTTCAGGGGGAGAGGTTCTAGGTAGCAAAAAACATTTCTTTGACCTAGCGTCTCCATCTTCAATACTTAGGCTACAATGCTTATACTATGCTCGCGGGAGCGCAATGAGCATGGTGGTCCTCATCACAATAGAGGAGTAGGGACCACACTTAAAAAAATAATTTTTTATTTTTTATTTTATGTACCCCACTCATTTATTGTGAGTGTAACACCTCATACTTTTTGAGAATTTATCTAATTCGGGTGTTACTAATTATATTGAAATTAGGATTTTACGGTTTATTTTTGAGAATTTATATAGTGACTTTCGGATTTTAAAAGGGTGAATACTTGTTTTGTTATCCATTAGTGATCTCGGTTGTGGAATTGGATGGTACCATTAAGTTTATTGAGAAGCTATTACTTAAGAAATGTTCGGTTACATTCTCAATCCATTGCCGTTTCGATAGCTTTCTTAATCGTGAAAAAACGTTTTCTTAGTCGTTAAGTAATCTCTTAACGTAAACCCGGAACAAAATTGTGATTGTTCCATTGTATCATTTGAGGAGCTTTCCTTGGTAAATATGAAGTCAAATGACACAAGTTATAGATCCATTCTCAACTTACACAATCTCATTCTACACAATTTTGGAAGCTTGTGTGTAGTGTCGGGATTAGAAACCGATCTTATTTCGTAAGCACGAGGTGCCGGGAGTACCTAGATGATCTTACCTCATGTTGACACTTAATTGGACCCCAATTCATCTGCTTACTCAGCCAAAATTCGTGCATAACGACTGCACACGCAGCTGCCTGCTTGCCGCTGGTATATGCCACCCAACAGCTCCAACTTCATCACACGTTTTCTCTTCATTTAGAATCCAAGTGAATTGAAACAAAAGCCTAAATTAATCTACTCTTTTATGGCTACAACTTTGTAGAAGGATTTGAGTTCATATTTCTTGATTATCATCACCAAATTTACCCAGAACTGTGAGGTGTCGTTTTACGCGCAGTTCTGGACCACTTCTGGTATATTGGTCATAACTCCTTCATTTGGTAAGCTCAATCCTTAATTCTTGTTTATAATTCCTCTCAAGATCTTTGGTAACAAACTCCAATTGGTTACTTTCATTTTCATTATGATTTAGTTGCCTAAATCATGTCCTAAAGTATACCCTTGTTTCGTTGTTCTTCCTGTGAGTATCATGAACATAGGGCCTTCGTAATTTGATCATAACAGCCTCATTACTTCATGTATTTGATTGAAACAAAAACCTAAATTGAACTTCACTTCAAGATATTGATTTTAGGCTTTTGAAATGCTTGAAAACCTGTCGTTATGATAATGTTATAGGTCCTAGAAGTTGGATGCGCATTTAGTACTCTGTTTTGGAGCAGTTGTGGTATTTGGGCTATAAATCCTTTGATACTCAATGAAAGTTAACGTTTAATGTGTTGAAATACTCCTAAGAGACAGTGTTACAAGTTACAGTTGGTTTTGTGTCTAAAAAGTTAGGAATTCATTACCAATCATCGTCTAAACATCAGTCCTGTGTTCTGAAACATTAAGAAAGGGTAGGCTATTGTTATATTGGATTCAGACAAGTTATACTTGGTTTCTTTGGGAGATTTTTGGTGAGTTGAATACTGATGTATAGTGATGTGATGTACCATGATTATATGGTTCGTTGGAGGCCGATTCATGGAGGTTTTGGATGCTTGGTTCGTGGTATGGAGCTGTTGGGGATAGCTAAGAGCTTTGTGAATCTAAAGAGGTTTTGTTTGCCGATTGTGAGAAGGATTATTAAGGAGAAGTTAAGTGTGCCTGGTAAGAACGTTAACCCTTCTTGAGCTCGAGCATGTTTTCATATATCTTTTGGCGATCCGACTTTTCAAATTATATAATCTATATTGCAATTCATATATACTCTTATTGTTTCAATTATTTATGAAGTCGGATTATGGAAGTTCAACCAAATGAGAAGTTAGGGGTTTGACCCCTCCTTTATATATTCGATCTTTGTACTCGTCTTTGCTTGATATTTGGCTTTGGCCTGAGTTGTCATATGAGATGGATTCTATGAATGAAATAATGTATCTAAAACGGATAAAATGGGTATGTTGAATAATGTTACATCACAATCTGCTAGAGCAGGCGTGACCACTGGTCCGTCGGGAAGTTACATATACACCTCTGATCAAGGTGAAATCTGGGCTGGGTTAGCTACCAGTCGCCTATAAGACTTCCTCCTAGAAGGGTTACATCCTACTGGCTCTCTAGTGAGGGGTGTGCACACTCGGGTCTATAGGGGGGTTCAGGAGCTCTAGTAGCGTGTTGGGGTAGGACCCAATCACGAAACCGGACTTATAATTGTTGATATATATATTGAACTGATTGAATCTCAGCCTTGAGCTTTTGTTGTATTTCTGTACTTGGCTTTCTTTGACTAAGCGTTGCTTGATTAGCTACGCGCCATGAAGGCGCGTATCTTCTTTTCCTTGTTGTTTTGCATGCTTTTGAGTTCTTACTCAGCCTTTGCTGACGTTCTATGTTTGGGTTTGTCCCTACCCTATTTTGGGGCCTGTATCATTCTCTGTGATGCAGTTGGCAGGTCTACTTGAAGTGAATTGTTGCATGGACGTTTGTGCATATCATGGGGCTAGCTTGGGATATATGTTACTAAGGCTGAGTCACTTTAATCAGTTGTAATTGTCATTTCAGTTGGGATTAGGTTTTGTAAACTTGGCTTCACTCTTCCGCTGTCAACTCGTGATCATTTATGTAAATAAGTTGGTTTAAATTTTATCAGGTTTTGAGCCTTGCAGTTGACTCAGTAGTCAATTGCGGCATAACAATCCTAGATTTTTGTATAATTAGAACTGGTCAAAATTTAGGGTTAGTTGTTACAGTGAGTGAGAGCACCATGTGTTTGTGCTCCCGGGAGCATGATATAATTTACCGGAGTATCGTGCTACTCATGGTACCGGGATCATAGAATAATATTCTATTTTCAATAGCAGCAATTATCGTAGAAATTGATTTACTTTTTCAATAATTAACCCTTGTAAATTGGAATATGGTCTATTAATTAATTCATTATAATTGTAAATTTTATTTTGTGATCAGTTAATTGGTTATTATTAACTCATTATTATTGTAACTTTTTTGTTATCAACTAATAAATACTCCCTCCGTCCTACCTCAAACACCCCGACCCATTTTCGTAGTGGAATAAGAAAAATTGATATAGTAAGTTGAGTGGGGTAATATTAGGAAAAAGGAGGAGAGAGAATGTGAGGATTAATAAAAATAGGAGAGATTATGTGAGAGATGATGTAATAATTTAATCAAAATAGGAGAGATAAATATATCCCAAAATAGATGGGGTGTTTGAGGTGGGACATCCCGAAATGAAATATGGGGTGTTTGAGATGGGACGGAGGGAGTAATATATATATAAAAATAGATTTTAATTAATTTCATGTTTAAATAGACATAAAATATATCTTCTTCTTTTCTTGGTACAAAGACGAGAACACTAGTGTTAGCTAATGTCTATTAGCTCCTCCAAGGGACGCACAATAATAAGTTCATATTGTGGACACAAATTTTGTATAGATCTGAATAAGAGACACAAAATATGAGTTTGAAATAAATTTAATATTTATCAGAATTTCGTGTACAATCTCTGTGATTTCTATTAGAATAGAAATAAATCCTCTGATTCAATCTCCACTTCGATCTTCAACTCGAGGGCCGCAATGACTTGATCTCGAACCGTTGAATCTGAATTTAGGGTTTTGACAATCTTGATTTGAGAGTCTCCTGGGTGATACTCCGGATTTGACGTTCAAGGGCCTAGGCTTGATATCGAACTGGATTTGATTGTTGAACTTGCTTGGATCTCTGGTGCTTGGAAGCTTTCTCCAGATCTTGTAAGTTGATTGTTGCAGGTTGATTGTTGTAGGCGACTTTCTGATTTTTCCGGATCTTGAGGGTTGATTGATTTGATCTTGGTGCTTGATTGGGAGCTTCCTCCAAGATGGTCTTTAGGGATCTTCAAGACTTGGACTTCTGAAATTTTGAAGACTTGATCTTCTGGAATGTCGAAGACTTGATCGTTAGGGATGTGGAAGACTTGGACTTCTGAAATTTTGAAGACTTGATCTTCTGGAATGTCGAAGACAATTGTGAGGTGGCGATCATCCTCTATTTATAGTGGAGAGGTGAGAGAGCAAGCTGGAATACATCTCTTGGAGGTGTTGCAGTTCAAGGACTCTATCTCTTAGAGTTCAATTGAGAGGACAACACCTTTAATAATTATCTGACTAAAAGATAATTACCATTTAATAATTATCTGTATATAAAAGATAATTATCATTTAAACCTCGTAATTGAGAATCATCACCGAGTTGTCCATCTCCAACGATGAGTCACAGGAGACACGTGGCGTCATTTAATTGGACACTCAGTAATGACGTAAGCTTGCTATGATTGGTAGGTTAAATATTCAACTCTGACTTTTCAACTCCTACGTGGCACATTTTAATTGGCTGGTCATTTTTTAGCCTCCTACACATATATTGGATTTGATATAAATCTTATCTAAGTTTTAATGTGGATAATTGGATATACTAGAAATTACATATTATTCCCTAATTTGTCAAGATCTCCTAATCTTTTGGATTTTTTTTCACTATAATGCAAATTTATATAATAGGGTCTACCACAGCACTACACAAACTCACAAATTTACACTAATCCAATCTCTTCTGCATCAAGCTTAGTCCATAATTTTCAACAAGATCGAATGGCCCCTAGCCCAAAAATGCTCTTCGCAAGAAAAAGCTCATGTTTTCTTGCATGCATCATCTTATTCATCATCAATTTCTCAAATATCTCTTTACTTGTCGAATGTGACATAGCCCTAGTCCACAAGGTTTGCAACCACACACCATATCCAAAAGACTGCGAGGTTTGCTTCAACAACTCGGGCGCCGTGCAAAAGACGCTACGTGACCTCGCCGGAGAATCCATGTACTGCACGTCCAACATCGCTCGTACAGTAGTCCAACAAGCCATGAACGACCTCGCCGTGAAAACTAGAAAACCTAGTGAAAAGGCTGTGTACGCGGGTTGCGCCTCCTACGTGTATAATTTCGGCATAAATACGCTCCAAGCTATGACGTGGTGGAATGAGTATAACGCAGATATGTCGAAGAAGTCATTAGATAACGCTAAGCATTATTATGCGAGCTGTGAACGTGATTTGACGAAAGTAATCTTGCCTTCTGATGTCAGTGCTAAATTTAAAGGTGTCGGTAATCTTTATAACAACACTTATGATATCATTTTGCAATTTGAGGGCAAGGTAGGCATCGTATGATTCATGTGTAATTGAAGCTTCTTTAATTCAATTTTATTAAATAAAAATGGTGCTTATTTTAACTTTTTTTTTAAGAATATGTTTATGTTAATTATTCGCGAGTATTATTTGTTTGTTCGGTTATTACAACTCACGGCTTGAATTCGAGAACGCAAATTTAATTCGTTATTTCATGACAGAATGAAACAACTCGATAAGAACATCTATTGTTGTAAAAGCTCAAAGGCGTGGGTCATTGTACCTTTAAACTTAGTCACATTAATCCACAAATTTTGAGCATCAAGATACACGGCCTTAGCAACATCGAACCCTTTAGCGTACATGGATGGCGGATCAGCAATAATCGGATCACTTGAACTATACGCTTTAGACAAAGAGCTTTCATGCAATTCAATACGGTATTCCAAGTACCTGAGCCCCATTTCAGAAATCGGGTTTGCGTAGAAATTGGTAGACGCCCACTCTAACCCAATCGGAACCACTTGAACCACCACCGCGCCCTTAGGCAAAAACATTTGGTTTACTAACCCCGCGCCATGGACTCCTACAATGACATGACACGAGTTTACCAACGACGAGAACTTGTCTAAATTTCTCGTGTCGTTAGGGGCCGCAACATGAACCTTGGAGCCTAATTTCTTCATCATTTTCACAATTTCGTCTTCATTTATTATTCTCCTCGACTTTTTTCGTGATATAAGAACAACAATCGGGTTTGTTGGCTTCGGATTCAACTCCACGACTTTTAATCCATGCGATTCGACTAGGAATTTCCTAAAGTCGTTAAATTTATACCCTATCGGAATCTCTGTATTATTGATTTCTAAGTACCCGTGGTACTTTAGGCCGATAACAGCTCCAGGAAAACAATGTATTGCATTGTCGCTGTTCTTGTTTGTGCCTGAAACAATTATATCAAAAGCCGATAAGTGCTGCAGAATGCGTCCATATTTCCTAACCCACCGAGGATTGTAATCTGTGATGAGAAATCGGACTTGGGATCGAAAATGCCGAGATGTCAGGAACAATGGGATGATAATGTCATTGAAGGCGTGATACGGGTTTTCGGAGTATCCACCAGTAGAGAAAACAATAGCAGGAACCGAATGTGTGTGTTCGCAATCAGGTATTACTTTGATATTTGTTTCTTGATTAATTTGCAGGGGTTGGACCTTACTTATTGCTGTACTATCTGTTTTCCTAGCATAAGGCTTGATTAGTCGCCTGTTTTCGATGTCGATTTCTGCTTGTAGACTTGATGATACGTAAATATTTAGAGTTTTGGTGTTGATTGTTGTTTTTTTGGTTGTAACACAAACTTCTGTGTGCAAGTCTGAGTTGCATGAAAGGCATGTTGCTTGAAGCAGGCCTCTATCTTCTTCTGCAATCATGTTGCGTATTGATTATTCCAGTTAATGCAACGTCCGAAAAAACCATCTCAACCAAAAAGCTAAGTTTAGCTAATACCGATTAGCTTTATATTTCTTGATGTGGTTTGTATGTTAATTTAAGACGTTGGCATATACTCCGTTACCTCTAGTATATATACTATAGTATATTTCAGTAGAACCGTGCGTAGAACGAAAAAAAAAAAGAGTTGAAATGTAAATGTTGTACGTAGAAATTAGAATTGGAGCAGAGAGCCGTTACCTCTTAACTAGTGTACTCAAATTGAGCTCCATGACATTGTTCTCTGGTTCTTGTTTCATTCCTTCAAGAATAAACAAATTGTAGACAACGAAAAATGAGCAATAATGCAATATGAAAGTTCGTACAAAAGAATATCAGTCCACATCATCATTTGTGAGTCTAGAAACGACATCTTCTATGTCGATGATTAAATGAATAGAATGACAATAGTATGGATGGTCTACGTACTAACATATATTTAAACATGTTTCGACACCAACTCGCGCATATATAAATCGCAAGTATACAGCTTATAGATTAGAACATTTACTTCCGCTTTGTCAATGACTAGAATATTTACTTACTTGTATGCCGCCGGCGAATCCTAAAGAAATGTCATGGAGCAATAGGAAGAGTAGAAGTAAGATCAGCAAATTAATAGCAAAAATGAAGCTTAGTCTAATTCTGTGCTGCTTCTGCAACATCTCCACAATCACCATTCTATTTTTCGTCACATTAGTATAATGTGCTCTCATACATTGCATTTGGATCATATATGCTCACATAAATCACACTTGGAATTTGCAACATGCTATTCCTCACACAGTCACATGTACATACGCCTATATATAAACAGCACACAAATTCAGTTAATTAAAGTGTCAATTTTCGATGTCGACGCAGACAATTTTCAAATAAAGAAATGTTAGCAATAATAATTTTACTACACTAACAAAATTTTACTGCCAATACTATTAATGTTACTACTAATAAGTAATAATTTAATTACAAATTATTTTTACTACATACTCATCTTTGATCTCAAATTACTACTACTGACTCAATTTTACCACCGTATATATGTATAATAGACAAACTAATTGTGTTTATAATGCATATCTCAAACAATTTGCGAAATCTAATCATATGCGAAATACTTGTCATCTTTAGGACCTTGTAATTAATTAATTTGGGTGATTGACACCCGGCGATAACCATACTATTTGAATCTTAGTATGATTTGCAAGAAAATGTGGAGTGTGACATACACACGGTTTTTGCAAGAATAATGGCATAAAAATGTCAGTGCTAACATTATTTCTGCATTTCACTCAAATCACGTGTTCGACAATATAATCTTGAAAATTTTGAGAATTTGAAAATGTGTCAAATTCATTCATGTTGAAACCAAATATAACTTCCGAACCCCTTCATTTGCAAACTCTTTTTTTCCCACACAAATGATTTGCAATCGATTACGACAATCTCAAACGACAAATTTCAAATGATTACCAAATTTCAAACAATTGTTTCCAAATTTTACCTCAAAATGGTTTTTTAAAAATAATTTTTATAGTAATATTATTATTAATATTATATTATATGGCATTGGTAATATTATTTAGAAATAAATAAAACTATTATCAATTCCGTGCATTTGCACTGGTAAAAAAAACTAGTAAACAAATAAAAGTAAAGTTTTCTCTCACCTATGCTGCTTTGATGCACTATCCTGTATAAAGTCCAATGGCTTCATTTAAAAAAAAAGTCCAATAGCTCATGGGGGAGTTTTTGAAAGTTTAAACGGAAAATTCACGTGGTACCCTCGAACTTTGACAGATTGCACATGGTATCCAACATGACAACTTTGTGCACATGGTACCCCTGAACTTAGTATTTTGTGCACATGGTACCCAGATATTAATTTCAGTTAGAGTTTCCGTTAAGTGATGATGCCATGGTTGATTGTTAGGTAAATTAGTTAACTAAAGTTATCAATTAAGTTCTATAATTTAATTTTCAATTTAAAAATAAAATTTTTAGACTTTTAAAAACAAATCTAAAAAATTATTTCTTGAACAAAAAATACAAAAAAACTTGTTTTTTTTTTCATAATTTGTTTTAAAGTATTCATAATTTTTGCACATGGTACCCTTCAAGTTACCACTTTGTGCACACATTTTTTTTTTTTTTTTTACAAGAAAATAGTAGCTCTTTATTCATCCAAATCTGGGAAAGAAAAGGAAAAGAGCAAAAATCTTACAAAAATATAGCCACTAATGATAACGAACACTACTAGCTAAACTAAATTTTCTAGGCATTCAAACTCTCCACTATTTCTTCATGATCACAAGAATTAGAAATAGCTAAAACTCTCAAACTCACAATATACTTTACTTTAGCAATAATCCAATCTACCTCATGATGAGTGTCAGCAAAGAGTCTAGCATTTCTCTCTTGCCAAATCAAGTATACTACTGTCGAGAGGCTACAAATCCTCTATTTCTCTGTCCAATGCTTCCTGTCAATTCTTCTTCTTCTCCATTGCAATTCCCTTTTGTAACTCCACCCAGGTCGACTAATCTTCAGTCAGGTCAGTATGCTAGACCAGATTGCATTAGAAAATTCACACGCAAAAAACAAATGAGCATGATTTTCCGCAGCTTTTTGACAAAGACAACACCGGTTAACAAGAAAGAGGCCTCTCTCGGACAACTTATCCACTGTGGGGAGTTTCTTTCAAGCAGCAAGGGTTGCGATGAAAGCATGCTTCGACAAATTAACATTAGACCAGATGGCTCTATAACCCTTCATTCTCCTAAACTTCTCCCTGAAGAAGTCATAAGCTTTAGCTACACTATATTTCCTCCCATTAACCCACTTACTAATCAGCTTTTCAGCCTCCTGTATCGACCCTGTTACTCTTAGGATTTCATCCTTGACTGCTATGATACTCTTTACACTCTCCGAGTGACTCTGATTTGCAGGAACAACCCAGATTTTTGATTCTTTACAAATGTACTTTCTAATCCACTCAGTCCAGATGTTGCTATTGCCCCGCTCAATATTCCATATCCACTTGGCTATGAGTGCTTTATTCCAAGCAAGAATTTCCTTTATATTGAACCCCCCTTCTGATCTTGGAACACAAGTGCTTTTCCAGCTCTTGAGAAAGAGTTTCCTCTGCCCCTCCTTTACATTCCAAAGGTAGTTTCTACTACATAGAGTGTTGATTTGCTTTATCACTCCTTTAGGGATGAGAAGTAGTGCACCACACCAGAAATTTTCAATGCCAAATAAGATTGAATTAATTAGCTGAATTTTGCCTGCATAGGAAAGTAGCATTGTGGACCAGTGATTCAAGTTGTTCTTGATTTTCCCGATCAACTGATTGAACATGTGAATTCTTAACTTAGCAGAATTCAAAGGTATTCCCAAGTACCTGAAGGGAAATTGCCCTTCTTGAAACCCCGAGCCATGGAGAATCTGATTCTTAATGTCTGATTTTATACCAGCAAAGTAAACCTCCGTTTTATTGGGATTAGCATGAAGACCAGAGCTAGCTGCAAAATCATCTAGGGTAGCAATCACAGCCTCTACAGAGGGTACATCTCCTCTAGTAAAAACCATCAGGTCATCGGCAAAGACAAGGTGAGTGAGCCCGAGCCTGCTACATTTAGGGTGCATAGAGAATAGTCTTCTGCTAGTCATGCTTCTAAGCCTTCTCGAGAGCATCTCCATGCTAAGGACAAAAAGATAAGGGGAGATAGGGTCTCCTTGTCTAATGCCACACTCACCCTTAAAGAACCCTTTATTAGCATCATTAATTTTGATTGAATACCAGGGTGTGGTAATACAGGCTAGTATTCAGTCAATAAAGGTTTGAAGGAAATCCATAATAAGGGGCATGCTCTTTATGAATTCCCAATCCACTGAGTCAAAAGCCTTACGAATGTCGACTTTCATCAGGCACCTTAGAGAAGAATTTTTCTGACCATACCCTTTAACAAGCGCTTGGGAGAGAGCAATATTATCAAAAATATTTCTTTCTTTCGTGAAAGCAGCTTGCTCCGGGCCAATCAAGTCTGGAAGAACATTTTGGAGCCTATTCGCCAAGACTTTAGTGATAGTTTTGTAGATTGTAGAGCAGCAAGAGATAGGCCTGAACTCAAGCACAAAATTAGCATTTGTTTTCTTCGGGATAAGAGTGATAAGCGTTGTATTGACCTGCTTCAGCATTTTTTTGGATTTGAAAAAGTTAAGAACTGCTTCACAGAATTCTTTCTCAATAATGTCCCATGAACTTCTGAAGAAACATTTCGCACACGTTACCCTTGAGATCACAACATTTCGCACATGGGACCCCTAGAAAAAAAATAGTTTTTTTTAAAAAAAAAATAACTTTTTAAATTTTAAAAACGGCAAATTCACGTGGTGCCCCTGAGTTATGTCAAAATGCACGTGGTGCCCCCACTTTGCAAACTACTACTCTCTGGTGCCCCTGAACTATTACACCCAATGCACATGGTGCCCCTTTTACCCATATTGACCCAAATTGACTAACGGTGTTAACTTTCAAGGGTTAAGTAATGAGGTGGCATTGGGTTAGCATTTGGGTGGGAAAATTAGTGTAGGATTAGTAATTAATTATATTTTTATAATATTAAAAAAATAATAAAAAAAATAAAAAAATTAAAATTAAAATTTCCAAAAAATCAGAAATATTATTTTATTTCGAAAATATTTTTGAAATTTTGCAAAGTTTAAGAAAATAGTGCTCATGGTGCCCCTAAGGTTTACTCAGCAATGCACATGGTGACCCTGAGGTTTACTCAGCAATGCACACGGTACCCCTGACAGAAAACTATAACGGATAGTTTTATTAGAACTTGCAAAATTTCAAAAAAAAATTCGGAAGAAAAATTTTTTTTTTGTGATTTTTTGGAATTTTTTTTTTAATTTTAATATTATAAAAATATAATTAATCACTAATCCTACACTAACTTTCCCGTCCAAATGCTAACCTAATGCCATATCATCACTTAACCCTTGAAAGTTAACACCGTTAGTCAATTTGGGTCAATATGGGTAAAAGGGGCACCATGTGCATTTGGTGTAATAGTTCAGGGGCACCAGAGAGTAGTAGTTTGCCAAGTGGGGGCACCACGTGCATTTTGACATAACTCAGGGGCACCACGTGAATTTGCCGTATTAAAAAACCTATTTTTCTAGAAATTTGTTGGATTTTTTTTATTAAAATATTTATTCTATATTTTAATTGACTAATTACCTAACAATTAACCGACACATCATCACTTAACGGAAAAATCTAACGAAAGTTACTATTTGGGTACCATGTGCATAAAGTAATAAGTTCAGGGGTACCATGTGCACAAACTTGCCAAGTTGGGTACCATGTGCAATCTGTCAAAGTTCGAGGGCAGTGGCGGCTTTTAGGGTGGGCGAGAAAGGCGCCCGCCCAGGGCCCCCGATTGTATTAGGTCAAGTTTGGTTGGGTACTCGGTGTGTTAAGGGCCCCATTTTATGATTCGATTTATGGTTAACAACAATTTAGGGCCTCATTTTACAATTTCGCCCAGGGCCCCCGAGTTTTCCCAGCCGGCCGTGCTCGAGGGTAGCACGTGAATTTTCCGAAGTTTAAACCCACTGAGCACATTAACATTAAAAAAAAAAAAACACTGAATTCCTCTCATCTCGCACTCGGTTTTACTCGCAGCTTTGACAGCGAAATAGCTAGTATTGCGCTAAAACTATTTTGACAATTAAACTTGACGAATACTTAAACTATTTCTTTCTATAAATTGATGAGATTTGTTGGACTTTTCGATAATTCAATGCTTGTGTATTTATATATCCTCGTCAAAGAATTTCGAGCGCAATTTTTTTAATATGACCCCCATGTTCAAATTCCTTGATACGCCACTGACTATCTTTTAACCAAACTCGTGTTTGAACCCACGACCTTGTAAATGAAATAGAGTACATCAGACCAAATGAGTTATCTAATGCTACTGGCGGATACGGCATCACACAATTTTAGGTTTGAACATCATTTAATCGCACAGTAGCCAATCCGACCGCATCGAAAGAAGCCTTTACTAGCTAATTTCTCCGATGACTACCTACGCGTGGCCGTTCTTGGTTGATGTGGGTTTGGACCATGCCGCCCTAAAAGTTTGGATATCTAGTATTTGTTGCTGTATTTTATCATCAAAAGTCAATTGTTTTGTGGTTTGATGTGTAAATCATCGGGTGAGGATTCCCTAGAGTTATTCTTTTGTACAGTTGGTTGAGTTTGCTACAAGTAGTAATAAGACAAAATAAATAGAATCTTTAAATGCTCAAAGAAAGTATAAAATACTAGTAATTAATTATTCTCTTTTATAGTAAACATGGTAGAGTTTACTTTCAACTCTAGGGAATCCAAATCCTAAATCATCAACTTCTTGGTTGATTCGACTTTGGCTCCCGGCCCCCTAGGTACGTGTTGAAGGTCCGCCACCCGCTACTTCCAACGACATACTCAACCGGTGATCTTATGAATCGTCCAACGAGGCTTTTCAACGTTCCTCTCTGGCGAACACAATATACTCCGGTGAAAATTTTTCGGCGACAACCATGTTCCCGAGAGGCAAATATTGAATATTCTTTTTAGTTCTTTGTATATTTATTTTACAATAATTTCCTATTTTTGGAAATAATTATAAATTAATTTACAAAATATAGATGATTAAAATGATGAACGGTGTAGGTCTTCTTCTAACATGATACACGGTCGTATATCAAAGTTTTGTTACAGTACCGTTCCTTTCAGTGCTCGTCGTTACAAATTTTCTACTCTTAATTTTGGCTAAGCGGATTGTATATATGTATTGAATTAAACTTAGTGATAATGAACAATGAACATCCTCCAGTCCGATCCTTACCAATAATGCTCATAGCATTATGCTTTCTTCTCGTACGAGGCTTTCGATCGTTCTTTTACTTCCCATGAAATAAACAAACAATCCATATATCTGGCCCACTGTTGCAGAAATATGCCAGCAAGCATAAAATGTAGGATAGAATTTGTTTGGTTATATATCAATCGATGAACTGTCCGAACTATTTGCCAAAACCCATTTTGTTTTTCGAAAGTCATTGTATTTCTCATTACTATAATTGTTTCTTAGCTATAATACTATAATAGTCATGCTTTCACACAAAAAAAAAGAGGAATGAAAGAATGATTCTATAATAGATTCGTAGGCCTTATATGATATATAAGACTACATTATTCAACTCTGATCTAATTTATATGCTTATAAATCATTTTTTTTGAGGGGATATACGGCTTATAAATTATTTGATATGGTTTGAATGAACATTTGAATTACTTGAAAACATTATTGAATTTAGACGAAAGAATAACAAGACAACAGTTTATTAAATCCTATGATACATGACCTAGCTAGTCTAAGTGGTCGTTTGGTTGCCAAACAAAATCATGAGATGAATTAAATTTTTTGGAGTTGTTTAGTTATCTAAAATAATGAGAATTAATAATTCGTTAGAATTTCCAATTCCTACAAAATAGAGGAATTGTCTTACCTACCCCTCTCTTCTCATGATGATTTCAAATTCCCGTTGAGTTCCAGTTCCTACATGTCACCAAACAATTTTGAGTCATTCATGTGAATTTGTATAACCTGAAAAGTGGAACTTTATGGGCATTTCGAATCCACGTATGCTACCAAACGACCACTTAATGTATATGAATATGTATTTCTAAATGTGTATGCCTCATTTCTAATTTTTTTCACACATCCCACCACATCTCATGTATCTCTCCTCAATCTCACCATATAAATTAGTGGTCGTTTGGTTGCATACGGGAATTCGGAATGCCCATGAAGTTCCACTTCCCATGTTGTAAAAATTCACATGAATTTCTCAAAACAGTTTAGTTGCATGTAGGAATGAAATTCCCACAGGAATTGCCAATTACCAAGAGGAGGCTAGGTAAACTAATTCTTCCATTGTGTAGGAATTGGAAATTCCCATGATTTTTCATTTTACAAGATTTTAGGCAACCAAACA
The DNA here is from genome assembly GCA_963457585.1 of Spergularia bocconei. Classification (NCBI taxonomy): domain Eukaryota; kingdom Viridiplantae; phylum Streptophyta; class Magnoliopsida; order Caryophyllales; family Caryophyllaceae; genus Spergularia; species Spergularia bocconei. The sequence continues at coordinate 5,401,447 of OY734949.1, forward strand.
ACTCCAAAAAATTTAATTCATGGGAAATCTAAATTACCATGATTTTGAGTGGCAACCAAACGACCACTTAATAAATATATACTCAAACGACTACTCTTCATATATGTTTAGTGATATATGGGATATATGGGATATATTATTCATACTCCGTATATAAATACTTAAGTGAATATTCGTCGCCCCTATATTACTACTATCGCCCAACTTTTGTTTTACACTTTTGTGTTATCTTACGAATGTTTTACAGATTTACAGCAGGAGCTGGGTGAAGACTGAATACTGAGTGGTATTCAATTTAAAAGGGGCGTTTTGGGAATATAGTGGGCGATATTAGTAATAGGTGTTGTGGACTGCCAAACCAACGGCTCCACATAGTATGATATTGACGCTTTGGGCCCATAACCCGCACGGTTTTTAAACATGGATATCATTTCAACCCAAAATGCCTCATACTATTTAAGGTGGAGGTGGAACTTATATATAAGGATTCTAATCCTTGTTTCTTCAATGTGAGACTTGGGTTGACACCCCAACAATAGGGCAGGCGACAAATAACACCTCTCATACTTAAATAATCTCACGTTTCTGATATTGTCCCAATGTCGATGATAGAAAACATGTGAAAGTGTGAAACACACAAGGTTTGTTTTTTTTCAAATAAAAATCTCACTTAAATAATTCATTGTCGTAAGTACTTTGCCGTCCAAAATGCAGCGAACTCCACTCTTGTCCGGGCAAGGGATCTCGACACCACGCAAAAAAAAACATGTTCTAATATTTTTTGTCTTTGTCAAATATTTGCCCTACTGATTTGATTTATTGTACCATAATTGCAATTTATGAGCGTGGTACAAATAATGTTATGGGCCAACTCCAAGAATGTCCAGTAATTAAATTTAGCAATGATATGTTAGCTAGAGCCTAGAGGTTTACATCGCACACATAATTAATTTATCTGATATATGGAGTAGAATATCTCTTTGTTAACTAAAAATGAATTAGTGATAGTGTTAAGAACTTTAATTAGCAAAGTGACGACTGACGACTGACGACAGAGTCCCTTTCAAAATATATATGTGAGATTACAGTTCTACCCCCCAAGATAGTACAAATACTGCATGAGCTACGTGATTACTTCTCAACATTTCAGTCTTCCTTCCTATAGTTGTGTTTTATTTCGTCTCCAGTCTTCTTATACATTTTCATACATACGTCTGTAATTTTCAAGATAAAAAAAACTATGGCACTGCACAACCTTGGTAGCATTGGGTTCTTCTCGACCTATCGTCCACCACTACCACTCGATTTATTCTCTCTCTCCACACCGCCCTATTCACCTCAGAATGAGGCCCAAATCAGTATTTGGCCCCCTCCAGCTCACCGCGATGAGGTCCACTTGACCGATGGTATGTCCTACAATTACAACGGTCATGCCATTCCACCAGCGGCTCTCAAGGCCATGCTCAAGCGTCCAATGTTGGCTCACGTAGCCACGGAGGCTGATGTCGACTCAGGTCGACTATCAGGCCTCCTCCTCGTGTCCGAAAGGGCCCAAGGGCTTGAAACTCTTCACATTGCTCTAAGGCTTAATGAGGACCGGCCCATAGTCTTGAGCTTTGCCCATGTTTATGGCACGTATAACGATGTTCGAATGGAGGATAGTGGTATTATTGCTGGTGAATATCTTGTATATGTCACCACTAAAGACCCTGCTCCGGCTCGCCGTCAGCCTTGGACCGCCGTTTACAAAACCCATTTAGGAACCGGCGAAACTCAGCGTCTTACACCTGAAGGTATGCTCTTATATTATGTTCCCTATGTTTTCTATTGATGAAAGTTGGTACTCTTGTTAGGACAACGCTAAAGGTATAAATAATGGTTCGACATTAATAGATGTCTACGGAGTACTAATTATCGGAAGAAACATCTTTATTAAAATTACGACAATGAAAATAAAAATAAACATTTCTTTCTGTTACAATTTATTTTTCTAGTAAATACATTATTTTACATCATGTAAGAGTTAAACTTCTTATTCAAATATTTTTAATTCAATTATTCATTAACATGAAGACATGAGTACTATTTGTCTTTTGTAACTTTTTGTCTATTGTAACTTGATAATTCACATGTTGAGAAATGAGAATCACTAGCATTATAGAGAAGAATTTCTCCAATCCTTTTCTATCTAATATTGTACGAGACTACCAGACTTTAATTACAAGGCTATTTGTATATAACTCATATATGTTTAGTTACCAGACTTTTAGTATGTCTATTAGTTACTTGATAATTACGAGTAATGTATAACGAGTGTAATATGGTAATTTGTCCACTCTTCATGACTCGCATCTCTCATTCTCCCTCTCAAATGTACACTCACAGGTGACACAGAACTACTCGTGAGATAACATATCAATTCATACGTAAAGATGTCAATTCAAAACACATAAAAAAAATATTTACAAATAATAATATCTACTCAAAATATGTGAATGTCAACTTAAGATTTAAAATGATAATTCAAAATATGCTCAGAGAAAAGAGGTTGGTGAGCTTGAGGAGATAGAGATGAGGGGATATCTGTTTAGTAACACGTGCATGTATCCTATAGATATACATTAAGGAGGCGTTTGATTCACCATTTTTGCGGGATTGGAAACGAGTTTATTACTATCCACTTTGTTTCCTTGTGTTTGATTTCAGTTTTTTTTTTTTTTTTTTAGGTTTTTAATCCCTTTCTAATGCTTCTTTAATCCCTCAAAATAAAACATATCAATCATCCAAGGTAACAAATTTGAATCTTCCTTATCTTTAGTATCTGATCTCCTCCAACACTCCAACCCACTTCAACCCCACACTTCACCGGACGACTACGGCCCCACCGCCGGTAAACACACCGCACCATCTATCCCGCCGGAGACACCCCCTTGTGGCCGCCCTTGCTCCGGGGATTGCACCGGCCACCCGTGCCAAGTATCCCTACGCCCTTATCATTTTCTTATTTTCTGTCTCTTCTCTCTTCTTCCTCACTTCTCCTTTCATCCTCTTCGCACCATCGTGGCACCGAGCCCAAACCCTCAGCCCCTCTGTCGACTCCTCTGCCTACCTCTCCGATCACTTTATCTCCTTCTCCACCGCGTTTTCCACCACAAATTAAAAAAGAAAACGAAATTAAATTCTTAGATTTACAAATTCTGGAATAATATTATGAAAAACTAATTATATAGGCATGTTAGTTACCTAATTTGGGTTGACATGATGGTGGTGGTTGTCTAGAAGGTCGCGGGTGGTGTTGGTCAATGGTGGCCAAAGGGGAAGAGAGAAAAGAAAAAAAAAGGTAGGACGATGTGGGTAGATTCAAAAATATATAATTTTACAATTTTACCCTTATTTATTGAATGATTATGTGTCAATATTTGAGCCAAACAAGGTCAACAAAGAGTGAAACTTGTATTTATTTCACTCCCTTACTTTCCGTTTCCATTTCACTTTCGTGAACCTATTGCCCCCTAAGACTGTCTTTTATTCTCTTAACCCAAAAATTTCTCTTTACAAATTTACATACATTTTGTTTGGATAAGGAGGGAAATTGAGGGATGCAAATGGCTTACAATTTGGGGGCAGGTTAGATGTGTAGGGATTTGGAAGGATCAAATTCTCCATTTCCTTGATTTTGAATAACATATGTGATGAAGAGGACAAAGACAAAATCCTAGCAAAACATTGCTACTTATAGTACTTATAATTTACACTACACCCATGATCTTCATCACCCCACTTTGTATGACCAGGTATAGCGGATTTGAGCCCAGCAGTGTCACCAGACGGAACAAAGTTAGCGGTGGCATCATTCCAAGGCAAAGAGGGCGGTTGGCAGGGCGAAATCGAGGATCTCAAGACCAACATTTTCGTGTTCGATATCTGTAGAAAGCAGGACTACAACCATGATCACAATCATGATCACAATCATCAACTTGGTCAAGAATATTCTAGAAACTCTAACACCAGCTCATCTCAACCAACTTCACGTGCACCAGACAAGACAATGGTGAACTTTAATGAGCCAAGCACAAGCTACAAAACACCAAAGCTGTCCAACCAACAGAGTATGAAGAGCAAGACAAAGGGAGACAAACTAAGTTAGATGTTCAAGCTCACTTTGTTCTCTTGAACATCTTGTACATCCCAGAATGGCAAGTATCTGTTATGCAACATCACTATCATGGCTGTGACTTAGTTTGTATAAATAGAACTCATGTAAACCAGTTTCTGGACAAGTAATACAATTACATCTTTCTCTCAAATCTTCTCACATTCATATCTACAATTTAATCTTACAAACTAATGGCTTCCTCAACCTCAAGGTCTCTTAAACTCTTCATGGTATCAGAGCCATGAGGTTTTAAGGGAGCCTGAGTAGTATAAGTTACTGTTCTATTACCAATCCTAAAATCAACAAAACTCTTCTAACAGATCCGAAGATCTGTCCAAATCATACTAAACACAATTCCGCTGAAACACAGTCAAGCCAATGCCTGACACTGAAGGAGAAATCCACAACTCTGGTGAAGCTAACTTCACAGCCATGTCTTTGAGAGGCATGGACCTCACTGATCCACTGTTTCTCCACCCCTCTGACCTGTCTGCAGGGCTTGTGGTAGATACAAAACTCAAGGGAATCTCCACCTTCTATCAATGGAAGAGGGAGATGGAGATTGCTCTTGCAACCAGAAGAAAGCTTGGATTTCTTACTGGAGAAGTACAGAGATTAGCAACTGATCCTGTTAGGGCATCTGCTTGGGACTGTTGTAACAGCATCATTGTGGGCTGGTTACATCAGAACATTGAAAAAGATGTGAAGAAGGCAGTGCTCTACACTCAGAAAGCTAAAGATATCTGGGATTATCTTGGAAGAACTTATGGAGTAAGCAATGGAGCCAGAAAATATCAAGTTGAACAAGAAATCAATGAGTTGGTGCAGGGAAGCAAGACAGTTAATGAGTACTACACTCAACTGCAGGGCCTGTGGCAAACTCAAGAAGTCATGGATGACTGGCCTCCATTGACTGAAATGACACCAGAAATCATTAAGTACACAAATGCAGTCTACTGGAAAGAAGAGGAAAGGAGATTGTTCAAGTTTCTGAATGGATTGGATCCATACTACTCAACCATCAGAAGCAATGTCCTCCTCAGAACACCTCTACCCAAGTGTGATGAAGTTGTATCCCTGCTGCAGCAAGAAGAAATTCAGAGGAGAAACCTGAATTCAGAAGGTCAAGGCTCAAATTCTGATGCACAAGCTTTCTATGCTCAACAACAGCAGAGAAGAACTGGTGACATACCACTCTGCAAAAGATGCAACAGAAAAGGGCATAAGACAGAGTTGTGCTGGGAAAATGTTGGGTTTCCAGTTGGACATCCAAGGCACAATCCACACTTCAAACCTGCAGGAGGAGCAACCAGCTCAAACAATTTCAACAACAAGACAAAGGGTGTGTACAAGGGAAAGAAACCATGGAATGCTCAACCAGGAAGAATTGCTGCATCTGCTCAGTCTGATGAAAGTGGAGACCAGGATAGGATGAGAGTTTTCATGGAACAACAATTCAAGAAGATGATGACCAACTTCGAAAAGAATCAGGGTAATTTTCCCACCACAGATGATGAAATGGAAGTGAACTGTGCAGGTAACACTTCTGAACTCTCTTTTTTTAATAGTAAGTGGTCAAATTTATCTTGGATAATGGACACTGGGGCATCAGATCACATGGTTTGCAGCATATCTGAATTGTATGACATCTGTGCTATGAGTAAACAACCCAAAATCACTCTACCGAATGGAAAAACTGTCTGTGTCACTCACTGTGGGTCTGTGAAACTTAGAAATGGGATTATACTAAGAAAAGTGATGTATGTTCCCACTTTTAGACATAACCTGCTGTCCATACAGAAATTAACCAAGGATAATGAGTGCTTTGCTTCATTCTATAAGAATCTGTGTGTTGTTCAGGACTGTGCCAGTATGAAGATTAGGGCTGTTGGAAGAGAGCATAAGGGCATCTACTACCTGTGTGATAAAGCTATGGATCAGCTAGACAATGATATGATTAGTGTAATTGCCTCCCTAGATAAGCTAGTAAGGATTAAGGGTGGTTGTAACTCAGTTGATGAGCACACAACTCACAATGCATCTGGAAGTACTTTTGGTACGACTTGTGAAACTTCTGATGTAGTTTGTAATGAATCATTTGAGTTGAATAATAATTTGTCTGGCTATGATTTGTGGCATTATCGATTGGGGCATGCATCTTTCAATAAACTCTCTCATATTCCTGAAATAGCTCATACTTGCAAGATCAAACCCAATACAGTGTGTCTAACCTGTCCTATGGCCAAATTAACCAAATCCCCCTTCTTCACAAGGGAAAATACTGCTGAAAATCCCTTTGATTTAGTCCACATTGATACATGGGGTGCTTACAGGGTTGAAAGTAGGACAAGACACAGGTATTTTCTGACCATTGTGGATGACTATACTAGCGCAACATGGGTTTATCTGATGAAAAACAAATCAGATGTGTCTTATATAATTCCCAAATTCCATCAATTTGCAAAAACTCAATTTGGAAGAGAAATTAAAAGGGTCAGATCAGATAATGCCCAGGAACTTATTGAAGGAGAATGTGGAAAGTTTTTAGCTGAAAAAGGAATTTGGCACCAAACTTCCATTGCTGACAGACCACAGCAAAATGGAGTTGTAAAGAGAAAACATAGGCACTTACTTGAGATCAGCAGAGCTCTGAGGTTTCAAGCTGGCATGCCACTCCAGTTTTGGGCTGATTGTGTCATGACTGCAGCCCACATAATCAACAGGCTGCCTTCCACTGTGATACAACAGAAAACACCTTATGAAATGTTGTTTGGAAAACAACCCAAGTATAGTGACCTTAAAACATTTGGATGCCTTGTCTTTGCCTACAATCCTAGCAGGGACAAAGATAAATTCCAGCCAAGAGGGTTGCCCTGTGTATTTATAGGATACCCCTTCAACCAAAAGGGATACACTGTGTATGATCCAAAGAATCGAAAGGCATTTGTTTCAAGGGATGTGAAATTCTGTGAAACCATATTTCCATATCAGCAGACATCAAATATGAAATATGTGCCTCCTCAGATGATCACCAAACCCTATACTTGTCTCAGATGAAGTATTTGAGTCAGAAACATCAGAAAAGGAACAACCATGTGACACTCAGAGCAATGACAACTTACCTGATTCAGATAACACTCATATAACTTGTGATAGTAATCCAAATGAAGAAGAGCAGGAACTACCTGAGACTAGTCAGATACCATCACTGAGAAAGTCTGTGAGAGAGAGACAGGCACCAAGGTGGATGAAGGATTTTGTTGTCAGCAGCTCTACTCTGCCTCAATCCATAGCAAATCTGGTTCAGACCAATGTTTCAGAAGGATTTGCTAACATGGTAAGCTCTCTCACTCATCATGTTGATCCTGTCACCTATAATGAAGCTGTGAAAGATGAAAAGTGGAGGAAAGCTATGCAAACTGAACTAGAAGCCTTGGAAATGAATGACACTTGGGAAATTACCAATCTCCCTCCAGGAAGAAAGTCCATTGGGTGCAGGTGGTTGTATAAGACAAAATACAAACCAGATGGTACCATTGACAGATATAAGGCTAGGCTGGTAATACAGGGCTGTAGTCAGAGATATGGGATTGATTATAGTGAAACTTTTGCACCTGTTGCAAAGATGTCCACTGTTAGAGCCCTGTTAGCAGTAGCAGCTATGAAGGGATGGATCACATGCCAGATGGATGTAACCAATGCATTCTTGCATGGAGACTTACATGAAATTGTGTATATGTCTGTTCCAAAAGGATATGATATGCTCAGAGGACAGGGGGAGTCAATTTCAACTAAGAATCAGGTCTGCAGACTTAAAAGGAGTCTACATGGACTCAAACAAGCTCCTAGACAATGGTTCTCAAGACTCTCTCAGGTTTTACTCAAATGTGGATTTAAACAGTCCTCCAGTGATCATTCCCTCTTCATTAAGCATCTTGGGTCATCTATCACTGCTGTACTTGTGTATGTAGATGACATGGTCATCACAGGGGATAATTCAGAAGAAATTTCCAATCTAAAGACATCCCTGAATCTGGAATTTCACATGAAAGATCTGGGTGAATTGAACTACTTTCTTGGATTGGAAGTTAGTCATACAACATCTGGTATATTTGTGTCACAACACAAGTATACACTTGACATGCTAAAGGAGTTTGGTTTGGAGAATGGAAGACCTGTGAAGTTGCCACTCAGTCCTCATCTTAAGTTGACAGTTGATAAAGGCACATTACTACCACAACCTGATACTTATAGAAGATTGGTCGGCAAGCTTATTTATCTTACTCTCTCCAGACCTGACATTGCATACTCAGTACAACTCCTTAGTCAATTTATGCAATCTCCCACATCTGATCACATGCAAGCTGCAAAGAGAGTGTTAAGATATCTCAGATTGAACCCAGGGCAAGGCATTCTGTTTGCAAACTCCAACTCTGTACAACTTACTGCATACTGTGATTCAGATTGGGCATCTTGTCCTTACACCAGGAGATCCACTACTGGGTATTGTGTTCTCTTGGGTCAATCCCCCATTTCATGGAAATCTAAGAAACAATCTGTTGTTGCCAGATCTTCAGCTGAGGCAGAATATAGGGCCATGGCACTAACTGCCTGTGAAGTAACCTGGCTCACATCTCTTCTCAGAGACTTAGGTGTGACACAAGATCAACCTACTCATCTCAAATGTGACAACCAAGCAGCTATTGCTATTGCAGCTAACCCAGTCTACCATGAAAGAACAAAGCACATAGAGGTTGATTGCCATTTTGTACGTGAAAAGATACAACAGGGCACTCTGCAAACCTCCTATGTTCCCTCCACTGAGCAACTGGCAGATGTGTTTACCAAAATTCTTCCAGAACATCAACAGTCCAAGCTGCTAAGCAAGCTGGGAGTTACAGTTTCTCCTCACTCTCAGCTTGAGGGGGAGTGTAGAAAGCAGGACTACAACCATGATCACAATCATGATCACAATCATCAACTTGGTCAAGAATATTCTAGAAACTCTAACACCAGCTCATCTCAACCAACTTCACGTGCACCAGACAAGACAATGGTGAACTTTAATGAGCCAAGCACAAGCTACAAAACACCAAAGCTGTCCAACCAACAGAGTATGAAGAGCAAGACAAAGGGAGACAAACTAAGTTAGATGTTCAAGCTCACTTTGTTCTCTTGAACATCTTGTACATCCCAGAATGGCAAGTATCTGTTATGCAACATCACTATCATGGCTGTGACTTAGTTTGTATAAATAGAACTCATGTAAACCAGTTTCTGGACAAGTAATACAATTACATCTTTCTCTCAAATCTTCTCACATTCATATCTACAATTTAATCTTACAAACTAATGGCTTCCTCAACCTCAAGGTCTCTTAAACTCTTCAATATCGAAAATCCCTCCGTCTGCACCATGATCATTCAAAACGGTGGTTGGCCTTCATGGGGAAGCAACAACGTCCTCTTCTTCCATCGTAAGCTTGACGACTCCACCGGTGACTATTGGGCCGTGTTTCGCTCCCACATTAGCAACGGTGTCGCGACACTCACTAATCAAGTGACACCGGGTAATATTAAGGCCTTCACTCCAGCTGCAATCGACGAGAACAATGTTGTGGTCGGCACCATTCGCGAGACCTCGAATATCGGAGATCGACGTACAAAAGCTAACCAGTATCGACACATCGAGATTTTTGACGGCAATGGCAAAAATGAGCCTGTACCAATTACCAAGCACAACAAACCTATGGCCGATCATTTTAACCCCTTTTTGATATCACAAAAAAATGGTGGTCGACGTATTGGGTATCATCGAGGTGTTATGAACTTAAAGTTAAAGGTATTAATACATCTTCTTCGTACGTACAAATGGAAAATTTACTTCATTTTCAAGTTTATAAAAGTTTACTCCTTTACAACGAATTATGATACCACCGTATTGCATATTCGCATTGGTTTCGACTTGTGATTTGAGGAAGTCGCAAGTAGTAGTAAGTATGTACCTCTAATTAACCACTAATTAACATGCTAAATAATAATGATTGGTCTTTTAATTTAATTATGTGAACGAGTGTGCTAAAATTGCTAACATTTGGACCTCGGACAGATGCCGGCACATGTGGAAAGTCATCAGCTGATGGATCTGCAATCTCCGGTTAACAATTTGGGGTTATTCAGGGTTTCTGGGGTTTTCCCGACATTCTCCAAAGACGGGAGCAAGCTTGCTTTTGTCGACAACGAGTTCATCGCTGTGTGGGTAACCGATATATATGGACCATTACGTAGTGTTTACAAGGTACATATATGCATGGCATGGCATTTATATTCAATATCTAATTAGCTATGTATTTCATCATATGCATCATTCATGCCTATACTTCTATGTATTGTTGGTGACGATATTATTTACGGTTTGTTTTTCATATTTGCTCGTGATATACTTTAACCATCAATTACTCATATTATTGGTGACGATATTGTAGGCAGATGAAGAGAATAGCGTCTTCTCACCAGTTTGGAACCAAGATCCTGAAAAGGATATACTCTACTTCTGCAAGGGACCGTCTTTCAACGCTAGCCATCGAGTAGACATCATGGCCATTTTCAGGGCATCAACTTCCAACCCTAGCGAGCCTGTTATCATTGTTAGTGATGGCTTTAACAATGCTTTTCCATGCGCCAGTCCAAATGGTTAGTAACTTAGTACATACTTTTCTTATTCCAAAAATCAGATACATAATTGATTCGAAAAAGTTTTAACAAATTCAGCTCAAATCAAATTAAAATCGATACATTCAGTACAAAACAAACACTTGAATATGTTAGTTCTGGTGGCTACCAAAGAAGCATGACTATCATCGTCTAAGAAAGATAAATACCAGAAAGAAATAGATTTGTGCAGTTGAATGTATTACTATGGACTTCTTTAATTTGGCAAAATCGCCAATTTGTAATGCACAAAACTAAAACACTTTACTACTATAGTATTTTCGTCTATCATATCATATTTTTGGTAAAAAATTTATGTGCAATTGTAAGAATTTGACAGGAACGAGACTTGTGTATCGATCCACAAAAGGGGGAGGAACTGATTACCACAAAAATCTGTACATAAGGGAAGAAGCTCATACATCACAATCGGAACAAGAAACTACTGTAACAAGGATAACAAATGGGGCTTGGACCGACACACATTGCGACTGGTCACCAAATGGGAAATGGATCGTCTTTGCATCAACCCGAGACAAGCCAGCCGATGCACCAGCACTCGACAATGGTCTCGACCCAGGATACTTTGCGGTGTACCTACTTGCTGTGGATAATCCAACTACAGTAGTGAGGGTGATGCAGAGTGCGACTAGTTTGGCAGGACATGTTAACCATCCTTTCTTCAGCCCAAACGGAAATAGCATTGTGGTCACTTCAGATGTTTCGGCTGTGTCATGTGACCCCGTCTCATTGCCTCTCTTTCAGCACTCCGTGAGGCCTTATGGCGACATCTTTACAGTCGATATTGACCCAAATGACATAGAGAAGAACAAGGATATACCGACATTCAACCGCATGACACACAGTAAGTTCGAGAATTCGACTTGCACTTGGACAGTTTACTCAACTTCGCTGACTCGTGGATTAGCATGGAACCTCTTTCTGAACCAGCCTCACCCTCTTAAGTGCCCTTACATGCATTCTGATGGAAGTGAAGGCTGGCAGATGACTGGTCACCTTTGCATCCCGGATCGGCGATGTTAATGATCTCATCGACACATGCTAAAACATGCATTGTTCAGTGCACATGCACACTAAAAGACAGACGAAACTAGTGGGGACATCACCCTCGACCTCACCAGTTTTCTCTGTTTTTTAGCGTGCATGGTGTTCTGCAACTTTCAAATAAGCTCCAAAATCGTTCTTTCCATGTTGTGTTTCAATAAGTCATGTGGTTATGGCTATTGTCCTGACTACATTAAGATTGCTTCTTGTTATATATGCATTCGGTTGATTATGTTTCCGCATGTACAAGCCTCGGCTTCTTGTAAGTGCTTATGAGCTCCGGAAGTGTATGAGCTTGGCAGAGCCTTGCTCCCTCTATCGGCCTTGTTTTCTTTTAGTACAACTTTGTTTCCGAAAAATTCTAATCTTCGGTGTTCACTACTTAGTATCTTCAATTCACTACAATCCCCATAGAAAATGCCACCAAAATACTATGCATTGTTATTTCATCTTACCACAATAGTACTCGCAAACTCTATTGAAGAATCAATTCCAAGGAATCCTAACCCAAAACTAAAATGACGACTTTTTCGAACATTCTTCCTTTAGTTTCGTATCTCACTTTCTTAAGAGTCCTTATGCTCTGTCAAGCGCTTCCATGGTAATTTTTCACCCTCGCTCAACTCTAAATTTTCGGGTTATTTATAGGGTACACATGTGCCCCGATCCATGTACCCCCTTCTGTAGACCGTACCATTTCCACCAGGTGATACTCAAGATCGAAATACGAACCAATAATATTTGAGATGCATGGAGCACTGAAATGGCAATGCACCATGGTCCATAGGATTAAGAGAGTTGGAGTCTTCGAGTCTGATTTTTTGTGCGAGATGTAATCTATAGTCAAATCAGAACACCAAATAGCATGACACAGGATTCTAATTTTCAGATCTAGCTTGAAGAGTTTTACATAGCTAAAAAGACAAATATTTGGCTTGAGACAGACATTTACATTACGTTGATCAGGAATATGCAATAGACAGAGATCAGGCATTTCAAAGGGAAAATGCACAATTTGCAGCCTGATTCTATGATGATCAAACAGGCATCAACAACAGGTAAGACTACGATGGCCAATTGCCGGCCGTTTTGAACCCGGAATCAGGCATTAGGCAACACAAGATTCTGAGCAAGACTACATACACATAATAGGCAGAGACATACCAGTACTGACTATGCCGACGTTTGGCCTGAATCCGCAGGCGCAACAGGAAGATATATAATGACTTCATCCAAATCAGAGCACCCTTCAACTGTCAACCCCTGCTCATTGGAAAGATGGAGTAGGCAAATGAAACACAGATGCGGGGATATCTCATGAGTACTACCAGCAGCTTTGCAATCATCAGGAAAAGTTGCTAATATATGCCGGAACGATATGACATCCTTGTGTGTCTTCTGCAATGAGAGAAACAAAACAAACCACTGCTGTCATAAAATCTGTCTGTACTCTGTAGAAACAAAAGTTCATACAATGAATTTGACCGAAAAAGTATAGACGATGTTTCATATGAAGGTGAGGTAATAAGTGTATATTTGATGGTATAAATTGAAGGGAGAGCCTAATTAGACAAATTAGTACATAACTTAATCAATAAGCTGAACTTGTGCACCAATATTATCCTCTAGAAAGAATAGAGCATAAACACTATTAGAAACATATGCGGTAATGTGGAACAATGAATCTACGGTCAGCATCACAGTTCACTAGAATGGTAGGATTCTTTTTGATTAAGGAACGAGATCCCTGACTAAATTGTTTCCAGTTCCATGATGAACAGAGAATGGATCGTCAACAGAATGCTAGTAGGCAGCGTAAAGTATTGCATGGTTAATGTACTCACCATTTCGGACGTCTGAAGAGATCCCTGCATAGAAGTCCAAAGTGTTTCCTTCAGCATTTGCACATCCACTTGCTTTGAAAATTTATCATATTCAACTTCAGTTCTACCAACCTAGTCATCATTCAGATAGCAGAAGTGTAAGAACAGCGGCACTGAAGCCAAACATGGAAGAACTTGTTCTAGTCTGATTCCTCAACCATCAAAACTCCAGAGAAGGAAACATATCAGACAAGAGCATACGAAGCTTGTATAAGATTTTGCTATTACACTCAAGATCATATTAAGGATTGACGTCCATCATATTCAGCCGATCAGATAGACATCTCAAACAAGGATCAAAAATGAAATCAAAAATTCGGAGAGATAATGATTACTGGGGCAGTTACAAAGTATATCTCATCTCATACTACTACGTACTAACCAAAAGATATGAATATTGACTTCATAACGTAAACTGTCGACAAACACTCAAACACAATCAAGATTCCAAGATAAAGAGAAATGTTCAGAAGGATTTCTACTTTCCAAAACCACAGAACTATGAGATGGATTGCTCTAAATAGCTGGTTGTCGAAATGAAAGTAAATACAGTATGCAGGATTATATTCAGGTAACATACGGAGCAGAAGAAGCATAAACACACCAGGTGAGGCTGCGATACAAGTATATCCTCTTGTGCGTCACTGTGATTGTAAGCATCATTAAATTGACAACCAACTGTACTCTCAGTGTCCCATGAAGGCAATGGACCCTCACCCTTATGTCTTTGCTCCGACGAATGAAAACCTGGATAAAAGACCAAAGAAGGAGCTACCTATTAGGTATTACACGGAAAACAGAAATCCCACACCCAATACTATTAATTATGAAGCAGAATGATCAACTATCAAAAGCAGAGAACACAGCAACTATCATCTCCCTCTTCCACCTTTTATCTTCACACACAACAGTTCAAGGCGAAATGCAAAAGCACACTTCATGGAGGATGCAGTACGAAATTTGATCACTTCTGAGTACAGTATCAACTATCACGTTTTAGCCCAAGTTTTCCTCTCTATAACAGGAAAACAGTAACAGTAACACAGACGAGACAAATGAAATCTCATTCAGTTCTCAAACCTCTGATGTGAGCTACTGAGCTCCAAAAAAACCTAAAGAACAGCTACTAGGAGTCCACCTGTCTTCATGCCATGATTTTTTCATGGCAGGCAATCCAAAAATGTTGTGTGGTTATGTTTTTGAATATATACTGTTAGTTTCATATTTACTGATAACACATCGTTCACAAATAGAGTTAGTCAGGGTTTCGGAAATACATCAGTAGTAGGGAGGCATTACATTAATGCAAATTCCAAGCATAGATAGCAATTCAGACTGAGAAGCTCCCAGCATAAATAGTAAGTATAATATCAACACAACTACAAGGAGACTGCTCCATTGCAGAACTGTAAATAAATAATGAGCAATAAGTTATGATTATGCACACAGATTAGAGCCATAGATAAAGCAGAAAATTAAGGCTTTCTAAGAAAAATCTCACACCTGAGCCATTGCATCTTTGTTTCCCAAGGCACTGCAATACATGAAAATCAGCAAGTGTAACCACAGAACAATTCCAAAAGAAGAAACTGAAGTGTAGCCTAATGCCTCTACTCACACTCTCAGACTACTATTGAGGGTTACACAATCATTTCAGTGCAGAATTCAATATTTCACTATGTTGCTCAAATTTGGATACAGGAATCAGTACTTAGTCAAAAAGTAGATTTAAATTGTTCAAGGGTTAGTTACATGTTATAGTCATATAGTGCCTGACATTTAATGAAGACTTTGAGCATCATTGGAAGTTCATGAAAGTACTTAGTTAGAACTTAGAAGTGACAGTTCATTTATAGACTTTTTTTCTAGAAAATAAGCTGAAGTAATAATTATACCATGATATTGGGGAGAAGAAATAACTTCACAAGATCCTCTGGTTGATAATGGCAATCCTCAGGAAGTTTGTTTGAGCAAAGTTCCTTCCTCATTGGAAGAAGCAAAGACTTGGGATGTTTCACATGAACAAAGATTTGAGGCTCCTCTACATCCAAATAGCTGGTGAAATCAATATCTGATTCCAAAATTTTCTTATTTCTTGGTCTACTTGCACTAAAATCGAGTCCACTGTCTTGAGTTGATGTGCTCTCTGCATGTATAAACGTATTCTGACATAAATAGCTGCTAATCTATCAAAAGAACAACACATTTTCTATAGGAGCTTCAAACAGGCCATCAAAACTAACCGTTTGGCTTCTTGTACTTCCAGTGGTCAGGGCCGGCCCAAGCATTCTTTGCAGAAGTATTATCTTGTCTTCCACGGAAAATTGAACCACCATTCTCAAAGTTGTCACACACGCCATGTTCAAAGGAAATAGATTGGTTTTGCTCCTATGAATACGAAAGGAAGCAAATCAAGAGGAGGCTTTTTTATTTTCTCAGCAAAAAGATTGTTACAAGGAAATCCAATATTCCAAGAAACATGAGAAATCGCAAACCAAATAAGAATTGCATGACATGCCTCATTGTAGTCTTCCATAGTAGGATCACCCGTGTGAAGGTCCTCATCAGAAACTGTTGTATCATAATAATGACCTGGAGGCGATGCTCCAGTATCATTACAGGCATCACCATTAATGTGAACCCTTAAATCATCCACTGCACCACTTCTACTAAAAGCTTCATCATCCATGTTGCCATCAACTTTATTCATGTCAATTCCATTCCCATTGACAGAAGAGTCAATGTCATCAGCCATACTAGAAGGCAAACCATCAAGCTGCTTTTTTATATCCTCAAGCGTAGGGGATATGTCTTGCTTTTGATTCACGGTCGCCTTTAAAAGCTCAATACATTCTGTAAGAGAGAAAAATGAGC
Organism: Spergularia bocconei; assembly: GCA_963457585.1. Classification (NCBI taxonomy): domain Eukaryota; kingdom Viridiplantae; phylum Streptophyta; class Magnoliopsida; order Caryophyllales; family Caryophyllaceae; genus Spergularia; species Spergularia bocconei. Next base: position 5,418,135 of record OY734949.1, read on the forward strand.
CTGATGGGCAGTGGAACAAGTGATAATATCAATTTGCTTATACTGACCTCCTGCAAAAGATAAATCAATCACTGCATAACCGATACTGTCATTTAAGGGTGTTATGCGCTTTCCTGGTACTTCTTCGGAATCAAACAGCACCCGGCACTGGCCATACACTCCAAGGTTACACATAAGGAGACCTTTTGCACCCCCTTCATCAAATTTTGCGGTTGTCTGATGATACAAAGGATCCACAGCAACCATAACTGGTGGAACAACGGAGCAAGATTGCTTAGAAGCTAGGAGGGGTAGAGAGTGAGTGAGAGACAGAGAGAGAGAGAGAGCATTACCATCAAACTTCTTAACATTGAATACCTCAAACGATGATTCCACTGTTGACAAAGGGGACACCTGCAGGACTCCATAATTACAACATTAGGCCAGTATTTTATAGAATTTGATGTACTGCTGTACACTTATGGTAACACTACTTAAGAAAAGAAAACGAACAAACAACCTTTCTCTCTGTTTCCTTCGGAACTTTATCCACATCTTTCTCCTTGCTGGTCCTATCCCCTCCAACTAAAGATTCTGTCAACGAGCACAGCATCAGAAATCTGAACAGGAAGGGTAAATATCTACAGTCGTTCAAGGGCCTCTGTAAATATCACTGGACATGCTCAATACTCAATATATGCATCTAACAACGAATGCCAGGTGCATTAAGCCAGACTTCCATTGAATAACACACTAATACATAGAAGTTCCTTCAGCATGCTTCCCACTAACAAACTCAGAAAGTTAGCATGAGATCACTAAAGGTACTAAATGCAGCACTCTGAACTCTGTATGCACATGTATTAGCCTCTAACTTCTGCAGTCCCAGTTTGTCGAGAGATATTATAACTTGGCCTAAAATTGCACACATCATATAATTTCAAAAAACACTGCACCTTGTTCATCTTCATGACCAGCTCTGCAAATTCGACTAAGGACTCGATATGCATCTGCATGAAATGCATCCACCCTTGCTGCATAGATCTTAACTCCAGCTTCTAGGGTACAGCTTACCTGTCCAACATAGTTGTCAATTTTCATTGAAATAAGTACAAAATAAAACAGGACATAAGTATAACAAAAATAAACTCAATCTTAGAAAGTACAAATGTACAATAGCTTCTTGGGTTCATAGAGATCACCTAAATCTATTCATACTTCTTCCTCTAGCTTACGAAAACATGAGATGCCAAAAATCTAGGAATGCATGTCAGCATCATTACAAAAAGGGAAATTTGTTAATTCTCAATAAATTCTTGACTCATAACATAAGCATGTGCTCAAATACTCTACTTGAACAAGAAACTAGACGAGCATATATAAGACCTGAGACGCCATCTTCAAAGAAATCCACACAAGGGTGCCATCATCCAACTTTTTGTAGGCAACTCTATGTGATTATCTCTCCTTTATCGTGTATTCATGAGATATGATTAGAAAAGGCTGACTGAATCTTAACAAACAAAACTCAGAATCTACACTTCAAGTAGCATCAAATTGAAACAAAATCACTCATACTAGTTGCACTAACACATCCGGCACACAAACCAGAACAATGTGTATTAGTTCCAACGAAATTCTATTGTTACCATATTTAGTAACTTGTTTGGGAGATTATTAGAATTCACCTAGCTAAACGCCTTAACTACACTTCAATGAATTCTCGGCTTTCCTTATTAGACCCTCAGGCGTAAATAACTTTCAGACATACAGTTTTGAAACTATCCCCCTTCTTCTAATTACTAGGAGAACAGATCAACATCTAAGCACAACAGTTTCATTCCAAGTAGATGACTCACTAGCTAGTATTCGCCAAACTATGCACCACGGCTTATAACAATAACAACAGAATGCCTCAAAGGTTCCCGCCTATGGCTAGGTAAGGAGGCCAGGTTAGATACACGCAGCTTTTCCTTTATGCTAAAAATCATAGAAAGGTATTTTCAGAAAGTTATTGTGACAATTATATCGACTGACTGCTACTTCACAATATAATCTCGCATCTTTTCTTCCAATTACATAAAAATTACTCATCAAAATGTAACAAAGAAGCAAGCAACTTTTATACCTCCTGAAAATTGTTGTGATAATTATATCGACTGACTACTACTTCACAATATAAATCAGTACACAGTCGGTTAGACAAGATTGTATCTTTTCATCCAATTGCAAAAAGCCGAAAACATGTAATTGAGAAGATTGAGGCATAGTATATAAATCATCATCATAAAATGAACAAATTAGAAACCCTACCAAAAACCGGAAACGCGTCGTAAATGACCAAACTTGACAAAGAAGCTACCAACTTTATACCTTCTGGAAATTGGTGTTAGCGTTATTATCCTCAGTATCAACCTTGATAATCTCACTCAGATGATCAATCAGCTTCAACTCCCACGTATTCTTCTGATTTATTTTCTACATTCTCAAAATATCACAAAATTATCACAATAAACAATCAAAATCTGATCGAATTGATCAAAATTTTCATGAAATTATGTAAAAATGATATAGTGAACCGACATTTTCGGAGGCGAGTTTGACGCAATTGCGGTACAACTCGATGATTTGCTCGCGATTAAGGCAAGCGAGAGAAGGACGAGGCGGAACGGCGTCGGTTGCGGTGGCGGTGAAACTTTTCCGGCGAGTGGCAGCGGCGCGGGCGGCGCGTGATTGAGCGCGTTCGAGTTGGTCGTCGTTGGAACCTAAGAAGAAAGGGCTTGTAAATGGAGAGCGTAGGCGAGCAGAAAGTGGAGTTCTTTGCTTGAGATTTGACGGTGGAATTGGAAGTGGAGTTAGGGTTTCCGCCATTGTTAGAGGTGAGGGCAGAGAAATGAAGTTTGTGTGTAGGATGCTTGTTGTGTACGCTTTACGAGTTTTGGAGGGAAAGTGGAGGATACTAATGGCCATATTTGATTTTGAAAAATGAAAACAGAAAACCACCCTCGTTTTGCGAGGATTTCATATCATTTACTTTAGATTCGACCTCTATTGCATATCTAGAAGAAATCTATCTGTTTTTTTTATCGCGCATAACTATGAGAAACCTATGCTGATGATGATCACTTTGCATAATTTTTTTTATGTAATGACTGTAATATGAACTAAACTCAAACTATGGGATTGAGTATTCTCGTTAAAGGATGAACTAACTTGTTTATAATAGTACTACGTTTGGCAAGTTCGGGTTGAGCATGTGTACCGGGAAGCTAATAATGCCGCGGATTGGCTAGCAAATCAAGGAGTGATTCAGAACCGGAAATTAATCATCCTCCAATACCCTCCAGCGGAGCTTCGTCATATTCTTCGTGAGGATGCCCTCGGAGTAGCTAGGCCTCGCTTAGTTAGAATTTAGTTGTTTGTTTCTTTTTTCGGGCTTCGGCCCTCTTCTGTACCAAAAAAAAATAATAGTACTACCATGATAATAATAGTAGTCCCTCCGCTCCACTGAAATTTTTACGCTTGATTTGAATATGTAAAACTAATTCAAACCATAATATAGAATAGAAACAAACACAGAAAATGATGCATAACTTGTGAGCGCTATCAAACCTCTGTCGATAAGCTGCACCCAAATCAAAATGTAAGAATGGGGCTAGATCTTGTTTAGGGGAGTACACGGAAGTCGGAAGACAACAGACACAAATACAAAAAAAAACAGAATACAAAGTTTATAATTTTATGATTTATAAATGCACAGAATCAGTCGTTTGATAAAGGGAGCACTAACATAGTAGTACATGTTATCATACACACTTCTAATTCCAAGTTTCCAACAGTAACATCTCACATGCTATCTACTAGCACCTTACACCTGATATATCTACAAATACAGATACCGATACAACAAGTTCCCCAGGCCGAGCCTGGCATGGGGACACGAATAGCATCCATCTATGGACTTCACTAATACACACTACATCTGCACTTTCTGCAGCTTTAGGCAACACACGGGACAATAAATAAGGACGATGTTTCAAGAAGAAACTGTGCCCGGTGAGGGCTGATTTCCAAGCCAAAATAAGAATCTCGGGTGGTGCAGTCAAGAGAACAAAGGGAGGTGATCCTGCTGTACACGGTGCATTAGTATCTATCAGGCTGGTTAGTTGTTAAGGTCTGTTACCACCTCCCCAGTTTGATGATTGCGCTACTGCCTCTTCAGAAGTTTGTATCAAGCAACATCAGCTGCTACCTGAATTGGACATGAATGTATTAACAAAGGATCAAAGCAGCCTTACAGAAATTCGAAGTTAAAAGTAACCCTAAGATTGTGAGCACAAATGAGATCATCCAACGAATGACCAGCGCGTTTTATCAGTAGGCATTCATCTCGTGAAGAAAAGTTTTGACGAAACAAATAGTGAAAGGTGGACAGCCAGCAAGATGGCAGTCACTTCTACGGCTTTGAAGCTTAGCACCCTCAAATCATTGGCAGTGGAAAGGTAAACATCAAGTCCCTTAGACCCTAGGACATACTTTCTTCGTCTTTCAAGAAAGAACAAAATCAGGGACAATTACAAACTGAGATGCTATGTAATACTACTTCCAAGCTTTTAGTAGCTACATTGACAGAGAACCAGAGATACTCATTACGCCACCAGACAACCTGTCCCTCCCTGTTTTTCATAAGCTCCAGCACTGTTCTAGAGACTTCTCCACTTACTACTTACCAATTATCACTGCCCCCCTAAGAAAAAAATTTAATGCCAAATTTGAGGCAATAAGTACCACTTAACTGTCCAGTATACATGTTAGGTTCACAGCAGCACCGCATAGTAACTCCCAAACGGAATGGTACTGAGGTCAGATGTACAACCACCCACAAGAGACTGTGACTTGGGCCACTAAGAGGAGGCAGGGTACGCAGAACAAAGTTGTTAACCACCAATCCACGGCACACATCCTTCCCCGTGTCAAAACTCAAAAGCTTCTAATACAATATTCTACAGGGATGTATAGGACTGGTAACTAATTGCAATAAGGTAAGAACGAGACATGATAGAGAGATGCTCAAGAATGCTCACCTGTATCCCGACATGAGACAGGAAGATGTATAGTGAGCTCATCCATAGTTGTACAACCTTCAATCCTCAGTCCATGTTCATTGGCAAGATGAAGAAGGCAGATGAAGCATAGATGAGGAGAGATGTCCTGAGGTGCAGCTGCTCTGCAGTCATCAGGAAAAGAGGCTAATACTTCTTTGAAAGATATGGGATCCTCATCAGCATTCTGACAATGGAAATGGAGAGAAAATAGACATCAGACAGCAGCATTTCAGCTTTTCAAATAAAATCTCCAAAATGAGAAAAATAGATGGAACATCTAAGCTTTCAAATTCACACATGTTTACAAATACCCCTACTCAAGTTAAATCCCGCTTATATGCCACCAATTCCCTTTTTTTTAAAGTTACTTCCCGCAGATTGATTTTGGTAATTTCTTCCCTCTTTTTCTTATGTGAAAGAGGGGAATGTGGATATAAATACAGTATATAACAGAGATTTTAAATTGAAAACTGAAAGGTGAAAAGAAGAGAAGCCAATAAAAAAAGCTCAAGTAAAATGGCTCTTACTGAACTCACCGTTGGAGGAACTTCAGCCGGGCCATGCATGTGATCCCATAGTGTTTCCTTCAGCAGATGTACATCAACCTGCTTTGCAGCTTTATCGTACTGAACTTCAATTTTGTTCACCTAAACATGAAACATGTGTGAGAAATAGAGCATTTATCTAGTGTTCGCAAGCAGTTGAACAGAAAGCCTTCAATTGGCCAGGAAGTCTTGGTATGAAATATGGACAAATCGTCAACCGGGAGCTATAAAACAACTGGTTGAAGAGACACTTGGAACAGTTGTTTCCAAGGAATGAACATGATGCAAAATTAATAAATCGCATCACAGGCTAGTGATATTACGATGCAGGCTTAGTGGATACCAGTAAGATGACATTGGTGAGAATCCAAGGAACAAATTGCAAACAAACCTGACGAGGCTGGGAGACCAGCATATCCTGTTCCTCTATGTCACTATGAGCATAGTCACCATTATCGTGGTCACCATAAGAGCTCCCGTTGTCCCATGCATGGCATGCTTCATCATTGTCATTCTCTTCTTGCCATCCACTATCTATAAGAATTAATTGTTTGAACATTCCCAATGAAGTCAATTTACGTCACAGCATAGAACAAAGACACAGACAACTACTCCCATAAACAAATGAAGCATGTCAAATGTCAGATAATCAGATGTACAGAAATTTGTCTACCCAAGATAATCACGAACTGCCAGTGTACTAGTGACATTAGTGCACCTAGTTGAAAACAATGAACGTCGTATAGACAAAAAGTCATAATCTCCTTGGTTAGCCACAAAATAAGGCAGTCAATTTCAAGCTTTCACCCTCATCACATATCTTTTTTACAAAAGTTAAATATCTAAGCAAACTTATGAGTATGGGGTCGATCAACCTTTGTATGTTGATTTGGTATTTCTGGAGGTAAGAAGTCTGGAAATAGGAGATAACAGAGCAGCATCACCGAATAATATGTATAAGCATTATGACTTGAAAAAATACTGAAACCTATTTACTACCAGAGCACCACATGGCAAATACCCAACTGCTAAATGCCCTGTAGACTTTGGTCTCATTTCCAGACGCACACAAAAGTTCATCAAGGAAAACAGCTTTAGCCGATCAACCAAAACCAGCTACATTCTTTTTCAGGATACACACCATCACAAGGATATGCAGCATTTTCAAACAAAATTGGCAGAAAACCCATGTAATAATTTTCTAAAGTATAAACACCATGTGTAATACAGGAAAATAGACAACTGTAAGTCAAATAAAACAGGAAAAGGCACAAATAAAGATAGGGCAAGAACAGAGAGGTGGGAACTCTAAAGTTACCTGCGAGTTTTCTTCTTCTCTTCCCTAGGCACTGCAATTTACAAGCAACCAACATAAGACAACATCTCAAACAATTCTAGAGGCTTGTAAAGTCTCTTCTAGTAAGTTCGAATTTGAGACTGGTAATCCAATTCTAACACTGAAGCCAGAGAAGTTCCTACGTCATTCATTAAATTTTTGAAAAACTTTCGCAAAGAGCTGATACTTCCTATAGTTACTGAGAGAGTCAACAATTAAAACAAAATTAGGTGACGACAACTATTAAAGTCAGCAATGGGAATTGCAGATCTATGTGATTAAAGTTGCCAATCATAAGCTACAGTTATTTAACAGAGATATTGTAATACCCTACGTTCAAAATTTCAAATACATTAATAAAGATATTAGATGATAGATCAGTGTTTTTTACTTCACGCAGCAAACAAATGATTATAAAGAAGTATATGTCCCCTTGACATCTGGAGAGTTAAGGATAGTCTAACTTTAACCTGAAAGCTGTAATGCATCCAATCATCCCACCACATAACATGGTTCAAATGAACTATTCAAATTATGAGACTATAATCAAAGTCATCACATCTTGAGCAAAACACATGATAAGAAACAGCGTACACGGCTGATGTCATTAGTGGACATTAAATAAACCACTGAAGCCCCAAAATAGTATGTGTGTGTAGTTAAGTAACAAGCGTTGCCAAAGAGTTTCACCAAGTGAAGTGGCCACAAATTGTCTTAAAGATTCCCAAATAGTTTGATACGGAGTACTTGGTTTACTCGCTGGTCTAGTTTATTCTTTTCATATTCCTTCTTTGGAGAAGCAGGTTATAGGGTTAAAAAAAGCTCATTTAAAAACACAACTCATCTCACCAGAACATTTGGAAGAAGAAATAACTTCACAAGATCCTCTGGTTGATAATGGCAATCCTCGGGAAGCTTGTTGGAGAGAGGCACTTTTTTGGAAGGCAGCAGTAATGACTTCAAACTTTTGGGAGGTCTGAAAATATCAGACAGGTCTTCATCCAAAGCTTTTGTGAAATCAATATCTGCTTCAGATGCTCTTTTCGCTTTTGGTTTCTTAGCAACATTAGCCACCTCAGCATCTTTTCCCATGACACTATCAGCACCTAACACCAATGATACCAAGTCAATAGCTATTAAAAGAACAGTGCAATGCATTACAGGTTTAAACCTCATACAAGGAGCTTTCAGCTTAGTGACCAACCCTTAGATTTTCGGTACTTCCAATGCTCAGGCCCTGCCCACGCATTTTGACTTGATGTGATCCCCGTAACTCCCAACAGAAGGGAAGTGACACTTTCAAATCTGTCATATGTATCAGGATCGCAGGGACTAAATGATTCGTGTTCCTACAGATTGGAAATCAAGAGACTGCATTCATATCCTGTCTTTTTTTATATCATTTGTGTAAGCCAAAGAGAACAAACTGATGCTTCAACTGAGTATATGAAAGATACCTCATACTGATTTTGTAAATTTTGATCACTGATGTCAAAGTCATTATTAGCCAGATTTGAATCATCATCGTGATCAAATGAACATCCCTCAGCATTATCAAAAGGACCATCATCCAACTCAATACCTTGTTCATCAACTCCCTCATCCATGATTGGGTATTCAGGGCCGTCATTCAGCTCAACATTGCTACCATCATTAGCATCATTGTCGCGCAAAGATTCCTGACTACTATGAAATTGCCTTCGTTCTGAACTGAAACCATCAACCTGCTCCACTATCGCACTAAAAGTAGGACATATATCTTGCTTTGTGTCAACATTCTTCACCATCTGGTCAATGGATTCTATAAGAGAATTAAAAAATAAATTTCAGTACCCATCAGCCAGTAAAACACATACATACAGAATCTTACTAATCCATTCAAATTACCTCCGGCAAAAGTGATATCAATCAAGTCAGATGAATTATTATTGGCTATAGAAGATATGCACTTTGCAGGGACTTCTTGGGAATCAAAGAGTACCCGACAACCTCCATAAATACCAAGGTTATTTAGAAGTAGGCCCTTAGCACCGCCTTCATCAAATTGTGCTGTCGTCTGATGATACAGAGGATCCACCGCAAATGCAACTGGAATGCCAAAGAAATATAAATGACGCAAAGTGACTTGGGGAAAGCGAAAAGGCTGCAAATTAGAGAGATAAACGTCTCTATCCATTACCATCAAACTTCTTGACATTTAACGACTCAAAAGAGGACTCCAGAGTTGACAGAGGTGATAACTGCAAAATAATACATTCATTAAAATGAGAATAACAGACATTGTAATAGTATGACATATAATAATCAAATGAGATGCCTAATACTAGAAGTTAACACTCAACCTTTTTTGCTGGCTCTTTTTTAGACTGATTGGGATCATGCTCGCCATTGCCATTGTCTCCTTCAACCAAATCTTCTGTGAGCCACCACAACATACAATATGATTCAATTGATCAGTAAGAGGAAAAACCAGCACATAGTGAAACAGTTTGCTCCTTTGTCGTTTGAAAAAAATGCAAGGCTGGGAGATACAGTCAGACAGATACTTAAATGTGAAAACAGATCAGCCAGCGACTTTCTCTGTACTTACTATCTGATTTCAAACACAGACAGCACCATCAACAATTCTAGCAGAGCCCACTAAAGCATATTCAATCTTCGCTAATATGATAGGCTGATAGCTCATTACACCTAGTGTCTCAGACTAGTTCAGGTTAATATAATAGGAGTTCCCCATACATCCAAAACTCCACAAGGCAGAATCCATAGTTCCATACCTAGTGTTGGTGTAGTTGTTTTAATTATTGTTGATCACAAGATCACCTAAAAAGATTAATTGACTTAGCATGATGTAATTTAATTGCATAATATACAAACCTGATTGATCTTCAAGGCCAGCTCTACTGATTCCACCAAGGACTTTATATGCTTCTGAGTGAACAGAATCCACCCTAAGCGCGTAAATCTTAACCCCAGCTTCCAACGTGCAACTTGCCTGTCCATACCCAACCAAAGGCACAGAGATAGAAAGTATTAAAAGTGGAAAGAAGAGAAAAATAACATATCGCATACGAGTTTAAAACTCTGATGCTCTAGAAGGGTAAAAGAAAGCAACTTGCTGAGTGATTTTAATTTCAGCTAGCCAGCTTTTTTGTTTTTTTTTTTGGTACAAAGGAGCAACTAATGCTGCGGGGGTGGGGGTATGAGGATTTGAACCCGGGACAACCCCCAGGCAGGTTGAGTTCCTATCCACTAGGCCAACCTTGATCCTCTCAGCTAGCCAGCTTTCACCCTACTGTCAATGCCTTTTTGTTCCTTATCACATAGAAAGATCAAAACCTCATGTAAACCTAAGCTACAAAGCTGAATAAAAAAACATAGCTCTCAATAATATGTAGATAAGTAACATCATCTAAGAATTTCTTTACAAGGTTTAAAAGGCTAAACAGGTTATATAAACCACCTTACACCCCAATATCTAACTCGCAATGTGCATCCACTTATTAAATCAGCGTGAAATAAACACGAGTGTAGATTACAATAAAAGTAAAGTATCTTACCGTTTGAAAGTTGGTTTCAGCATCATCTTCATCTTCAACTTTGATGATTTCACTAAGATGATCTATAAGCTTGAGCTCCCACGTGTTCTTCTGATTTATTTTCTACATATGCCAAAAGAAGCTCACAATTCAATTACTTTCTAAAACATATACCCTCGAACCTCAACCAACTAGATAAGACGTTGATGCATAGCATTCAACATCACCCTAAGTATCAGTAAAGGCACGCTCGTGCAAGTTGGGAGCGCGAGAGGGGTGTGATGCCTCATGTGTATATTCAAAATTTGAAACAACTAGAAATCAGTGTAGTGTAACAGTAACTTCAACCTGACACTTCCTTAGTCCTTACCCTTTCCTCTCAAGAACTGACACCACCTTACCCTTTCATTTTGGATACTGATCATTTGCAATTCATTCGAACAGTAACATTTCCCTAAATTGTTGATTACAGCTAGGCTCAGCACGGTAAGGAGTAAACAAAGCTAAAAACTTGAAAATCACAATGAAAAGAAAAAAACTTTCACACCCCTAAAGATTCCAATGTAGAACAAATCATCAATACCCAAAATTGAAGTCCATTTAGAACTCGAAACCCCACTTCTCTGTCAAAATTCTCACCCACCAATACACAATGTTACCACTAACTACTCGAAACGACTACAACAATCACACTAACCCTCAGTCTAGGGAGCTATAATATATCCAGCCTTACCCCTACCTACTCGAGAAAACAACGATGGAGTAACTAGTACCAATCCCATTACTAATTATCGAGGAAGGTTCAAATGTACGCAACCTTTTACCCTTATACAAACCGAAAACCCCGTAAAATTGAATAAACATGTAATTCGAATTAAAGTACATAATCCAAAATTCAAATTCTTCTAATTTTCGGATTATTGAAACCACTAAAATTCTATTAATCCCAGCATGACCAAAGTAAATAAATCGAAACCCGGAAATCGCAATCTAAGATTAAGTTCAATTATATGAATAAAGCTGAAATCTTTGAATTTCCAGAAAATTGAGAAGAGAGAAATTAAGAAAAAAAAAACTCACATTTTCACTGGCGAGCTTGATGCAATTGCGGAACAACTCCATGATTTGGTCGCCATCAAGAAAAGGGGAAGCCGAATCAGAGGGAAGCGCGTCATCAAGAGTGACATCGAGTGGTTTCCGGCGAATAGCGGCGGCGCGTGCAGCGCGTGCTTGAGCGCGTTCGAGTTTGTCGTCGTTTGAGCCTAAGAAAAAGGGGCTTGTTGGAGATTGAAGGCGAGTTGAGATTGATGCGCGTCGTTTTGGGCCTGGTGTTCGATCGGGGCTGCTGCTTGTTAGGGTTTCCGCCATTTTTGTTCGTTTGAAATGTTGGGATGGGGGAGTTGGAAGGACGGTGGGTTTGTTTGGGAGGGAGAGTGAGGAGACAGAATATTTTTGAATTTTGAAAGTGAGGAGTGTGGATGAGTGATTGAGTGGGACTGTCAGTTCAGTCTAGAAGACTTTAAACTCGGAACTTAACAATTATTAAAAGCGCGGAAACTTCCGATATGTTTAATTGTTAATCACTTCATAGTTCATCATAGAGGGTATTCGGGAGTGTTGTACCACCTTAGTAATCGTAGTTCTCAATGATTTGAGTTTTATGTATGTTTGTCACATTTGTATGTTGAAATAATCGGTTTATCTTGTAGATGCCGTATGGCTTTTATTAATGAATGAACGATATTTTCCTCTCAAAAGAAAATCACTTCATAGTTCATTCTTCTTTTTGTGTTTTCATTCTTCAAACTTTAAAGAGTTCAAACATCAATCGTGGGGATGACGATAATCGATTTGTTGTTAGCTTTGTTTGGCACTTTGGGTATAGTTTTGTCGGTTTTTCACGGGTTATTATCTTATTGTGCTGATAACTTGGTTGAAAGAAGTAATGCTTAATAGTGAGTCATTTTAGTCCTAAGCTAGCCTTCATTTGCATAGGGTGGCTCTATTTTCAGAGAAAAAGGACTCACTGTGGGGCGGTTCATTCTCTCTATGGCATTACCATTGCCCTTTATATAACTCGGTGAATTGGTGAACATGACTATTCGCACAACTAATCACCAACTTTAATATTCGGCAAATTATTAGGTACCCCGGGTGTACCTAGAGCTACGTACCCCCTGGTTGACTGTTCACGCATGAACAGTAATGAGCGAAAATAATGAATGAAAATTGGGAATAATGAGTGCAAATTGAGAAATAATGAGTGAAATTTGGGAAATAATGAGTGAAAATTGAGAAATAATGAGTGAAAATTGGAAAATAATGAGTGAAAATTGAGAAATAATGAGCGAAAGTTGGTTAACAATGACTGAAAATAAATAATGACTCTAAAGTGATATATAATAATGAATGAAAATTGAGATATAATGAGTGAAAATTAAACAATAATAATGATCGGAAATAAATCTATTACTTTTAATAATTGCGTGCATGATAAACTGACGTGGTGAGGTTCAACGAACAACTGACACGTCAACAACACGTCAGCACTCATTTAACACGTCAGCAATGCTCTGCTAAATCAACGAAAAATGTGTGAGCTAGGATTTGAACCATTGACCTCTCACTTACATATTCATTACAACACCAGTGTGCTACCTGTTATTTCATGCATATTTTTACAACTCATTCTATAAAAAGGGTCAAACCAGTCTGTTCTGGTAAATCAACCAAAAATGTGTGAGGTAGGATTTGAACCATTGACCTCTCACTTACACATTGATTACATTACCAGTGTGCTAGCTGTTACTTCATGCATATTTTTACAACTAATTCTATATAAAGGAAAGAACCAGTCCAAATAAAAAAAATACAAAACATTCATACGGCCCATTACATTATATTATGTGTGTGTAGTGATTTTTTTTATGATCAAACCCTAATTACACGCTATTAATTATATAAATGGTAGTCGACATAACATTCGAGGCAATGATATTGACAGATACAAATCTCTTCTCACGCACATATTCTCCTGCAAAATGGAAAATAATGAAGCAATATCAACTTCACAGTACAAGTTACTATTGAAGCACCACCAGTTGAAGTACAATCTCAGGTGGTGGATGGTGGAGGCGGCGGCAACATCTCAAGCGGGTGTCGAATTGGTGATGCGTGGTGCTGGTGGGTAAGGAAGGAGAGAGAAAATAAAAGGGAGTATTTTGTTAGCCATTAGATGTAGCTGAATGAATGTCCAAAATTAATTCTCTTCGTATTATGATTCGTTAATTATTGAAACAAATCTAGAAATCAAGCGAAATAATTTATAAACTAATTTTCATTTACATTTACATAATTCAATTCATCAATTCAAAATGAAGATATGAACAAGAATATATGTTGATAAGATTTTTCTACATACTAAATTTTAAAAGAGAAAAGAATCACATATTTAAAACCCTAAGTATTTCAGCAATTTTAAACGAAGATTTGGTACATGACTACATGTACAGTTAGATCGCTCTATCACTTTTGCATGGTAACCTGGGCCTTTCGAGGAGAGACGCTAGGACTAGATCAAACGATAGAGTATGCAAGTGACTAGAGTGAAGAATCAGAGAAAACAAGTGGATTAGAAAATATATGCTTATTGACCGACATCAAAAATATATGCTTATTGACTTATAAGTTGATGCAGAACAATAGATGTCATCGGTTATAAAAGTAAATTGATTGCTCACCGATTATATTATTAGAAGAGTTTAAAATATTCAATATACTCTGAAAATAAGATATAATTTTTTCGAAGAATTGTGGCGTCATCGCGAAGGAAAAACAGGGGTGGTAACTAGAGGAGTCGAGAATATGTGTGTAAAAAAGGGTCGAGCATAAGAATCGACACGGGTGAAGAGAACATGGTACAAGAATGGAGTTGGAGGTCGAGTAGAGGAGTTCATGTGGGGCGGAGCCTCATATGTTGCATAGAGATGAGGGGTGCCAAGTGGAGGAGTCGATAACATATGTGTTATAAGGGGTCGAGTATAAGAACCGACATAGGTAAAGGGGACATGGAGTAAAAGAAATGACTGAGTTGGAGGTCGAGTATAGGAGTTCATGTGGGGCAGAGCCTCATATGTCGCTTAGGCAGATCAGGGCAAGTGAAGGAGTCGATAATATGTGTGTTATGATGGTCGAGTATACGAATTGACACGGGTAAAGATGACGGGTGAATAGGAATTGAACGGTTGGGGGTCCAGTACAGGAATTCACTTGGAGTGGGGCCTCAAATGAGTTCATGTGTGGCAGTGCCGTTTAGAAATCTGACAAGTGAAAAAGTGTTGGTTAAGGGGCCAAGTAAGTATCGACTTGGGTTGAGGGTCGGCTAGAACATGTGACATAAAGTGGTTTATAGAATTGGTTTGTCCTAAGTTGAGACACTGGTCCGTTCGGTATCACTGCCGCTTTCTGTTTTTTGTTTTTTTTATTTAAATTTTTTTTGTTAAATAAGTTGCAAAAATAAATTTTGATTGCATGTTTCTCTAATAGTTATACTGAAAATGAAAACTGACAACTATACTAAAAACTGAAAACCACTTTTTCTGGTTTTGAAAAACGAGACTTTGGTTTTAGAAAAAAACTGAAAACAGAAAACAGAAAACAGAAAACGATACCAAACAGAGCCTAAGGTTTTTATTATCATATGTTTATAATAGATTTCTACTATACATTACCAACAAGCATTTCACCTGTTAAAACTCAAGCCAGGATTTACGAACTTAAGGGGTGACATTTAATCTTATTGGGTTGTGTTGCAATGTATGATGCATCAGACTATTACAGTGGCGGGTAGCATATTGACGGGTGATTGGCTGTTGGTAAGGAAAGTGAGTGGGATACTAGCATGGAGGTGTATGTGGGCAATATAAATTGATGGTTGGGGTTGCAAATTGTCAGTCGAGGATCTTTGTATAAGAGTTAAAACGAATTGTGGGGACGCCTAGGGAATTTAAGGGGTAGAGGGGATCAACTAAGAAAGTTCCAGGATGATAATTATCGTCAAGCTTAAAAGTCGATTGTTGGTTTATACGTTCAATAGGAGATTCAAAACGAAATAAGTTGGTAGGGAGGATATCTATATAATTGCGTGCATTTTTAAACATATTTGATCACACGGAAAACACGAAATCATTATCATTGGTCTTAAATTTGTATATTTATAGATTTTGGTGTTCTTTTTTATCAACATCTATAAATTCTCTTTACAAATTTTAAATTTATGTTTGCTAATGCTATGTTTGAAATTCCTTTATATTTGTCAATTTTACGCTACTTTTATTTAATCTCTATAAAGTAATACGAAGTATGACACAAAACTATTTCATATAAGCATTTGTAATTCCCGTGCATTGCACGGGTATAAAAACTAGTAATGACTATAAAGTGGTACATAATGAGTGAAAATTGGAAATACACTATAAAGTGTTATATAATGAGTGAAATTTGGAAAATTAATGAGTAAAAATATATAATGACTACAAAATGGTGAGTGAAAATTGAAATGTTGGTACGTAGATCTACGTACCCCCGGGGTACCATATACCGATTGTTAATATTCAGGACAATGTACTAAACATTTGTAAGGACTAAGGATGAAGTAGTAGCCTAGACGCCTAGTTGATCTCATAAAAAAAAAAAAAAGTAGCTTGAAGTTATTAAATATAAAAATTAAAATGAACTTCTTGAAATTATAATATGGGTTTCTGAATGCTGGTTGAAGGAGTACATGAAGTGGCACATAAAATGGAAAAGAGGATCCTCATTGCACGATGATAGCCTATGGTCCCTCTATGAGGTCCTACTGGGTTCATGCTCGGTTCTAGCTTTGCATGGAATTAGCTCTCTGGCACGTAACTTACCTATCACATAAAACCGAACGTATTAAACATTCGCAATTCATGTGTATTTGTACTTTGTTGATGAGGGCGATAAAAGGCTCAATTTGAACAATTTCCGGTCTTCCACCGCCAGTGATCAGGTGATAAATCTCATCAGTGAAACCAAAATTGCGTACTCAAATTTTAGAGATAAGGTCATAGATATCATTCATCTGAGGGTAGACGGTAGTTCCTTCAAATAGACAGTAATACACAGAATCACTTTTGTTGCATATCTACAATTTCAAGCTCACCAACAAAAGCATTGATATTCCGTATTCGATACAGATCGGGTAACTTCTGCCTAATTCAGCATGTAGGCCAAACAATAACCAAAATAATTGATCAATTGAAAACCGGACAGATATATATGACGATGAATACACATTTCTTTCCATGGATTGAACTTGCAGTTGAGTAAACAAAGCTGGTGTCCGTTGCGACTTGTGAGCAGTACATTGAGCCGGATAACCTTCCATCCTCATGTTTAAGAGTAGCCTTTCCCAAATTAAGCTTTACAGACTTGAGAATAAATTTTAGGGTAGCCATGCCTACTCGTAGAACTTCATGGAGAAAGCTACTAAACAACCCAAGATGGCACCAGCCGCAACCTGTATTAGCATTTAAACATACCAAGTCATTCTAAAAGCAAGAAGGTGCAAAAAGGGAATTCAACTCTTCAAATGATATGGCTTAGAATTCGAGATAGTGAGTCAAGTGAGATACACAGCTCAAAGGAGAGACTATTAGTCTCCTTCACTTTCAATTAGGTCAACCATCTGTGTGCTTACCTAGGCAGTTAACAGGTCTTGTCAAAAATGGTAAAAATTAAGCTGCAGGTAATATGGCATGATGCTAAACATTTGTTGAATATTACAATCGCAACTTGAAAATGGGGAACTCCACAAGTGAACCACAATCGCTTCTGACAGTCCAGCGTATACTCTTACCAAGACTGACCAGGTGAGACTTTAAGGCTCGCTAAAAGCCTTAAAACTTTTCTCAAAGTTAGAATCCAAATAGTCCTTTTAAAAAAAGACATGCTCCCATCCCCCCAGAAGGAAAGCAAAAGGAAGACCCTAATGTAAAAAGACAATCACATGAAGAGTGATTAAAACAAAAAAAGCACGCAAAGTAAAACCTGTCTAAAGGCAAATGCTAAGTAATACACACTCACAAGGGCTCGTGAAGCAACAAGCCAGTCTCCAAAAATACATAACTCTGCATCAAGAAAATGCAAAATCTAATCTGCACGAACAGATATTATCAGACCATATCATTTGGAGGCCGCCTTACTGAATGGTTATCAATCATTCTTTTGGAAGGCAGGTTACACCACATTCTTACAATATTACCACCCAACAGTTGATAAAACCCACCTATTGCAATGGTAGTTTGGGGAAGTGCACAATTCCTGAATTCCAGTGTCTGCATTGAGAGTTTTTTTACTCCAGAACACAGCTTGTAGAAGGTGACACCTTGCTAACTTGTTATAGATCTATTACATTCAAGATATTGGTATACAAGATCAAAGCTCCCAACGACGACACAACAGTAACAAACTAGGTAACCCAATTGCTTAGAGGAAAACTGCATTGGCCACATGCTCAAAAGTCAATACAAATCCGGAAGACAAACTCTGATGGCCATTTGTTTTGACAGGTTAAATAAGATCCTAAATAACAGTAGGTGATAATCAAATCCTCAACAATGAAGCAGCCTTTAATCCTCAAATCTTAAGCTTGGACTGAATTCTAAGGTTCTTGCGTATTCAGCACTGCCAAGAGGTATCAGCAAACAAGTATAGTACATGTGTGCCAACTGCAAGAATGCATAGAAAAAGGCAGTAGGTGATTCCTTTCTTTCCTGGATTATCAGTCTTTTTTCTTTTTTTCATTTTTTCCAAATTTCCAATATACCAGCATACAGCATAGTACAATGCTTTCCTCTTTGTGAATTATATTTGTTTCTTATATCCGCTTTCATTCCTACATTTCATCTATGCATAATGTTAATAGACAATAATATACTCCGTAAGAAATATAAGTCCCTCCATCTCTTTCAATTCTTCACGTTCGGCCTGGGTTCCCCTCACAAAACCCGGCCCAACGTAAAGAAATGAAAGAAATGGAGAGAGTAGTTAGGCCAGGAGAATATAATTATAGTAGCATTATCCTACGAATATTCTAGATAAGGGCTTATAATATGGGAGAGGGCAATCATAAACTCTAAAAGGGGCAGCCCTTTGCAGTGGTGCACATTGGCGTCTCCGCAAGGCGACGGCCGGGAAAGGGTCCCGTCACAAAGTTGTGTAGGGGGCAAGCCTTCCCTTGTCATTTTTTGCTTTCTTAACCGTGACCTATCGATCACAAAGCAACACCTTAACCGGTGCCCCCAAGGCTCCCCTGACATTAATGTTATAGTAGCATCATATTCAAGCCTCACTGTTCATGCCCCCACAACAAATGGAGTCAGTTCTTTAGTGGTTTCTGCTTTCTTAACCACTTGGAACGTGCCCTTTGTCACCTGTATTAAACGAATAATTTGAATGTATTTATAATAAGTTTACGTATAAGAGAGAATGAGTGGTGATGTCTTGGATGACAGGAAGGTTTTTATCAATGATAGATTTTTCTATCATACGAAGTACTTCTCTCCCTCCCTATTTTCTCACTCCACCCTTTTTTTATTATACTTTGATATTACTACGTAATAATATAACTATATAAGTTTTCCTATCATTCAAGACCCCACCACTTCTTCACTCTTTACCTAAACTTATAATAGTTAATATAGTTTTTAATTTGAGGCCAAAGTATATCATGGTATACATGTTTTGGTTGGCTGAGAAATTACAAAAAATCATAAAAACAACCAATGCCTACATGTGGATCACACATGAGAGAGACAACTTTCCTATCATTTCTTGATAGGATTTCCTTTATATCATAAAACTGATATCCTTCATTGATGGAGGCCAAATTTTTCTATCAATTGATGATCGGAAACATAATAGAAAAAAAGTTGCTGTTGTGAGTGCTCTATTAACATCATTAACAACGACAAGTGAATTTTCCTATCATCCATCTCTCTCTACCCACTTTCTCATACCTCCACCCTGTGACCTATCAAACGTTGATGTATGCGCTACACAAATAATAGAAAATTTTCTATTATCCAAGACCCTACTACTTATTTTCAGTTCTATCCAGAACTATTGTTAGTATAACTTTAGGAAAAAAAAACCATTTTGGGTACCCAAGGCATAATTTCAATTTGGGTTCAGGTTCGCATACTTCCACTTTGGTTACCCGAAGTGGAACTAAATCCAAACGTTGGGTACCCAAAGTGGAATAATGCAAACTTGAGGTACCCAAATTGTAATTATACCAAACCTTGGGTTACCCAAAGTGAAAATTTTCCTAATTAATATTACAATATAGATGACAAGTGGCATTGTATGATTGGTCAAGAAAACAATCTAAAATATAAAAGAATTGTCCTTAAACGTGGGGTCACGGTTGAGAGAGCCAAAGATCGTGTCATTCATTGATAGGAAATTAGTAATCACAGGATTTGTTCTATATCATAAAATGAATGATATCATTCATTATAGTCGGCAAAAAAAACGATCGACCAATGATAGAGAGCATGATAGAAAAAGAGAGAAAAACATCCACTACGGTGCCATAAAATTTCTATCATCAAGTTTATCAATGATATGCTCATGATAAGAGTCTATCAATACATGATAGAAAATTCGTGATTTTGTTTCTTTGCTTTTTATGTTTTGGTTGTTGAAGCATACCCAACCCGCTTATGACACAAGTAATCTTTCTCCTCTTGACCAATAAAAAAGCTGTTTGGGCTCGCGAGAGAAAAAAGACGCGGGGTATTGGATGATAGAAAGTGGGTAGAGAGATATGGATGCTAGGAAAACATATCATTGTTTAACTATGCTCAACAGTCCCATACCCACCTCCTAGGTAATATGAATCACCAAAAAAAAATCATTGGTCAACGATGGTCAACAGTCTCATACCATCCTCCTAGGTAATATAAATCACACAACTGGCTTAAGATGACGAAGATAGATTTCTGAATACTTGCATTCTACAATTCACTACGTAAAATGAAAAAACAAGCTTTGTAAAGGCCATTTTATTTTCTGCGCTATGTTCATAATGCATGAGTTGGTAACAATACAGAACATTTGCTAGGTAGCTTTTAAAGTAAAAAAAAAATATTCAAATGAAGAAAATCAAAGAGAATGTGATCAGCAGTACACAAACCTGTAGAGGAGTATGGCCTAATGAATCTCGAAGAGGTTTGACGTTAGAGACAGGATGATTAGTGGGAAGCTCACAAACAATTTGATTTAGTAACTGCAATGAATGGACGAACAGAATCAAAAGTAGAAAGAAAATAGGAGTAACTCTTAAGAAAGACAGTAATAAGCCTAACATAAGAATGCAATATTCTTCATCAATTATCGTAATTAAAAGTTTTTTGACAAATAGAAAGCTTCTAGTAAGAATCCGCAAACTCACTTGAGCTTGCCGGCCTGCATGAAGTCTCACACCAGAAGCATCATACATTACCTATAACACAGAGATCAGAAATTAATTCTTCCACGGCAAAACAACGTAATGCAAACATGCTTAATGACCATATATCATCACGCATACATATGCATATGATGACTGATGTGATGCACCTCAACACCGTAAAATCGTTTAGAAAGAATCAATAATAGGACAGAGAGACTCTTGTGGTAGCCTAGTACATGGGCTTTGCTGCAATTCCATAGCTTAGAGGGAAAGGCTATAGCAGCACATAGCAGGACGAAAAGGCCGCACCAACATAGAACACAACAATTTGATGAGCAACATACTCTTGTAAGGAATCTAAATAGTTAATCGTGCCAAGAAAGTTAATACACAGTCGCACCAAGGTTGTCATTTTAAGACTGAAATTAGTAGGCTCTCCTTGCTTGACATAGATCAGACTGGAGAGCGTCTAATAGTGAACTGCCACAGAGTTGACCAAAACCTCATAGCACAACCTGCTCACAGGGAACCTAGTGATCTACTATTTGAATCAACAAATTTAGGGAATGCATCAAGACTAGTTCTCCAAAATGGCTCACTCGAAACTCACTCCAGGTAAATGCACATTGGTGAAAATGTATCAAGTCGAAAAATCCATTTCTATCACCCGTGGCATATCAGCTCTGATACAACAGCGCTTGATCTAACTTTAATATGTTCAATGGTTTCAACAATAATCTCAATTGTTTTAACTATGTGCTCAATGACTCACCGAGATGGAAAGACTATGGTTTCAACTTCACGTAAGTGGTTTTAGTTATGTGCCGAGTAATTTAGTAAGATACACATGAGCAATGGTCTCAACAAAATGCTAATGATTTTTAACTGTATGCTCTATTATTTGGTCACATCATATATGTGGGAGAAGAAAACAATTTACCCACGGCAATACGGCACACCCACATTTACTGTATCTTCTTACGGAATAAATTCATGATTCTAATACAGAAATAAACAAACTTTAAGCACCTACGCATGACTAATGGGTGGCAAACATCCAACTGTGAAAGGCTACAAACAATGCCACCGGCAATTTCAAAACAATACTTAAAGACTACATATGAAAGATTTTAATATGTATTTAGTCATCTAGTCCATAAAACACTATGTAAAATGCCACTAACACCATAATGAGAAGGCCCAACATTCTCTCCAAAATTACATAGGTCACATGCACATCACATCTGAACCTAAACTCACAAGTCTAGTTAATTTGCTACAAACATGAACAGCCTCAGCTAAGGCTTCAAGCATCCCATTTATATCGAACGAAATACTTGAGAAAAGATTCATTTGGAAAAGGAAGGTGTGAAGAAGACAAGACTACCAATGTGACACAAAGGGTAAGAGATCGCAAAAAAGGCATTGAGAGAGCAGTTTACAACCACAGGTGATAGAACTAACAAAGTATCAAAATCATTTAACTTCATTTATTATGTTAAGAACTTCTTACCAATTTCAAAAAAAAAAAAAAAAAAAGAAAAAAAAAAGAGAGAAGTCTGAGCATGATATGTAATTCTGAAATAAAACAAAAACTAAGAAAAAAAAAATGAGTCTGCAGGTTCTATTCTTGGTAAAAGTCCCATCATGTTCCACTTGATAAAAAGAACATGACAGACACCAGCTAAAGCAAAATAATGAAGAAAACCTGGTTAAGAAGTACATACAACGCACGCCAGAACCACAGCTAGAGCAAATGCCGATCCACCTGTTCCTTCTTGTATACCAATTGCCACTGCAAGCGCTGATACACCAGCTGAGTGTGATGATGGCATTCCTCCGGAACCTAGCATCCTTTTGGAATCCCATCTCTTTTCTTTGTACCTGCATATCCGAAACATTAAGTTGCACAAGAAAACTTCAGCATAAGGAGATAAGAGCAAAGAGAACAACCATAAACACTAATGTCCACGGACTTGTCAATCACTACTTGTGTAGGTTGGCCAACTGAAAGTTCATCACATTCATTAGTTTTTCCCCACCACCCCTTAGTTTTTCCCTCAACCACCACCACCACCCCAATTGTTCCTTTGTTTCGCCTCATTTACCCACATACGAAAACAACGAGAAATTCTATGATGAGACCGCCTTAACGTATGAGACTACTTGATAAGTTATTCTTGAAAGATTAGCATGTTACTTTTGTAAATGCGCTATTACTTATCAAAGCTAACCTACTTCTAAAGTAACATAATAATCTTTCAATCGTAAAAGTTAACTCATTTAAGTGGTATCATACGATGAGGCGGTCTCACACCAAAATTTGGCGAAACCGACTAACCGAGAAAAATCATAGAACACTCACATTCACCCCTCAATTAATCCTAATGCTAAAACCTCGGTCCTCCGATTCGCCATTGCCGATTACAACAAACAATTTTCTCCCAATTTACGAAACAAACCCTAAGATCTAATTTTTCGAAATACAGGTCTAAATCAGGATATTGAAATTATACTCAAAAAACAGATCATAACACAAATGAAAACACATATATAAAGCGTAAAGAGGAAGCAATGATGAGGGGGGAAGAGAGGGTACCAGGAGGTGAAGAGTTTGAGGAATTGGGCGAGGGCGATGGCGAGGAGAGAGGTGAGAAGGGGGAAATTAGGCGGGAACATGAGGAGTTGACCGCCGGATCCTGATGACGTGGAATAACTAGACAATAAAACGTCGACTGTTGCTGATGATGACGATGATGTTGTCGTTGTTGTTGGTGTGTTCCCTCTTCCCGTCATTGCGCTTTCTTCTTCTGTTTTGCCTCCTTTTCACTTCAGCAGGAAGGGAAGGGACGACAAAGGAGAATGAGTCAAGAGATGGGTAGGAGAGAGAAAAATTGAAAGATTATAAAATCTTGAATAAAAGGTGAAGGGCAAGTGGTCCGTGCAATTTGGGTTGGTTGCAGTTGATTTGCAGTTGAGGCCTTGATGAGACTTGAAGCTTGTTATTTGAGTCGGACTCGAGTCGGGTTGTATAGGGGGTCTGGTCGATTTGGTTGGTGATCTATCGAGCATTCGACCACTTGGTTGGTTGGAGTTGAGGGTATGTTCTTCAAATTAGGTTTAGTGTGGTTCGTTCTTAAGCCGTAATCGAGTAAAGAAAATTGGACCATTTTATTTATTTTATTTGTATATAAACGTAAGTGTGCCAATCGAAGACAGTTTTGAGTCAAATTGTTTGAGTTGGAGTGTATTGGGTCTGGTCTATTTCGTATCTGTTTGAGTTGGAGCGTACTCGGGTCGCATGTATCGGGCCCCGTCAATTTTGTGTTAATTCAAACTTTGTTCGGGATGACCTTTGTTGTGTTGTGTTCGTCTATTTCAATTCTTGTCGATTCAAACCTGGGCTGACTCGATTTTCTGTCGTGTTTTACTTTGGCCAGATTGTATCAATTAATATTGAGTAAATTTAAACATGGTCAATTTGGATTGTGTCACTTAGATCTTTCCAGTTCTCACAGGGTCTCATAACATGATGAAAGTATGTTTTTAGATTCGAATATTGAGTCATTTCCACATGTCTTTTGGCTATATCAATTGGTAGTTTTGATTGTTTATAATTTAATCATGTTATTCACGTTTTTTTGTAATCCGATCAGCAATAAGTCGAGTTGAATAGGGTAAGATTAAACTCGTTGTTTGAAATAGATACTATTAGGGAAGTTACAAGCAAAGAGGAGCAGAGTCCACAAATATAATCCGAATGAGGTTCCATCCTAATACTGATTGGCAATAGTAGGAGTAACCCACGGTTATATATGTTAGAGCTATTCGCTATAAACACAAATTTCGTAAATTTGCAAAATGACAAATAGACAAAATATGTGACAAAGGTAATTTTATTAATTTTTGAGTTTGGGTTACAATCTCTAATTTGCTCCTCTGATTCGATCTCCAAATTGACTTGAAAATGAATGTGACGACTTTGATGAATTTAGTGTCGATCTTGTGAATGACGATCTTGAAAGAGGGTCGTGTGACTTGATCTCCTTTTATGCTTTCTTCTTCTCGGTGATAGACTCCACGATGATTTGTGTGCTCGACGTCTTGATCTTTGGAGAGATTTGATGAAGAATTTCTTTGATTTGAGTTTCTAGAAGTTTTCTTTTGTTTTTGGAGAGGATTTGTGAGTGGAAAAATATGTAGAGGGTTTTCTTTGTATGTTTGTGATTTTCTCTTCCAAAGGTGACTAACTCCTTAAAAGTGGTGTGAAGAATTCTATTTATAGTAGAGTGGTTGAGAAGAGTTTCCACTTAGTTGGATTTTGCTTGGGCCTTTGACTTGGTAGTCAATTCTAATATGGATGTTTGTATTTCCCTGACTAATCTCAATTGCTAATTAACATGGCCATGTCAAATTAATTTAACTCAAGTTAATTACCACATTTACCAAATAATAGAAAAGTCAACATTTGGACTTTTGACTCTTTCGATATCCGACGTGGCACATGGAGAAAATTTCCGTGCCTACAATAGGGCTCAATCGCTCATATATGTACCTATGATGTGAGTCTATAAATCTCACCCTCGAATTGAACAGGGCGGATTGAAGTATACCAAATCCTACAGATAGAGAATTCCCAAAGTGGCACGACGGGAAATTGGGATGATTGAACTACTTTTCAATATCTACAAGGGATCACCATACAAGGGCTAAGGCGACGGAAGCCCATTACACATAAGGAATGGTGTCAATGAGAGGTGCATAGAAAGCCCATTTTGGGGCCAGGTGGAACCAAGTGCTCTGATACCACTTGTTAGTGAAGATAACAATAAAAGAGGCGTGAAGGCCCACAAATATTACACAGGGGAGATAACACTCGCTATCATATTCCAGTGTGGATACAAGACTCACATATGTACCTAACTTAACAAATACGAAGACATTCTTGCCCAAAGCTAAAAATAATACTCGTAGTTACTGTACCTTACCTAAATACTACTTACTAAATTTCATGCACAAACCTATGGTGTTATGTTAGAGGGTCATATATCTTCATGTGACCCAACCAACCTTAACTCTTGTCAAATCAGGTCAAGTTGTTTGATATTATAGGTTCGAGTTGGAATTTTAGGTGTTCACAACAGTTGTCACAATGAGTTAGTTACATATTTAAAGAGTTACCGTTAGGCCAATTTTACAAATTATCAGAAGGACGTCATATAATCTTATATTGGAGGAACTTTATCGGTTCAAATTGATTTTCTCAACAAATGAGAAACGACTTAGGCACTTAGCTTAACGGAGGCACTACTTTATAAAGATGGCCGTGTAAGCTAGATACGGAGGCCCAAAACTGAATATACGCTGCCAAGAGAATGAGAGAGGTGGGCCATAGTGGAGTATGTGGTTGCATGGCGGATGAGCGGTAACGACAATTGACGGCCATGACCGGCGAAATTGGTACTAATGTAGATTCGAATATATAGTGAAGCAATGAGTGAACCTAAATTAAATGGCTCACGTGTTCATTTGAAAAGCCAAGACATTTTCTAATCTTTTTTGTGGGCCAAAAATCTCATGCTCCATGCCAAACTTTGGAGTCTTGTACACTACTAAACTCTTTCAAAGTCTAAACTTCAAAACATTTTTTTTAACAGTAAAAATACTGATATTACACCAGTTTATCTGTTTATGTAAGACTACTGAAAATTGTGACTCATATAAAGAGTACGACAATTAATCTTGTGAGTGTAAAAATATCACCCTAGTCATATGACTTTCTAAGTGAATTACGAAGTAATGATCAATTTATGGGTCAAGAAATTATAATTACACTCCTCCCGCAACACCATTAGTCTACGAGTAGGTTGAGCTCGTATAAAGTGTACAAGAGCAATCTTATGAACAATAAATTTGTATTCAACTCCAAGGTACATTAAAGACACATTTGTTGAGATTTCCACTTGATATGTTAAAATTACAATCACAGATATAGTAGATGGACCAAAGACACATTTGTTGAGTTTATGTTCTAAGGTAATTGCAATTATTCCCTTTATTTAGCCATTTGGTACCCTACACTTCTTATCTTGCCATATTTAGATGTCCTTCATATATGCTACAAATAGCAATGCTCAATTCTCACACCCATAATTCACACATTACAATGAATACAATCACAATAAAAATAGCAACAACACACCGCATTCCAGTAAATTAAACCTCCGAATATTCTTTACTAAACAACTCTTAAAACGAACAGATTATATCATTGTACCGAGACCGAACTGATTGTTACCGTGAAAACATTATTTATCAATTCTTTTTTCGAATTTACAAGTACATCCTCTAAAAGACCGTTTCATCTGTCTACATGACCGTATCCGTGTCCGTTTCGATGTCCGCGCTTTTCAACGACCAAGTGGCAACTACAAGTCTATACCAACCCCGACCTTTCCATTAAAGCCGTCTCCTCCTTTTTCCTTCCCACATGTTAATCCGTCCACAAAAACATGCAAAAACAAAAAACCAAAACCAAAATTTTCTACTCCTCTCAAACTCTTACGACACACAACAAAACACACACATAAACACTTACAAATTCACGGCCAAAATAACCACAACCACACACCTCACAATTCCATATTTCCATCTTGTCTATATATTACCACAAATCTTCACCTTCACACTTCCCCTCCTCCTCTCATCCTACACCACCCACATAAACACACAATAAATACATAATCTTCCCTTCCAACAAACCCAACAAAAAAAACCCAAAAAAAAAACCCATTTTTCCCTTGAGAGATTCCGATAATAATTCGGCTGGCGCGTTAGAGTTTTCCGGATATATTTTTAAAGTTGGCGAGAAGCGGGGGTTCGAATCCCCAGGAGCGAGTTGAAGGGCAAAGACGGCTGTGCAGGGAGAAAGACGGGGTCCAATCAAATCCAATGACGTGCAACACATTAGTTGTAGTTGCAGAGATTGGGTTCTGATTAGTAATAACCCCACCTCTCACGGCGGTCGCGGCGCCTTGCCTTCCGAAGGCGGCAGCCCCTCCGATCTTCTCTTCCTCGCCGGCGGCGGTTCTTTTATTTCCTTCTCCTTTTACTCTTAGGATTAGAACTAGTTTTTCTTATTCGGTGTAGAATTTTGTTGATATATTTATTAATTCGGCGTGTGAAAAAAAAGAAAGAAAAGATGTTGAGGATAAAGAGGGTTCCTACGATTGTGTCGAATTATCAAAAGGAAGATGGAGATGTTGTTGTTGTTGGTGGGTGTGGTCGCAATTGCCTCAGAGAATGTTGCATCCAAGGTACGATAACAAAAAAAAAAAGAAGATTGCAATTTAATCTGATTATTTCTTTAGAGAGACATCCGAAACATTAGTAAAGAATTGAAAGAAACGGAGGGAATAATTGTTCTTTCTTTATGTTCCGTACTTTTTAAGTTTGTTGGCCTATTGAATAATAGTATTTGGTTATGATTTCAAAGACCATGAATATTCTGTAGATTTGCTTTGAAAAGACTTGTTGATTAAGGGCCTATTCTTGTCTGATACTCTGATCATAAGTCTGGAGGGAGAAAATTTAAGCAAGAAAAAGTCTTGTCTTTGCGATTAGGACTAGTTTGCATGCCCGTGCCATGCCCGGGTTATGTATTTATATTGTTTTAGGTTTTAATATATAGTATTAGATTAGATAGGTTTAAGTTGTAGCGTTCAATTTTGAATTTAAGAAGTTGGGAATGCATGTCAACTAGCTCAATTGGTAAGGTCGATCATTGATCAAGGACGTTTTTTTCAATCGACATTGCGTTCTCTTGCATCCCACATTCCCACTAAACTAGTACGGAGTAGTAGCTACGCGTTGGTGTTGCAATATGATGTAGTAAAGCTCCGGATTTGCGATTCTCTATACAGCTTTCATTAAGGGTGGTTTGGATACAGTTTATTTATGTTTTCAACTAGGTATCATGTGTTTTTGTCCGAACCCTCTTAATTTGCCGTAGGCTAGAACTTTTGGCCAATAAGTAGGGCAATTTGTTGTTAAACGAAAGTTATATCATCTTCTCATTGATGTTCTGCTGTTGCTGTATATATATGCCTGGATATCAAAGGTTAAAATTTGACTGCAATTAGGAGGTCTTTGGTACTTCAAAATGAGATGGGTCCTTATTTTTGTTTTCTCGACTTTCAATAGGTGCAAAACTGCCTTTGTACGCTTACAAGAAGGTAAACAAGATAGCTACTGAGAAGGCTGTTGTTACCCATGGTGGCCGAGATGTACCTGTTGCGTTCCTCGACTCCCTGCTGCTTGGAGAGGTAATTGATTTTTTGCGGATGAAACATAAGCCAAAGCCTTTCTTTTTTCCGCTCTTTTGTAGTAAATATTAAGCATGACAAGCATCTTATATTATGATTTGCTATGACAGTGGGAGGACAGGATGGATAGGGGACTCTTTCGCTATGATGTCACTGCCTGCGAAACTAAGGTATCTTTTACTTTCATTGTTCTATTCTTCTATCTTGCTTCACCGTGAAGTTTATATTCGGAGCTGATTCATTCAAGTAGAAGTCTTCTGTATGCCACTCTAATGTGGTGCTTCTGGTTGTCGACAGGTCATACCAGGTAACTATGGATTTGTTGCCCAGCTCAACGAGGGCCGTCACCTGAAGAAAAGGCCAACGGAGTTCCAAGTTGACAAGGTCTTGCAGCCCTTTGATGGGAACAAGTTCAACTTCACCAAAGTTGGGCAGGAAGAGGTGCTATTCCAGTTTGAAGCGAGTGAAGATGGTGACGTCCAGTTCATCCCAAGTGCTCCGATTGATGTGGAATGTTCACCGAGTGTTGTTGCCATCAATGTACCTTTCTAATCTCTGATTCTTTGTGTTACAAGTTCAATCTATCTTCATATTTTTATACATGACTGATCTCGGGTTTTATGTTTGGTCAATTAATAGGTCAGTCCGATTGAATATGGACATGTGCTCTTGATTCCACGCATATTTGAGTGCCTGCCTCAGAGGATTGACCATCAGAGCTTTCTGCTTGCTCTTCACATGGCTGTAGAAGCTGGAAGTCCATACTTCCGTCTTGGTTACAACAGCTTGGGTGCATTTGCTACGATCAACCATCTCCACTTCCAGGTACCTCTCCGACCTTATTATGAGTTGCATGCTTACCAGCACGTGTTTCTCGCTGACGTTATCTCTGTCAAAAATAGTATATAATTATTTTGTTTTGCTGAACAGGCTTACTACTTGGCTACGCCATTTCCTATTGAGAAGGCTCCTACCAAGAAAATCACTACTAGTACTCAGGGGGTGAAGATATTTGAACTCTTGCAGTATCCAGTGAGGGGTCTTGTCTTTGAGGGTGGGAATTCGTTGCAAGATTTAGCCAAGGTTGTCTCAGACTCGTGTATTTTCCTCCAAGACACAAACATTCCCTACAATGTCCTGATTGCTGACTCTGGAAGGCGGATTTTTCTCCTCCCTCAGGTACTTATATTACCCCCCTCTTTATTTCTTCTTATCCTTGTTAGCAGTAATTACCCTTTAAATACTCCTGCCCTTGTTGTGTCACTAACTGTCGGCTGCTAATATCCAGTGTTATGCCGAGAAACAAGCTCTAGGTGAGGTTAGTTCTGAGGTGCTGGATACCCAAGTGAATCCAGCAGTTTGGGAGATTAGTGGACATATGGTGCTGAAGAGGAAAAAGGACTTCGAAGAGGCATCAGAGGAGAATGCTTGGAGGCTCCTTGCGGAAGTCTCTCTTTCTGAAGCAAGATTCGAAGAGGTGAAGGCCATGATATTCGAAGCTATTGCTTGTTACTTTGCTGAAGATGGATTGGACATGGCTCTGAAGGACTCTGAACATAAACCGCATCCCCTCAGAGAAGTTGCGTCTATCAACAGAGGTTCTTCTAGCATGGTGAATGGACACCACGAGTGTTTGGTTCTTCAGTGACAGTCTACAAGTGCGACAGTCTTCAAGCTTGGCAGATCGGGTTATAATGCCAACCTAAATAATGCAAAGTTTGTAAGGTCTCCTTTATATTGGAACTGTAATGTCCTCTATAGCTTTCCTCGTTTTGTTAATTATAGATGTTAAGGAGTCAGATTAATAGCTCGTAAAAATTAGGAAAATTCACAAAAACACGCTCCATTTGTTGATCAGTATTTGCCTTTGCCTCAGGACTAATGTGATATTAGTACTTTTCCTGAGCAATGCGCTCTTGTAGACGCTGGTATTGATATGTAAACAATCAGTACTTATATGTGGATATGTGTTTTATGTATTCACTTACTCTTTTGATTGTCATGAAAAACTGCATCGGGCCATCACGGGATGATGTTCATGGACTGGCAATGGCGTCCATTGCCCAGTGAAGGCGAATCTGCTGCATCGCTTTTGTAGAGATCTTTTACCATACTACCTCCTGAATGTCATTTCTTTTCTTTCTTTTGATCATCCTAGACTGTGAACACAGCGAACAGGTCTTAGCGGTACTAGCTTGTACCGCGTTGTCATAGATTGTGATCCTCCTATGAAACGTTGAAAAAAGGCTGGCAAATCCTGCTGTTCCGTTCATGCCAAAACAGTTGTGTGGTGCCAAACATATGTTAGTATGCGGATCATGTTGAGCTTGAGAGTTGAGACAGACCAACAGAATGCAACTTGTGCATTTTGCAGTGGTATTCTTCGTTGATAAGCTTTGGGAACGGGCATAGATTATTTGCTTTGCGTGATCCGACAAACTTAATTTAAGTTACACGGAAAATATAGAATGACAAAACTCTTCCTCGAAAGTTTCGACAATAACATCACGTCATTTTTTGAGGCGGCACCCAAGTATCCACGTACTAAACATGCTTATTATTTTATCCTTCCTTGCAATTGTCCAATAAAAATAATACGGAGTAGGACTGTAGGAGCATCCTAGTTCAAGGATATAGTCAATTTTGTCACCTCACTTTTGTGATTTTGTCATTATAAAGATCGAAGGCTAATTCGAAATTAAGACTTGAAATGGTGAATTGGAGTATTATTTTAAGACAAGATTATGGGTAATATAATATGGGAGTCAAAATGGGTAAAGTGATACACCTTTTTCAAACGTTACCCTTGAAAAAATTGATATCAACATCCAAGTGCACCAACATAGGTAGAGGTAGTAAAATAACTAAAATAAGCATTTGAATACTTAATTAATTATGAAGAAAAGAAGAGTCGATTAACCAAATCAAACAACAAACGAGAAGTAAAATCTCAGAATCTCAAACTGCTTGGTGAAAAGTAATATTATAAGTTTATAACAACTAATCGAACTATAAGCGTTCCAAGGTACGTTCAAAGCTACTTATCATGATGATAATCAACTTTCGAGAAAATAGAATTTTGTGTGGGAATTTAGTCATGATGTCACACAAGGAAAAACACAGAAACAATAAACTCATGTATATGGCAAAAGATCAAAAGCTCAGCTGGCATTTATTTTGCAGTTTTGCTTAACAACCAGTAGCCGACCAAGCCAGCTTTTCATCCACACCTTAACAAAATTGTGCAGTGGAACAAGAAAAGAGCTTAGTTCCTCATTCCGTTGCACTTAGCTTATAGTTTTTCTAACAAATGATCATTAATTAGTTATGTTAAAACATAAATTCCCTCACATCACATTCACGAGAAATATGAGCTCCTATCAACGTACGAAAAACATGAACGCGGCTACATGATTAATGAATTGAAGGTGTCACACTATATATAAATTATGGCAAATATTATTTTATTCTATTTATGAAACAATCTTGATGCAACTACAATAAAAAAATTATGAAGAGTTTAGTGTACGCTCCTTGTCTATTAGGAGTACTCTGGCTTATGCTAGCTGAGGGTAATGATGCAAGCCTCAACAATGTCACCAACAACCTCAACACGACATCATCGCCATGGCTTAAGAGAGTTATTAACCCTCGCGCCCAAGCACAGGCGAGAGGGTGCTGGAATAGGCCGTGGATTTGTTCGTTAGGGCAATTCCCGCCTAGACGGTTGTGTTGTATGAATCGATGTATTGATATAACATCTGACCCAATGAATTGCGGATTTTGTGGTATTAGGTGTCCGTTTACATGGCAATGTTGTAGCGGGACTTGCGTTGATCTTAACACTAACCCGTTTCATTGTGGTAGATGTTTGAATAGATGTCCACCGGGAAGGCCATGTTCATTCGGATTATGTGGTTACGCTGGTGGTGCCCCATTTCCTTTCCCATTCCCCCCAACATTGCCCGGCCCCCCGTTTCCATTTCCATTTCCGCTCCCTCCGGGTCTTCCTTTGCCTCCAGGAGGCGGAGGCGGAGGTGGTGTTGGTGCGGGAGCGGGAGCAGGAGCAGGAGCTGGAGTCGGAGGTGGAGCTGGAGTTCCACTTTCTCCAGGAGCAGGAGTTCCTCTTCCTCCTGGAGGTGCCGGCGTTCCTCTTCCTCCTGGTGGTGGCGGAGTCCCTCTTTCTCCTGGTGGTGCCGGCGTTCCTCTTCCTCCAGGGGCAGGTGTGCCTCTTCCTCCTGGTGGTAGCGGAGTTCCTCTTCCTCCTAGTGGTGGCGGAGTCCCTCTTCCTCCTGGTGGTCCCGGCGTTCCTCTTCCTCCAGGGGCAGGAGTTCCTCTTCCTCCTAGTGGTGCTGGCGTTCCTCTTCCCCCAGGAGCAGGTGTTCCTCTCCCTCTTCCACCGGTTGGAGTGCCACTGACTCCTGGCGCTGGAGTTCCTCTTCCTCCTGGAGGAGGTGGAGTTCCTCTCCCACCCGGAGGAGGTGGAGTTCCTCTCCCTCCGGGTGCCGGAGTTCCCTTTCCTCCTGGAGGAGGCGGAGTTCCTCTTCCTCTCCCTCCGGGTGCTGGCATTCCTCTTACTCCAGGCGCTGGAGTTCCTCTTCCTCCTGGGGGAGGGGGAGTTCCTCTCCCTCCAGGTGCTGGTATTCCTCTTTCTCCGCCTGGAGTGCCTCTTTCTCCTGGTCCTTGTGTTCCTTTACCTCCCGGAATCGGAGCTCCACTTCCTCCCAATTCCGGACGTCCTCAACCACCAAAGCAATCAAGTTTGGAGGATCTTCCGAAAGAGTGAAGGAAATAGGATGTCCGATCATGGATATATATTCGTACGTGCGAGGTCATTTCTGGGGCAAGTATTGTTTTTGTGATAGTTTACTAGTTGTACGTGGAGGGAATTGTTGTTGTAGTTAATTAATTAATTAATTTATTCGGTAGGCTAATAATAAGGTGCAATAAAAATCAAAATATCTACAACCATTTTTCGTTGTAATCATGAAAATATATGACTATTTTCTAAGTCGAGCTTGTTTTGGCGACTATTACGACGCAATGCTTATAAAACTTATAGTTCATGTATTCTCTTTCCATTTCTTTTAGACATTATCATTTCCATACATTTGAATTAGTATTGTTTCATTAGCGTGCAATTGTGTTTGCAAAAGTCTATCAATAACCAAATTAGTTGAATATAATTGTGATTGAACTCTTAAATAATACTCCCTCCAGCTTTTTATATCTCGATCTAATCTTCAAGGCTCAAAACCTATGTAATTGTGATTACCATTACCTCAATAGAGATTTGACAACATTGTAATAAGCTTTGCAATCAACCATCCATCCCCCCCTCTCCTTTATTTTTGGGCTAAATGAGTGGTAATCGTTTTTTGTTTTTACATTACCCCTCAACCAAACTAACACTAAAAGTTAACACCAGTCACTAATGAAAGACGGCCAAAACCCCGCACAACTATTACTAGCTGATTAGGGGTCACTGGGTCACCATGCAAAATCGAAAAACCGTGCCTTTTTTTCAGGTTTCATCCTCTGAACCGTACTAGTTTACGTGCTCGTGCCGGGCACGGGCTCCCTATTTGTATCAATCATACTTGTTTTACAATAACAACAACAATCAAGCCTTATTCACAAAATGATTTGGGGTCGGCTAACATGAATCGTCATCCAGTAGCTGTCTTGTGTATGCCAAAAAGAATACATTTCAAAAACGTTGCAAACCATTTAGGAATATTGAAACACTTAAAGAGTATTGGATATCCCAAAAAAATAAAGATAATTACATTGTAAAGTACATATGAATGTCACATCTTGAGCATTATTTAACGTATGAAAAAAATCCATTTTAGTTATGAATTTATAAGTGTCACATATCACTTAAAGAGTTAAAGGGTATTGGATATCCCTCATAAAATTGTTGATTACTACCACCTGTATAAAAGTATAGATGGCGATTTGATTGAGAGGGTTTGACTTTCAAATATAAGAATAAATATTCATAAAAAAATTAATAATGAAATTCATATCGCGGGATTCGTGTCGAAAAATACCTTCACATTAAACAAATTATGAAAATACAATTTCATGCAGACCTGCAACGACACGAACTCAATATAATCAAACCCGCTCTAAACATACGTGAAATTGATCTGACCCTCCTAATTTCCAACTCTATTTGCATTACTCATTTATTGTTATATTTGTTGAGATTACAA
Source organism: Spergularia bocconei (assembly GCA_963457585.1). Lineage (NCBI taxonomy): Eukaryota > Viridiplantae > Streptophyta > Magnoliopsida > Caryophyllales > Caryophyllaceae > Spergularia > Spergularia bocconei. Next base: position 5,453,667 of record OY734949.1, read on the forward strand.
AGAAATTTAAAATTCTACACATACGTAATCATCTTACCAAGGGAAACATATTTCGCTTAGTAATTTACATCATTATCTTTATATAATTTATTGACTGTCTTTAATAATAGCCATTGACTATATATATACATAATTGTGTTAATAAGTGTCATGTTCTCGATTATAACTTTTAATCCAGTTGAAGTTTTTGAAATATAACTTTTTCAACAATAAATTAACACACATAATTGTAAGTAGTAAAAGGAGAACTTTTTAATCAATTTTAAGAATAACAATTAACTTAAAGACTTATACTCGCTCCCTCCAATTTTGATGATGTTGTTGCATTGTAAATGTAACGTATTGACCCTTATTTAATGTATGAAAAAAAATACACTTTACTTATGACATTATAAATGTAAATGAAAAAATTTCAGACCTTATTATATCTTCATCATTTCAAAGTATTATTAAGTCTGATTGTTTGCATCAAAGGTGACATTATGCGAGAAATCTAAACATTCGACGTGGTAGAACATGAGTCAACTCAATCCTATTCATGAACCCCGATTCATGAACCAATGCTACATGACAAAATAATGTTCGACCTGAACTTGATTTCGATTTTTATAAGAGAATGAAAAATATAAACAATAGTTGTCAAGAAGCAAAAAAGAAAAGAGAAAGAGAGACAAATTATATAGAAAAATTCATGAACCAATGCTACATAACATAATAATGTTCAACCTTATTCATGAACAAATCACTAACTCTTAGTGTAAACATATTTCTTCACTACCGGTTATATTTTAAACACTTAGATTAATCTAGTTTAATATTTTTGAAATTAAAACTCTTTCGAAAACAATGACCCCCCCTCTCTCCCCCAAATGATTCCAATTAAACAAATTTAATATAGATATGCATAGTTTTACTAATCAGGCCCAATGAGGATCTAAACAAAAAAAGTTAACATCACAATATAGTACCCAACTCGATAGCAATGCAACCTGAACCGAAACCGGCTCGATTCGACATGCCATGAATTTAATATGACCTAACCCCCTCTGACCATACCTAGAAAATTAAGGGCAAAACTACAAATCATATAATCAAACGAAACATTTGAAAAATTAGATTAAATAGTAGTCAAGAGAATCTAAAAAAAAAGGATAAAATAAATATATGGTCAAACTATTATATCGTATTCATTTATTAATTTTTTTTTCTCTAGAAAATTATTACTCTTTTTACAGACATACTTTCTTCATTGTACTCTAACATAGATGACAAAATTATACTGCTTGAATTTCATTCATTTCTTTATAAAGTCTTGATATTCTACATATAAGCATTGCTTAATATAGTTGAAATTTTGTTGAAATTATTTGAAATATAACTCTTTCAGCTCAAAACTACCGTGCAGAAGAGTCGAATGGTAAAATTACTATAACATATGAGTTGTAAACGGAGAACTTAATGTAGTCATTTTTTAAATAAGCCACATTTGTTTGCATCAAAGGTGCCACGATCCGAGAAATCCAATAACTCGAGGTGGTGGAATTGGACTCAACCAAACCCTATTAATGAACTATTGCTACATAACACAATAATTTTTGGGCGATGATTTTGCCAAGGCAGTAATTACTACTGCCAAGGCAAATTCATTGAACGTGGTCCATATAATGGACATATTTGCCTTGGAAGATGCTGATTTGCCTTGGCAAAATCATCACCCTAATTTTTTTACCAAATTCTCTTTGATTTGCACTTTCTTTTGGGACCTTTTTTTTGTAAGAGATGTGTTGCAAAATGAAAATGTGTCACAAATATTATGATCATGATTAATAAATTGGAAGAGAATCATATGTTATGTATAGATTGGAAATCATTTTTATTAGACTGTTTCAACCATTTAATATTTTCTACACTTAATAGACTTTAAAACTTTCCTTTTTCTATTTAAGTTAAAACTATTTAAATATTCAAATAATTATAATTTTTAATTGTTTATTCATTTTCCTTATTTATTTTTTGAATATTTTCTATGTAATCCTAGCAATCAATAATGTTTTTTTAATTTCATCCAATAGGATTGTGCCAAGTGTCCATCAGTGAAGGGCTGTACTCGGCTTTTATAATATATATTAGATTTGCAACGATTTTTTTCTTTTGTAGGTATATGAATTTGAACCCTATGCAACCCCCCAGAATTTCTAATCACTAAACCAATCTTAATAATCTTTAAAACAAATTAGCAATCTGAGCTGTTTTCGAAAATTAATAAACAAACCGAACAATCATAGGAGTATTCATTGAATTCGGTCCATATAGTGGACATATTTACCCTGTGTATATACTAAAATATTTCTGGCATAATCATCACCCTACGAAAAAAATTACAAAATCCCTAACTCGGTGTTCCCCCTCACTCTCTGTTCACTCTCCTCCCCTCTCATCTCTGCCCACCGGCCGCCGCCTCTCCTCCTCCTTCTTCCACCGCACTTCTCTCTCCGGCGCCGCCGCCTACGGTGATTTTTTCCCTCTCAATTTTAAAATATATTTCTGGGTTCTTCTGCATGCTCAACATGTCATTTTATTTTGTGGGTTATGGATAATTTTATTCTCTTTTTTTTTTTTCCTTTCCTTTTCTTTAATATTCCTTTTTTTTTTTTTTACTTATGATGTGATTTTTATCTGAAATTTGTAATTAACTTATTAATAATCTACTCCTATGTATTGTTCACCAATTTCCATGGTAAATTGTTTGGTGGGTTTGTTTATTGGTACCATTCTATTGCATTTTGAGTTGGATTGTAAAGTTGTCAAAATTTATTATAAATGCTCTGTATTTTACCCTTTACGATTGTTATTATATATGACGATTCGTGTTAGCGGACCCCAAATTAAATTCGGAATAAGTTGGTGCATGTTATTTTTGCTCTGTGAATTTCCCCTTTACGATTGTTATTGTGGCGGGTTCCATATGACGATTCATGTTAGCCGACCCCAAATCGTTTTCGGAATAAGTTTGTGCAATGAAATTTTTGTTCTGTGAATTCCCATTTACGATTTTATGGTGTTTTTGTTAGTTAATTTTGGTTGTGAGTTCAATTTTTTGATGATATGGTAGGAAAGGTTTGAGCTTTGATTGCGTTTTTGATTACATTGAAAGGTTTACTACTTTTACATGATCTTGCAATAAGGAAGTTGTTGGGTTTTGCATGTGTTTCTAGGGACAGTGAGTTGGTATCGATTTCGTTGTTGCCATGGCAGCTTCGTCCTCAATCAACATGTATACAGCAAATGATGCACTAGGTGCTAAGGTGATGAGGTCGCCACAGGGTCTTATGAGTGGCTTTTGTAGCATGAAATCGGTTAGTTGTTCACGAATTCAGGCATCTAGTGGATCCTTTTCGATAGGGTCTTCGTTTAGTGCAAAACCATTGAAATTGGAGTCCAATGGTGATGATTCGCGCAAGGGGGTTTTGTGCAATGTGGTGGGGGTTAAGAATACAAGTCCATTCTCAGCGGGCCAGAAATTTCAACTTGATGATGTTATTGAAGCTCAGCAGTTTGATAGGGAGACTCTGAGTGCCATATTTGAAGTCGCTAAGCAGATGGAGAAGGTGGAGAAAAACTCACCAGGTAGCCAGATTCTGAAAGGGTATTTGATGGCTACTTTGTTTTATGAGCCTTCGACCAGGACACGACTTTCTTTTGAATCTGCTATGAAACGGCTTGGTGGGGAGGTTTTGACTACTGAAAATGCCAGGGAGTTCTCATCTGCAGCCAAAGGAGAGACTCTTGAGGGTAATATCTGTAGTATCATCTAGTATCTGATCTGTTGTTAGTAATCGTTGACGGGTTTGGTTTTAACTATGTCGCTATTGTTTACAGATTCTATCAGAACAGTTGAAGGGTACTCGGATATAATTGTAATGAGGCACTTTGAAAGTGGTGCTGCTAGAAGGGCTGCTGCAACAGCTGGAATTCCTGTTATAAATGCAGGAGATGGTCCAGGACAGCATCCAAGTCAGGTTTGTGCTAATGCTATCAAAAATCTTTTCAAGTCTTCTAGTATCTTGGATAAGACTAGTGACTTAGTGAGTGTCAGCCAATGACTGAGATAATGCTTTGGATGAGTACCCGTGCTCTGCCTATACGTCTTACCATTATCCCGATTTTCATTTCAGAGACACTAATTAGAATAAGTTTGGAAACTAGCCTATACGATATTGCTATTAGGGCAGTGCTAGTACTGATTAGTGAAGCAGCAACATTCTTTACGTTGCAATCTGTTCTCGTTTTTTTTTTAGATCATTGCAAGCTGAGTTTCTGATGCTTATATAGTCAGACATGAGGCTTCATAGCCAACACAATTGTTTGGTTATTATGGCTAGGTTTGTGCTCTAACCTCTTCTTCTGGGAATACAGGCTCTGTTAGATGTGTACACAATTGAAAGAGAGATAGGGAAGCTAGATGGCATAAGTGTTGCCTTGGTTGGTGATCTCGCTAATGGGAGAACTGTGCGGTCGCTGGCATATCTGCTTGCCAAGTATAATGATGTTAAGATTTACTTTGTTGCTCCTGAGGTGGTGAAAATGAAGGTATGTAAATTGATTGAAAGTTCCTTTTTTTATTTTTCATAAATTTTCACGTGCCCGTTGATGTAAGTGTATTGTCGTTCAGATCGTTAAGTTTTGCAACCTATTTGTTTTTTTAGGATGACATAAAGGACTACCTGACCTCTATGAATGTTCAATGGGAAGAAAGTGCTGACTTGAAGGAAGTAGCGTCTAGATGTGATGTAGTCTATCAGACTCGTATACAGCGTGAACGATTTGGAGAAAGGAATGACCTTTATGAAGCAGCGAGAGGAAAATACATAGTCGATCGTGATATTTTGAAGGCAATGCAGAAGCATGCTGTAGTCATGCATCCTCTACCGCGACTTGATGAGGTGACTATAAGAACTTTGACCCTAAAGCCATTGAGCCTTGGCCTTCGTCTCAACTAAATGATCTATTTTGTCTGATGCAGATAACGGTAGACGTGGATGAAGATCCAAGGGCCGCCTATTTTAGACAAGCGAAGAATGGTCTTTATATCCGTATGGCTCTTTTGAAGCTGTTGCTTCTAGGCTGGTAGAGCGTAGATACCAGAAGGGTTTCGGATTAGTTGATTAGAACAAAATAACAAGCATGGTTTGTTTCCTAGGCTTGTTCTTGAGTCACTGATTTTAAATGTAGCCAGAAACTTTGATTTAACTGAATATTTGGGTGATAGTTACCCCTTTTTGATGTAGAGATGTTTGTAGCTCTACTTCGCATATCGCATAATAAGTTCGACACAAGTTGAGGCAGACACTCTGTTAGGTTCGTGGCACAAATTACAGTCATATCATAAGACATAAGATGGAAGTTTAACTTGGAAGATGTAACTCTTGAGGTAGAAAAAATCATCTAATTTGGTGTGTAATGGTAATTTCGTATTGCAGTTTTATACTCCTACAAAAACTTGTCACATGTATTGCCGTTTTACACTCCACACAGCAGTTTTAAACTCCTAACAAACTCGTCAAATTCCGACACGAGAAACAAAACATTCCATCATCAGTAAGCGGGGAAGTTGGGATCTACTTCCTGTGCCCATGAACTTATTCCACCGACTATGTCCTTGGCCGAGATGAAACCCAGATTTCGTAGTACTTCGACAGCTCTTTGTGAATCATTACCTCTTCTACAAACAGTATATAGCTGAGCACCTGAAACACCCTTACGTGCTTCCTCTTCCTTCAGAGCAGTAGATATCTCGGGCAATCGGGACTCTAAGCTTGCAAGTGGGATGTTCAAGGAATTTGGCAATGCAATTATGTCAAAATGGTGAGCTGGTCGAACATCGATCAAAACATGCGCCTCTCCACTGACAACTTTCTCGTTGTACTCCTTGCAGCTTATTCTTGAATCTTCTGGTATAAGTTTCAACTTTGGTGGAGCCTGCATTCAGAGAGACCAAATAAAACTTTTTTTTACACCCCAATAGCAAGTAATAGGTGGGAAGTTTATCGTATTTGTATCACTTGACATCAAAACCAAGAGCAACATGCACATCAGAGGGTTTTCTCCCTTCTTCTCCACAACAAAGAGTATAGGATTAGGATTAAGGAGTGAAGTGGTTGTCGAACGGCATACTCTATCTGTGAAAATATAGACGCTAAAAGTAAACAATGTGTAAATGCTAGGAATGTCTATCAGAACAAAAAAAGAAAATAAAATAACTTCAAAGAAGAGGCAATTGTAAGTTCAGAAGATTGATTTGATTTAAATAAAATATCTTACCGTAGACAAGGAAGTCTGAGTGAACTTCTCATAGTCGAATCCTTTGAACTCTTCAGGGGTGAATGAAGCTTTTTCTCCACAAACTTTGCATTGTGGTGATTGTCCCCTTAATTTGACCTTCAATGGAATATTAAAACTTGAATAGGAAGAATAGAAACTAAGTGAAATGTTAACAATCCCTAGGATATAAATAAACTTGAGACTAGCACCACGACATTATCTCACTAAAAGACTTCCTTGTCTATGGCGAGGGGAGTCAAGTGTATGCAGCCTTGCCAATATACAGAAACATAGAAACATTGTATGCAGCCACTTCACAATATTAGAAGCGCACATAGTTAAGTGAGCCATCTTTCATTATCTAATTGTGTTCCAAAACCAAAAAATGCCTTCAATGGAAATGAATAACTTCTTGAGACTAGCATTAAATTCATTGCTGCAGCGGTCAAGTGATTCAATGGACTGCCGTCTATGATTCAGTGGAGGTTGTCTAAAGGAGGTGCACTAGGTGGTGGTGGACTGGTCGTATAAGCGAGGTTACTTGGATGAGGTGAGAGAAATGGGTGAGTGAAGGTTGAGGTGAAAACATATGGGTTAAAGAAATAAAAAGAAAGGGTGATCATGTCATTCTCATATTTCTTATACATTAGACTCTTTCTAGAGAGAAGAACAGGCATCTCAATGAAAATGATGGAACTTTCAAACTCTGAATTGCACACAATATAGAATGAAAAAGAAAAGAAAAGTATACCACACGAATCTTTCCGGACAAGGCATCAAATATAAGCATCCGACCAGAAAGTGGCTCACCAACAACACTCGCAATCTTTATAGCCTCTAGGGCTTGCAAAGTCCCGATAACGCCAGGAACTGAAAACATCAGGAGAATGATAAGATACAATTATCAATATATGGCAGTTAGCTTCAAAGCAGTACAAAGGAACAATGATAAATTTTAATGTGAAAGCTAAGAACTGTAAACAACAAGAACAACAAACAACTACCACCAAGCCTTAGCCCCAAAATGATTAGGGGTCAGCTAGCAATATCATGTTTACAAATATAGAATAGCGAAGTCCTGAAATGAGACAGCAATCCAATGAACATATCCAGATAACGATTAAGCAGGGTATGGGTGTTTCAAATCAGTAATTACTTGCTTATTATTTTGGTAAGAATGCATGAAATTATGAAAACACAGCTATAAGCAACTAGAACTACATGCATAGGTCAACAAACGATCAAGGAAAACATGATATGCAGGAAAAAATGCATTTGGATCAACTCACCTACTCCAAGGACGCCACTGTCAGAACATCTCTGGCATGCTGACATTGGTGGCGGTGTTGGAAATAGGCATCGGTAGCATGGGCCTCCTTCGTAATTGTAAACAGTTAGCTGTGAGCAAATTATACTCTGTTAAAAGGCCATAGCTATATGTATTATGTAGTCTAGCAAACTATGATAGCTCTAGCAAACTATGATAGCTTAAGTGAAACAAAGTCATAATTGCACAAGCAATTGAGAATACCTGCCCTTCAAATCCTAGGGCTGCCCCTGATACAAGTGGCTGCACAAGGAGAAAGCAGAAGTGAAACAAGTATTAGGGAGTCAAGGCCAATAAGTATCACATGAACATGCACGTGACACCAAGGTTAGACTGAAAACACAAAGAACATATCATGTTTCGTCCTACATGGAAGTACCTAAGACTGCCATGGCTAGTTAATATTTTCGAACACATTATATCACGTTCTACATTGTAATAACAAAAGCATTTCTATCTTTTTTATTACTGGTCTAGAACTTTCAGATACTACGTAAAGAAAGCATGTCTACCTTTTTCAACACGACACAGCAATCATTGATCATGTATCGACTTGGAACATTGTCTGTTGCATCAATTATCAAATCATATCTGGAAGAAGGCGCATTAAGAAATTTCCCATGACTAAACAAAACTTACTGAAATGAATGAATAAAGAACTAACAACTTAAAAACTTAATAGTTAATTTGGCAGAGGATACTTGCTGAAGATTTCCAAAGCATTTGATGTTCGTAGTGCTTCCCTATATTCAATTATCTCAATTGTGGAGTTGATGCTGAAAGAAATATCAACAGCAAAAAACAGGGTAAGGGAAGAAGATGACGTGACATTAACATGAAAGAAGCTTCTGCAAAAACATAACAGCGAAGGAAAGATACAAACAAAGATTGAGATACAAGTTACGGACGAGCGACAAGCAGCAGCAGCAGATTCTACTTTGGACTTGCCAATATAGGCTTCAGTGTGGATAACCTGAGATTAAAAAAATCTAAATATCTTAATATTGTTTATACTTATTACTCAGATTATTCAAGACAAAATAACAAATCTGGAATTGCAAGTGGTTGACATAGAACAAGATCAAGCACCCAACCTGTCTATGCATATTATTTAGCTCCACCACATCATGATCAACAATACCAATTCGACCTGAATAATGATCCAAAAAATATGTCAATTTCATTGGATATTTCATCTTTCAAAAAAGATGGTTGTATGGCAAAATTACAAATATCTTCCAGCAATATAAAGCCCAGAGGGTTCAAGATACTGTATCATAGGTGTTTACAGTTTCCAGTAGCGAAGACATCTTACCAACTCCACACGCAGCAAGGTATAATAGAGCAGGGGACCCCAAACCTCCAGCTCCCACAACCAGTACCGATGATTTTAACAGATTTGACTGCCCTACAGAAACCAACTAGTGAATCAGAAATAGAATCTTATAATTCACAGAAGATAAAAATCCCCAACAACGAAGTATTCCATAGTTAAAACAGTCAATCCACGTATCAATATACGTTAATTCTATCATTTAGCGATAACATGGTCTTAACTTTTGTTTCGCCAGAGTCCCACTAGCCTCTTGTCAACTTGAGAAGTACAGGAAAGCATATACTTGGACACTTTTTTGAGATCTTTCCAGAGAACAGCATTTAAAAAGCTAAAACCAAAGGTCAAATATACAGAAGAGCAAAAGGAACAAGGCCCTAACGTCAAGAACATGTAATAACCACATGGAAAAGGGTAGGTGCTTAACATTAATCCTAGGGGGGGGTGGGGATATGAGGATTTAAACCCTGGACAACCCCAGGCAGGTTAATTTCCTAACCACTATGCCAACCTTGATCCTCACCTGAAGTTATGTGGTAAAAACCATTCAAATTTTAAATGCACAATCATTACCTCGACACTAAGCCAAATATTAAGATTTCTGTTACATATAAAACCTCCTTTCAATCATTAGTACTCATGATAAGCAATTAAGTTCAAATTGTCACATTCCAAATCAGAACTATCAAAGCTAACAGTACACACAATCTTGGAAAAGCCGGATAGCTGTGCGGTGTGATACCAGAATGACATATGAACAAATGAACCCACAATTATCAAAGGTGATAAACAGCCTCACAGCTGGAAAGAAGACGTAAAAGAGGATTGTCTCAGAGATAATTTTATGGTAACAGACTTGTCTATTTCTTTTTTACCGAATTCGAGTTCACTGCACATCGAAGGAGGAGAAGAGAACATTTCAGCCTCAGGAAAGCTAGCAAGTAAAAAATCTTAAGTTGTGAGCCTCTGACGTCTTTAATTAGCTGATGTTTTATGCAGTAACAAGCAGATCATGCTGAGACTTGAGAGACAGTTAGCTGGATCGCTAGTCTCCCTAAGAATCAGATCATTTAGAGATTAGGATTTCACTTTAAACTCCGATAAGTTCGTCGTTAGTGGGTAACTAGTGAGTGATTCATTAATCTAGTTAAGTTCTCCTTTGTTTTACTGTCATAACAGTTCAGAGTTCCTGTACTGCCTTTTCTTTCACTTCAGGAAAATATCATTCGTCTAATCACATAGTTCCTCACTCAATCTTTGGCTAATCCACGACCAATCATGTAATAATTCAAATCAGGTAAAGGGTCCTGCCAAGGCGACGTAAAGGGGGGGGGGGGGGCTCGCATACAGAACCTTACACAGTTACACTTATGTTAAAAGCATAAAGAGACTGATTCCGGATGAGCATTTATGAATATTGCCTCGAGAACCACACTAACAGACTGCTACTTCACAATGCAAACACTTTTGTGAGCCAGTTTGCTTTACCCCATCATAATCCAAATCCAAAGAATACCGAGTCTTAAATTCTTAACAATATAAACCTAATTCAAAAGTGAACTAATTGGAGCTAATTTAAGTTGAATTAACCGAAGCTGAGATATTAGGGTTTAGATGAAATGAATGCAGACCCACCCGTAACATTCGAATGATATTATGTCCCATTTCACTCCACCATAACCCTTGAATATTAAACACTACTCCCTCCCCCCCGCGTTAAAAACCTCATCACCTCACTTTCTAGATCAATGTTAGTGAGTAAGTTGATTTAATCAATATCAACGCCGAGTTTATCGAATAATTCCTAACTTCCAACCTAAACTGAATTGAGCAGAGCTGCAGCAGAAGGAGCTGAACGGAACTAAACTGAACAGCACGAAATCGAGGCCGAGTCAACAAACAACCTTCCGAAATCAAAACTCAATTGATTATCCCAATTTCAAAGCCACAAGCTGATATTATATCCACAATCAGCAAAATTTCACAAATTACTCAATAATTTCTACACATTATCACAAAATTTTCAACTTCCAAAACTTCAAATTCAGCAATCAGTAATCAAAGCATTCAAACAAAACTTCAAATTGAAGCTAAACAAAACCTAAAAAGAAAAAGTAAAGTAAATAAAACAATTCAAAGAAAAGAAAAGGGGGAAACCTTGAACGCCGAAAGAAGGGAGTAAGAGATGACGACTGTAACGGTAAATAGCATCGGACGGCAGGGAGTGACCGGCGAAATTGGATTGGACGGCGGAGGAGATTGGAGGACACGCGCCGTCGTTACAAGAAGTTTCTCGAAGCTGAGATTCGAGAGCGGAGATACGAGCTTCAAGCTCACGCTTTTGAGCTTTTATGGAGTCCAGCTCCTGGAGAATTCGGGTCGGGTCAGACGCCATTTTCCGGTTTGTTGGAGGAGAGTGAAAGAGAGAGAGAAACGCAGGTTGCGGAAAAACCCTATGGAAGTGGCTTCTCAGGGTTTTAACGGTCAACTATTTTTTTTTAATTTTTTTTTTAATTTGTTGGGAAATTCATAGGAGTATTTTCTTAGAATTTTAGGTCAATATTCGGAAATTCATATCTACTGTTGCGGTTTCGTCTTTTTTAGGGTTCGCTCAAATGCCTTTACAAGTTACGATTAAATTACGAGTCACGGTGGCTGTGACGAACTTGCTATGTTCCTTAAATTTTGATATTGTTGACAAAAATGGTTTTTTTCCGGTTTGTACTTATGTCGATGTGGTTTCATATTCTTTAAGATACCCGTTAATTAATTATCGCCTTTGATTGTTTTGAACAGTTACAAGGCCAAATTGAATTTTTTTTTTTTGAACGTTACTGATGCCTGCTATATACTTGTGTAGTTGTGTGAAGTGAGAAGGAAATGCAAGTAATAAGCTTCTGTTGTTCTACTGACTAATGACTGTAGGAACAAAATGTAAGCAATTTTTACTGATGTTTTTGTTAATGTTAGCAGGACCAAGGCTCTTGCTGATCAATTTATATAGATGGAAGGTGAAATAGAAGGAACCCTTACTGATTAAGAGCTATGTTTTCAGAATGTCTCCACTCTGCACCTACCAAGCATACCAGATAATCGCCTAATTGGTACGCTCATTATTATCTTTCGAGTATTTCTAGAGTAAGACCGTATAATCCCATGAGACCACTTATATACGCGCGATGCATGAATGGAAATGACACCTTGCCTCGGCTATCATACATTATGGCTACTGCTATTGATGAGGAGACAGCTTTTCTGATGCTTACCTGTTTATAAAGTTCAAGGGTTGATCTCTTGATTGAATGTCTGAGAATACATTATCAATAAATGATCTGCACGAGGGGCTCAGAACTTCTTATGAATTCCGATTCCAGTTTGTTATTTAGTTCTATTTTCGATCTCGAAATATCAAAGAAAACTGTATAAAACAGAGAAATTGATTGCAAGATCCAAATAAGTAGACTGCTGCTACAAGGCAGGAGACCATGCAATATACTACCTTCATCCTAAACTATAGTTTATACAATTTGTCCTTGAATACCAAACATATGGCATCTTCACAGCCTAAGAGCTATATCTTCAACTTACATCTTCTGAATCCCCACATGCGCTCATGCCTATCATTTTCCCATTCGTCAGTACACGCGTAAACTGTGAACATACAAGACTATTAATCATGTCAGGCATTCTTTTTCTCCTTTTTTTTTTTTTTTTTTTTTTTTTTTTTTTTTTTATCATTTTTCACATCACTGTGAAAATTTCAGGAGATGAAAAGAATTTAGAGAAAAATAACCTTCTTGAAGGTTAAATGAACTGTCAGTATGTTCTAGCTTGGATCTGTTAATTTTTTTTACTGAATTATATTGGATGGATATGGAGATTCTCTTCCTTCTTGAAGGTATAAATTGTATGAAGGTTATGTCAGATGATGCTTGAAACAAATTAGAAATCGCGAAAAATAGAAGGAACTCAGAAATTAGGAGAAAGTATCATTGTATTCATATGTTTGTATCATTCTAAGTATCATTCACAGACTAATGCTATGCTATATATTCACATTTTGTGTTACTGTATTCTAGTTGCTAAGAATGTTGAGCAGAGTTGCTCTGGTCTTAACCAAATGCCTGAACAAACATTCTAATACTTCGTCGAGATCTTGAATTTCAGCCTCCAAGGTGATCATCTGATTCATGATCTTCTCAATGTTAATGCTTGATTTCTTCTGGCAGATGAATGATGCTAATGTAGTATCAACAGCATCAAACTCGCTTGTGGGTGCGACTGATGCTTCAATCTTGGAACTCTTGTTCATCAATTTGGAGACCACAGACCAGGTTTTGCTGGACTGTGACTTTGAACCATTGATGTAAGACAACAAGGAAGTGAAGATGTCCAATGTTATCTGTTCGACATCTCCCTGAACGCATTCAGATGCATTGGACTTGATCTGTTTCAAGCACATCTTTACTGCTTTCTTGGCAGTCTTTCTGGTCTTAAGGTATTCAGCTGCTTCACTGGTAATGTTCAATTCACCATTGCACCTTCTTCGTAGCACTGATTGGATGTCTTGGAGTTTCTCTTTCAACTGTTGCAATACATCTCTCGATGTGCTGCAGATGTCGAGAAGCCTTAGAGATCCATCCAACATTGCTTGGACTTGTGATAGGGATTGTTGGTTAGATGGAAGTTGGAGCAACTCATCAACACAGCCATACAGCTCTGTTAGGTCGGAAAGTCTGTCGCTTAGTGAAGAAGTGGAGGCAGCTTGAGAAGATCTCAATCTGCACAATTGTTCATCGAATTGAGCAGTGACCGGGTGTGGTGCTGATGGCAAACTGATTGATCGAGTGTGGTAAGAAGCCATTGTTGAGTTTTATATGTTTGGAGAAAAAGCAAACAACTTGAATACAATGAAGATTTTAGTTTTGTGACTTAGTCTTCCTTTGCATGTCTCTATTTATATGAAAACGAGAGAAGACAAGAGGAATCTCATATTAAGTCTAAGAACATGGTTTCCTCTTTAAAAAATAGTTTTCTGTCAGATTTTCCCTTGATCTGTGTTTCTAATTGTCTCCTCCTACCAAGTTTGCCAGAGTATCATACTCACTTTCATGTGATGAATATATACATGAGCACACGAAGATGGTTTTCGATTATGGTGTCGAATAGGGGACAGTGTGTCATTGCCATTTAACTACGGCATATATTTAGGATCATGAGGGAAAATGCATATTTTGCTGGCATGATATGCAGCAGGAACATATTGGAGACATTGCAGTTTACTTCCTTGATTATAAATTGATGGAGCAGGGAGCACTTCAAGCATTCTGCAATCGACGAGGGTTAGAGGTAATGGACACAGTACAGCTACAGCCCTCAATTTGAAGACCTCAGGATGAGGGTGGGAAAAAATCAGCTGTTTCTTGCCCGAAAGAGATTAGTAGGATGAGCAATGGAAAGAACAGCCTAGGATTGTGTTTGTTTTCTGCCTGGTTTTTTGCTGGGATTATGTTACAAAGCTCTCTTGACATATACAAAATTAAGAGAACGCAACAGATATCATGGAAGGGGCATCATAGGCCATGTTTTCTCAGGATAATTTGTTGGTCTTAATATGGTTCTCCACTGAACTAGATGCTCAATAAGGTCAAAGACACCAACTGTAGAAGAATCTGTTCTGCAATATCTGGTTATTAGTATGGTGGATACAGTCCGACATTCAGAAACTGTCTCATTGAGTTATGAATCAAATTGTGTAGTGCAGAAATTTGTACAGATCGATACTGAAGTTGGTGGACAGGGGGTTTTCATCTCTGGATCATAATCGAATGTTTCATGTTCCAAAACTTCAACAGAACCAGTGGTTACAAGTTCTCATCTAACATAAAAACTGTTAAAGGAACTCTAAATGAAGAACTCTGAAACTAGCAAACATTGAGGATGAGCAGAATACAGTGGAGTGGTGTATCAAGAAGAGATTCAAGACAAAGATCAGAGGACTTACAGTGGGAGCTCTGGTATGTAACTTAATCTACAGAATTTGGCTTGCTCTTATGTATCCTCCGGAGAAGATAGTTCAAGATGTAATAGATGAGATTAAATTCAGAGTGAGGAAAATCGTTCAAGGCATTAATGATTTAGATAGGGAATGGCTCTCTTTGAATTGAGATGCATGTTGTAATGCCTTGATCATTGTTTGTAGGATTCAGGGCTCATCCCTTATTTTTGTAAGTTTGAATTATGCAATAAAATTCTTACATTTCAGCAAAAAAAAAAAAAAAAAAAAAAGAACTCTGAAACTAGCAAACATTGATCAAAATTCAAACATCTCTATAATTTTTAGTTTTTTTTTTTTTCTTTTCTTATGGTTGATGTTTTAGAGGTTCTGTTTAAACCTTTACGAAATCTTTGCACTATGATTTACAAAAATGGTATTCTTCTCTATCACTGAGTAAGGATTCTGAGTATTTTCTCACAGGACTTAACCAGATGCTTGAATATGATCTACAATGCTTCATTAATATCTTGAATCAGTGGCTCAACATTTCATTTTCGGGTTAGTGAAAGCTGTCTACTAGAGCATCATGTTGATGCTGGTTTAATTTTCCTTTGTCGTCTTCATGCTGTTCTGAGGTGTTCAAATCCGCCTGGATTCTGACTTGCAGTTGAGTATGCTGAAATCAAAAGACATTCAGAAGACTTCAGTAGGTACAGATGATCTTCAAATTGAGCAGGAAAAGGTAATCTGTTGGCCCTTTGTTGAAAGCACAGATTCATGGAAGGAATTTCTACTCATTAGGAGCTAACTCTATGACTTCAAACATTTAGTCTGTTGAATGTTGATAATGTCATCCTTGTAGGTTCCACAGAGTCTGTGAGTTGCGTAAATGTTAACTGTTATGATGTTCAGGTTTAAATTTGGATATGCATAATACATATAGAAAAGGTTGATCTCAGAAACGAAAGAGGATTTGGAGAGAAGGTTGGAGCTATGGAGGGACACGTTGGAGTCTCGAGGGTTTCGGTTGAGTCGGAGCAAGACCGAGTATTTGGAGTGTAAGTTCAGCGGCATTAGGCAAACGGAGACGGGGACGATCATGTTGGATGGAAAGATTGTTCAGGGATCAGATTTTTTCCGATATTTAGGATCGATTCTTCAAAAGGATGGAGAATTGGATGGAGATGTGGCTCATAGGATCAAATCAGGTTGGTTGAAGTGGAAGAATGCCACAGGACTTCTGTGTGATCGAGGATTGCCCAATAAGTTGAAGGGTAAGTTTTATCGTACGGCAATTAGGCCGGCACTGTTATATGGCACGGAATGTTGGGCCGTGAAGCAGTGTCACGTTCATAAGATGAGTGTGGCGGAGATGCGCATGTTACGGTGGATGTGTGGACATACAAGACGTGATCGGTTGAGAAATGAAGTTATTAGAGAGAAAGTAGGGGTTGCACCCATAGGGGATAAGATGATGGAGAACCGACTGAGGTGGTATGGCCACGTGAGGAGGAGGCCTAGTGAGGCGCCGGTTAGAAGAGTAGAAGGGTGGAGAAGTGATAATATTAGTAGGGGTCGAGGAAGACCCAAGATGACTTGGACGAAGGTGATTAGAAGTGATATGAGCTCCCTAGGGCTTGAAGAGAGTATGGTGTTGGATAGGGCAGGGTGGCGAGACTCTATCCATGTGGAGGACTTTTTCTGACCCCTTTTGATTTATTTGTTTGGTTTTTCCAACTATTTTTCTAAAACTTTTTAACTTGTGTTCAAAGTTCATCTGTTTTTTGCAATATTTTTTTAAACCTTTTTATTTATTTTGACGACTTTCTAAATTTCCTTTGAAATTGTTTAAATATTTCTAACATGTTTACAACGTTTTCGAAATTTCTTGGCGTACACAAGACGGTTACTGGATGACGATTCATGTTAGCCGACCCCAAATCATTTTGGGAATAAGGCTTGGTTGTTGTTGTTGTTGTTGTATAATACATATAGAAAAGAACAAAGTATTGGAGAAGTATATATGGTATCAAAAATGTTTGATGTCTATCTTTCATTCACAGATTGTTTGTATTGTATGTATGTACAACTGTAATTTTCTAATCTAGTTGCTAAGAATGTTCAAAAGAGTTGCTCTGGTCTTAACCAAATGCCTAAATAAACATTCTAATACTTCATCAATATCTTGAATTTCAGACTCTAATGTCATTGTCTGATTCATGATCTTCTCAATGTTAATGCTTGATTTCTTCTGGCTGACAACTGATGCTAGTGTGGCTTCAACAGCATCAAAATTGCTTGTGGGTGCGACTGATGCTTCTGAAGTCTTGTTCATCAATTTGGAGACAACAGACCAGGTTTTGCTGGACTGCGATTTAGAACCATTGATGTAAGACAACAAGGAAGTGAAGATCTCCACTGTTATCTGTTCGACATCTCCTTGAATTGCATTGGACTTGATCTGTTTCAAGCACATCTTTACTGCTTTCTTGACAGTCTTTCTGGCCTTGAGGTACTCAGCGGCTTCACTGGTAATGTTCAATTCACCACTGCACCTTCTTCGTAGAACTGATTGAATGTCTTGGAGTTTCCCTTTCAACTGTTGCAATGCATCTCTCGATGTGCTGCAGATGTCTAGAAGCCTTACAGATCCATCCAACATTGACTGGATTTGTGATAGAGATTGTTGGTTCGATGGAAGTTGGAGCAACTCATCAACACAGACATACAAGTTTGTAAGACCTGTGAGTCTGTCGCTTACTGAGGCATCTTGAGAAGAACTCAATCTGCACAACTGCTCATCGAATTGAGCAGTGACTGGGTGTGATGCTGATGGCAGACTGTTTGAACGAGCGTGGTAAGAAGCCATTTTTATTTCGTTTTTTGTTGGAAGTCAAGGAAATGTTTAGCTTGAATGCAAGTTTCAGTTTGATGAATTCTCTTCTTTGGTTAGTGCTATTTATATGAAAACTAGAGAAGACAGAAGGAATCTGCTGTTAAGGCAAATAACATGCTTTCCTGTTTAAAAAAGTATTTTGTTGTCAGTTTAACCATGAGCTGTGTTTCGGATGGTCTGCTCACAAAAAATCTGCATATGCTGATAATCAATGGCATTATATGCTGTAGTTGAGACTCCCCCAACAAGATTCGAACTGAGCGCCTTCAGCGTGTGGCAGAGCTACAGTTGCGTTGCAGCAACCACTCTTGTCTCCTGTACCTTAAACCAGATTAACTAAATGATCTGCTTAAATCATTAAAAACTGGACTATTGTGTGATGTGTACACGAATACACCATAACAATAGTACTTTTTATTACAACTCTGGCCGAGAGAATAGAAATAATTGATCATCTACCCTGTAACTAATATATGCACATTAGTGTAGGAAGATTGTCTGCCATGAAGATATTGAGTAGGGGACAAGTTGTTAATGGCATTATATTACGATACAGCATATATTCAGGATCGTGATGGGAGATGCACGATTGATGAAGCCAATTGAGCACTAATCAAAATTTAATGATTCCGCGTCTTGGCTGGGATGTTGGGCACAGGAAAGACATTGTGGAAACACAGTATCTGGATTTGCTTAAACTATTAGTAATCAACAAGATTCCTTATGTTTACTTCCTGCGTTATAAATTGATCAAGTGTAGAACTCTAAAATGGTTGTTTCTTCTTTGCTTTGCAGGAGTCAGGACACCATTTGTGCATCCTGTCAAACGGCCATCTAGTCTTATATCGGTTTAGATCCTCGCAAAATGGCTCAAATTCCTGGTCTTCGTTGGCCATGATCAAGGGTCGGTCGTGTTCTAAGGAGAAGTTGCTTTGGTTATTGCGAGTGAGTCAGTCAACAACCATTGCTAAATATTTCCAGGCAGCAGCGCGCACTACTGAAATGAAATGAGTATATGTTGATGAGCATACCCAGAATATCGTATAACATCCACTATTGGCGTGATGATGCAGCCAGGATATCATGTATGTCCATAACATCCAATCAGTTTTCCCACGAACCAGAACATTGTCGCATTGATATTGTATAGTTCAGTAATTTGAAGGAAGAATGTGAGTCATCAGGAAGGGGAACATCAATAATAATGCTTGAGAATATCTTGAAATTACTTGAAAAGATTGACGAAACCAGCTCCAATTCTTATACTGCATGCTATTGTTCTATATTGTTGTTGTGAAACATCTTGAATTTACTGCAGATAGAAACTGTTTCGGAACATTATTTGTTTCCAGGGAGTACATCTTGAGACTATTTGGAGAACATACCAAAACCATCCTTAACTTGCTTCCCTCAAATTTGGACTGTGGAGTAGCATGTCTAGTACCCCCCCCCCCTTCTTGGTCCGACCTCATCGACATCCCCGGTAATGAAATTCAAATGGTCGAAAAACCCAAGGATTATTACTTTTTACTATACAAGGTACAAAAACATCTTTTTCGTTATAGTAAGGTCGTGATCTGAAAGAAAGTCATCATAAAATGTAAGGAGTCGAAATTTGTCCAAATTAATCGTTTTGGATTGGTCAACGCATGCATAAACAACAAACAGGAAAAAACCACTTTTTCTGGTTTTCAAAAACGGGATTTTTCTTTGCTAAAGCTACTCAACGTCGCCGGCAAGCTGAAATCAGAATGATCAAGGACGATTCTGGTACTTGGGTTTGTGATCAAGAAGCCATCTTTAACCATGCTATCTCTTACTTCCGTCGCTTGTACTCAGCTGAAGATACTCCTACTCCTTCTTATCAAGATCGGAGCTTGTTATCAGGTCTAAGCACCAGCACTTTATCTACCGGGGATTGTGATCTCCTGTGTGCGCCTTTCACTGCGGAGGAAATTCGGGCAGCCCTATTTTCTATAGGAAACTGTAAATCTCCAGGACCGGATGGAATCACTGCTGAGTTGTTGAAAACCCACTGGAACATTGTGGGCACCGACCTTACGCAAGCAATTCTGGGTTTCTTCGAGAATGGTTTCTTGTTGAAAGAGTGGAATCGCACTTTTATCACTCTTTTACCTAAGACGTCAAACCCTGAGATGATATCTGACTATCGTCCAATTAGTCTATGCAATGTTATTTACAAATGCATTTCCAAGTTGCTGACCACCCGTTTGAAACCCGTGATCCCGAAGTTGGTTGGTGACTTTCAGAATGCTTTTATCTCTGGCCGACTTTTGAGTGATAACTGTTTGATCGCCAATGAGCTACTACATTTCGTGAACTCGCAAAAGACGGGAAAACAGTGCTATGGAGTTCTGAAGGTTGATATGAACAAAGCCTATGACAGAATCAATTGGGATTTTCTCTTAAGCGTATTGGTGGCGTTTGGGTTTCCAGACCGCTGGGTTCGTTGGATTTCCACATGTATTTCCACAGTTTCCTATCGTATCCTTTTTAATGGAGTTCCTTCGGCTAGCTTCCAGCCTCGTTGTGGAATTCGGCAGGGGGACCCCCTATCCCCTTATCTGTTTGTGTTGTGTATGGAAGTGTTCTCTCGTATGCTTCTCCGTGCTGAGGCTAATGGTTTAATTTCAGGTGTCAAAATCTCGCGGCGTGCCCCCTCTGTTTCTCATCTTTTTTATGCAGATGATGCTCTGATTTTCTTCAAGGCTAACCAGCATGCTAGTCAGAGCATAGGTGCTATTATTTCGCAATTTTGCAGCTTATCGGGACAACTGATCAATTTGCGAAAATCTTTTGTACTGTTCAGTCCCAATACTCCTGGATATCTTCAACATCAGGTTCGGTCTTTTTTACTGGTGCCTACTTCAGATTCCCTAGGATCGTATTTAGGTATGCCTGTTGATCTTCGGGGAAGCAAGAATTCCCAGTTTGGTTTCTTGTTGGATAAAATTTTGGCCAAAATTGATAGCTGGGCTCATATCAAATTTAGCCAGGCAGGCAAGCTATTACTCATCAATTCTGTCCTCTTTGCAATTTGCTCCCATGTTATGTCCGTGTTCAAGATTCCTAAGGGATTGTGTCATAAAATTGATGCTCTCATTTGTAGTTTTTGGTGGAAATCAGACTCCACTCGTCGGGCCATCCCATGGGTGCGAAGAGAGATTTTACACTTGCCAAAAGGGATAGGAGGACTGGGAATTAGAAAGTGTGAGCTGCTAAATGATTCGCTTCTTATGAGACAAGCTTTTAGACTGCATCGCAACCCTCAATTGCTCATCTCCAAATTATACTCTGCCAAGTATGGTAAGTCTTTGCAGTTTCGGGAGAAGCTCCCTCGTTGTTTCACTGGCATGGCGTCTTGGGGCTGGCGGAGCGTGTATTTGGGATGCCATTTGGTCCAATATGGTCTGAAATGGAAAATTGGCAATGGCTCCAAAGTTTCTATTTTATCCGAAAACTGGATCGAGTCCCCCTGTGATTCGATTCGTGAGGATGCCCCCCCGTTGGCATCTTTTGCTGGTTTGAAGGTTGTCGATTTAATTAGGCCAGCTTCTTTGAGCTGGGACACTCCGTTGAGTTGGGATACTCCATTGTGCTGGGACGCAGCGAAAGTGCGGAACATTTATGACCGTCGCACTGCTAAGGCTATTCTAGGTCTTGAATTAGGGTCACCACTAGATGACGACTACTTGTACTGGAAATATACCAAATCTGGAGCTTATTCTGTGAAGTCGGGTTATGCTTTTCTGTGTTCTAGATTCATGGACTCCCTTATCCCTGAGAGGCAGCAAAGCTTCTGGAAACGGTGGTGGGCTTTCGACTTGCTGCCTAAGTGGAAAGTTTTCTTGTGGAAAATCTGTCACAACGGTCTCGCTGTTTCCTACAATTTTCACAGATTCGGAACGCCCTCGGTCAATAGGTGTGTTTTCTGTGATGCGACAGAAGAAACAGGGGACCATTTGTTTCGCTCTTGCACAATGGTTGCTCATGTTTGGCGAGCTTGTCCACTGGGTCTTAATGTGATGGCTAATCTTTCGACCTCTTTCGAGAACTGGATTATGGACACGATAACCTTCCTTGGTAAGTCAGATCCTGACAACTATTTGGTTGTAATATTTATGTCAACTCTTTGGGCCATTTGGATGCATCGAAACGAAGTGCCTTTTAAAGGTAGCCCCCCAAATCCAACCACTGTTATGGTGCTTAGTAAAAAGTTCTTTTCCGAGTTTCAGCAGTCTCGCTTAATACACACTTACAGTCGCTTCTTTGATGGAAGCTTGACTAAAGTTGGAGGGATTTGTGATGCCCCTCCTGGTTTTTTCCTGGCGCACTTAGGTCAGGAATGTGTTCTTTCTTCTACCGCAATCCATTTGATTGTGGATGGAGCATGGCATGCACCTACTATGAGAGCAGGATTTGGTTGGTTAGCATATACGGCAGATAGAGCTGTGTGTCTTGGCTGGGATAGTGTAGGAGGTCATTCAAGTTCAGCCTTGCATGCTGAATTCGAAGCCGTATATTTGGCTTTGCGTTGGAGTATTCGTTCCGAGTTCCAGGCGGTTTTGGTTTTGTCGGATTCTCATAATCTGGTTGCTATACTTCGAGGTCAATCTCCTGTAGACGTTACATGTAAATGGCTCTTGGGTCGAGTTCGGGACTTGGGTAGACAGTTGCGTCTTTGTACTATCTTAAAAGTTGATAGGAGTTGTGTAGAGGAAGCACACAATTTAGCTAGTGTAGGTAGAAGATCTTTCTTAACTTAGGTTGTTTTTGTATTTTGCTTTATTTTAGACGTTGTCAAAAAAAAAAAAAAAATTTTGGTTTTCAAAAAAAAAATAGAAAACTGAAAACAGAAAACGATACCGAACAGGCCCTTATATTTTCGTTTTAGGTCATTAACTTTATTTGAACTTAGGTCCTGTGCGATTCAACTTATTCAACGGTGTTTTCAAATCAGATCAGATTTATTCAAATCAAATCAAATCAAATCAGAATTCACCAAATAACAATCAATGAATGTAGTCCATTTTTAGTTATTAATTCATCTAGTTGTAGTTAATTTATCAGTTAATTCAGTTCAGATCAAATCAAATCAAATTTATTCAAATCAAATCAAATCAGATCAGTTCAAATCAAATCAAATCAGAAAAATGCAGTCCAATCGCAGAGGGCCTAAACAGAGTAAGTGATAACAATAACTTGTCCCTCAAGTAATCAAGTTCACTAGTTCAGTTAGTATTAGTAATTTAGTATATCATAAAGTTTTCCTAATTTGATCAGCCTAAGTTGACCGACCTTATTTTTCTATAAATAGCAATGGGTCTTCGTCACTCAACTCACAAGATCAGAATCCACAAAAATAATCAATCAGAGTTTGTCTTTTCATGCATGATCCACGTGAGCCCCACTTTCAGGCTTTGAAACGTATTATACGCTACATACAGGGCACAATGGATCTTGGCTTATTCTTATCGGCTTCACCTCTCACTGGTCTAACTGCTTATTCTGATGCTGATTGGGCTGGTTGTCCGGATTCTCGTTGCTCCACCTCTGGGTATTGTGTTTTCCTTGGGGATAATTTAGTGTCGTGGTCAGCTAAACGACAACCTACTGTTTCCCGATCCAGTGCTGAAGCTGAATATAAGGGGGTTGCTAATGCTGCTGCCGAAGCTTCGTGGCTTCGCAATCTGCTGCTTGAGCTTTATATTCCATTACATCGTGCTTCTGTGATCTATTGTGATAATATCAGTGCGGTGAATCTTTCTGGCAATCCCGTCCAACACTAACGCACGAAACATATTGAGCTTGATATTCATTTTGTGCGTGAGCGTGTTCGGATCGGTGAAGTCCGCGTCTTGCATGTGCCTGCGGAATATCAGTACGCTGATATCTTCACGAAAGGACTTCATCGACCGTTGTTTGTTCGTTTTCGCTCCAGCCTGAGCGTTCGCACAGCTAACGCTCCGACTGCGGGGGAGTGATAGTGTATATATTTGTATTATAATTGTATAATTTGTATTTACCATAATTAGCCTTGTAATATCGGATATATATTGAACTCAATGGATTAATCCCGATTAAGGGAGTTTACACAAACTCACAGTTTAGTTAGTATAAAGTTTTCCTAAATTGATCCCAATTGACCGACTACTTTTTCCTATATATAGCAACGGGGTCTGATCTTCTTCTTCACTCAACTCACAAGTTCAGAATACACAGAATAATAAACAAACAGAGTTTACAAAAATCCAAGAAAAGATGCAGATATTCGTAAACACCTTCGAAGGAAACACCATTACTCTCGACGTTGAGCCCCAAGAAACCATCAGTAGCGTGCTATCCAAGATTTCCGACAAAGTACAGATTGCGGCCGAAGAACTACGTCTCATCTTTCCAAACGAGGTCGAGTTCGACGAGGCCGAAAACAGTACACTTGCCGATTACAACATCCAGAAAGGATCAACCATTGACCTGTCATCTCGGTTGAATGGAGGATGGTGGAGATGGCACCGTTTGTACGACCCTTCGATGTTGAGCGCAATATATAAGGCGAATCTTAACAAGAAGATATGTCGTAAGTGTTACGCGACGCTACCGCCTCGTGCCACGAATTGTCGAAAGAAGAAGTGTGGGCATAGTAGTCAGTTGCGTGAGAAGAAGATGGTTAGATGGCAAAGGAATGTGTTTAGAGGTGTTATTTGGTAGTTACATCCGTTTTCCATCATATTGTTGGCTTAATTCTGTAGAATTTTCTTTGTTAGCTAATCATTTGTTGCTTTATAGTGAACTATAAGTCATTGAATCATTGATGTATGTCGTATGTTGTTGATGATATAATAATAACATGCAATTTTGTCGATTTTGAGTTGTGATTATGCCTTTTTTTGTTATTTGTTTCGGTAATTAAGAATATGTATTTGCCAAATTAATGCGAAACTGGAGAATTCGGAAAAGCTAGGGTTCTTGAATTTTTTGACCTAAATTGGTAATAATTGGGCATTATCTTCAGTTACAATTGGAGTGAACCCTAGAATAATTGAACAATAGAACGGTCAAGTATTTGATGTACAGATCATAGCTTTCATTCAGTCATTCAGATATTGTTTGTACTCCTATTGAGGTTGTGTCATTTAATACTTAAAATCAATTGGAAACTGGAAAGTACGAAAAATAAAAGGAAGACGGAATTAGGAGAAAGTATCATTGTATTCATATGTTCGTATCATTCACAGACTAATGTTATGCTATGCTATTCACATTTGTGTTTCTGTATTCTAATTGCTAAGAATGTTCAAAAGTGTTGCTCTGGTCTTAACCAGAAGCCTAAATAAACATTCTAATACTTCGTCAAGATTTTGAATTTCAGACTCTAATGTCATTGTCTGATTCATGATCTTCTCAATGTTAATGCTTGATTTCTTCTGGCTGATGAGTGATGCTAGTGTGGCATCAACTGCATCAAACTCGCTGGTGGGTTCGACTGATGCTTCTGAAGTCTTGTTCATCAATTTGGAGACAACAGACCAGGTTTTGCTGGACTGCGATTTAGAACCATTGATGTAAGACAACAAGGAAGTGAAGATCTCCACTGTTATCTGTTCGACATCTCCTTGAACTGCATTGGACTTGATCTGTTTCAAGCACATCTTGACTGCTTTCTTGGTAGTCTTTCTGGCCTTGAGGTACTCCGCGGCTTCACTGGTAATGTTCAATTCACCACTGCACCTTCTGCGAAGACCTGATTGGATGTCTTGGAGTCTTTCTTTCAATTGTTGCAGGACATCTCCCGATGTGCTGCAGATGTCAAGAAGTCTTAGAGATCCATCCAACATAGACTGGATTTGTGATACAGATTGTTGGTTCGATGGAAGTTGAAGCATCTCATCAACGCAGACATACAAGTCGGTAAGGCCTGTAAGTCTGTCGCTTACTGAGGCAGCTTGTGAAGAACTCAATCTGCACAACTGCTCATCGAATTGAGCAGTGACTGGGTGTGATGCTGATGGCAGACTGTTTGAACGAGCGTGGTAAGAAGCCATTTTTATTTCGTTTTTTATTGGAAGTCAAGGAAATGTTTAGCTTGAATTCAAGTTTCAGTTTGATGATTTCTCTTCTTTGGTTAGTGCTATTTATATGAAAATAAGAGAGGACAGCAGGAATCTGATAATGAAGTCTAATAACATGCTTTCTTGTTTATAAAAGTATTTTGTTGTCAGTTTCCATGATCTGCTTAAATCATTAAAAACTGGCCTATGGTGTAATCTATACACGAATACACCTTAACAATAGTAGTTCTCTTTGCAACTCTGGCCGCGAGAATATAAATATTTGATTTGATTATATATTCTGCAACTAATGTATGCACACAAGTGTAGGAATATTGTCTGCCATGAATATATTGAGTAGTAGGGGACAAGTTGTTAATGGCATTACATTACGGTACAGCTTATATTCAGGATCGTGATTGGAGATAATGCAGGATTAATGAAGGTAATTAAGCACTAATTAGAATTAAAGGATTCCGCGTCTTGGCTGGGATGTTGGGCAGAGCAAAGACATTGAGGAAACACAGTAGCTGGATTTGCTTAAACTATTTGTAATTATCAAGATTCCTTATGCTTACTTCCTGTATTATAAATTGATCAAGGATAGTTTTCTAAAATGGTTGTTTCTTGACTTTCTTCTTTGATATGGGGGTGGGCTTATTCCTGTTGAGGTCCTCTCAAAACGGCTCAAGTTCTTCAGTTTGCATAGGTTCCTGTACAGGCAGCATATCATGTCCAGAACATCTGATCAGGCAATCTGTTTTTTTCTTCGCGAACTAGCTAGGTTCAGTTCAATTATGGGTTGAGCATGACATGGAATAGTTCAGTACTTAGGTCGAAGAAAGGGAGTTGAGATTGGAACAATTCATCACACGTAGAGCAATTCAAAGACTCTGCAATCGATGAGGTTTTGAGGTAAAAAGGTCACTGTATAGCTCTTAGTCTCATACCAGCAAAAATCATCCAACCCTTTTCGAAAGGATTGTGCAACGACAGGAATGGCCTGTTATTTTCAACCCTGGTTTTGCAGTGACACACACCACAATGGTCCTTGGTTAAATACTGTCAATTGACCACAACTGGAGCTGAGATCAGAAGCTATGTTTACGCTTAATAACAAATGTGTAATTGTGAATATGGTTTTATGCATAGAGGGATCCTTCAAAACCAGCAATCAGAATGAACTTCTTGAATAACTCACAGTGTGCATCAGAATTTGTAGAAATTGGGACTGGACTTGTTAGACAAGGGTTTCTAAATTTTTGACAAAACTTGCGGTTAAAGGTAAGATTACAAATTTGGTCCGAATTTATGAATTCGAGTAATGAGAAAGGAACAAAGAATTACATTATTATTTCTGTTGGAATTGAATAGGGAACTATGCACAAAAATATTACTCATCAGAATTCATTAGGCTGCTGAAGAATGTATTCCAAGCAATCTTGACTGAATCCGGAAAAATTCATGCTTTTTTCTAGGTTAGTTTGTCAATGGATTTGGCTGATTTTTCAAGAAATTGTGAAGGATGCGCCTTTTGTTTAGGCTAAAAGATTCAGAAGTTTGTCATTGTAATGAAGAACCCTTGGAGTGAGCTAGCATGGACGCCTTTAGGTTAAGATGTTGTGTTGAAATAATAAAAATCAGGAGGGGTGCGGTGTTTGTGACCTGCAGCTGATAACACAGAAGTCGAGACACGATCAGAAGGCATCTATCTGCACAAGATAAAATCTTACTTGGAGATTACATGACATCTCTGAGTTGCATTAAGGTTAAAGTGATTTAATGTTTAGGTAAGCAGGTTTACATTGGGAAAATGCATAATTGTAGAAAACGACGAAGTATAACAGAAGTATAATGTCTGATATAATGTTTGATGTTAATGTATGTCGGATTTAATCATAGGATTAAGAAATGTTGATATCAGTTGAGTGTTGAAAATCATCCATGGAGGTCTCATGTCGATCTCTGATCAATTTTTGGAGAAGTGTATAGTATCAAGCTTTCATTTATAAATTGATTCTATGTAGATTGTGTGAATTGATGTTTGATTCGTTTTACTGCACAGTATCTCTGAAGACGTCCACTATGGATGAATTGCTGCAGGTAGTACATCATATTCAGGCATCGTAATTTGTTCTTTCGAACATGGTGTGATTCAGTTTTGGGTCGAGCACTGGCATCGAATAGTTCAGTACTCAGGTCGAAGAAAGGGAGTCAGGATGGTAAATTGGGAATCAGCAGCACCTGAGAACATCAGAAAACTTGAAATTACTGATAAATTGTTTCTGAGAAACAGTTCAATAGCCTCTGTGTCTCATAAGTGCTTCCCATTCTATATTGTTGATGGCTTGATGTGAAACACCTTAACATCTGCAGAAACTGATTCAGATACTGACAATTTGGAGTTTGGCCAAGCAGACCCATATGGTGGCGTATTTGTATGTGCTTTCCTCTTTGCTATCTCTTCACTGACGAATTGACAGAGGAATTAGCATCCCCTGCTGCCGTAGTAAATCCAAAGAGTTTAATGTTTCTGTTTCAATTATTACGCTATTAGTTTCCTTGAGCTTCTTTTTCATCAAGTTTAACAGAGCACAACAATCTAATATTGATGGACGACTTAACGAGACAGATAGAGAAAATAGAGCCTGAGAGTCTAGAGCTTGTTAAAAGACAGTATGTTTATCAGGCATTTGGAAAAAGACAGTATGTTTATCAGGCATTTGGAAATCTTTGAGATGAGAAGAAAAATTCTGTGTTATTTGTATTGTGTTAAATTTTCATGCTTCTAATAAAAAGGTTGAATGACACATCGCCATTCACTTGTGTTCTTTTGCTAGATTTCAGCTAGGATGGATGATTTTCATTCCGGTCATCTCAGATTCTCAGGCAATAAGCTGTTAGCCTGTTAGCTAATAGCTATGCTACAGAATGCTGAAATTAGATAGCCTACATAATTGGATTGGTTACCATGAATAAATGAAAACTATTCTCACAGGACAAGAAGATTGTATGTTAAGGATGAGTTTTGCAACAGTTTCTGATCAGAGTTCCCATTCTATATCGTGGTTTTCATCCTATAAAGTTTCCGATCTGATAGAATGAACACAATGACTGATGTCCTGATGTCTGAGTTTCAGTACTTAAAGGAGTAACTCTGATCAGAAGCTTTGTATTTTGCTTTTCAATTCGTTTTTGTATCTCCTGCTTTTGGAACAATCTGTAGAATGTATCTGTGCGCTTGAAGTCCAGATTATAAACCGATTAACTAACAGATGCATAGAATAGAATAGAAGAAATATGGCAAAAATGTAAATGAATTTGTATAGAATAACTTCCATTCATATATCAACCGAAGTAAAAACAGGAGGAATCTCTCATTAGGTATTAGCAGGAATAGTCACAGCCTGAGAGCTTAAATTCAACTTACATTTTCCGAAACTCTCTAATCTCTATCCCCATATGCACCCATGTCTATCATCTTGAATTTCGGCTATTGATGTGTAAACTGTAAACTGTAAACATACATGGACTATTATTCATGTCAGGCATTATTTTTTTTTTATGTTCTTTCGTATTAGTGATATAAATCCTCTTGAAGGTAAGATTAATTGTTAACAATATGCTTGGATAAGTAAATTGTTTTTGACAGTCTGATATCTGATGAATATGGAGATTGTCTTTCTCCTTGAAGTTGTATTTTGTAAGAAGGTTGTGGTATTTGATGCATGACATGAAATAAAAATCGCGAAAGATAAAAGGAACACAGAATTTGGAGAAAGTATCATTGTATTCATATGTTTGTATCATTCTAAGTATCATTCACAGACTAATGCTATGCTATGCTATTCACATTTGTGTTATTGTACTCTAGTTGCTAAGAATGTTTAGAAGAGTAGCTCTGGTATTAACCAGATGCCTAAATAAACATTCTAATACTTCGTCAAGATTTTGAATTTCAGACTCTAAGGTCATTGTCTGACTCATGATCTTCTCAATGTTAATGCTTGGTTTCTTCTGGCTGATGAGTGATGCTAATGTGGCATCAACAGCATCAAACTCGCTCGTGGGTGCGACTGATGCTTCTGAAGTCTTGTTCATCAATTTGGAGACAACAGACCAGGTTTTGCTGGACTGTGATTTAGAACCATTAATGTAAGACAACAAGGAAGTGAAGATCTCCACTGTTATCTGTTCGACATCTCCTTGAATTGCATTGGACTTGATCTGTTTCAAGCACATCTTGACTGCTTTCTTGGCAGTCTTTCTGGCCTTGAGGTACTCAGCGGCTTCACTGGTAATGTTCAATTCACCACTGCACCTTCTTCGTAGAACTGATTGGATGTCTTGGAGTTTCTCTTTCAACTGTTGGAATACATCTCTCGATGTGCTGCAAATGTCAAGAAGCCTTAGAGATCCATCCAACATTGACTGAATTTGAGATAGAGATTGTTGGTTAGATGGAAGTTGGAGCAACTCATCAACACAGACATATAAATCGGTAAGGCCTGTGAGTCTGTCGCTTACTGAGGCATCTTGTGAAGAGCTCAATCTGCACAACTGCTCATCGAATTGAGCAGTGACTGGGTGTGATGCTGATGGCAGACTGTTAGAACGAGCGTGGTAAGAAGCCATTTCTATTTCTGTTTTTGTTGGAAGTCAAGGAAATGTTTAGCTTGAATACAAGTTTCTGTTTGATGACTTCTCTTCTTTGGCTGGTGCTATTTATATGAAAACAAGAGAAGACAGCAGGAATCTGATATGAAGTCTAATAACATGCTTTCTTGTTATAAAAGTATTTTGTTGTCAGTTTCCATGAGCTGTGTTTCGGATGGTCTGCTACCAATTTTTTTGAATATGCTGATAATCAATGCATTATATGTTGCCTTGAGACTCACCCAACAAGATTCGAACTGATCGCCACCAGCGTGTGGCTACGCTGCAGAAGCATTACAGCAACGACTTGTCTCCTGTACATCAAACCAAAATCACTTCATGATCTGATTAAATTCTTAAAAAACTGGCCTATGGCGTGATGTGTAAACGAATACACCATAACTAAATAAATATGTGATTATATATTCTGTAACTAATGTGTAGTAAGGATGGTCTGCCATGATAGTATTGAGCAAGGGACAAGTTGTTAATTAATGCCATTACTAATCAGGACTGTGATCGTAATGCACGATCGATGAAGATAATTAGGGTCTAATCACAAAATGATTCCTGACCTTCTTAGCTGGTGTGTTTGGCAAAAGAAGACATTAAGGAAACACAGCAGTTGGGTTTGCTTAAACTATTAACAATGAAAAGATTCCATATGTTTACTTCCTGTATTATAAATTGATCAAGGATACAACTATAAATGGTGTTTCTCATTTGATCTCCAGAAGTTCATTCTGTGCTCACCTTGTCAGACACTGATCTATTCGTAATCACCCCGTTGCTGAAAGCTTTTGAGTGACCTTACACCGGTTGAGGTCCTTGCTCTCGCTGAATTGTGCAAAATGAAGCAGCTTTGAGGAGTTGTATGGTCTCATAGAGGAGTTTCTTTTGATGCCAGTGAATATTGCTTGGTGCATGAATTAAGGATATGCTGGATGTATCTCTGAATTATTGTGGATGCCTTGATGCAGACAGGATATCATGTCGAGAACATCTAATCAGTTCTTTTCGCGAGCAAAGGTTGTTTCTCGTAAGTGGCTCTATATTGTGGCTATGAAACACCTTAAAGATCTGCTGAAACTGGTTCTCTGAAGTTGCTTCTAAGGAGTACTACTTTCGAGGATTTGGAGCTCGGCCAAACAGCCCAAAATGGAGTATTTTCATGAACCTTACTCTTTCCTTTGTCTTCACTGGCTTATTTATTTGATAAATCCTAAAATTTTCATGGACAAAGACGGAACTGAAGAAAAGCAGTGCTTGTGCTTGGTTTTTCCACCAGAAGTGACTGAGAAGAAGAATTAATATCCCCTACTGTCTTTGCAAGTTTACATGGTTCCTTGAGCTTCTTTATCATGAAATGTAGCAGAGCTTGTATCGATTTTATGTAGGAGGAACTTAACGAAGAAGATGGCGAATATGGAGTCTGATAATCTACAGTTTAGAGCTTGTTGAAACACAGGAATGTCATCTGGATCATCAACATAAGATTCATTAAGGACGAATATGGATATCTATTTTTCCTGATGTCTTATATCGTTCCTCGTCTGGAATAAAAAGTGTGAATTACACATTGGCATTCACTTGCGTTCCTTTGCAAGATTTTATCAAAATTCTTGTCAAATGTCGAATTTTTTAACCCTGTCATCCCATGTAAGGGCAAAGCTGGTGTAAGCTATGTTGTAGAATGCTGACCTTTAACAATTTCTCTGAATTTCCTTGATAATCTGTAGAACTTTGGTACCCCGAATAATTACCATGAATGAATGAATGCTATCTTATTCTTCACATGATGAAATGAGTGTAAGTATTGAATATGAACACAATGACTGATGTCTGATGAGTTTCTGTACTTACAGGAGTAACTGTCATTACCTTTTTTTTTTTTTTTGACCTGAGGTTAGTCATCAGAAACTTTATAATCTCCTTTGAATGTCATTCTAATCTTCTGCTTTTGAAATAATCTGTAGCCTATATCTGCGCGGTTAAAGTTAGGGTTATAAAAAGATTAACTAAACCATAGAAAAGAACACAGAAATATGGCAAAAATTGTCCATGAATTTATATCGAATGACATTCAGTCATATATATAGTGATGTGTGTACAGTTCACACTTATGACTTTCTATCAAGCTGCTTAGAGTTGTTTGATAGAGTCGTTATCGTCTTAACCAAGTGCCTAAACAAGCATTCTAATTCTTTATCAAGAGCTTGAATATCTGACTCTAGCTTTATCATCTTGTTCCCCAAGTTTTCAGCATGATTTATATAAACACCAGATTTCTTCTTCTGGCACATGAGTGTAACCATGGTATTATCAACAGCCTCAAACGCGTTCACTGGTCCTGCTGTCGCCTCCTTTTCTATATTCTGACTGATAAGTTTGCTGATCAAAGACCAACCAGTTTTCTGGAGTTCGTACTAATGATGTTAGACTATAAGGACTTAAAAGATATCCAATGTTATCTCCTGCATCTTTCATCATGCCCTCAGTGACATTTACATTTTCTTTCCTGACATGAGATTTTTTGATGTTTTTCAAGCATACCTTGATTGCCTTTTTCGCTCACTTTCTGACTTTCTGATGTATTGGTACTCAGTAACCGCTGCACCTTCTGCATAAAACTGATTGATTGCCTTGTAACCCAGCTTCTAACTGTAGCAAGACATCCCTATATGTGCTGCAAATGTCCAGCAGCCTCAGTGATTCAACCAACAGCCCCTGATTTTCGGATATAGCCTGCTGAGTACAGGAAGCCTGAAGCCGCTCATCAACATAGACGCACAAACCTTTACATCGTGGTAAGGCATCCGCCTACTGCTGATGACGAAGTAGAGGCAGCTTGAGATGAGCTCCAAGCTGCACAAGCACTCATTAAACTGATCGAATGAGTGTGATGAGTGGTGAGAGGTTTTAGAAACTGTGTAGATGAAGCCATTTGTGTTAATTAATCAGATGAACAGAAAATTTCGTTCGTTTTTTTTTATATTACTCTTCTTCCACAGCTCTGATCATATATACTTAAATCAACCTAAGAATTGACAGGAGGAGTCTCACATTAGGTATGAGCACTTGCTTAGGCTATGTTTTTGGATTGTTGCTAGAACATTTGCGCTGCGTTAATTGTCGTGCACAAGGTTCACGATCCAATCTAAGTGCCATGAACGAGTGGAAATTACAGCAGCCTTGCTTCTTCCCTGCATGACCAACAACTTCTTTATTTCCTACTCTGGTCTGTCCTGTTATTTTTTTTTCAATGTTTTTTCAGATCATTAATTTGTTTACTTGGATTGATATATAGTATTACTGGAGCTTATATTTTCTTTGAGGCCTTCTGTTCACATTACCAGGAATTTCTTTCTCTGATCTCGCGTAACGTTGTCGCAATTCTTTGGACCTGCAATACAAGTAACATCTGCCATACACATATAACATGGGTCTTTCTTTTCCTACCCTCAACAGTGATACAGGTCAATAAGAGAAATTCTGTATCCTACCTTTCTCTTTTACAGCAGTTGTTTGTTGTTTCTTTGCAGTAAAATCTAATAAGATAGCATATGATATGATATACATAAACTAACATCAAGATTATGCTACTTTACCTAATACATGATCTTTAAAAACTATGAAACACTTGAACAATAAGACATGAAATACATGTGCACTTTCATTGTAAAATTCATATTTAAAATCACAAAAAAATCAAATGATTGATACTGTCAGCTGATAAGGCCACATTACAGGTAAGTTGAATTGCCATTTTTCAGGACAGGTACGGAGGAATGGACTCAGTAGAGCTTGTACGTACCACTTGCTACGGATCATGTTGCACAACTAATAGTAGTAGAATATCACACTTCGATATTAGATGTTTAGCAAGTTAGAAGGTTGGTCGTGTTAGAAGAGACATAGGCCAATGAACCATGTTCTTCCACCAAATATGAGATTCCTTATGCTTCTCTCACATTTCGACTATAAATACAGACATTTTCTTCAGATAAGTCATCAAAAACAAAACTTGCATTTCAAGTTCTTTGCTTTCAATTCAAAACAAATAGTAAAACAATGGCTTCTTCTCAAATCATCAAGGCCTCTTACCACGCTCGCTCCATAAGTTTGCCATCTACTTCTCACCCAGTCTCTGATCAATTCGATGAGTGTTTTAGCAGACTCAGGTCTTCTCAAGCTGCCTCAACTTCTTCACTAAGCGACAGACTTTCCGGCCTTACAGAGTTGTATGGCTGTGTTGACGAGTTGCTCCAACTTCCATCTTCACAACAATCCTTATTACAAATCCAATCAATGTTGGATGGATCTGTAAGGATTCTCGACATCTGCAGCACATCGAGAGATGTATTGCAACAGTTGAAACAGAAACTCCAAGACATCCAATCAGTGCTACGAAGAAGATGCAGTGGTGAATTGAACATTACCAGTGAAGTTTCCGATTACCTAAATGCCAGA
Source organism: Spergularia bocconei (assembly GCA_963457585.1). Classification (NCBI taxonomy): domain Eukaryota; kingdom Viridiplantae; phylum Streptophyta; class Magnoliopsida; order Caryophyllales; family Caryophyllaceae; genus Spergularia; species Spergularia bocconei. Next base: position 5,488,737 of record OY734949.1, read on the forward strand.
AAGACTGCCAAGAAAGTAGTCAAGAAGTGCTTACAATGCATCAAGGACACTGGCAAAAGTTCTGAGGCCAATGGTGTTGAAGAGATTACAATGGACATCTTCAAGTCTTTGTTGTCTTACATTGGTGGTTCAAAGTCACAGTCTAACAAAACCTGGTCTGTGGTCTCTAAATTGATGAACAAGAGTTCCGAGAAAGAAGCATCAGTCGAAACCAGCAGCGAGTTTGATGCTGTTGATTCGACACTGGCATCACTCAAGAAAACTGGTGCTAACACAGAGAACATCAAGAACCAGATGATGACATTAGAGTCTGAAATTCAAGATGTTGACGAAGTATTAGAAAGCTTATTTAGAATTCTTGTTAAGACTAGAGCAACCCTTCTTAACATTCTTAGCAACTAGATCATACAGTATGACATTTTTGTACAGATAACTAATACTATATACAATACAATATACTTTCTCTACATACATCTTGTGCTCTTCTCTTGTTCAATTAATTTGTTTGCTATTAATATTCGGACCTTCTCCACATATTTCTTACTACAATGTGACAGAAGAAACCGGAAACAAGATTGATGTTATACTAACTAACTTGCTCTGAAAATTAGATCATCAGATAACAGAAGATAGTTACAGTTTTAAGATGTGATTTACTGTATGTTGTAAAAGAATTTAGCCAAGAAATTTTTTTTTTCGTGGGAAATGTTTATATATTCCTCTTTGTTTATACTCGTTAAATGATCGGAGGCAGAATGAACCCATGTGCAGCAGTGCAGATGGATGATAAACAGGTTATAGCTCTGAGTTATTAGACTGTTAAGATTCCATGTATCTGCTTTTAGCAAGCATCTGCCTGTTCTCATGGTCATGTATCAGCTAGGTAAGCATATATCGAAAATTTCTCTGTAACTCAAGGGGATCATTCGATGTTAGTTAGCAAAATCGATGAGGAATAACACTTCGTGTGATCGTTATCATCATTTCAGATTTTGACAGCAAATGCAATCCTCAAAACATAATTAACAGTAGCCTGTTGCATATATGTTGGTGAAAGGATATCATGATCGTCAAATTAGCTGGAGTGCTTGGTAGGACGAGACATACCGAAAAATAGTCTTAACAATAAATGTAGCAAACATAAAAAAGTTTTAAGAACTACAAGATTTCTTCTGTATATCTTCCCTCAATTTAATTAGCGCGTAATTAAAGCACTTGCTAATCAAAGGTAAGCAGTTGGTCCTCTGCTGTGAGCAAATTAGTTTTATTACCAGAAGGACTAAAACATCTCAGCTGCTTCTACAAGCCATATTGAAGATCTTGATATGGTTTTGCGCTCCCTGGCTAACAACCAGGAAGAAGAAAACCGGCATCAACAGGGTACAGGTGGTATGAGATTCAAGAAATGTGATGAAGCCATAGAAAGTGTACATATTTCGTAAGTCACTAAAAGAAGAATTCATTTTTTGTAATTGATACACCTATAACAGATTTCTGTAACCAAAACAGCTTATTTTTGACATTTCAGACGTAAGGTTGCTATGAAGTAGTCCATTACAGGAACATAAAGATAGATACTTGAACTTACAGTGCCTCAGACTAGAGCAAACTGAGCGAAGAACATAAACTGCTTGCTCCCCATGTCCTGAGTGAAGAACATAAACTGCTTGCTCCCCATGTCATTCTTTCCTGAAAAGACCGAGATTGAGTGATCGATTCTTGTGACACAAATTTAGAATTTCAACTAGCTTGTGATGGAGAATTAGCCACCAACAACTGCATGTCTGAAACTGATCCCTTACAGATAACTTCCTGAAAAGTCCCAGAATTCTGCTGTCTCAAACTCTCAATATACAAGCAAGGCAGAGGTGGCGCAAATTGGGCTCAGTTTTGCAGAAAGCAGACATATCTAGTTCTCCGTGACAGGTGCTAGTACAATTTGACAGTAGTGTGCTTAATTCTGAGTTTGGACGTTCTCTGCTCGGCATATCCTTTCCCAAATAACAACCTAGAAGTTGAAATGCCTTCCAATGACGTGAATGACCTCATCCGACTTAAGTTTCTTCAAAAATTGGTCAGTACGTAGTTTCGTAACTGTGTAAAGCATATTCTCAAAACACTTCTGCTAGTCGACATGTAGCTACAGTTGTTGACAGTAGAAGCAACTCATCCGTGGAATTTTCAGCCATACAACTCCGCCAAGAATACTTCTTTTTACATCTTACAACCAAAGACCAAGAATTTGAGCAATTTTGAGAGAACTTGAACCGGTATAAGACCCTAATCTGTTTAGCAATGGCATGAAAACCAGACGAGTGACTGACAAGGCGATTATGGAATGAACTTCTGCAGATGAAAGGAGAAACAACCATTATAGTTCTAACCTTGATCAATATATAACACAGGAAGTAAACAAAAGGAATCTTGTGATTACTAATAGTTTAAGCAAATCTAACTGTTATGTTTCCACAATGTCATCTTCTGCCCGACATCCCAGCCAAGACGCGGAGTCATTAAGTTATATACCGATAATTCTTAATTATCTTCAACAATCGTGCATCTCCCATCACGATCCTGAATATATGCTGTATCGTAATATAATGCCATTAACAACTTGTCCCCTACTCAATATCTTCATGGCAGACAATCTTCCTACACTAATGTGCATATATTAGTTACAGGGTAGATGATCAATTATTTATATTCTCTCGGCCAAAGTTGTAATAAAAACTACTATTCGTATGGTGTATTCGTGTACAGATCACACCATAGTCCAGTTTTTAATGATTTAAGAAGATCATTTAGTTATTCTGGTTTAAGGTACAGGAGACAAGATGTGGTTGCTGCAACGCAACTGTAGCTCTGCCACACGCTGAAGGCGCTTAGTTCGAATCTTGTTGGGGGAGTCTCAACAACAGCATATAATGCATTGATTATCAGCATATGCAGATTTTTTGTGAGCAGACCATCCGAAACACAGCTCATGGTTAAACTGACAACAAAATACTTTTTTAAACAGGAAAGCATGTTATTTGCCTTAACAGCAGATTCCTTCTGTCTTCTCTAGTTTCCATATAAATAGCACTAACCAAAGAAGAGAATTCATCAAACAGAAACTTGCATTCAAGCTAAACATTTCCTTGACTTCCAATAAAAACAGAAATAAAAATGGCTTCTTACCACGCTCGTTCTAACAGTCTGCCATCAGCATCACACCCAGTTACAGCTCAATTCGATGAGCAGTTGTGCAGATTGAGTTCTTCTCAAGCTGCATCAGTAAGCGACAGACTTACAGGCCTTACCGACTTGTATGTCTGCGTTGATGAGATGCTTCAACTTCCATCAAACCAACAATCTGTATCACAAATCCAGTCTATGTTGGATGGATCTCTACGACTTCTTGACATCTGCAGCACATCGAGAGATGTCCTGCAACAATTGAAAGAAAGACTCCAAGACATCCAATCAGGTCTTCGCAGAAGGTGCAGTGGTGAATTGAACATAATTAGTGAAGCCGCTGAGTACCTCAAGGCCAGAAAGACTGCCAAGAAAGCAGTCAAGATGTGTTTGAAACAGATCAAGTCCAATGCAATTCAAGGAGATGTCGAACAGATAACAGTGGAGATCTTCACTTCCTTGTTGTCTTACATCAATGGTTCTAAATCACAGTCCAGCAAAACCTGGTCTGTTGTCTCCAAATTGATGAACAAGACTTCAGAAGCATCAGTCGCACCCACCAGCGAGTTTGATGCTGTTGATTCTACACTAGCATCAGTCGTCAGCCAGAAGAAATCAAGCATTAACGTAGAGAAGATCATGAATCAGACAATGACCTTAGAGTCTGAAATTCAAAATCTTGACGAAGTATTAGAATGTTTATTTAGGCATCTGGTTAAGACCAGAGCTACTCTTCTAAACATTCTTAGCAACTAGAGTACAGAAACACAAATGTGAATAGCATAGCATAGCATTAGTCTGTGAATGATACTTAGAATGATACAAACATATGAATACAATGATATATACGTTCTCCAAATTCTGTGTTCCTTCTATTTTTCGCGATTTTTATTTCAGGTCATGCATCAAATACCACAAACTTCTTACAATATACAACTTCAAGGAGAGAGACAATCTCCATATTCATCAGATATCAGACTGTCAAAAACAATTAACTTATCCAAGCATATTGACATATTGTTAACATTTAATCAAACCTTCAAGAGGATTTATATCACTAATACGAAACGACATAAAAAAAGAATGATAGACACGGGTGCATATGGGGATAGAGATTAGAGTTTCCGAAAATGTAAGTTGAGTTTAAGCTCTCAGGCTGTGAAGATTCCATATTTCTGATTAGCATGAACACATTAAGTAAAGTTTAGTGCAGAATGAAGGCATGGTCTCCTACCTTGAAGCAACAGTCTCTACTTATTTAAATCTTGTAATCAATCTCTATGTTTCATATCAACAGTTTACCCTGTTGCTGAAAAATAAAAATCAGCTGCATTCTGAAGTGTTATACTGGTATTGCTCATTTCTAGCTGACACCTGACCTTCAAGAGATTCAGTTTTATTATTCAAAGATCCATATATAAGGTATAGTCGCACAATTGTTATGTACTAATTCTATGGGGTGGGGATATGAGGATTTAAACTCACGACAACCTTAATCCTCATAATCGTGATGTTACTTATGCATATCATACAATATGCTATTAGTCTATTACAGATCTTCTATGCATCTATTAGTTAATCTGTTTATTAATTATTTAGACTTCCAGCGCACAGATACATTTTTCCGGATAAATAGAAATTAAAATACAAAGTTTCAGATCAAAGTTACTCTAGTAAGTACTGAAACTCAGACATCAGGATCCAGGACATCAGTCATTCTGTTCATCCTATCAGATCGGAAACTTTAAAGAATGGGAACCACGATTATATAGCCTATCAAATTTCAGCTTTCTGTAGCATAGCTATTAGCTAACAGGCTAACAGCTTGCTGTATGAGATGTCATGAATGAAAAATCATCCATCCCAGCTAAAATCTTGCAAAAGAACATTAGTGAATGCCGATGTGTCATTTAACCTTTTTATTCAGGACAACCATAGAAGCATGAAATTTTGACACATTACAAATAACACAGAAACTTTCTTCTCATCTCCAAGATTTCCAAATGCATGATAACATTCTGTCTTTCGGCAACCTACAGACTCTCACACTCTATATTCTCTATCTGCCTCATTAAATCGACCAACAATATTAGTTTGATGCGAGCTCTGTTAGATTTGATGATAAAGGAGCTCAAGGAAACATTAAACTCTTTAGATCTACTAAGGCAGTAGGGGATGGTAATTCGTCCTCTCAGTCAGTTCTGATGGAAAGTTAAGGGATCATCATGTTAATTTGTCAGTGAGAAGATAGCAAAGAGTAAGGTACATACAAATACGCCACCATTTGGGTCTGCTTGGCTAAACTCCATTCTCCGTATCTGAATCAGTTTCTGCAGAAATGTCAAGGTGTTTCACAACCACGATATAGAACGGGAAACACTTGTGAGACACAGAGGCTGAGAGGCTACTGAACTATTTCTCACTTTCTCAGAAACAATTTCAAGTTTCCTGATTTGTATCGCGGATTCCAATGTTCCATCCTGACTACCATTCTTCGACCTGAGTACTGAACTAATCGATGTCAGTGCACAATCCAAAATTGAATCACACCATGTTCGAAAAGCAAACTAATTCTTAGGTATTGCTGATTCCCAGTTTCCCATCCTGACTTCCTTTCTTCGACCTGAATGCTGAACTATTCTCAGCCCAAAACTGAATCACACCATGTTCCAAAAACAAACTGATTTGATGCCTGAACATGGTATCCTACCTGCATCAATGCATCCGTAGTGGACATCTTCTGCTGCAGGCAATATATAGCTATGGTAGTTGACTAACTGGTAATAAAACCAACTCCTCAATGAAGCAATACAACTCCTCAAGGACGCTTCTTTTCACATCATACAAACGAAGACAAAGCATTTGACCCAATTTGCGAGTACCTCACCCGCTGTAGGTCCACTCTAAACTTCAGCAATGGGATGACCAGATGGACATCTGACAGGATGAGCGTGCAATGAACTTCTGGCCGGAGATCAAAGGAGAAACAACCATTAAAGTTCTATTCTTCATCAACTTATAATAGAGGAAGTAAACATAAGGAATCTTGAGTTTACTAATACTTTAAGCAAATCTAACTGCTATGTCTCCACAATGTCTTCTTCTGCCCAACATCCCAGCCAAAACGCGGAATCATTATATGCCGATTAGAGTTTAATTATCTTCAACAATCGTGCATCTCCCTTCACGATCCCGAATATATGCTGTACCATAACTAATTGGAGATAATTACTTGTCCCCTAATCAATATATGAAGGCAGACCATCTGTTAATGAATTAGTTAAAGGATTAATAATATAAATAACAGAGTTGCAAGAAGAACTACTATTGTTATGGTGTATTCATGTGCAGATAACATACCATAGGCCAGTATTTTATGATTTATGTAGATCATAAACAGATTTTAGTTAGATGTACAGGGGACAATATGTCGTTGTTGCAACGCAACAGTAGCTCTCCAACACACTGGCTGCGATCTTTTTGAATCTTGTTGGGTGAGTCTCAACTGCAGCATATGGTGCATTGATTATCAAATGAATGATTCTTTCGATTATCAGCAACATTTGTGGGAGCAGACCATCCGAAACACGGCTCATGGAAACTGACAACAAAATACTTTTTTTAAACAGGAAAGCATGTTATTAGCCTTAACAGCAGATTCCTTCTGTCTTCTCTAGTTTTCATATAAATAGCACTAACCAAAGAAGAGAATTCATCAAACAGAAACTTGAATTCAAGCTAAACATTTCCTTGACTTCCAACAAAAACAGAAATAAAAATGGCTTCTTACCACGCTCGTTCAAACAGTCTGCCATCAGCATCACACCCAGTTACAGCTCAATTCGATGAGCAGTTGTGCAGATTGAGTTCTTCTCAAGCTGCTTCAGTAAGCGACAGACTCACAGGCCTTACAAATTTATATGTCTGTGTTGATGAGTTGCTTCAACTTCCATCTAACCAACAATCTCTATCACAAATCCAATCAATGTTGGATGGATCTGTAAGGCTTCTTGACATCTGCAGCACATCGAGAGATGTATTGCAACAGTTGAAAGAAAAACTCCAAGACATCCAATCAAGTCTTCGCAGAAGGTGCAGTGGTGAATTGAACATTAACAGTGAAGCCGCTGAGTACCTCAAGGCCAGAAAGACTACCAAGAAAGCAGTCAAGATGTGTTTGAAACAGATCAAGTCCAATGCAGTTCAAGGAGATGTCGAACAGATAACAGTGGAGATCTTCACTTCCTTGTTGTCTTACATCAATGGTTCTAAATCACAGTCCAGCAAATCCTGGTCTGTTGTCTCCAAATTGATGAACAAGACTTCAGAAGCATCAGTCGCACCCACCAGTGAGTTTGATGCAGTTGATGCCACACTAGCATCACTCGTCAGCCAGAAGAAATCATGCATTAACATTGAGAAGATCATGAACCAGACAATGACCTTGGAGTCTGAAATTCAAAATCTTGACGAAGTATTAGAATGTTTATTCAGGCATTTGGTTAAGACCAGAGCAACTCTTTTGAACATTCTTAGCAATTAGAATACAAAAACACAAATGTGCATAGCATTGCATAGCATTAGTCTGTGAATGATACATACTTAGAATGATACAAACATATATGAATACAATGATAGTTTCTCCTAATTCCGTCTCCCTTTTATTTTTCGCAATTTTCCAGTTTCCAATTCATTTTAAGCATTAAAAAACATAATCCTAAGACTAACAATCTCTGAAAGAAAGCTCTGATCTATACATCAAATACCTTATGATGTTTCGATTGTTTAACTTAATCCGAACATCAAATTACTTGAGGTCGATGCAAATATTGAACAAAGATTGGCATGTGACCTTGATGTACGATTTCATCTATACCGTAATGCAACTCATCAGAATGCCATCGAATGACATTAACATCAACATTTGGATTACTTCTAACTTCTAATGCAAGTCATCAGAAATGCCATCAAATCTACGATGACATGCAGTTTTATCGACATTTAAGAGATACGAACATTTCCTTGTCTTATAATTACGATTATCATTCGCGCCTAACATAAAATAATTCATTTGACATAAATTACCTTAACGAATTAGCTGTCAATTAGTCTCCCCCAAATTGGAATTTTATCTCCTCCGTTCATCCTCGAGAACTCGACTCTTACACAAACTCTTTAAAAATTACCCTCTCATCTGCAATAATTATTCTAGGGTTAACTCCAATTATAACTTAAAAAAAAACCCAATTATTACCAAACTCAGCTCCGATGGTCAGTTTGGAACTAATTTTACCCAAAATTTCAAGAACCCTAGCTAGCTTTTCAGAATTTTCCAATTAAAAAAAGAGAAGGATGATTAAAAAGAAAATAACGAACCACGTGCTAGCATTTCATTAATTGGAGGGGTACATGGAGTGGGATAGGAAAATGGGACGATGATACGCAACATACATCAATTTCTTTTTAGTTCAATATAAACCGACAATCACAAAACTCTACAGAATTAAGCTAATAAAAATGCAAGATGATGGAAAACCAACTATCGAAAAAACGTAAACGAATTCCTTTGCCATCTATTCATCTTCTTCTCACGCAACTTACTACTATGACCACACTTCTTCTTCCGACAATTCGTTGCACGAGGCGGTAGCGTGGCGTAACACTTACAACATATCTTCTTGTTAAGGTTTGCCTTATATATTATGGGCAATATCGTTTTCATACGGTCGTAATCCCATAACCACCATCCTCCATTCAGCCGAGATGACAGGTCAATGGTTGATCCTTTCTGGATGTCGTAATCAGCAAGTGTACTGTTTTCGTCCTCGTCGAACTCGACCTCGTTTGGGAAAATGAGACGGAATTCTTCGGGCGGAATTTGTACTTTATCGGAAATCTTGGATCGTACGCTACTGATAGTTTCGTTGGGCTGTACGTCGAGAGTAATGGTGTTTCCTTCGAGGGTTTTTACGAATATCTGCATCTTTTCTTAGATGATTGATTATTCTGTGGATGGATTCCGATCTTGTGGAGTGAATAAGATCCCGTCTCTATTTATAGAGATAATAATCATAAGATGGATCATAACTTGGGGCTCAAGGTCAATTAGGCTCAAATTAATTAGGTAAACTATTTACAGACTGAACTAGTGAACTTGGTTACTTGAGGGCCAAGCTATAGTTTTTTTTTTTTTTTTTTTTTTTTTTTTTTTTTTTTTAAAAATAAAGGGCCAAGCTATAGTTAATCACTGGAGATAGATAATTAATAACTTTTTATGAAAATAATTTTTCTAATAGATCAATCTAAAACGAGTAATTGGGAGCAGTTTCCCAATCCCTACATTTTACGATGACTTTCTCCAAATTAAACCCCGAGCTTTCTCACCGCGTCTAGTAAATTTTTCTATCCTCTTTCAACAAAATTGTGTTTTTTTTTTACCAATTGAGTTTCATCTCTGGAGATGTCGAAGTCAGACTAAGAACGGCGCCCGGATAGGTAGACAAGCTACTCCAAAGTCAGAACGTGACCCAACTTATAACGTCTAAGTGCCTACCCCATATGCGATGTCTATGTTAAAATAAGTTCGTCGTCTATATATGATGGGTTTTGTAGTAGTGAGCTCTGGTGCAATCACGGAGCAAGTAGAGGATGGTTTTGGGGTTGTTTGGACATATAGGCCAACGTAGGGAGGGGATCAAGTTCATTAGTGCATAATCCAAACCACCCGATGGAAAAATATCCTATCTTAACATTCATGAAGCCAGTACGTCACTATTTTTTTGGTAAATAGGAGCAACTAATGCTGTTTTATGGGGATGTGAACCCGTTATAATAATCTTTAGGTATGATGTCCTAACCATTAGGCCGGCCAATTCTGATCCTCAGCCTGTATCGACCAGTGAAAACCAAACAAAGAGGATGATTCATGCAAATACGCCATTTCGGTATGTTCTCCAAATTCTAAAGATGTAGTCTTTGGAAGCAATTGTTGAAGCAGTTTCTGCAGTAATTTCAAGCTGTACTGTTTTGCAACCACGATACGTAGTACTATATATATAGTACAATATACTGTATATACATGGACCATAGCAGTATATGGAGGTAGTTTCGTCCGTCATTTCAAGTTTCAAGATACTCTCAAGCATTGATGCCTCTCTTCCTGACTCACTTTCTTCCTTCTTACCTACTGAACTATTCTTCAACTTAATCCGAACATCAAATCACTCGAGCTCGATGCGAATATTGATCACGGATTTCCATGAAACCTTGATGTACGATTTCATCGATATTTCACAGACATTAACATTCCTTACTTTTATACTCTTATGACGATTACATTAGACATTCATTAATAATAGAACTTGATAGAACTCAATTGGCTTGATAATTGCTTGCCTATAACATTGACAATAGCTCGGTATTTATACCGAATACAAGACATAAATATGGTAAATCTTGCTACCTAAGGCAGAAATACAATCTTATGGTAAATCGATGTCTAACACCCCCCCTCAAGTTGGAGCGTGGAGATTAACAACGCCCAACTTGGACACAAGATACTGGAACTGAGAGTGGCCGAGAGCCTTGGTAAGAACGTCCGCAAGCTGATTAGAGGTCGAAACATAAGTAGGAGAAATGAGACCGTCTTGAATAGAATCCCGAATAAAACGACAATCTATCTCAATATGTTTGGTGCGCTCGTGAAAGACCGGATTCTGAGCAATGTGAATCGCAGACTGACTGTCACAGTAAACAGGAGCAGGACCCCTCGGAGAGACACCCAAACTCGTGAGAAGACCCCGTAACCATTTGAGTTCACACGTGAGGGCGGCCATAGCACGATATTCAGATTCGGTCGACGAACGAGCGACTGTCTGTTGCTTCTTAGTCTTCCAGGACAACGGAGAATCACCTAAGAAAACGTACCATCCAGTGAGAGAACGACGAGTGATGGGACAAGCAGCCCAATCGGAGTCACACCACCCCGACAGTTGAAGGGTGCAGGAAGTAGGAAAAAGGACACCCTGACCAGCCGTGGCTTTAAGGTAACGAACAACACGATAAGCGGCATCCATATGATCTTGCCGAGGATGTTGCATAAACTGAGAGAGGATATGGATGGAATAAGCAAGGTCGGGACGAGTGGCACCAAGGTAAACAAGACGCCCAACCAGGCGCCGGTAGACAGTAGGGTCGGATAAAAGGACACTGGTAGAACGACCAAGACCATGATTCTGTTCAATGGGAGTGGTAGCAGGTTTAGCAGCAAGAAGACCTGTATCATGGACGATGTCCAAGGCATACTTACGCTGAGACAGATAAATTCCGGAGGCGTTGCGCGCAACCTCAATACCAATAAAGTATTTCAGAATACCCAAATCTTTCATGTGAAAGCAGGAGCTAAAATAATCCTTGAACAATTGTAAGGCAGCGGAATCATTGCCAGAGATAACCAAATCATCCACGTAGACTAAGACATTTAGCTGTATTGAGCCTTTAGTAAAAGTAAAGAGGGAGTAGTCAGATTTAGACTGAGAGAAGTCATACTCACGGAGAGCCTGACCAAGCTTAGCGAACCAACACCTAGGGGCTTGTTTAAGACCATACAACGACTTACGAAGACGACACACAAGATTAGGAGAAGTAGCGGTAAACCCGGGAGGAAGACGCATATATACCTCCTCATTAAGATCCCCATGAAGGAAGGCGTTATGGACGTCCATTTGATGAAGTTCCCATCGCTTAGCTGCAGCAACGGCAAGAAAGGCACGGACTGTAGTCATCTTGGCAACCGGAGCAAAGGTCTCATCATAGTCCACACCCTCTGTTTGATGATTGCCAAATACCACCAAACGGGCTTTATATCGTTCAAGGGTCCCATCAGATTTGTATTTAACTTTGTACAACCATTGACTTCCCAACGCTTTCTTGCCAGGAGGAAGAGGTTCCATAGTCCAGGTGCCATTGGCATCCAATGCTTGCATTTCCGCGTCCATGGCGTCACGCCATTCAGGAACCTGCACAGCCTCCTTAAAGGTACGAGGCTCACGGACAGATGAGAGAGCTGCAACAAAAATCTGATGGGGAGCATGAAAGTTATTACAAGTATCATAGTTAGCTATGGGATACGGAATACCTGAGGAAGGTGACATAGGGGGACGGGAAGACAGCGGGAGAGACGGTGATGGACTAGGGCGGCAGACACGTGGAAGCCGAACCAAATTTGCATGCTGATCCTCGTCATCACTGGCATCGGAATTTAACTCATACCCAGAAAGACGTACATTAGGTTTCTTGATGCGACAACCACGCCCCATTGGCGGAGGCTGAGTGGAGTCATCCAAGGCAGGCTCAACACGATCAGGGGAAGTAGTGATGTCCGTAGGTGTGGACAGGAAAGTGCGCTGATTATCATGACCAGCCAGGGGTGACGTCGGCCGAAAGATGGGGCTGGTCGGGGGGTCAGCATTGACAGCAGCAGATGGGGTGAGAAGAGGAGCAGTAGTAGGAAGCACAGCGGGCATTGGGGCATACCCAAAATCATCAATATCATCCGCCCACACTGGTGAAACCCCCCGGGAAGCGGAATTAGCTCTCGGGATGGCGGATTGGACGCTTCCGGATCAATATAAGGAAAAGTATGTTCATAAAACTGGACATCTCGGGAAACAAAAAATTTTCGAGCATCAAGATCATAGAGGTACCAACCCTTTTGGCCGACTGGGTAACCCAGGAAGATACACTTCCGACTCCGGCTTGCAAATTTATCACCCTTAGCCTTTTGATTATGAGCATAACACAGACAACCAAGAACACGGAGAGTATCGAAAGAGGGTGGACGTCCAAAGAGACGTTCGTAGGGTGTAATATTTCCAAGAAGCACAGAGGGTGTACGGTTCATGACATGGGCCGCAGCTAAGATACACTCGCCCCAAAAATTGACAGGAAGACCACCATTAAACCGCAAGGCGCGAGCAACGTTGAGAATATGACGATGCTTGCGCTCAACTCGAGCATTCTGTTGGGGGGTACCAACGCAGGAACTTTGGAAAAAGATGCCATGTTGTTCAAAGTACGATTGGAGACAATGAAATTTCGTGCCATTATCACTACGAACCATTTTAACATGTTGAGAAAACTGCCGATCAATCATTGCAAAGAACGACATAAACGTGCGGAACACTTGCTTCTTGTCAAGGAGGAGAAACACCCATACGGCACGGGAATAGTCATCAACAATAGTAAGAAAAAAACGTGCACCACTCATAGAAGGTATCGGATAGGGACCCCATAAATCGCAATGTATTAATTCAAATATTCGAGTAGCTACATGAGTACTTAAAGGGAAGCTGGTACGATGGTGTTTAGCCCTATGACACACATCACATACTTTATTTAAATGACTACGACTACGAGATAAAAATGGTAACAATTTTACTACTTTCTCGGATGGATGACCCAAGCGACTGTGCCAAAGGTGAAGGGTGGAGGAGGTCTCAGTAGATACATTCTGAATAGTAGAGGTTATCGGAGTCGTCATGCCACGGAAGTAGTATAGTCCATCACAGCGATCACCCGTCCCAATCACCTTCCTCGTCCGTCGGTCCTGAATAATACAAGTGGTAGAATTAGTTACAATATCACAATTGAATTCATCACTTAATTGTGAAATAGAAATCAAGTTACAATTTAATTGGGGAACAAATAAGACATGAGACAACAAAATCGTAGCCGAAAGAAGTACACGCCCTTCCTGTGTAGCGTGCACTTGGCGCCCGTCGGGAAGAGTGACAGGACACGAAGGGATTGACGAGAGGTCCGTCAAAAGGGCAATGTTACCTGTCACATGATTGGAGCACCCCGTATTCAACAACCACTTACCATTAAACTGATTCGGAGGAGTCGGGGAGGCGCCATATACAGACATCAAGTATTGGAGTTGGGCTGTTGTAAAGGTGGGTGGTGATGGGGATGATTTGGAGTTTGCAGGGGCAGGTGTGGGCAGCAGCGCCTGCGTTTGATTGGCACAGACAGTGGTGCGATTACCACGACCACCACCAGCATTTGAATAGCCCCCCCTATTTCCATACGACGGCTGACGAGAGGCAGAGGACTGAGTAGAATTAGATTGATACTTTTTGGGTGTGTATACATGGCCGTACTTTTCAATATACCAGTCAGGGACGCCGTGAATTTCGAAGCAGGTCGATACATCGTGGCCCCGAGTCTTGCACTCGGTACACCATAGCTTGGATTTGTCAGCAGAGGTGAGTATTTTGGGAGGAGCGTGAGGTGGTCGGGACGGAGCTTGGACAGCGAAGCTAGAAACAGGGGCTGACACTTCCTTGGTCTGACCATAACCCCGAACAAACTCCTCTTGAGAAACAGCTCTGAAGGCTTGGTTGAGTGTAGGCAAGGTATCGCGTGAAAGCAAAGAAGAGCGTAAAGAGCCATAGTAATCAGAGTCAAGACCGAACAGGAAGTCATGGAGACGATCCCGCCGGCGACGTTCCGAGTGCTGATTGCCGACATCACACTCGCACTTTCCGCACTTACATGAGATTAGAGGGTCGTGCTGACCAAGTTCTTCCCATAAAACTGAAAGTTTTCCATAATACACAGCAACGGACATGTCTTTGGTTTGGGTACAATTTTTAAGATCAGTTGTCAATTGATGAACACGGGGGCCGTCCACTGAGCTAAACCGCTCACGGAGATCATCCCATAATTTCTTAGCATCGGTGTAACGACCAACCAGTTCAGCAACTTCTGGAGCAAGGGTGTTCATAAGCCAAGAAACCAACATACTTTGTACTGCCCTCCAATCTTCTTGAGTGGCCGGAGGAACCAGGCTAGTGATAGTGCCATACATTAACGAAGCCGAATTTCCGTCGAGCACTAAGAGCAAGTTCAATGGCATGAGACCATTCATCATAATTTGTTAATTTGAGTCGAGCCGGGGTAATAAAATTACCGGGTTGATCTTGGCCGCCGAGATAGAAGGGATGATTAGGCTCAATTTTTTCTGTTTTTGAGGGAGGCGGCGGAGGGGAGTCCTCATCGCCAGCCATTGTTGAAGGCTAGAGATTGATAGGGTTGTGGTAGGTTTTAGGATCGAAATCCTGATACCATAATAGAACTTGATAGAACTCAATTGGCTTGATAATTGCTTGCCTATAACATTGACAATAGCTCGGTATTTATACCGAATACAAGACATAAATATGGTAAATCTTGCTACCTAAGGTAGAAATACAATCTTATGGTAAATCGATGTCTAACAATTAACATTTCAATTTTCCCCATTCATCCTCGAGAACTCGACTCTCCCCAAATTCTGTAAAAATTATTACATACCCTCCCATCTTATTCTAGGGTTCACTCCAATTCTAACTAATGCCCAATTATTACCAAACTCAGCTCCGGTGTTCCGTTTCGAACTAATTTTACCCAAAAATTCAAGAACCCTAGCTTTTCCGAATTCCCCAATTCAATTCGCATTAAAATTGGCAAATACACGTTCTTAATTACCGAAACAAGAAAAAGAAGGCATAATTACAACAAAACAATCCAAATTGAAAAACAAAAGTGCATGTTATTATATCATCAAGAATCGTATTACATACATCAATCAATTTTAGTTCATCATAAACGACCAACAAATTACCAACTCGATCACAAATTTCTACAGAATTAAGCTAATGACAAATTGACAAGGCTGGAAAGATGATGGAAAACCAATTAACTACCGAGCAAAACCACTAAACGTTCTTCTTTGCCAGTCGTACATCTTCTTCTCGCGCACCTTACTACTATGCCCACACTTCTTCTTTCGACAATTCGTGGCACGAGGCGGTAGTGTAGCGTAACACTTACAACATATCTTCTTGTTAAGATTCGCCTTATATACAAAGGGCAATATCGAAAAGTCGTATTTCCACCACCATCTACCTCCATTCAGCCGAGACGATAGGTCAATGGTTGATCCTTTCTGGATGTTGTAATCAGCAAGTGTACTGTTTTCGTCCTCGTCGAACTCGACTTCGTTTGGAAAGATGACACGGAGTTCTTCGGGCGCAATCTGTACTTTCTCGGAAATCTTGGATAGCACGCTACTGATGGTTTCTTGGGGCTCAACGTCGAGAGTAATGGTGTTTCCTTCGAGGGTGTTTACGAATATCTGCATCTTTTCTTGGATTTTTGTAAACTCTGATTGATTATTATTTGTGGATTCTGATCTTGTGAGTTGAGTGAAGAAGACCCATTGCTATTTATAGAAAAATAAGGTCGGTCAACTTGGGCTGATCAAATTAGGAAAACTATATGATATATCACTTACTCTGTTTAATTTACTATGAAATTAATTATTTAAGGAAAATATTTTGTTTTTCCTTTCTGTTGTTTATGCGTTGATCAGACTAAGGCCCCGTTTGATAGGACTGCATCTTTCTGAACTGATCTGATCTGATCTGAATGATTCTGATCTGAACTGATCTGATCTGAATGATTCTGAACTGATCTGATCTGATCTGAATGTGTTGAAATTTTGATTGAATTTCAACGAATTAGTATCAGTTATGGGCCAAATACATTGATAAAAATTTGATCTGATCTGATCTGATCTGAACTGATCTGAATGATTCTGAACTGATCTGATCTGATCTGAATGATTCTGAACTGATCTGATCTGATCTGAATGATTCCGAACTGATCTGAATACTACTGCGAATAAGTCCTATCAAACAGGGCCTAAGAAGTCTTTCAAATAGATCAATCCAAAACGACAATTTGGAAAAGTTTCTAATTCCTACTTTTTTTTTCTATGCTTTTCCAACAATATAGTGTTTTCAACCATTTGAGTTTTATCACCGGGAAGTTAAGGTCGAATCGAGAAGGGGGATGGGTAGACCGGTATAGACATGCTACTCCGTCCAACAACGTCCAAATTTGAGCAACCCGGGTGTGTTGGAGTGACAACGACCCACATGTGAGTTGTGGGAAAGTATCCCACATTGGAGAAATAGAAGACTGGAGACTAGTTTATAAGATGGTGGGTTACTCCTCCTATTGCCAATTGGTTTTAGGATGGAACCCCACCAGCTTGTGAGCTAGTCTTCCACGAGGGGGCCGACATTGGCCCACGGCGACTCTAACAGGGTGTCTTCATGAAGCAAGTTTTCGTCACTATTTTTTTGGTACATATATAGGACCATGATTATGCTAGTTGATATCCTAAATATTAGGCCAACTTCGATCCTGAGCCAGTTTCAGTGCAAAAAAAGCAGAGGAAGATTCATGCAAATAGGCCGTTTTGGTATGTTTTTCAAATTATCAAGATGTACTCCCTGAAACCAATTGTTCGAAAACAGTTTCTGCAGTATATTCAAGTTGTTTCACAACCACAATATAGAACACTATACATGGAGCATAGCAATACACAAAGCTGCGTGCGCTAGTTTCATCAGTTATTTCGAAGTTTTGTGATACTCGATCTTAAGCACTGATGCTCCTCTTCCTGACTCACTTTTTTCTTTTGAACTACTGAACGATTCAATGTCAATGCTCTGGTTCGCGGAAAAAATGATTGGATGTTATGGACACACATGATATCCTGACTGAATCATCACGCCAATATATAGTGGAGGTCATCCATACGATATTCTGCATCATCACGCCAATATATGTGCCACCGGGAAATATTTAGCAATGGTTGTCGACTGGCTGGCTATCAAAACAACCCTTGAAACCCTACCAGTCCTCGATCATGGAGACTTCTTTTCGAACGAATCTCACCAACAAAGACGAAGAAGCTGAGCCATTTTGCGAGGATTTAAACCGCTATCAGACTAGATGGCCGTCTGACAGGATACGCAAATGGAGTCCATACTCCTGCAAAGCAAAGAAGAAACAGGCATTTCAGAGTTCTACACTTGATCAATTTATAATGCAGGAAGTAAACATAACGAATCTTGTTGATTACTATTAGTTTAAGCAAATCCAGCTACTGTGTTTCCACAATGTCTGTCCTCGCCCAACATCCCAGCCAAGTCGCGGAATCCTTTAATTCTATTTAGTGCTTAATTAACTTCATCAATCGTGCATTATCTCCAATCACGATCCTGAATATATGCTGTACCGTAATGTAATGCCATTAACACTTGCCCCCTACTCAATATTCTCATGGCAGACAAAATTCTTACACTTGTGTGCATACATTAGTTACAGGATAAATAATGTATTCTCGCGGCCAGAGTTCCAAGGAGAATTCCTGAACTACTATTATTTTGGTGTATTCATGTGCAAATAACACACCATAGGCCAGTTTTTTAAGAGTTAATCATTTTAAGCAGATATCAACTGATTTTAGTATCATGTACAGGGGACAATATGTCGTTGCTGCAACGCATCAGTAGCTTACCCACACGCTGGTAGCGCTCAGCTCGAATCTTGTTGGGTGAAACTTAACTGCAGCATATGAGCGAGTCTTTCAATTATCAGCATGTCGGAAAATTGTGAGAGCAGACCATCCGAAACACAGCTCATGGAAACTGACAACAAAATACTTTTATAAACAAGAAAGCATGTTATTAGACTTCATATCAGATTCCTGCTGTCTTCTCTTATTTAGGTATAAATAGCACCACCCAAAGATGAGAAGTCATCAAACTCTAACTTGTATTCAAGCTAAACATTTCCTTGACTTCCAACAAAAACAGAAATAAAAATGGCTTCTTACCACGCTCGTTCTAACAGTCTGCCATCAGCATCACACCCAGTCATTGCTCAATTCGATGAGCAGTTGTGCAGATTGAGTTCTTCTCAAGATGCCTCAGTAAGCGACAGACTTACAGGCCTTACCGACTTGTATGTCTGTGTTGATGAGTTGCTTCAACTTCCATCTAACCAACAATCTCTATCACAAATCCAGTCAATGTTGGATGGATCTGTAAGGCTTCTTGACATCTGCAGCACATCGAGAGATGTATTGCAACAGTTGAAAGAGAAACTCCAAGACATCCAATCAGTTCTACGAAGAAGGTGCAGTGGTGAATTGAACATTACCAGTGAAGCCGCTGATTACCTCAAGGCCAGAAAGACTGTCAAGAAAGCAGTCAAGATGTGCTTGAAACAGATCAAGTCTAATGCAATTCAAGGAGATGTCGAACAGATAACAGTGGAGATCTTCACTTCCTTGTTGTCTTACATCAATGGTTCTAAATCACAGTCCAGCAAAACCTGGTCTGTTGTCTCCAAATTGATAAACAAGACTTCAGAAGCATCAGTCGCACCCACAAGCAATTTTGATGCTGTTGATTCTACACTAGCATCACTCGTCTGCCAAAAGAAATCAAGCATTAACATTGAGAAGATCACGAATCAGACAATGACATTAGAGTCTGAAATTCAAGATCTTGATGAAGTATTAGAATGTTTATTCAGGCATTTGGTTAAAACCAGAGCAACTCTTTTAAACATTCTTAGCAATTAGAATACAGAAACACAAATGTGCATAGCATAACATTAGTCTGTGAATGATACTTAGAATGATACGAACATATGAATACAATGATACCTTCAACTTATTCCGTCTTCCTTTTTTTCGCATTTTCCTGTTTCCAATTCATTTTAAGCATTAGATAGCACAACCTTAATACAAATAATCTGACTGAAAGCTCTGATCTATGCATCAAATACTTAATATCTCTATTCTTCAATTAAATCCGATCATCAAATCACTTGACCTCGATGCAAATATTGATCATAGATTGCCATGAGACCTTTATGTACGATGTCATATATTAGACAGACATTTCTTAGTCTTATGAGTATATGACCAGAACATCAAACATTCGAACATATGATACCATAATGCAACTCAGAAATCCTATCATATGGCATTAACACATCTGATTTCTTCTATGTTCGATCTAATGCCTTTGTTCTTTTCAGTAAGCATGCATCAATTCCAACCTTAGTACAAACAATCTGCTTTATTCCATACATCAAACACTTGACCTTTCTATTCTTCAAATTAATCTGAACATTAAATCACTTAGCTCGATGCAAATATTGATCAGAGATTGACATGAGACCTTGATGGACGATTTCAACGATATTCGACAGATGTTATAATTTCTTAATTATCTGATCACATCAGACAACATCAAATATGCATGCATATACTTCTAAGTTCTAATACCTTTGTTCGATCTCCTCTACCTTATAATAATAATGCATTTCCAATTTAAACCTGATGAGCATGAAATCGCGTACTCAGTCATGCAATCAAATCTAAGAAACAAGGTTCAAACAAATTATCTATTATTAGATCCTCGTATTCCTCGACACGAGGTAAAAGAGTTATATGTTCAATCAGAGTTCCATCCTCGAAACATGACATTTTATCGACACGAACATTTTTCTTTGCCTTATAATAACAAGTTTACGAGCATAATCAATATTGTACTGTTGCACCGGAACATTTACAAGAATTGAAATCTTCTCGCACGTAAAATAATTGATTTGGCGTTAATTACCTTAACGACATTTTTCTTCTCTTCATCTTCACTATTCTAAGGTTCAATCCAATTCGAAATTTCTGTGATTTTACTATTTTAGGTAGTAGACTTGATTGCAGCTCTAGATCATTAAATTCAAGTGAATTTGCAAAGCTGAAGCTTGCAATTGAAGATGACCCAATTTACTCCACATTCAGCTCCCAGCTCTAGATTATTGAAATTCACCAAATTAATAGCCAGGAAATCAAAAGTTAACCTGAAATCAACTAACTAACTCAACCCGCATTCGATTCGAAACAAAATAGAATCCATCAATCCGAACTTGACCCAAAACCCCGAATTTGACCTTGCCCGAAAAATACCCGAATCCACCGAGCTTGATCCAAAACCGTATCGGACCCAATCTGATGCGAAAATGAGCAAAAACGATCGGACCGACCGACCCGTTTGTCAGGTGCTACTAGTAGGAATGGCCCAAATTATTACATGATCATGGAAAGAATTTCTAAAGTCCCAACCTTTGGCAAGGTTACTCCAAAAATGCCAGCCTTTCACATACTAGTCAAAGATACTGGTGGAAGCTATAAATTAGTGTGTGCATTAAGATGCCTACAAAGTTTCACTAGGGTCTTGATCATAATGCAAGCAGAATGGATGCCCAACCCCATCTACTTGTCCCCGTACGTAACTTTTCGTTTATGAACTCCTGAAGCCAGTACGCCAGTGAAGACAAAGCAAAGGGGATGATTCACGCAAATTCACCATTTTGGTCTGTTTAGCCGAGCTCCAAATTTTCGAGATGTGCTACAGAGGAGCAATTGCTCGGAAACAGTTTCGAAACCATAATATAGAACCACAACTCCCCAGTCCTCACCCATTAATGACAAACTTGTTGATTTCCATCCTGACTCCCTTTCTTCGACCTAAGCAACTCATCCATGAAACTATCCAACTACTCAGCATGGATGGTTCTTTTTGCGTCCTACCCACGAAGATGAGGAATTGGATCCATTTTGCGAGGACCTGGACCGGTATAAGACTTGATGGCCGTCTAACAGGATGAGCACGGAATGAAGACCTGAACAGCAAAGAAGAAACAACCATTTTCGAGTTATACCCTTGATCAATATATAATGCAGGAAGTAAACATAAAGAATCTTGTTAGTTACAAATAGTTTAAGCAAATCCAGCTACTGTGTTTCTTCAATGTCTTTCCTCTGCCCAACATCCCAGCCAAGACGCGCAATCCTTTAATTCTATTTAGTGCTTAATTACCTTCATTAATCGTGCATTATCTCCAATCATGATCCTGAATATATGCAGTACCGTAATGTAATCCCATTAACAACTTGTCCCCTACTACTCAATATCTTCATGGCAGACAATATTCCTACACTTGTGTTGCAGGTTATATAATCAAATATTAATATTCTCGCGGCCAGAGTTGCAAGGCCAACTACTATTGTTATGGTGTATTCGTGTACACATCACACCATAGGCCAGTTTTTAATGATTTAAGCAGATCATTTAGTTATTTTGGTTTGATGTACAGGAGACAAGTTGTCGTTGCTGCAACGCATCTGTAGCTCAGCCACACGCTGGTAGTACATAATGCATTGATGACTCTTTCAATTATCTGGCAAAAATTATGGGAGCACAGCAGCAGACCATCTGAAACACAGCTCATGGCGAAACTGACAACAAAATACTTTTATAAACAAGAAAGCATGTTATTAGACTTCATTATCAAATTTCTGCTGTCTTCTCTTATTTTGGTATAAATAGCACCAGCCAAAGATGAGAAGTCATCAAACTGAAACTTGTATTCAAGCTAAACATTTCCTTGACTTCCAACAAAATAAAAGAAATAAAAATGGCTTCTTACCACGCTCGTTCTAACAGTCTGCCATCAGCATCACACCCAGTCACTGCTCAATTCGATGAGCAGTTGTGCAGATTGAGTTCTTCTCAAGCTGCCTCTGTAAGCGACAGACTCACAGGTCTTACAGACTTGTATGTCTGCGTTGATGAGATGCTCCAACTTCCATCGAACCAACAATCTCTATCACAAATCCAGTCAATGTTGGATGGATCTGTAAGGCTTCTTGACATCTGCAGCACATCGAGAGATGTATTGCAACAGTTGAAAGAGAAACTCCAAGACATCCAATCAGTTCTACGAAGAAGGTGCAGTGGTGAATTGAACATTACCAGTGAAGCCGCTGATTACCTCAAGGCCAGAAAGACTGTCAAGAAAGCAGTCAAGATGTGCTTGAAACAGATCAAGTCTAATGCAATTCAAGGAGATGTCGAACAGATAACAGTGGAGATCTTCACTTCCTTGTTGTCTTACATCAATGGTTCTAAATCGCAATCCAGCAAAACTTGGTCTGTTGTCTCCAAATTGATCAACAAGACTTCAGAAGCATCAGTCGCACCCACAAGCAATTTTGATGTTGTTGATTCTACACTAACATCACTCGTCAGCCAAAAGAAATCAAGCATTAACATTGAGAAGATCATGAATCAGACAATGATCTTAGAGTCTGAAAGCCAAGATCTTGATGAAGTATTAGAATGTTTATTTAGGCATCTGGTTAAGACCAGAGCTACTCTTCTGAACATTCTTAGCAACTAGATTAGAAAATTACAGTTGTACATACATACAATACAAACAATCTGTGAATGAAAGATAGACATCAAACATTTTTGATACCATATATACTTCTCCAATACTTTAATTTGTTCTTCTTTATTATTATGCATTTTATTCATCTGAACATCAAACAATTTGAATCTCACTGATACCATTAAACCGACAGGTAATGAATATCTCTTCAACTGAACATAAACACAAACAGAAATTGTAAATCACTAAGTACTAAATATTGTTCCAACTTCTCCAAATTGTCTTCTGATCTGAAGTGCCTCAAACTTTAGCATTATCAAATACAAGTCACGCACTCCGCATCCATTAAGAAGTTTCTCATTGAAGTAGATGCTCTTAGGCCAAAGCGTATTGATCACTGCTAGCAAAGTTCTTCATGACATGACATTGAAGAAGTTAGATCATCAGAATCTTTTAGCTAGCCTATATTTCTTTTGACGAAAATAGTCTTTAAGAGTTAGCTTCTAATTAAGTAGACATTTCTTTCATGAGTCTTTGCTTCAAATTAAGTTGACATTTCTCTGAACTCTATTACCACAGAGGTCCAACAGCTTACCATGAACAATCTGAAGATCTCCTGTGCATCCGATTTCTGTGTTAGTGCAAGTCTGCAAGTAACAAACCCAGCATCCAGGAGGATTTGACCACACTGATCATAAGGCTGTCAAAGGGAAATTAGATCTTGATGTCTCTCCGAACTCTTCAACTGTCAATAAAACAAACAAACCAGATGATGAAGCTTTGAGACCTAGATTCAAGATACTCAGTAAAAAAGGACACCATTTTCTTGAATCCAAAAGAAAAAGTAAACAAGATTTCAACTAAAAACATCAACCAAAAAGATTTTTTTTAATGAAAGTGTACAAAATTTGCAGAGATGGGTTGACAAATTTTTTTTATCAGACCCTCAATGTGTAAATGATCATTGCTTGCTACTTTCAGAGATCTTACTCGTCAAAAAAAAAAAAAAGACACAGCTACCGAGTTTTTCATTTATACATAACGTCATACTACTGTTAAACTAAATATAGCCGGCACCTTGAATCGGAAACATGGTTTCTATTGAAGTTCAGGAACATGGACATTCGATATTGATCCTCAAATTAAAAACCCTGGTCTACCAATTCCAGTCCAATATTTTACAGAACATTCTGAATGGTGGACTAGAAGATCCCTTTACTCGCGCATTAGACCATATTCACCATTCTAACAACACAGAATTGGTATTTCTTTCAGCAGATCCTGTTACTGTCACTGCCTGCGGATTCCAGAGCTCTTGCACAATAGAATCTTGAAATAACCAAAAAGGTCATCATTGGTTCTAAATTCATCAAATGAAGGTGCCATCTTATTTGCTCATCAGAATCTTTTCAAACTCCGTCAAGATTGTTTCGTGAATTCATTTTCCCAAAGCCCTCTCCATGCCTCTGACCGTTGAACAAGGAACATTGTCACTGTTAAACAAGAAGCCTCATTAATTCTCTGACCGTTGTGTGCTACAGGTAGTCAGGTCGCTCACCATTCACTGCCATCTGTTGCTGGTCAGGTTCAGCAGAAACTCGAATTATGTTCTCGTAATTCTAACAGTATGCGCCTATACACATCCATGTCTACATTAGGCCGTAAACTCTAAGCATTTTAAGCACATCAGGCACAAAGTAATCAGGGAATTTTCTAAATGTTCGACTACAAGGCCCCACTACACATTAGGCTGTAGTGACATTTCTGATAACCAGAGTCTGCAGAAGACATTACCCTAGAAATTTGTATAACGGACTCTGAAGATCGAATTTCAGTAATAAAACCATTGCTAGACCAGGCAAATCATTCGGTGAAAACAGTAGTCGAGAGTCGTTCCTCTTGTTGCTCATCCCATTGGGTAAACTAACACAAATCTTGGAATCCTGATATGTAGCAGGAATTAGTAGGAACTGTACTGTATCCTTTACCTTTAAACCCTCGTCGATTTGATCAATTGCAGAGTGTTTGGAACTTTGGATAGCTCTCTCCAAGCTCGATTTATATCCAAGGAAGAAACCGGAAGAAATCCTACCTAAATAATAATTCTTTAACATACCTTGATGCTAAAATGAAGCTGTTCCAACAGCTATGTCTCCAATATGTCTTCCTCTACCCATCATCCCAGCTACTTATATGCTCAATCAACTTACCTTCTAATCACACTGCATTTCCCATCATGATCCTAGAAATATGCTGTATAGTAATGCCAACGACACACTGTCTCCTATTCGATATCGTAATCCAATGAAAGTTAGTATGATACCCTGGCAAACTTGGTAGGAGGAGACAATTAGCAACACAGATCAAGGGAAAATCTGACAGAAAACTATTTTTTAAAGAGGAAACCATGTTCTTAGACTTAATATGAGATTCCTCCTGTCTTCTCTCGTTTTCATATAAATAGAGACATGCAAAGGAAGACTAAGTCACAAAACTAAAATCTTCATTGTATTCAAGTTGTTTGCTTTTTCTCCAAACATATAAAACTCAACAATGGCTTCTTACCACACTCGATCAATCAGTTTGCCATCAGCACCACACCCGGTCACTGCTCAATTCGATGAACAATTGTGCAGATTGAGATCTTCTCAAGCTGCCTCCACTTCTTCACTAAGCGACAGACTTTCCGGCCTTACAGAGTTGTATGGCTGTGTTGATGAGTTAATCCAACTTCCATCTAACCAACAATCCCTATCACAAGTCCAAGCAATGTTGGATGGATCTCTAAGGCTTCTCGACATCTGCAGCACATCGAGAGATGTATTGCAACAGTTGAAAGAGAAACTCCAAGACATCCAATCAGTTCTACGAAGAAGGTGCAGTGGTGAATTGAGCATTACCAGTGAAGCAGCTGAATACCTTAAGACCAGAAAGACTGCCAAGAAAGCAGTCAAGAAGTGCTTGAAACAGATCAAGTCTAATGCAAGTGACTGTGTTCAAGGAGATGTTGAACAGATAACATTGGACATCTTCACTTCCTTGTTGTCTTACATCAATGGTTCAAAGTCACAGTCCAGCAAAACTTGGTCTGTGGTCTCCAAATTGATGAACAAGAGTTCCAAGATTGAAGCATCAGTCGCACCCTCAAGCAAGTTTGATGATGTTGATTCTACATTAGCATCACTCATCTGCGTGAAGAAATCAAGCATTAACATTGAGAAGATCATGAATCAGACAATGACCTTAGAGTCTGAAATTCAAGATCTTGACGAAGTATTAGAATGTTTATTCAGGCATTTGGTTAAGACCAGAGCAACACTTCTGAACATTCTTAGCAACTAGAATACAGTATCACAAAATGTGCATAGCATAGCTTTAGTCTGTGAATGATACTTAGAAATTAGAATGATACATATACATGAATACAATGATACTTTCTCCAAATTCTGTGTTTCTTTATTTTTTCGCAATTTCCAAATCATTTCAATCATCAAATAACACAACCCAATGACAGTTCCAAGGAGGAAGACAAACTCCATATTTGCAGCGATCAGACGGCCACATTTTTCTAACAGATGCAAGTTGAAAAATGCCAACAGTCAATTAAATATTCAAGAGGGCTTGTTTCATAATATGAAAAAAGTTTCAAGAAAATTAAAGCATAAAAAATAAATGCCTCACATGATTGATAGTCCATGTATATTTACTGTTTACGCGTCCATGGACGAAACTCAAGATGGGTGCATGTGCTGATAAAGATTAGAGAATCAGAAAATGTAAGTTGAAGTTAAGCTCTCAAGCTGTGAAGATTCCATATGTTTGATTAACATGAACAAATGAAGTAAAGTTTAGTGCAGAATGAAGGCATGGTCTCCTAGCTTGAAACAGTCTACTTATTTGGATCTGGCAACCAATTCAAGTTTGAAATGAGTTGTACTCCGTATAAGATATTTTAAGATCCTTGTGACAGTTTACCTGTTGCATGCTAAACAATAAGATGTCCTGCTCAAGATGATGTCTTCTGAAGGTGTTTCGACTTCGGCCATATCAGCAGTCTGCAGCTTGCAGGTCACAACTCACAAATCTCTTAGCAGAAAGGGTTATTGATCACAAACTCTTAGCCGAAAGGGTTATTGATCACAGGTTGCAGGTCGCTTCTCACAAACTCTTCATGACAATGACAAAGTCTTGATCATCAGAATATCATTTAGCCGAAAAACCCTGAAAACTTGCATTATTTGTTTATAAACTCATCAAATTCATATCCCATCATTTGCCTACATTGACGAACTAACTAATCTAATATTCCAATTTTTTTCCAAACTCTGCAAAGATTATTTGGTAAATACATTGGGACTTGGGAGGACATCAGTTTCTGATAATCTGTCCCAGAAATGACTCATATTCAAATTATCCGGGATCAACTCGATCCGATATGACGCGAATCAACCCATAGCGAATCCAAATTAGACCTAAATCCGACATAACCCGAACTAGACACGGAAAATTTGATGACCAAAATTGACTTGACCCGAACCTAATCTGGATGAGCCATTTCGCAGTCTACTCAAAACTCGTCTTACGGTTTAAGAGAATTGTTGTAAGGTAGGGCGTAGCGTGTTCTAAGGTACCGTAGGATGGAACTAAAATAATGTCCTGCTAGATATGGGCCGTTACTCTTCCTTTGACGAATTTCTTAACAACAAGGCAGAAGTGAATAATTGTCGTAGGCCGTTCTCCTATGCATCGGTCATCCCTTTCAGAAAAGAAGCACAATCTTGGCTCGATCACCCCTTTTGACATTAGGCCGTAGACAATGCGATAACCAGAGACTACGGCTCATATTAGTCTTTTAACGTTCACCAACATATAAGAATATTGATGTTTCTCCCAACAAAGCTTAATCTCGAAAATGATGGTGTGATCTATAAGTAATTCCCTGCAAAACCAGGCAGAAAAGTGCATTACGAGTAGACTCGTAACCCGTTCTTCAGCCCTTTCGGAAAAGCTAAGGAGCACATCTTCCTAGTAGTAGGAAGCTAGAGACTGTACTGAGTCTTTTACCTCTAAACCGTGCTGATTGCAGGAGAACTGATAAAAAATGTTCTAGACATGATACTCTGCCTGCATCCATGGGTCCTCAAAATTTAGCTATGCTTGTTGACTGACTAGCAGTAGAAGCAACTCACTACTCACCCCTGCAATCTAAAAACTAAACAAGGATGCACGCTTTTATCTTACTGGTGACGACTAACATGTTCAGCCACCTTAATCCTTCAGCAAATGAATGAAGATGATAGGTGCCTGAAACAGGACGAGCACGGAGTGAAATCCTGCAGATGAATGAGAAACAAGCATTTTAGAGTTCTATCCTTTGATCAATTTATAATACAGTAGGTAAACCTAAGGAATCTTATGATTACTAATAGTTTAAGCAAACCCAACTGCAATGTTTCCTCAATGTCTTCTTTTGCCCAACATACTAGCCAAGACGCGGAATCATACAATTCTTATCAATCGTGCATCTCCCATTACGATCCTTAATATACATTAACAAGTTGTCCCCTACTCAATATCATCATGTCAGAACATCATCAAATATTTATATTTGCGCGGCCAGAGTTGCAAGGAGAACTACTATTGCACAAATAACACATGATAGGCCAATTTTTAATGATTTAAGCAGATCATGAAGAAATTTTGGTTTAATATACAGGAGACAAGATGCTGCTGCAACGCATCTGCAGCATAGCCACACGCTGGTAGCGCTCAGCTCGAATCTTGTTGGGAGAAACTCAACTGCAGCATATAATTATCGTATGAATGAGTAATTATCAGCATGTAGGAAATTGTGAGAGCAGACCATCCAAAACACAGCTCATGTTGAAACTGACAACAAAATACTTTTTTAAACAGGAAAGCATGTTCTTAGACTTCATTATCAGATTCCTGCTGTCCTCTCTTATTTTGGTATAAATAGCACCAGTCAAAGAAGAGAAATCATCAAACTGAAACTTGAATTCAAGCTAAACATTTCCTTGACTTCCAACAAAAAACGAAATAAAAATGGCTTCTTACCACGCTCGTTCTAACAGTCTGCCATCAGCATCACACCCAGTCACTGCTCAATTCGATGAGCAGTTGTGCAGATTGAGTTCTTCTCAAGCTGCCTCAGTAAGTGACAGACTCACAGGTCTTACAGACTTGTATGTCTGCGTTGATGAGTTGCTCCAACTTCCATCTAACCAACAATCTCTATCACAAATTCAGTCAATGATGGATGGATCTGTAAGGCTTCTTGACATCTGCAGCACATTGAGAGATGTATTGCAACAATTGAAAGAGAAACTCCAAGACATCCAATCAAGTCTTGGCAGAAGGTGCAGTGGTGAATTGAACATTACCAGTGAAGCTTCTGAGTACCTCAAGGCCAGAAAGACTGCCAAGAAAGCAGTCAAGATGTGCTTGAAACAGATCAAGTCCAATGCAATTCAAGGAGATGTCGAACAGATAACAGTGGAGATCTTCACTTCCTTGTTGTCTTACATCAATGGTTCTAAATCGCACTCCAGCAAAACCTGGTCTGTTGTCTCCAAATTGATGAACAAGACTTCAGAAGCATCAGTCGCACCCACAAGCAATTTTGATGGTGTTGATTCTACACTAGCATCACTCGTCTGCCAAAAGAAATCAAGCATTAACATTGAGAAGATCATGAATCAGACAATGACCTTAGAGTCTGAAATTCAAGATCTTGATGAAGTATTAGAATGTTTATTTAGGCATCTGGTTAAGACCAGAGCAACTCTTCTAAACATTCTTAGCAACTAGATTAGAAAATTACAGTTGTACATACAATCATACAAACAATCTGTGAATGAAAGATATACATCAAACACTTTGATACTATATATACTTCTCCAATACTTTGTTTATTTCTAATAATATGCATTTCATTTTCATATGAACATAAAATCAATTTGCAACTCACAGTTGCAATGAAACCAAGAAGTAATGAATATTGTTGCTACTGAACATTTACGACAACAAGAATTGTTTCCAAACCTGAACGGGTTGGCTCTAACCGACAAGGGCTGTTTCTCTAAACTCTTCAACCACGTTGAGCTCCAAGAAGATTAGATAATTACAGATTTCTCCGCATACTTTGCTCTTTCTATAATTATAAATGTCCAAATTTAAACCTGAACATCATATGCAACAAAGAGATGCCATGAAACTTACAAGGACGATTTAGTCAACATTCAGCAGGCATTCCTTCCATTCTCTACATGATCGATTGTTTTACGATTTACAAAGCTGACTGGCTGTTGCTGCTTAATTTGAAGATCATCTGACTATCTGAGCATACTGGAGGCCTTCTGTGTTCTCAACTGCAAGTCACGGACTCAGTATCAACTAAAAAAAGAAGGAAACAAGATCCAGCATCAACCAGATGATGAAATTACATAGTAAAAGTGAACAATAACATTATTCTAAATCATTCACTAGAAGAGGCAGAGCCAGGGTTTCAGAAATGGGATGTGAACAAAATTTCATGTTAAAGCATCAGCCATGAGAATAAAAAAAAAACAATTAAACAGTGCATCAGCCAAAAAAAACTAACAAATTATAGAGATTGGTTTACAAGGCAATTCTTAGTTCATCTACCATTTCAACAGGAACTGTTTTTTTATCATTGCTTAAACTGTTTCAGTGTTCTTCAGTGATCAGTTTTTCTGTTACAGGACCTTGAAGTATATATAACAATGGAAGGTTAAACAATGTCAGATTCAGGTACAGGGTACCTAAATCGGAATTGCCAGTTTCCATCAATATCAGGTACAGGGTACCTAAATCAGATTCTGTGGAACTTTAAGAAATCCGAAAGTTAGAAACCCTAGTCCATCAATATCAGTCCCGATTCTGCGAATTTCTACACAAAATGTGATTCCTGAACTCTGTCAGACACAATGTAGTCAAGGGATTACTGATTGTTGGACCAGAGGATCCCTTTATGCGCGCATTAGACCGCATTCACAATTGAGATAAGAAGAGAATACGAACAAATTCTTCTTCTGTTGATATATCTGACTTTGAGCATCTAGTTCCAGTGGACAACCACAACTATATCAGCAAATTATTAAGTAAATACTTGGCTTCTGATATCCATTTGAGGTGATTTCTACCCTAATAACAAAATTCAGGTTAAAGCACTACCATCACATGTTCATATGCTTCAAGTTCACCTCAAACATATAAGAAGACTTGAACTAAGTATCTTTTCTGTCCTCGGCTGTTCGTGAAAGAAAAAAAATCATGGATCTCTCAGCTTTCACCTTGAGGTTTGTGGATTACACCTCGTCGATTGCAGAGTGTTTGTAATGCTCCCTGCAAGATCAATTTATAATTAGCTATGTCTTGAATATGCTTCCTGCTGCACATTATGCCATCTAAATATGCATTTCTCCTCATGATCCTAAATGTATGCTGTAGTTTAATGGCAATGAAATACTGTCCCCTATCTGACACCATAATCGAAGACCGTCTTCGTTTGCTCATGTATGTATTTATCACATGAAAGTTAGTATGATACTCTGGCAAACTTGGTAGAAGGAGACAATCAGAAACACAGATCAAGGAAAAATCTGACGGAAAGTATTTTTTAAAGAGGAAACCATGTTCTTAGACTTAATATAAGATTCCTCCTGTCTTCTCTCGTTTTCATATAAATAGAGACTTCCAAGGAAGGGTGAGTCACAAAACCAAAAACTTCAGTGTATTCAAGTTGTTTGCCTTCCCCTCAAACATAACTCAACAATGGCTTCTTACCACACTCGATCAATCAGTCTGCCATCAGCACCACACCCGGTCACTGCTCAATTCAATGAACAATTGTGCAGATTGAGATCTTCTCAAGCTGCCTCCACTTCTTCACTAAGCGACAGACTTTCCGGCCTTACAGAGTTGTATGGCTGTGTTGATGAGTTGCTCCAACTTCCATCTAACCAACAATCCATATCACAAGTCCAAGCAATGTTGGATGGATCTCTAAGGCTTCTCGACATCTGCAGCACATCGAGAGATGTATTGCAACAATTGAAAGGAAAAATCCAAGACATCCAATCTGTTCTACGAAGAAGGTGCAGTGGTGAATTAAACATTACCAGTGAAGCAGCTGAATACCTTAAGACCAGAAAGACTGCCAAGAAAGCAGTCAAGATGTGCTTGAAACAGATAAAGTCTAATGCAAGTGACTGTGTTCAAGGAGATGTCGAACAGATAACATTGGACATCTTCACTTGTTGTCTTACATCAACGGTTCACAGTCACAGTCCAGCAAAACTTGGTCTGTGGTCTCCAAATTGATGAACAAGAGTTCCAAGATTGAAGCATCAGTCGCACCCGCAAACGAATTTGATGTTGTTGATACTACATTAGCATCACTCATCTGCCAGAAGAAATCAAACATTAACATTGAGAAGATCATGAATCAGATGATCACCTTAGAGTCTGAAATTCAAGATCTTGATGAAGTATTAGAATGTTTATTCAGGCATTTGGTTAAGACCAGAGCAACTCTTCTAAACATTCTTTAGCAACTAGAATACAGATTCATAAATGTGGATAGTAGCATAGCATTAGTCTGTGAATGATACTTAGAATGATACAAACATATGAATACAATGATACTTTCTCCTAATTCTGAGTTTCTTATATTTTTTGCGATTTCTAATTCATTCTAAGCATCATCTGATATAACCTTCATACAAATTACACCTTCAAGGCGGAAGACAATCTCCATATTCATCCAAGATCAGACAGTAAAAACATTTAACAGATTCAAGCAAACAGTTAATTAATTCTTCAAGAAGGTTAATTTTTCTCTGATTTCTTTAAAAACAAAAATAAAAAAATGTCTGAGATAATTAATAGTCATTTATGTTTGCAGTTTACGCGTCTAGTGACGATATGGAAAATTATAGGTATGAGTGCATGTGGGGAATCAGAAAATGTAAGTTGAAGTTATAGCTCTCAGGCTGTGAAGATTCCATATGTCTGATATTCAAGAACAAATTCTGTAGACTTTAGTATAGAATGAAGGCAGTATATTGTATGGTCTCCTACATTGAAACAGCAGTCTACTCATTTGGATCTTGCAATCAATTTCTCGATTTTATATCATTTTCGTTGATATTTCAAGATCAAAAATTGAATTCAGAATTCATAAGAAATTCTTAGCCCCTCGTGCAGATCATTTATTGTAATGTGGCCTTAGACATACAATCAGTTTGAAATTTATAAACAGGTAAGCAGCAGAAGACTGTCTCCTCATCAGTAGCAGCCATAATGTATGGGAGCCAAGGGAAGGTGTCATTTCATTCGTGCATGACGCACATTTTGGATCATGAAAGGGGAAATGCAATGAATAACATATGACAATACAGTTAATAGGCAGGGAGATAATAATGAGCGTACCTGGTATGCTCGGTAGGAGCAGACAGTCCGATAATATAGACCGCGACTGAGCTTATGATTATTGGCATTGTACGTGTTGGCTTCATTCTGTTATACCTTCCATTTACATAAATTGATGAGCATAGAGAGGTTACTCACAAAAACCAAGAGCCTTCGCCTTCTAAGATTAACAGTAACTTCAGCAAAAATGGCTGCTACTTTACTCTCTTAAACATCTTTTCACGCTCGCTCCATCAGTTTCCTATCAAGACCACACCGTATTGCAGAACAATTTGAAGAGCACATCTGCATGTTGAGGTCTTCTGAGAATACTTCTTCTTCATCATCCTCTCACAAAATTAGCATCCTTGCGGATTTGTATGATTGCTTAAATGAGCTGGTTTTGCTACCGGTAAATCAACAAGGCATAGCTCAAAAAAGGAGTTCTGACAATACGTTGGATGGCTCATTAAGGCTATTCGACATCTGCAGCACAGCCAGAGATGGTTTTACACTTTTACAGCAGACAAAGGAGCAAATTCAGGACAGTCTCTCCTGCGCCGAAAATGTAGTGGTGAACTGATCGAGCACTGCTGATGAAATAGCACAATATATGAGTTCAAGAAAGTCAGTGAAAAAGGCTGTCAAAATCTGCTTGACAGTCATGACAGAGATCAACAAAGCTGATAAAATTGATGAAACTAGCTCCATCATGGGTATGTTGAAGGATGTAGGGACAATGACTTCCGAAACCTTCAAATCTTTGCTAATCAAGATACCAGGATCAAAGACACAATCAAAGAAAAGCAGTTGGTCCCTTGAAAGCAAATTAGTCCACCAGCAGAATGACAAAGACAACACAGGTGAGCCCAAGGTTGAATTTGAGGAATTTGATGCTGCTCTGAGCCTCTGGTTGTCAACAAGAAGAAAACCAGCATCAACATGATGCAGGTAGACAGCTAAACAAGCTAAATGCTGAAACTGGAGTCCAATATTCAAGATGTCGAAGCCTTAGAAAGTGTTCATAGGCATCTGGTTATGTCCAGAGCAAGTATTCTGAACATCATTAGTCAGCACTCACTACTCAGTAGACCAACAACAGCATATACACCATTTTTGTAGTATATTAAAGTGTAAATGTAGGAAACAATACACACTTGATACAATTGAAACTTTACTCAGAAGTTCATGTGTTGAAATTTTCTTACTGATACCATTCATTCTCACAACCACTTGAGAGTAATCACTGACCCACAAAATTCCAGAGCTAGATCAAATTTTAATTTTCCCGAGATCATGAGCTTGATAAAGTATTAGCATGTTTGTTTAGGCATCTAATTGGGACCAATACAGACGTACACGAGGCATTCAATGTGTAAATGATAAATCTGATACATACATACATACATACGATATAGCTTCCCAAATGATTCCGTTATTTGTTTTCTTGTTTATGCTTCTATGAGTTTATAACTTGAAAATCTCAAATGCTAATTCACCAGCAAAAGATGAACAGAAGTTTGACGGTGTTACTCTCTGATCAGTTTTTTTTTTTAAAACTCGAAACCTTAACTAAAAAAACAAGCAAGTTTAGGTCAGAACTAATATGTTAAAACAAAAAATTTCGTATAATATCTTTTGACTTTTATCCTTAAAGCTTGCTGTATCAAGGACATTTATAAATAGACCAACCAGTAATTATTTTGGACTTGTTGAAATCCTAATGTTTGTCAGCAGGACAGCAGGTAATTTATGCCAGATATAGGAATCAAACCGAAATAGGTTCATATAAGAGTGTTTCAATATGATTAGAATCTGGAAGACTATCCGAATATAGTATTAAAAAAACAAAACGTCCTAGTAGGATATATGATGCTTTAAAGGTGTTGTCCTTAGCACACTGGGAGAGTAAAACTAAAGCTACTGTTACAATTTCAAAGAGAGGCCGTCTAATAGACTAATATCTGGAATCTTGTAAACTTGGTATACTCCACATAATCGTCAACTAGTACTAGAGTCTCCACAATGAGACAAGCGTAACAATATGAGTAGAAACACAGATAAGACAGTTAACAAGCATCTATAACGATCAGTAAAAAAAAATTGATAAGACGGTCTTAAAACAGATTCAAGTTATAATTTAAGGTATTGAGCGAGTTTTCTTAAGATTTTGATCATTCGCCTCAAAACTTCAGAAGTACAACCTGCTAAGACCGTCTTACCAAATACTCCAAGACGTATAGCAAGCAGCTCAAGTACCTTGTTCTCGAAATTGAAAAGCTTTCAAGTTTCTTCATATTCACCAAGCTAAGTTATTTCCTGAATCAGGCATTACTGAACTTGACCTTCCACAGCAGTGTCCTTCCAAAGCTTCCAGAAGTTGCAGCATAATAAAACATCCATGTTGGCGACGAATCATGGGTCACCACGTAGAATGTCGCACCACGGTAGTCACAAGTCCGATGACAGAATGGTCCACACATCTTCTTGCGTACATGACTTTAGCACAAACTATACAAAACGTCCAAATCAATTACAAAAACATCCAAATCAGCTATCAACTTATCATCTATCAACCATGAGACTGGTGAGCCACACACAAGATGTCTGCTTTGATATCTTAAAAGTCCAAAGTGGATGCCCACATTCGATAATGATATAGATGTCAGAGAATCTTGGCTCAAATGGTCACCATACACACTAAACATTATCATATCAACAACATACAGCAACACTGATCGCAAAAGCGACGATCCAGGATCATTGTCACGAACAATAACAACAAAGCCTTGATTAGTCCCGAAATGATTTTGGGACGGCAAACGTTAAGCATCAATGAGATGTGGAACAATCCACGAGCATCGTCTGATGAGTAGTGCTTTACAAAATCCTGTGTAACTGAATCACAGATTCACAGTGAAGATAAATATCAAGCTGTTCGGCATCAGTTATCACTTATCAGGAACTGAAGTATTTCCCCTGACATTACAGAACATTTCAAGTAAAATTATATTTCTGCTCTTCTATTTCCTTGTCTTTCATTTTCCGACGGGGCAAGGTAATGAGAATGAATCTCTGAGTCAAAAGAATCAAAACAAAATTTAGGCTACCTCTAAGGGAAACCAATGTTGATGTTGATACTTGATATATATTATGTGAGAAGAATTGAATTCAGGGTCGACAAATTCTACGAGCACGCTTTACCACAAACCGATTGCCTTCCACCAAATGCCTCCAACTCCAAGCCAAATTATGATGTTTACGACTGAGATAAGGAATCCGTATCCCCACCATTTCGCTAGAGGAACGTAGTTAGCACCATAGAAAACTGGGGCTGAACCGATACCATAGTGGGTCAGGCCACCCATAAGGTTGGACAAGAAGGCGAGAACCAAAGCTGCTAGGTATGGTGGTGTTCCCAGAGCACTTGCAACTGATAGGAAGGCTGTGAACATAGCGCCAATATGTGCAGCTCCACTTGCAAAGAAATAGTGAGTGTAGAAGTAGAGGAGGACTAGGATTCCGAAGGATAGCTGCCATGATAGACCTAAACCACCAACAAACTGCAGAGGGAAAACGTGAATTAGAATGATGCTATGCACCACAAAAAAGTGCTTCCTGTCTTAAACTGTTAAAGATTATTTTAGCATGATATATGACTGGTTCTTTTATCTTTTTTTAGTGTGCCGGGAACACAGGCTTCCCCTTATCGAAAGAAATATGTCAGAAGATGAAGTTTTCTCTGAAAAAATGTTTCTCGAACCGCTTTTTCCTACTCAAACTGGTCAACCCACAGGC
This sequence comes from Spergularia bocconei, assembly GCA_963457585.1. Taxonomy (NCBI): domain Eukaryota; kingdom Viridiplantae; phylum Streptophyta; class Magnoliopsida; order Caryophyllales; family Caryophyllaceae; genus Spergularia; species Spergularia bocconei. The sequence continues at coordinate 5,526,315 of OY734949.1, forward strand.
AACTTCATCAATATCTCCTCTACAATGTACACAGGAAGACAACAAGAAAGAAGACAAATAACCTAAAATGTCTTAACTAACTGAACCAAAACTACAATTCATTCTCAGTGAAGTTAAGAACATCGGGAGTTCTCGTCTTAAGCAAAAACATGGACAATGAAGACATCAGTCATCACAATGGACAGATTGCATATAATCATAAGAAAGGTAAAAAGGGATATTGAAAACACATCAATTCAAGGAACAAATTTACTAGAACAAAATGCAGGGGCAAAATAAATATATAAGAAACAGAACAAACCTGAACAACAGTTTCACTGAACCATGAAATGAGACCATATTTGTTAAGATAACCAGCCATGGCAATAAGAGCAGCAAACCACGTGAGGGTATCCCAGGCAACGGACTCAGCTAAACACTCTTTCCACGTAACAACACCCGTGATGAGGAGGACGGATAATCCAAGAATTGCAGCCGTAACTGCATCAATGTTCAACACTCCTCCAAAGATCCAAAGTCCCACCTAAATAAGTTGATCACAAGGAAAACAAATTATACAAAACTGACAGGAACAGCACATTATGATGTTACAATCCGTCCCAACAAACAATCAATGCCAAGTATTTTCACGAAGCACCAAACCAGAAAGCCCTTCATCAGATAGAGCAAAACTCACTACTGTACAAGTTACACTATATTCTCAAGTCATTAGCACTAAGCACTGCAGTCTTCAGGCATGACAAATGTAAGGGATCTTGCCATTTTATCATCACAAATGTCGGAACAAATGTATCTAATCGTATCTTAAACCAACCACACAAACTTTGATTTAACACTAAAATTCCATCATCATAATTTCCTTAATTCTAAAACCTCTCTCATTCTGCCTATAGAGAGATAAAACGAGTTGGATCTTGGATGTACGAAACCAATCTCTTTCAAACCCGAAACACCTTTGTTTAGCTTACTACCTAAACAAATAACAACATACCAAAAATGCAATGACAATTTTAGCGACCCAAATAGCAATTGCATCAAATCAAACCATAATAACATACCAAATATGCAATGACAACGCAATTCACCTATCTATACACTAACTCCTACATAAGGCAATGTAATGAAGCGTCAAAAATACGCAACTGAAAAAATCAAAAAAGGCGAAAATTATACCGTGAGAAGCAAAGTAACACCCATAATAATCTCATTCCGGCTCATAGGACCCATATTATCCAACTTCTCCTTAGCCAACCGCGGCGCATCGGGGCTACTCTTAATCTCCGGCGGATAAACAATATACAAAATCAAAGGAACCACCAACAGCGAAACCAAACCGGGCACAATCGCCGCCTTAGCCCAGTCCATCCACCCAATTGTCTTCCCAATCGTCGACAACGCTAAATTCGCACTCAACGGATTAGCCGCCATAGCCGTCAAGAACATGGAGCTGGAAATAACGGACGTTTGGAAACAAGTCAACATCAACCACGACCCGAGCTTCCCCTCGGTCCCATCGCCGACATTACTCCCGCACGCTTGACACAACGACTTAACCAGCGGGAGAAAGATGCCGCCCGCACGTGCCGATACGGATGGGATAGCGGGCGCGAGGAGCGCCTCGCTGAAGACGAGGCTGTAGCCTAAACCGAGCGAAGACGAGCCGAAAAGCTTAACGAATTGGTAGGCAATGCGGTTTCCGAGGCCGGTTTTGATGAAACCTCTTGCGAAGAAGAAGGCGAGCGCGATGAGCCACGGGATCGGGTCACCGAAGGCGGAGAACGCGGCGGCGAAAGTTAGGGTTTTTGTCAACACTGCTGCGCCGAGTCCCATCAATGCGACGGCGCCGAGTGGTAACGGTTGCGTAATGATGCCGACGATTGTTGCGAGGAAGATTGAGAGTAACTGCCACGCGTTGCGTGCGACTCCGTCCGGTGTGGGGATGAACCAGAGGACGACACCTGTTAGGATTGAGATCATTAGTGGCGTCATCTTGGCGCCTTGCCATGGTTGTGGGACCGGAGGCTGGGTGGTGGGAGAGGTGGTGGCGGAGGGGGTGGAGGTGTGGCGGCGGGTGCGGAGGAGGGGGAGGGTGGTTGGGGAGAAGAAACGACGGTGGTTGTGGTTGTGGTGGTGGGGGTGGGGAAGGGAGAGTGAATTAGGAGCGTTGGATGAGGATCTGATGGAAGGGAGAGAAATGGAGGGTGGAGATTTGCGGGATTTGATTGAAGGGAAGGATCTGAAAGGTAGAGAATAGGAACTAGTGAGGGCGATTGACGCCATCTTTTCCGGAGAGAGGAGAGAGGAAAGAGGGCAGAGAGAAAGAGAGACTAGAAAGTAGTGGTTGGTTATGACTGTTTTTTGAGCTATGAAGACTTGGGAGTTGCAGAAAGTCAGTAGTGGGTTGGGAGTGGAAAGGGTATTTTGGGAAGAATGGTGTAAAATATGGGCGATATAGACAATGAGAAAGGCAATATTCTTCATTGTTGTTAACGGGAAATTCACGTTGTGTACCTCTTTATAGTGTCTAGTTAATTATTCTAGTGATTTAAGTATGGAGAAACTTTTGGTTGGGGAGGTGGTCAGAGTCACAAAACTTGTACAAGTTGTGAGATGTGTGCTCCCGTCGTAGAAGTGAAGAAGTTTAGCTCACAAATCTGTTGGCGTTTCATTCTAACTAAATAATAAATTAAATGGTAACTCAAATTGTATAATATTCTTTTCTAATCTATTTCGTCGATATGAAAATACTTCTCATAACTCAAATATGAGTCATTAACTTGTTACAGTATTATTTATGGCTTGACTGGTATAAGAGGAATTATTAAGGGGGAAAGATTATTTTCGGGGAGTGAGGGAGGAAAGTTTTAGGCTTTTTGGGGGTAATGGATTTCAGTCCTTTTTTCCTCTCAATCCAAACTTGTAAAATGAGACTGAATCATTACTCTTTCATTCTTTCACGCCTATTACTGACAAACCAAGCAGACCCTTATTATAAGGAACTGTCGAACGTAGACAATATCGTAAAAGTTTAATTGACGAAGGAGAGTATATAGCATGCGTATTGGTTGTCATCTCTCAAGTTGGATGACGCACAACGGCACGAGGTCTTCCATACATGATACAACTACACAAGGCACTCCCTATTGATTCTCTCATTTCTCAAGCTGGATGACGCACGAGAGCACAAGTTCTTGCTCTTCCATACCTTGGGCTTGGTACATAAACAAGTTGGAAAGAAAAAATACAAAATAAAGAACACAAAATGCAAATACGTGGCAGCTTCCTAGGCTTCCACCAATAATTCTTTGTATGCGGCACCGCATGCACATCTCTTGCATAATCTTTGTGCTATACTCTACCTTATTGTATTCACTGTTAACTAGAATCCCTACTATATGATGTTATAAATTTATAATACGCTAAAGTAGTTCAAGTGCATTTCTGAGGATTGTAATTTACAAATACATACTCAACTTTGGCTTGATTTGATTAATTGCTTATTCACAACGACGTACTCGTACACACATACTTTCTTGTGGAGTATTCAATACGTGATGAACATGAGTCGATTATATCTTCTCGCTTCAACTAATTCCTCTTCTCTGTCTTCGCTTATCAAGCCGCTTCTCGGTACTCGTCTCGGTTTTAATCTTGTCAAGGTATGACTCCTCGCATTTTTTTAACTTGATTTGATCACTTTTAATTGTAGATATTAACATGTTTTTAATTAGCATAGATTCAGGACCGTCTAACAACATTTACGAGTAGTAGTCTGCTTACACGTGGCCTCAGGGTCTTAGGGGTTCCTCAGATTTTAGGGTCTATGTATTCTATTTGGAGTACGGAGTATAATTAATTGAATAAATTATACTCCGTACTCCATAGAGGTTGATGTTAAGTAGATCTGAAAGATACTCGGGCTATAAGGGCTTATAGGTAGAAGCTTTAAGCTAGAGGATTTAAAATTTTTGACAAGTTGTCATCATTCTAGTGAAGGGTATACTAGATCTTCTCTTTGTTTAGCTTATGTATGTCATTTGTCCGTACACCCGTTAGGCCGTTACCCGTAATACCAATATATTTATTTGGTCACTTGTTTAGATCATACATCTACAAAAATATAGATCATAGATTCGCCGGTTAGGTGAACCAGAGTTCTTGGTTTTTGATATCGATATCGCTATATTAGAATGTTTGTTAGCCTCACCAGCATGCTGGGGTTGTATGTAAGACGAGCTCAAATCAAGCGCCACTTGGTAAAAACCTAATCATTTTCTCTTGTGTTACTTGAATTGGGCCTCATCATTTGCTTGCACCACTTGGTGAAAACCTAATCATTTAATATTCTTTAGTCTTGTATGAATTGTGCCTCATCACTTTGATGGGGCGAGCATATGTGTAATATGAGTCTCTATATTATTTTAAATGGCAATTAGAAGTTAGCTAATGATTAAATTTGTGTTATGATCTATTAGAAATGTAGCAATCATCAAGGAGGAGAGCATAGTGAGGAAAATTTAATAGACAAGGAGAGGGCACAATCAACCGCCGAGATAATGGATGAGTTAGAGCACGAGAAGGAGGAAAACCAACAAACATTGGCTCAAAAATCCCATCAAGGTTTTGTGAGCCACACATCTGATAAGATGTCTGAAGCAATACAACAAGTTGTGGGTGGTGACGACGACACTGACCCCGAAGATATCAAGGAGACACTCAAAAAGGCCTCCCCTGGCGAAACGTACCATAAGCCTAGGGACGATGGTGGCATTGGACCGGCCAGCGTTTGATCTTGTCGTGCTTAGCCTCTAATTAATTTACGTCTTTATGTAGATTCACCAAATGTAGGATCATGGACCAAACGCTTGTGCTACTTTGTCATACTAGTTGTACGTTTAGTGTTACACTCAAAAACTCGTATTAGTTGTATGTTGCATTTCCTTGGCCTCTTATTTTTGTTGTTTTGACACCTTGAGACCGTACTAACAATCGAAATATGGCGAATCCTTTCTCATTGCTTACAAAAATTTTGTGGCGTTTTTCGGACTCAGGACACTGCCCATCTTACACTAGACTAGATGGAAGAAATCGAAGTAGAAGAACTATCTCGCTCCAAGCTAGACAACTTAGCTAGAATCCCAACCAAGGGGGCAGTATTGTATGTGCAAGCCTCCGTTTGAGCATAATTACTCGTCCTATCAATAAACCGATCAAGGTCATCTGGACCGCCCACGAGAGCTCCAACTAAAACATTCGGGTTTGGTTTTGGGTGCCCGTACCACTTATTATATCCATCAGTACATCCAATGAATCCTCTTTTCCTCCTAAATGATGGCAATGAAGCTCCTCTATGATGGACCCTTTTTGGGTACTTGGGCCCAAACCCAACAAAATAGCTTCGGCCCATTGGATTTGAGCCCAAAATGTAGTCCACTTGTGATTTGGCAAATGACGAGATTTCTTGTGAGTTCACTTCTCCTCGTGGGCAGTTAAGCATGCTGCCCGTCGTTTTGAGGTGATCCGCATATATGCTTAGAATAAACGCTGCGTTTGATACGTGTTGCATGTTGTTCCATCTCCGAGTGTACAATAAGCCTCCTTTGGTGCGTTTAACGTTTTTGTCTACGTTTCTATCGAGGCATCCACAAATGTAATGTTCAGCTTTCGACTTGTATTGATCTAGTACGGCGTTGTAGTTATCGCTCTTTTCCTCCTTTGCAAGCTGCAAAATTGTAAATGGAACGACTAAGGCATTACTCATTTAAGTCGAGTTATTTCAGAGTGACTGTGAATCGAGTTAAGTTCATTTTCCATTTATGTTACATTCAATTATTCAGGATTATTATTTCAATTACGAGTCTTAATCATTTTAAGCAACCGTGGGTTGGGGAAGAAGGTAATTCTAGCCACGTTAGTATCGACTTAGTCGAGACTCGTGTTAGGTCATACTCAGATCAATTGGAGATCAATGAAAGTAGAAAGGATGTACTTACAATGGAAGCAATGATTTGAAGACCAGCATACTTGATATCCCAAGTGAACTCATTTACAGCCCAAGTGACACCCCCAAATGAGACAGCATTACTAATCACATACTCTAAGTACTTCTCTTTCTTAGTGGCTTTGTAAAGCCAAAAACTTGACCATAATAGCTCATCTTTGTACCCACTCTGTGAGGGATAGTAACCTTTCACCTCTTTAATACTTTCGTCATATTTCCCTCTATACTTGTCGGCAAACTCGAACAACTGCACAATTCAAAGAATAATATAATCAAATTTATATATAATGACACAATGGTTCAATAAAAGAGAAATGATCACTTGATTTCTAGAAGTCACCATTTTAGCTTGAGAAACAAGATTTATGGCCAATTCAACTTGACGAAATATTGTGTAAGTCTGTAAGACGGTCGTATCATAACTAATAAGTTATAGTTGCGAGACTTGTAACTACATTCAAAGTGAACTTATTAGAGATTTAAAGATCGATAATCTATCATGTGCAGTGGCCTGGTACTACAAATAAAGTTGTTAAAATTTTGAAAGTAGTAATTTTAATTATCTTATTAGAAACATGCTTTTTTAATAGATCACGCCATAATAACTCACTAGCTTAAGGTGAGACGATTTCATAAAAGATTTTTTAACAAAACAATCATGATAATTGATAAATAAAGTTTAGTTAATTGTGAATTGTTGGTTAGGCATAACTTCTCCCTAGCCAAATTAAATTAGAGAATATCATAGTATATGCTTACTTGCTCAGCATGGTCTAAGAGCATTTTAGAGTAATGTGGATTAGTTGCCCTGAACACTAAAGATGCAGCCGCCAATGCCGCAGCCGTCTCTCCGGCAACATCCGAGCCAGGTTTGTTCTTGTCGACTTTGTAAGCTCGTCGGGATGTTGTCATGTCCTCGGGCCGTTGCCAACAATAGTGGTCAGTCTTTCCGTCCCCTACCTAGAGAATTAAACATAGATATATATCATGATTTGTTTTAACGTCTCATACAGAAGGACTACTTACGAATCCAAAGTCTAAATCGGTATATTAATGTACATTTGGCAAAAATAAACATTACAAATTTGTAGTAGTCTTGTAATGAGTTGAAGCAATAACAATATACAATCGATCATTGCTTCAAAAGGCTCTCGCTTATAGTAGATCAGAATTGTATAATACTGATTTTACCTAACTCTATAATGAAACAAATACGTGACTCATAACAAAATTGTTTCGAAAATTAACCGAGATATACTAATTAGTTTAAGAACAGCGACTAGTATATTGAAAAATGATTTTCTTTATTCATCATATTACAAAGTCAAGGAGTGGTAAATCTTTGGTTCCATTAGAGCATCTTTATTGGTGAGACCCAACTTGAGTCTCAAATACAAATTATTTCCAAAATTATGTTGTCTTAAATTTTGAGACTCACTTTGAGACCCTATACTTCATTGGTAAAATTTTGAGATGAGTTTCTATAATTGAGCTTTAAACATATCAAATTATTTTAAAATCTATTTTTGGCAAAAGTAGGGTCTCATTGACAATGAGACGGTCTCTGAAAACAGAGACCGTCTCTAAACACGAGACCCATCAAATAATTCTCCATTGGGAAAAAATCCTCTCTCTCCTCTTTGAGACCCATCTTGAGACCCCCATTGGAGATGGTCTTAATCCATTATGAACGAAAATTGTTGAAAACAGTCACGTAGAAGAGCAAAATATGTTTAGAACACTACGGAGTTTGTCCTAAACATATTTGTAAAAGCTTTTTTTTTATATATATATTATTCTTCTTTCATTTGTGCACATTCATATTTCATAAGCTAGGTTCTTTTAGTAAGAAATCTCATTTTAAGTTAGATTTATCTTCAAAAGGTAAGAAATCTCCTTTTTCCAATATTATTGGAGGTAAGTCTGAGATTGAAACTTGAAAAATATCATTTTAGATACATCCATCTTAATCATTAGGCCAAGATCGAAATCCATGATCACGAGTTTTTATCAAAGTTTTGTCGAGTTTGACCATTACCTGAACCCATAAGACGTTAGGATGAGTATGAGCTTTGATGAAATAATCAGTGCCCCATTTGATTGCTTCAAGTGCATGATCGTATTCTCCTGCCTCCACCATCTCCATCCCATATTCGAGGACTCCCCATGACAACATTGTCACTGTAAATGCCATCGGAAACCCAAATTTCACATTGTCTCCAGCATCATAATATCCTCCGACCAATTCAACCTAATCAAGCAACATTCAAATTATCACGAAACAAATTAAAGTTGTCAAAATAAAGGGCCTGCTCGACATCATTTTGTTTTTACTCGCAAATTAAAGTACACGTGACATATATAGTGCAAAGTATATATTTGGTTACGATATTATATATCCCGGAAAATTTAAATTCGAGAAGTCTGATCCACTTACCCCTTGTTCAATGCCATCAAGAAGACCGGAGTGGTGTCTCCATGTAACCCTTTGGTTATGGGGCAAATGCCCTGAGCGTTGCGCTTCAAAGTACAAAAGACTCTTAGAGAGGGCATCCCTATAATCTTGTGAGGTAAAATTATTAGAGTATGAGAACGGTAAAATTGTAAGAATAAGTATGATTTTGAGAACAATAACACTCCATTTTCTTGATATTTTACCCATTTTCATTTTTATGCATATTTCTTTTTGCATGTTCTTGTGATTATATATAGAGGACGACTAAGGGTAGCTAATACTTCTTGTCAAAAAATTTACAAAATGGCTATTAGGTGCATGCTGACTAGTGATCTTACTTGTGTTGACTACTTTTAACTCTTTTTGTAGAAGTTTAATTATTAGATATCGGAACGGGTTGGTATGGCTATTAAGAGCTTTAATTTCACTATCAAATGATTGGTTAGAGGCTTAATTCGAGACTCTTTTAAATAGAGCAATGCGTCATTAAAATGTAAAGTACCAATTAAATTGAAATGTATACCCTGAAAAAATCTTCCAAAAGAAAGTGTGATTAGGAATGTTCGGAGAATGAATAATGAACTAATCTTTAGTCATTCTTTTTCAATATGATTGATCGATCATACTTTTTTGCGACATTATTAACCATTTGGTGAAGAATTCTTTATGGTTTATTAAGGAATCGAGATAGGTTTATTACCAATTGAGCTTGATAGTTTATTGTTTAGTGCTTTTAGAAAGAGATCGTACAGATTTGGTACCAAATACAATATAACCTAATTAATTAGCATATCTATCTAGGATTCAGTTCATTTGAGAACACTTCCTTAAATGAGAACCATGAAAACCTTTACTGACTTTTGGATTAGATGGATCAAGGGCTGAGATTTAAAAATATTATATAAAAACATGAAAATTAAAAAAAATCCCCAAACCCAGATTTCCACGGTCTTCTCTCCCCTCTCCCATCCTCTCTGCTGCACACACCCGATGACCTTCGTCAACGCCGACCAGTGGCCGGCATCGGAATCTTCAACTTCGGGCTTCAGACTCCTCGAAATCACCGTCATCTCCGCCCACGACGACCTCTCTTACGCCGCCGACGGCGACATCTCTTACGCTGCCGCCATCTTCAACTCCGTCAACCGCCCTTTAAGAAATGACTGGAATACCCTCATCCGCGGCCACGCCCAAAGCACGAATCCTCAAACTGCCCTCGCCCTTTTCCTTTCCATGTTAGGGCCCCACAAAAGCCTGACTCTCTCACGTGCTCCTTCGCCTTAAAAGCGTGCGCACGTGCGATGGTGAAGGTGGAGGCGCGTTTGATTCACTCACATGTTGTGCCGATATTGGTCGTGGACGGCACAAGGTGGCGGTGGTAGTTGCGGTGGGTATGGCAGTGATATAGTGTGAACTAACAAGTTGTGCATTCCAATTGGTGTAAATGTTCATTCTCTCAAAACTAATTGTACAATCTATAATTATTGGAGGTACATTCTATCTTACATGATTGTGCAATTGAAAGTTTGATGTTCATGGAGCATTAGACAAGATCTAATTGTGCATTCTACTATTCTTGGTTGTGCATTCTACTACTCCCAATTGTGCATTTTATCATTTCTAAATTTTCATTTTTAATTTCGTTAAATTGATTGCACAATTTCTGAGTTGTTGAACGTGCATTTCAATATACTTGATTGTGCATTTGAACATAGTTAATTGTGCATTCCGATTATGTATTATCGTTGGCTGGAAACCTCCGTTGTTGCCGAGGAGGGAAAAAATTGAGGAGAGAGGATGTGGAAGAAGAAAAATTGAAGAAGGTGGGAGGGAAGAGGTGTTGCGGGGGCCGCGGGTGGTGGGTTCGGCGACGGTGGCGAGTCTGATGGTCGGGTCTCCGGTGGCTGGGTTGGTGGTTGGTGAGGGTGACGGTGGGGGTTGGGTGGTTGCCGGTGGTCGGGGCTTGGGGAGTAAGGAGGAGAGAGAAAATATTGGGTTTGTTTTAGTTTAGGGATCTAATCTTGACCCTTCATCCTTGTAATCTAATGGTACATAGGGGTTCTCATGGTTCTCATGGGAATGAGTGTTCTCATGAGAACTGAAGGATTCGGATCCCCTGGAGTTATTTGGTAGAGTTTACTATAAATGGAATATATCAAGGAAATTGTATTTTTAAAAACAATGAATAAATCTATATGGTAGAGTTAATTTTCCATTTTGAGTAAACTCTAACATGTAGAGTTATTTTTCAACTCCAGGGGATCTCAATCCCTATCTATATATCCAAGAAGAAACTTAGCCTTGAATTGTATAGCCATTTTAGACACGCTTCTTGTGAAAAGCTGAAAACTTTGTTTTTATATGTAGGTTAATAATTACCTTACTCCATGGCTAAAATAAATTTTCTAGCAGAAAATGTCAAGTGTTCGGACATGATCACCAGAGCAATTTTAAAAATTTATTCGGATTTGAAATTGTCGAATACATTTTCTTCTTTTACACTCCATTTTATCGAAGTGAAGATAGCTAGGCAAATCAAGAGTTATCTATAATGTACAATTATGCTCCGTAGACGTACGCTAGGCTCAACGAACAATAGAAGATTATTTAGACGGAGCAATATAGAAAATACATGAAGTTGGTATACGTGAACTTACTCAAGTTAGTGTACATGCATGACATACAAGGAAGTTTGACCACACATGAAAAATATTGTTACAATAGCTAATGTTTGTTTAATCACACTTCACGCGTAAGTTAACTTGAAACAACTTTTGATCAAATATTATAGATGTATAATTGTATTGTGTAAACCTTTTGCATGAGTCCTCGACAGGGCCGACTGGGAGATTTCGGGGGCCCTGGGCGAAGTTGAAAAACGGGGCCCTTAAAATATCGTAAATTAAAAATCAAATTCTTTTTTTTTTTATTGGAAATCGTAGTATATATTGTATGAAGCAAAAATAAAAAATAAAGAAAATGGTTGGAAAAGAAATCAAAGGAAAAAATGCGACACTTTGGAAAATTACTGAGAAAAAAATGCACTCAATAAAGAAGAAAACGGTAAAAGAATGCACTAAATAAAGAAGAAAACGGCAAAAATGATGCTCAACAAGACTCGAACTTGGGTCTACAAATCATAGTGACTAAGTCTTACCCACTGTGCTAAGAAAAGAGGATGATATTTAATGATACATTTTATTATTTGTATAGAAAACATAGCAGAGGGGGCCTTTGCACGGTTTGGGCCCTGGGCGGGAGCCCATGTCGCCCAGGCCCAGAGCCGCCACTGGTCCTCGACGTTCAAAAAGTTGATTTCTTACGTTTAACTCATAAATAAAGCAAATTAAAGGGGGTAAAGAGAGGAATCCACAATATCTATCTATTTACCTATATAAAAAGAGGGAATGAAGTGAAAGTGAGCTGCTCAAAAAAAATTGTTTCGGGTTGGACCAAAGCAAAAGGCTTGGAAAAACCAAGCCTACAATGATATAAAGCTGAGTCATCGTCCCTCCCTTTGTTCTAAGTTGCCACGTTTTTTTTTATCTCACCGACTCACCTCTTTTTTTTATCTATTCTTTTACATTCTACTCACCTCTTGTATTGATCAACACAACGTGCCGAAGGTTGCTAAAATATAAATTTATGCTTTTATCTTCGTGCATCAATTCGGCTTCTTATTAGTTTGATTGATTGATTTGCTATTCTCAGGCGTAAGTTCTATCAAATTTCTCATCATTTTATAGTTACGGAGCCGTAAAGTTTGAAGATGAATCCTTGCTTTTATTGAATTCAATTTTCTGGCTTGATTGTTATTGGTAACGAATTGTCGAATTCAGTCAATAATGTCTCCACATTTCACTTTTTTCTACTTTGTGAGTTGTTGTACTCCGTATTACTTATCGAGTTCAACTTGCTATCCTTTTCTGAATTTTGAGGTTTGTAGTATTATTGTTGATTTGCAGATAATTTAGTTCAATTGTCAAACTTGCGGCTTAATTTTGTGAAGCTTGAGAACTGGGTTTTGAGGCGGATATTCATCGTGTGGTTGTTTTGAGTTTCAGTTAGAGAAGTCTTCAGGCTGCTCACCACCTGTTTGATGAAATGCCACTTAGAATTGCAATTCATTCCTAGAATCCTAGGGTTGATTAGGCTTATAGAGAAAGTGTTTATGATATCTTCTCTTTCTTGCACCCTAACACATTAAAATTAACTAACACCAATCTGTAAACAAATGAAATCAAGTGTAAATTCTTTCTGGTGAAAGCATCACATATTCATTTGTTTGCTGTGTATAACGTCTTAGCTTGGTTTTCAACTGGAAAGTGATTGCATTTACTCCACTTTCTCAGTGGGTTTCTCTATTCTAAAAGGTTGATTTATTTACATGGATGCTTAGTGATCAACCATTTGCTAGATGAAATAGCATTATTTTTTAAATTTTCGCTGTAATTTTGGGGTTTTCGCTTTAATTTACTAGCTCAGTGTTGGTTTCTCTATAACTTCGACAAAATTGCTTACAAGTTGAGGCAATGGAGTTTATCTAATTATCTCGGTTGCGTCGCATGTCATTTGCCCGAGTAGGGATCAACCAGAAAAAGTAGATGTAAACCTTGAGAAGAACTCTGGCGTTCTAAGCCCAAAGTTATCTAATTCACTAATTGGACCTTTTCACAAACTTTTACTTGAATTTTATGACTCCGGGTTCTGAGAATAATGTATATGAAAAGATTGGTGGTTTATTTCAAAAAAAACAAAAAGATTGGTGGTAATGCAACGTTCATTTCTATCATCAAGGAACTTGGTTTCTCCATTTTATACAAACTTACAAAGTTCCGGAGTTGAGATAATGCGTTGAAAAAATGGAGCCCGTGCAAAGCACGGGCAATTTTTACTAGTATATTATCATGTATGTGTAAGTGCGTTTTCTTTAATTTACTCCATATACTATACTACTAACTGTGTACACTAAGCTAGCTAATTGCTAATCTAGCTAGCAATAATGCAACCAATTCAATATAAGATGATTGTTGCTTTGGTTGTCAATTTTTAGTGCCCATTGATCGTTCTCTTGTGTGGTAAGAACGATTCTCAGCTGGTAGTACGGAGGCCGGCCGGGTTGGAACCGATCTCTTAAAAGGACTCAAAATCAGTCTCCATTTCAAACATAGTTCTGCTATTACGTGTCTAAACAACAAATTTTGAAATGGTTCACTTAGATTTTGTTGAACCATATAGTGTGCGTATTTTGATGATGACAAAATGATATGATTTATATGTTGATTACTCCCTTGTTTATGAGCTAACACCTTGTTTAGTTTTGCTAAGTTAACATACCAATTGAGCTACAAGGTGTGAGGCGTTGAAGACTAGATTAGAAGGTTTGTACTTTCATATCGTCTTGTTGTAAGATGAGTTTGTATGTTTAATTGATGTGTATGAGAGTGCTAAATGGTGCAAGTGACAGATCGACAATTTGTCTCATATATTGTGGTAAAATTGAAGCTTGCGTATATGGACAATCACATTTTATACTTGAGGCAGGTAAGAAATACATATCACTAAAGCCGATGATTCTTAGACGAAGGTTAAAATGAAAAAGTGAAGAGCTATTCGTCGTCCGGTAACACCACTCTTGAAAAAAACCACCAAAACTTTGCTTGTTAATTCTCATACTATTACCTCCAAAATCCAAGTATGTGATTTTCCACATAATGATCATACAATTTCTATCAAAAAAAGCAAGCTTACTAATTACTCAATCAAGCCCAAACTCTTTTCCTAGGAACAAGATCAGATGTCTTAAGATCATCAATCTTAGCAGCAACAATAAAGTCATTGATACTCAACCCTCCAATTTCCTGAGTCCACAGCTCTGCTCTCACCTGATTAGTCTCCTCCAAATGCTGCAAAACAGGCAAATGCCCTGCGTTTTCACCAACCTGAGTAATCCTGTTCATCAGCTCAACTCCAGACTCAAAGTCCTTCACCTTCCAAACACAGTACATCTTCAACAACTCCTTCCCGTCTTTGCTTTCGCCTTCGTTAAGCCACCACCCGAGAACCTTGTGCAGGAGCTGCTTAGCTTCATATTTAGACAGTGGAGTTGCATTTGCAGGAATTGGAATGCATGACTGTTGGGATAATGACAGTACTGAAGCTTGTGGTATAAGTATCTTGTGTTCTGTGCTCATGTTGCCTAAGACTTTTTCACCAAACTGGCTCTCTAACTCAGCTGGAAAAGGGTCCCTGGCTCCGAAGTCGCCTATGATGTCTGGACCTGAGGTTCCAGCTCGAATTTTCGGGAGGTTACGAAAACGCGGGTTCGGGGTTACGGTTCGAGGAGTGCGGGTTGAAGATGGCTTGGTGGTGAAGGAAGAAGGGGTGTAGTAGAGGGAGCTGGTTGTAGTGGTAGCCATGGATGAAAGTAGACGTGGGGTTGAGAATTGGATAGAACAGAAGGTTCAGTAGTCTTCTGTTGTGTTGATTACTATTAGAGATGTGGGAATTTAGTGGCTAAGGTGAAGTGATGAAAGCAGAGATGAACCCATAGCCCCACATTGCATAATAAGGTGTGGGCAATATCTCGAAATCCAAATTTGCATCGTGAATCCTTTACTACTAAATCAAACGACCACTTAGTCAAAACACGCAACTCAAAACCTTTAAAATATCTAAATTTTGTCCCGATTTCTAATGGTTTTACAAATCACTCGTGAAGTCGTCCGAGTCAAGGGTTGCATTCCGGAAAGCGTTCAATCTTTGTCTCGAGTTTGTCCTAGTAGCGCTCTCACTTGAAGCACACACTCGCTCTTGGTACCAAGCATGAGTGTCAGCGAACTCAGCTAAGCACATCTTAAGCTTCTATGCATACAGGTTTGCAAACAATTACGAAAGCAGGACCATAGAAAGACAATCTGAGGTAATCTCTAGAGCCGCAACTTTCAGATGATTTTCGTTGCAACGGGGCCATTATAGGAGCCGCACATATGCTAAAATGTCCCAGATGATAATCATTCGATATTCCAATCAATCTAAGGCAGGGACAAACAGCTCTCTCCAGTTCAAAACGAGGCTTAACTGGTAAGCATAACAGAGAACTGTTTAGCTGAGAACATCTTTCTGAATCAATCGAGGCGGTCTGAAGTTGAGTCGCTAGGAAGCACATGTAGTAGACATAAATCAATGCCACACTCCGAGCTGGGAGCTTCAGCACATGTGCACATGTGCACACAGAGACGGCCAAGCTGAGCGAGCTCTGCCCTCAGTTAGATGTACTCGAACTCACACACCAACTGCTGATAAAAAGCATCAGAGAACCAAACTCATAGAAGTCATCAACGAAAGTTTATTATGCCACGAGCCCCTGAGAATGGACTTCATACGTAGACTTCAGAGATAACCAATACAGGATACTCTCACTCTCTAGTCACACAAAGTAAAACACACTAAAAGAGTCGAAACTCTCATAAGAATATACACAGAGCCTTTCAGCCAGATTATGATGTCAATCAGGCGTGTTTAGGACAATGCTCGAATGGTCGACACATTCCAAACATTAAGATCATCATCCGCAGAGTTCTAGACTAAACCCAAAGGCTCAGAATAGACTGATTGATTTACAATACACATTTAAACATGGTCCTCCAGCAAGTCCATTACAGTAATAACCTAAGCTGCTTGTTCCTAGTGAGCCTCAGGAACGCCACCGCTTATATAGTAGCACCACCAGTCTGATGGAGCATCGCGTCTATCTCGTCACCATCCTCCATTTCGAGCTGCAACAAATATGAGAACAGAGTGGATGCTAAAGATGATTGTTTCAGGTAGTGACTAATTAAAACACGCATACATGATGATGTGTGTGATTTTGGGGTGTGCCGTGTGTGTGTGAGAGAGTGAGTGTGGGTGTGGGTGTGAGTGGGTGTTGAGAGAGAGAGAGAGAGAGAGAGAGAGAGAGAGAGACCTCATCAGGAGTCTGTTCTGCCCGAAGACGACGCCCATCAAATAAGAATGCAATGGAGTTGAACTCCACAGACTGTCGGTCACAGTAAGCATTCATAAGCTTCTTGAGTTGGGTAGACCTCTTAATTCGGAAGAAGACCTCATTGCCATCCTACGAAAGCAAAAAAATGTCAGCCACAAATTGTCCTTTCCAAGATCAAATAACTAGTAAGTGAAGCACACACGGAATAAAAGATACCAAACATCTATAAAACACTTTTTGGGAGAACAACTACATGAAGTATCAAATTTCCAGAAGAATTATACAGAACTTCAAAAAGAAATTGCACAAAACTTCATCACAAGAAAAACGATAGCAATATGCCAATATGGCAGGAGTCATTAAGAGGGTTCACATCCAAAAGGAATCAAGAGAAAATTACGTCATATACCCAACTAACTAAATACAATGAAACTATACTCTTTATAAAAGCCACAGTGGCAATAATTTTCTTTATGCAGTTTATGTCTGTTGCGGATCGAGGGATCCCTCCCCCTTTTCCAATTTTGATTCGTATAAGCTTCTCTCCAATGATGCATTACTGTACCCACATAACCTAATATGTACATTAAGCACTGCTGATCAAAAAGGTAACTCCAAATTAGACAGAGACTCGGTTCACATTTCAAAGATTAGTAGAAAAACAAAATGGACAATGTCACATATATATGTACTACCCTGTTTATCATATCTTAATTGAGATTAATGTTAAAACAATTTTGAAAATATATAAAGTATTTTTCCTATTAACTGAGTCAAAGACCTCGATATGTGAGAACATCATATCATATTAGAAGGGCAGGCAAGGTGATAGTAGTTGCTACACAAGTACACATACATATTCAAAAACAATTGAAGAGATATTCAGGCCTGATTCTTCATTCTTCTGCTAAGGTAGCATCATGGTGAACCGATTACAAAAGCTTGCATGAAGAGCATAGAACCTAAATACACATACATCCAAACTCCAAACAAGGCAACTACACCAACCCAGAAATGTCACAAAATTAAAAAGGGAGAGCACCTACGTGGCTACGCCAATGTTCTCATAAAGAAGAACTTGTACCTAACACGAATGTCAAGTTCCCTCTTTTAGATTCAGACTCATCCTTATGACCTTATCATTGCGTCAGGTGTACTTGAACAACTTCATTCAAACTACTTGATTGAAACACACCAACACTAACAATCTGAAGAAACCCTTTCTTACAATCTTCAACACTTCATATTACAATAATACATTAAACAAACAGCATAGCAGATTGTCAATTCTCCAACAGACTCATTCCTCTCCTGGGAGAAGCCAAAACCTAACATTCCCCCTTCGCAAAACATATAGATCGTCTATAAGGTACTGTATTTTCGCTACTGTTTCTTACCAAGTGACAGTCTAAACTTTCATTTATACAAGCTAGTAGCCAACAAGCATCGGTCACTTAAAGTACAGCATGAATAACTTTTCTGAAATCACTCCAAGGAACACTAGAGCACCATTTCTTTCGACAACAATACAACCTAAGACTGCAACCTCAACAGGAATAACACATTCATCTAATGATGTTCTCTCTAAGGAACATGCTCATAGCACGAGTACCTTTTCTGGAGTCATCCATGAAATCGTTCAAAAGAACACTAGAGTTCCCCATTTCATTCCAACAAAGATACAACCTAAGACCAGCCTAATCAGGGGCAACAAGTCCATTCAAATTTACACAAATGAAATGAATGTTGCCATAAACATCTCCATCATCATAACACACTAACTAAGCCCATTTTTTGCTGCAATTGCAATTCACACCGATTCTACGTCTTCTAATACATCTCACATTCCCCATTCACCAGACAGATTAAACCGTATCATTCCTTAATTCAGAAACAATAATCCATAGTATTTTGATCAGTTATATGCCCGCCAGAGTCAAGCACAGAGCAACAGCACCTTTTCATGAGGAGAACAAACAACAAAGCAGTCATAAAATGGAAAGGAAGTCACTGACTGGGTTCTCTCATGAAAAACATATTCAAAAAGTCTACACGAGTTCTTTTTTCAAAGTCATCCTTGAAATCACTCAAATGAACAGTAGAGCTCACGCTTTTCAAAAAAATTTCCACCAAAAATACAAACTAAGACTACAACCTCATTAGAAGTAACAATTTCATTCAAAATTAACGCACAATAACACCTCCATCATCAATGCCCATCTAGCAGCAATTCACACCACACTAGACCAACACCCAGTTGACACTGCTTACATAACAGCCTAATGAAAGCCAGATGCAGCTCATCCTCAAACAAACCCAGGCTTCCTTCAACTTAAACTCGAAGAGAAACACACTATCATCACAAAAAAAAAAAAAAAAAAAACACCGTTTTCAAGAGGAGAAGACAGCAGTCATAAAATGGAAAGGACACCTCTGACTAAGTTATCTCTCATGAGGAACATGTTCGCAACACACCTACACGAGTTCCTTGTTCGTAGTCATCCTTGAAATCACTTAAAAGAACACCAGAGTTCACCATTCTTTTCCACCAAAAATACAACCTAAGCCTGCAACCTCATAAGAATTACCAACTCAATTCAAAACTTCACAACGAAATGAATGTCCCCAAAACAATAACATCCCCATTATCAAAGCACGCCCACAAACCCCATTCTTTGCTGCAAATGCACTTCACGCCACAGCAATGACCAAAACACCACCCAATGGCCTCTATTAAATCAAGGTGCAGCTGATCCTTGTACAAACACAGGCTTCGTCCAACATAAACTCGAAAACAAACACGCCATCCTCACACAATAGATAACAAAGTAGGGTGCTTTTCAGGTGGGGTAGCTATATAACTCTATCAGCGCCTACCATCGCACTTGTAACATTAGAAATGTATCTGCATCGGCCGCTAACTAAACCCGATTCTACATATCTGCATCTGCCGCTAATTAAACCCGATTCTACGCCTAATTCAAACACTAGTACATCTCAAAATTACTCATTCACCAAATTAATTAAACTAATTACTCTTTCCAATTAAAATATCAGGGTTTTTCAGACAAACAAAATTCTAGGGTTTCTGAATCAACATACCAACTATCTCAAGAGTAAAAACAATCTGAAAACCAATTAAACGAGAAAATTGCAACACAATAATCAAAGCAAAATATTAACAAAACCCTAATAAACCAAAGAACAGTAACTTTTTTTAACTGAAAAGGGGGAAAAAGGGAAAATGATATTTTTACCTGACCCTTGACTTTGAGGTTGATGTGAGCAGCAGACTGGTCGCCGGGCTTCTTGTCTTCCT
Source organism: Spergularia bocconei (assembly GCA_963457585.1). Lineage (NCBI taxonomy): Eukaryota > Viridiplantae > Streptophyta > Magnoliopsida > Caryophyllales > Caryophyllaceae > Spergularia > Spergularia bocconei. The sequence goes on from OY734949.1 coordinate 5,546,077, forward strand.
CTTGTGTTCCTGACATTTTTGGTTTCTGCTTCGCTTCTTCGATTCTGCAGTGTGTGTATGTGTGTGCACTCTCAGCTTCTTTCTCACGCTACGATGACACTATTAATTTCTCTCTCCTGGGTTTTGTGTTGCTTGACTTGCTTTTTGGGAACTTTCCCTTTTAACTTCAGCGACCAATGGGAACAAATGGGCCTGGAGGCCCAAGTCTTTTTAAATTAATGTCTAGGGTCAAGGTTTTTTTTTTCTTAAAATTTATGAAGAGAAATAATTCATTGAATTCAGGTGTTTGGGATTTAAATCCTCATTCTACTACCGAGTACTCACAGACTCACAGTTACACACTTACATCCTATGGTACAACTCCTCATTTCACAGGGACGGGACTGGACTAGATTGAGCTATTCGAGAACAAACAGTAATTTACCTATTACAGTAACTATGACATTTTATCCCAATATAGTGACTAGGGTAGATATAACTCATTACGAGTGCAAAGCCACAAGATTAGGATGATACCAAAGATTACATTTTCAAGAAGGGGAAGAAAAAAAACACTCCCTCAAATGGGTGAAATAGTTTTTACTGTAATGGAAAAAAAAAAGTTGAGAAACCATTTAAGCACATCCAAGTTCTTTACTTCAACTTAGGATTGAAAGTACGACTTAAACCAGACCGAATTGTTTATCCCAAGTTCGATCTAGTACTCGGTCATTTAAAAAACAAAGAATTTTCAATTCGATCCAGTCGGTTTAAACTCTAAACCCAACCGGCACGGAATAAGGTCCATTTAATATTCCGTCTTAAAAAAAAAGGACACGTCCATTCAACGATAGTGTTATGTCGTGAATGGTTTGCTCGTACATTGATCCACAGCCCATACCTCTGCTTGATTTATTTTTGGAAGAAATGAGACTGATACATATATACAATCACTGGATACTGAGACTGCATTACGACACAAGGCAGTCGTAATTAACATAAAACGGCCGATAGCAAAGACGACTCCTCAAAAAAAAAAAAAAAGGATGACTCCTCTTTATAGTTCGTTGTTTGCCATGTATTGTAGAAATAGATGGGTTTTCGACTTTACGTTCAAGTGGGACGGCTTTTGCAATCAGCTGGGAAGTCTGTAAACATCATATACTTGCACAGTTGCACACGCACCCAAAAGAAAAAGACCGGCGAAAAGGTAGAGCACCACAAGAAAAGGGAACGAGCTTAATTGATCAAGAACTTGAGGAACTTGAGAAATGGAACATTACTTGAAGTTGCCATTGATAACCTGTAATTTCCAGCATTACTCATGAACAAGGCAAACTGCATCGAATGCTAGAGTTGCTTTGTATTTAACCGACCACGCTAACAAGCTCAGTACTGAGTATCAAGAACATCCAAGACTCGATAGCATTACATAACTGCTATTCTGGGATAGACTAAATAGTTACACTACAATCCAATAGTCACGACTAAAGCCAATCTACGGATACCGAATTACCTAATCCATCCTACCAAACACCTCGAGCATATTGCAGCCTAGACAACGGCACCTCCAGTCTGGTGGAGCATAGCATCAACCTCATCACCATCCTCCATTTCTAGCTGTTGCAGAGAAGTATTACACGAGTTAGAGGCATTAATGAAACTATATCATACAGCAGCAGATAAATAGAGAAAGGGATAGGGATCTGGTAAAGTAAACTTTGAGCAGAGAGGGGGGAGGGGGGATTCCAAGCTGGGTTAGGAAAGGAAACCTCATCTGGAGTCTGATCCTCTCGAAGTCTACGTCCATCAAATAGGAAAGCAATGGATTTGATGTCAACAGACTGCCTGTCACAGTAAGCATTCATGAGCTTCTTTAGTTGGGTGGACCTCTTGATTCTGAAGAAGACTTCATTTCCATCCTGCAAACAGATCAAATCGAACTCTTCAGTGACAAAAAGAAAGCCACGAATAATAGTACGGTGATCTTTAGAATGATATGCAGAACTCCTAGTTTGACAGCAAGTATCTACAGTATTTCATTCAAGAGCATTACAGAAATGTAACGCATGACCACACAGTCCATACAAATCAATACTACGTCTAACCATCATGGCACAAACAAAGACAAACTACAAACCATCCAAGGATTTCAATAAAGCACGGGCACTCAACACACTACTAAATCCACCATACCCTGCCATTTCCCAAATCAAATAGTGGACACTTTTAAAGGAAAGTACCATTTTCCTCCAAGAAAAGGGTGACAATAAAGCTTTCTTTACGGGTGCTGCAAACTATCATCTCGTAAGTTAGATTTTTTTCTCTCGGGTCTTAGTTTACCATAGCACTCTTCTCTACAGAAGAGACATCAATACAGTTCCATAAACTCGTGTCAGATACCCAACATAACAAATACAGGAGGCAAGGACTTTGAGCCATATTATGGGTTTATCGAAACACCTTCAGGTATAAGAACATCACACAGCTGTTCCATTAACCAATCTGATGAATCTACCCAATACTGTCATATAAGACATAATGTAAACCTAAAATAGCACCATGCATAATCTCAACAACTAGGATATGTTAAACCAAAAGGGTAATCAATAAACATCATCAACAAACCACGCATAAATTAAACAGGTGCCCCTGTCCATTTTTAGCCAGAACAAGTTTAGACATACTGACATTGTACCATTTAAAAGAAGGTAGCATCCGATTGACAACTCAAGACTCCTAATTTCCCAACTTAACGGTACTACAAATGTCAGAATCCTATACGGACAGTACACAAAACGGCTGTAAAATATGACTTCTCAGTAATTCCAAATTCTAGAATTTAGATGTTTACACTCTACATACATCAGTCTTTCCGAACTCCCAGCGTGTACCATCTATCTAGTATAAAACACTAAAGTCCCTGTTTCTGGAAACACAGTGGTATTCGACGAAGGTGACTCAAATTCCAAACCGACACCCTCTACACATCCACTACCCGGTTTAACTAAAAGAGACTCTTTCTGAAAATCAAAACAATGTGCGGACAAGGAAGCTAAATTCTTGAATTTCAAACTCACACAATCCATCCATTCACCCATCAGCATCGCCATTGTCGGTACCGATACCTCAGTGCTTCCTAAGTTCCGCTACAAGCTAGGTAATTGGGGGTCGGATATACATAGAGACCTCGTTCGCTCGTTTACGCACTAAAATAACCCAATTCATATAAAGTTCTCATCTTTATGTCATATACAACAAATCCCACCACTAAACTACTCAATTAACCAAATTAATCAATACTACATTGCCAATTCCTAACCACACAGTAATAAATTACGAAAATTCCATAACAACACAACAAAAGTACAAAACCCACAATTTTACACAACTCAAATTACGCAAAATTACAAATTTCACAATTCAATAGTAAAATTCAACAACATACGATGAATACCCAGAAAACAACAACCCCAGAAACATCAAATTTTGTCATGGTCATAAATTAAATTGCAAAAAAGAATAAAACTTGGAAATTAAAAGGGGGAAAAAGAAAAGACCTGGCCCTTGACTTTGAGATTGATATGAGCGGCTTGCTCAGAAGCGGGCTTCTTGTCTTCAGCATCAGCAGCGTTGTTTGTGACTCCTGACATTTTTTTTTTTCTTTCTCTCTCCTCTTTTCCTTCTGGTGGAAGCTTCTTCCTGGTTTTACCTTTGTTTTTGCCCTACCAAAATCAATTCAAAGCAAACCCTTGTTATATTATTGGTCTGCTTTTAACTCTGTCATGCGAATTTGGTGATTAACCTAGTTTGTGTGTGATGGGCTTTCAATGGCCCAACTTAATATGTGACCAGGTTCGCCGGACAATAGGACCGTCTTACCAAAAACTTTTTTGATTTAGAAAAAGTTTACGCGATTGTTTTCCTTCATTCATTCGGTATATTGGCTTCCAATAGCCCAACTCAATATGGGATCGGACTTCGCTAGAGGCCCTAACAATAGAATCGTTTGACCAAGCATTAATTAAACTAGCTAGCTCAAGTAATGAGTAGTGGATGTTTGCTCGGGTAAGCCGGGTGATGGACCCAACTAGGGCTGGCAAACCCGAACCGATCCGATTCCTTGACCCGAAAATTTGACCCGATAAGACCCGAAATTGTGGTCAACAAAACCCGACCAGACCTGACCCGATGATGACTCGAACCGACACAATCCGATATGACCCGACCCGATACTAACCGATCCGACATAACCCGACAATTATTCCTTGATTTATGGATAATAGTTACGGAGTATGTAATATAGTAATTATTACTTGATTTACGACAATTCGATCAAATATCCCACGGGTGTTTCAAAATGAGACTTTGGCTTTTGAAATGTGACTTTTCCTCTAATTACATTACAAATATCCCCCGGGTATTCGAAATGGAATTTTTAGGTTTTGAAAAGGTGATTTTCCATGTAATTACATTACGAATATCCTACGGGTGTCCAAAATGATGAGCTTTTAGATTTTGAAATGTAACTTTCCATCTAAATACATTACAAATATACCACGTGTGTATGTTCGAAAGGGGATTTTAGGTTTTGAAATGCGACTTTCCATCTAATTACATTACAAATATCCCAAAAAGGTGTTTGAAATGAGATTTTAGGTTTTAGATAAAATTTTGGTTTACATAAGTTTAACATTCAAACATTAATAGCACGGGCGTTGCACGGGCCATCAAACTAGTTAGATTAGATTACGGAGTATTGAAACTTTAACTAGCGTTAATCCAAAAGATTGATCGAAGAGATCGAGTATTTCCCATCTTTCTTCACCTCGACATATGGTAGTATTAGTTGATTATTGCTTATCAGTCTCACAATAATTTACTAATCTGACTTTATCCACAAACAAACTGAACAATGAAACCTGCTCACTAGTTGAGAGAAATGGTAATCAATAACACAAATATTGTGTAAATTAAATGGTAAACTGGTATTGGATACATTAGGCTTTGAAGGTTTCAAAGTACGAGCCAAAAAACTTAACCGAGCAAATGATTAAAGCGTACACATCGTATAAAGTTCCAACCAATGAGATGATTTATATTGCTAACTAGTTTTTGTCCCCGTGATCTCACGGATCTGTGTTTGTTTTTGTTATTGAATGTTTTTTCTCCATTGGTTTTTTTTAGACGTTTTGTGATTTTAAGGCAATTTAATATCTCTCAACGGTGAACGCTAAAGGGAAAGAATTTCGAAGGCAGTGAACTTATAATGGATTACAATCGTCCAAGAAACCTAGTTCGAGTTTGTAGCAAGCAAAAATAAAGAAATTTACAAAATATAACACAAAAAGTTTAGAATACAGGCGGACTCTGCACTTGCGGGAATCTCACACAGAAAAACACAATGTATGATATCTTTTTTTTTTCCTCCATCTTCATATTATTAGCTCAAAGAAAACATCAAAATGAGTACATCCGTATCAGAAAATCTTCACCCACTCTTTTTTGGTGAATGCTTAAAAAACCATGGTTGCCCTCTTAGAAGGGACTATAACCACCATACTTTTGAAGGATGGACTGAGCTTCAGTGGTGTAGCTTTCAACACCAGCCTTCTTCGAGAAACAACATAAGTCTTGTGATGAGAACCTGGTTTATTCTTCAGGCTTTTGGATGCACCAAGGCCTAAAATGCTCGAACCTAGTTTAGTTTTCGCCTTCTTATCAGCACGAAACTGAAACTTCAGTTTTATAGAACTCGAAACTGTAAAACCACCCTTTGGAGATCCGAAATTCGTATGGTTCACAACATTCTTCCTAGATGAAATGTTCAGGAAATCACATGTGACATTCCAATCCTGTTTCTGATCAGATGGCCAAACTACGGGAAAAAAATTAAAGGGTCCCTCATATCGGAACAACGTTTTTAGAGAACGGACTATCCAAAATGATCAAACCTAAACATTATTCTCCTTCAATAATGCTTTGGATATTGGCTCATATTAGTGAGGAAAGGAACTCCAGCTTTCTGCTTTCGAACTGAAGAGAACCAAAGAGCGAGGGTCATATAAAAACTAAGACGGGGTGAGGTATAAGAGTTGCCTATGTCAATGCTAACTACTCCATTTATATAAGTGGAGTTTTACGCATAACCCAAATAAGGCGAAAGATTGACCTCAAAAAATAAAAATATATAGATGAAAAGAGCATATTGTGAATTTTAATTCTACTCCACAATGGACAATCCTAGGATTAGCAACATGAGATATACGTAGTCGTCCAATTTACATATACATGAGTTTATCGAACTGTTCACGCACAATTACACGCATGTTAATAAGTATGACAGTAATATGAGAACGTTTTTTTTTAAATAATGCTTTTAATTAAAGTATTTCAAGTTTTGGGTGCGGAATGAAAATATTTGCACGAAATGGGTCCATGTAGGATCGGGAATTCCCCGAACCAAATTTTTTTCGTTTTCAGACAAAAGAACCAAAACCGCTACCGCCCGGATTTCTGACGGTTTTGGCCGGTTCTATGATTAGCGAAAATTTTCCAGAGTCGCCAAAACCGTCGGGATTTGGGGCGGTTATGCCAAAACCGTCACGCGCCCTGGCGGATTTGGGTTGTTTTGCGGGAAAAAAAATGCGAAGCTATTCCCAATCCTACGTGGACCCATTTCGCATAAAGATTTTGTTTCCACACCCAAAACTTGAAATAATTCAATTAAAAGCATTATTTAAAAAAATCGTTCGTAATATGAGATAGTACAACATATCAGACACAACTCCATAGTAGATAAAGCCATTGCACACTAAAAGTCTAAACGATAGTATTTTGCTCATAAATGCCCAGCCATTGAAAAAAAACCTATACTCAAGATTTCATTAAACTTTGGACAATGCCTTTGAGTTTAACATACTACTTCTCCTTAAATTGTGCTTGAGATTAAACTTTGAAGATGGTTTCATAGCTTGGTCTTCCGGTCTTGCAAGTCCTGAATATTTAAAAAGTGAACTCAAAAGTTCATTTTCCATAACACCAACATGATTCAGATTCTCAATTTTGTAAAAAGTCACTGAGTTACGTCGCATACAAATGGCACCCACGATGAAAACAGCAGAAATATGATCAAATTACAGGAACACGAACTTAATACACGGAGGAGTAATACTCCATCTCCTAGGTTGTAACTAACCTCCAACTGGAGAGTTAGTATTACCAAAATAACATTCTTTCTGAAGTCCTGAACATGTTATGAAAACAAAATCCATTGATTTTACTGTGAAATATAAACATCCACGACTTGTTCCTACCAATCCAAAACAACTTCTACTCAATTTCTTGTAAATCTCCTTGTCTTTGTCGGTCACAATGCTCCTCATGTTACCGTTATACGCCACTAACTTGTTTCTATCATGCACCTTCCCGTGCACCCTCTTATTTGACTGTCACCATTCGGTTGATCACTTCTTGGCAGTAGAGCCCCCTTCATTTGTTTTGCCTATCATTTCCTTGTTGTTGGGCGCTTTAATTTGTCCTAGGTGTGACATGATGGATACCGCTAAAATCTACCTCAAAGGTCTCCTAAATTTGAGGTACTCCCCTGAAATAGAGGAATGATCAGTACGGAGTATTAGTAACTTAGCAAAACATATAGAATTCATTCAAATTTTCAGACAAATCATCAAGCTTGATATTAAGGCCCTCGTCATTTGCCGTTTGTTAAGGCTAAGTCAGCCCGTCTCAAAAAGACATTCCCATAAGCAGAATAATGGCTATTTAAGAAAAAAACACAAATTATGACAATTTAGAAGAATCTAAATTAAAACACAAATTATGACAATTTAGCAGAATCTAAATTACTTGTACCCGAGCAATGAGCTGTAATATTGGCTGAGTAGATCCAACAATAGAACAATTATCAGGAAAAATTGAGGTAGATACACTTGAGTAGGATCGGTAATCCATCAGCATCTTGCCTATTTGTCATTCAAATGGTACACCCTAGCAAATCAAGCACACCAAAAAGGGATAGAGAGTATTGAAGTCCTAAAAATGACCTCGGCGTGATTCAGAATCTAAGATATCTTTTAAAATTAAGCTACTACAACTATGTCAATTAAAAACGAAATCAGTAGCATGAACTTTTTTACAACCATAAATCCATAACCAAAATTGTATCTGAGCACAATTCACTATATGAGCGATTTCATTATAGTGCACATACGCCTAACTAAAGAAATATGAGCCCAACGTTCAAACCAAAACTCAAGACCATCATCTCATTAACCAAAATATCGATACATTTGTGCAGTAATCAAGAAAAAGTCAAAAAAAATTGAAAGAGTTATAACTCACTTTGCGTAGTGCAATGATACGAAAAGATAGACTTAATTGCCATCGCCCACTCAAACACATGATACAATGTAACCAAAATCATAACGTCATCTTCATTCAATATTCCTATGAGTCATTATATGATTATGATCATCCTACCCTCAACAACAAAGAGCTCAATTATAACCTTAATACGAAGAAATATAGTTGAACTGTTAAAAAGAGAAAATATTTCTAATCCATGGGAAAGTTTAACATAAATTACTACCACCATAGAGATCAGAGAATGAAATCAAGGAAATCAAAAATTTTAATACTCATGGGGTACTTTATCTTTCCAAAGATCTGATCTTCAGTCCAAACACCAACAGCTAATCCGGCAGCATAAGCTGCTCCAAGAGTTGTCGTCTAAATATCAGCAGGTCTTACCACTGGGCTGCCCATCACATCAGCCTGACAATAGGGAAGAGTAATTTGGTGAGCCGAAGATCATCTACGCAATGCAAAAGCTCCAAGCTACTGACACACCCAAATCAGATCATAGAATAACAGTTTATCATATTCAAAACAATAAATTTTACATGAGGTGACAAAGGCTAAGGCTAACAGTGGAAGTACATCACGTTCATGTGGGCTGCCAGTGAAGAACACTTCTCCGATCAATTTTTTCGCAGTATACAAACAGCTTATTGAAACCATAAGTCATTAACTATGAACTCCTAAAAGATCAGCTTATTTGATTTCTAAAAATAAATTTCAGCAACCAACTGTAATTTGTTTACTATCATACATTTCTGAACATGCATTGCAAATTTGAAAACCTTGGCTACAGCACAAACAATTTCAGAAAGGAAGTTCAGAAAAAAAAAAATTGCATAAGCAGAATGTAACCTGAATTTGCATCAGAAGATTGTTCACAGTAGCACCACCATCCACTCTCAGCAAGAACTCCCCTTTCTCATTCTTGCCCTACCCTTTCTCCATGGCATCCTTATGCATGGAATCCAAAACATCCTTCACCTGGAAACACATACTCTCAAGCACAGCCCTGCAAATGTGTGACTTGTTAGTGAATCTTGTGATGCCAATACAGACACCACGAGCATCATCACGCCACCATGGTGCAAACAGGCCGTTAAATGCTGGGACAAAATATACGCCACCATGGTGAACTCTTTATTAAACCGAGGCCATCTTTCAGCCACTGAACGACGGCTCCTGCAATAGCTATAAACCGAGGCCATCCCTCTAGGGCATCCCTCTAAGGCATATATAGTTCGCAGGTGCAGAGGGTCCAAGTTTAAATGCCAGAGTCGTTAATAGTCCATGCTTTGAATGAATAACCTTTCCACCAGTATTAAGAGTATAAAAGCACCAGTTCCGTAAGTGCTTTTTGCCTCCCCTTTCCGGCAAGCCTGGCCTACCATTGCTGCATGTTGGTCACCCAAACATCCAGCAATAGGAATGCCTGGGATCGGCCAGCCACTCCCAATAGTTCCAATGACCTCTGAATTGCTTACAATTTTTGGCAAAAGTTCAGGCCGGATTTAAAGAGTCTTCAATGTTTCCTTATCCCAGTTAAGAGTCTTTAGATTCATTAGCATGGTCCTGGATGCATTTGACACATCAGTCACATGTAAGCCACCCTTAACTCCTCCAGTCAAGTTCCAAATCAACCATGTATCTACAGTTCCAAAGAGAGCATCGCCCTTCTCCACAGCTTGTTTGACGGCTTCCACATTCTCCAGAAGCCACAACAGCTTTGTCGTACTGAAGTAAGTGCTAATCGGCAAACCACATGAAGACTTAAAATGGGTGCGGCCACCTGACAAATCCTTCTCAAGTCTCCTGTAGATACATAGCAAAATGTCACCAATAAAAGACATACCAGCAAATATACGCCACAGTCAATTTAAAGACTTGTTTCCATCACTTTTAGCAATCAAAAGCTAGGTCAGAAATATTGCATCAACTTCTACAAGATCAGAGTTAGGACATACCTGCCAAAATCTGGGGTGATCTAGGGTAAAGATTTCACAAATTACTTCTTATTTCAAAATAAATAAAAAAATAAAAAACAAAAGGCCACAACACTTCATTTTTCTTCCCTTTCTCCTACAGTGTGATGTTAATCGAAGGGGGGGGGGAACAAACTTTCTCATGACGATACCAATAAAGTAATACATACATAGAACAAAAAGATCATCTAACATCTCCACAAACACAGTAAATTCAGCACAAACTTCGTAAATCTCATAAGAACGTATGACAAAGAACCAAATTTTCATCAATAAAAACTGTTTGAGTCAGTCAGACCGAAAGTATTAAACTTTGTTTCCCATGTCGTCTTGGGTTATTTGACAGTAAAGAGTGCCGTTGTAGTTATTAGCATTACTGTAACAGATTGAAATTTTAGTTTAATTAGACACTTTGAGCTATAAAATCTATTATCCCTCGAGATCAGAGATCAAAATGTACTCGATTTCGTGTAAAGCTATGTGCCATTACTGTAATACAAACTTTCGAGTCAGGCAATTCATCAAACAGTTGGCGGGCAACTAAAGAAACAACAATAATAGAACATGATTTTCCTAGAAATTTTGAAGTCGAGAGAAAACCTTAGGGGTGATGTCGGTAGACGTTTGAACATCGCATGCGGCTTAATTTGAGAATGCACTTTCACTTCTGCTGCAATATCGATAGTGTCGATAAACGGTAATATCAGCAAATCTAGTCTGAAAAAAATCTTAAAAGAAGAGTAGAAATGCATTCCCAAGTTGTCAGCTTCTTAAGCTCTAATCTACGCGCAAATCAACCAAAGCTCAAAACTTCACAATGAAACTCCGCCTTTGAGATAGACAAATAGAAACTAACAGGCAATGGAAATTATGCAACGAACCAAGGTCGACTGGGTAACATCTAAAGGCTAATAACAAAAATAATATTCAAACACCAATTTCACCGTTAGAAACTATGATTATGATAGCACGGGTAGATGCAGAGGTTGTCAATGAAAGAAAAACTCACTGAATCAAGTCGAATTTGGCCAACATAGTCGAATTCAAACATTTGGGTTTCAGCTTTTCCATGGATACCCTCCACGCATACCCAAAAGTCCCACTGTATACAAATCAAAACAGAATTACATCAATCCCCAATTCCATTAATATAAGCTTTAACAATCAACAACAACTAAACAAATGAAATTAATTTTTGTAGCGATTTCAGAATTTATGCGATAAAAATAAGAGGGATATAGAGAGTTACCGGAGCTGTGAGTTTGATGGGGAAGACAGAAGGTCGGGAAGTCAGAAGGACGGCTTGACAGTCTTCCTTGTTTAATGGTGTCATAAAAAGGGAAGGTTGAAGGTCGAAGAGAACGCACAACCAGTAGGCTGCTATAGAGGACGAATTGGAATTTGGAGGGGAGAAGACACAACATCAGCTTTAAAAGTGACGTGGACTAAAATAACCAGATGCTCTTTGGGGTTGACAAATAAGCATTGACGTGGATTTTTTTTTTGTGAAAGCAGCTACAATCTGCCACGTGGGGCGTTGATGTAGGCTATTAATAGATAAGTATAGATTAAAGATAGATGTATAAGTCAAAGAGTACAGATTATTCATGTGATGAGTACGTAGCTAATACCTTACATTATTTAACCTTTTATATATAATAATCGTGTAAATGCGATATCATTTGACCTCCCATAAGAGAAGAAACCGTGAGTGTGTACGTCGTGTATGATAAAATATCCAGCACTACGAGAGCAAAGAACACATACAATAAATTGTACGGTATATTGGATCGAGATGAGAATTATTATTACTAATTCACCTCATCCGTATAAAAGTTACTTTTTTTTACCACACACTTAGAGCATCTCCAACGGGTGGAAAATTCACCCTGCTTGGGTTATGTGGCATGAGAGAGAAACTGCTTATCCATTGGAGCAAAAACCAAAAAGTTGCCCAGCTTGAAGAACCTGCTGAACCGAGCATGCTGCTTGGGTTTGGAAAGGTCATAGCAAAAAATTGTTGGAGCTTTCATATTTCGACAAGTGGCTTGTGGCCCCAAAAAACTACCTTGATACTTTATTTTTGAGTATGAGTTTTTCATATTGTAAGAGCATTTTTAGTGGGAAAATTCCCACCAGGTTGGAAGTAGGGGAAGACATAAAATATTGAAGAATAAAGAAAAAGAGGAGAGAGAGTGTGGGAACCCGCTAGAACTTACTACCAGGTTTTCATACCAGGTTGTGAGAGGAAGAGGTGGGGTATGAGTGTGAAGAGTGGGGTAAGAGAGAGAGAAAATAGTAAATGTAAATAAAAAATAGGAGAGAGAAAGTTAATACCACGTTTTAACCCGGTAAACCACTAATAATGCTCTAATGGGTGAATTTGCATAATAGGACCCACTAGAAATATGCTTAACATTGGAGAGAATTGGGGATCAGCTTTGCTTGGACAACTTTTTTACGTGGCATTTCCAGGCGGATCAAAAATCTGTCAGCCACTAGAGATGCTCTTAGCGTTACTAACACTATTCATTGAACAACGATAATTATTCACCCACTCCACCTCCTCACTCTAGTGACTTAGTGAGCAACAGAGGTGAAAATCAATCTTGTAGCAAGTGGTTGGACCAGTTAGGTCAAATGAGGATATAATCATGTGGCCTTGAATTAACCTAAAGTCCTCAGTACCTCCAATAAAAGGAAGTTCTGAGACATTAGTGTATAGGCCGGTTGCTACACATTGGAGCTGCCCTTTGTAACCTTTGATGCATTAATCCGGTGAAAGATCCTCCAAAGAGGCTTACGACCACTTAAATTTTTTTTTTTTGAAGACTAAAGATGCAAAAATATAGAATACACCTGCCAAATTGACCTGAGATGAACGACTGTAATAAATCTTACCAATCCGATTACATAAATTATGCTATATGCCTATATACATGAGCCACATTGATTATGCTAACCCGAATCAACATGTCTCAAACCGCAACTCAACTACTAAGTACTAAGGCCCTGTTTGATATGACTTGTTTGCAGTAGTATTCAGATTAGTTCAGATCAGATTAGATCAGAGTCAGTCAAATCAGACCGGATCAGATCAGAATTGTTCAAATTTATATCAATGTATTTGGTCCATAATTGATCTTTATACGTTGAAATTCAATAAAAATTTCAACACATTCAGATCAGATTAGATCAGTTCAGAAAGATACAGTCCAATCAAACGGGACCTAACTCCGTATAAACAAATCCAGGTGCCACCAAGGCACCAACCACCAATATATACACATGAAAAAGAAAAGAAAAAAAAAACAATCAAGCGCAAAAATGGGCGGCTGCCAAAAGTTAAAACTTTCAAACATTCCCGCCACATTACATTCTATTTCCCCTCCCGCCAACTTCCTCTTCACACTTCCTTTTCCTCACTGCAACACTACTACTTTTTCTCTCCTCCCCCACCCCCCCTCTTTCTCTCTCATCAACATTCAACATTCAACATCAATGGAGATCCACAACTCCAAATCCATTTTTCACGACATCAGATTCAGAGAACTTCATGGGTTTAAAGGTAAATAAAAGTTGTTAAAATCTCCACATCTAATTTTTTTCTCCATTTCATGTTAATTAAACCATTTATAAATCTCAATTACATTGTTTAATCAATTATAAATGTATTGATTCAGGTAAAAAACGCCCGTATTTCACATACAGCAGCTCAATCGACGGCCGAATCGACGAACCAAGTTGCAGCGTCGCCGTTTCTAGCTCTCACGATGGGGCTTTCACTCCCCCTTTGGCCATCTCTTTTGCAAAGGTTGATTCTTTTTCCAATTTCTTTTAATTCTCCGCAAAAAAAAAATTAAATTGAAGTTTTGTGATTTTTTATTTTATTTAATTTTTATGATGTGCAGACAATTAAGAATGCACATTTCCTGGGTGTTACGGATGAGGAGGGGTTTCTAAGCATATACGATACGAGATCGAAACTTGAACCCTCGGCAACCCACCAAGAAAATAGAGGTGCCCTTCTGATTAATTTGAGAGAACTGATTTATGTGTATGGTAGTGTATTGATGAAGATTTAATGAGATTGAGCTTGATGGGTTTTGGTTGTGTTTGTGTTTTGTTTGGGTGTTTCAGAGAAATCAATTGTTTCGAGTTGGATTGTGCACGAAAATTCGGTTTATGATTTGTGTTGGACCAAGGTAATCCTTCAATTTGATTTTTAGGTGTTTGCAATTGGTATTATTATTATTATTATCATGTAGTAGTACTATATATGGAGTGATGATAACCCTTGATTTTGATTAAAATGTGAAGGTGTTGTGCTAAATTATAGGTTAGAATCGACTGTTAAATCGAAAATTGCTCAAATTACTTACATTCAGGAAGATATTTTGATGAGAGGGACACCTTGAATTGACATGCTTGAAATTTTTTTTACCTATGCAGGGTGATTCTACAATTTTGACAGCGGCAGCTGATCACATAGTAAGTCGTCACTGATACACTTCTGATTTTGGCCTTTGACGCGATAGCAGTGTTGTAGCAATTGGAAAGACTAGGTTGATCATGTTCTTTTTAATGGTGTCTACCTGTATGTTAATCAATCAACCTACTGTTTGTCCTAAGATCTTAGCAAAACAGTACATTCTTACATGAGCCTAAAAGTCTCGAAGTTTAGGGTAATTGCTATTGAAGTGTATGAAATTTGGTCTTGAGCTGATGCATTCTAAAAAGATAGGTAAAAAGTATAATAGCCAAAACTGTATAGGGATTAGGAGAATATAGCATACTGAGGGGCTTGGCCGAGATAGTGAAGACGGTTTTTTGCATCACAAAAGAAGAGCTAACAAGGCTCCATTTATTGGCAGGTTAAGATATGGGATGTAGAACAAAAGAAATGTACTGGGATGTTGAAAGGTCATACTGGAAGTGTCAAATCCATTCGCTCCCACCCTACAAATTCAGGTAACAAAATGGTTTATTTACTGTTTCCTGGCCTTAATAGCTTATGAACTGTGATCGCTTGTGTTCTTCAATGATAATTCTCGGCTTGTAATTGTGGAATAGATATTGTTTTATCTGGCTCAAGGGACGGGTCTTTTGCACTATGGGACTTGAGGTGTAAGCCCCGGGATGTACTATGGATACCGTAAGTGGATATGCCCCCGTTTCTCTACATGATTCTGTTGGCTGAAACATTAAGTAGTAATTGGTTTAATTCCCTTGTTATAGGTCAACTGAAAAGGTTGAAGGAGCTCATAGACATACCTCAGTCAAGAGAAAGCGGTCTGCAAAGGGAAAGGTTTGTTCTTTATTTCGGAAATATGTCCTCTATGAGTAGTACATTGCTGGAATATCTTGTCTAAAAAACTTTTCATCTTTTCAGACAGCTTCAATGACTGTTACATCAGTTCTTTATCTCAAAGATGAAGTCTCTATTGCCACAGCTGGAGCAGTTGACAGGTACTTACGAAATCGCTGTAGCTTTAACTTCTGTATGTTGATGTTGGGTTTCTAACGCGCTTTCATGTGGTTTATATTTTTAATTGGCTCCATGCAGCACTGTAAAGATTTGGGACAGTAGAAACCTTCGAGCTACTGCTGCACAGGGTTCCCCCCACCAGGAAACTTTGACAGATACTGTTAGTCTTTTCTCTCAATTTCTTTGCTCTTCTGAACAATGTTTGCTAAATCTTCACAGATTTTTACATATACAGTTCCTCAATCAATTGTTTAACGTTTTACAGAAGGGAAGAACACATGGTATAACCAGCTTATCTCAAGATCTTGATGGACTGCTGCTTTCTGCTTCTTGTACTGACAATAGGTATGCATTAAACAGAATGTCAACACACCATACTTTTCGATTCTTGAAGTTACGATTGATTTAACAGTTGCTAAATCTTTTATTTTTTTGCAACCCCCAGAGTATATCTGTATAACGTTCTCCAGCTTGACAAAGGTCCTATCAGCTATTTCACAGGCGCTAAATTAGGAACATTCTATGTGAAGGTAAAGCATCCAACTTTGCATTGTTGAAATGGTTGAAAAGAATGTTATTCGCCTATTCCTATGCTTTTACGACTTATTACCAGACTGAGTTGTAAATGTTTCAATTTGCAGTCATCCATCAGCCCTGATTCAGCTCACATATTGAGTGGATCTGGAGACGGAAAGGCATACATATGGCAGGTCTGGACTCCATCTTGAAACCGGTAACTCTTAAGCTTGTTTTAGCCTCATTAAGTATGTTTCTTGATGAGAGCCTTTCTGAGTTTCTGATACAGGTAAACGATCCTCACAAAGATCCCATTTCGCTATCAAGCCATCAAAAGGAGGTCACTGCGGTTGACTGGTAAGTGTAAAGTTGCTGTAATCTGTAATAATTTATCCACAAAAAAAAAAAAAAAAAAAAAAAGAGAAATGTAAGTATTTAGTTCTTGACAATGGCAAACTGCTACTGATTTGCTTATTCAATTTCTGCTACAGGAGCTTACCGGAACTAGGGATGATTGCCACAGCTTCTGACGATTACACTGTAAGATTATATGACTGTTGATCCCTTTGATTTCGCGCACATACTTTGATAGATTGCAAATAGGTCCAATGTTCAGTAAAACCTAGAAACAATTTGGCTAGTGCTCAAAGGATTCCGTTGTTTTTCAGGTCCGCTTCTGGAATGTCAGTGACAAGTTTTGCCTGTCCAGAGGGTCTCCTTGTGTTCGTCAGAAAGTTATGGCAGTTCCTACAACTGAATGCAAAGGGCAACCTATAGACAGAGAAAGTCCATGTAATTCCAAAGTAGTACAAGATGCAAGCTTACAAGAAGTGATGAAAACACCTGAAGCTAATATCGCTTCTCAGTCCCGAAAACATGGATTACTGTCAGGTGTTAACTTAACTGAGGCCTTCGACAGAACTCCGGAACCTGCAGCCAGAAGCCCTTCCTCTGTCCTAAGTCCTCCATCTTCAATGAAGAAGAAAACGATTCGAGATTACTTCGTCATGTGTTAGTCCAACCTGCTATTGAGCACAACCAATAGCTGGAACTGTACAGATCTTTACAAAATATCACTATACATCTGTGATTTCAATATCTTGCACAGCCCACAAGCTTCGTCACTAAATTTTTCTCTGTGCTACATTTGTGACTGAAAGCTTGATGGATTTGTATTAAAATTGTTTAGATTTTTAAGATTACAATACAAATCAGAGAAAAAGTTTTTCTCTGCATTCTACTCAGAATAAGACAGTTTTCTGATGAATGTCAGCCCATGAGAGACCTCCTTTGGCCGCAAAATACTTAAATCAATACTCATACAAGGTATTGTGTCACTGTAAAAGTATAGTCACAAATTGCACACTGATTAGTTTCTTGCTATTTACAATTTAAAGAGTTACAATTGTACACATTTGATTAGAAATACCAATCTTTACAGAAGAACGGAGTTCAGTCGGACTTTCCTCTATCCAAATACCTTTCTCGCCTGGCAGATGCCAAGCCTATAGTGATTTATTTTCACCTTACCCTTGCGACATGATATATACTCAAGGCTCGCTGTCTCCTGAATTCGTAGTTGTCCACTTTCCAAGCGGTCTGCTGTCTATATCTAGCTGCGTTTCTTCCAAAACATTATAATCCAAAGCCTCATGGGTTAAGTTGCAAACCGCTGCTAGCAAATCCCCACTTTTGTTGTGCATAAGTTAACTGCACCCGAGCTGCTCAATAGTCAATAGTGGACGCATCAAACTTTGAGCTTGTCGATCTCACGAGGAGGTATCACTTGCCAATTACCCATCTGAGAGCTATCAGTCTTCACCCCTTACTCCTGCTCACTCGAGTACGGTTTTGCTTGTCCTGGGTGTGCATGCCTCTGTGTGATCCATACATCCAAGCACTTCTAGCTTTCTGGATTCCCAGAGCTCTCATGAGCAAGAGGCCGGAAGCATCCTTGTTGCCTTTGCTAACCATCCTTGAGCTGTACCTTTTTTTTTTTGGCTGAGTACCTTGAGCTGTACCTTTAACCGCAAGAATTGTAAGATCTTGGTTGCATTTGTTCCGCTATTCTTGAACCTGAATCCTTAACCGCAACACTTGCAAGATTTTTCAGGAATCAACTCTGAATGAAGTACTGAACCTCGAAAAAATAAAGGTGTAGCACCATCCTAGTTGTTCTGTGACATAATGTACAACTCCTGGCTAGCGATGAAGTAGCATCCGATGACATCACCAGGTTCTACAATAAACTGCTCCTTGAATGTACCCATCCTCTTGCTTGATATGTCGATGGAAAGATCCCTAAAATTTGGCAAGCCCTCCACTCGCACTCCATCACCACAGATAAGGAATTGATTCCCAATAATGAAAGATCCAGATACTCGGATTGCAACTCCACCTGAACCATGAGCACGGCACTGCAGCTTCTCAACTACGTGAACTAGCTTCTCAGGGGGCCATTCACCCCCTAGTTTCCTCCGCACGTCTGACAAGCTAGAGAAGATATCATTTGGACCAACAAATTGTTTCCCAGAGAAACTGCGGAAGAAAATAAGAAAAAACTTAATGATTTTCTAACAGGATGCAGGACAGGTAAGACAATTAAGATAATGAAATTAAGAAAGCAAAGATAGCAGATTTGCAGTACAAAAAACTTTACAAACCTGAAATTAGACCGTTCGTTGTATAATGACTTCGTGTGTTGCCAATGTTCATCCGGTCCATTAAAAAGCAAGTAGTAGTGTATTGCAAACATCTGCTTAGACAAGATAAAAAAAAAAACTAAAAATCAAAATGAATCCAATGCGCCAAGCAAGCATGAGGCATGAGCAAATACTGTAATCTAGGCTACAGCAGCATAATTTGTCTAAAATATTAGCAATCAGATATTTCAGGTACATTTATCCTAGTATCAGGTGATTACGAACACAGGTGATTCATACACCGGCCAGACAAAGCGTACATGTAAACAATAGATGTTTACTACTATAGGGAGCTTGGCACCGTAAAAAAGCGTAAGCTTACTGATTTTAACTTTTCTATCTAATGCATCTATATAAAGCAACAGCTTTTACATATAACTACACTAAAGAACAAAAAGTTCATCAGGGGAGATTACTAGATTAGCAACAACTATGGGAGAGTGATAAACCAGCAAAACTTCCATGCTTTTACAGAAGGCATGGCCAATACAACTGCTAATACTTGAAAGCAAGATGATAAAGCAGCAACTGAAATTCTTCTAAATTACAGCAACATGATTTATAATAGTTTGAAAGGGTTGGAAACTTACATCTGCTAGATCCTTCAACCTCTGTACTGGATCAAATATATCTCGGACAAATGCTGCTAAGTCAACTTGAGAGTTCTCGTATTTAGTAATAAATGGGTGTGAAAGAAGCTGCAAAAAGGCACAGAATAAGCTTCAAAAGAATATTATTTTCGCTCTCGAGAAGGAAGTAAATGATGTACTTCAAAGGTATATAGCTAACCTGCTCTGCTGTTGGCCTAGCATCTGCATCCTTCTGCAGGCACGCATCAATAAATGAGCAGAACTCTGGGGAAAACTTCTGCCTGGATGGGGTGGGAGAAGGATCATCCAAGATCTGCAACCGAAGTGACAGACATACGGGTAAGACTTAGAGTTCTGATGGTAGGAAGATAATGCACAATTACATACGTAGACAAAGTGATATTATCAGCAGGAAGAAAAGACTGATCGATTAGAAGCGACAGCCTATAGAGGAATCAAGAAACCACGAAAACAGCTCACCTGCAGCATAAGATTTACAGGTCCATCATTGGCTGAGTACGGGAATTCTCCAGTGCCACACTCAAAAAGTGCAAGTCCAAGACTCCAAATATCAGCAGGATATGAATATGACTCATTACGGATTCTTTCAGGGGACATATAAGTAACAGTCCCAATAAAGGTAGCACACTGAAACATTAAATCAGAGATGTCAGATCAATTCAAACTCTAAAAGGTAAACGACTGAATAAAGGGCAGCCCGGCGCACATTGGCGTCCCCGACAAGCGAGAGTCCGGGGAAGGGTCCCACCACAAGGGTGTAATGAGGGCAAGCCTTCCCTTGTCAATTTATTTGACAAGAGGCTGCTCCCAGGACTTGAACCCGTGACCTATCGATCACACGACAACACCTTTACCGGTGTGCCAAGGCTCCCCTTCAGGTAAACGACTGAATGTTCAGTCAAAATATTTCTAGAGTTAATCATAGAAGTAGTTTTCAAGTAGTAGCTGACCATAGCCATTGAGTTCTCCAATCCAGCACTTATACCAAAATCTGTTATCTTTGGCTCTCCCTTAAGATTTACAAGCAAGTTTGCTGGCTTTATATCTCTATGTACCAAGTGCCGAACACTATGCAAGTAGCTCAAGCCCTGAGAACAATTTACATATGATAATTTAGCAGACGAGACTTGTCAATTCCAAAAGTAGCAAAAATCATAAAAGAGGGGGAAAAACACTGAGAGAGACACGATGCAGTACATGCAAAAGTGTTCGAACTATGGCAGAAAGTACTGGTTCAGGTACACGCTTCTGAACCTGCATAACATCTGCAAGGGATCCACCATTCATGTACTCCAAAGCAATGCTTATTTGTCCAGAGTCTGGAATATAAAATGCCCCATAGAATTCTACAAGACCCTGGTGACAAGGTGCCTCACAGAGTGTCCTTATCTCAGTTAGAAGCTGCTGTCTTTTCTCCTGCAGAACAATTTCAATCACTATTAGTCTCCCTTAATTACAGTTGTATATGGATGGCATGGAGAGCCAGCGCTTCAGAAAGTGAAGAAAGCATTCGATCAGAATGCTCAGATTAATCCTATTTTCGTAATTCTTCCTTCAAAAGAACAAATTAAGATAATTAGAAGACAGTTAAAACTTAAAAGCGATAAGTTTAAGTTTTTTTTTTTTTTTTTTTTTTGACAAGGATAAGTTTAAGTTATTTCAGTAACAGTGATCCATCATAACAGAAAGAACATGTACCTTTTCGAAGATATTGATCTTCTTCAAGGCGATGATTCTATGTTTGGGAATGTGAACAGCTCTTTGAACAATACTACTGGCACCACTGCCTATAGCTCCAAAAACCCTCATCTCATGTGAAGCACACTGGTACGTCTTCTCACTATGATTCGTCTCGTCCACAGGTGATGATGTGCATTTTTGTAGCCCAAGCTCATTAATGTTGTAGACACCATACGATCTACTTAACAAGTTGATGGTTCCACTGGTCGACAGCTGTTGAAAAGGGTGCGTAAAAGGTATAAAACTAAGCATCGTAGTATGAGATCATACTCATTGAGCAGAATGTGGAACACAATTTACCATTCCTGAATCACCGCCATCCAAAGTGCTACCAGAAGAAAAGCCTTTCTCAGCATCAAATAAAGGAGTAAGCTTCTTTCTCAGTTCCTCCAGTCCAGCCATTCTAAACTTCAGCTTCCAAGATCTGCCACCTTTATGAAAAAGAGATATGAAGAACTTTTCATAGATGAATATACCGTCTCATTAAAACTTAACAAAAAGAAGTACAAGTCACTATACAAAAATCAAAACATTAAGAACGATGAAACCGCATGTTCTTCACTAAGTACACAGTAACCAGTGTAACTCAATTCCTTAGATCAAACAAAAGACACGCACAGTCATGACTCATGAGATCAAATCTCAGTATTGGTTTGCAATATCAACAATCACAGAAAATCACATTTGTTGTGGCTTAGCTATTAACGGTCGCAGTAAACAGCAAAACCTTGATATATCGGTAACATCTAGGTATCACAACCCATAGATAAAACCATGCTCATAGTTGAAAAAGGTCAATCATGTACTAATTCACAACAATCAGCAGAATTAACGACAACCCTTAAACATCAATTCATCAAACCACACTCCTATCTTAAGATTGCACAGCTCTCTTAGCTCACTAGCTCACTCAACCCTAAATACTCGAATAAGACCGTCTTACTGATGTTCATGGTGAGTAAGTAAATTACTTCAAAATCTTATGAGCTTTAAAAAGAACAATCTATAATAATTTCAAAACTCACACAACAATCTTATTTCAAACTAGTACAGTTTGATCACAAACAATGGCACGATCTTTATCCAAATCTATCTGTCAAACCAATCAAGCACTAACTCGTTAATGCATAAAGCCATAGTTTGGCCTCAAAACTATTGGACTCTTGGCCCATATGTGTATTATCCACGCTTCAAGCACATAGGCCATCCGCGTAAATTGACATGTTAACTGTTATAGTATAAAACCATTGTTTAGCTTGGCATCAACCTTGAGCTTAGCTTAGACTTTTGGTCGAGATGGTTCTCTAACAAAAATACGAGTTCATGAATCATGATCCAACCCAAACCATGACATGCCAAATTGAGATTAGCAAACATGATCACCATATACAAACCATAAATCAAAAATAGAAATCAAATAATTAATCAAAACAAACATAAGAGAAACAAAAGGTATTAAAACAGCACAATACCTGCTCGAAGTGTTGAAAGTAAAAGGTAGTTTGATGAGTGAAAGATGGGTTTGTTGTTACTTGTTAGGTTGAGTTTCCTTGGGTTTTGAGCCTAACAATGTTGTCAGTCTCTCTCTAATTCTCTTTTATCATCTCTTTCCGTGACTGGCACAACAATCTTGTAGAAGAAGGAGGTCAGCAATCAGCACAGAAATTGGGTTATACGGCTTTTACAAGACAAAGGGCGTCTGTACTTTCCTTTGTTTGATGTCTTTGGTCGGCTCTTTTCTAGCGTTTTAATTTCTAGTACATCGTATCTAGAGTAGTTATCTGGAGTATATGCCTACCGATTATCGGAACAAATCTAATCTAAACTAATCTAACGGATGTGATCAATTCGAAAACGAGAAGGAAAAACCGTGAGCGTATGATGTATGTATCGACAAGACGACAATAAAATATTAACATATTTGAAATACGGATAACACACATGGTCACCCTAAGATTAGACGACTCCCACACCCCCTTGTAACTAAAGCTGACAAGCTTGACTTGACCCGAGCGACCTAACCCAACTCACCGGAAAATCTGAACTGTGATCACCTAAACCTGACTCGACGCGACCCGATAATGACCCATGACCCGACACAACCTGATAATGTCCAACCCTATAATGATCGGATCCGACCCATAGTGACCCGTTAGGCCGTTACCCAATAATGACCTGACCCGTTGGGTGACCCAATAATGATTAAGCTTAATAGTGATGAAATTAAAACAATTTGGTATGGATTTTGACGGTTTTAACTTACTAACTAGGTAAGTTCACCTAATTATGCCAAAAAACAAAAAAAAATATTAAGCAAAAATTGAAATGACTCGGATAATAATCATCAGTAACTAGACCCGATTATGACCCGACCTGACACAAAATCTACCCGAATAAAAAATGACACGAGTCGAAAATACATGTTGACCCGCCAAGACCATAACCCTAACCCGACCCGCTCGATTACCAGTACTACTTGCAATGATGAAATCGACCCATCCTTGGAATTCAATTTCATAAACGTTTTTACACAAATTGTTGCAAATCTCGAGGATATCACAAAAACATCCTACAAATTTGCAACGAATTCTAATAAAACAATGTTTCAATAAGACTAAACGACACTACTAAAATTTACCACCTGTTCTTTTCATTTGTCAATGTTTTGACCGAATTCAAACTAAACGTTAACAAACGAGAACGAGGGGGCACCTCGCAGCCTCAGAGAAGTCAAAAGAATAGAGATGCAGTTGGGGGTGAGTCACCTAACCCACTTCACTACTACTACCACTGGAGTTCAGCAACTATGACGATGAACTATCATCACCTTTGATCATACGATTCAACTTTTTGAATCAAAATTAGGGTTCTTTACCATCTTAATTGGGGAAAAATCCATCACAATTGAAAAAACAACTAATCTCACAATCCAAATTACGCCTAATTTCCCTCTCATTTCGTCGCAATGGCTGTCTCTGAAATCCAAGACCACGATCCAATGCCTCCCAAGAACAAGCCACTCTCAGATGATGATAAAAGGTTCCGAGAATTTCAATTTAATTTTAATTTTTATTTCTAATTTTGTATCTAATAATATATTTTTAAGGTGAAAATTGTTGATTAATTTTGTTAATTAATTTAGGCGGATGAAGCTTGTACCTGGTGGTTTGTTGAAAGCGGAAGTACGACCTGGTGTAGGCGAAACGACGCCGTCTGATGGTGATCAGGTTAATTTTTGATTCATTATTATTGAGTTATGAATTATGATCATATTGTTGTTATTATTATCATGTTAAGGTTGAATTGTTTGCGTAAATTTAGTTGTATTGTGGAATGTTCATGAATAAATGATGAGAATTATGTTATTGTTGCGTAAAAATGATGTAGGTAATGTACCACTTCACTGTCAGGACGCTGGATGGATACACTGTCCGGTCCACGAAAAAGGAATTCGGAGGTTCGTTTCTTCGGTTTTTATGAGTTCAGCTCTGGTTTACATTTGTTTCCTAAATGTGTTAGTTCAGCGCCGTAATTATTGGGATCGTGAGACCGATGGTTGAGGTAGTGTGCATGTAGTCGAGGTGAAATTGTTGCTAATTAGGGACTCGGATTGTCTATAAGCTAGGTTTGCGAAGATAAGTTGAAATTGAGAAGAAAGTGTTTGTAGACTTAGTGAGTTCACCTATGTTAGGGTATCCTGCGACTTTGTTGCAAGTAGTAGGTCGGAGCTTGACATATTTTAGTCTCATGAAAAATGTTAGTCAAAGAGGGGGAAAATGCGTGCCAAAGTGAGTTGGTTGTTACTGGAATTGTGGACAATGCTGGTTATTCATCACCGAGTTATCTGATAAAGGAGTTCGTTTAGTTGATGAGTTGACAAGGAAGGGATGAGGAGGACAAGAGAATGAGATATCTAGTTATCCACTAGTCATGGTTGGTAAAAAGGTGAACATGTGCTTGTTTACATCACTTCACCAAGGCCAGGACATCGGAATGATAACTTTTTTTTTTATTTGGCAAGTGAACTAGACAGAATTTGTAAGAAGACCTAATGCAAACTAGGAGTATTTAGTTCCTGAATTAATGTATCTTCACTTGATATCTTATCTCTGATGCTGCCTCGTTTTTTTCTTCAAATTTTGCGTTCTCGGAATCCTCCATTTATGTGAAATGAACATATCTAAAGTCTCTTGAAATTTCCACATTTACGCATCCTGTACATATCTGTTGGGTAGTGGTAGATGTAGAGCTGTTGGTTACGTTACTTACATTTATCTATCTCCCTGTAACTGGTTTTACACTGTGATGTCTTGTGTACTTGTTGGTAATAATTGTTTTTGCGGAGATTCCTTTATTATTCTTTTAGTCCGTTTAATGCTGGACATAGAAAAAGTTTGAGGCAGAGGCATTAATTAACGTCTCCTCTATCAGGTAAAGGAAGCCCCTTGAGGGATGTTTTGGGTAAAAGCAAGCTTATATTGGGTCTTCTTGAAGGGATACCAACAATGAAGAAGGGCGAAATTGCCATGGTATTTGTTAGCTTTTCAAACTTTAGCTGCATAGCAAATTGTAACACGATTAGCTTTTGTACACTGACTGTTCTGGAGTCTAGACTCTAAATAAAAACTTGAATCACAGGTTTGATGTTTGAAATACTAAAGAGCAAAGCTACCTTTTAAAAGTGCTTTGCCTTTCTTTCTTTTTAATATGGGGCAGGAGTATTACATGAGAGAGGACCAATTTATGGAATAACGACAAGTTGTGTATCTGGTTTATAGAAAATGTGTGTTGCGAGCCAAAGCTGTCATTGGGGAAGGTGATAAGCAGCCTGCTATGCCTCCTTGCAGACTGTTTGGGGGTGGCCCAAAATGATTTGGGTCGAAAATCGCATCGGCTGACTGCTTCCTCTATATAGAAGCATGGAGAGTTTAGTGAGCCATGGGAACTAAATACCTTGTAGCAGGGAATGCTGTGGCATCTGATGCACCTGTTAAACGTAATGCCATTTATAATAGTTTCAGATCTTTTATCACATGATTGAATTAGCCGGCTTTTCAGTTGACATGATAGTGGCCGAAAGTTCAATAGAAACTGGCCTGATACCATAAATTACAAAAAGTATAGAGATATGAATCAGTTTATCAATTTGGATAATGGCAATTGGTGTTAACTATTTGACTGCTCAAACTTCCTATTATATGCATCACAAATTTAAATATTATGATTTTAGGATTTATTCTGCTTATGAGCTGATAAGAGTTCTATGTATTTTAATTTATTCCTTCTTTCTAGGTGCTTTAATTTCATATCGATTTGGTTTCTTATTTCTTGACTTCACCTATGCAGTTCAAGATGAAACCTGAGATGCATTTTGGTGAGAGTGATTGTCCAGTCCCAGTCCCGGATAACTTTCCAACAGAGGATGATCTCCAGTTTGAGGTCGAGCTTGTTGATTTTGGGAAAGCAAAGGCAAGATCTTTCTCAAAGAACAATTCATGAGTTTACTGAATTGATAAGCTGGTTGATGTTTGAATTTATGGAAATTGTGAAATTTCACAATTCGAACCTAACGAGACTGTCTGGACATTAGATGTTCTTTTTCTTCCAAAGATTTACGGAAACTCACCAATATCTTGATAGTTGGTACTTCTGTATCCGCAACTAAGAAATCATTAGATTTGGTGTGTCATACTATGTCATCTCTTATCGAATCAACTGCCCCCCCCCTTTCAATAAATGTTAAGGGAAGTCATATTCGGTAGTCCGCGGTATTGGATTCACTAAAGTCAATGTGTGTTGTAGAACTTGAAGTGACCTTTAATTCTGCTTTGTTGGTTGATTGTTCAACATATTAACGCAAGAGTGTAGTGAACAAATTGAGCAAAATAAGTTCAGGAAAGACTGAATGAGGTTGGTTTCTGTACGTGTAGTGAAAATGAAACTCCAAAAAACTGTGTTCATTCTTATGTCTGTATGTATAACCTTTCGGTTCAAATATGTGTGTCCTATTTGGAATGATATGGTTTTTTGTGGTTGATTATTCTAAGGATTCTACTACAAAACCTGACAGTTGATTCTGACAACATCTGTTTTCAGGTCATTTCGGAAGATCTTGGAGTTGTTAAAAAGGTAAACATCAGTACTTGCTTATAATTTCTGAGGGAAGTGAAGGAGTTCATATTTTTATTAGGGAAGGACCTCGGCGACAATGGCTGATGATTTTGCTAGTAGTTTCCCCCCTCCTCCTCCCCGCTCCTGCCATTATTTCCTCCTTGTTATGTGTTCAGCTACCTCTTTTATCACCCTCTTGCTCAATCTTCTTTCCGTTTCCTAGTCCTCTTTTTTTTTTTTTTTTTTTTTTTTTTTTTTTTGAGCTAAGGTGGTTAAGTATTGTTTATCTTAAAGATTGTATTATCAAGCAACAGAGATAGAAGGACTAGCAGCCTTGCTTGAGTTGAAGGAAGCTGACAATGAAATGGACGTATTCTACAGATATACAACATTTCATACGTAGCTCATGATTTAAAATGTCCGTTGATAGTGAAAGCCCCATTAAGATCTCAATATTTTCAACTGTAAATGCGAACATTCTTTCATCTTCTACTTTGTCATGAGAAGTTTGACTTACATGGCAAAGATTTAAAACTGCCTTGTTAGCATGGTTCTTACTTATCAAAAAAAAAAATGGTTCTTAGGGAGCATGAATATGAAGTATGATTCGTTTCGTGTAGTGCATCAGTCAGGAGCTTGTTTGCATTTCTTGTTTGCATTTTCATGGTAAAACAATGTACTCTGCCTTGCTCAATACGTCATGAGGATTGATGTAGAATTATAAACTCGAAAGCAGCTGCTTTCTGTCACATGTCTCCAATTGTTTTTTCCTTTGTCGCTTGTAGATATTGCATGAAGGACA
This sequence comes from Spergularia bocconei, assembly GCA_963457585.1. Classification (NCBI taxonomy): domain Eukaryota; kingdom Viridiplantae; phylum Streptophyta; class Magnoliopsida; order Caryophyllales; family Caryophyllaceae; genus Spergularia; species Spergularia bocconei. The sequence goes on from OY734949.1 coordinate 5,574,384, forward strand.
AGGCTGGGAGACACCTAGAGCCCCGTATGAAGTTAAAGCTTGGTACGTGATTCTTATATGTATCTATATTTATTGGTTTTGCTTGCTTACAACTTAGTTGCTGTATGATACTTAACAACTTCTTTTATTACGGTGTAAGATCAGTTGGTCTTGACCTGCTCAATTAGTCTACTTTAAGAAGGGCGGATAGTTGCACCTTGCACATTTGTTGTGTTTGATTGTGTTATAGTGTAGTGATTGAAACTGGCTAACAATGCTGTGCTACTAAAAAAACACACCATGTTTTGTTTTGGTGTGATATGAAGAGCCTCTTGCAACTGTACAAGCAAAAAGAGTCTCATTTCTTTTACTTTTCTCTTTCAAGTATATATCATGAGTATGTTTGGGCTAACATGTTCTGATTTCTCGTAAAATTTGAAAGATGGTTTAATTTGGCTTTTTGGTTCTGCATTTGGAGTGAAAGGAATCATCTTATTCTGATGTTAGTTCTTGTCTGCGTCAAGAGTTCAAATTCCGCATTTTGTAGTTGCTGTTACATGCTGTATAATCTGTGTCATGTGTTTCACTCTCACTGGCACTTGATTTCTCCTTTTCGTAGATAGGACTACTAATGATAACTTGAGAGCTTTAAAGTAAACTCCCCTTCTGTGTACGGGTGTCACCCGTTGGTTTCCTTTAGTCGATATCCTTTATTACTTATCAGCACGCCTAATAGTCCATTCATAATCTTCTCTTTAATCTTTTCCCCAGGATTTCGGCAAAAAGCAATGACGGGAGGTTACTCTGGAGTCACAAGGAAGGGGAACCATTTTTCTTTACTTTTGGAAACTCAGGGGTGAGTGGCTTAGTTGTAAATCTCGTTTTATAACACGCGAGCACTACTAGACACTTGGTCAATATATATTTCTACTAGGCATAAAGATAGTACTATGCTGATAAGGCATTACTTGGGAATCAAACTGAATTTATTATTTCATAATGGTCGGTGAAATGGTTTGTGGTTTACTCAGCAATTTAGGAGATTACCGTTTTAATTCATTTGAATTTTATGTATGGCAGCTGCCTAAAGGTCTTGAGATGGCTATAGGAACAATGACTAAAGGAGAGAAGTCCATTGTATATGTAACAAATCAATACTTAACGGAGTGTTCCATTCTCCCTGAAGTAGCAAGTCTTGAAGAAGTTCATTTTGAAGTGGATCTTGTTCACTTTGTTCAGGTGTGTTCACTGCTCTACAATGCATGTTTACATATGCGTCAGATCATCTTTCATAATAGCCAGATCCGGCAACAAATTGGGGGAAATGCTTTTTACTCTCTTTCATCTTCCTCGATTTCATCTGAGTGCGGGTGTCGCTATTATGGGCTTACGCCGGTAGGGGTGGCGGTGGAGTTGGTGGGTCATTGGTGGAGGTGGTAGTTCGCTGGAGGTTTTGGTGGTGGAGATAGGTTGAACAGTGACGTGGTTAGAGAGGGTGGGATTAAATGTTAAATATACGGTTTATTTAATTAATTATTTACTTGCCAATATATTAAGGTTAGTTTATTTTTTAGTTGGTTGTTGTGCCCAACCTAAAGAGGAAAATCTCTTTGGGTCGGAGGGAGTATTCTTTAGAGGTGATGTATCTGTGTATCTATCAGACTCTTGATGCTGGATGACTAAATTGGTTCAAGGCATCTAATACCCTTTCGTAAGGCTCTGTTATGCTTTCTACTTGACAATTTATGCTTAGGTATATACCAAATTGCCTTCTCTCGCAGCAGAGGAGAGTGTTAGCTGCTATGTGGGGAATGCCTTTGACTTCTTTCAATGGTGGGTTTGATTTTGGGTGTAAAATTTTTCACCTTTGAGCACTTCTAAAGTTTGCCTCCTTTGATCTAGGGCTAAGTGGTTGGGAGTGATATTCATTTTTAATTTGTGTTGGTACACGTGTGATGTTTCACTATAACGCGTGAGATTTGGCGCTGCCACTCTGAAATAGACGGTGCATTGATTTGCCCTTTGGTCCGTCCCCTTTACTAAACTCTTGCATCCCTGGATCAATCTTTAGTTGTTATTTACTTATTTATAAACATGGCTAAGCCTGTAGGTTAAATATTATGAATTCATGACAACAATTATGTCTTTTTTACTCTATCTTACCTGAGGATGCTGTTAAAATTATGCTGATTTGATGTCTTTGGATAGGTTCGAGATGTGCTTGGTGATGGGCGCCTGATAAAACGCCGCATTCATGATGGACGAGGTCTGAACTTTGAATCCTACTTAGTTTCTTACTAGCCTGTCTAATTTAAGTAATTTTGTTCTGGATCTTCAGTCAGATCTGATTGAGTGCTATCGGAAGTCCTAATTTGTTCTTTGGCTTGTGCTCTTGCTGTCACTATTACAAACTCTCAAAGTCTCACGTGTGGGGTGAGGTGGGATTGACTCGTACTGTATTTTCTTTTTGGAGGACGGTAAATTACTTGGTCGTTTTAAGGCAAAGGCATCAAGCATGTTAGGCTAATCCCCATCACAGTTAGAAGAATGATTGTTAATGTGACACGGAATTCTTTTCTAAAAATTTTTGTACATGCTTGGACAGGAAAGTCTAAGGGGAATTCTATGTGTTGCAGTTGTTCACGGCGTTTAAGTATAACTCATAGTTCTAGTTTGCTTCTTACTATTTTTTTTTTCTTTTTTCTGATAAAAGGTGACTTTCCTATGGACTGCCCACTTCAAGATAGTCGGTTACGTGTCCATTACAAAGCCATGCTGGTGGATGACAAGAAGTCAGTCTTCTATGATACAAGAGTCGATAATGATGGTCAACCCCTAGAATTCAGTTCCGGTGAAGGGCTCGTGAGTTGTTACTTTATGGAATATTTTTATTTTAGAATACTGATTGACAACAACTACAATCTGACTAATACAGAAGATAAGGACTTGGCGAAATTTCAGGAAAAGAAAGCATACTACCTAAGCTATAGATTGTTAAAGATCATATATCAGGATCTTTTGAAAACCTGTAGAAACAGAATCTTTGTTTGGTGTTGCATCATCTTACAATAATATTTTCGACTAAAAATGAAAAGAACTATGAGCACTTGTGCTTTTCTGTTTTCTTTTTTCTCTTTTATTTTTTGGTATACGAGGGAACCCGCAAGCACTACCCTTCTGGTGTGCTTGGGGTAAACCCCCGCGCCTAGTGACCCTAGACGGCACAGGGCCTCAAGGAGGTCAGCAACTCCTGTTCGACTAAGGAGGCAAGAGAGGGGGGGGGGTGTAATATCTCATACCGTGTTCAAGGAGCATTTAAGCCACCTTTGCTCGAACTTAGGCTCAAGAAAGACTAAGGAGACAATAAGCCCTACCTCAGGCTCAAATCCAAGGCCAAAGGGTTTATTAAGGAGCCTATAAGGTAAATGTAACCAATAAGGTCACTGCTCAGGCTCGAAATTATACCCTAAAGGATAGAGGGCGGGGGGGGGGGGGGGGGGTCCTCTTTACCTACTAAGCCACCCCAATTTGGGTTTTTTTTTTTTTGGGTATTTGAATAGATCTAGATGTGCAAAAGATGCCGTAGATTATGTTTTTGGTTATTCTATTACCATTACAATGTAACTTGAGCCACCTTCATTTGCTATTCTGTAGGTACCTGAAGGCTTTGAAATGTGTGTTCGTTTGATGCTGCCTGGGGAAATAGCTATTGTAACCTGTCCTCCTGATTACGCATATGACAAGTTTCCAAGGTTAATTCCGTAAATTTATCTCTGTCAGCCTGTGCAGCTGATTTTACTTATGGTTACTATGTGCATGATGTGACTTGAACTCTTGAAGACAGCATGTCTACTGTGTCGTCTCTAGTGTTTTCTTCCACACTTATTGCTGACTTAACTTTGGTTTTGTTTATGATGGTTAGACCAGCTGATGTTCCTGTAGGAGTATATGTGCAGTGGGAAATTGAACTGCTTGGTTTTGATACACAGAAGGTACGTGGTAGAGGGAATTTCCTCACGGTGTTCATTTTCACCAAACTCCGAATCATTTTGGGAATAAGGCTTGGTTGTTGTTCATTTTCACCAAGATAGAAGTTTTTTTATTTTTATTTTATTATTTTTATATATATAGGAGTATATTATTTGAATTTACTAATTAGGGTATCAGTAAGATGACATATTTTGCTAGTAGATAATCATGCCTTTAATAACTACTTTTACAGGATTGGACTGGTTTGGATTTTCGAACTATCATGGGTGAGGCAGAGGATATTAGATGCACGGTATTGTACTTAGCTGTCTTGTTTTTGGATAATTATATAATGCTTTTCATGAGCTGTGCATTTTTTTTGTATTTTGTGTTTTTTTTTTGTTTTTGTCGTGTCAGCATGGCTGTCCTGATTGTAGCTAAGAGATAAATATGAACATGTTCTTGTCTATTATGCTTTAGCCCCTTACTCTCTTAGATATACATCAACAGGTTTTCATAGTTGAGAACATACTTAGTTAGGTTATGGCACAACTGATATCCCATATTGTATACTGCTTAAGGTGATATAATATACTGCTACCGTTGTACCAGCTTGAAACTCCAACCTGTCATTGAGTACCTCTATTTTCCCATTGGAGTTTTCCGTCTGTTTGAATAGTGAGCTATTCAACTATTCAAGTTAGGTTGTGGTAGTAATAATTGAATGTTTAGTGGATAACTAATGGACTGTTTAGTGGATTAATAATTTTCTGTGGTTCCTTTGCAGGGTAATAGGCTTTTCAAGGAAGGGAAGTATGAATTAGCGAAAGCCAAGTATGAAAAGGTATGTCTATTCTATGTTAGCGGCATAGACTCTTTCTTACATTAGTCGGATTATGCAAGTTCTTCTATATAAACTATCAGTAAGTGGAAAAGTAGACTCTTTCGCTATATATTGTGGTAATTTTACATAGGCCAACTACTGAAAACAAGAGGCAACGAGAAGATAGGAAGCCCTAGACCCATTTCTAGTTGCATATCTTTATACTTAACGCAGGTCTCAAGTCTCACCTATTGTTAGATGAACTTCATAGTTTTTATATTATTTTATTTTATTTTATTTTTTATTTTTTTACCCCGACCTTGTTGGACATGTTGGCCCGTTTTTGTTTTCTTGCATTATGTCTGGTAAATGGTAATCATTCTGGATAGTGGATTTATCTTAATAGGCATACTAGTTTTATGCACCCAGCATTCTTTCATGCTAACTATGAAGTAGCTGATAGGAATGTGATTGTACAGCTTCTCCGGGAGTTTAACCATGTTAATACACACGATGATGCAGAAGGAAAAGAGTTTCTGAATACACGAGTAAGTCTAAACTTAAGACAGTTTTTTATTTTGGTGTATAGCATTTAATTTTCCAATTTGTTTTTGGTTGACTCACCGAAATGGCGAAATGCTTTTTATTTCTTATTGACTTATCCCGTTTTCATGCTCTAGAATATGTTGCATCTTAATGTCGCTGCATGCTATCTGAAAATGGGAGAATGCAGAAAGTCTATTGAGACTTGTGATAAGGTACGTCTCTGACGCTATTTTGATGACCTTGTAAATTTAGTTCTTCTCCCTTTCATATTACTTCTAATATTCTGGACCCTAAGTCCATTTCTTCCTATTTGTTGAACTATTTGATGGATGTGCCTTTACTTTAAATAAAAGTTCGATATATTAATTGTAGAAAAACTGATGCCTTTTAATATTTGCTTGTTTTTCGATCCCTATTCGAGTAAGGGAACATATTTGATCATAATTGCCATTGTAGTTAGAGAATGATGTGAGCTGTGGACTAGTTGAACTACATGTAAGCAATTACTCCTTGCTATTTGCTTTCACGTAATGTTAACTACACGACGCAATGCATACATTGAAACTTAAAGATAAGCATTTCAAGAGTATGAGAGGTTGTTTATTTAAATAGGCTATGTTTCTAATACATAATGATTAGGATATTAACAAGGCTGTGTAGGTGTTAGACGCAAATCCTGTCCATGCCAAAGCATTTTATCGTCGTGGAATGGCTTACATGGAAGCTGGGGACTTCGAGGAGGCAAGAAGTGACTTCAATAAGGTATTTTTCCTCCCCACTCTGCTAGAGTATTGAAGCAACCGCTACATTATGCTCAGAACGCGTTTTAATGATCACAGATGTCGAAAGTTGATGCATCATCTGAAGCTGATGCTAAAGCAGCCTTGCAAAAATTAAAGCAAAGGGAACAGGTGATGGTTGCTACTTGCTACTCCGTCTGTTTTTTTTTTTTAATTCCTTACATGTTTGGATTCCTCTCACATATCCAAACCAAATGTAAAGAATTCAATGAAAAGGAAGGAGTATAAAATTTCACATTAACATTTTGATAACCTCAGCTCTACCTTTGACTCTGTGCACCTCTGAGCAGGAAGCCATAAGGAAAGCCAAGAAGCAATTCAAAGGATTATTTGATAAAAGGCCAGGTGAGATTGCGGACGTCAGTACTGACAAAGCAGAGCAGGAAATCGATGGTAACAATTCTAACATTGACGAGGAGGATTCAAAAGCAGAGAAGACTGAAGAAGCTCCCAAAAGGCGTCCTGGAAAATATTTTTGGGTCGGTTTAGTTTGTTCTATGTTGTGTTTGATGTTGCTCATAATGTTTCTCACGAGTGAGGGAGGCTTTCTTGGGGCTGCCACTCAACCTGATTCTATGCCAATTTATGAGTCCGATGAATTGTGATCAATCTAGGCAGACTCGGAGGCTTAACTTAGCAAGCTCTCAGGGAATGGATTTGTAATTTTGTACCATTCTGTAGGCTAGGGAATCCGAGCTCACTATTCAAAATCGTGTTTGCATCGACTGTTGTAAAATACAAAGTGAATAGTTGTAATGGCATTAATGCAATTTGCAGATTTATGGCGGACAGTGTGCTTGTAAGAAGGCAAAGTGGTGTGGTAAACTATTGAGTGTGCTTTGGTTGTGGCTCAAAGTTTGTGGCACTATGAGGGGGCACGATGATCAAACTTCGAGCCACAGCGATAGCAGACCTAGTTCGTTACTTCCATCGGGTACGCCTTCTCACAAGCATGGACCATAATTTTTGGCATTGATATCCATACATGGAGTTTCATCCGAGCAGGCCGAGAACAAATTAATACGAGTCCTAGACTCTGCTCTGAGAAGTTGTGAATCTAACATCAGTTATCTCCATTTCTGAAAACAACGTAAATCACTGTCTTTGCTTCTCCTTCCATAAGAAGCAATGGCGTCTATGTATATGCACTAGTGCTATATTAACAAAAGTAGGAAAAAGACGAGAATTCTATTTTTAGTTGCATCGTTCTCATACCTACTTTATGTCAACTTGATCGAGTGCTTATAATACTTATTCGCGTAACGCCCTCCTATCGAGTAGCTTTCATCGTCAATTTCATGCAAAGCCTTAAAAGAGACGTACTTCGAGACGTACTTCTATTGTGATTGTGAAAAGGCATGAACATAGTTAAAAGGAAATGTCTGTGAAAAGTTGATTGATCGCGGAGCTAAGGTAAATCAAAACAACAATCGACGTACACTTGTAGTACTTGTACCAAATCGTGTGTATGTACTCGTACACAACAAAGTTAAGTCGATCACGTGCTAATGTGGATGAGATAAATTCAAGAATGCCCCATCTCATGTTGCTGCAACTCCCATCTTTATGGATGTTAATTAGTAGAGCTTCCAGTGCAATATGGTGGCGACATCTTTAACCTATAAATAAAAGAATATGTAGCCAAGTGAATGAACTTACCTACACCTTTAATTTGCGTCAAAAAATTAAACAAGCATTCCCTCGAACTGTTTCATTGAATTCTTTACGTTTGGTTTCAATGCATCTTAACGGAAAAAAACTGAAAGTAGTTAACAAAATAAGGTAAGCCGCTGAAAATCTCCATCATCATATATTTATAATATGTATTAACAAGTTGGCAAACTTATTTGCAAAGACGAGTACACAACATGCATCTTATAACAGAAGAATTAAAAGATACAAAAGGGAAGTCAGGAAGAACAGAAAGAGAAGGTGAGGATCACTGATGGTAGTAGTTTATGAGATGGCTCATACAGAGAGGGTAGAAGACAGGCCGAAGTCGAGGTCCCAGAGCTCGAATGTGCCCTTGATGAAGTCGTAGTGTCCTCCCTTCAAGGTAAGTGTCTTCTTCAATAAGCCTTCCCTCACAAAGGGGTATGTCAGCAAGTTTCCAAGGGAATTGTTCACAGATTCCTGAAACGATACGTTGAATCATGCATTTGATCACTACGTACTAGATAATTAAAAAAGACGCTGCTAAAAGTCTAATGTTAGTGCACGTGTACGTGTAGTGATAGATCGAGGCTTTACCTTTTCACAAATGGTACATTGGTCAGCAAAAGGTGCATCACCGTGCTCTGCAAGGACCTTACGCTTTGCAGGCAATCCGATCCTGACCCAGTTCTCGATGAAATCACTGGCCAAAGACACACAAGGGTTCGTTAACATTTGCATAAATATGCGAAATACATGAAACGAATTGAGCTAAATTAATACTAGGGGTGATCGATCAACTAACGTTGAGGTTGGACCGTCATCTGGGAAAGACATGAGCCCCTTGATTCCACCACAAGCACTGTGTCCAATTACGACAATGTGCTCCACCTGCGTGTGCAGATCGATCATTATTAGACTTATCGATCTTGAGTTCTCGAGTTTAATTACTTTGTTATAATGTACGAATAACAGTCGAAATCGTTAGTTACCTTAAGGTGCAAAACTGCATATTCGACAGCGGACCCAACTCCAGTGTGCCTTGCCTCATCATATGCTGGCACCATGTTTGCGACGTTTCTAACAACGAAAGCATCACCGGGTTGGAAGCTAAGGATGTTCGAGGTACACACACGGGAGTCTGAGCAAGAGAACACCATGTACTGCACAGATTTTACCACGATTTGAAAGTGTAAACATCACAATTCAGAATTCACAACCCATTTCGCTATCGTACTATTCCGTTTTTATGACGCCGTTATGTTGGTTATAATGAAGGTACATTGTGTGGCTGTGAAATGTTATAAGTAATCGTATATATCAAGATACCTTGGGGGTTTGGCCCTGGCTCAACTCAGCCATTAGTGCTGGGTTAGTCCTGCAAAATAGACCATTTCAAAGCAAGTCTCTATTAACATATGAAAAAATGGTGATCATAAAAATAATTGATCGAATTCTATACGTGAATTGGTATAAGTAAAGATCATTTTTACAAGTATATATGTATATAAGGAGCACATTTTGCGTAGTTCAATTAATTTTTTTTAAGAATGAATCATATTAAAAATTAAAGTGATCGATCTTTTTGGAACAAATGGGGACGGAGTATTAGGAAATAGTTGAGATGAACTTACTCGTATACTTCCTTCTTGAATTTGATAAATCCCTGCTTCAATTTCTCAACTGCTTCAGAGTTTGGCTTGCTGTCGGAGGAAGCGGTAGCCTGTAGCTGAGCGGTTATCTCTGACACCTTCACTGCGGCTTCAGCTTCAAGCTCGCCATTCTCGCTGCAATTTTTAACAATGTGTTAACAAAATTAAAAGACATAATCATAATACTCGCCTTAACTGAATAACGTAGACATTTTTTTATTTGTCTACATAGCATTTTCCTTTCTTGGCTCATTATACAGTTGTTGACATTGATTTTACGTCTTGTTAGAGTTTGATTGTGTTTCGAGGCTGTGTAAAATGTTTGATTGTAGCACTTAGACAACTTAAGATTCTTGATTGAATTGTTTTCATGGCTGTGTAGAATGCTCTCATAAGACATTAGTTATTTTTGTGAATAATCTTGAATTGTATACTGTTGCGTAAACTTTTGCATGTACTCTCATAAGACATTAGTTATTGTTCCCCATCCATAGTGTTAACTCTAAACTTTTGTATGTACTCGTATATAGCAAAAGCAATGAAAAGGAAATGTACATTAGAAGCTTTTTCAAGGCAGCAATGGATTCTTCGTATGCCATATCTTCTCTCTGCACGAACATTATCACACATTATTAGATCGTCAACATAAAATACATACGTCATTTCGTAATATTTCACTATGCATCATCATGCACACAAATCACACACACGTATACATACACTAGCGAGCAATGCGACATATATAAGCAAGGAATGTCGTCGAGTTAGACGTACCAAAGAGGGGGTGATGAGAGGGGCGGGGGCGGCAAAAACGGGCTGGTCGCGGATAAGGGTGGGAGGGACAGGGGAGGAAGAGGCGTTAAGCTTACTACAAGCGAAGAAAGAAGGCCTCAAAGAAGGAGTTTTCCTAAGTTGGAATTGAGCAGGGGAGAGTGAGGTGATACTCCCGTTAATAATAGATGAGGCAGTCGACATTGTGTCACACTACACTTAATTTCTATTGCTTTATAGTGTGTATGTATGTGTTAGTTGCCCTTAAGAGTTAAGACACATACCCTTGAATTTAAAGATTGTAGGAAATTTTGGTATCTTGTTTTCAAGCATCACCACCACTCAAATGGGTCCAATAATGCAAGATAATGAAAGCGAAGTCTCTTTTTATGAGGGCTTCTAATAACTTTTTTTTTTAATGTAAGTTGTGTGCTTATTCTCGTAAATGAGATTGGTTTCAAAGGTTTGCCACATAAACTTTTTGTGGTGCCATATATATTTTATCATGTATCAAATGGTACTATCAAGCTTAATTAGCTTCTCAACTACATTTGCGGATTTTTAATGTTCAATAGAGTAATGTTTATAGGTATTCTTAGCAGGGTCCGGTTCCCATGAGAACACTTGTTCCCATGAGAACCACGAGAACACCCCATTATAAGCTGAAAACAAATATAAAAAACAAAAAAATTAATTAACTCATTTTCTCTCTCCTCCCCCTTCCCTTCCTCCACCCGACTCCACCCCTGAACCACCATAGCCCCACCGCTGGCCAGACCCCACCACCACCTCCACCGTTGCAACCACCACCACCGGGGCCGGAAGACTCCGGCGACCCAAACCCCCTTCCCCCTCGACCCTCCTCCACCCTCCTCTTCCTTACCCGACCCCAATCCCCACCCCTAGCCGCCTACCCAGCCACCGCCGTCCAACCACACCACCTTAGAACCGGGAGCCGACACCACCATTAGGCCGGTCGTCGTAAGGCGAGCCGGAATCCTCACCGTCGCGTCACCACCTCCTCATCTCCGCCCACGAATTTCTCTCTCTCCGAAATTTCTCTCTCCTCCAATTTACTAATGCACATTTAGAAATTATGGAATGCACAATTACTTGATTCGAAATGCACATTAAGGTCTAATAAAATGCACATTTCATGATTTGAAATGCACATTCAAGTCTAACGAATGCACATTCGGTTTTAAACGATTGCACATTTAGTTGTAATAAAATGCACAATTAAGGGATTTAAAATGCACCTCTATGGTGGTGGTTTCGAAGAATCACGAGGTGGTGAAACAACTTTCATGTCAAGAGAATCGGACGTGGTGATATGTCTTCTCTTGATTATCATGATTCGATCAAGGGAGAATGAGGAGCATGTCAAGAAGGTGGCGGCGGCGTGAGGCTAACACTGCCACTCTTGGTGGTGGGATCGGACGCCGGAGGTGGAGAAGGTCCGACCACTGGTTGGCGGTGTCGAAGGTGGTCAGCTTTGTGGAGGTGGGCGGTTGTGTGGAGGTGCCTATGGGAGGAGAGAGAAAATGGAGTGAAGGGAGGAAAGAGAAGAACTGGGTTTGGTTTTTTTTTTGTTTGTTTGTTTTTATCTTTTAATCCTATCCTTTGATCTTATCTAATCTAAGGGTTGGTATGTGTTCTCATGGTTCTCATCTAATGAGGTGTTCTCATATGAACCAAAATCATTCTTAGCATGGTGGTTAAATTTAATTTTCTAATAAGCCGTCATATTCCAATAGATCCATGTGATAAATATATATAAGATGATCAATTAGAGATGTGCACGTGGCATAATATAGATAACATAGAGATACTTGATATAGTAGGTCTTACTTACGATTCTAAGGTTTTATCGTCAAGTGATTAGGGTAATGTTTTTGAAGTAATTAAGGTAGTAAAAAAGGTCAAGGGAGTTAATTAATTAGCAAGGGCAACGTGTCAGGGTGTCAGAGCTTGTTGTATGGGGAACTATTGGAGGTATGAAACGAGTGATAAGCAAGGGATAAGATGTTATCCAAGGTTTTCCCAAAGTATGGTTTCCGAAGTAGGTCTAATCCAATGAGTGGACAAGTTTGGACTTCTCGATCTCTATCTATTAATTATCCTGGGCGCGCCAAGATCAGTAGTAGATAGTGCAACGACTACCACTTATTAATATCGTGTCTTATGGTCGAACGTTTTGGACTTTTGGTCGTCAAACAAACCATGCAAACATATGTATGTTTAACTACGTTCCTTTCGATTGTTAACGTTTGTCGTTTGGCTTGAATACTCATGTGTTCAAGAATTTCAAACCAAATAATTTATTTACAATCGAAAACAACGGAGATAGAACTAGTATATTCCATGCATGCAGTTGAACAAAATAACATATATAGGTTAATTTGGAGGATAATCAATCAAGGTTGGACTGATGACTGCTTGCGAACGTAAGATCAATGAGAGTTGTCACACATTCAAATCCTCATATACCACACATATGATATGCAGACAATGTAGCATTGGTTATTAGATGCTCCTTTGAAATAAAACATACTCCGTAGGTAACTAGATTACACAAAAGCCAATAAAATGACAAGTAAATGTGTATGTTTAACAGAGATTTGCAGGGTGTGCAAAAGAGGGATTGTTGCAAGACCGAAAAAAAACGTGGTGATGTTACGAGCTAGGATTATTCATACAAACCTGTTATCGCACGCATTTCCACGGTATCGTAGGAAAGGAAAGAAAAAGAGAGCTCGTACATTTTATACTCCCTCCGTTTCTTTCATTTCTTTACGTTTCGTTTGAATATGTGAGAGGAATTCAAACGAAACGTAAAGAAATGAAAGAAACGGAGGGAGTATATGACTATATCGTGTATGTCGTCGAAGAAAAGAAGAACGATAGAAACATTTTGTTTTTTTTGAACACATAGTTTCCCAGGTCAGAACCATTTTTGCAGGGATTTTGTGAACGACATATGAAGTCGCATAGAATTGCCTATTAATTAGAGTAATGCGTTTGAACACTTTCGAACGTATAAATATCGAAATCAAGGCCAATAATATGATACAGGAGATGTGCACATTCTTGCGTCATTTGATGTTTCTCAAGTGTTTGATAATGTATTATAAACCAAGTTAAGTCGTTTATTATGTGCTCATTTTCTTGTCAGCTCTCTACCCAGTTCGACATTCTATAGCAATAATGTTGAAATAATGGCACCCCACTGGTTGTTGTCCCTGATTATATATGTTCCAGCCCTGCTATTAGCCTATTACATAACAATAAAAGGGCAGTAAGGTGCATATTGGCGTTTCCGCAAGGCGAGAGTACGGGGAAGGGTCCCACCACTAGGGTGAATCAGAGGCAAGGCCTTTTACTAGCTAAATAGCAATATAACATTATACTTATCGTTAGTTCGGTACACCTTAACTTATACGAGTTATACGAGATAATCGAAATAACAAAATAGTAAGGAACAAGAGTATCATAGGGTGTAGGAGATATATTGTGTCGGGTTAATCTAGTAACTCGGTGTCATCGAGTCTGTTTAGAACGGTTATTATTAGGTCTCTCTTAGGTCCGTTCGAGTCTGTATCAAGTCACATTCGAGTCTCATCGTATTGGGTCTCATCTTGTCTATTATCTTGTCAAAGATAAGCATTATGGAAAGACTTGAACATTTGGTCGATTAATCTCGGCCCTGATAATCACTGGGATTTTTTTGGGCCAGGTATTGGGCCCTTTTTGGGCTTAAATGGAGGCCCAATCCAGGGAAAAAACCAGGCCGAGCCAATGGCCTTGGCCCATTGATCAAGTCTACTCTCGGTCACAATAACTCGGATAGGGAACAGAATATTCAACACAAGTTCTACAGATTGTTGTGAGAAGAAGTTGCGTATGTAACATCAGTCATTACCATTTCGGAAACAACGTAAATCACCGTCTTTGCTCCTCCTTCCATAAGAAGCAACGCCGTTGATACATGCAGTGCAACATACTCCCTCCATTCATTTCCAAGCTTCCTGTTGTTTTTTGCACAAAGTTTAAGGAATGGATTAAAAAATTATTAAAAGCAACTGGGAAAGGGACATCTAGCACTCAGAAGGCCTCTCATTGGCTGAAATGTTACTAAAACTGGAAACAGGAAGCTTGGTAGTGAATTCCCCTAAAAGGAAAACAGGAAGCTTGGAAATGAATGGAGGGAGTATATTATGACAAAGTAGGAAAAGACGAAAATTATTCCATTTTAGTTGCATTGTTTTCTTAAGCAATCAATACCCCTAATGTGGAAGGTGGTATTTTTAAAGGCCGCCCAACGTTTCGTTTCACATTTCTTAGCGAGGTCCTAAACTAGTGTGATTGGACTACGACTTCTGAACAATAGCAAGCAGCAATAAACTAAATGACACACAAGATTTACGTGGTTCACTATCAACGTGATAGCATAGAGGATTAAATAACAGATACGAGATGAATACGAATAGTTCTCTAGTCACAAAATCATTAGTTACACTCTTGTGCTTGAGTTGAAATAAAGCTTACAAAACGAATGTTTATGTTCAATCGTCACCAATCAGCTATTTCATATCATGTTAACCTAATCAAGTATCTTGTCATTCTGTGTGTTTATAGGTCGGGGTGAGCAAAAATACCCGACCCGGTTTAGCAACCCGGTCTCGACCCGGTACCCGAATTTTAATACCCGGTTTTTCCGGGTATTAACCGGGTCGGGTACCCGACCCGCTTTATTTTACATAAATTAGGGTCGGGTACGGGTATTGAAAATAGCAAATCGGGTACCCGGTTTTGTACCCTGATTCTTATATTGTGCATAAAAATCATACTAAACTTACTGAGTGAAGCTAAATAAAGTCTACACACTCTTGCATTCGGTAGAAATTCATCATTCGACCCATAAGTGCACAAGCATTCGACTTCATTTGTATAACTTTCAAGTTGCGCGTCATGGAATGTTGACAATTTAAAGCTGCAAACTAAGAAATTCCGGGTATGGGTACCCGAAATTAGGGTACCCTGTTTTTCGGGTACCCGAAAACCGGGTATCCGGTTTATTTCGGGTCGGGTACGGGTATCAATTATTAGCAATTTTGAAAGCGGGTACCCTGTTTTCGGGTACCCGAAAAATAGGGTACTCGGTTTTGCTCACCCCTATTTATAGGTATTTACGTGACGCGCCTCTTTATAGGTAGGTTTCTTAACATGCCTTATAAGTAAAGACAAACGAAATTTGTGCTCGAAACTCCGCATAGTGTTTCCAACTTTGCTTCCTTTGATACAACTCTTAGGATGATGTTGCCGTCCTACATTTACTCATTTGTTAATTCAACAGAAGTTGAACTAAGTGACGACTGCCATGAGACCTTCTGCCGTGACTGCCGACCTCTTCACTCCGTTTGTTGCAAACAGAGTAACACCTCCACATTTGCAATCGTTGAGCACTTGAGCTCCATGGTTCTTTCACTTATTCACGTATAGTTTTTATAAACAAAATTACGCGTAAATAACAGACGGATTCGTTTTGATACAGTTAGGTTGATTTCAATTTCTCTTCATCTTTTTCCTTTTCAAGGGAAAACGACGAATTGTAATGTGTTACGAAATAACAATCCGCAGCTGCCAAATTCAAACTCCTATAGGGTCAATATCAATCCAAACTCGTGTCAAGTACTCCACGGGAGTTAAATGAGCTGCTAAATGTACGTGCAACCTCATTTCCTACTTTACGAATGTGGACAAACGAAATAGAACGAAAGTTACAAGCTGAATTAAAAGCGCCTCAAACATTCAAACCAAAATAGGCAGACCGCAGACGGATACTCCTTTTGTAATAACGTGTGATCAACGCACGGTAAGAATCACACTCGAGGACTATGTCTTGGACACCCTACTGCCACGCCAACTGTAACCCGAGCTCTGCTGCTAATAATTTGGCTTCCCTAATGTCAATTTTGGATCCGTATTATCAGTTTCTCTTATATGTACTTGTAAACCACAATTACCGAACCCCATCGTGTTTATTACTTTCCAATTATGTAACATTATTTTAAAAAAAAAAAAAAACTCGTTGTGATTATAGACTTCGATTATCAATTGATTTACTTTAGGTTTGGTGAAAAATGATGAGAGCTTTAACAAGAGAGTAAAGGGAAAAAAAGAAGTGAGCTATGATCATAAGGAATTCGTGGGTGTAAACAAGCAAAGGTAAGCTACTTTGCGTCATTACGCGCTTAGTCATTAGACATGATCGATTTTATCTTTAGATCCATAAAGTCATTGCACTTTTTCTCAATTGTTGATGACCTAATTTCAACACTTTTTTAGAATTTGACAACTACTTCTCCGAACTTTTTAGCTATGCTGAAAATAATAATTATGCATTTGGGCCAATTTTCCATCCCATGGCCATCCATGTATTAAATTCATCAGATACATTAGATGGTTAGTTGAGCAAGGTAAGTCGATTGCAAAATTGAATGTATGCCCAAATAAAAGTGCTCTTTTATAATTTTGCCTTGTTCGAAGAAAAAGACACTATGATTTCAAAAAAAAAAAAAGAAGAAAAAGACACTATTGTCATTTTTGCTTCTCAGGCCGAGTTTATCACGTAACTCAAATATATTAAGCGATTGAAACTTAGCGAAACATGAATTTTTAAGAGCGAATTTGGTTTAATGGTTAAAAGAACAACATGTATGAGGTCGTCTCAAATTGGAATCGGTCTCATATTCGCCTCCCAAATGAAGAAACAAATAGAAATTAGTAGGCATTCTCAAAATTACTGACATACCAAATTAAATAAGTTTGAGACCGAGCATACTTGCATATCTATGAACACACAAGTAACGAGCAAATTGACCACCACACTCGCAAACAAACTCACTAAGCAAGTTGATCAATTTGCATTGGTTACATTGTACACGTTATTAAGTGAGTCATTAAGATTAGATTAGAATTTAGAAGTAATGTTGTCATTGGCCTTCAATACACTTGTGTTCTCCCATCAAAAATAGCCTATCCATTGTTTTATGCTAGTTATTATTCACCCAAAATAATCATTAATGTTTAGTTCTATTCAAAAGCTAGCATTGCGATTTGAGATATTACGATTATATAGAAAAATCGAGGTTTGTTACTCGTCGCCCTCATTCCACGAATCCTTTACAATAACTCTCTCCACATTAGCATATATTGTTCGGGTTCCGATTATAATTATCGCATAATTGGTTTGGAAGTCGACCGTTGAAGGTGAGGACAAGTCAATTGATACTATGTGTCCAATTTTTCCTGATTAAACAAAGTCAAGGAAAGAGTGTTGTTCTTCTCGATTACTCGTTGGACTTATTATATTCACCTGTCGCCACGTCCTATCTCCTAACGTTCTTAAATCTTACTACATCCACAATTTGGTGTACTGCGATAGAATTTTGTGAGAATTGTAGGCCATAGTTTAAGTAACACAATTGACCGACTTGATAGGCATTGGCTCTTTGCTACTTGGATGTTGGACTTGGAGTGTTTTGGAGGAAGATGATCGTTGGGGAAATTTACATGATTGTGCCTCTTAAACCAAAAGAAAAAAAAGAATTCACTATTTCTTTAGTAGATTTGATTATTGTTACTAGAAAAACATGTTATCAATACAAATAATTTGGTTAACTACTGCGTTTGATTAAAACGATCAGAATTCATATTGCTTTTTGTTTCGTTAATCCTTTTGAGGTCAGTCGTTTGTTAGACAATTCACTTATCGATCAATTGAGAAGAAAACCCTACCAGACATGAATACGTAAACGTTACTCCGTACTAAACTTCCCTGCCCGGCATTCCAGCAACCTCTTCGATAAAACTTTGAAATTTAAGGAGAATTAATCTACGAGTGTCTTTATAACGCATTTACTAACCTTAAAATTAATTCTATCAATTCCCAATAATTAGATTACACCTTTACCAAAATGAAATAAATATGATGCATACAAATGCAGCATACGAGGTCAAATGTTGTGTCACCCTAAAAACTGAAAGTTTAACTGCCAGAGTAAATAGGTGATCAAATACCTAATTAGTGGAGGTAAAAACTTACTCCACTTAAGACTCTCAGATTTTTACTTTTGACCAAAGACTAGTTATTTACCGCGGCAAATTCTGACGAACGTATGTACCCCGACATTTACGTACCACTTACCCCATTTTCCCCTTGTTAACATCTGCATTCCCACCCACTTCTCCTCTCTTCCGTCACGCTCACGCTCCCCACTCTCTATCTTTCCTAACTTCTTATAAATTCTTGTAACATACACCTCTCCCATTTTCTCATCTTTCTCTCCTAATCCACAACTCCTCACCAAACTTACATCAATGGCTTCTTTTCTTCCATCCCTCCTCTTCTCTCTTCTCCTCCTTTCCTCCTCCGCTTTGGCCGTCGGTATGTATTTATTTCACCAGTACGTATGTGTAACTTGTGTCATTATGTATGTACAATGATCTTTCCATGATATAGCGTGATGTACGTGTATGTGAAATGTGAACCATGCACTTTTTTTCCCTTTTCTTTTCTTAAATTGGTGTACTATTTTCTTTCAGTAACAATTTTTAATCAACTCTAATTTAATTTGTTGATTCTCATAATGATGATGAGTTTAGTACCACTTTTCTAGAGTTCTAGTTTTAATGAATCGATTGTTATGTTTTAGACCGTCTATAATACTCATTTACAATAGGTGCATAACAATTTAATCAGTCGATAAATTAGAAACTACTATACTCATTCTAGCTAGAACCATACGAGTTTGATTCTAAGATTCTGTTCTTAACCTTTTTCTCGATATCTAATCTGATACGGAGTACTAAATTTAGTTGTATCAATATCGTCAATACTATGATAACAACAAACTGTAGTTTATATTGGAATTAGTCTTATACAGTAATTTTCTTTTAAGTCGAAAAGAACGCGACCTTATACTGTTGTAAGTTGAGTATATGCTAGTAATGCTACGTTGATTGCACTAATTTTGTCATATGACGGTAATGAAAATGTTGAATTTGCAGAAACAGGGAAGATTGGGATAAACTACGGAAGAATAGCAGACAACCTACCAACACCAACACAAGTAGTCCAACTCCTAAAAAAACAGGGCATCACTCGGGCCAAGCTCTACGACTCCGACCCGAATGTCCTAAAAGCCTTTTCCGGGTCGGGCATTTCCCTCACCATCGCCCTCCCTAACGAAAAACTTACTTCGGCCGCGGCGAGCCAGTCATTTACTGACGCATGGGTCAAGACCAACATCCTCCCCTACCACCCGGCCACCAACATCTCTGCCGTCGCGGTCGGAAACGAGGTTAACGTGGACCCCAACATTACCTCGTACCTCGTACCCGCCATGTCGAACCTTTACGCTTCCTTGAAGGCCAAGTCACTAGATACTTCGATCAAGATATCTTCTCCGATATCTTTTAATGCGTTGGATAATAGTTTTCCTTCGTCAGCAGGGTCGTTTAAGCAGGAGTTAGTGAGTAGTATGATTCAGCCTATGTTGGAATTCGTTAAGAAAACGTCGTCGTTTTTGATGGTTAATGCGTACCCGTTTTTCGCTTATTCGGGTAATTCGGATCAGATTTCTTTGGACTATGCTTTGTTTAAGCCCAATTCTGGAGTTGTTGACTCCGGAAATGGGCTTAAGTATAATAGTTTGTTTGAGGCCCAATTAGATGCGGTCCATGCTGCGATGGCGGCATTGAAGTTTAATGATGTTCGGGTCGTGGTGACCGAGACCGGTTGGCCGTCGAAGGGGGACGAGAACGAGATCGGCGCTAGTGAGCCGAACGCGGCGGCGTATAATGGGAATTTGGTTAAGAGGGTGTTGATTGGTGGTGGTACTCCTTTGAGGCCCAATGAGCCATTGGATGTTTACTTGTTTGCTTTGTTTAATGAGGATCAAAAGCCCGGCCCAACTAGTGAGAGGAACTATGGGCTTTTTTACCCAAACCAGCAGAAGGTGTATAGCATCCCGATGACCGCGGCCGAGGCTGCGTCCGAGGGGGCGGTGGCTCCGGCGGTGAATGATGGGAGTAAGGTGACTGTGGGCCAGACTTGGTGTGTGGCTAATGAGGAGGTGTCTAAGGAGAAGTTGCAAAATGGGCTTGATTGGGCCTGTGGTGAGGGCCAAGCTGACTGTCACCCAATCCAGCCCGGTGCCACATGCTATAATCCTAGCTCACTTGTTGCTCACGCTTCGTACGCTTTCAACAGTTACTATCAGCTGAAGTCACGTGCTGCTGGCACGTGTGACTTTGGTGGAGCTGCTCATGTTGTCACACAATCTCCTAGTAAGTTTAATCCTTTAATTTACTTATTAATTAAATTAAACTAATCCAATCAATTTGTTAACTAATTTCACTAATCATATTTGGTACGTTTCTTTCATGCAGAATTTGGAAGTTGCACGTTTCCTGCAGGCAATTGATGATTTGATGATGGAATTTGGGCTAATTATTGTTTGGAGTAGTATATTTTTCATTTTGGTAGACTTGTCAAATTTCTTTTTCTTTAGAATAATTTAGCAGTTCAATTTTTTTACATTATTATGAACCTTATTCTTTTACTATGTACGTATATTTAGATCATTAGATGGACCATTGGTCTTGTTACTGATCAATGTACTTGGTATATAATTAATCAATGAGTGTTGTTTTTTTCCATTTCTGATCAAGGGACTGCTTTTCTTTGCTTAGCTTCATCATGAATTATTCTCGTGAAATACCCAATAACAATTATTCTATCGATGTGTTATGGTATGTACGCGTATTATATGTCTAATAATCTACGAGTAGCTTAGAATATAAGGTAAAATTTCCTTATTGATTTTGGTTATACGAGTAGCTAAGAATAGTAAATAATTTCCTTATTGATTTTGGATAGTTTCTAGTTTTGGTAAGTAAGGCAGAATTGTTGCCTTTGAGACCGTTTCATATGTTAGTATATATACAAACATGCACCTTGTTGAGTACGAATAAGATCATCAAAAAATCCTCTTTGCGTTAGGAATTAGTAGAAATTCTTTTTTTCTGTGATTGATTAATATGGAGAGACAGAGTAGTGAAAACGAATCAAAGGAGTTGATGAACGATGTGAATCTTCTTAAACACTCTTCTACCCACACCGCAGCTGAATTTGAAAAAGAGATGAAGAATTGGCTCGTCGAAAGAGCAAAGACCGTAGCTGAAATGAAGAAAGAATTGGAACCATTACTCCAATTCGAAGACTTCTTCAATCGGTTAATAAACCCAGACTCCGATATCGGAGACAGTAGTGTTTTTTACTGTTACGTTTCCGACGACAATTTAAAACACCACTGTCCTTTTCCTCCTGATTCCGAAGTTCATGATGTAAAAGTGGGTGGCGAGAAGGTAAGGGTTGCGATTTGGGACGCAGCAGGTAGTCGTAAGATATCCAAAAAATTACTAAGCTCGTATCAGAAACAAGCAGACGGAATTCTCATGGTTTACGACGTAACAAAGAGAGATACATTTACAAATAATATCTGTAATTTGGTGGCCGAGGAATCAGAGTTTTTCTCGAGTAAGCTTAAGATGGTCGTGGGAGTTCTAGGAAGGAAAGAGATCAAAATCGACGAAGAGGGAAGCAATTGCAAGAGGCAGGTTACGCGGGAAGAGTTGTCGAGATTTGGTGAAGAAATTCAATGCCTAATTACGGAATGCGCGTGGTGTGATAAGAGCAATAGAACTTTCAGATTGTATTTGGAGGATTTTGTTTCTAAGGTTTTGCACGATCACATGCTCAAGGCTGCTGATGATCAGAACGGACCAGGCGGCCGGCGTGGCCCTGTTGGTGCTAGATTTTGTAAAGCATTCAAATGTATTACTGAAAAATTGTTCTCTGTTGGAAAACAATAATGAGTGTTTTTTAAGGGATTATTAATCTTAGTACTTCTTTATTTTAAGTGATTATTTCTAGTACTTGGTATCATTCAGATTAGAACCTGTTTTTTCATTTCATTTTCAAGCTAAGCTACTGCTTTTCGTCGTCATCATTGGTTCATGAATGAGCCCCGAGAAGGCCGTATTCACGTGCAACTGATTCAATAGGATCGTAACTTTAATTTACAGTATAGTAACATCAAAATGACTACTTAAGTTGTTTTTACATATGTTCCATCGATCAACATGTATACGACAGAATTTTTAGGTTATGAATGAATCCATATATACGTCAAAGAGATCAAGTTTCCATGATAATAACCATGCATTGTCCATTGATTTAGTTATTTATTAGGAAAGTATCTAAGAAAATAGATTATTGATTTATTCTTCTTATAGTATTTAGGAAACGTAGATAATATATATATTTTTTTTAATAGGTGTGTTAGGTTATTTTGGTCGAAATTTGGCGAATCATGATGTAGTTCACCGTACCCCTGCAATCCCCAATTTTTGGCTATGTCAGAAATATTACCCGAACTCGAATCCTTCTTCAATCGGTTAATAAACCCAGGATCCGATATAGGAAACAGTGATATTTTTCTCTGTTTCGTGTCGAATACGCTAGGAGACCACCCTCCTTCTCCCATAGCTCGTGCTGCTGAAGTTCAAGATGTAATTGTGGGAGATAAAAAGCTGAAGCTCACGATTTGGGACACATGTGGTCGAACGATATGGAGGGAGTTAGAATTAATTACCTTGTGTTACAGAGGAGCAGACGCAGTAATTTTGGTTTACGACGTAACGTGTAGAGATACATTTACCTATCTCACTGATATAATTACGAAAGAATTCGACCTTTACTCAATTCGTTTGAAAATGGTTGTAGCAAAGAAAATTGATAAGAAAAGTAAAAGACAAGTTACTAGAAAAGAGGGATCAGATTTTGCTGCAAAGATTGGATGCCTGTTTGTGGAATGCCGCGCCACGAGCGGTCGGAAGTTTCGACGGTGCTTGGAGGAGCTTGTTATTAAGGTTTTGGAGGGTCGCCGCCGTGAGCGCGACCTAAACTGCAACGCTGTGCATGCAGCGTCTTCGGTCGGTGTTGGAAATATAGAGGTTGATTATGGCTCTAATGTTAGGAGACGAGGCTTGTTTTCTGTATTGAGTTCATGTTTCCATTGATTTGTATGATTTGTTTCTAGGCCCATATGATTTGTTTCTAGACTTATTTGACAATGTTTTTAGGTTCGATCATATTTTGTCACTTTTTCTTTATTTGGTGTACTCGTTATTACCAATCTTGTTTGAATATCCAATTTAATTACGTGATTTTAATGTATATTAAGATTAGGTTAGATAATTAAACCAGATCACAAAGTTATTGGAGGGCCGCATCTTTCAAAACGGTCATGTTCCAAATAGTGCATCTGACAGGCGCAATATGGTCATTTTTATTAATTTAATAAAAAGTAAAGAGAAAATCATTTATACTTAACAAATCAAATAAAAAAGATACAAACCTATCAAACAGAGCCTCAGTAATGGACCTTGCATATACAAATTTATAATTTAAGTGGTACTTATCTACTCATCTACTCATCATAAAAGACCTATATTATTTTAAAAAGAAAAACCAGAAGAATATTCTTTTTTTTTTAAAGCTAAGAATATAATCTTTTTAAGTGGAAGAAGAATTTATTCCTAATCTCATGTGCAAATTTACATAACACTCCTTCATCTTAGTATAAAACTTCACTATCTATCGTCATTAGAGCTTATCCATGCAACCTACAAACCCCTAGTCCTTAAATTGAGCTAAAAGCGTTATTAAGAAGTTGAAGAAAATGGCTCAATTAATGGTAAAGTAACACATTATCATATAATGTGTTTATAATCTTCATGTAAGATAATCAGTATTGTTAATGTAGCCAAGCTCTATTTGATTGGTTTATCAATACTTTATTTTTAATTTCAGGCGAAAATTGTAGAAGAGTACGGCCCATATGGCAGCCAAGGAATGCCAACCTTCCGCTTGGTTCTGGATAAAGCCGATATAATAAAAGTAGTGAATATCCGAGCCGGTGATATTGTTGACGGAATTGGGTTCGGCATTGTTGCCGAAAGCGGTGACACGCAAATGACTTGGTTTGGTGGTGACGGTGGAGTACATCACACGGTAATTTGATTTGTTTAAGAGTCTATCGAACCCTATTCTTTTATTTTTTTAGGTCTTTCACCTACATTCTCTTAAGAAAATAATGGTGAAAAAATCCAAAAAATACTTCTTTTCTTAAATAAGCTTGTTGAAAGACCATCTCCATGTAAGTCTTCTCAAATTGTACCAAAACTTTGTTCTTGTAGATAATTATGAAATATGGCGAACATATAACACGTATAAGTGGAAAATTTGGGGATTGGACCGACAATGGTCGTCACATCACCTCAATCAAGGTTCATACAAATCTATTTCCGCATGGGTATGGACCATATGGATTATCAAAAGATTGCAAGAACATCAAAACCTTCCAAACGCCAGAACCTAATGCTGGTCCAATTGTTGGATTTCTTGGAGTTTCGGGACACTATCTTGATTCCATTGGCGTTTACATTGAAAAGGTATGATACATTTCTAACAGTGCGATTAAAACTAATTTGGTCTGTTATATTATTATGGGGGATATCTATCAAATGAGAAGTATTAGTTTCGTGAGAAATGAGAAGTAATCTCATCCCTCCATCTTGATCTAGTGGTCTAAATTAAAACTGAAATAAAATTAAATCCCATCCTCCTTCTTTTTCTCTCTCCTCCCCCAACCCCCCAACCCGAGACCACCCCTGCCCGCCGTGGCCGTCGCCGGCCACCCCCAACAGCCGACCCGACCCAGCCAACATGGTCTGCCGGCCACCCCAAGATCCTCTCCGCCGTTCCCACAAGCTGCCGCCCTTTCCCTCTCCCCCATTTCCTTTTTTTCCAACTTCGAAAATTGGGGGGAGGGGCGACGAAGGTCGGGGGAGGGGCGGCGAACGTCGGGGGGAGGGCGGCGAATGGCGGGGAGGGGCGGCTAACTTCGAGTAGGGCGTTGGATCATCGGGTGGGCGGAATTCGTGGTGGTTAGAGAGGAGTTTGAAGAGAGGGAATGGGTCGATTTGGGCTCGTGAGTTGTCGACGGTGGCCGGGACCACCACCGGTGTGCTGGCGTCAGGAGGGCGGTCAAGGTGGTGGTGTCCGGATGGGTTGTAGTGGTGGTTGGTGCAGGTGGCTGGTGGTTGGACGGAGGTGCGGGGTGGTGGTGGTGGTGGTGGGTGGGTATGGGAGGAGAGAGAAAAAAAATGTGGTTTTATTTTAAAGTTACGTGTTTTAGTTAATGAAGTTAAGTTGAAGTTTCGTGTTTTAATTGGTGGATTTAAGTTGGAGTTAAGTTGGAATTAGTGGAGTTACGTGATTTGGTTAGTGGAGTTAAGTTGAAGTTACGTGTTTTAATTTATGTATGAAATTAATTAAGTTGAAGTTACGTGTTTTAGTTGGTGGAGTTAAGTTGAAGTTACGTGTTTTAGTTTATGAAATTAAGTTGGAGTTACGTGTTTTAGTTGGTAGAGTTAAGTTGGAGTTACGTGTTTTATTTAGTGGAGTTACGTTAGAGTTACGTGTTTTAGTTAGTGGAGTTAAGTTGGAGTTACGTGTTTTAGTTTGTGGAGTTAAGTTGGAGTTACGTGTTTTAGTTTGGGGGGTTACATTAGAGTTAATTAATTTTCTTTGAATTTGGTGGAGTTACTAATAGTATTGGAGTTAAACAATTTACTTTATCAAGTTAACTCGATAGAGTTATGCAGTTTAGTATGTGTTTGGCCTAGTTTTTCAAAGTGTTTTTACTCCCAAAAATTATAAACTTGGCCAAACATAGTGTTTTTTAGAAGTTCTAAACTATTTAATAAAAACACTTTTCTAAATATTGACCCCCCAAAGCAGAAGCACCAAATTGGTGTTTCTGTTTCTATTTCTCTAAAAATACTCCTTTTGTGAGATATTTTTAATTTGACAAAAATATAAAAAAGATTACAGTAACAAATGAAAGTGCTTTTGTAGAATGTTGAACCAAACACTCATCATTTTTTCAAAAAACAGTTTTTAAAGAATCTGATTCTGAAAATTAGAAACAGATTTCAAAAAATTTAGCCAAACAGGCTCTTAGTTACTGCAGTTATTATTTCTCATTTCTCACCAAATTACCACTTCTCACTGGATGTGAGCCCATCTTATTATGTGAATACTTAAAAAACAAAACTAAATATTTTTAGAATCTTTACTAACTTATATTGTTGAATTTCCGCTAAAACAAATGATATTGTTGAATTATTATATGTTGTTATTATCATATTAAGATTTAACCACTGTTACACGGTTTGCAAAAGATGTATGCATTTATTTTATAATAAATTTCAATATCCTAAGCCATAAGGGCACTAGTAGTATAATCTATAGGCAATTGATATATGATTATTTTATATATGAAGCATTCTCGAACAAAATATGCATGGATTTTTGTTTTTATAAATGTTATATGATGTATTCTTACTAAAAGTTGCATGATTTCATAACTATAATCGGGTAATCATCAATAGTTGTAAAAAGAATGTGTAGCATTTTTCACGCTTCACAAGCTCATTATTATTTGTCATATACAGGTTTCTAATAACAACTAAGGTGCACCTTCAAGAGCAAAACAATATTTGAGCATGTTTTAGAGATGACTCGACCAGGTTTCGTAATCGCGTCTCCAGACAATTGTTGTATCTCAAAAACTAATTAATTAATATGCCACGATGTTGTTCCAAATTTTATTTTCCAATTTAAACAACATATTAGAAGTGAGTTCCTCGAGTTTAAAACCTAAAGCATACTTGTCGTTTGTAGAATGTTGAGGGGCTTGAGGGTCGACTCCAGAAGGAAAAATACTAGTTCTTGCACTCTATTTTTATCCTACTCCACTTGGTGTCCTCAGTTTTGACGTTTTGCACATGGTCTCCCTGCTTTTGAAACTAATACTCTCTGGTCCTTCTGTTTTACACAACCCGCCACATGGTGTCCCTGGGTCTAACTCTGTTAACAAAGTTTCGTTAAGATATGACGTGGACGTCATTAGTGGCTGGCGGGAAAATAATTAGTGTTGTTAATTATATTTTTAATAAAATAATAATAATAATAACAACACACACAAAAAGTAAAAATTCTCTAAAAATTCCACAAATTTTCACAAAAAAATCAAGATATTGATTTTTCCAATAATAATTTCGAATATTGGTTTTTCAAATTTTTTCCCAGAAATTATGTTATTGGTGAAAAACACTGTGCACTAGGTGTCCCTGAGCTTTACACTTTTGTGCACACGATGTCCCCTAGTTTTACAATTTGTGTATGTGGTGTCCCTAATTTCTCCAGTTTAATGCAAATGGTGTCCCTGATTTACATTGAATGTATTGTAACGGCTAGTGTGTTTTTGTAACCGTTGTAATTGCATATTGTTGTATAAATAGACACCATCATACCTATCAAATCAAACATATGAATTCAATATCATCCTATGGAAGTTCATTCTCAAACTGAAATTACATTTAGTAGCGGATCGTTCTATACCACTACTGTTAAGTAATTTTAAATAACCGCATGCGCACGGCTGTTATAGCTAGCATTTACGGGTCGATCCGTGAGGATGTTGTACCAAGCTATTTTACTGTCTAATTGTGGTGAAAGTTGCTAAATTAAACTAAACTACTTACTATCTAATATCTAAATAAAACAAACCTACGAATACTACTACCAATAAGCAAAACAGCAAATCAAACAAAGAGACTAAATTAATAACACAAGCAAACAAAACGGCAGGCTAACTGATTTAGTTAAACAAGCAAGGGAAGACTAATTGGAACAAAATTAATCTAGAACAATCACGACAACAGGAAATTAATCGAACAAAACAAATAAACAAATCAAAAGTAACAAAAACGAATTGAACTTAGAACCGAAATTAACAATTGAAACTGAAACTGGAATTTAATTGCTAAAGATAAAGAGTTGTAAGATTGAGTACCATGGAGAATAACGAAAATCAAACCAAAAGATTAAAACTAAACTAAAACTAATTAACTGAAGTGTTTGAGTGTTTGGGAATAATTGAAATTAACAACTAAATTGAAGAACTTGTTGAGCAGGATGGTGTTGTTGTGCGATGAACTTCGAGCGGCGTCGAGGCCCGGAATCCCTCGCCTCGTGTATTGCGTGTTCCCTACTTCTTCCCTAAATACTTGCTGCTTCCTTCACTTTTTTGGCAGCATTTTTATCTCTTTCTTTCTGGGCAAGCACAAATGCACAATAGTGGCTGGAATGATGTAGGCCAAGTTAATCTCATATTTTGGGTTGCACATTTTACACATTTTCTTGAACTGCTATTTTGGCGTCCAATTTAGACCCACTAGATGTTAGAATCAGCTCTTCTACTCCGAATGAGAAAGACATAGCCACTTGAATCGTCCATTTTCAGGTTTCCGCGGCCACTTGAATCGTCCATTTTCAACTCCGAATGAGAAAGATATAGCCAAAATACAAATCAGTCCTACGGGAATACGACTTTAGCTTACTTCCCGATCTATAAATATATGGGTCGTCATTTACACACCCAAAAAATAAGTAAAATAAATCTTTTAAGCACGGAATTAACGCAAGAATGAATAAACCAGACTCACAGTAAAAGTACGGCAAATAGCTAAAATAGTACGAGAGAAGATACTAAAAGTACGATATAAGAGGGTAAAATACGTATAAGAATGCACCAAACAACTATGAATTATGTAAAGTGGTGTATGTAATTGGTTTGCCACACATTGAGAAACTAACGTGACTACTTATGTTTCTTCCCCATCACGTCTAGAAGAACAAGATCCTCAATTGTTTCCCCATTAAAAAAAAAAACAAAAATGTAGTTAACTCTTACTTGATTGCAATAAAATGAAGAAAAATATATAATGCCTAATTTTATTTGATTAAATTCATCTTGAGGAAAATCCTTATCCCCAAATATTTTCCGAAGTGATGTTCTTAAAGTCCATAATTGAACTTTGTAGCATTTTCCACTAATCACTAAGTCATTTGTTGTTTTTGCATATGCAGTTTCCTAACAACAACAACTAAGGTGTACGTGCAAGAGCAACACAATAGTAAACATGTTTATGAATAAGCGAAGGCTATAATTCCATGAAGAACTATTATCGTGGAATCTATAATGGGATGGTAGTCTACATAGTACGATTACCATCCTATAAGCCGTTGTAGTGTGTTGTTACGAGTTTTATTATCTAATATGTACGTGTTGTGTTTAAGTAAAAATAATATGTCAATTATGACAAGTCCTCATAAGCATAGTAGCCTTGTGCTAAACGGGGCTATAAGTGTGTCTTATAAAACCCAGTTTTAATATACAAGACATATATTATGCCCTTTTAGTAATGTTATGTAATTCTGCCTTTATCTTGTCTACCTTATGACGAAGTACCAGTTAACAATAATAATAACGGCAAAATAGAAATAAGTAGGACAAAATTATCGTGTAGAACTACTGAAGAACAAAAAATTTCAACTTGATGGAGTACGTTAGTATTCGACATTTCATATAGCGGACAAAACATTCGAAACAAAATTATCTGTTTCACTGAATGGTATGTAAAATCGTTAATACATCCATAAATCATTTGCTTATAAACGTACTCACTATTTACTGGTACGAACTCTATTTAATTTATATAGATGACAACTTGACAAGAGATACATATGAAACAGTTGAGTGGGTCGTTTCTCCAAGATAAGTACTTGTTACTCTTTCATAGTAAGTTAGTTAAAGCACAATGAAAATAATAAACATGAAGCAATATCACGTTGTACATTCATATTACTCTACTGCTTAAATTTTAACATATCAACCCGATCGAGTTGCACATACAGTTGCTTTCGAATTTTAGCACAAAACACTCCAAAGTGCAAATTGAGTTCTTGAATAAGTTGCTTCTCACATCAAATTATATCTGTTTTTGTTGACAAAAAAAATTGATTTAACTACTCCCTACTAAATACACATAAATTTTAGGGCGTTTTTCGAAAGCTATTTCATTGGTTCATCGCCCGATAAAATAAAAGTTAATTGGTCTATTTAAATTAATAAAATCTCGTTGTTTAAATAAGTATAATACTCTCTCTAATTAAAATGACCTAACATAGGTTGCGAAAGCTATTTAATTTGTCCATCACTCGACAAAAGAGAAAAGTTATTTTGTCAAGAAAAACTCATTGTCTAAATTAAGTATAATACTCTCTAAAATTTAAATGACCTCACATAGGTTGTTTCCCAAACAAGTATAAAGGGACAAGAACCTCAAAAACCCTTCATGTTCTCTCTCATCCCTCCTTCCACAACCGCCAAGGCACCACACAACCTTAGACATACCGCTAAATGTAGTTAATGGATGGTCAAAATTGCTTAGGGGAGTCCATGTGCCAGTAATATTTTTGTTGTTGGGATCTCATTTATGGTAGTGTTGGACTAAAAATACATTACATTAGGGAGTGTTAGAAGTTTTTTTTTGTTCTTCTAATTAGAGAGCGTTTCACAATTTCTAAATTGTATTAGATAGTGTTATGCAAAAAACCCCCTCAAAATAATGTAATGACTACAATATGAAACAACTCTAAAGAGTGAAGATCGATGTAGTATATTTATAAATTTCTACCGTTAATAATATTAAGAATACTTATTCACCTATCACACCCTAGAAGATTAAGTCACTCATTTTATCTGAAATAACATTTAGTAGCGAACCGTTCTATACCACTACGGATTGAAGAAAGTGGTGTATGTAATTGGTTTGTCTCACATTGGGAAACTAAGGCTCATATGATCAGTTTATAATAGAATCCTACAATCATACTACCAACAAAAGTTTCACTATTTAGAGCCCAAGCGAGGATTTATGGGCCTAAAGGGTGATATCCCATCTTATTGGGTTGTATGTGTTGCGACGTATGGTGGTTCAGGCTGTTACACGTTCGTTGTGTAGTTTAAGTTTAGACCTCACAAGTATCTTATTGGTGGGCATCTTATCCATGATTCTATATTCCCTCCTTAACCATCATAATTAAGAGACACATACAATTCCATACAATAAATATTCTTTTTTTAAAGTTGAGGATAATATTAATTTGTAAAGTGGGAGAAAGAATTTGTTCTTAGTCACATGTTAAAAAAAAACACGACATACTTTTATTATAGTATAAATATATCATCCCGTAGTGCAAATTAATCACGCATCTTGATACAAACTAGTCCTTGAATTTAGCTGCTAAAAGAGTTATTTAGAAGTTCAAAAAATGGCCCAAGTGAAGGTAAAGAAACATATTATCACGAATGCCTCTTTTATCTCAATATTAGATCATTACTATAGAACTATAGTTTAAATATAGCCGAAAATTATTTCATTGTGTTTATACTTGGTTTTTCATTCAGGCGAAACTTGTCAAAGAGTACGGCCCATATGGTAGCCAAGAAACCCCAACATTTCGCTTAGTTCTTGATAGAGCTGATACAATAAGAGCAGTCAGTGTTAGGGCTGGAGACATTGTTGATGGCATCGGGTTCGCCATAACTGCCAAAGGAGAGGCGCAAACAACATGGTTTGGCGGCAACGGTGGAAATCTCCACTCAGTAAGTCTTTATTTCACCGTCCATTATACCCTAAAGTATTTTTATCATTAGGGTTTGCATGTACATTGAGTATGATTGTACCAAAAATCCATGTTTATAGATAATTATGAAAGAAGGTGAACATGTAACACAAATATCTGGGGAACATGGAGTCTGGACAGACAATCATCGTCACATCATTACAATGAAGATTCATACAAATAACAACCCGCTAGGGTATGGACCTTTCGGTTTAGCAAAAGATTGTAAGGAGATTGAAACCTTCGAGACACCAGGGCCTTCCGTTGGTCCGGTTGTTGGATTTCTTGGAGCTTCGGGACATTATCTTAATTCCATTGGAGTTTTCATCGAAGAGGTAAACTATTTTTCCGGCTAGTATTGATTAATTACATATAGAGGTAATCACATATAGTTCCACAAACACGTAAGAAATTCAATTTTAAAACGACCAGATTACATATCGAAATCGCCGAGCTATATTGTGTTTGGGTTTCCATACATGTTTAGATTAAACACATTACTCTTTCAATATTATCAACGGATATAATAATATTTTACAAATTTAGTATTATAATCATGACACTACTTATTATTTCCTGGTGCAAGATATCATACTTCAATGCTATTTCGCTAGATTTTGTAGAAATATACACTTGGTGTCTACATCTGTTTTTTTTTGTTACAATATATAAACACATTAAAAATAGCAATACGACTTTGTTTTTTTTTTTTTTTTTTGAAAAATTGAAATATCAATGTTTGCAATGCCTTCAAATAGAGCTTTTCACTTTAATAATAGCAATCCAACGTCTGCTTTTTCGTTTTTTGATATGGATATAACATGGCCCAGACTTCGCCGGAGATAATTTTTTTGACAAAATCCAAGGGTAACTAGACTGGATAGCTCACACAATAATCCTTTTAACACACAACAATAGAGAAACTAAAAGTGACTACTTATGTTTCTTCCCCATTACATCTAGAAGAACAAGATCCTAAACTGTTTCCCCACTACTTATGTTAACTCTTACTTGATTGCAATAAAATGAAGAAAAATCTATAATGCCTAATTTTATTTGATTAAAATCATCTTGAGGAAAATCCTTATCCCCAAATATTTTCCGAAGTGATGTTCTTAAAGTCCATTATTGAACTTTGTAGAATTTTCCAATAATCACTAACTCATTTGTTGTTTTTCCATATGCAGTTTCCTAACAACAACTAAGATGTACGTGCAAGAGCAACGCAATAGTAAACATGTTTATGAATAAGGGAAGGTTATAATTCCATGAAGAACTATTATCGTGGAATCTATATTGGGATGGTGGTCTGCATAGTACGATTACCATCCTATATGCCGTTGTAGTGTGTTGTTACGAGTTTTATTATCAAATATGTACGTGTTGTGTTTAAGTATAAATAATACGTCAATTATGAAAGCCCTCATAAGCATAGTAGCCTTGTGCTAAACGGGGACTATAAGTGTGTCTTATAAAACCCAGTCTTAATATACAAGACATATATTATGCCCTTTTAGTAATGTTATGTAATTCTGCCTTTATCTTGTCTACCTTATGACGAAGTACCAGTTAACAATAATAATAACGCCAAAATAGAAATAAGTAGGACAAAATTATCGTGTAGAACTACTGAAGAACAAAAAATTCCAACTTGATGGAGTACGTTAGTATTCGACATTTCATATAGCGGATAAAACATTCGAAACAAAGTTATCAGTTTCACTGAATGGTATGTAAAATCGTTAATACATCCATAAATCATTTGCTTATAAACGTACTCACTATTTACTGGTACGAACTCTATTTAATTTATATAGATGACAGCTTGACAAAAGATACATATGAAACATTTGAGTGAGTCGTTTCTCCAAGATAAGTACTTGTTACTCTTTCATAGTAAGTTAGTTAAAGCACAATGAAAATAATAAACATGAAGCAATCTCACGTTGTACATTCATATTACTCTACTGCTTAAAATTTAACATATCAACCCGATCGAGTTGCACATACAATTGCTTTCGAATTTTAGCACAAAACACTCCAAAGTGCAAACTGAGTTCTTGAACAAGTTGTTTCTCACATCAAATTATATTAGTTTATCTTGACAAAAAAAAAATGATTTAACTACTCCCTCCTAAATACACATAAATTTTAAGGCGTTTTTCGAAAGCTATTTCATTGGTTCATCACCCGATAAAATAAAAGTTAATTGGTCTATTTAAATTAATAAAATCTCATTGTTTAAATTAAGTATAATACTCTCTCTAATTAAAATGACCTAACATAGGTTGCGAAAGGTATTTAATTCGTCCATCACTCGATAAAAAAAAGAGTTAATTTGTCAAGAAAAACTCATTGTCTAAATTAAGTATAATACTCTCTCAAATTTAAATGACCTCACGTAGTTTGTTTCCCAAACAAGTATAAAGGGACAAAAACCTCAAAAACCCTTCATGTTCTCTCTCATCCCTCCTTCCACAACCGCCAAGGCACCACACACCCTTAGACATACTGCTAAATGTAGTTAATGGATGCTCAAAATTGCTTAGGGAGTCCATGTGCCAGTAATATATTTGTTGTTGGGATCTCATTTATGGTAGTGTTGTACTAAAAATACATTAGATTAGGTAGTGTTTAAAAAGAAGTTTTTTTTTGTTCTTCTAATTAGAGAGTGTTTCACAATTTCTAAATTGTATTAGATAGTATTATGCAAAAAAACCCCTCAAAATAATGTAATGAGCTACACTATGAAACAACTCTAAAGAGTGAATATCGATGTAGTATATTTACAAATTTCTACCGTTAATAATATTAAGAATACCGCTATTCACCTATCACACCCTACAAGATTAAGTCACTCATTTTATCTGAAATAACATTATTTAGTAGCGGACCGTTCTATACCATTACGGATTGTGGAAAGTGGTGTATGTAATTGGTTTGTCTCACAGTTGGAAATTAAGGCTCATATGATCAGTTTATAATACAATCCTACAATCATACTACCAACAAGAGCTTCACTTTTTAGAGTCCAAGCGAGGATTTATGGGCCTAAAGGGTGATATCCCATCTTATTGGGTTATATGTGTTGCGACGGACGGTGGTTCAGGCTGTTACACGTTCGTTGTGTAGTTTAAGTTTAGACCTCACAAGTATCTTATTGGTGGGCATCTTATCCTTGATTCTATATTCCCTCCTTAACCATCATAATTAAGAGACACATACAATTCCATACAATAAATATTCTTTATTTAAAGTTGAGGATAATATTAATTTGTAAAGTGGGAGAAAGAATTTGTTCTTAGTCACATGTTAAAAAAAAAAACACGATATACTTTTATTGTAGTATAAATATATCGTCCCGTAGTGCAAATTAATCACGCATCTTGATACAAACTAGTCCTTGAATTCAGCTGCTAAAAGAGTTATTTAGAAGTTCAGAAAATGGCCCAAGTGAAGGTAAAGAAACACATTATCACGAATGCCTCTTTTATCTCAATATTAGATCATTACTATAGAACTATAGTTTAAATATAGCCGAAAATTATTTCATTGTGTTTATACTTGGTTTTTCATTCAGGCGAAACTTGTCAAAGAGTACGGCCCATATGGTAGCCAAGAAACCCCAACATTTCGCTTAGTTCTTGATAGAGCTGATACAATAAGAGCAGTCAGTGTTAGGGCTGGAGACATTGTTGATGGCATCGGGTTCGCCATAACTGCCAAAGGAGAGGCGCAAACAACATGGTTTGGCGGCAACGGTGGAAATCTCCACTCAGTAAGTCTTTATTTCACCGTCCATTATACCCTAAAGTATTTTTATCATTAGGGTTTGCATGTACATTGAGTATGATTGTACCAAAAATCCATGTTTATAGATAATTATGAAAGAAGGTGAACATGTAACACAAATATCTGGGGAACATGGAGTCTGGACAGACAATCATCGTCACATCATTTCAATGAAGATTCATACAAATAACAACCCGCTAGGGTATGGACCTTTCGGTTTAGCAAAAGATTGTAAGGAGATTGAAACCTTCGAGACACCAGGGCCTTCCGTTGGTCCGGTTGTTGGATTTCTTGGAGCTTCGGGACATTATCTCAATTCCATTGGAGTTTTCATTGAAGAGGTAAATTGTTTTTCTGGCTATATTGATTAATTACATCTCAAGGTAATCACATATAGTTCCACAAACACGTAAGAAATTCATTTTAAAAACGACTAGATTACATATTGAAATCGCCGAGCTATATCGTGTTTGTGTTTCAATACATGTTTAGATTTTACACATTACTCTTTCAATATTATCAAGGGATATAATAATATTTAAAAATTTTATTATTATAATCATGACACTACTTATTAGTTCCTGGTGCAAGATATCATACTCAGTGCTATTTCACTAGATTTTGTAGAAATATACACTTGGTGTCTATGTTTGTTTTTCTTTTTTTTTTTGTTACAATATATAAACACATTAAAAATAGCAATATGACCTTTTTTTTTTTTTTTTGAAAAATTGAAGTATCAATGTTTGCAATGCCTTCAAATAATAATTCGAGTTTTTCACTTTAATAATAACAATCCAACGTCAGCTTTTTAGTTTTTTGATATGGAAATAACATGGCCCAGACTTCGCCGGAGATAATTTTTTTGACAAAATCCAACGTTAACTAGACTGGATAACTCACACAATAATCCTTTTAACACAGAACAATAGAGAAACTAAAAGTGACTACTTATGTTTCTTCCCCATTACGTTTAGAAAAACAAGTTCCTAAATTGTTTCCCCATTAAAAAAAAACAAAAATATAGGTAACTCTTACTTGATTGCAATAAAATGAAGAAAAATCTATAATGCCTCATTTTATTTGATTTAAATCATCTTGAGGAAAATCCTAATTCCCAAATATTTTCCGAAGTGATGTTCTTAAAGTCCATAATTGAACTTTGTAGCATTTTCCACTAATCACTAAGTCATTTGTTGTTTTTGCATATGCAGTTTCCTAACAACAACAACTAAGGTGTACGTGCAAGAGCAACACAATAGTAAACATGTTTATGAATAAGCGAAGGCTATAATTCCATGAAGAACTATTATCGTGGAATCTATAATGGGATGTTGGTCTACATAGTACGATTACCATCCTATAAGCCGTTGTAGTGTGTTGTTACGAGTTTTATTATCTAATATGTACGTGTTGTGTTTAAGTAAAAATAATATGTCAATTATGACAAGTCCTCATAAGCATAGTAGCCTTGTGCTAAACGGGGCTATAAGTGTGTCTTATAAAACCCAGTTTTAATATACAAGACATATATTATGCCCTTTTAGTAATGTTATGTAATTCTGCCTTTATCTTGTCTACCTTATGACGAAGTACCAGTTAACAATAATAATAATGGCAAAATAGAAATAAGTAGGACAAAATTATCGTATAGAACTTCACTCAACTTAAAAAAAAAAAACAACAAATTCCCAAAATCAAAATCTGAAATCTCCCAAATAATCAATCAATTAAATCAATTGCAAATCAAAACCACAAAATGCGTCACATTTTAACCAAATTCCCGCAAAACTCCCTAATCAACCGCCTCCTCTCACCACCACCGCGACCTCCGTCGCTCTCTCCTCCCGATTCCTCTCCACAACCACCGAGCCCAAGCCCAAGCCCGGAAAACTCGATCGCATCAATTCAAACCCAGAAATCATCACGATTTATTCCACCCTTTTATATAGTGTGGAATAAAAGAGGATTGGCCCGTATAGACGATCAATTCAAACCCAGAAATCGAAGTAGAAGATTTTGTTGACGACGGGACGATGCCAGCGTCTCTACATCCTCTTTCTCCAGCACGCCTATGATTCCGACACCGCTACGGCGTCGTCGCAAACTTTGATGTGGCAGCGGAAGTAATTGATTTTCTGGGTTTTGTTTTAGAATTAATTCTAAAAAAGATGGCTTTGTTGTAATTCGATCTATATTTGTCGATATTTTCTGAATTATATGTTTAGGATTTGGGTGAATTATGGGTTTCATTGGGATTTGGATAATTTATGGATTGTTGAATTTTTGGGGTAAAGGATATGAATTTTTTTGGGTAATTTCTGGGTTAAATTTGTAGGATTTGGGGAAGATGGTATGAAAGAGAAGAAAGAGGGAAAGAGAAGAAAGAGGGAAAGGAGTTAACTGACGTTAACAATTGGATGGAAAATTGGGGTGAGTACCCAATTTTTACAAAAAAAGTTCACGGTACCCATTTTCACCCATTACCCAAAGTTCAGTACCCAATTTAGCACTTAACTCCATTTATGGTAGTGTTGGACTAAAATTACATTACATTAGGTAGTGTTTAAAAAGAAGTTTTATTTTTTCTTCGAATTAGAGAGTGTTTCACAATTTCTTAATTGTAGTATTAGATAGTGTTATGCAAAAAACCTCTCAAAATAATGTAATGAGCTACACTATGAAACAACTCTAAATAGTGAAGATCGATGTAGTATATTTACAAATTTCTACCGGTAATAATATTAAGATTACCGCTATTCACCTATCACACCCTAGAAGATTAAGTCACTCATTTTATCTGAAATAACATTTAGTAGCGGAACGTTCTATACCACTACACATTGTGGAAAGTGGTGTATGTAATTGGTTTGTCTCACATTGGGAAACTAAGGCTCATATGATCAATTTATAATAGAATCCTACAATCATACTACCAACAAAAGCTTCACTTTTTAGAGCCCAACCAGGATTTATGGGCCTAAAGGGTGATTTCCCATCTTATTGGGTTGTATGTGTTGCGACGGACGGTGGTTCGGGCTGTTACACGTTCGTTGTGTAGTTTAAGTTTAGACCTCACAAGTATCCTATTGGTGGGCAAGTTATCCTTGATTCTATATTCCCTCCCTAACCATCATAATTAAGAGACACATACTCTTCCATACAATAAATATTCTTCTTTTTAAGTTGAGGATAACATTAATTTGTAAAGTGGGAGAAAGAATTTGTTCTTAGTCACATGTGAAAAAAAAAACACGACATACCTTTCACTACTACATTAATGACATATTGTAACACCTCAAAATCGTTACATTAGACCCCAAAAACCGTTACATTAGACCTAACGTAACGCTAAGAGCCGCTGCAAATACTCGCGCTGCGTTAGGTCTAAGGCAACGCGTTTTCATATCTATTGTAACGCTACGCCTTTGAATGATAGAGGCGTTACATTAGCTCTTAACACTGTTGCAATATGTACCCCAAATGCAACGATGCTAAGGCAACGCTATAGCTTTCAAATGCAATGAATTGCAAGCTAATGCAACGACATGTGCGACAA
Source organism: Spergularia bocconei (assembly GCA_963457585.1). Lineage (NCBI taxonomy): Eukaryota > Viridiplantae > Streptophyta > Magnoliopsida > Caryophyllales > Caryophyllaceae > Spergularia > Spergularia bocconei. The sequence continues at coordinate 5,613,658 of OY734949.1, forward strand.
TCTTATATCGGGCCATTTGGCCAGAATTTGCAATAACAATAATTATAGATATAGATAATACTAATAATAATAATAATATTTAGGCTATGTGAGATTCGAACTCACGCCTTTGTGCAATGTTCACAAAGCTTTACCATTGAGCTAATAGCCTTTCAATCAAAAATTTATTAATCTCGTTAGAAAAAGAAAAAAAAAAATAGTAGGTATCAAGTTGTTGTCGGAACAGTATTTAGAAGCTTAACAATGTCCAACACAAGCTTAAAAAGTTTCATAGAACGGCAGGAGAAAAGACAAGAGTAATAATAGTCACAAACTAGAGACTCGCAGAGGCAGATACGCAAACATGGAACACGTTGATCAAGTGCTCAAAAAGGTTGCACTCGGATGCCGAAGTCTGAGTATAGGATAAATGACAAAACAAAAGTGACATTGATAAGGGTTAAAGCAAAAGTTCACCATCCATAATGTGTCTACAAAGAACGAGGGAACACAACCATACTACACATAACTACATTTGAAACCCCAGGAAAGACTTACCAAGTTCAAACAGATACTGCCTGCAATATCAGTAGCTTGACGCCTCACAACACCAGCTGAACCAATCCTGGTAGCATCTTCCCTTGGACCACTGAATAACACAACAGTACCGTAAGATAAGGAGAGATACCATATAAAGGTACATGTTACCAGAAACCACTGTTGTATGCTAAACAAGTTATAGGAAGTATATAAAAGCTTCAATGGAAGCGTTTTCCCATACCTGTTAATGATGGCATCAACGATGACTTTGATAGGGTTAAGATCAGTCAGGAGATGGATGATCTCCATAGCATGCTTGACAATGCGAACATCCATCAACTTCTTACCATTGTGTGCATCATGAGTGCATTTGTCAACCTCTCAACAGTTGGGTACTGGGCTTTCCTGAATCGCTTGGCTTGGTACCTTCCACTGGGGTGAGGCACATATGTAGCATGCTTGACAGCAGACCCCGATGTAATCAGCTAGCGCCAAGTCACTGACCTACAAAGCAAATAATAAAATCAATAATGAACGAAAAAGAAGTAGGCCAGCTTACAAAAGGACAAAAACAAATGATGTTCCCTCAAATAACAGGAGAGACAGAATGTATTCAAGTCCAATTCATCATTAAAAAAGAAGCAAGCCACGGACATCCACAATAACAACACTAGCAGCTTCTCTACACGAGGGACAATGTATCCAATTTGTCATCAACACATAAGTACAATGATACAACTAGAAGCAAGCCACAGAAGCGCAAGACAATAACACTTGGCGGTTTCTCTACAAGCAACTAAACATAAATCAAACATGTGCAAAGAGAAGATAGAAATGCTAAAGATATCAAACACTGATATTTCACCCAAAATGGTCATAAAACAAAAACAGCAAGGGCAACAAAAAGGCCGAGCGCAACACAATCATTTCCGATTCAAATTTCCTACCTAAAGACTAAAGGGTGGGATAACAGCAGAAAAAAGGGTGACCTTGGGGCCTGAGGTATATCAATTACGCTAAAACCAACCCAGCTATACATGTGATTGTTTAAACAGATACTACCTGCAATATATGGGGTTCAAATAGGTATACTCAAGCTAAAAGGAATGCTTGTATCCTACCAGGGGTAATTGGGCGCTTCGATGATTTGCTCAAAGTTACTACCCCTTCAAAACAAACACAAGCAACATTTTCAAAATGATTGAAGAAGCTTTCTTTTAGCAAAATAATAAAAATTTCCTTGTACTTATACTCCTAATAACAATTATCAGAAGGCTTAGCATAAGAACACTCAAATTTGTCTTATATGTTCACAAAGTGTATCACAAAATGCCCCCTTTTGTTCCACCACCAATCCTGTCCAAGCCACACATATAGTCCTGGCTTTCCTCTGTGACACACTCAGGTGTCAGGTCCCTCGCCTATCAATGTGCCTTCCTATTACTGCTCATGCTTCAATATACATTATCTACCTTAATTCTCCAAACGCAAGGAGGAAAAATATGTACATGTAAATTCCTTTTGTCCATCATATGATATCCTATAATAATACTCATAAAAAACAAAAGGAAACTGAGGAGATGCAGTCAGATGTTAAAGTGTGATTATGGAAAAAAAAAAAAAAAGAGAAAGGCATGCTACACCTGCTTAGGCTAAGCCATCATGTTGTTGACAATTTAGAGTTTCTACGGCTTCTAAACTAATGCTCTCGCTAAAACTAACCAGCGCTTTCTTTTCTACCTCGGTTTAAATTATCACCCTCACAACTCAGTCCCGAGTTACTGATAACCAGATGAATTCATACACCCAAAAGAATTTCACCACCATTTTACATGTATTAAGTTTTGAGATGAGTACAACAAAATCATAGCCTACAACCACAAAACAAATTTTCAAGGTTTCAAATGAAAATTAAACGTAACAAACTGGGGTTACTTATGTTGCAGAGTTGGTTCAAAAACTGCTGATTCAATAATCACCCAACTAATTGCTACAACCTTGAAGCAACAAAATTTATCATTTCGAACAGAAGGGGCTAAAAATTATAACACATAATGAACACTCAAAATTGACCAAAGAACTTGTAAACCAATATCAACTAATACTAATTTTTCAAAATTCTTCACAAACACCAGAGTTGCAAAGATCAAACTACCTAACACACCAAAAGGCCAATAAATGACAAAATTAGGAAAATGCAGAATTTTAATACAAAATCAGACAAAACATGAAACAAAATTGATATACGGGGATCATTAAAAGTTTACCTATTAGAGGGGGTATGCGTTGTTGTATTGTGGCGGCCAAGAAAATGGTCGGAGGTCGTTGTTGTTTGTATTAAAGTCGAGCAATAATCAAATTTGACGATTTCCCAAAATCTAAAACCCTAATTTTTTCAATTGGTACCTAAAAGCTAAAACCTCAATATATGAAACAAAAGATTGTCGCCATCTTCATTGCTTATTAAACATCTTGAACCCTCTAATCATATCACAAAATACAAATTGAAATGGAAGAAGCAAGAAAATAGAAAAAGAGTCTCCATAGAGAAAAAAATAGTAAAAATTAATAGATTAGAATGAGAGAAGAATTACCAGATTTCATATGGTAGTCGACCGAAGCATGACATCTTCATTCCTAGATCCAGATTGGTAGAATTATTCAATATGAGAGAATTGAAAGATGATAAAGATGAAGAACAGGAGGGAGAGAGAGAGCTGGAGAGAGTGAAGGAAAAAAAAAAAAGAATGGAATACGGGAAGGAAAAGGAGTATACTAGTATTCCCTTTTCAATTTTCCTTTTTTGTTTTTTTTTATCACGTTGCATTTGATATACCTAAGGTAACACTAGTGGGCTAATGTAACGGTTAAGCTTACCACCGTTGCATTTGGTATGTCTAACATGTCTTTACATCAATAGCATTGCGATAGACCATCTAAGGTAACGGTTGTACTACAAGCGTTACATTTAATGCGTTACAATAGGTCGTTTTTGTAGTAGTGATTTATTGTAATATAAATATATCATCCCGTAGTACAAATTAATCACGCATCTTGATACAAACTAGTTCTTGAATTCAGCTAAAAGAGTTATTTAGAAATTCAGAAAATGGCCCAAGTGAAGGTTAAGAAACACATTATCACGAATTACTATAGAACTATAGTTTAAATATAGCCGAGAATTATTTCATTGTGTTTATACTTGATCTTTCATTCAGGCGAAACTTGTAGCCCATATGGCAGCCAAGAAACCCCAACATTTCGCTTAGTTCTTGATAGAGCTGATACAATAAGAGCAGTCAGTGTTAGGGCTGGAGACATTGTTGATGGGATCGAGTTCGCCATAACTGCCTGTTGTGCGGAAGCGTGTATGCGCTATGATAATCGATGGCAAAAACAACAATAAAAAACACAAGAATTTTACGAGGTTCACTATCAATGTGATAGCTACGTCCTCCGGGGTCTAGAATCAATTCCACTATGTTGACGGGAGTGTACAGATACAAAAGATGATTTGGGTTCTCAAGATCTGTTCCTCTTGAGAACCCGAGTTGGCTCTCCCTAATTCTTTCCCATAAGAAATTAGGCTAAGGTAGGAGAGTTTTTATATATTCACTCCCTAATGCAAAGACCTAATTAACTAAAGGAATTAATTATGGTAAGTCAAAAAACAAAGCTTGTCAAACAATTGACCAAGCCCACGCAAGAAAATTAGCCGACCAAATAAACACGCATGAACCCAGCAATACGGGCCTTATCCGCGGGCCGCGCCTGAGCTCCGGCGGACCGCGCCGCAATAGCCGCGGGCCAGAGCGCGGACCGCCCCGGACTCTCTGCTCGTTCGACGTGCATCTCGCATGAAGGCAGCCGCGCCTCGCGCCCAGAAACGTCGCGCACCGCGCATCCACCTCCGCGGCTCGCACCTGGGTTCCGGCGGTCCGCCGTCACCCTTCTGATCTGGGCGCCTATGTTCACCATCCACCTCGGTGATGTTGGTCTCCATGGTAGCACTCCGACCACCAAACAAAACACTTATTATGGTGCCCATTTCTTGCTTGCTCATCTTCATTGTTCCGATTTCGTTGGCGAAACCGTGACCCAAGTCACATTTCCCAACAATTTTCCACCTTGACTTGAACACGCGTTTAGCAAACGTAGTCCAAAGTCAAACAACCACATGACCCCCTGCAAGGTATTCTCGCAAGAATACCAAATCTGAGTTCTAGCTAATGCGCGCGCAATTAGAATTTCATAGACTCGAACCGAATCTATAACCGTTCAATATACCTTGGACTGGGTCTCCATCCAATATAATATACCCTGGACTGGGTCTTCAATCCTCTAAACCCGGATAAGATCGCTCAAAGCTCCACCTTGACCTCAACACCCCAAAGGGATAAGACACACATGTCTTACTATATTCCGTTAGTTCATGCAACAAATGAACTAATAGAACTCCACCAGCTTAGCAAAGAAATATCCGAGATTGTCAGCGATCTCCATTTCTTCTCACATTCTCACTACCCAAGAAGTAATACCTGACATCAACGTGCTTGCAACCGTGTACTTGACAATTGATCAACAACAAGATAGTTCTCAAACTATCACCCTTTGCCGCATCAAAACCCGTAGAACAAACTAGCTAACTAGCTCCAACAACTCTAACACCTCTTCACTTCTTTTGCACAAGTCACTTGTATTTGTGGGTGACAAGTCCACAAATGACAAAATCTCGACTTCTAACACAACAAAAGAATCCCCAAGTGTCAAGAAACAAACTAGTTATGACAGGCTAAAGTCGTATGCCTACAAATATAAAATATCAATGCTAACCTAAAACGTAGTAAAAGGGAAGCAATGTTCGTATCCACAGAGAACGGTAATTATCAATGTATGTCAAGTAACAAATGGGGGGTTAATGAGTATAAGTGATCAAGTAATCAAAACACAAAAGAGTAATTTGTAGACAAATGGAGGAAAAGATCTCGGATAATTAATACCCACTATCATTCACCTAATTGGTCCTAGTTATCAACTAATCCTAATTCGTTGAGTACTTAGATGTAGAAATGTAATTTCCTATCGTTTCTTAATTGTAGCTAAGAGGAGACATCAGCCCTACCTAATAGCCCTAATCAGTGGATAACAAAGACGCGCGCCTAAATTCAATCCAGAGAAAGCATGAAGCAATTAAACGATATCAACTAAGATTAACAAGATCTAGACACACGCGGTTTCGATCTTCAATTAATATGTTTATTCTCTCTAACCTAATACCGATGTTCAGCATAGAAATACTAGGCTAGTTGCTACTTGTGAATCAACAATCTAACAATTAGTCCTTAAATTGTGAATCTAGCAATATGATAGATCTAGGGCTAATTAGTTTGCAACCTAATTAAGCAATGAATCAATCAATAACAACAATGATAGCAAGAGAATAAACAATACTCAAACGAATAAAAGAATTAGAATCAAACTCACAATTGTCGGTGAATAATAGTTTCGATTAATCGATCCGAGAATAAAGGTCTTTAGCCTTGCATAGTCTTGAAAGTAGCTCTCAAAGTTCTGAATACTGAATGAAAATAATAAAACGAAACTTAGGTTTAAACAGAAAAAGATTACAAAACGGGTTTAGGAAACCCGTCCTTACGCCGACACAGCAGCGGACGAGTCGTCCAGATCGGGACGACTCGTCTCAACCCAGACGAGTCGTCTGGAACCTTTTCGCCAAACTGCTGAAGTCACTGTGGGAGTCGTCTAGAAGTCGTCTGGTTCGGGACGACCCGTCCGGACGACTCGTCTAAAGTCAGACGAGTCGTCGTCAGCGGACTGGCTCAGGCGATGTTTTTCAAATGGTCATAACTTCTTCGTTACTTGGCCTGTGACAACGTGTGACCACTTCCTGGAAAGCTAAGATCATGAACTTTAATATGCCATTAGTTTAAATGCAAAATTCCAAGGCGTTTGAGAGTTATGAAGCTTCAAAGTTGACCTTCCGTAAATGGACTGAAATCTCTTCCAAACTTGTCCAAAACTTGGCATCTCGCTCCTTGGATCATCTTTCATCGCCTCATTGTCGTTCCACACAATTGCACATCAATCTTGAGGCCATAAATACATACAAAAACCACTAATTCTTATATTAAAGTACAAATACACGAATGATAGAATTAGCTAATAAATTGATCTAAAATCAACCATATGAATGCATCAAAACCCATCTTTTACCACTACTAAGTGGTGTGTATCAAGTTACACAACTAGTACCATCTACTCAAGTAACATAACACAATATGGAATCCGCAAATTCCCAACAACAAGCACCTACAATTACTTCCACAAATGAGAATAACCAAGCCGTTCTTCCATGGCGAATAAGATCCACCAGAAGCAAGTGTTCTCCCTCAGGTTGAGTCATAAACCTGAATAACACTAGCTACGCGCAACTTCGGCTACCATATACCATAGTATAAATCATAGCCAACTACCATCCTAGCACATGTTTCTCAAAACATGTAGATTTTCAGTTTTAGATAGATGTAACCACAATATCGAAAGTCCCATAACTTTCATATTGCCAACGCTAAAACTGAACCAATGCCAACAAATGCTAGAATCCCACCTCGGCATCAACAACTGTACAAGTCCACTAAAGGACTCCACTTTGCAAAGAACACTGTTCTCAGACCACAGAATCTCGAACTCCCAAATAGCTATATCAAAAAATCATCTTCAATACCACATGAAGAAAACACGATCATGAGCTGAAATTCTCTGTCAAACACATGCTACTATTACTAGCAACACTAACCAGATGTATGTTGAATCTCCACTGAACTTCAACCATATCAATTCCACCTAAATGACTGAACTCTATTGCAACTTGTAAGATCACAAATCTGACCCACTATCACTGGAATTCCCAAATTCTTCTAGAGAACTTCTCTGCAAATCCACAACTCTATGCTTCGAGGTAACGGCATCAAATCACATGTCTCGAACATATAGCAACAAGTCATTGCGCTCGACTTGCTCATATCTATTGCTTCACTATTGATGATTCTCCCATGACTCGATCCCATCGGCTACTATGATGCATGAATCATCCAATAAATAAGCAATTTCACCACAAAACATTGTAGTGCGACATCTTCCTAATGAACCTGTTAATAATCATGTCCACACATATAGGTAAAACAAAAAACACTAACAAGACCATAAGATGTCCTCTGTGTTTACTCCTCAAAGGAACACACAGCAACTCGGCAAACACTGGCTTGGCATCCACCTTGATCAACTAATGCAGTAACATGGACAAAGTGGTTGGAGCCACCTCAAGCTCCACCTCTTTCTCGACACCATATTCTTCTCAACATCTGCAAACACAACCATGAAATACAATAATAAAATTTCGTCAAAATTTTAAGCCATGTCACAACATGACGCTTTGAACCCACAATTCTATCTCCGTATCTCTCAAAGTGTCAAATCCTCTCGGCCTCAGATGAAAAATACCCAATCGAACACGATCATAATCTTCATCACCAAGATATATGTAGACAAGAATATCACCCATGTCGATCCATAACTCACTCGGAAATCCACAGTCTATCCCACACTATGAGGTCCACATCTGATCAAGTAATAAAGCAGTTTCCACAACTGCCACCAGTATCTCCTAGTACGAACTGCAAATGAAAGCACGCATCCAACTTTCTCTTGCAACGTCCAGTTCATGTGTTTTGCTACACCGTTCTGCCAATGATGTATATCCCACGGTATGATGCCCCAAATACTGTCACAAAACTTAATGAACTCAAAAGAAACCATACTAGCTATTATTCAATACGTAGCCATTTGATTTTCTTGCAATTCTTGATCTTCGACTCAAAGTCTATTGTTGCACCAAGACTTTGAATAAATAGCTCCATACAAGAGCTTGTCCAGTCATCCACAAATGAAGCCCTATCAAGAACTCCGGGTATGAGCACCCATGCTAAACTACCCATGTGTTTCCCAACCGAGAAACACACATATCCCTCACAACACTCAAGCAATCACATCTTGAGACAACAAGAAAATCCACCCCGAACAACTTACCCCGATGAGCGGATTTGTCAAGTCCAACTCTTCAAATTCGCCAAACCCGAATAACTGTCATATCAAAGAACCCTAAGATACCTCCACAGTTAAACACCGCATGGTGATGGATTGAGCCCCTTCCACCACGACCACCGCAGTAGTCTCAATAAGTTCGCCCAGATGTACTTCACCCCTTTGCCTACCACAGCAGACAAAATCTCATCTTTATCTGTCGTATCCTGAAATTATTCCACCCAAATAATCTCGTCGATCTTCGTTGTCTTCAACAAGCCATCGAGTTGCCCAGAATCTTTACAACCAATCGCTCTGATGCCAATTGTTGTGCGGAAGCGTGTATGCGCTATGATAATCGATGCCAAAAACAACAATAAAGAACACATGAATTTAACGAGATTCACTATCAATGTGATAGCTACGTCCTCCGGGGTCTAGAATCAATTTCACTATGTTGACCGATACAAAAGATGATTTGGGTTCTCAAGAACTGCTCCTCTTGAGAACCCGGGTTGGCTCTCCCTAATTCTCTCCCATAAGAATAGGCTAAGGTAGGACAGTTTTTATATATTCACTCCTTAATTCAATGACCTAATTAACTAAAGGAATTAATTATGGTAAGTCAAAAAACAAAGGTTGTCAAACAATTGACCAAGCCAACGCAAGAAAAACAGCCGACCAAATACACACGCATGAACCCAACAATACGGGCCTTATCCGCGGGCCGTGCCTGAGCTCCGGCGGACCGCGCCGCCATAGCCGCGGTCCCGAGCGCGGACCGCCCCGGACTCTCTGCTCGTTCGACGTGCATCTCGCATGAAGGCAGCCGCGCCTCGCGCCCAGAAACGTTGCGCACCCCGCATCCACCGCGGCGGCTCGCACCTGGGTTCCGGCGGTCCACCGTCACCCTTCTGATGTGGGCGCCTATGTTCACCATCCACCTCGGTGATGTTGGTCTCCATGGTAGCACTCCGACCACCAAACAAAACACTTATTATGGTGCCCGTTTCTTGCTTGCTCATCTTCATTGTTCCGATTTCGTTGGCGAAACCGTGACCCAAGTCACATTTCCCAACACTGCCAAAGGAGAAGCGCAAACAACATGGTTTGGCGGCAACGGTGGAAATCTCCACTCAGTAAGTCTTTATTTTACCGTCCATTATACCCTAAAGTATTTTTATCATTAGGGTTTGCATGTACATTGAGTATGATTGTACCAAAATTCCATGTTTATAGATAATTATGAAAGAAGGTGAACATGTAACACAAATATCTGGGGAACATGGAGTCTGGACAGACAATCATCGTCACATCATTTCAATGAAGATTCATACAAATAACAACCCGCTAGGGTATGGACCTTTCGGTTTAGCAAAATATTCTAAGGAGATTGAAACCTTCGAGACACCAGGGTCTTCCGTTGGTCCTGTTGTTGGATTTCTTGGAGTTTCGGGACATTATCTCAATTCCATTGGAGGTCCATCGAAGAAGTAAACTGTTTTTCTGGCTAGTATTGTTTAATTACATCTAAAGGTAATCACATATAGTTCCACAAACACGTAAGAAATTCAATTTAAAAACAACCAGATTACATATCGAAGTCGCCGAGCTATATCGTGTTTGGGTTTCCGTACATGTCTATCTATATAATAATATTAATAGGCTAACATAAGAAATTCGCTAATCCTACGTGTCGAGTGGGAGAAATTTAGATCAATATATAATTCTACAAAAGTCATGTAAGCATCCTACGTACATGAAAAGGTCTCCATTGAGTAAATACATCATTATTAATATGACAATGAATTATAGGATTGGTTGAATTCCAAATTGACCTTTCATCTTAGTTATAACATGAATTTAATTTATTTATGTTTACTTTAAATTATGGATAAATAGAAAGTCTTTTATTTAATATAAGATTAAACATGGTGACTCTTGGCTATTGGTTTGCCAAATTTGTCGGTTACATGTTAATTTGAATTAGTATATATACCTTGGTTATTTACTTGATTTTGATGACAAATACACGCATTGCGTAATACGTTTTGAGAGCGGGAAACATATTTGTAGAGTTATATAGATAGTGTTCCTATAGAGTTTGTATTTGTACTACTATCAAAGTATTTTTTTGGTTCTTATTTAGATTGTAAATTTCAATTGTTTATATTCTATAGACGCTATTATAGTGGAATTTGATCGTTTTGGTAAGTTCTTATTTTGTTTGTAGTTGATTAGCTAGGTATGATTTTAATTATTTTTGGTTTGCTATTTACATTTATGCAATCACTCATAGTTGATTATAAAGAACCATGCCAAAGTCATATGGAAATCTAAAAATGATTTCCTTATACAACAACTTCGATGGATGTAAATACGTAGTAATTTTATTTATTGTTGTTGTAAAATTTTTAATATTATTTGATTTTTCAAATCATTCAATGCCTAACGAAAAATGTTTAAGTTAACATCTCTTAAATAAAAAAAATTACAATTCCATCATCTATGCTATTTTGACCTTATAACCACTTTGATTAATTAGCTAACTACGAAGACCTCTATTGTGTTGGTTTTATCAAATATCTTATAAAAATGTGTAGATTTAAGACAAAATAAAATTATATGGGATTACATGCTCAGATGACGGTTTTTGGAGGAAGATGATGAGTTGTGGGAGATGCATGTGTTGGTGGGGGTTTCTAGGAGATTGGTTGCTATGAAAAAAAGTTGAGTGGAGACACAAAAATAGGTACGGAGGGAAAGAATAAAACTTAATTCAAAGAGATGAATTGGTGCCTTTGTCCGACGCATCGAGTAGCCAAGAGTATATCGATGGTTGTGCGGTATGGGGAGACAGGGAAGGTAGTAAAGGCAGTGAGAATATATGTGATTTCTATATACTAAGAGGACATGGGATTCATTACGGGAAAGTAAGCGCAAACATAACTTCAAGTAGGGGCAAGTACAATTGGTTCAAGAGTGTTATAATTATTCCTCCATAACTAATATAGAGATAGTTAAACTAAAATGATTTTATATATGGTGAGTTGTTCATTGTGTGATATTATTCTTTAATTCTTAATACGACTAAGTTAATTAACACTTATTTTCATTTTCTTTTTAAGGTAAATAATATCTTTTTGAAATCTGACTGGAGAGGTGTATGGAGTGAGATACTAGGATGATGGATAAAGGATACTCACTCTTCAATTTAGACCCTTTAGATTGTTTATATATAGGAAATTAGTTGAGAACATTTATATAGAAAGAGTGATGGTTGTTACTCTTCTACTATTTTAAAGAAAGTTTGTCATGTATAATCACCCTAAGATATTGATAATGAACACGATAGTTACGCAAAAATTGTATTGTAATCGACGGTGACTCTCATCGCCATGTTCGAAAATTCCCATTCATTTTTTCTTTGATTTTGAAGTAAACAAAAAATCGTAATTCATGGGATACGTATTGTATTATTTTTCTCTTAAGACAGTAATTACTCATAATTTTTAGCAGTCCCGTGAATTCACGGGTGCAAAAACTAGTTTAGATTTAACACATTACTCTTTCAATATTATCACAGGATAATAGTATTTTACAAATTTAGTATTATAATCATGACACTATTTATTATTTCCTGATGCAAGATATCATACTTCAATGCTATTTGACTAGATTTTGTAGAAATATACCCATGGTGTCTATATTTTTTTTTTGGTTACAATATATAAACACATTAAAAATAGCGATATGACATTAAGTTGAAGGGTAAGTTTTATCGAACGGCAATTAGGCCGGCACTGTTATATGGCACGGAATGTTGGGCTGTGAAGCAGTGTCACGTTCATAAGATGAGTGTGGCGGAGATGCGCATGTTACGGTGGATGTGTGGACATACAAGACGTGATCGGTTGAGAAATGAAGTTATTAGGGAGAAAGTAGGGGTTGCACCCATAGGGAATAAGATGATGGAGAACCGACTGAGTTGGTATGGCCACGTGAGGAGGAGGCCTAGTGAGGCGCCGGTTAGAAGAGTAGAAGGGTGGAGAAGTGATAATATTAGTAGGGGTCGGGGAAGACCCAAGATGACTTGGACGAGGGTGATTAGAAGTGATATGAGCTTCCTAGGGCTTGAAGAGAGTATGGTGTTGGATAGGGCAGGGTGGCGAGACTCTATCCATGTGGAGGACTTTTTCTGACCCCTTTTGATTTATTTGTTTGGTTTTTCCAACTATTTTTCTAAAACTTTTTAACTTGTGTTCAAAGTTCATCTGTTTTTTGCAATATTTTTTTAAACCTTTTTATTTATTTTGACGACTTTCTAAATTTCCTTTGAAATTGTTTAAATATTTCCAAAATGTTTACAACGTTTTCGAAATTTCTTGGCGTACACAAGACGGTTACTGGATGACGATTCATGTTAGCCGACCCCAAATCATTTTGGGAATAAGGCTTGGTTGTTGTTGTTGTTGTTGTTGTTGGAAAAATTGAACAAGAATATATCAATGTTTGCAATGCCTTCTAACAATAATTCGACCTTTTCACTTTAATAATAGTAATCCAACGTCTGCTTTTATTTTTTTGTTATGGAAATAACCTGGCTTAGACTTTGCCGGAGATAGATTTGTTGACAAAATCTACGGGTAACTAGACTGGATAGCTCACACAATAATCCTTTGAACAAGATCCTAAATTGTTTCCCCCTTTAAAAAAAAATATAGTTAACTCTTACTTGATTGCAATAAAATGAAGAAAAATCTATAATACCTAATTTTACTTGATTTAAATCATCTTGAGGAAAATCCTAATACCCATATATTTACCCAATTGATTTTCCTAAAGTCCATAATTGAACTCTATAGCATTTTCCACAAACCACTAACTCATTTGTTGTTTTTCCTTATGCAGTTTCCTAACAACAACTAAGGTGTACGTGCAAGAACGACACGATTGGAAACATGTTTATGAATATGCTGAAAGTTATTTAGCCCCTAATTAGACTCCTCTAATTAGTACTTAATTACCCCTAATTAAGTTTAGCTAGGATCTTTTGTTGCATGCAAGATTAAAGCATAAATAAGGTAATAAAACATATTTTTTATACCTTAATCAAGAGGAATTTAGACCTTCCTTCAAATGAAGGATCTTGAGCTGCTAATTTATGGGGATCCTCCTCCTTAGTCTTGAGTTTCCAAGTTAGGAAACCTCCTCTCTTGATCCACCAAAGAAGCTCTCCAAAAAAATCTCACTAAAAGACTAGTTTTTATGAGATTTTAACCCTAAAACCAAAATAAAATTAGCTAACACTTTAGCTAATGTTATTCTAGGTTTAGTGAAGTGTTTTGATCAAGTTTTTATTGACATGCAATGAAGAAAACTTGATCTTAAAAGAGTTGGAAGTAGGCTGAATTTCTAGAGAAATTAGAGGGTTTTCTCTCTATTCTCTCTCTAAAACAAGTTTTTGTGTATGTAGAAATGATGTGTTGTGTTTATTTGACATAAAACACACTATATATAATGGTTGTGGCAAATGACCATTTTGCCCTTACTAATTATACCCCTTAACATCTTATGTTACAATTTGGGTATAATTTCTACACTTATTTCTTTAAGTGTTAGTTACTTATTATATCTCTATATAATAATTACTAATTACATCATTTTAAGCTAAAATTACAATTCTTTGTAATTTAAATAGCTAATCGTCAATTTTGACAATTTACACAAAATCCATAATTTATCCGACTCGAGTTCCGAACTCGTAAAACACTATCCAACATAATCAGTTAACTCTATTACTGATACATTAGGGTTTATATTATATTGTATTAAATACAAATATAATATCTTTTGGAGAAACTATCTTTATCAGTGTGACCGGGAGGGATCAGTTGATTACCGCCGTCAAAACGACAATAACGTCAAACTCTACCCAGCCAAGCGTTATCGATTTACGTTAATCAACTGACTTAGTATTTATAATATATCCCAGGTTTATTCCTAATTAGATTTAATTAGTCAACGCATTATTGTCGGAGGACATCTACTCCAACAATCTCCCACTTGTCCGAGACAAGTCATGCGTTACCGATTCTCTTGTCCGTTATATCTCCCACTCAATGCGAAGTATCTTTCAGGTCGAACTTGCATTGGATCTTTATCAAAAGTGGTTTTCTCGATCTGGATTATGACTGTCTGACCGGAATATCTATCATAGATCTCTTCCGAGCGTGGCCACGCATTTCCAGTCACAATTCCTCGAGTGGCCCAAAGATATTATACCCTGACGTGGGTGGACGATCCCTTCTTGAATTATCTTCTTCGTTTCATACAGTCGGTAATGACCCAATAGATGTTCTTTTAGCCTCCTTTTACGGCACGACTTAGGACATAAATCAAAGTCACCACCTGCTGTATAAACTTGGACAAATAATCTCAGGTCAAAAGAATCGACTAATAGGAATAATATAGATTACCTTGCCACGACCAGGCACAAAGGTTCTATAATTGGTCAAATGTCTGACAAGGTGTCTTCTACAGCCTGTCTATGTAATCGGTATTCATCTCTATGAATCCATGACTATTGAACTAGTCATCAACCGACTTACAATCTAGTCAATTGAGACGTCACCTCATTTTATGACTAGAGACAGAATACACTGTTGATCCTGATCACTTAATAGGGTTCAAATCGTCTCCACGACCTATTAGGAATCAACAGAGCATATATATAATTCAGCATTTTCTTAAAACTGAATTAATAAAAGAGTTCAATAAAACTTAAAACGATGAATTTAATTATCATATATGTAAAAGGTAATACACTTATTAACTATTACAACATATAATCTAACACATGTCAGGCATACGCCTCAAACCCATCGAGACAATATGACCATTGTGTTTAGCCTGTGATAATGGCTTGGTTAAAGGATCAGCGATATTATCATCTGTCCTAACCTTACAAATCGATATATCTTCTCGTTCCACAAAGTCTCGAATTACATGGAACTTCCTGAGTACATGTCTAGATTTGTTACTAGATTTAGGCTCTTTAGCCTGAACTATTGCTCCACTATTGTCGCAATAGACTGGAATAGGATCCGCTGCTGTAGGGACTACATTTAATCCTTCCAGGAACTGCCGGATCCAAACTGCCTCTTTTGCAGCTTCTGACGCCGCAAGATACTCAGCCTCCGTTGTAGAATCCGCAGTCACCGATTGCTTGGTGCTCTTCCAGCATATAGCTCCACCATTCAGTATGAAAACATATCCTGATTGAGATTTTGAATCATCTCGGTCTGTTTGGAAACTAGCATCCGCATAACCCTTTACACGAAGCTCAGAATCCCCTCCATAAACTAAGAACGTGTCCTTAGTCCTTCTTAGGTATTTAAGGACGTTCTTAACGGCTATCCAGTGGCTCTCGCCTGGATTGGCTTGGTAACGACTTGTCATACTCAAAGCATATGACACGTCTGGACGCGTACACATCATAGCATACATGATCGAACCGATTGCGGAAGCGTAAGGTTTCGATTTCATGCGTTCAATATCCTCAGGTTCAGTTGGACATTGAGATTTACTCAAAGTTATCCCACTTCCCATAGGTAAAAATCCTCGTTTAGAGTCTTTCATATTGAACTTGTCAAGAATCTTATCAATATAAGTTTCTTGACTTAACGCTAGTATTCTTTTTGATCTATCTCTATAGATTCGAATACCTAGGATGCGTTGCGCTTCTCCTAAATCCTTCATCTGAAAATGTTTCCCGAGCCAGTCCTTAACAGAGTTAAGCATAGGGATATCATTTCCAATGAGTAATATGTCATCTACATATAGGATTAGGAGAGTTACTTTACTCCCACTAAATTTCATGTATAAACAAGGTTCCTCGACACTTCGGGTGAAACCATTTTGTTTAATCACATGGTTGAACCGATGGTTCCAACTCCGAGATGCTTGCTTAAGACCATAAATGGATCTCTTAAGTTTGCAAACTTTCTTAGGACTGTTTGGATCAATAAAACCCTCAGGTTGTGTCATATACACTTCCTCTTCCAGAAACCCATTCAGGAAGGCGGTTTTAACATCCATCTGCCATATCTCATAATCATGAAAAGCAGCAATCGCTAATATTATCCGAATAGACCTAAGCATTGCAACTGGCGCAAAGGTCTCGTCATAGTTTAAACCATGAACTTGTGTGAAACCTTTAGCTACCAATCGAGCTTTGAAAATATCTTGATTTCCATCCATGCCGGTCTTGATCTTAAAGATCCATTTGCACTGAAGAACCTTGGTTCCTTCAGGCAAGTTAACCAAGTCCCATACTTGATTCTCGTACATGGAATCTATCTCGGATTTCATTGCCTCCAGCCATTTAGCAGAATTCGGTCCAGTCATGGCTGCTCTGTAGGTTGCAGGCTCATTGCTTTCTAGAAGCAAAAGGTGATCACCACCATCCTCGATCACACCTAGGTATCGATCTGGTGGGTGGCTTGATCTGCCTGACCTTCTAGGAGTGGAAAATGGAACCACAGAGTTAGACGATTCAGGAATGTCTTCTGGCAAAACATCCTGAACCTCATTATGCATTTGTGGCTCCTGAACTTCACTAAGTTCAAATTTTCTCCCACTCTGTCTTTTAGAAATAAATTCCTTTTCTAAAAAGACAGCATCTCGAGACACAAAAACTTTGTTCTCTAGACGATTGTAGAAGTAATATCCTCGAGTATGTAAAGGATAACCTACAAAGAGACATTTATCAGATCTTTGTGCAAGCTTATTGTCAGTCTTATTTTTGACATATGCTTCACAACCCCAGATCTTGATAAATGAGAGGTTCGGAACTTTTCCTCTCCATAACTCATATGGAGTTTTCGGAGCTGATTTAGTCGGGCATCTATTGAGTGTGAAAATGGCAGTTTGGAGAGCAAAACCCCAGAATGAATCAGGAAGCTCAGTCTGACTCATCATTGATCTTACCATATCCAACAGGGTACGGTTTCTTCTTTCGGCTACACCATTTAATTGTGGTGTACCAGGAGGTGTAAGCTGTGATATGATTCCACAGTCTTTCAGATGAATATCAAAGTCATTACTAAGATATTCACCTCCCCGATCAGATCGTAAGGCCTTGATCTTCTTTCCTAATTGGTTTTCTACTTCCTTTTGAAATTCTATAAATTTCTCAAGTACCTCACTTTTATATTTAATTAGGTAGATGTAGCCATATCTACTAAAATCATCTGTAAAAGTGACAAAGTAGTCATAACCTCCTCTAGCAGTGATTGTCATTGGACCGCAAACATCTGTATGAATGAGGGCCAATAAATCACACGCTCGTACTCCTTTTCCTGAAAAAGGTGCTCGAGTCATCTTGCCTAAAAGACAAGATTCGCATGTTCCATATGATCCAAAATCAAATGGTTTGAGAACTCCATTGGCTACGAGTCTCTCAATGCGTTTTTCGTTTATATGCCCTAAACGACAATGCCAAAGGTAGGATTGATCGGGATCTCCTATTTTGAGCTTTTTATTTGTTACATGATAGACCTCATTTATCAAATCTAAAACGTAAATACCGTTTATAGATTTGGCTGTTCCGTACACCATATCATTAAACGAGAAGGTACAACTGTTGTTTCGTATTGAAAATTCAAAACCTTCAGCGTCTAAAACAGAAACCGAAATTATATTCTTACTTAGAGTTGGTACAAAATAGCAGTTATTTAGATACAACTCTAGCCCTGAGGCCAGTGACAGAATATACGTTCCTACTGATACGGCGGCTACTTTAGCTCCATTCCCGACACGGAGGTCAACTTCACCTTTTGCCAGCCGACGTGCCTTCGTCAGCCCCTGCAAGTGATTACAAAGGTGAGATCCACATCCAGTGTCCAATACCCAGGACGTGGTACTTGCATAATTAATGTCTATCATATATATACCTGGTTTCGACTTCTTCTCCTCCAGGTACTGTGGGCAATTTCGCTTCCAATGGCCGAAATTTCCACAATGGAAGCATTTTTGTTCAGGAGTCGCGCCTCTCTTAGCAATAGAATTGTTGCCCGAAGCAACTTTTCCTTTTCCTTTGCCACGCGCGGGTTTCTTACCCTTCCCCGCACCCTTCTTGAACTTCCCTTTTTGTTTTACCGCCATGGATAAAACATCTTTATTCGCGCTCCCACTTGACACCAAATCCCTCTCATGTTGTACAAGCATGGCATGCAATTCATGAAGATTTTTCTTTAAATCATTCATGTTGTAATTCGTCCTAAAAGGACCGAATGTTGCAGGCAAAGAATTAAGCAGACGGTATACCGCAAAATCTTCAGAAATTGGGCATCCTAACTTCTCAAGAGTTTCAACATTCTCGATAAATTTGAGAACATGAGGACCAACTGGTTGGCCCTTTGAGAGCTTAGTCTCAAAGAAACTCGAAGCTGCTTCGTATTGAAGTATTCGCGGCTTTTGCGAGAAACTAGTCGTGAGCCTAGCGAATATTTGATATGCACTAAAATCAATCATGCGTTTCTGTAAACGCGGGTGCATAGCAAAAATCAATACATTCTTAATCTGGTCAGATTCATGCTTGTACTCTTCATACATTTGTATCATATCAGGGGTGGCGTCGGGACCTGGAGCGGGAATCGGGGGTTCGTATAGAAAACGTTGTTTTCTATCAGATTGAAGGGCTAATCGCAGGTTTAACTCCCAATCAGTAAAATTGCTTCCATCCTCCTTTAGTTCATTCTTTTCCATAAAATTACGAAGCCAGGAGTCTTTGGATATTACTGAATTGGACATTTGAGCCATTTTCGACTTTAAACTACAACGTGGGAAAAACAATCAATTAAATTCATCGTCAAATTCACATTAAAATAATTATTTGTGAATTTAGGCATTTATATAATGATCTCTCTAAATTATATAAATGATTCCGAGATCCGATCTTATATAAATCTAGGCACGCGGAGGGCGATACATCCTAAATTTATGTAATTTCGGTAAACCAACTCATGATTAATTCTACACTTAGAACTCTCGGTTGATCGATTTCAACTAAATCAATCCTTTAGTCCCGTATTGCAAGACTTGTATTGCAAATCACGTCAAGATTAAACCAAAATTCACTCGTAATAACTCTTTATTAACCTACTCCCCAAGGTAAAAAGGAAACACCCCGCTAGGGCGAGCGTGCCCCTAATGAACAAGGGTTGCATAGGTATGAATTGTGGAAGGACTAAATCTCGATTTTAAAATTTTTTGTGAGAGATCTTGTCATATTTTATCTATCGCTTTTAAGTGAACTAAATCTAGCGAGTCGTGGATAATGGATATGACAATGTGGGATTTGCGTTTGGTTATAATTGTGCAGAAATTAAACCAAGCATGCATCAAATAAATCCAAGTCCTAGTATGGCCATAAGACTAGAACCTAATAAAAGCAATTAAACCTAAACTAGGCTTCAAAAGCTTCAAAGGCTCCGTCTTCAATTCGATCTCGAGTCACCAACTATTGGCTCCGTGAAAAGCGCCGGTCTTCAATATAAACAAATGTACATATGGACTATCCTATTATACATTTTTGAAAAAATAAGGAAATTAAATATTATTACAAACCGGCGATACGAGATCGCAATTATTACAAACCAATCGGATACCGTCCTTACATTTCGGTACAGTACCGATACTATAGTACTCTATGGCCATACTATACTTAGAATCATGCAAATAAGACCGAAAATCAGATTTTCAACTTTACAGTACAAGCAACCCGATAAAATTAGGAATTTCCGATTCTAACTTATTAGAATCAATAATCAACACTTAAAACACCTTTCAAGTTTAAACTAACCACCAACAAATTAGTTTTTCAATATTTAGTCTCCACTAAAATTGAATTAATTAGTTTAATTTGATTATATTTGCTAACTATTTGTCCAAAAAACACATAATAAACCCGAAAATATCTAAATAAATCATAACTAATTATGAAAAAAATTTAGAAATTATTTCATTATGTGATTTAAGCTCACAACCAGTAGCTAATTAAGGACAAAAATATGCAAAATTATTTTGGTCATTTTTTCTTAAGAAATCAATTTTCCACCATTTACATTATTACTAATTAATAACAAATGGCCAATAAAAATTATGAAATAAATTTATGGAAATTATACTCATTATAATTCTGGAAAAATTATAAATTTCTTAAATTACAAAAATCAACATGCATGTTAATCTAATTACCCATTAATTAGAAAATAGCATTAATCTTGTAAAAACAACCAAAAATAAGCAAAAATTAGCAAATAAATTCCTAAAATATCATAATTTCGGTTGGAGCATCCACATGCCCAAAACATCACATGCAACTTTAGTTTGTATGATAAAACCAATTTTTATCATTAAAAATTAATTAAGTTACCAATTAACCTAATTAAAGCTTAAAATTAACATGCAACTTAAACCGATGCTCTGATACCACATGAAAGTTATTTAGCCCCTAATTAGACTCCTCTAATTAGTACTTAATTACCCCTAATTAAGTTTAGCTAGGATCTTTTGTTGCATGCAAGATTAAAGCATAAATAAGGTAATAAAACATATTTTTTATACCTTAATCAAGAGGAATTTAGACCTTCCTTCAAATGAAGGATCTTGAGCTGCTAATTTATGGGGATCCTCCTCCTTAGTCTTGAGTTTCCAAGTTAGGAAACCTCCTCTCTTGATCCACCAAAGAAGCTCTCCAAAAAAATCTCACTAAAAGACTAGTTTTTATGAGATTTTAACCCTAAAACCAAAATAAAATTAGCTAACACTTTAGCTAATGTTATTCTAGGTTTAGTGAAGTGTTTTGATCAAGTTTTTATTGACATGCAATGAAGAAAACTTGATCTTAAAAGAGTTGGAAGTAGGCTGAATTTCTAGAGAAATTAGAGGGTTTTCTCTCTATTCTCTCTCTAAAACAAGTTTTTGTGTATGTAGAAATGATGTGTTGTGTTTATTTGACATAAAACACACTATATATAATGGTTGTGGCAAATGACCATTTTGCCCTTACTAATTATACCCCTTAACATCTTATGTTACAATTTGGGTATAATTTCTACACTTATTTCTTTAAGTGTTAGTTACTTATTATATCTCTATATAATAATTACTAATTACATCATTTTAAGCTAAAATTACAATTCTTTGTAATTTAAATAGCTAATCGTCAATTTTGACAATTTACACAAAATCCATAATTTATCCGACTCGAGTTCCGAACTCGTAAAACACTATCCAACATAATCAGTTAACTCTATTACTGATACATTAGGGTTTATATTATATTGTATTAAATACAAATATAATATCTTTTGGAGAAACTATCTTTATCAGTGTGACCGGGAGGGATCAGTTGATTACCGCCGTCAAAACGACAATAACGTCAAACTCTACCCAGCCAAGCGTTATCGATTTACGTTAATCAACTGACTTAGTATTTATAATATATCCCAGGTTTATTCCTAATTAGATTTAATTAGTCAACGCATTATTGTCGGAGGACATCTACTCCAACATATGCCAAGGCTATAACTTCATGAACAACTATTATCGTGGAATCTATATTGGGATGGTGGTCGACATAGTACGATTACCATCCTATGTATTGTGTTGTTCTGAATTTTATTATCTAATATGTACATGTTGTGTTTGAGTAAAAATAATATGTCAATTATGACAAGTCTGATGTGGCGTAAATATGGTGTGTTAATTTGGTTGATTTAGGCGCCTTAGTGTATATTAGGGCATGGTTTTATCATGATTCGTAGACCACACCACTCGGAGTATTTTTGGAGATTATTCGTTGGTTTTACAAGTTTTTGGTGGCCTTAGACACTTTTGGTGAGTCTCGGACAATACTAGGGGATCAAGCTACGATTTGGAGCAACATTTGAAGAGAAGATAGCTTGACCACACTCCGAGGAGCACGCACCATCACCTCCAACTTCACTGGATCATAACTCTCTAACCAAAAAATATTTTGCATAAATTCCAATTGGAGTGGAAAGTTCATCGTCTTAGCTTTCCAACGATATATTATGACCTCAAAATAAAGTTCGGAGGTGAGAGTTATGCCCGTTCGAAGATTGCCCTGCGCGCAGTCCCTCGACTCGAGGATCAGTAACCTCGACTCGAGAATCCCTGCGCTCGACTCGAGTGTTTATTTCCTCGAGTCGTGGATAGGCGACAGAAGGGTTGTTTTGGAGACCAATGTTCTCGACTCGAGAGGGATAACCTCGAGTCGAGAAATCCCACGCTCGACTCGAGGATTTCTTGCCTCGAGGCGAGAAAGTTAGCTTCCGGGAAGCTTCCTAGAGGCTAAAGGCGGTTTCTTTTGGCAAATATCTATTTTGTCTTCTAGTGTTTTTGTACTTATCTTGAATAAAGGGGCATGAACCTCTCCTTAGTTTGTATCACCTACCTACTTTTCATATTAGAGTTTTTCAAAAAGTTTGTGGTTTTAGAGAGAGAAAGAAGGAGATTAAGAGTTTTATTATGAATTTCATCTCAAATCTTGTTGTAATTATTTTCATGGAAGGCTAATCACCTTCTAAACTTTTGGTGTAATCAAATTCATCTCTCATCATATGTATTAGTAAGAATTTTTTCTCTCTAATTTGCCTTTCAATTCATAATAATTAATTCCTTGTTCTTAAATGCATGATTTTTCCTTGTTTTCTCTAATTGGTTAATTAGATTAAATTGGGTTTATCATTTGCTTGGTTTTTAATTGATGGTCATTGATTACTAACCCTAAAGGAAGCAACTTTCACATGTTTAGTGTATGGTTATGACTAAAACTTGTGATTAGGGAATTAATTAGGCAACTAATAGGTTAGATATGATTAGTGTCGCGGTTGCGGCTAATTAGATACTAATTTGGGTTGTTGTTAATCTTTTATTAATCCATACCCTTCATGCCTTTGGTTTTGATTTGTTTGAGTGGTCACTAGACGAATTAAGGTTAAAAGGAGGGGAATTTGGTAGCGGTTGCTCAAATCCCCCAATAAAGAGGATTATTTGGTGCAAACCGAGATTATTTATGAATGGTATAATTAGAGAGAGGTAAAAGCTTGCTATATTAGGGTGTTTGAATAGATTATCACCGAGGGTCGCCTTAGTTATCTTGTTACATCGTTAATTTCTTGTTTCGTTGACTTTCAAACTAAAAATCCTTCCATTTATTGTTTATTTCGTTTGTTTATTTATTTTGCCGCATAAAATTGCATATTGGGCTATTCCTCTTCCTTGTGGATACGATACCCATTTACCCTAACTTCTTAGTAAGTTATTTGTGCTAATTTGATAGGATTTGACGACATTCTTGCCTATCAAAGTCCTCGTAAGCATAGTAGCCTTGTGCTTAATAGGGACTATAAGTGTGTCTTATAAAAGCCAGACTCAATATTCAAGACATATATTATGCCCTTTTAGTAATTTATGTAATTCGCCCTTTTCATTTGGGTCTAAAACAGCCCTATTTGGGCGGTTTTCGACCTAGATGAGACACCCCACTGGGCTCGCGCCGCCGTATGCGGCCCAGTGGTGGCATTTCGGGGAAGGGTGGAGGTGGTGGGGGTTGCCGGCGATGGGGCTGTGGGGCGGTGGGGGAGGTGAGGAGAGAGAAAATTTGGGGTTTTTTTTTTTTTTTTTTTTTTATGTTTTTCATTTAATAAGTAGATATTATTAAAAATCTAATTGAATTTACTAATTATGTGTCACATCACCATTTAACATTCGAAAGTTAACGGCGTTAGTGAATTAGAGGGTTTAGGAACACCACGTGCCTATAGATGCAAAGTTCGGGGGCACCACAGTGTACAAGTTTCAAACATAGGGGTACCACGAGCATTCTGACATTGTTCGGGGCCACCACGGGAATTTGCCGTTTCTTTAATTAAGTGATAGCTGACACTTATAAATTCATAGCAAAACTATAGTTTTTCCATACGTCAAATAATGTTCAAGATGTGACAGTTTTGTGTACAATGTAGTTATTTAACAACGTTTTTTTTAGTGAAACAAGTATGATTGATACAAATAGAGAGCCCGTGCGCGGCACGGGCACGCAAATTAGTTTTATTTATTTAGATGACAACTTGACAAGAGATACGAAACCGTCGAGTGAGCCATTTTTCCAAGATAAGTACTCGTTACTCTTTCATAGTATATTAGTTAAAGCACAATGAAAATAGAAAACATGGAGCACTCTCATCACGTTGTACATTCATGTTACTCTACTGCTAAAATTTAACATATCAACCCGAGTTGCACATACAATTGCTTTCGAATTTTAGCACAAAACACTGAAAGTGCAAAATGAGTTCTTGAAGAAGTTGCTACGTACTCACATCAAATTATATTGGTTTATCATGACAAAAAAAAAATGAAAAAGAAAAGGTTTATCATGACACATAAAGTTTAGGGTGTTTTTCGAAAACTATTAAATTCGTTCATCACTCGACGAAAAAAATAAGTTAATCCCTCTATTTAAATTAAGAAAATCTCATGGTTAAATTAAAGTATAATACTCTCTCTAATTTAAATGAGCTAACATGGTGTTTTCCAAACAAGTATAAAGTGACACAAGAACCTCAAAAGCCATGGAAATGGATCAAATAATCATGGGTTTACTTTATAATCAGACTCGATAATGAGACGTTTTTTTTAGTTACCACGCTCGTTAATTAAGCGTAATGACAATGTCACATCAAGAACTAACCGATCTACACTTTTACCCCTGTGCATGACAAATCATAAATCCTAGGAAATTTTTAACTTTCTAAGTATAAAAGAGCGTGTATTATTTGTTTCATGTCGTGGCGTAATACCAACCCGGCAACCCCTAATCAAGGTTATGCACCTAGGCGATTGTCGAAACGGCGATACCATTAGACATTTCTCGGTAAAGTCGTTATTCAACAAAGCTTAAAAGACACTTTTTATTTACGCATCTCTCTTATCTCTCCCTCCTCTTACCACTCGGGACCACCACCGGCGCCACCCGAAACCACCCTCGAAACCGCCTTCTCCGCCGCATTCGCTCCACCGTACACCGGCGGCGTTAAGGTAAATCACCTCCACTACCCTTCTGCCCGATTTTCTCTCTCTTCCCCTTCCTGCAACATCCCCCCACTCTCCTCTAATCCGATCTTATCGTAATTAAGTTTCTTTTTAATATGAAATTTTGATTGAATTTTGGTAATTATTTAATTAATGAGAAATTATATTACTTATGGAGAACATACAATTGAGTGATCAATTTGATTTATCTTTTGTTGTTTTTAGTCATTTTTTTATTTATTTGATTGTTTTTTTTTTCTGTTAAGTATTCCGTGATGATTCCTTGTTAATCATGTCAGTTAGATTGTTTGCAATTACTAATTAGATAAGTAATTAAGTAGATCTTACAAAGATTATGGAGAAATCAGGTGGTAATCTTTTGAGGTTGTGGGTGAAATTTAGTTAGGAAAAACCATTTAGAATTATGAAAGAGGAGACCTTTGTGATCTTGAGGTGAGCGAACCGTAAGCCAAGTTATTGTGATAGCGTGACCGAGACAAACTCGGGCTGCTCTTAACTTTTAAGTAAGAGGAGGTCTTAGGAGAAGGGAGGAGGTTTAAGGATGTCGAAGATTTTGTTGTGTTGAGAGATTCATTAGGTAGAAAGGTGAATTGTGTAACTCGAATAATTCGTGTTTGCTGGCAAAACTCTGTGCTTAATCGATCTCTGCTGGCTTATTGAACAATTCTAATGGGGTACTAGTGTAGTTGTTGATCTGAATCGCGTGCTGGAAGTTCGAGTTTTGTAGCTTGTATTAGTAAATCGAGGAAATGTTGGCAAAAACCGAATTGTTTGTCCGCCTCTCATGTCCTCAGAACCCTTTCGGATCATCTAATATGTTCCTCGATGAACTCTTCTTCACAAGGATACAGAGTGGTAAAGTTTGTGGCTTTACATTACTCATGTGTCTGCTGTATCTGGACATAGGACTTGGTAACAATATTTACACTTGGTCGTTTATGTGCTTGTTGGCGTTCTACAACTGATCTATGGTTTGCTTGCCCTTTACGTAATTTTAAATTTGGAATGTTACTGAAAGGGGGTAAACATGGTTAATTTGGTCTTAGAGGAGCAAGCTTCTGTACATGTAATAGATTATCTACTACATGTTGGTAATTGTTGTAATGTAAGCTTTACTTGTTTTTTATTGTGATGCCAACATTTTTACTGGTACTTCCAACAATCAAGCATTCGTCAAAAAGTATGTGGCACTGCCTAACTAGTGCCTTTTTTTTTTCCTGGGTGTTGCAGGTATTGGGCGTAATCTATCATGAATTGGTTGCAGCGCAAGATTTTCCTTTACAATGTCACTTTTGGGTTGTATATGCTAGATTGGTGGGAGCGTTACCTTTTCAGTATCCTTAATGCTTAGGATTTAGCAATATAAAGTATCAACTTGAAATCTCTTTTGTTCATAATTGTTATTCACTGTGTCTTCTATTGTCCCTGTGCAACTTATTATGTACTTGATGTGTGTGATTGATAGTGCACTAGACAGTTTTTATTGCTCTCACTATGACTGTTTCATATGTCGCTTCATGTTGGCCAACCCCAAATCAGTTTGGGACTAAGTCTTTGTTGTTGTTGTTGTGTTGTAGTTGAAAGCTTATAGATAGGCATTATTTTCTTGTTTGGTATCAGATATCTGGTAACATTTGTGGTATCTTGTTGTGCTGCTCAATCACAGATTTGATTTCCATCTGCAGTGTAGGTTCCTATTGTTTTAAATGCTTGATTGGCAACCACTTAATTTTTGAATCAATTTTGTCAGTGTCTCTGACGTTTCATCCGTTTTAATGGGTAGAGAGGCTGATGAATACCAGATAGTATAATGTCTAGGTCATACTACTCTTTATGAGACTTATCTATTTTTAAGATAGTAGCCAATTGATAAGGTTCTATGACAAAGTTTTGCTATTTTGATCTGTCAGCTGTTTGTGGATTGTGCATTTTTTTTAATGGTAGACCTAAAAAAAGCAGTATTTTATTTCATGACTTTTGAGCTCCTTAGCCTGAACAGATACGCTGATAATTGTGTTATTTCTTTTCCTATTCAACATGGGATCGCGGATAACAACTGATTTTTTCAACAGGTAACATTAATTCTCCCTGTGGCTTTTTACTAATGTTTACTTTGGAAAGTTCATTCGTCAATTGTTAAGAGGTTCTTTTGGTGGCGGCAATGTGCCTGTTACATTGAAAAAGTTGGCTCAACTTAGGCTGTGTAACTTTGATTTTTTAGTTCACTGTGCTATATGTGAAAATAGCAATCAGTTTAAGGCATTCAGTTTTTTTTTTTTTTTTTTTTTTTTTTTTTTTTTTTTTTTTTTTTAAGATAGGGGAGATATTCAGCTAGTTTCAACAATGTTGTCTCTAGAGGTCCTTGAACACTTACTTTGTTGCTACTCCGTATATCTCTAAAAATTGAAATTACTTACCCTTTTTTTTTGCATAAACGTACCTCGTTGTAATTTTGATGATGTGATTTTATTGGTCTGTACACCATCTTGTTAGCTGGTTATACTTAAGGGGCATTTGGTTAAGGGGTTTCAAGAAAGGGAAAGGGGATTTGGACCCTTCATTCGGTTTGTGAATCTATGGTAGCTACAATAAATCACTCCCTTTCTCCTTTTTGGTTGAATCGATTTCCCCCTAAAATCCTAAATCCTCTTACCTGATTGCCTACCCTCACAAGGGTTTGGAGGATTATCTATTTTTGGGTTTCACCTCTCACCCACAAAATAACCCCTCATCACATCCAGAAATTGGTCGACCTAAGGGAAGAGATCCGAAAATTCGAAGCCCCAAAATTGTTGATGGTAGCTTTGGCAAGCACAATAACACGATGATTGTTATTGGCAAGTATGAATATCTGGGCAAGTTCTTTTTGTAGTGGTGTTAAAGCCTTAAACGTATTAAGGAGGATAGTGGTTGTCGTGGTGTAGGGCGGGGCGTTGACATTGTTAGTTTTGCTGGGTAGCAAAGAAAAGTTTGAGGAGAGAGAAGTGTTTGATTCATGTGGACTAATCAAACGCATAGGGGTAATCAGGGGGTTTTGATTCCTTCCCCTCATTTCCATTTCTTGATTCGTTTCTCTTGCCTCTTCCCTAACCAAATGGCCCCTTAATGTAATGACTGGAATTAGTAGTTTGCAGAACTTTGATTAGGAATTAGGATAGCTTGTTCCCAACCAGGAAGGCTTATAGTGGTAAGAACTTGGAAGCGGTGGAGCTGGTGTTTGGTGAGGGTGTGGGTCAAGCCTCTGCAATAATCTACAATATATGCTCATACAAAATGAGAGAATGAGCTGTTTGGTATTAATGCCGTAAAGCTTGCTTGCGTGAGCTCATCTTGAGCACAATCAACATGATAAAAAATGAGTGGCAGTGGAAAAAATACCAAGTATTACAAGGTGCAGAGTGGTAATGATCACCTATGCGACCCCAGATTGTGTTAAAATGTTAGAAATATTTCTCAACAAGGGAAGGAGAAGGTAATACACAGGTGCACCCAGAGGCAACTTTTTTCCCAGAAGCTCCCACATTCCTTTGGACTCTTCTCTCCAAGTTAAGAGATTGATCAGTTTAGAAAAAAATAAGGGAGAAAGTGAGAGATGAACGAAAAAGTAGGGTGTACACAACAGTAGGACTAGAACCAGAGGTAATTCTCAGGGGAAAGAGGGTTTACAAGGATGTCTTTGTACCAGGTGTGAGTACTTAATTTTTCTTGTGATTTAGAGCTTAGAGTTGAAGAACTGCATAAGCTTACAGCAGTTCCAGCATAATTGGAGAAAGCTTTCCAATACATGACAAAACCAATTAATCCCTAACTATTATCAACAAAGAGGACTCGAGAACGCAGGATTTGGGTGAATTAGTGGCAGGGGGAAGTAAATAATTGGAACGTCAGGGCAGGCCTGGCCAGGCTCGACACAACTAAGATCTTACACTGCCCATACCCCTTGAAGATCCCGCATCCATAGAAGGTTTCTTAACCATAGAACATTTGTGACTCCGAGCATCCCCTTTCCTTGATAAAATCACATGTGGTGTTTCATAAGAATCTCTCTCATCCCCAATATCAGAACAGCCTGCTTGGTCTGATGGGATCTGCATGAGAGAGGTTGCCACTATTTACAAGGTTATTGTGGCTTCAGCTCCTCCAAACCAAGGAGAATTTTCTCTAAGGTACGGTATCAAGTGGTGTCAAATACTGCTTCACTGCTGAGATAGGGGAAACTAATTTCGCTGCTTAAACTATCACTTTATGATCAGAAACCTTCTTCATTACTCGAATAACTCCCTGAGTTTCTAAGTCTATCTTTTGTGGAAATGCTTTGGCTTGGACTAAAAGGCAACTCTCTTGCATGGTTCTCTTTAATTTCGTCTTCTTGACTTCTTCAATTGTAGGAAGACATTTCATTTGCAGCTTCGCCAACGGCTACGTTCTCCTTAATATGTTTTTCTTGTTTGCCATTTTATCCAGGTATCTGTGGGTAGGATCACAGAAGCCTCAATTTGCTGCCGCAGGATGATTAATTTTGAACTGTTTACATTGGCTACATTGGACGAGGCTTTCAGTGTGCAACTGATAGATCTTCAACATGAGATAGCAATCGGCTTTCTTTCCTCCTATTATACAAGTATGATGATGTAAACTTTCTTCTTAATTTTGTTACTGAGGTAACTTTTTGTCTATATTGGGATTTGAACAAAATGATGAGCATCATTGTACTTTACTGTCATAGACCATTCAAAGTTTGTAGGAGTCGCCTTTTTCCCTGTCTAACATGCCGTCATATATCTCTCGTCTCTGCTCTGTTCTATCTGATCAACTTCTGGCTTCCTGTAATAGGTTTGCAACTGTAATGTGCCTTAGTTTTTAGTTATTGGAATTTATGAAACCCAGATAAGAGACTTGTTAGGAGTACAAACACTTTACACTTGTGTATGCTTCATCTTACTTGACCAAGATTATTTGTTCGTGTTTATGCACATTCCATTTCATTGAAATCTCGATGTAATATTATGTGTTTGTGTTTATGCACATTCCATTTCATTGAAATCTCTATGTAAGATTATGTGTTAAGTGTTTATGTACATTCCATTTAATTGAAATCTCTATGGTCTAGTATGAATGTGTAAGAGAAACTCGAATGAAACGTAATGTATCGAGAGAAACAAAGTGCGTAGGGACTGTAGGAGGGCTTGATATATTGAGCTAAATAATTGGTCAGCTGTTTTGTGTAATTAACCATAATATTATATCATTAATACTAAACCATATTCTGGGGTGTTCTTCATCCGTGAGAGTCAAGACTTTTCCACTGCCCATAGTGTCTACTGAATCCATTGAAAATTCATTGCCCAGTTCTTACTTGGGTTGCATTGCATACCACATGTTGCGTACTTCTTGTGAAACCAATAACATGGAGCTTATTTATTTTATTTTTTTGTAAACTTGGAGCTCCACAGCCGCTACATTTGGTGTGCTCTGACTAAACCCTTAACCTATGACCCTAGCCGGCAAAAGGCCACAAGGAGGTTAACCAAGGTGTGTTTGACCGGCTCGACTTTGGAGGCAAGAGGAGGGAGGGTGAGTCTCTCTCTTCCTGTCCAGTGAGTCTCTAGGGCACCTTTGCTAAGGTATATGGTGATGTTAATGCACATCTCAGTTTCAATCACAAACCCATAGGGTTTATTATGGATGTGTTTGACCAAGTTTCGAAAGTGTTTATGGACTAATTCTGGGTCCTAGAAACTGAAAATTGGCTAAACAAAAGGATTGAGAAACTGTTTTTAGTTTTCGAGAAGCACTTCGGTTTAAGTTTTTAGTAGAAGCCCCATTTGAAACTCCTCCAAAAACTGCAGTTGTGGAGAAATTGGACTTATGGATCAAAACCTTAGTAATCTTATAGTGCAGACGTTGAACCCATTAAAAATGATGATGGTATCAATTCTCACAAAATACTTCCTCATGCACAAAAAATTCAATGGGTATGTACATCACGGTTTAGGAAGCATCGAGATTGGCATATGCGTGATATGGATATGTGACACTCTAATCCTAAGAACTCGGCCTTGTTGTATTTTACGGTGCAAAATTGACAATATCCTAGTGGTCGAAAATTGGTACTACAGAATTCAAAATCATTAGATATTATGCATAAATTAAAAAGTTAAAGAAATGAAATGTTTTCTAATGCAACCATTTTATTAAGTTCTTTACATTATTTCATTAGATTTTTTGCATTTGAATTTGGCTCAGCGACTCAAATGCAAAGAACCTTCAAAATGGAGAGAGTAGTCAAGATTTTCAATCCACTCAATATTTTCTTACGGGCGGTATAGACGTGCATACCGCGTCCACATTGAAACGACCAACCAGACCAAATTCAAAGATGATAAATGCTCGTCAGATTAGGCCATCAATAAAATAAAATAAAACAAATTAATTAAATCGAGAAAAGAAAAGAGGGAAGAAGACGAAGCAATCGAAAGAGAAAGGAAGAAGCTAGGGGGGCAAAGTAGTCGGTTTGTGGGCCCGGGGCCCCAACCCCATTCGAAGTTTTCGAGAAAGCTAACCCCATCACGCTGCACCCCCTTTCTTATTCAATTCCACCCAATTTTTTTTTAAAGAAAATTAACAAAATTTATAAATAAATGCAGGCCTTGTAAAAATGGCCCGTAACGCTTGGTTGATTTAATACGTGATCATTTAGCGATCATTTTATTGATGTTTCAAATTCGAGTCTTAAAAATATAGCATTTTAAATAATGAGAGTTTTTAAAACAATGATGTTCAATATTCTGTCGTAAAATGATTTATAAAGTGGGTGAAGTGGTACGAAATTCAATCTAGGGAACTCGGTTAGAAACATAAGATGCAGTACGGTTCGAAACTTGAGAGGAAGAGTTTTCCCACCCATTGACCATTGTAGTTTTACGAGGCTGAAGGTTATTCTGGTGCTTAAAAACTTAACTGGGGTGCGGGTTGTCTGCGGTTCACATCCTCAATCCCCGTAAAATTATCTGCTCCTACAGACCTATGTATCCAAATTCTCATCGTAGCTTTATCGGCTCAATCCGAACTAAATTAGATGGTGAAAAAACAAAAATCAACTAAACTAAAAGAAAACAAAACAGGGAAAACATAAATAAAAGAAGAGGAGAGAAGTAGAGTTGATGAAATAGGAGAGAGAAATAGGGAGGGTGGGCAAGAAGGAAAGGAGAAGAGAAGGTGAGAGAGAAATTATGCCTTCCATCCTCCCACCCACACATTCCTGAATTCCTGAAATCAGGAGAGAGAAAATCAGAAAAAAAAAATTAAATTTTGATTTTCTTTTGAAAGAGATAAAAGAACCACCTCCCACCTCCATACCCACACCATAACCAAATTCACTGTAAATTATTCATTTCCTTATATTTTTATAATCAAACAATTCTTATTATTACACCATTTATTTTTATTTTATTATCCTTTTTCCTTGAACAAGGAGAAGAAGAAGAACAACTCCACATCTCTTACCTCTCTTTTCCCCCTTTTTTTAATTTCCTTTTTTAAATTTCTTTTATTTTTATTTTTTGTTTTTGTCATTCCATTTGACAAACCCTCTTTTCTCCAATCTCTCTCCTCTTTTTTCTTCTTCTTATCTATCCATTTCCCACCCCTTTTCTCTCTCTTCCAATACCATACACAACTACAAACCTACCACCATCTCATCCAACGGCTCATATTCATTGATACCATGCGGAGAGGTGGAAGATCAACGGCGGCGAACAAGTCTGCACAGATTATAAATAATGGATCTACGCCGTTAGATCCGACCTCTGCCGCTGCGGCGATGACGTTGATGGGCGCCGCCGCCGCCGCTAATATAAAGTTCCGTGGTGTCCGAAAACGCCCATGGGGCAGATTCGCCGCGGAGATCCGTGACCCGTGGAAAAAAACTCGGGTCTGGTTAGGTACTTTTGATTCCGCAGAAGATGCCGCGCGTGCTTACGATAAAGCCGCGCGGCAGCTTCGCGGACCGAAGGCGAAGACTAACTTCCCTTCGGCGGTAGACGGCGTCGTTCTAGACCCCTCCCCTTATTACCAGAACGACGCCGTCTACCTTAATCAAGACCATCACCACGACCACCAGCACCAACACCAACACCAGCAGCAGCTGTGTTATCATCATCATCAGACGGCAGATGTAGAGATGATCCAACGGCCAGCGTCAAGCGGGATGAGTAGTACGGTTGAGTCACATAGCGCTCCTAGAACGATGCATGTTAAGCAGCAGCAAGGAAATGTTAGTATTAATAAACCGAGGACGCCTCCGGTTGTACCGGAGGATTGTCGCAGCGACTGCGACTCGTCGTCCTCGGTGATTGATTGCGATGACGGAGGAGATATTGCTTCGTCTTCAGCCGCAGCTGTTCATCAAAGCACCAGCAGCTCCTTAAGGAGGTGTCCGATGCCGTTCGATCTCAACTTACCCCCGATTGATTGCTTGGGTTTCGATGATTTTCCCGCCACCACGCTATGTCTCTGACCACCACATCTTACTGATGACGACGATAAATATTGAACTGGGTTGGATTGGATTGGGTTGGATTGGATTATGATTTCTCTCTTTTCTGATGATGATGATGGTGATGTTTTTTCTATGTTATGTTCTTTGAATTTTTTTTATGCTGAAGAACAGGGGAAAAAAAGGGGTTGAAGATGAATGTCATGGATCGGGATTTAGTCGTATGTGATATCATAATCTTGTATGATGTTGAAGAGGAGTATTACTACTATTTAGTCCTTTTTAATTTTTCTTTTTCTTTTTTTACATTTGGATTTTTACTATAAGGTTTCCCTCTTTGATTTGGGATCCATGAGTATAAGGTGATGATATTATTATGAGAGATCTGGGATGATGATGATGATGTTCTTCGGGTGAGCGAGGGGCGGCGGGCGAGGAGAGAGACAGAGAGAGAGAGAGAGAGATTGAAAGGATGAGGTGGGGGAGATGATGAATGAAATGATATGAAATGAAGATTTAGAGTTGTACTATTAGTAGATGATGATGATAATGATGTAGAAGGGGGCACATTTTTACAGGTCTTGTTGTAAGATCAAATGTTAATGTTTGCCCCCATGTTGTTCATCAAAACTTGTATTTGTAGATTAAGATTACAAGACTTGAAACTTTGAGAAATTATTGGTATTCTGATTCACTTGTGTTCTCGCTCGTTGTTGGATCTTATCTGGTGAGTTTTGACTCCTTTGTTGCCAGATTAGCTATGTTCCGTTTCATCTGTGTTTGTTGTTGATGAATGTTGATTGATGAGTTGTGGCTGTTCCTCATCATTCCTCGTTTCTTCTGTTTGTGATTCTCCGAATTTGGAGTCGTGTTGGTCTGAAATCAAGGTTGTTAGCATGTTGGATATATGTTGTGAGATTACCATGTTGAAATCAAGGTTCTTTAGTCTCATCATTCCATCATTCTGTGATTTTTCCTCTGTTGTGAGATTAACTATGTTCTGCTTCATCTGTGTTCGTTGTTGATGATGTATGGCTGTTCCTCGTCATTCTGTGTTTTTTCTGTCTGGGATTCTTCGACTTCGAAGTTGTGTTCGTCCGGAATTAAAGTTGTTACTTGTTAGCATGTCGAAAATCTGTTGTGAGATTACCATGTTTTTCTTTTGTTTCATCTCCATTTGGGACTTCAATCTGTCAAATGTGAGGCTGGTTTGGGCTGATTTTGTGTGCAGGATTGTTAGTATCCGATTATAATTTGCATGATTTGAGTTCACAATTATAATTTGCTTGATTTGAGTTCAAGCTGCTTCCTTTTCTCAGGCTTCCATCTAACATTTAACTTGGCATATTCACTGGAATGACTTGTGTTTGTTGTTTATGAATTGTCAGAATGCTATTCATTGTTCCATGTTTCTTCTCTTGCTGATATTGTGATTGCAAAGACATGTTGGTCCAGTTACATCCCACTTATTTGCATTATTGAATCATCTAGAATAGCGATGAACATTATCATGTTATCTTTGTTATCATCTCAATTCGGACTGAAATCTAATGTGTTTGGATTAATTTTGTGCGAACTAATCATTTTTTGCGGATATTAATTTTGTGTTATTGATATACTTGCATGATCGAGTTTAGGCTGCATTTATCTTTCAGGTCTCCTTTCTCCGGCATCCCCTTACCCCTGTTGTGGACCGGAGGTGTGCAAGATTAGTAATCATGTCGTTCTCCACATAATCATGCTTCATTAGGTTTTTGCTTGTACGATCATTTCACTGGAATCATTACTTGGGTGTTTGTTGGGTGGAGCATTTGACGCTCGTCTTTGTTTGTTATTGATTAGCCCACTTTATCTAATGCATGCTTCTTTCATTTCTTGTTTTCTGGTTGATTTGTATTTTTCATTGAACCTCTAACAAAAACTTGTTTGTAGGAAACTTCCTGGTTAGCTAGCTGGTCTACTCAATCCTGTTAATATCGGGGTTGCGATTTTGGCTACCGTAGGACTAATTTTTGCAGGCAGCACTAATTTTCCTCCGTTTTCTTTCAATTCTTTACGTTAATTCATATTTCGGGTTAAAAGTCATAGGATCTTTTAGCAAAATCCTTTGGTTTTTAGTTTTTACAGCTCCATAGCTTTGCTTGTCCGTTTGTTTGTTCCTTGCTTCTCTTCTCTTGCCGTAAGATTGTGGAAAAATCTGAAAGAGATTTCGGCAGACTTTTAGCAGCAATGTTATCATTATCAACAAATGGGATGCTTGTGGTTGTGGAGATCAATATAATCATATCGACTTCTTTCAGAATCTTTCTTGATAAGATTTTTTTTTTTTTGGCTTGTAAAGTGTAGTTTTTGCACATGCCTAATAGGATGGTAACTTTCTTTCTATTGAAGAGTCTACAGATACCTTCTCGTGCTTCTTTTTTCTTTCCTTTTCTTCCCCAAGCTCGAAAATTGTAGAAATTTGAAGACTTTTGGAGTTTGTTTTGAAGTCATAGTCTCGAAAGCTCATTCTATAATTTTGAATCTTCGGTCCCTCTTTGTATATTTCTACGGGTGCACAAATTTTCTCGGTTGCGCCATTTACGACTAGGTGGGTGGAAACAAAATGATGAGTAGCCCTGTTAGGCACAGTAGTTGGGTGATTGTTAATGTTTATTGCATCATTTTCCAAACCTACCAATGTGTTCTTGGGCAAAAGATCTTGACCTAATTTTGAATTACTGATTTTTTTTTTTCATTTGACACCAGCCAAATTTGTTTGGTTGCCGATTTTAGAAGTGAATGAACTTTTGAACAGCAAAAATGGTTGGCAGATGAAACCCAATATAATTTGTCCACTGCATTTCTGGTACAACAAATTTTCATACTTTAGGATCTCATCGTTTTCCTTGGCATGTCTTCTCTTTGTTTAAACAGACAAGTTTACCAATGTACCTATTTTCTGCATTGCAACTTTGATTTAGATGTCTCAAAATTAGGTTTCTGTGCTTGTGCTTTGATTTTGCACATAATTTAGTCTTACTCTCGTCTACATCTTGTTTCGTGTCAATTATGTCGACTCGATGACTCATGTTCTGTGAAGTTAGAGGTTATTCGGAGTTCTTGCGAAGATTCTAGCTGAAACCAATTATTCAGCTGGAAACCGAGCATTAACACAGTATTTTGGCCCCTCGAGTTTTGAATTGTTACATTCCAACTTTTTTCATTGGTCAAATTTGGATCCCTTTTGCCTATAGCAATTTGAAGGGGAACACCTTGAGTGCACAAGAAGCCCTTCTTTATTCGCTTAGAAAATTGATGCTGATTGATGACTTTGTTCAATTAGTCTATTGTCCTTGTGTCTGTCTTGCGCAATTTGAGACTCCTAATGAATTCTATGAATCTAGATCGTGTGAACGGTGCTCTGACCCGCAATTGTGAATGTGCTACTTAATCTGGAAAAACTGTGGCGTCTTCGTTATGTTAGACTATACGGGTTCGTCATGCCTCCCCAACTCCGCAACTGTTTTGAACTGATCCATAATACCACTGTTGCTCGACAAACAAATCGGTGAACCCCAATAGAGGGTAGTTGAGCATTGAATGATTTTAAGCTAAGGAGGGGGTTGAAGCCTTGACGGTCGTAAACCAGACAATACGGGGTCAAACAATCGAGTCTATAAAATCGAGAAATTACCCGGTTCTATTTTCAGTTTTTCGTTTTTTTGTATCCTAAACGATAATCCATAGTTGTAATGACTTACGAATTTATATACTCGCGTAAGTCAAGGGGTTAAAATGAGGAGATGGGTGACAACGAACAAGTGGACTGCACGTCTAGCCAACATTGACCTGCGAAATGGTTGGTTGATGTAGAATGCAAAAAATGAAATTTATTGAATTGAGGATTCTTGCGCCCCAAAATTTGCAATCTGGCTCCCAAATTAACACGCTCTCCAATATCGTCCAGTTGTGTTTCGCATTACTTTCCAATCTTCCAAGTGACGTTTTGGACTGATACAATGTAAGTTGGGTTGGGTGTTTTCTGAGGATGGGGCCATTTGGGTCAAATCTTACGGATCAGTTTGAATATATTTTAGAGATCCCCATCGTATGCATGTATCAGTAAAAAGATCGGTACGTGAATCGGAACCGCTATAGAACCGGTGGGTTCAAAATGGAACCAACACTGACTAGCCTGTTGCGATTTTTAAAAACATAGGAACCATTGTTTATGAAGAATAGATTAAGGTGGTTTATGTACAACTTGTTTGATAGGAAGGGATTTGGATGGAAAGAAAATTGATTCTATAACTTTCCTACATTTGTTTTATAAAAATGCAGGAAAAGTTGAAAGAGAGAAAAGTAAATAGAATGATATGTCCGTTAATTTGTCATTTCTTTTTCCTCTAAGACGGGGCAAAATTGGACGGAAAGAGAATTTATAACATAAAACACCAACTTTCCTTCCAATCCCTTAAATTTCTAAGAACAATTGCGATGAAGATGTGGAACTCGTGTACTCCGTATGTTATTTTTGTTTTTTTAACAAGTTGAAAAAAAAAGCGCGAAAAACAAGAGAGTTCTCCAAATACTTGTTCCACAACTCTATTCGGCTTTTCTCGCTACTCCACACGCTAGCCCAATTGGGCTAAATTTTTACTCTTTCGGATTTTGGTGATGCCGTGATGGGTTACACTCCAAAAGCCTAGTACAATGGGGAATGTAAGCCCAAGTCATGCACCACTTCCCTGTATTTTCATTTAACATAACTGATTTCTACTTTTCTCGGATTTGGTTGGCATCAGGTTATACTCAGCCTTTTGCAAAGCTCCACAGTCTGATAGAATTTACCTTGCTTTTTTTTATCACTCGTCTAATTAATTACTATCTTTGCTTTGTCACTTCTCAAATACGTGTAATATCATTAGAGCATGAAGACACTATGAATGATTTGGTGAAGAATGCACCATGGATGAACAATTTCCTGCGCTACTGCGATCTTCCTCGATTTCGTAGTTTGCCGAGACATTCTACAGTCACTTAGCTTGTGGCAGAAATGCACAAAGCTGTCGAACGGTCTGTGGGAAGTCGTCGATCAAAGCTGCGTGTCATGGCTGGATCAGAAACCTTAAACATCTGTTCTCTATGTGAGTTTCGGCTGTTAGAAAAAGAACAGCATACGGCAATTTGGACAGGATTGGTTCAGTAATTTCTGTGGGCTGTAAGACCTAATCTGATCATTGGAAGTGAGTCTAGCTTGTCAACTACTTGATGAGACTAAAGACCGAGGGTTTGGTTTGTAGTAGGCTGGGTGCCACAGTACAGGAGGGGGTATTAAACCACCGAGCAATTGGCGGGTTTTTGACGCATAGTGGATGGAACTCGACATTAGAGAACATAATTGTTGGAAATAATGCTAAGTTAATGGGTGGTTGATTAGTGGGTTATGTTAAAGGTTAGTGGGGGGTTATGAGTGATATTAAGATGTCACTTATGCCTCTTAGGATTCCCCCATTAATCCTAATAATATGCCATTATCTCACCCATTAACACTCTTAAATAGCCTTTAGTGGGGGAGGTTTTACCTCAGATAACCCCCTAATTATTATGGCTATATAAATGGGTGTTGGGAGAAACATTAGGTACACCTCATATCCTCCTCAATGTTTCTCTCTTATCCTGAGTATGCCCTCGAGAGTTCCAACTCCCCGTGATTGAGCACACAACCTAGGGGAGTGCTGTGTGGCCTTGAGAACGACGTCCATTGATTGTGCCGTGGTCGGGGCGAATTTCGTTTCTCATTCAATGATCACCGATATGGTATTTATTGATTTGGAGAAGGCGTATGACAAGGTACCAAGGGAAGTGCTTTGGTGGGCTCTAACTAAGAAAGGAGTTCCGCAAAAATATATTGACATCATTAAGGACATGTATGAGGGAGCTAGCACGAGTGTGCGGACTAGTGTAGGGAAGTCAGAAGAGTTCCCTATTACCATTGGAGTGCACCAAGGGTCCGCACTTAGCCCGTTTCTCTTTGCTATAGTCATGGATGAATTGACGAGTTCAATCCAGGATGATATACCATGGTGCATGATGTTTGCAGATGATATAGTGTTGATCTCAGAAACGAAAGAGGATTTGAAGAGAAGGTTGGAGCTATGGAGGGACACGTTGGAGTCTCGAGGGTTTCGGTTGAGTCGGAGCAAGACCGAGTATTTGGAGTGTAAGTTCAGCGGCATTAGGCAAACGGAGACGGGGACGATCATGTTGGATGGAAAGATTGTTCAGGGATCAGATTTTTTCCGATATTTAGGATCGATTCTTCAAAAGGATGGAGAATTGGATGAAGATGTGACTCATAGGATCAAATCAGGTTGGTTGAAGTGGAAGAATGCCACAGGACTTCTGTGTGATCGAGGATTGCCCAATAAGTTGAAGGGTAAGTTTTATCGAACGGCAATTAGGCCGGCACTGTTATATGGCACGGAATGTTGGGCCGTGAAGCAGTGTCACGTTCATAAGATGAGTGTGGCGGAGATGCGCATGTTACGGTGGATGTGTGGACATACAAGACGTGATCGGTTGAGAAATGAAGTTATTAGGGAGAAAGTAGGGGTTGCACCCATAGGGGATAAGATGATGGAGAACCGACTGAGGTGGTATGGTCACGTGAGGAGGAGGCCTAGTGAGGCGTCGGTT
Organism: Spergularia bocconei; assembly: GCA_963457585.1. Taxonomy (NCBI): domain Eukaryota; kingdom Viridiplantae; phylum Streptophyta; class Magnoliopsida; order Caryophyllales; family Caryophyllaceae; genus Spergularia; species Spergularia bocconei. Next base: position 5,654,603 of record OY734949.1, read on the forward strand.
AGAAGAGTAGAAGGGTGGAGAAGTGATAATATTAGTAGGGGTCGGGGAAGACCCAAGATGACTTGGACGAGGGTGATTAGAAGTGATATGAGCTTCATAGGGCTTGAAGAGAGTATGGTGTTGGATAGGGCAGGGTGGCGAGACTCTATCCATGTGAAGGACTTTTTCTGACCCCTTTTGATTTATTTGTTTGGTTTTTCCAACTATTTTTCTAAAACTTTTTAACTTGTGTTCAAAGTTCATCTGTTTTTTGCAATATTTTTTTAAACCTTTTTATTTATTTTGACGACTTTCTAAATTTCCTTTGAAATTGTTTAAATATATCCAAAATGTTTACAACGTTTTCGAAATTTCTTGGCGTACACAAGACGGTTACTGGATGACGATTCATGTTAGCCGACCCCAAATCATTTTGGGAATAAGGCTTGGTTGTTGTTGTTGTTGTATTCAATGATCACCGATCATGACACGGCGATTACAAATTCTATTCTCTTATCAATTCCGCCCCTTACAATAACCAACCTATATTTTCCATTGATTGAGAAACGAAATTATTGAGTTATTGTAATTCTTTTTGGCATTAGTGAGAGGAACGTACGATATGAGTATGGAGGTTTGTCGAGTGAAATGAGACGACTTCTCTCTTTGCAATTGATCGGTTAGGCTAGCCTTTGTTGTTGAAGAAATCAATTGCTCATTCAATACTCTCGCATATTTTAAGTGAAAGGTCCGCCGCTTACATCAAGTGGTGTTTTGGATCAATCGGATTGGTCGTATGATCATGTTGGGGCACGCATGATCAGTGTACCGCAAGATCAAAGATGAAAATACTTAAGGGGGGTATTTTCAATATCATTGAATGGTTGGACAACTTGTCTCAACAGAGATATTTTATGCCGCAGGTGATGATCTGATGAGCAATTCTAAAGGCGCTGACTTCTGAAGTCAAGGTCATATTATTACTATTTTCATATATTAGTTATTAGTGCAACCTATTTCACACTTACTGTATATCGCGACCCGAGGTACGTTACCCAAATTTGTCTATATTAACTTTACGTAGGTATGTTATGAGGCGATATATATGCTTGTGTGATGTGCTAACGTTTTAGAGTTCGTGTTATTTTGTGGGACTCTATTATTGATTAAAATGTACTCCGTATTTGTTAGCCTATTAGCATATGTGTTGTGTGTGATATTTCAATTACTTAATCTATACTTTACTATTAATAGGCTAGAATCACAGCTGACATGGCGAATTTTTAGAGTGTTTGCAAAAATAAAAGCCACCTCAACTCTGATGTGTCATCTCCATACGTCTCTCGGCATATTAGTGTCCACGTAACCCAAAGTGTAACTGTCGAGTCTGTCCGCCTCCTTTCATAACTCATTTCCCTTTCCCAGTTTCCCCCCCTTGGCCTTCCCAATTCAAAACTTTCTGTCTTCCCCTTCGCTCAAGATTCTTGAGGCTATTAGTATTTCTATATAGTCTGTTGGTTTTCTCTGTGGTTTAAATATGTTTTCTCTCATTGATAATCTCTTTCTCCCTGCCCTATGATTTCTTCCTTGCCGATTTGTATGGATAATAAGTTGTTAAATGCTTGATTAAGCATCAATTCTAAGCTTTAATTTTTAATTTGTTGTAACCAATTCCTCAATATCAATTTATACTGATCATTGAATTGATCTTGCAGGAAAATGAGATCTTGGGAAGATTATCGGCATACATGGACCACAACTGCAGCCAAGTCGAGTACCACTAAGTCGCTGATTTTCAGCTATATATATACTTACTCATCTTCTACCAATGGGGTTCGAAGTTTTTGATTCACAAGGTTGTGTGAATTGAATTCTACCAATGGGCAGCATCTGCCGAGTTTTTTGGGCATGAATCGCTGCAAATTTGGTTGATTATGATTACGAAGTCGGCTCAACTAATTTTAAGTTCAGATATTACTATTAAAGATATTGGCCCCGTTGCCTTCGTACTGGACTAATTGGTGAGATTTCTTCTTCTTCATTGTTCTTTTTTCTTCATTAATTCATTGTTTGAAATCATTTACAGCTTTTCATCTGTCGCAAAGAAACGAAAATGGTGATTTCTCTCTTTCTTTATGTTATTTTTTTTTTGTTTTCCCATAATTTTAGCTTAATTTGATCTTCCATTGTTCGAATCTCATCACTTTTGGGGCAATTAAGGTATTAATATTAAGACCTAAGAGTTGTAATTCTGGAAGAAAATAAAATTGTATATATGATTTCAAAATTGCAAGGTCGCTATTGGGTTTTGGAACTCTGTGTCTAGGCCTACGCCCATGGTTGGTTGATGTTGAATTGTTGATTAAAGCAAGTGGTCTGGGATGCGAGACAGTGGTGTAGATTTTGTTTTTGAGGTAGCTGACTACGTAGGTTGTATGGGTGCGGGTGCGACGGCGCAGAGTTTCACTATGGTCGTAATCGGTGCCTGAGAGGTATCGAGAGAGTTTTAAAAGTGATTTGATTATTTTGCCTTTCAATGCAGTTTAGGAAACTTCCAAACTTTTGTAGTTAGTACATGTCTTACGAGTTCACAATCATACCAAAGAACGGAAAGTAATTATCCTCATAATTATGAGTGTGTTTTGTTGTCTAATCAAGCGCCCCTAGGATTAAGACATTGTAAGTTATGATCGATTGATACAAGTTTTGAGTATACAAGAATTCAGGTTATTCAAATTTTCTAGGTCGGGTTAGGTTGGTTGTGTTTTAATCTATGCGAGGAGTTAGTAGGTCACAAGACTCACGACTTGGGTAAATTCATATTCCGGGTTAAATTTATGATCCAAAATTGATCGAAAGTCTTATACCTCAATTTCTGAAAATTATGTAAACCGGCCTTACAGTTCTTTATTCTTGGTCTTCTTTTTTAAGGTTCATTGTCTCAATGTTCTTGGTATCTCCGATGTACTTCATATAACATGTTTCTGTATGATATGTTTAGACTTTGACCTTTGGTTAACAGGAAAATAGAATGACATTTATCATACCATTAATGACATTCTTTTGACAACCTATTTTTCTCCTATCATTATAACAATACACCAGCTGTTAGCCCGTGTTGAAAGACCCACTATTGAGAGGCCTAAATCTTTCCAGTTCCATTTCCATTGTATTCTGCAGGAACCTAGGGTAGGAGCATTAGAAGCAAAGCTCAAGGACACAACTCAGTTTATCAACAGCTAAAGACTCATGCATGCTACTGGCATACTATAGTGGCCTATTTTTACACAGTCATATCATATGTACGCAAGACACTTGGATGTCTAACTTTCTTCATAATCTGATGTTAAAATGCTCACTACTACCGTTTACTTGAGCACTACTGAATTTCATAAATAAAGCACATTCTTACTTCGAAAACAAGTTTGTACATATATCATAAAAAATAAAATAAAAATGGTTGTCGTCGGCCCTGTTTTGGTTTAGTCCTACTCTGTTTTGAGTTGTGCCTTTGCGTGGTTGTGGTGGTTGTGGTTGTCGTTGGGCGAGGCAAATTTCATTGCCATCGTTGTTGTTGTTCATGTAGTATGTTGTGTTGATGATTATTGGATTTGTTTTCGAATTTGTTGTCAATTCGTGTGGCATGAGGTGGTGTTGCATATTGGCCTAAAATGCTAGAGTATTGCTATCGTGAGTTGATGATGTTGTAGCTGAGATGGTGTAGTGGCCAGCGTTGCCGGAGAACTTGGTCGTGGGAATTGGCCGAGAGTGCCATTGGATTTGTGTTTCATTTGGGTCTTTTGTTTTTGTGGCCTGAATTTGTGAGTTTTTGTCTTTCATTTCTGCTTTGTTCTTTTAATTCGGATGAATTGGGATTTTCGGTAAATGAAAGTAAGCAAATTGGTCACAAGGCTATGCTTAATTTATTGTTTTGCGAAGTGGGTAGCCAAGATTTCTGTTGGATTTATGTTCATTTTCTCCATATTTGGTATGATCTTATAATTTCCGAATTGTTGTGAAAGTGTAAACACTTTACTGAATTGCATATGGTGTCTGTAGCTCTCATGTTAGCATGGTAATTTTCTGCTGGACAGTTTGGGTCCTTTTTCGCATTTGTGCCATCACCTATTATGGCTGCTTCTTACTATATCACTCACGATGGTTATACCATAGTCTTGGGACCATGATATAAATGTATTTGGAAATTTATGTGACTTAAATCTCAAAGGCAATGAACTTCGGAGTAGTGCACCACACGCCCAAACCTTACCACTGGTTATGAATTCAACAATTATGGAGATTTCGAGGGTCGTTTACTACCTAACATGCAATGCTCGAATTGGAGGATCGGTGATTATCGGGGTGTCTTTGATTGACCTTTAGGGACAAAAAGTTTAACATTTGAGAATCATTGGTGAGTCATATAGAGTGGGATTGTTTAAAGCTATGAAATACAAATTTAGAACAAAACATGTCTACGTATGACCTATAGAAAGACAACTTGGTACAGTCCCGTGATTTCACGGGCACAAAAACTAGTTTGAGAATGTAATTGATGAGATCGCCTCATGTTTACGGGTATATGCGATATTACGTGATGAGTTAGAATCATGTTGGTAGAACATTTTGTGTGAGTGGCTTACGTTACTATGGATATGCAACACTTTTTTAGTAAGATGAAACCTGTTGTACGGTTTTCATGGGTTTTGTTATTGACTAAGCCTTTGTTGTGGTCTTTCCCTTTGTTTTCTCTTTCGTAAGTTTGGTCAATTCTTTATTTTTGTCCAAGAAGTACGGAGGAGTAAGGAAACACATTAAATTAAACAACAAAAAGTGACGCTTATGTTTGTTTATTTGAGCCCTTCGGCAGGGCAAGTTTAATACTGTTGATTAAAGCAGATGAACATCAACTAATAGCGTGGTATTAGTTCTATTTGATCACTTGAAAATGTGGGGGAAAGTAGTACACCTTTGTGTTTTTCTTTTCAAGTGATAGGGTATCGATACAAGAGCTCAATTTGTGTTGTTTATTTTTTGCGAGATTTATGTGTTTCTCGTATGGGCTTCTGTGTCTATGTATTAATGTCATATGAGTTGACTAATATATATAGTAAAACCCGATTTAGACAAATAAATTCCGTGAACTAGATGTGTTCGGTGTAGAGTCTAAATGGCTAGTAGAACTCTAGTGGTGGTGTAAGAAGTTTTGTCTGTTAATAAATGCCCTTATGTGTATATGTACACTATTGTGTATTGAGAAATTAATCTATTTGTGGTAGATAAATTGCTAGTGGCTTCTCATATGCACTAACTTTGTGAATGCGAGAATTTCTTGTGCGCTTGAGTGATTCGAATATTTGTGATTTCGTCTCTCAATCATAAACTGTAGAGAAATATTTGAATGTTGAAAGAGAATTTATGATAATTCAATCATATACTTTTGCTATACTTTGCCTAACTAAAGGAGTGTAATTAGATGGTTTACCTAGAACCCTTATCTTATTATTTATGAACTTTAACGTTGAGCTTTTGAGATGCTCTTGTATGTTGATTTGATGAGTTACCTTGGGGTAATTTTTGTTAAAGTCTTGAGTTGTGGGGGTTCGCCATTTGGGGATTTCACTCAAAATTTGGTTGGCATTGATAGAATGGTGGAGAGAATTGTTGAGAGGTTTACTAGCTTGTACACCATTGTGGGAGTAGATACAGACTAGTTTTTACCTATTTCTCTATTACCATGATTTTCTCAAGTCATTATTCATGTGTGAATAATGGGTTTATGCATTGTGCGTAATTAATTGAGTTTGTTGATTGAGAATGTATGGACACTCATGTGTTTTTATTAAGAACGTTGAGAGGAATTTGTTGATCCTTTCAAGTATAGCTAGATGCTTGTTCTTGTGTTGTCGAGGGGAATGGGGCTTAAGCCCATTGGTTGAGGAATTCACGGTGGATCCCCGTGATCTTGTACTTCCAAGGTCTAGTGGTCAAACGAAGCTGTGGAAAGACTCATATTTCATACACATTACCCATTCCTATGACAGTGTATGTGAAGGTTGAGTTGTTGCTCTTAATGAATCTATAGCCCTATTTGTAGGGTGGTCCTTTTGAGACGGAATTGATAGATTCACCGCTATATTGTGTGAGGTTGAACATGTTGTGTTCTTAATGGTCTTATAGCCCTGATTTGGGTGGTCCTAGTGCGACGGACTTGATGAGATCACCGTATGTGGAGGTTGAGATTTATCTCTTAATGAGTTTATATCCATATGTTGGATGGTCCTATATTGAGATGGACTTGGACTCACCGATTTATTTTTGTGAGGTTGAGCTTCTGCCCTTAATGGTTCTGTAGCCCTATTTTGGGTGGTCTATGTGGAGATAGACCTGACGGAATCACCTACGTGAGTGAGAAGGGTTGGCTTCCTTCTATGAAAGACTTGGGCGGTTTTTCTAGTAGCACTCATGAGAAGGTCACAACGAGCCTAATTTGCTTGATAACTACAGGTCCTTGTGGATGAAAGATCTTTGCGGAACTCAAAAGGGGTCTAAGGTAAGACATGTGTCCGGAATTTACCCTGGATTCTAGGAGTTCAAGACTTAGTTCACTCACTAGATGAAAGAATCGTTCCGTGTCACTACGTGGGGGTTCAAATCGAAAGATACCCACACTTAAGTGTCAAGCCTTTCCTACATGCTCAGAATTGGTTGCTAACTTAGCATTAGTGGGGGATTGTTGGAAATAATGCTAAGTTAATGGGTGGTTAATTAGTGGGTTATGTTAAAGGTTAGTGGGGGGTTATGAGTGATATTAAGATGTCACTTATGCCTCTTAGGATTCCCCCATTAATCCTAATAATATGCCATTATCTCACCCATTAACACTCTTAAATAGCCTTTAGTGGGGGAGGTTTTACCTCAGATAACCCCCTAATTGTTATGGCTATATAAATGGGTGTTGGGAGAAACATTAGGTACACCTCATATCCTCCTCAATGTTTCTCTCTTATCTTGAGTATGCCCTCGAGAGTTCCAACTCCCCGTGATTGAGCACACAACCTAGGGGAGTGCTGTGTGGCCTTGAGAACGACGTCCATTGATTGTGCCGTGGTCGGGGCGAATTTCGTTTCTCATTCAATGATCACCGATCATGACACGGCGATTACAAATTCTATTCTCTTATCAATTCCGCCCCTTACAATAACCAACCTATATTTTCCAACAATAATATATACAAGGTGTGCCAATGATGTGTTGGCCTTACTTTGGTGATCAGGATGTCAACAGCAGGTGTGCAAGTGAAGTTTCGTGAATTGGGATACATCATGGGGAGAGCAGAAACTCGATCCGGACCGAGGACCGGACCAGACCGGCCGGTTCGGTCCGGTCTCGGTCCGGACCGAATTTATTTCGGTCCGGTCCTCGGTCCAAGTTTTTTGGGGAAAATCTCCTCGGTCCACACTTTTCAACGGGACCGGACCGGACCGGACCGAACCGGACCGAGGGCCATTCGGTCCGGTCCTAGGTCCGGTTCGGTTCGGTCCGGCTCGGTCCGGTCCGGGACCGATGCTCACCCCTATTGTGATAGGAATGTGGAGTCGGAGTTGGTCAGAACAAGGATGGATGGCCGGAAAGAGGATCTGGCCTGGGAAGACTAGTTGAGAAACAGGCTGAGTTGATCGAGAAAAGTGTGAGTGAAGGTAGTTCATCTTAGTGTAATGTTGACGGCTTGATATAGGACATACAAGTATACAACAAGTGGCCGAAATATACAACATACGGTGACGTTCATTACCCCACTGCTCCAAAAGCCGATAATAATGTTCCCTCATAGGTTCATCATTATAACTTACTAGCAAAATGTAGCTAGTTTGGATTTCATTTACATTATACTCCCTCCATTCACGAGATATGTGTACATAATACACATCGACTAAAGCCCAAACTATCAAATGGATTGAAGTATGGAACCACATCCACAAATTTTTCCTTATGGGCCTCAACGTGTCCCTGACGAGTAACTAGCATCGTCCCATTGATGATGAAGCAATCCATTAAAAAGAAACCTGAAATCAACCCATCACTTTCCTCTTTTTTGGGCTCAATAGGTGGTAATGGTAATTACATTACACCCCTCCGACCAAACTAGCCTTAAACGTCCTCTCAAAAAAAATTAGCCTTGAACGATCGAAGATTAACCCGTAAGAATTCAATTGGTAGGGCACTATTACTTACCTATAAAATTGAAAAGGTGAATCCGTGAAACCACATCTAACAACCACCGTAATCTATGAACTATTCAGTAAATTAACAAAATATAGAGATCAACTTAACGCACAAGTAGACAAGCCTCACATAACATCTAATGGACTTTTTAACAAGTTAACATTAACTAATCTGGCTTTGTATCAAGCCTTAAGCTGTTGAAGGTGATAGCCCCGTAGATTCATTCCCATGGTTCGATCCTCCCTAGTAAAAACGCGGCATGTTTGAATTCTGATCCTTTTTACGCGAGAAATGGGAGCAACAAAAACTATGAGCCATGTTCTCCTACTTACTGTCAATTCACTGTACCTAACACCACCAAGTGACTGTTTCATGGGACTGATTATTGATCTTTGCGTTGGCATACGTTTAACTTTATATTCTCTTAATTTGGGATTAACAAATAGGGGAAGAGAACAAAGAGCAAACTAATTATTCTTCACATTATTAAGGAGCTGACATATTAGTATTGAGAATAATGCCATTTATATTATTGGACCATCATGGATATGTGGCAAACCATAAATCGCAGTTGAAGGATTCTGATAATAGACTTACTATATAAATAATCAAGAACTTCGATTTGATTGAGCAAAGTGTAACATATTAACATGTCCGTCTCATGAAATTTGGACCTATCTCCAGCTGTGCATATACATATTCTGTTGTGTTGAGTTGAGAGCAAAGCTATTTAGTACGAGCACTATTTAATTAGATTATTCCTTCATTATTAGAAAAAAAAATTTTGGTTGATGGAGTAGTTAAAGTGTTTAACCACTGCTTATACTTTATACATATGCTATGGTCACTCTCTTGGCAGAGTGATAATGGACACTCAAGCTTTTATTGGCTATTCAACCAAAAAATAATCATTTACATTTAGCATTAATTGCAACACTTATAAGTTTCCTTCAAAAAACACTTATAAGTTACAACCAATTAAAGCATGAGTGTTAATTATCAGTCTCTTAAGGAGAATGACCATAGTATCCCTCCTCGTACAAACTATTCATAGGAACTCCAAAGGATCCATTCTAGTGATTGAGGCGTTCTTCTTACCAAACAAAGGTGTAAGAACTGTTGAAAATTGTTTTTGTTCTAGTATAAAAGAAATTGAGCTTTTGACTATTTAACTGAAATGCACGGATATATGAAATTCAATAAGTTGCTAGATTATCTTGGCAACCCATGTGTTGTTTATGTATCGTTCGGTGGATTGATTAAGGTTTTCTACATACGGAGTATATACTAGAGAGGTCAAGATATGGGTGGGTCATGTATACCTATACATTGCGGACTTTACTAGCTTCGCGAATGAAATCAACTAATCATGTAAGACCATGTACAACGCTGAAGCGCACTCTCCATAAAACACTAGCTCTCCAGTCCATTCTCTCTCTTTGGAGAGTCAATACCTTACTTCACCCTCACAATGCTATCACTCTCCTATCTAACTCTCCACCTCACTTTTAGTGGACCCGATTGTATTATTTTATCACATCTTTTCATTTTTCACTCATTCTTTTACTATGTTTTCGTAAAGGATCGTTATAAGTTCGATATTTTTCAATATCACATAAAATAAGTAGACATCAAAATTATATTATATTTTAAAATTATTTTTTTAAAAATAAAAAATTATTTTTTTGAGTAAAAAAGTTATTTTTGAAAATTAATTATTTTCGAACTTTATTAAATTAATAAAATATTTAAATCGTGATTGATTACCGTAATTTGGTAGCATATTATATAAGAGTGGGTGGGGTATATGGGAGGAGAAAGAGTTGTAGCTAGCTACTTGTGTGCTGCAAATGGAGAGTTAGCTACATCAAATGTTGATGGAGAGTTAACTCTCCATTCTCTTGAAGCACACCACTGTGAGGTTATAGTTAACTTATTCTCTCTTCTCAAGAGTTAACTCTCCATTTCGTTGAAGCACACCATTATACGTGCTCTTAAACATTATATGCTCCCATGGCCTCATTGCTTCGACACATTATTTAATATCCATGCAATGATCTTATATAAACACATTTTTTGTTTTTCAGTTTTCACAACAGATATGTTGGGGGGCTGTGAAATTGGGATTTGGGAGGTGGGGCTTCAAGATTAATTGGACGAGGCTAAATTGGGAGGTGAAACTTCAAGATGCAGTGGATAAGACTTCGACGAGAACTTAAACTAAACACAGTTGGGGAGGTTTGATTTTATTTAAGTTAGTCTTGTATTTTGATAATTTTGGTACTCATTGTACATGTCGTATAACGAATTATTATAAATGAGTTTTCCTTCTTTAAAAAGCAAACAAAAAATTATGTTAGGGCATCATAAAGATTATTAATAACAAGTCGTGGTTGATTTCCATTGATTGTACTTTCTCTTCGGCTCGCGGGAATTCTAAGCAACATCGGTTTTCTTCTCGTCATCTCGCTTTTCTGATAATTGTGGAAGAAACATATAGAGATATATGATCCTAGCTAGAGGGACGTGATAAAATATACGAGAGAAGGAGACAACAGGACGAAAGACATAAAGGTGTCGTCATGTCGTGTCTGGTTTGGTTCCGGAAAGAAACGCAAGGGCAAGGTGCAGTCGGAGTCCATTGGTGCCAATTGTGTAAAGTCAGTATACTTGATCAATTTCAATACATTTAGATCAGTTAAAAGTTAACATCAAATGTTATCAAATTGATCATGTCAAAATCAATTAAATGAATAGTTTCCAAGCAAAGACATTCCCTAAGTGAGTTGAGCGAGTGATTGTAAACCCAAAAAAAGGAATCACTAAGATTAATCGGCTCTTGACCCATTTATAGAAATTAAATTAAAATATATCTAAATTAGACGGAATCCAAATGCACCATATTGGCCCGATTGCCGGAATGAGCACCAATCCAAGGCCGAACTAGACCGAAGATAAAAATCCCCATAAATGTAGACCGAGAATCAGATCAAAACCTATACAATCTGATTTTGATTCAATCCTCACATCGAACCAGATTGAACCAATGCACTATCAATACATCAAAAATAAAGTGAACCATTCCAAAAATGCATTCAATTCGGCTCGAACTATACTCACCCCTAGTCCCTATAATATGGTTTGAGAATCGAACCAAAACATCAAATCTTATACAATCCAATTTTGGTTCGATCATTTACATCGAACTAGATTAAACCAATAAACTATCGATGCACACAGAAACAAAACCATTCCGAAAATCCATTCGGTCCGACTCGAACTCCACTCACCCATAATCCCCTACATATAGGCAAAGTACATCCAAGTTCTATATTAGGAACGAAAAAACAACAAAAACCCAACTCCACCAAAGCTCACAAACGCGCAAATTAGCTAATCAAAAACCTCATTTTTCCCCCAAATCACCATCCTATCCTATATATATAAACCATAAAAACCACCCCCTCACCATTTCAAACAAACAAACAAACAAACAAACAAAAAACACCCAAAAAAATGGGAGACGATGCCTCACCAAGAGAAGCCTTACTTCCCACAAACAACAACCACCACAACCAACAAAAATCATACAACAGGCTTCTCTCACACGCACACGACGAACTCCACAGCTTCCGCTCATACCTCCGTTTGATGTGTGTTGATCAATCTACTTATTTAACAGCTACCTTGTCTTGGTTCTTTTTCATATTGTTCACTGTTGTTGTCCCCGCATTTTCCCACTTTTACCTCACATGCCCTTCTTGCGACGCCAAGCATGATCGCCCTTACGACGTCGTTGTACAGCTTTCGCTTTCGGCCGTGGCAACTTTGTCTTTCGTCTCGTTGTCGCATTTTGTTAGAAAGTATGGACTAAGGAGATTCTTGTTTTTTGATAAACTTGTTCATGAGAGTGACTCTGTTCGCCATCATTATACTACTCAACTCAATGTATGTTAATTCTCCTCCCTCTTTTATTTTTATTATATAGTTTTTTATTATAATTGTGTTATTTTTCATTGATTAGGGTCTTAAATATTGTGAATTTTGTTGATTGTCTCGAATAATTGATGAAATGGGGTTTAATTATTTTGAATTTTGGGATGTGGGTAAAAATTGTTTCTGGGTTTCATCATATGATTGGGATATATCGAAATTGTTTTTGGGATTTGATCATTCTGTTTCTGGGTTTCGTTGGTTGATTTGGATATGTTTTTATTTTTATTTTATTTTTTATTTGGTAATTTGGGTAAAAATTGTTTCTGGGTTTCATCATATGATTGGGATATATCGTTATTAATTTTGTGTTGGTTGATTAGAATTGGGGTTTTTATTTGCTGTTGTTTCATATCAATTTGTATTGACGAAATTAGGTTGAATTTTGTAAAGTTTATGATGAAAATTAGGTTGAATTTTACGTTCAATTGTTGGCAAATTGCGCTTTCGATTCTTGGTGTGAATGATTGAACAATTGTGTTTAATTGATGATTAAGCTTGGATATTTTGGTGACAATTAAGTTTCATTTACGACAAGATTGGGCAAGGATGTTTGTTAATTCTCATTTGATTAATTGATAATTAGCCGTCCTTGCATACAATTTTCTGGGTTTGATGCTCAGGAATATGTTTCTTTTACTATTGTGATGGGTATGGATCATATAGTTAAGTGAATTGGGCGAAAGCGATTATCCGATAATTATTCGTTTTGTTTAAATGTATGATATCCCACTGATCATTATTTTGGTGCAATTTTGTGTAATTGTATGATGTTGATGATTTCATCTTCATTTAGTGGGGAAATCTGTTGTAATTGTCAATGTTATGTCGATTATTCGATTATCAGTGTGTCGCTTTCCAACTTCTTAATTATATAATCCAGCATACTAGTTTCCGTGGAGTCTTTTGCTGCTCTTGCGTTCATGTTGTAATATTAATTGTATGTGGAAAGCCAATATCGACACCCCATAGCATTTGGGTATGTTGAAATTATTGAATACCAAATTTGTGGTACCTTAGGTGGCTGAGTTTTCTGTTTTGAGTGTTGTACACATCACTGTCGAATGTGTCGATTATTAATCACTTGTTTATGAAAGCAAAGTTGAAACTTGATTGAAACATATAAATATTCTTAGTGTCATTATTTGGTCCCTAGAAAGTCCAAATAACCAAGCTGTATTGTATTGTGTGATGCCGAAGATTTAGGGACTGAATGAGTGAATATAAAGGAATATGATTTGCTCGTTCTATGTCGATCTCTCTGGAGTAGGATGTTTTTGCCTCAGATTAGCTAATTTGATCATATGAAGGTTTGGAAATAATCAGCCTCAACATGAACAGCGGCAACAGCCTAGATGGATGTCTTATTGCTGTCATGTGAAACTTCTAGCAAACACATGATGCCTGTATAACCTATAGTATGAGTGGTCGACATTTGATGTGAAGATAGATCCTACAGATTATGGGCATTTTTTAATGTGGACAAAAGTTCAGAATGTGGTAGTCAAAAGTGGCCAACCTGGATGATTTCAATTAAGAGCTGGCTTTTTAATATACCTGATACCATTTGGTGGCCTTTGAAATCTTTCACTGAGATTATGATACCTTTTGGATTAACATAATGTGACAGTAATTAGTGAGCTCGTATAAGTAGCACAACGCTAATGCTTCTGCTTTGCTTTTTGGTTTATGCAGAGATCGCTGAAGATATTATCCGTCTTTGTCCTCCCATGTTTTGTGCTCGAATGTGGCTACAAAGTATGGTGGTACGCCTCTGGTGGTTCACAGATTCCCTTCTTGGGTAACATCATCTTGAGTGACATTGTGGCATGTGTGTTCGAGTTGATGTCATGGCTTTACCGGATTTTAGTCTTTTTCCTAGTGTGCGTCCTTTTCCGTCTCATCTGCTATCTCCAGATCCTACGGTTGCAGGACTTTGCCTCTGTGTTTCAGATGGACACAGATGTGGGTTCTGTCCTGATTGAACACCTTAGAATCAGGAGGCACTTAAGGATTATAAGCCATCGTTATCGGTCGTTCATCTTAGGAGCCTTGGTAGTCATTACAGTGAGTCTTTTAGCATCACTGCTAGTGACTACTAAATCCCATGCTGAAACGAGCCTTTTCAGAGCTGGAGACCTTGCAGTATGTCTCTGTCGTCAATCTCTCATAATGCTAGTTAACTTTACGTGAGTATCAAATATTCGGAGTTCTAAGTACATTTTTCTGTCTCTTAATCTCCTGCAGCTGTGCTCCATCACCCTAATGGCAGGGCTCTTGATACTACTGCGAAGTGCTACTAAGATTACACACAAAGCACAAGCAATCACTTGTCTGGCTTCAAAGTGGCACGTCTGTGCAACAATTGAGTCGTTTGCACCCTCTGAAACCGAAACACCAGTAGGCCACAATGGCGATGGACCCTTCTCTAATGCTCGCCATGGAGACTCATCAGAAGGGGATGAAGCCGGAAGTGAGGAAGATGATGTGGACAACACCAAGTTTCTACCTGCCTATGCTTACAGCACAATCTCGTATCAGAAACGATCAGCTCTTGGTATGATACATCAATCTCTCATGCTCAACACTTTTTTTCTATCTAATCTATCTGCTCATGAGATTGAGCACGTATATATTGAATCTAAAGGTGGTCATTTTTGTATATGGCAGTGACATATCTAGAGAACAACAAAGCAGGGATCACAGTATATGGATTCATGTTGGACAGGGCTTGGCTCCAACTGATTTTTGGTATCGAAATGTCATTTGTACTATGGCTTCTTGGGAAAACCATTGTCAATTTATAGAACAGGCATCTACACTGGTGCCTATTCTTGATATTAAAGTCGTCGTGTCTCCGATCTTAGTCTCCATAGAATCCTTGGAAGCTTTTTGCCACCCTCCCTTTCGCCATGGAGCGAGTGACAGTGTGAGAGATGCGTGGGGAGGGGGAGAAAGATATGCTACAGGCAAGCGAATGGCAATTCATTGCACATGATCCTGCACATACGGCCATTCTATTTCGAGGTTTCATGTGTTCATTCTTGTATTCTTTACACCACCAGATGTAGATTCCAAAACCCCTTTTGGCTCTCTCTTGTACTTAGCATCACCTCATGTTCTGCGCATTCTTGGTGTAAATTTATGTTGTATTTTGTTAAAGTTATGATTTCATTTGTTCGTTTTCAGCTCAATCCTAGTATTTGTGATGTCATACGTACGCATATTTTCTCTGTTTCTTTCAATCTTTTACATTTGGTTTGAATTCTCCTCGGTGTCTCACATAATTAAATCAAGTGTAAAAGGTTCAATGAAGCGGACGAGGAAGTTGAGTTTTTTTTTTTTTTTCTTTGACTGTATATTCACTTAATAAATTTAGTCCCGTTTGAGATAATGCATGATAATTGATAGGCAATTAGGCATAAGGAGTTCCTCATATCAAGGGACACACTGCGTTGTAGCATGTGGGGATATGTGATTTGTTTGGTCAAAAACACATGTGAGATGAGGACAACAAACAAACATCAGATGAAATCGACTAATTAAGGGTGGAGAAAAACATTCATCGCTCGTCATTACTCCGTACTCATTACATGAGTGAAGCTACCACGCCAATAAGGCCATACCGGAGTATATGTGACGATACGACCACAATAATAACAACCAACTCTTATTTCCGACATAATTTGTGTATCTAATAATTTTACAATAATTCTTAAACGTTTTTGCAATCGTATACAATGTTATTGGAGATTTTAGATAAGTTGACGATACATTTATCATTGGGCATATACATAATTTTGACCGCACAAAAGCTTGAGCTACTTTTACACTGGGATTTGATCTTAAAACTAATGGCAATAATGCGAACAATACACTAATTCATCTATGTATGATATTTCTTAGTTCTCACGACTTAAAAATGACTTGTCATTACCAATAATACTCCGTATAATATACATTTACGTAGTCGGTTGACAACGATCCATTCTCCTATTCTAGTCCTGCATTATTCATACCCATAATTTGACGAATTCTACCCACATTGTTAAAACAAGAAACAAAACTCAAGTCATCAAACATCTCACTCTCTGATAATGAAGGTATCCAATAAGAACATGACAAAACAAGGTACAGTGATAACATAATTTATAACATCACAATATTAGAATGAAGTCAAAATGTGCCTTTTTTGCCCCCACTATTTAATTCAAGTGATTAAAATCATTTTGATTTATACTTCTCTTCTTTCACAATTATAGAGTTGTATAAAAAAAAAAAAATTGTGGGTAAATCATACCAATTTATTACCAAACAAGGCCCTACAAAAAATCAGCCTATTTTGGTCAAAATACCCAAGAATTCCCAATTTGTTTGATTTTGCTGACAAATCCCAAAAAATAAGATAAAATAACAAGAATCCCAGTTTCATAAACTTTTTTTGGCTGTGTAAGTCTGATGTTCTCACAATTTTATTCACCATGTTGTATTTGTTTAATGTACATTTTGGTAATCATTTGTTTATAAATTAATTAATGACATGATTTTTTGTTTTTTCAATTTTTTTTCTCAGCAGTTTTCTGAAGCTGCAATATCTATCTATCATCAGCTGCTGATCTTGTGATCTTTGTCACATGTTCCCCAGGTTTGCCTCTAAATTTAATTTGATATCTGTTCCTTTGATTTTTCATTAATTTTAATAAAGTTATCTGCTTTTGTTTGATTGGTGATACATGGGTTTTAGCTGAAAATTCAGAATCAAGTTCCTTTTTAATTATGAGAATTAGTGAAAAACAAAAGAAAGGATCTTAATCTTGGGTTATCTTAATTTGATGGTTTAAACTTAAAAGTATTGGTTTTAGTGTCACTTGGTTGTTGTACTTGGATAAAGATTGAATGACCCTTATTTCCTGTTGTATTGTATGGGTAAGGTTGCGTACATCCGAATTCATTTGTAAGGGTAAGGTTGCGTTTCTTGCGTATATCCGATTTCGTTACTCGAGTTTGTCACAAACATAGGGTTGAGAATTGTGATTTAGTTGAGTAACTGGTAATTGTGTTTCTGTAAATTTCTGTAAAAGTGATATTGTTATGTAGTGTTTAGTGCTGAATCTTATGCTTTACATTTCACAAAATTTGCTAAAGATAGGTTCTTTATCGCAAATGAACCTGAAAATGAAGAAGTCAAAGCCTTAATTATTTCAGTTTGTTTCAAATGTTATATCCGATTTCGTTACTCGAGTTTGTCACAAACATAGGGTTGAGAATTGTGATTTAGTTGAGTAACTGGTAATTGTGTTTCTGTAGATTTCTGTAAAAGTGATATTGTTATGTAGTGTTTAGTGCTGAATCTTATGCTTTACATTTCACAAAATTTGCTAAAGATAGGTTCTTTATCGCAAATGAACCTGAAAATGAAGAAGTCAAAGCCTTAATTATTTCAGTTTGTTTCAAATGTTATTTAGTAGATGCTGCTTTTCACTGGTGTAGCACCATATGGGCATATGGTCTTCTGAATTCTGATTGATGTTTAAGCAATTCAATCAACCATGTGTGATTTCTGGCTTCTCGGCCAAGATTGGGAAGGGCCTCCGGGGAAGAGTAGTTAGATTGTTTCACATTTGTTTCTCGAGTCAGTTTTATGTTTAGAGTGTGAGGAATGTTTTTGCATTCATTTCTTAATTCTGATTTCCAACAAACAAATTATGGTGAAGTGTTGAAGTTTGAGCAAGACTATGCACAAATTTCTGGTGATTGGATCGTAATTTAAGGCCGTTCTGTTTTAAATTTGGTATCCTCTAACCACACACACTTTTGCTTTACCTGGTTTATTGTTTTATAGTGCTACTCTTTTGGAGTTTGAATTGATGGCTTTGATTTGCTTTTAGGTGTGAGGGGAAATATCATCAATGAGGGATATCGAAGTTGTGGACAAGTTGATTACTGCAGATATTGAACATAGTACTATAAACAGGTTTTGATTCTTGAAGCCATGTCTTGAGCTACTAGATTCCCTAAGTATATGCTGTCTGTGGTTATTTGATATAAGCTCACTTGGCAGGTTGCCCGACACAAATCAAAACCTAAACGATATGGGAGACGAGTCAACATCGAGAGAATGCTTAATGCCTACTAGGAAGCGCAGCAATAAGACATACAATCGAGCGATCTCTTTTGCCTATGACGAATTACACAGTTTCCGCACCTGCCTCCGCTGGATGTGTGTTGACCAGTCAACTTGGTGGAGTGCTTGTGTTTCTTGGTTTGTCTTTGTTCTTTTTGCCCTTGTTGTTCCCGGCTTGTCCCACTTCTACCTTTCTTGCCCTACTTGTGATGCTCATCACCACCGGCCATTCGACACTGTTGTGCAACTCTCGCTTTCCAGTGTTGCTACCCTGTCATTTCTTTGCCTCTCTCATTTTGTAAGGAAATATGGTCTCCGGAGATTCTTGTTCTTCGATAAGCTTGTTGACGAGAGCGACTCTGTTAGGCATCATTATACAACTCAGCTCAATGTATGTGCCTAATTTATCATTCAAACTTATAAGCGTGCCTTTTCCTATCTGTTGTAGAATGTTTGGTGTAATGGATTGTAGTTTTCTCTCACAATTTGACAAGTTGTTTAGAAATTGGTTCCTAATTGTGTGTTTTTTTGTTTTTGTTTTGGGCCAGTGTTTTATCATCGTGTTGAACAAGCTTTTAATCATTTCAAATGTTATCAGAAATGGGGTTTTTTGGCTAATTTCTTCTGGTAGTGTACTTTCCTATGGTAGGTTGGAGATTAGATTGATCTTGTGAGAGCTATAGGCAATAAACTCGTGTTTGTATCAGTAATTTGTTAGTTAACTTGGTTTTTGCTTACTATATGCTTTCGTTTATTGCTGCTTGTGATGGTGATTACTGTGAAATTACGCGGGCCTGGGCCACACCCGTAAGGAGAAGAGAGAGTCCACATTATAAGTCCAAGGAGGTTCCATCCTAAAACCAATTGGCAATAAGAGGAGTAACTCCTTGGTTTATAAGGTAGACAAATCTCTTCTCATTTTCCAATGTGGGACACTCATATGTGGAGTATTTTGGGTGTACTTCAACACTCCCCTCTCACATATGAGGTCCCTATTTAAGGCAGACTGGCTTACCGTAAAGCCAGCTGCAAATTTGCACCGATTTATCGGTGGCCGAATTATCGGCAATTTTGGCCACCGATAAATCGGTGCAAAAATGCAGCTGGACTTTATGGTAAGCCGATAATTCGGCCACTGATAAATCGGTGCAAAAAAAAGCCAGTCTGCCCTTAAAAGGGACCTCATATGTGAGAGGGGAGTGTTGAAGTGACACCCAAAATACTCCACATATGAGTGTCCCACATTGGAAAATGAGAAGAGATTTGTCTACCTTATAAACCAAGGAGTTACTCCTCCTATTGCCAATTGGTTTTAGGATGGAACCTCCTTGGACTTATAATGTGGACTCTCTCTTCTCCTTACGGGTGTGGCCCAGGCCCGCGTAATTTCACAATTACTGATATCTGTTTTTGCTCCCCCTCAGTAAACTATCCTGAGAAAAATTTCTGATCACTGTTTGCGATATTCATGGAGCTTTAGGCTTGATTGGATTCCCATTTTTTCTGGCCCTATGGGATAACACAAATAGCACTGACTGTTATCATGATTGGGTTGCTAGTAAATCATGTATTCCCTATGTTCTTTGGTTGCATAAAGTGAGTTAAATTTATTGGTTGCTATGTGAATTATTGAGATTTTTGATTTGCTTCTCTGTAGTTTCCTTGATGTTGCATGTAAAAGGAAACGTCTCATTAGAGATTTGCTAATGCTGTACTATGTACTACGACAACTAGTTTCTGTAGTCAGTGTTACGGCGTTGGTGAAAATGTGCTGCTTTGGTTCAGAGAGTTTGATGTTTCTAATTTTCCTCTTAATTAATGCAGAGATCATTGAGGATATTGTCAGTATTTGTTCTTCCATGCTTTGCTGTTGAATGTGCCTACAAAATATGGTGGTATGCCTCTGGGTCTATCCAAATTGGGTACTTTGGTGACACTGTATTGAGTGATATCGTAGCATGCACATTTGAGCTGATTTCATGGCTTTACCGGACGTTAGTTTTCTTCCTGGTGTGTGTCCTCTTTCGTGTGATCTGCTATCTCCAGATCTTACGACTGAAGGACTTTGCGACTGTATTCGAGATGAATTCTGATGTGGGGTCTGTGTTAAAGGAGCACCTTAGCATCAGGAGACATTTGAGGATCATTAGCCACCGTTATCGTAGATTTATCTTGGGGTCCTTGATATTGATCACCATGAGTTTATTTACATCACTGCTCGTCTCAACCAGACCCCATGCTGATATGGGCCCTTTCAGAGCTGGAGAACTTGTGGTATGTCAATTCTTGTTATAACTCATCATAATTTTGGTTCAGAGATGTAAATGTGCATTCTGTTACCAGCCTCTCTATGTTCTCAACACAGGGGTAAGGCTTGCGTAGATCCAACCTCCCTTACCTCACCATAGGTGAGACTTGGGAGCTTTTGAGGCACTGGGGTAATGGTGTATATTGTAGATATAAATGTACTCTATGGTCTGCGTGAAATGCAACAGATCTGACGGTCAGAATTTTGTTTTGCAGCTGTGCTCTGTAAGTCTTGTTGCCGGGCTCATGATAATACTGCGGAGTGCCACAAAAATCACACACAAAGCTCAGGCAATCACCCGTCTTGCTTCCAAGTGGCATGTTTGTGCTACTATAGATTCATTCACCGCCTCTGAGACTGAAACACCTGTAGCGCACAATGCCTATCAACCTTTCTCCAGTGCGGCTCCAGGGGAGTCCGATGTGGATGATGCTGGAGATGAGGAAGATGATGTTGACACCACAAGTTTTCTGCCAGCTTATGCGTACAGCTCAATCTCCTTTCAAAAACGACAAGCTCTTGGTAAGCTAATAATGCTTAAAGTTCGCGTAATGTATGCTGAAGTTCTTGTCTATCTTACCTTTTCAAATAAACAGATAACCATTGTTTCTTATGCTCGATATCTATATGTGACAGTGAAATACTTTGAGAACAACAGAGCTGGCATATCTGTTTACGGATTTATGTTGGATAGGAGTTGGCTACAACTCATTTTTGGTGTTGAGTTATCCTTAACACTATGGCTACTTCAGAAGACCATTGGAATATCTTAAACAAAGTCAACGTATCTGACTCAGAAGTTAGATTTCTCGGAATCGCTCTCTGTTGAAGAGATCCTACTCTCCCTTCAGGGCCTCTATCTGTAGAGAAGGGATTCTGAATGTAGAGACATTGCTTTGCTTAGGGAAGCCATGCTAGTGAATGGGGTTTGACGATGTTCAGTTGATATATTGTACATGTCGAGGCCTTTCTTTTTGTTTCTGTTACATCAAAAGTCGGTATCTGCATTCTTTGGCATCAGTTGCCACTACAGCATGCCTGCATCTGTATTTATGTAATTTTGATCATTTCTAATATTGCGCGAATTCAATGTGATTGAGATTGGTTCATTTCGTGCCCTGTGTACGCATTTGTATAGCTGTTCACTGTGTAATATTTGGATTCAAGTCTATGAAGCTTATATGAAAATTCGATACAGTTATCGAAATGTTGGGGATGTCACTGCTAACTATTGAGGCAACCCTTTTCCTCACTGTTGGTTTGAGTTTTACAGCAATGGGAGAATGGAGTAAAGGTTAAGAATTGGGTTGTTTATTTGTAAAGCCCTTTTGATTACTTATTCATACTAGAAGTAATTTTACAGCAGCTTATTTATAGCCTAGATGGATTATTCTAGACTTTTAGGAAATTCATAAGACTCTTAATTAATACAAGTAGACTAGGAGACTCATCTCTTTGTATTCCTAGACTTGACTAGATTTCTCTAGAATAATCTCAAACAAAACTAATTATTCAGAAAGTCTCATATGCTTCAACACTCCTCCTTGAGACTTTTAGCTGTAACACCAAGCTTGAATCTAAGGAACTCGAACCTCCCTCTAGGTAAGGCTTTAGTCAAGATGTCTGCAAGCTGAAACTCTGACGCACAGTGAACCAGCTTCACTTCCTTTTCTTGCTCGGCATCTCGAAGTGCATAGAATCTGACCTTCATGTGCTTTGTTTTGCTGAAGCAAACTGGATTTTTGGAGATAGCAATAGCAGATTTGTTATCTACTAGAACTTCAGTAGCTCCATCTTGCTTGTAGCTCAAGTCCGCCAATATTTTTCTGAGCCAGATTGCTTGATTGACTGCAAGAGTGGCAGCAACATACTCTGCTTCAGCAGTGGATTGAGCTGTAACATCTTGCTTCTTTGAGTTCCATGAAAACATTCCTGAGCCGAAAGAGAAAGCATAACCTGAAGTGCTTTTCATGTCATCGACGGAACCTCCCCAATCACTGTCGGAGTATGCTACCAGCTTTGGATTGGTGCATGGCTGGTAATATATCCCAAATTCTAAAGTTCCCCTTATGTACCTTAGTGCTCTCTTTGCAGTACCCATGTGTACTTCACTTGGCTCAGACATGAATCTTGATAATAAACTTGCTGTGAACATCAAATCAGGTCTGGTTGCTGTGAGGTAAAGTAAGCTTCCGACTAAGCTTCTGTACTCTCTTGCGTCAGCCTTCCTCGAACCATCAGATTTAGCAAGCTTCTCGTTCACTACAAGAGGCGTAGCAACCGACTTGCATTGATCCATCTTAAACTTCTTGAGTATGTCACGAGCATACTTAGTTTGAGAGATGAAGATACCATCTTCAGTTTGGTTTACCTCCATGCCGAGAAAAAAGTTCATCAGGCCCAAATCAGTCATTTCGAACTTCCTTTTCATCTCCTCCTTGAATGCATAGATCATTTTGGTATTGTTCCCAGTGACAAGAATGTCATCAACATAGAGAGAGACGATGAGTAGATCATTCTGCCCTTCTTTCTTTACATAGAGAGTATGCTCATTTTTACTCCTCTCAAAGCCTTGCTCACTAAAATATGAATCTATCTTGCTGTACCATGCTCTAGGGGCTTGTTTTAGCCCATATAAAGCTTTTCTCAACTTGCACACCTTCTCTTCTTCCCCTTTGACAGCAAAACCGGGTGGTTGCTCTATGTAAATCTCCTCCTCAAGTTCTCCATTAAGGAAGGCAGACTTGACATCGAGCTGAAATATTTTCCACTTTTCTTGAGCAGCTAGAGCTATAAGAGTTCGCACGGTATCATGCCTGGCAACCGGAGCAAATGTATCTCCGTAATCTATTCCAGCTTGTTGGGAGTACCCTTTGACAACTAGCCTGGCCTTGTGCTTGTTAATAGAACCATCAGGATTTAATTTGGTTTTGTAGACCCATTTCACTCCTATCACCTTTCGATCTGCAGGTCTATCAACCAACTCCCATGTCTCGTTCTTCTTTATCATCCTCATTTCAGTTTCCATAGCATCCTGCCACTCCTTGTGTTTGGAAGCTTCATCATAATCTCGGGGCTCTTCAATAGCAAAGTAACATCTCTCACACTCCTCTTGATCTAGATGAATGACTGGACAATCACCACCATATATTTCAGAAAGTGATTTCTTACCACGAGGGCCTGTAGCGTTTTCTGAATTTTCATTCGAGGATGGAGAACTTGCATGCATAGGAGATGAAGGAGGTGTATGATGGTCTGAGTTTGTGTTGCTGCTCCCAGTAACATTATCATCTTCAGATTGCTGGTGACTATCAGAGACAATGGTCACTTTTCTTTCCACCTTTTTCTCTTCCCAATTCCAGATTGCATCTTCATCAAATTCCACGTCTCGGCTCACAACAATCTTCTCCAAATTAAGATTGAAGATCCTGTAACCCTTTGATTTAGAATCGTACCCAACGAAAAGTCCTTTCTCTGCTTTGTTGTCTAGCTTCCCTCTCTTTTGAGCTGGAATTAGAGCATAGCAAACTGACCCGAACACCTTCAAATGCTTGGCTGAAGGCTTTTTTCCGTCCCAAGCTTCAACTGGAGTTTTTCCTTGTACAACCCTTGTTGGAAGTCTGTTAAGGAGGTATACAGAAGTATAAACGGCTTCTGCCCAGAACCTTTTTGGAATGTTCTTTTCTGCCATCATGCATCTGGCCATTTCCATAACGGTTCTGTTTTTTCTTTCCGAAACTCCATTTTGCTGTGGAGTATATCCTACAGTGAGCTGATGTTCTACTCCTTCATCTTCACAAAACACATCGAATTCTGTAGAAGTATACTCTTTACCTCTGTCTGATCTCAACATCTTCAATTTATTTCCACATTGATTTTCAGCAAGAGCTTTGAATTTTTTGAAAACATCAAAAACTTCTGATCTTTGTTTCATAAAATACACCCAAGTCATCCGACTGAAGTCATCGATAAACAAGATAAAATACCTGTTTCCGTGAAGAGATGGTGTTCTCTGAGGACCACAAACATCTGTATGGACCAGCTCCAATCTCTCCTTTGCTCTCCATGCTTGCCCTTTTGGAAATGGTAGTCGGTGTTGTTTTCCAAGTTGACAAGGCTCACACAGCTCCTTAGTGACATGGATTGAAGGAAAATCTCGCACAACATTCTGCTTGTGTAGATATGCTAGTGCGCGTAAATTAAAGTGACCATACCTTCTATGCCACAACCATGTATCACTCATGTTAGCTCGATTTGAACTCTCCTCTGCATAATTCCACTTCAATGGAAAACTTTTGTTCTCTAAGTTGACTTTGGCTATCTCCTTTCGTTCGGGATCATATATAATACAATGGTCATTCTCAAAAACAAGAGTGTACCCATTTTTTATCATTTGAGCAACACTAAGCAGATTTTCAGAGAGATCCGGAACAAGGAGAACATCTTTAATGTACTTCGTACCTTGCTTTGTAGGAACTGCAATAGTACCTTTGCCTTTGGATGTCACTACTTCACCATTTCCCATTCCAACTGGAATTTGGACAGCATCATCAAGCTTGCAAAAGAGGCTGGAATCGTTTGTCATGTGGTTCGTACAACCACTGTCAATCAACCACTTATCCTTATCGTTGGTGGTTGTTGCCTGGCGTGCATAGAATAGATATTCATCTTGCCCGCTGCTGGAAAAGTGGGCCTCTGTCTTAGTCTCGATTTGCTTCTGTCTACAATCCTTCTCAATATGCCCAAATCTCTTGCAGTAGCGACACTGCGGTCTACCTTTGAAATAGCAATCGTTCTCAGCATGATTTGTCTTCTTACAAGTGCCACAAGGAGGAAATTTCCCTCGTGATTGAGATTGCTTTTTATAATCACCGCCATGACCCTTTTTCTTCCCGTAGTTGCTGCTCCCTCCTTTGGAATTAAAAGGCTTTTGTTTATGCTTGGACTGAAAAGCATCCTCGGATGGACCATCAAACTCTTTTTTGAATTTTTTGTCATATGCTAGTAAGGATCCAACTAGTTCCGTTACTTGGAGCTTTGCTAGATCCCTGGATTCCTCAATCACGGTGACAATTGTGTTGAACCTATTGGTTAAGGTTCCAAGAATTTTCTGCACAACTCTTGAATCTTTGATATCTTCACCGTAGATTTTCATCTGGTTAACTACCTCCGTTAATCTGGAAGTGTAGGTTTGTATGTCTTCTTTTTCCTCCATTTTCAGATTTTCAAAGTCTCTTCTGAGTGTATTGAGACGTATGGTTCTTATTCTCTCATCTCCGTGAAATTCTTGTTGGAGTGAGTCCCATGCTTCTTTTGCTGAAGACGATCGCATGATTTTTGGAAAGATCGTCTCCGTCACTGCGTTGAGGATGTAAGACAGGGCTTTGGCGTCTTTAAGTTCATCTTCGCTTATTTTCTTTAATTCTTGATCAGTGTATTCAACCCCTTGTATTTGTTGTTGGGGGCCATTCTCCACTATCTCCCACAACGTATTTGCTCTCAAAATATGCTTCATTTTAATGCTCCAATAATCATAGTTTTCTCCTCCAAAAATTGGAGGTGCTGGGATAGATATTGTTGTGGATGTGTTTGATGCGGAAGCCATGTATATTATTTTTCCCTTAAGATCTTTGTGGCTCTGATGCCACTGTTGGTTTGAGTTTTACAGCAATGGGAGAATGGAGTAAAGGTTAAGAATTGGGTTGTTTATTTGTAAAGCCCTTTTGATTACTTATTCATACTAGAAGTAATTTTACAGCAGCTTATTTATAGCCTAGATGGATTATTCTAGACTTTTAGGAAATTCATAAGACTCTTAATTAATACAAGTAGACTAGGAGACTCATCTCTTTGTATTCCTAGACTTGACTAGATTTCTCTAGAATAATCTCAAACAAAACTAATTATTCAGAAAGTCTCATATGCTTCAACACTCACAATGCAATGCAGCTTTTGTATTCCATTGCTGGATCTGTTCTTCTGTATATGTTTTCTTTCTGAAATCAATTTTGAGTTTGAGAATCACTGTATGCATCGACGACATCCGTCCCAAAGTGATGTAATGCAGTCGAGTGTACACGAGATTGATCCTCCAGCAAAGGAAGCTTATCTTCTAATTGTTTTTTTTTTGTGAGGTTTTATCTTCTAATTGTTAAGGCTTAATAATACTCTTTTGTTCCGAAAATCTTAAATTGAAGGACTTGTATGGTATCGTTTTTGGTTTTCAGTTTTTTTTTTTTTTTTTTTTTTTTAAAACCAAAATCCTGTTATACAAGACGAGAGAAAAAGTGATTTTCGCTTTTCAGTACTCATTTCCATTATGTATAACCATCATAAAACCGATCTATTTAAATTTTAGAATGCAAAAGTCAAAAACCGAAAACGGCCGTGATTCCGAACTTTTTCTTTTTCTATATCGTCTTTGAGCCTACTTCCCCCATAAGAGCAGCAAACATGCCCAATCCAACGAAATAAGGCGCGAAACATAACAACCCATAAAAAAACCGCGCAATACGACACCGTGGCAGAAATTTATCACCCTTTCTAACGATATCTTCCAGCTAACGCTACCTCGTAACGCCGTCATTTCACAAATCAACGCCAAAACAAAACCAAAAAAACACAAAAAAATGTATGAACACACAATCTTTCGCTAAATAATCTTTTTTATTGGATTATCATACATACAATATATACATAAAAACTTTATTATAAATTCTTGAATAAAATTGTCACATAGGATATTATAGAAATAATAAAATGGAGATAACAGCGGTAACATCATTTAGCCCATGTTCTAAAGAAACCAAGAAATTATACCAAGATTGGTTTGATTTTGCTGATTCTGGTACTTACCCTTTTCTTTTTTTCGTTTTATGATTATTGGGTTTGTTTTAATTTCTTGAATTTGATTTAAATTAGCTAGAATTAGGGCTTTCTGGTTTGTTTAATTAATTTAATTATGATGGGTTTTCATTGTTTTTAGATGGAGATGGTCGTATTACTGGTAATGATGCAATTAAATTCTTCAGCATGTCGAATTTGCCTCGGGAAGATCTCAAGCAGGTTTGTTTTTCAATTCTATTTTTCTAAAATTGTGGTAATTTTTTTTGTTTTTCACCCTCTTTTTTTTTGTTTAGGTTAATTATTAGCTGATGTTGTTGGTTTTGCTGGAAATTTGGGTAATTATTATGTTGCTGTTCTGTGTTCCAATCTTAGCTGTTTGCAAATTTACGACCGAGTTTCGAACTTTGATCCTATAGTTTTTATTGGAACATAAAGATTAAGGTTAAATTGTTGAAATGATTGCATGTTTCAAGGAGCTTATTAACCCTAGAGTTGAAATCGGAATTGTGTGTATTATATGCCTTTGTGAAGGAAATTGATGGTAAGTTTTCGAGTAGGGTTTGGTTACGAATGCTTGGAGTAATGGGTGGTGGATCTTATCTAATCCAGCATATGCAGTGTAACACTAAAAATGGTGGAAAAGTATGTGAGCTTTGCTGGTAAAATCATTCGAGGATGTTTTGATTGAAGGTACGGAATTAAGGTGTAGTACGTCTTTAAGAAGCTAACCTGCATTTGAGTGTATATATCGGAAGTGTAGTATATCAGTCATAAAAATGGAGGTACTTTAGTGGCAGAAGACGTTCATTGTTAACTATGTTAAGGGCAAACATTGCTTATATTGACTCGATGTCTAAGGTCGTTAGTGCTATCTCTTTTTTTTCGTTCCATTGCATTTAGATAGAATACATAATTTTACTGTTAATAGGGATATAGGATGTCCATCTCGTCAATTTCTACCTTAGCTAAGTAATATAAATAATGTAAGCGTTGGAAAACTTGGAATACTTATCATGTTATTGTTACATTGGTGCTTGTATTTCACAGTTTTCTCTAACATCCTTTCCCCACTAATGTTTCAACTTTATTTATTTGCTAAGGTATGGGCATTAGCAGATGCCAAAAGGCAAGGTTTTCTAGGTCTCCAAGAATTCATTACTGCAATGCAGGTACATTCGTGTTCCTTTCTTAACTTCTGTATATTACTGCAATCTATTTTGGTTTTCTACGACCCCAATTTGGTATTTTTTCTGTTTCTTTGTTTTTTAATGTAGTTAGTTTCTTTGGCACAATCTGGATACACCATCAATCAAGATCTGCTGAGTGCTGAAAGTGAGTGCATAGTTTCCTGCTGGTGTATTTTCTGCAAACTACCGTTTGTAAGATGAGCATAAGGCTACACTTAAACTGTCAATAAAATGCCTGACTCTACTTAGGATCGTATATTTTGTGATGAAATGGTCTACTTTCCCCATTTTGGTAAACTTGTGTTCTTTTCCATTGCAAGGTACATGTCATTTAAGTTTAAATGAGACTTTTTATTTGGACCAGAAAGAACTTTTGTCGAGTCTCCTCTTGAAGGATACTGATTTTCTTTCTTTTCTAACAGTTGACTGGGAGAATGTAGAGCCACCTCATATGGACGGTCTCAATGAAAAGATAGCTGTAAGTGACCCTTTTTTCCTAACTACTGTCTACCTCTGTCAGTGTGTTGCTTAGCTTTATCTGTCTGAACATTGCTTAATAACCTGTTACGTATACAGAAGAAGAAGTACAAACTTAAAAAGTCAGATACTTTAAATGGTACGTTTTTACTCCACCAAAACAATGCGCCTAATGTTGTAAAACACGTGCATGTCTGTTTAATCTTGTGGCTTAAATGCAGAGAGTAAAAAGCTCCAGCCCACACGATCATCCCTTTGGTTCACCTCCCAAAGATCGTCGAAAAAGGTAATTGAAATGCTAAATGTTTTGCCGTATTTTAATTAAGTTTTTACGAGCTGAACTTGTCTTCCTTATACATCATGGAAAATTTCACTCATATTGACCAGAAACATCACTGCTTTCAAAAAAAGAAAAAAAAAATGAAAACTGAGACAAGGGAATGTATATGTTGTCAGTGGTCTATTAGCATCCTTTTGATGGTTTGGTCTGTTGGTCTCTGCTCTCTGTATTAGAAATTTAGATTTCAAGAAAAACGAATTGAACCTTCTATCTGTAGACTATGTATTGTATCTGTTGTGTGTTCTTAAAATAATCGAAAGCTGGCCAATATGATTGCTAGTGATGATTTAGTAGGCCTTTATTAGAAAATATATGAGACGACCATTTGTTGTGATACTCTTGGCCTCTCAGCCACCTAGGTTTTGGTTAGTGGTTTTTAAATAGGTCAATCAAGTTTGGACTTTCATGTCTCTTTGATTACATCAAATATAAGTTTTTAACTTAATTGGTGATGTCACTTGCCATCTTGGACGGACTTTGATGTCAACGTGGGTTTTACCTCAGAGAATGATCTGCCAGCAAATAATTTTGCTGCTCAGCTTCTCTTTAATTATGGACAGAAGTTACAGAGGATAATATAATGCCTTTCTTCCGATTTCATGCATCAAGTAGATGTTTGTTCATGCTTTCTTTGCTTGCAGAAATCATCTCATTACCTTCGATCTGTTAATAGGTTTCAATTATGTGTAATTTATCTGCTTATCTGAGCTATTTTGCTGGCTATACATGTCAGGTTCAAGTGTCCTCGGTTACATCTATAATTGATGGGCTGAAGAGATTGTATAATCAGAAGCTGAAGCCATTAGAGACAACTTATCATTTCTACGAATTTGTATCACCTCCATTAGTAAGTGAGACATCTGTGTAACAGGGTTGGTTTGGTCTTCATGAAGATGGACTACTGATCCCTCGACTTCTCTGTTTCTGTCATATAAGTTTGATTGTACGATCTCATTGATTTCCCATGTCAATACCTCTGGCAGACAAGTAGTGATTTTGACGCCAAGCCTATGGTTATGCTTCTTGGGCAGTATTCCACTGGGAAAACAACTTTTATCAAACACATGCTTAAAAGCAGTTATCCTGGTAACTACTATGTTTTCTCTGTCTCTTGCATTTCTCCATTTGCCTAGTTTTATTGCATTATAAATAAACGTCGCAAGAGATGATATTGAATTTACTGCTTACTTGCAGGAGCACATATTGGACCAGAGCCGACCACGGATAGATTTGTTGTCATTATGGTGAGTAACTGAGGACTGCTATGCCTGGTGTACTTTTTCTTTCTGATATTTGGAAGGGAAAAATCATCCCGTGTTTCTTGTTTGTTGTTTCTGCTGTATAATATGACAGGCATTGTCATACTCCATCCTTTTTGCTTTGCATCAGACCCTCAGCAGTCTCTAATTATCTACTATGTTTTCTGCAGTCTGGTCCCGATGAAAGAAGCATTCCAGGAAATACAGTTGCCGTTCAAGCAGACATGCCATACAGTGGTCTTACAGCATTTGGGACTGCCTTTCTGTCCAAATTTGAGTGCTCCCAGATGCCGCACCCGGTGGGCTTTTTGAGATACAGCTTAAGTATATCCTGGAATATGTATATTCACTTTAGAGTAATAGCAATAACTGACCTCTTTCTTCCAATATTTTGAAGCTTCTGGAGCATATTACATTGGTCGATACCCCTGGTGTATTGTCTGGAGAGAAACAACGAACACAAAGGAGTTATGATTTCACTGGTGTAACGTCCTGGTTTGCTGCTAAATGTGACCTTATCCTGTTGCTATTCGATCCTCATAAGCTCGATGTCAGTGATGAATTTAAGCGCGTAATCTCCTCCTTACGTGGCCACGATGACAAGATACGTGTTGTTTTGAACAAGGCAGACCAAGTAGATACTCAGCAGGTGTGTTGCGACAGTTTCCAGCTTATAGCTTTTTCAGTTTTCGTCTTGTTTAGGGACAATGCCTTCTAAATAAATCTTTTGTCGTGTTTATTCAGCTGATGAGAGTTTATGGAGCCTTAATGTGGTCACTTGGCAAAGTTCTGAATACTCCAGAGGTCACCCGCGTATACATTGGGTAAGCTGAGTCCTGTTTCTTTCCATCACGTTCAACATAAAGACTAAATAACTCGATTTGGTTTCAAGTGCTCGATTGTGTTTGGTTTTATTACCTGTCCATCACTGTGCCATGATGTTCGTTTTCTCTGGTAAATGTCCCTCACCATTGATTTTGCAGATCTTTCAATGATAAGCCCTCAAACGAAGCCATCGATGGTCCAATGGGCCGGGAACTTTTTGAAAGGGAACATGATGACCTTCTTGCTGATCTAAAAGATGTTCCGAAGAAGGCTTGTGATAGACGAGTAAGTTAGTGGGAATTATTTGACTGTTATAGAACTCTATGACCAATTAATATGATCTTGGAGAACCTTGTCTTTTACATTACATGATTTACGATGTTGGCTAAAACCTAAAACTTAGTCATGGACTCATGGCAGTGACAATTTGCCTAGCAGGTGCATGTTAATCTCTAATACAGAGTTACTCATAATGCTGACTAATCCTTGCAGATAAATGAATTTGTGAAGCGCGCTAGAGCAGCAAAGATTCACGCGTACATTATAAGTCATCTAAAAAGGGAGATGCCCGCCATGATAGGAAAGGCCAAGACTCAACAGAGGCTAATTGATAATCTAGAAGATGAATTCAGAAAGGTTTCTAGCTATAACTTCTTTCTAGCTTTGGCAATTAACTGCTATTTAGCTCTAGCTGTTAACATTTGATGCATCGACATGTAGGTCCAGAGGGAGTTTCACTTACCCGCAGGGGACTTCCCGAACGTGGAGCACTTCAGGGAGATTCTGAAGGGTTATAACATAGATAGGTTCGAGAAGTTGAAACCGCAAAAGATCAAAGCTGTTGATGACATGTTGAGCTATGACATCCCCGAGCTACTTAAAATTTTCAGAAACCCATATGATCGTTAAGTCGTTTGATCATTACACTGTATAGTCCTTGTGTACAGAGTTGAGTAAAGCAGAAGTGACTTTTGCATGCATGGGAACAGGAAAATGAACAAATAGGAACATCTTATGTGCAGGAAAATCGCAGATAGGAGGCCATATTAAGGCGTAAAGGACTGTTCAACGAGAGACGAGATATCCGAACCTGTAATCTATCTTATTTTTAGCCATGATTACTAATTACTATGGTGGCTATAAAACTTTTGGCCTTGCCTTTCTATAAATAACTGGTCTCATTTTGATGTCTTTGGCTGCTCTGACAGAGAGAAACGGAGTGCCGCGTTTGTGTAATTAACCTTTTCTCTTTTTTTTTTTTAAATGCTCATTCGGGTTAGAGGGTAAAACTCAATAGAGGAACAAGTGTTGGGAAGTTTACTCTGACCGTCAAATGTCTAAACCTATACCAACTTTTTTTTTTTTTTTGACCTCAAAAACCTATACCAACTTCATTCCACAGAAAAGCAACTAATGTTGTTTGGTTTGTGGGGGAGGCTTACATTGTGGGGGTGGGAAATGAGAATTAGAATGAGCCGGGGTTATGAAGATTGTACCCGACTACTCGAGACAAACCCCTGCACACCTGTTTGCTTAAACATTAGGCCAACCTTAATTCTCGGATGTTTGTGTAACAGTCACTAATATAGTGTAATCTTTTATAAGATTAAAATTTGGTATCATGTTCTAACTAGTTAGTACTCGTATCAATTTTGGCATATCCATAATCCCTTAGTTAACTTTTTCGTGCGACAATCAACATTACCAATTTCTCAATCGTGACCCCTATGCAACCTATGCTCTTCGAGTAACTTCCGTGGAACCAAATCTCTAATCTGTGCCAACTCAACTAGAAAAATAATCTTCCGATAAGTTATTATCTCCGATTCTCCGAATAACCCCTTGGGAGCTTAGCTCATGAGTAGGGCTGGTAAACCCGACCTGACTCGATTCGTTGACCCGGAAATTTGACCCGATAAGACCCGAGATTGTTATCAACCAAACCCAACCGGACCCGACCTGATGATGACGCGTAACCGACCTGACTTCTCGTTACCCGACAATGACCCAACTCGTAATGACAAAAATTGAATTGACGCTCATATATGACTATCAGTAACTAAACCGAGTGTGACTCGATTCGAAACCGACCCTGTCCGACCCAAAATTTTCTCGATAGAACCGACCCAAAACCGACTCGACGGATCAACTCACCCGGTATAACCCGACCTGATACGAACCGACCCGACATAACCCGATCCGAAACCAACCCGACGATCCATTTGTCACCCCTACTCATGAGTCATGACTCATGACTCGTGAGTCGTGACTCATGAGCACCTCGGAAAGCAAAGTCCAGCAAACGTAACAAGGCTAGGAGAAGACAAAACCCCAGGATCTCTTTACTTGATTTGATTCCTGTCTTTGTTTATGTGGAAATTGTGGGTGTCAAATCAATTTGACATCAATCAATAATACCTACTGAGTCTGACGCCCACCACACCCCCTAAAAAAAAGAGAGCACTCACTTTTTGTCACTTGTTCTTACCCAGTCGCCCCTCTTCTCTCTCTCTCTCTTTCCTGCAGCACTAGCAGTGTGCTCTCACAGTCTTCCACCCTACCAACCAACCCCTGGTTTATCAAGGTACTTTGATTATATAATGTATATTACTGTCTTATTAATGTTGCATTTCCACTCTAAATCGTTTATTTTTTCTGGGTTTTATTAAAGTTATAAGCTTTTCATGTTCTTTGGTCTTGGAATTGCTTGATATTTCAAGTTTTGGGCACTTTTAGCATTACCCACTTTGGGCTTAATCGGGTATTTTGTGTTGCGCTTTTTATTTCTGTTATTTGGCATTGTTGGGATGTTGTTTTTGTGTTTGTGGTGCGCAAAAACTTGGGTAGGACGGTCTTACGAGTTACGAGTTATTAACTTCGGGTTTTGGGTGATTGCTGAACTCGCGAAGTTGAACAATCACCCAAAACCCTGCACACTTATTTGTTTCAAAACAGTATCGTATCTTTGATTGGTTTCGTTGTTGATACCGATTTTAATTTGATGTTTGTGGTGTACATTTTGTAATCAGTGAAAATGCAAGCTGCACTTGTTATCCCGAATGTGAGCCCAAGCGTGGCTTCTCCTTGTGTTTCAAGGGGTATTCGAAATCCTCAACGCCATTGCCCTTTAAAATGTGTGGCTTCTGTGTCGACTCCGATCCAAACAGTGCAGCCGCCAGAAGGTGTGTCATTGGAAGGGAAAGGGAAGCTGAACAAGTACAGCTCACGGATAACCGAGCCTAAGTCACAAGGGGCGTCACAAGCGATTTTGTATGGGGTTGGACTATCAGAGGAAGATATGAGCAAGCCTCAAGTTGGAATATCTTCGGTTTGGTATGAGGGAAATACTTGCAATATGCACCTTTTGAAGTTGGCCGAAGCAGTGAAAGAGGGGGTACAGGAGGCTGGGATGATCGGGTTTAGGTTCAATACTATTGGTGTTAGTGATGCTATCTCTATGGGTACTAGAGGCATGTGTTATAGCTTACAGTCGCGCGATCTCATTGCTGATAGTATAGAGACTGTCATGTCTGCTCAGTGGTATGATGGCAACATCTCTATCCCTGGATGTGACAAAAATGTAAGTACTGCTGCTTAGTTTTGCCATCTCCATGGAGCATACTAGTACATGATTATCGTAGCAATTCTTGATTCCTTTATTTTTTTAATAAATCACTGGAAGCTTTGGAATGGACCCTTAAATTACTAGATACAATGATCTTTTCCATCATTGAAGTTCATGATAATGTGGCTGTTTCTTTTCCTCAATAAGGATAGTGGTTTTGATGATCCTCCTTTGCGAATACTTAACACATTGATCTTGTTGTTGCTGAGGGAATGTCCTCTGATTTACGCTTTCTAGTGTCTTGGGTAGGCTATGAGCAGCTCTTGCACTCACAGTGTTGTGTTTGATATATCGACTTTGGTTTTGATGCAATGACACGCCAATTACCTTTTAATGGTTGCTTTTTTTTTTGTAGATGCCAGGTACTATAATGGCAATGGGACGCCTTAACAGACCAGGCATCATGGTTTATGGTGGTACTATTAAGGTGAGCTTTAAAACTCTCTGAGAGTGGGGCTTTTTTTTTAAGGCCGAAAGCTCTCTGAGTTTTCATCTCTCTCCAATAATCTTTTGCTCATGTATAAATGTGTGATTTAAAGCTCTCTGAGAGTTTTTTTTGTTTTGGTTTTTTAAAGGCATAAAGCTCTTTGAGTTTTCATCTCTCTTAATCTCTTGCTCATGTATAAATGTGTTTATATTTGCAGCCTGGACATTTCCAAGGTCACACCTTCGATATTGTTAGTGCATTCCAGGTATGTGATTCAATTTGTACACTATTTCATTCCATTAATAGGTTTTCTCTAAAATTTTGTAAAATGAGAACCCCAATAAGTGTTTGCACACTAATTTGTGAATACTTTGAGTCTGACCCACTACTAAGTATGTGCTATTATCTGTAAGGTGAAAATTTCGCTTATAGAGAATTTTTAGTCCTCATTCTCAGACATTTGGGTTTGTTATACTCTATCTCTATCAGGCATTACTCTTGTAAGAGTTGTTCAGCGAGTTAGCTTGTGCATAACTCGGAAGGTTTATAACATAATAGAAATGATGGTTCCTTTTTACAGAGATCCTTGTGATGACCATTCTGATTCTGCTAAACCTTTGTCTTTCTATTTCTTGTAATGCTACCAATCCGTTGACGTGTGATTCATAATTTTGTTTTTGTCTTTGTTGTAGGTCTACGGAGAATATGTTAGCGGATCCATAAATGATGATCAGAGAATGGATGTCATCCGCAATTCTTGTCCTGGAGCTGGAGCTTGTGGTGGTATGTACACTGCAAATACGATGGCTTCTGCTATTGAAGCCATGGGAATGTCTCTTCCTTACAGGTAACTGGTTGGTGCTTTAGATTCTTTTAGTGATTCTGAGTTTCTTGCAAGCATTTATAATGGTTTTCCCTATAGCTCATCAACACCAGCAGAAGACCCTTTGAAGCTGGATGAATGCCGTCTTGCAGGAAAGTACCTCCTTGATTTACTTAAAATGGACCTAAGACCTCGAGATATAATAACTGAAAAATCTTTACGGAACGCAATGGTCATTGTCATGGCCCTTGGTGGATCTACCAATGCTGTGTTGCATCTCATCGCCATTGCAAGGTAAGAAATATTGGTGTAAGAAGTTTGAAATGCTCAGCATACTTCAAGTTTCTCAAAAATAAATGCTTCTTTGCAGATCTGTTGGTGTAGACTTGACTTTGGATGATTTTCAGAAGGTCAGTGATCAGGTTCCTTTCCTTGCTGATCTTAAGCCAAGTGGCAAATTTGTCATGGAAGATTTGCACAAGGTAATTTCGTAATGCTGTCTTTTTGCTTTTTGACACATGGTGAGCTTCTTTACGTGCTAAAATTAAAACTCTTATTTTTGATGGCTTGTGTAGGTTGGCGGCACACCTGCTGTCATTCGTTACCTTCTTGAGCTTGGACTTTTAGATGGAGATTGCCTCACAGGTATGAACTCCCAGGCATAAACGTGTTGCAACCACCTTTTGTTTTTCAAATTTTCTTTTTGCATGTTTTCATTTATTTGTGCTCTTTGCTTCCGCTGTCTAGTTACTGGGAAAACACTGGCTGAAAACGCCAAACTCTTCCCCCCATTGTCTGAGGGTCAGGTATATTTTCTCCACTGCCTCATGTTTCATTGCAGTTAAGTTCATTCTTCTAAATTATTCCTTTTTGTTTTTCTTATGAATTCATTCCGTGTGGTTTCAGCAAATTATACGGCCACTATCAAATCCTATCAAAGAAACAGGGCATATTCAAATATTGTTTGGTAACCTTGCTCCTGATGGCTCTGTGGCAAAAATCACCGGAAAAGAAGGATTGTATTTCTCTGGTGCGGTCCTTTCTGCCTTTCAAATAATATGAGCGCTGGATTTATGCTTTGTGTTATGTATTCGGGGATTTCTGTTTTTGGTGTGCCGATATGATCACTAAAATCTGCTGATTATGACTTTCAGGTCCAGCTCTTGTTTTCGAAGGAGAAGAAGCTATGATCACAGCCATCACTGAAAATCCCCAAAATTTTAAGGTATCTGATTTGGTAACAATATGGTTATTATTTATTTTCATTGATGCTGGCAAAGTTCTTGTACTGACAATAGTTTACTTTATATGTGTTTACAGGGGAGAGTTGTGGTCATTAGAGGGGAGGGACCCAAAGGTGGACCAGGTATGCCTGAAATGTTGACACCTACAAGTGCGATTATGGGAGCCGGCCTTGGGAAGGTAATTCGACATTTTAACTATGCTTTCACGAGCTTAGGAAAGTTCCTCCTTTGAGTAATTAGCAGTTACTGGTGACTCTTACCTCCCAAATTAAAGAAGAATCATAATTGTGGGTGTAAATTACTTTCGAAAGAGAAGGAATCAGCTGTATGAGATGTGCACTCCAAATCTTCTGTGTCTAGACGCTCTGATATGTGGATTACAGATAATTTGGAGACAGTACACACATCTTGAAGCCTCTATCCTTGAGTCTTGGCTTGAGCTAAGTAGTAGGAAAGTAGTGTTTTAGGGGGTCCTTGACAATGACTGGAACTCTAGTAACGTGGGGAAGAACTAAAATTGGTTTGTCTTAGAGACTTGAAGCCATAAAGTAGACTTCACAACACAGTGGGTATTGCTAATTGTCTGTATTATTTCAACTTACTAGGTAGAGCTTAACCATGTCGTCACAGTCTGAAGCTCTTTAACTCAAACCTATATCTCAAGCTCTGGCTCGATTTTCTGCATTCTTTTTACTCTGTGTTGTCATGTGAACTTTTTTCCATTGCTGTAGTATATGTTGTATCTGACCTGCTGTTCAAACGAGTCACCTGTTATGGCTTTTATGGTCTTGCTCTGAAACATAACTTTTCCTCACTTCCAAATCAATCCTATCAGTAAAGTCCTTTTTTCCTGTCAGTCATATTGCTTCCGTGGTCACCAGCACATTTTGGCATGTTTTCGTGATCTCTGTCCAGCGCTAAATTGTGACTTGTGAGTTAATGCCTGCAGAAGGAGGCAACAAGGATTGGATTTAACTAAGTTTAAAGCAATACTTCTTTTTGCAATGTTGTTTTCCCCGTGTTACAATTAACGTCAAAATCTATGGTTGCAGGAATGCGCTCTTTTAACGGATGGAAGGTTCTCAGGAGGTTCACACGGGTTTGTCATTGGTCATGTGTGCCCCGAAGCACAGGTATGTTTGGTTCTTATATTCTAAACTTTCACTTCTCTTTGTGTAGACTTCATCCAGGCTTTTCTTGAGTATTCTGTTCTTCTAATTTGCTCTAGAACTTTGTGTCAGTAAGAAAGCACTTGAGTATAACGCTAAAAAGTTGGTAAACCTAATCGTATCTACTCATTATATGTTATAGGAGGGTGGACCAATAGGTCTTGTCCAGAATGGAGACATCATCACGATCGATGTTGGCAAGAGGAGAATGGACGTTCAGTTGTCAGCTGAAGAGATGGAGGACCGAAGGAGGAAATGGACCACTCCCGCATACAAAGCCAATAGAGGGGTTCTATACAAGGTACTTCATTCATTTAGAATTTTCAGCTTCCTATTCCTCAACCTTGAGTCTATTGTGTGTGTGCCGTCTTGCTCACGATATCATTATTTCATCTGTAGTATATCAAAAACGTGCAGTCGGCTTCAAAGGGGTGCGTCACCGATGAATAGCCAAATGAGAGAGTATCTCGTTTTTTCTGAAGCATAGACCACATGTTTTGTGATTCTTGCCCACTCTTTTTTTTTTTGAAAGTATTCTTGCCCACTCTGATAACCCGTTTTGCAGCGATTTTCGGATTTCAGATAGTGGATTGTGATGAGTTTGGCGTAGGGTTAAGTTATTGTCGATTGTAGTTTTAAAGCTTGTATTTTAGGCTCTTGTATCTGTAATATGAGGTTCCTTAGAAGTCAGAAGTGAGTCAAGTGACTTCTGTTGATGAGCTTAGTTTGTTGTAACACTTCAGTTCTTCCAATAAATGAGTCGTGCTTCATTGTTCCCAATCTTGAGTAGTTTAATATCTCAAATTCAGAAAGAAATTGTTAATGTCCATATTCCAATGATACTAGTCCCTCCATACAAGTATACAAGTTGTTTTACATATCGAGACAATGGTTTGACCACCAATTTAACAGCAACGTGTTCAGCAAAAAGATACGAAATTTACATCATTAGATTTTTAGCGAAATTTCTATCATAAGATTATGGATTCATAATCCTAACTTATATAACGTTCAAAGTTCTAGAGTATTCAAATCACTTTCTCGAAGACATTTTTGAAACACTATGGAAAAGTCGATTTTTTCTGTCAAGATTTTGGAGAAATTGTTCAAACATACCATAATGAATCCCATAAAAAAAGGCTCCGTATTGGCGTGTCACGGTGCTTCAAAGTACCCGTTTTGTTTCCGTATCCGATTCGGCGTTACGACGTCCAAATTACAAAGTCGTTATTCGTTAATCACGTAGGGAACTCATAAACCCGCTCCTATCTTCCCATCCAGAAATGACAAGACACACACCAGCAAAACCCTAAAAAAAACCCCAAAATAATTGGAGAATCAAATCCCCATATTACGAGCAGCAGCAGCAGCAAACAACGTATCGTCAAGTTGAAGTCAACCCAGAACGCAATATTACCAGGTACCCAGTTCTCAATTTTCGGTAGTATCAATTTCACGAGCTGCTATTTCCTTTTCTCTCTCTCACTTTTCTGTGTGTTTAGCGTATACTATACTATACATGCAAATGTTTGCTTATTGTTTGATTCTTTCAATTTTGTACCATTTTATAGAACTTTATGATAAAATCCCTGTATAATATTACCTGCAAAATTGATGATTGTGAATGATTGAATGCAGTTTTCGTGTGAAATTAACTATGATAGAGTCGACTGAAAACCGTATAATTCGGCGAAAAATGTTATGGTTTAAGTGGA
The DNA here is from genome assembly GCA_963457585.1 of Spergularia bocconei. Taxonomy (NCBI): domain Eukaryota; kingdom Viridiplantae; phylum Streptophyta; class Magnoliopsida; order Caryophyllales; family Caryophyllaceae; genus Spergularia; species Spergularia bocconei. The sequence continues at coordinate 5,695,170 of OY734949.1, forward strand.
TATGTCATGGAATACAGTGACATTGTTGTTTACAGTGTATAATTTGGTGGGTTTTAGGACTACACAAGGTTTTTGAAAATGCTGACGCAGCGAATAAAGAAGAGTATCACAGACAATCCGAAGAAGCTTGCTAATTTGATTGACTTGGTTAATCTACCTACGCCATTGCGAAATTTTGTGGGTCAATCTCAGATTTCTCGTTTGGGGTGTTTCATGAGAGTTTGGTCCTACATCAAGGAGAACAACCTACAGGTCAATCTCCGCCTTTTCTTTCTGAAACTTGTTGGTGATTAGAGGGTTCAGTGTTCACGATTATTTTGAAGTTTGTTGCGTTAATTAGAAGGTTTATGATTCGTGCTTGTACTGTTATATTTGACAAAACTCGGCACTCTCCAATTTCTGCAAGAAAAGGAGATATTTTTTGTCCAATGTTGAAATTTACGGCTGTATTGTGTTTAAGCTCCTTGCTTAGGTAGTTATTGCAAATGAGTTGATGTGATACTGACACGGTAAGCTCATTGCAATATTATGATACAAGAGTCGATTTCAGCTAGTTGGACTGGCTCATTGTAGTGATAGCCATGATTTCTTATTCTTTTGAAATTATGTTGTATTGTATTGCCTTTCTTAGTGAGTAGTTTTTGCGCAATACTATTCTGCCTTAACCCTGACTAGAGATGTGGTTCTGCAGGACCCTGTGGATAAAAATATGGTAAACTGTGATGAAAAGTTGAAGAGCATTTTGCTTGGGAAACGAAGGATCGACTTAGCAGAACTTCCTTCCTTGATTAAACTGCATTTCCCAAAGGAGCCAAAGTGACCAGTCAAGGCGCCCTTAGCTTTTGCTGTAAACTGGTAATCTCTTGTTCTTTTTGCTACCGATTTTGTCAATTAATTTAAGGTCTTGGCTACTTGATACATATTCTTTTTGAATTGCTAGATATGTCATGTCCTTGTGCTTCAGGCAGAGGTTTAAATTCAAACAGTGATGTGTATATAACTGCATTTTGAGGATTTTCATGACATACTCAGGGCAATGAGGAACTGATTATATGTCATGTAATTTATTTGGCTTGGAATAACGCTATGCACTTTAAGGACTAAAGGTAAAGTGCGAGCTCTACGGTAGCCTGTAACCTAGGTTTATGTCTTTATCTAGTGTGTTTCTGGGGCATTGAGGTGGTCTCTCGTTTTACTACTACTGCCTGATTAAATTGTGGCAAAAATAAACTATATACTGTATACCTTTATAACAATCAATTTATCATAGGAATTTGCCTAGATAGTTCTCCACCAGATGAGCTGATATAAGGCCATTTGTTTTTTCAGTGGGGTGGAAAGCATCCCAGAATACATACTTATCCGCATCTTCACATGTGAAAGGGTTTAATTTGTCGCACATGTAGCCCATCTCGACAAGTCCTGTTGCGCAACATGCTATATCTGCGTAGTCAAATCCTGAAATCCATAAATAGAGTATCAGTGTCTAGCTTATTGAACTCTAATTAATATGTGCCAATGGAAACTCTTGAGGTATCACTCTTTGACTTCCAGTGTTTGGCTTGTTTGACTTCTTAATACTCTAAGGTCACAGATTTATGTTTGACACAGATTTCTTGCATTTAGATTATGGAAATTATGGAAATAAAGAAACATTATTAGTTGTATAGTGAGTCCTACGTATCCGATCCCTTTATAGCTATTGCTTCTTCTTTGCATTTATAGTATTTTCATCAACTACAATAATGACAACAGGGTGGGGTTCTGATGACCTAACAGTTGGTAGAAAATGAAAATTGTGCCCAGAATTACGTCGACCAGCTACTAATTTATAATCTAAGTGCCGAAAGTTTAGTGATGCATTTTCCTTTATTCCATCTTATGTCATACCCTAAGAATAAATGTATAAAAAGAACTGGTAAGTTTTAATAAATCTTAACTGTACTCGTATAGTGGAATGAACCCTGTCTAATTGGAAGAAGTACATATCAGTAGTAAAACCACTTGTTGTGAGAGGCTCTTCTACTGAGGGTTTAAAACTATTTTTCCAGAGGCTTCTACCGAGGGTTTAAATCTATTGTTCTCCTTTGGCCACAAAATTATCCTTAGTGAGTTTAGACAGTGTGTTAGAACTTGGTGGAGGTGATAGTGACTTTGTATTTGGGTTTTAAAAGAGGCAACATATTCCACCTATTTAAGGAAACGCAAATGGGAGATCTACACGATAGAGATATTATAGGGAGCAAGGAGGATGATGAGGCTTGTGACATTTAGTGGCCTAAGAAACTCAAAAAGTCTCAGAAGGATGTAAGTAAACAATTACTCTGGTTAAGAATGGGACTTTCTGCTGTCATGTGAACTCAACGTATTTTGTGGAGCTGTGATATTAAAAAGTAACTTCTCAAGGACTGAAACCGCCTAAGCCCTAATCCTTAGCTTTTATGCCAGCTAGACCTAGCAGGGAGAACACATGTAGGTAGTTTCCTACTTTCCTTTATTTCAGGTGAGAGAACATCTGTAGGTGGTTGGAATGCTTAGTAATCTCCAAGATGTTCCATGTGACTGCTTTTGTTTCTCTTCACACTTATCATGCTATGCTATACCAAAAGTACCAATTTAAGCTGAAACATCTTACCAAAAGAAGTTGGCTTCTGAATCATTTCTAAGAGGACGTCATATGGGTTTGAGAACACCAGGTGTAGTCCCTCTAGCTCTCTGTTCAGTTTGTCCACCAAAATTTCCAACTTCCAATTGAATTCCTTTGCCACCTCATTGTATGCTTCTATGCATGCACGCTGATGCATTACATTTCTGGTTCTTTCCAATGGAAGACATCCCATTGGTGGAAGGCCTCCAAGAGATAATTTTCGAGCTCCAAAAGAGTAAAGATCTGTAACAAAATTTTCTGCTATTGCTACTAGAAAATTCTCGTATTGTTCCACAGTAAACTCAAATGATCTTCCTCCTGGTCGCGGGTAGTAATTCTCTAAGAAATCATTGGTCCCTATACTTATCAGGTATAGCGCCTCTGCAACAACTTCCATAGCTTTTTCTTCGCCCAGATAAAGCCTCAGCTGCTGCTGATATTGCTTGTAGTACTCCAATTCCTTCCATAATGGGAGTACAGACTGCAAGTTCAAATCATGAAATTATTTAGCAGTTTGTTTGATCTAATTGCTGGAGATATTAATTTATAGCGAAATATTTCATGCTATCCTGAGAGAATCTTAAATCTAAAGCAAAATTGGAAGGCAATCTAGTCTGAAAGACTAAAAATGTGCACATCATCAAACTATATATCAGTGGCATTCATATCAGAGATGGCCTGGTGCCCTGGTGATTGACAAACTTGGCTTAAGTAGCTGTCTTATACTTAAGAAGTTGTCTTAAAGAATCTGCTGAATAGCTAGATTTCTTTTCCCCTTAAGTTTCAGTTAGAAAACTTACTATCCCATGAGATGTAGCATTATCATAGCCTGTGCCCGCAGAAGCAAAACAAACTCCTGTAGCAAATTCGGTGATGTTGTAACTTGGGTCCAAAAAGGCTGGAACCACTGGCTTTAGTCCGAACGCCTCTGAAATAAAGTCTGATGGTAGGCGACCATTAGAGAACCTGCCTGTCGGTTTACCTCCAAAGAAGTCACGGCCATAAGGCTCAAAGTTGCTCTTTAATATTGTGGAAAGCTCGTTGTTGTTCCCTGTATCAACAGAAGAGTCCCCAAAGACAATGACTGCGGGAACTTTGGCATTGAGGGCTAAGAACTGTAGTAGTAATTTAGCTAAGAGGAGCCAAATGGTTGCCTTATGTACCATGTGTTCCCTGTTCAATTTGTATTATGAGGTAATATAAAGAAGTTTTGGGTTTGACTATGCTGATGTATGGTGGATGTTACTCGAGGCTAAAGCCCGATAAGGAGGAAGTTTGTTGGTGAAAGTTTGTAACCGTTTGGGAAAAAGCTTATATGATGACTTGTTGTAGTTGAATATAGGATAAGCTTGGTTGGTGGTTTAAGGTTTAAATTTAAGACACTGGCTGCACTTGTAGGATTGCACCATTTGACATTTATGGACGCTTATCATTTATAGTTTGTAGATTGTTAGTGAACAGCCGAACGCTTAGATTCCCGAGTTTTCAATTCTTTTTTCCGACTCCTTTGTAGAAAAGATTTAAAAAGAAATCAAAAGAAAAGAGGAGAAAAGTGTGGAGTCTTGGTCGCTTCTTTGTAGATGACACTTAGAAGCGTTCAACATTCATCTAAAAATGAGGGCGGTATAAAATGCCAGAGAGATACTATTAGCTATCTGTAGACTGGAGGCTGATAGATAGTGCTCCATTTTGGGTTAAATTCCATAATCTTATATGATACCTCATTTGCCCGCTATGCATTAATAACAAGGTGACCTATGATGATTTAGTCTGCACCCTCTTTCAGCAAACTCTATAATGTGACCGATGAAGAAAGTTTTTGTACTACGTTCATTCATTATTGCCTTGTGGATGCAGATACGGAATCGTTGGGGATTTGCACGTTTCTTCAAGCCTGAGGAGCTTCATTGTGACAATTCAATGACCAAGTCATGATATAAATCTTCCTCAAGTTTAGTTTAGATTATGCTAGTGAGGATCACATTTAGGGAGACTTGGATTGGGTTTTCGGACTTTCAGATAGTGAAAGATCATTACCGAAAATTATGGCATATTATCATCAAGCTGTTTTCCTGGTGAAAGTAAGACTTGGATTAAGCAGTCTTGTCTCTTATGGTGTGGTGTATTAGCGAAAATTATCACAGATTCACCTTTTAGCTTGTGTGGTATTAGGTATATGATCCGTATTGTTCTATACAGTTTTTGTACGAGTTTATAGAAGAAGCCGGTTTATATACTGTTTGTAGAAAGACCTTTCTCGTATTTCTTTCACTTTTCAATGATCTTCGTTCATTATTAGGTCAGTTCACAATGAACTCTCTCTTTACTTGTGTGGTCGTTGTTGATTGTAATCATGTATCTTTTGCGCACTTTTACTCTCCATCCCATCTAAACCGATGTCTGATACTGTGAGTCTGTGACAACCGTGTAAATTGAAAGGAGAAGAAGATAGAGACGACAGAGTATGAAACACGTGTAGAGGCACATGAAGAGGGTGCTGTTTCAGTTTGTTCCAGTTTGTTCATAATAAAATGCTTTACGTGAGAATTGAGCCTTCTTTTTCCCTAGCAAAAGTTTCTAATATATGCTGGATTTACTCCTTTCTTGGAGATGTGTGAATGACTTGTTCTGCATCTTTTTAACGCGAAGAAATGTAAATATATCATAAACTTTGTTATAAATTTTGAAGAAATGACGAGACAATTCGGAGTCCGGTGAACTCAAAAGATGTTCACGACATTGGACCTCCGGAAATTGGACCTCCGGAAATTATCGAGTTTATACTTAGTTGTTGGTTATCAATAACGTTGAGTTTAGACGATTCAAGGGAACGCAATGAGTATTGAGTAATTTATGCGCGGTATAGATCGAGTCTTTGATTCGAGTAATATTTGTCTAAAATTCTCTAGTGAGGGTTGCTATCTCTTTAGAGAGGATAAGTAGGACCCCATAACCCATCTAACTCGTACCAAGTAAAAAATTGTAGTGTAAAGTTGAGGGAATTGGAAATTTGAGAAGCTATGGTTTCTAGTACTTGTGCAACAAAAAGTTTCCTTCAACGTCTACCATGCAGCTCTACTACTTCATCATCTTTTCTAACCAACAACATTTATAAGACTTGTTATGTATGCCCATTAAAACCTCTTGGATCAACCAGGAAAGCAGTTGTGCTTCAAGCTCAGGCTCGGCCGACATGGCTTCCTGGCCTCGACCCTCCTCCGTATCTTGATGGAAGGTCTGAATTCTCATCTATGATCTAGCCATGTAAATATGGTGCTTTTTTGGCGGAATGTAGGAGCAATATGTTTGGTTAAGAGTACTACTATGTCATCATATTCATAAATGGAGTAGTTTTAAAATTCTGAATATCTTGCATATGATATGCACAATGTAGCTTTCATAGAGAAGTGGCAGATGATAGACATGCTTTAGGTTAGGTTAAGGCTCAATCGTAAACAGTCCATTATCCGGTAACTGTAGGGATAAGGTTGCGTATGTCCAAACCTCATATTCCGCGAGAACTGGTCTCTTTGGAGTCACCTGGGTAATGATGCCCTTGTTGTTGCATGTACACAAATGCGGCTGCTTAAAGCAGAGATATTTATGCGTTCTGTTTGTGACATTTCTGATCATATATGCATTTTGCACTTTGGTTAGTTTGGCTGGAGACTTTGGATTTGACCCTCTTGCGCTTGGGGAGGATCCCGAAAGTCTGAAGTGGTATGTGCAAGCTGAATTGGTTCATGCCCGTTTTGCTATGGCTGGAATTGCTGGCATTCTTTTCACAGATGTAAGTTGTACACCAACCTTCACGAATTGCTTGTGTTAAGGCTGTTAGCAGATGTTTCTGGTTCCAGAAACTGTCCTGATGAATAAAGCAGTAATGCAATGGACAACAATGAAAGATATATACTTGATGCGAGAGGAGTGTAGTCAAACTGGGAGGATCAAATTCGTGTGTCTAGTGTCTCAAAGGCTCCTGCCTATTATTAGCATTATCTGTTTGTCTGTTCTCTGAACCTGCAGTTGCTTCGAACGACTGGAATCAGCAAATTGCCAGTCTGGTATGAGGCAGGTGCTACAAAATTTGACTTTGCAAGCACAAGCGCCTTGTTGTTTATCCAGTTGGTCTTGATGGGGTAAAGATTAAGATTTTTCTACTGGACACTTTGGTTTGCATAAATTTGATGACAGTTGTACAGTATTTTTTTCACCCTGTGTGTCTAACATCTGATGTTGTTTCTGTTTTAGCCAGATTTGTTGAAACTAAAAGGTACATGGACTTCGTTAACCCTGGATCACAAGCAGATGGTCCTTTCTTTGGTATTGAAGCAGCTTTTCAAGGACTCGAACCAGGGTAATTTCTCGGTTCTGTTTCTGTATATGAACGCTTTATTTCAGGAAATACTGTCCTATACCTGACCTTGTTTGGTAGCATCATAAAGATGCGAATATGATTGTTTCAGACTTCACTAAAATGTAATGAATACAAAATTTGTGAGTTTGTGTGAGAGTAGGATCCGAGGTAGTTGTCTTTGTTACAAAAATTTCTCTAATTTGTGAAAGAACAGGTATCCTGGAGGTCCTTTGCTGAATCCACTCGGCCTTGCGAAAGATTTCCAGAGTGCTCAAGAGTGGAAGCTCAAAGAAATAAAAAATGGTGAGACATTTTACACTAGCATATCTCTGACTTGATCTTAGTTCCTGAAAAACATGCTATATAAGGAGCCATTGATCTTACATTTTTCCTGCACAAGACTGAGTGTGAATTTCTTGCAGGACGACTGGCAATGGTAGCAATGCTCGGTATATTTGTGCAGGCTTCAGTTACTCATACTGGCCCGATTGAGAACCTTGTACTGCACCTTTCTGATCCATGGCATAAAACTATAATTCAGATCATGTCCAGCTCCAGTTCTTGATGTACTCTTCCTGTAAGCAAAAGAATTTTTAGTTTCCGGATTATAATTCCGTGCGCGACACAGCTAACTCAATCTGTAATATGAGTGAGCAAAGTGATGTAACTTCTTGTACAAGAATTTCTGGCAATTAATTCTTATCCTGTGAATTAGTGTGTATACTTCTTTTGGTTCATTCTTGTCAGATTTATACTAAGTGGCAGATTGGTTTTAACTGAGAACCCAGCACCAAAATAAACTGTAACTTTAAACAGTAAAACCCAAATCAGAATAAAAGAACAAGGACATTGCTTAATGAATTTAACTATGGTCAATGATCTCCTGACACTAATATATCTGGAGATTAAAAAGAGAGTTATTTGCGAAACAAGGATTTTGCGATATCAAGATAATTTCTTACCGATGCAGTTTTGCCTCAGTGTCATCAGTCAGACAATTGCAGACCATTGGATTTTGTGAAGTGCAACTCTAAATGGGGAATTTTGATGAATGATCTAAAGGGGAAATATATGTTTTCACTTATTGTTTCGACCCCCCTTACCTCGCATAGGTGAGAGTTTTCTAAGACACTGAGTTAATGATGTTGTCATTGTCGTAAGTCTCGTAATTTTCCTGCATAAAATTGGCCATTTAACCTATAGTTTGTGATTTCATGGACCAAAATGACACTGAGATAAGTAGGTCCCATATTTATTTCATTCAGCACCACGTAAACAGCTTCTGATCTAAATAGGATGTCATACTAAAGCTTGTACAGAGCCAAAGCTGACCTAAATCACACAGAAAAATGGCTACTATTTCTGCAACACTGTCATCTTCTCTAATCTCTTGTAAACTCCAGCAATCTTTAAGTTTTAATCCTTCAGTAAAATTAACAACATTTTCGGTACCCAATCCATGCAGCTTTTCTTCCTCTAGCTCCTCTTTTCTCTCTTCTGTTAGCTCTTCAAATCGCGCGGCTTTTTCTGAGATTTTCAGAAACAGCAATGTCATCAGTAGGAGCAGCAGCTTCAGCATCAATGCAAGTACTGAAAGTAAGAAAAAGGTTCTTATTATCAACACTAACAGTGGAGGGCATGCTGTGATTGGATTCTACTTCGCGAAAGAGCTTCTGAGTTCTGGTCATCAAGTCACAATCTTTACAGTTGGAGACGAGAGCTCTGACAAAATGAAGAAGACCCCATTCAGCCGTTTCTCTGTATGTTCTGTATTTTCATGGCATTTCATAATCGCTTAAACTGTGATGCACAGAACCTGCAATGGTTAATACTAGTCTGAAGTAATGGTAATTCCTGTTGGCTTGTTGCAATGTGTACCAGACGCGTAATTAATCTATAGGGAGGCTTTACTGTTGAGTGATCGCATTACTGACATCAGTGCTGGCTAGCAAAATTTACAGACTGATAGCTTGAAACTGATCTTATTGTTATGTCATCTATTTGTTTTATGATCAGGAAATCACGAGTGCTGGTGGGAAAACTGTCTGGGGAAATCCAGCAGAAGTAGGGAATGTAGTAGGAGGAGAAGCCTTTGATGTAGTGCTGGATAATAACGGCAAGGACCTTGATGCTGTGAGGTAATTTTTATCTCACTTCTTTCAAAGACAACAGCCATGGTTATTGGTTTAAATAACCCGAACTTCATATAGAAACCATTCTTGAACTAACGAAAACCAGTTTTCGTGCATAGGCCTGTGGCAGACTGGGCGAAGAGCTCTGGTGTCGGACAATTTTTGTTCATTAGTAGTGCTGGGATCTATAAGGCCACCGATGAGCCTCCTCATGTGGAAGGAGTAAGTCTACTCAGTCGAGTCCCTAAGCTTTGTGATCATGACACATGCTGAATGACTCAATAATATCCTGTTTGTTCAGGATGCTGTCAAAGCTGATGCTGGTCATGTTGGAGTAGAAGAATACATTGGAAAGACTTTCAGTAGTTGGGCAAGCTTCCGTCCACAGTATATGATCGGATCAGGAAACAATAAAGATTGTGAAGAATGGTTTTTCGATAGTGAGTTGCACCATCTGAAGTTTTTTTGCCTTGAACATGTTTTCATGTTCCTGATCTGAAACTTTCTGAAACAATATTAGAACTGTTCGTCATCAGTATTAAGCCTGCTGCGTTAATCTCATTCGTATGTTCCTGATCTGAAACTTTCATTTCAGGAATTGTTCGAGACAGGCCAATTCCGATCCCTGGCTCAGGAATGCAACTGACTAACATCACCCATGTGAGGGACTTGTCATCCATGCTCACTTTAGCAGTTGAAAACCCGACTGCAGCAAGTGGCAACATCTTCAATATCGTAAGCGACAGAGCAGTGACCCTTGATGGAATGGCCAAACTCTGTGCTCAAGCTGCTGGTCGCGCTGTCAACATTGTACATTATGATCCAAAGGCCATAGGAATCGATGCCAAGAAAGCTTTTCCCTTCCGTAACATGGTAAGTAGAGTAGAGATGACTCCTCTATCCTTTTTAGCAATGCTACTGTTTTCTTCAATATTCCAATGAATGTGTCGTTCTCGTGTCACAGCACTTCTATGCTGAGCCAAGAGCAGCTAAGGATCTCCTAGGATGGAAGGCCTCTACATACCTTCCTGAAGATTTAAAGGAGCGATACGAGGAGTACGTCAAGATCGGGAGAGACAAGAAAGATATCAAGTTTGAGTTGGATGATAAGATACTAGAAGCACTCAAGGTGCCAGTAGCATGATCCTGTGCTGAGAAGTGAGAACTGTGTGGGTTAACTCCTGCAAGATGCATCCTTTAAACATGTACATGATGCAAATTTTGGTGTATAATCTTATGTACCAACTACCAACTATTATTCTTCTAACTGATCTCCAGATCCTTTAAAAGAGCAAACTACTACTAGTATATGGTTGCAATTGTTCAACGACTTAAAAAAAAAAAAAAAAAAAAAAAAGGAAAGATGAATGCTTTCTTTCAGGTTTACAAGTTGATTACAGTAAGTTCGATATTAGTGTGGGAAATTTTGACGCTAGCTTATGTGGTAATTGAGATTATGTTCAGTAAGGCAGCGCCACAGCCCAACCCCCCATACGGTGCAGCAAGACTAAGCGTTCCACTCAATGCCAGTGCGCTCCAAATGGAGCAGAGAACTAACATTGTGCTCCTTGAATACAACTTAAAGATTGTCTTTGCACCCTTCTATTTACGCGAATGTGAGGAAATAAATCAACAGGATAGGAAGGTACATGGGTGGCTGCAGATGGAAGGGAACTTTTTGGGTGACAGTTGAAGCTACAAGATTCCATGACCACAAAATGATAATGACATCTGCTGTCATTTAGCAGTTGTATTTCCTCAGCCAAACAATACCAAAGTCTCTATATTTCACATACTCTGGTCTTGCCAACATTTCAGGATCAGGTGACAAAACTGACAACCTCTGAGTGAGAGAGAGGCGAAGTTACAAGACAAATTACGCACCTGATACGCACTAATACAGATTCAGAGCCTTACAGAAGCAATCACGCATCAGTACTAAATTGGAACCTTATAACTTTCAGCTTCGAAAGATTTATGAAGCCATGATTAGGAAACATATTTTTCCTGCAAATGTTCCTCACAACAGCACTAGCCTAACTTATAGAGTATCTAACTTATTACTGCAATCAAAATTTCCCAGACTAATATCCAAGTTACTCAACAATGTAGCACAATTTTCAACTGACAGAGATCACAAATTTCGAACTAATTATATGCATATAAAATCAGGACGAGACATGGCTCATACCTTTATAAGGAATCCATTTGCAGCTCCAAAATTGAAGCAAACAAAACTGCAAGGAATGCGTTTGCAGCTCCAAGAACGTTAAGAAGCCATAAATTGAAGCAAACTAAACTGCAAAACACATTCTTCAAGAAAAAGAGAAGGAACCTTCACTGGCACCCTAAAACCAATGTCACGAGTAGCGCCTCAAAGTCACACGATTGAAGCAAACACATACAAATTGAAGATAAACTACTGCTTCACACCAAGTGATTCATGCTGTTGAACATCATCATATATTAATTAAGCATACCAATTACAAAATACTGTGAAAAGAGTTCTTGTACTGATAGGCATACAAGAGCTTTAATGAGGAACAATGGCTCAACTAATTGCTACAGTAACAAATGAAAGTTAGTAGAACAACATAACACATTTAAATTCCAAAAACAAAAACAAAAATTACATAGAAGGAAAAGGGGAAGGTGGGAGCATGAACGTCTTCCTAACCACACAGCTGCTCGACAGCAGTAACAATCTGGGCAGGTTGAACCACTGTCCAGTCTTCCAATGTCCCAGCATAAGGAGTTGGCACATCCTGAGATGACAAGCACACAATCGGGGCATCCAAATAATCCTGGAAGTTCTCATTAATAGCTGCTGTCAAACTAGCACCAATACCACCTGTGCGCATGCACTCTTCCACAATCAGCACTCTGTGCGTCTTCTTCACGGAATTCCCAATTGTGTGGAGATCAAAGGGCTTCAATGAGCGGATATCAATCACCTCAGGGTCGTAGCCCTTGTTCACCAATGTCTTGGCTGCTTGCATGACGTGATACCTCATACGAGAATATGTCAATATGGTAATATGCTCTCCAGGCCTTACCATCTCAGCTTCTTCCAGTGAGCACACATACTCTTCATCAGGAATCTTCTCCTTGAGGTTGTACAGCAGAACATGCTCGAAAAGAATGACAGGGTTCTCACTCCGGATTGCCGCTTTCATCAGTCCTTTCGCATTGTAAGGAGTGGAGCATGCCACCATCTGAATGCCAGGGATCGACTGGAAGTAAGACTCAAGACGTTGTGAGTGCTCCGCCCCAAGTTGGCGCCCAACACCACCAGGACCACGAATAACCACTGGGATGGTGAATTGGCCACCAGAAGTGTAATGAAGCATGCCACAGTTGTTCGAGATTTGATTGAATGCCAAAAGAAGGAAACCCATATTCATTCCTTCAATAACAGGCCTTAGGCCAGTCATGGCAGCTCCAATTCCCATTCCAGTGAAAGAATTTTCGGCAATGGGTGTGTCGAGAACTCTAAAGTCTCCATACTTTGTAGCCAATCCTTTGGTCACCTTATATGAGCCACCATAATGGCCCACATCTTCACCCATGACACATACACGTCTATCCCTTTCCATCTCTTCATCCAAACCCTCACGGAGTGCTTCAAACAGCAAAACCTCATGTCTGAAACGCAAAGAAATAATTACTCAATTGACACAGATTGAACAGTGGCCCTAATATATGATTCCCAAGTTTTCTAAAACTGAAGTAGGGCCAAATGATAATTTTGTAGCTGTTCACATAGAGCACAGCATTTGAAACTCGTGGATTTGTGCATTGACATTTAGGTGAAACCCTGTAATGCTATAGCAGAAACATTTTCCTCTTTCTCCCCCCCGTAACTTCTGGTTCACTTTCTCTCCTCCCTTTCCCTCTTTTTTTGTATCCAAACAGGTCATAAAGTACGGGATTGCCCAAGACAATTGGCTTAAATATAGGAGGCTGATGCATACCATATAACTAATATAAGCCAATGACTTCAATTCACTCCACTAGAGTCTACATTTTCATTTACTTCTCTCCATACTCCGTAGTAAAGAAAACGCCTTTGCCTACAGAATGATTTCATACTTTAAAAACCTTCTACTGACTACAGAATGAACCCCAAACAAGTACTAAGTTATTCCACATATATGCACATACTGTTAATGCCTTCCAAAACCAGACATTAATAACCTTTACCAACACATCTAATTCGACTTTGATCAATGATTATTGCCGCGATCATACAATTCGCAGCAAATTTCCCATGTCCACTAGAATTCAGTACACAAATACAGATACGAGTTTTCGAACAACATACCCAGTCTTAGATGATGCAGCAGGAGCTGCTGCTGCCGGAGTCTGCAAAAACAAGACATACAAAAACTCAACCGAAATTCCGAATTCTACTACCCTAAAATGCAATCCACACTAGCTGCTAACAAATAGGAAACTAAAACAAGCTAATGTTAAAAACTGGGAAAGATGAGAAGTATAGAACAGAAATCACTCACAGCAACAGCGTGTGTAACAAGATTCACAGCCCGATTGAGGCCCGGCGTCGCCGAACCATCGTTTGCGCGAAGATCAGATCTTACAACCAAGAATCCAACTTTCCTCCCTAACAATCAAAACAACAACAATCCCAAAAATCATAACATTAACATTACACACAAATTAAAAAAGAAAAACCCAGTAATTTGATTTGCATAGACATACACACACAATGGATGAAATCAAAATTGAATCAAGACCCAGATATTATAATGGCGTGAAGAACAAAACCCATCAAGGGATTTTACGACGTACCATGGAATTTGTTGTTGGAGGAGAGAGAATTTGTGGGAGAGAAGGAAGGAGCAGCTGCAAGTGAGCGTATTGCGGAAGCCATTGGTGATGGAGAGGGATCAATGTGATCAATGTAATGAAATACAAGCAATTTGAGTGGAATGGAATCAAGTGATTATTAGTAGAAAAAAACTGCAGAACAAAGTGAATTTATTTTGGCGAGAAATAGAGAGATGGTGGGCGGAGAAACTGAGGGACCAAACGGAGCCAATTCTTATGTTGGTGGGGGTGAGCAAGAAATTCAGGTACCCATCTTTGAAATCGTAACCGGTTAGGAACTGTGTCTAATGGGTTCGGGCTCGATTCCCAACTTTTGTGAACCGTTAGGAGCGGTTTTGGTCCTGGTTGCAATTTTTAGGAACTGTTGGCTACGGTTTCGGTTGCAATTCCTTAGTATTGGGGCTAGTGGCCGCTCTCTTACTCACCCCTTGGGGATTCTTTTTTCTATTCTGGTATTTTAATAGGTCTCGTGTTCTCTAACCGTGTTTTCGGTCCGAGGTGGGTCTTCCACTTCGCTCCCGGTCTAATTTTTAGTTTCTTTTTCGGCAAATTCTTATGGTGCCCCCGAACTATGTCAAAATGCGCATGGTGCCCCTACGTTTGAAACTTGTACATTGCGGTGTCTCCGAACTTTGCACCTATAGGCACGTGGTGTCCTTGTCAGTGTCACCTCTTATTTTCTAATGCCGTCAGATTTTGCATGTCCAACGGTGAAGTGGCATACAATTAGTAAAAATTTAATTAAATCTTTTGTAATTAATAACTAATATTACAAAACAAAAAAATAAATAAATCAATTTTTTTAATTTCTCTCACCTCAGCCTAACCCACCGCCCCACCCTCCCTACCGCCCCCACAACCACCGCCGCCCCTCCGACCACCTCCCTCCCCCATAATCGACCACCACTGGGCGGCGCGAGCCCAGTAAGGTGGGTCATCATGGCTGGCAACAGGGGGAAGAAGGCGAAACATGTGTTTGGGGAAACTGGGCTCGACAACACCGTCTTTCGCCTTCTTCCGCCTATTCTCAACTCCGATGACCCACCTTGCTGGGCTCGCGCCGCCGTATGCGGCCCAGAGGTGGTGGATTCGGGGGGGAAGGAGGTGGTAGGGGTGGCCTGCGACGATGAGTGAGGCGGCAGAGAGGGTAGGGGAGGTTGGTAGCTCAGGTGAGATAAAAAAAATTGGGGTTTTTTTTAATGTTTTTATTTTATTTATTAGTTAATTAATTGCAAATGCTTTAATTAAAATTTATTAATCCTCTGCCAAATCACCATTTAACATCCAAAAGTTAACGGTGTTAGAAAATAAGAGGTGACAAGGGCACCACGTGCCTATAGGTGCAAAGTTCGGGGGCACTGCAAGGTACAAGTTTCAAACATATATAGGGGCACCGGGAGCATTTTGACATAGTTTGGGGGCACCACGGGAATTTGCCGTTTCTTTTTCAATTCTGGTTTCTGCTTCCAAGGTTTAAAGATTTGCACGCAATGAGGCTAATATTGTGTCTTTAGTAGGCAAGGGCAAAGCGAGTTGGAGTTGTTAAGATTTAGATTTTTTAACAGCAAATTCACGTGGTGCCCCTGAGTTATGTCAACATGCTCGTGGTGCCCCCACTTTCCAAACTTACTACATCATGGTGACCCTAAAGTATGGTACATAGTGCACATTGTGCTCTTTTGACTAATTTTGACTAATGGCATCAAACTTTGATCGTTAAGTGATGACATGGCGGGGGTTAGGGTTTGGGTTAAAAGTTAATTAAGGGAGAATTGTATTATTAGTATTAAACATTATATTTTTTAATTTTCAAAAAAATTTCAAAATTTTCAAAAAGTTTGCTAAATTTTTTTTTAAAAGAAGTTTTCCCGAAAATTCCAATTCTTGATCTGAAAATTGTGCACACGGTGCCCCTCAGTTATACATAACAGTACACATGGTGGCCATCAGTTTTACATAATAGTGCACATGGTGCCCCTGCCACACTATTTTGAAAAATGAATAACCGTGTTATGTTAATTAATTTGCTAATAACTCATTTTTTGTCCACAAGAAATAACAATAATTGCATAACAAAAAAGTCATAGATAGTTACTTCTTGAAAAATAAAATGGCAAATTTTAACAAATTACTCAACATACAACGGGTTTTCTAATTTAAAATAGTATGACAGGGGTACCGTGTGTACATTGATGTAAAACTAAGGGGCAGTATATGCAATATTATGTATAACTCAAGGGCACCATGTGCAGAATGTTTAGGTGAAACCCGAATTTTTGGAAGAAAAAAAAAACAAGTTTTTCATACAAAAAAACTAAATTCTTTTGAATTAATTTTGTTATATTAATAATATAATAATCCCTTAGTTAAATTTTAACCCAAACTCTAATCCACGCCACATCATCACTTAACGGTCAAAGTTTAATGTCGTTAGTCAAAATTAGTCGTAAGGGCACCATGTGCATTACTCCCACTGTTCACCTATAAAACGCGTAGGGATGGAGCACGGTTTTTAAGAAAAATAGAATAAAGAATGAGTTTTAGATTCCACTTGGTATAAAATTACACATAGGAGTACGTCCCACTGGCACTTTCAATAAACAAGTAAGGGTGTTTTGGTTTTTATATATACAAATAAGGAAATATTCTAAGTAGAAAGTTTTAAAATGAACACCCCTAAGCAAATAGACGGAGTATGTACCATATTTCATGGGCACCATGATGTAATAGTTTGGAAAGTGGGGGCACCATGGGCATTTTGACATAACTCGCACTACGTGAATTTGCCGAATTTTTAATCTATATCTTTGCATATGTATCTTCACCCCTAAAGGTGTGGCGACATCGAAATAGTTTTAGTGGAGCATTTGGGCTCATGAGCAAGGCGTACTACTTGATTTGTTGTTACTTTATTACTTTAGATGCTTGTACGGAATATGATAAATGACAATTCTTTTGATGGAGTTCTGTAAAAAAAAAAAAAAAAAAAGAGACTATTTTTACAAGTGTCACTGAATACTTATCAATGAATTGAGTTATTTTAACGTAAAATGGAAATTTGGAATTGAAAATGGTCCAACACAAACTTTAATTACATCCATGTATAAGGTTATATTATATTGGTTTACTCTTTAGAACGGTATAGCCTAGTCGGTTTCTATTTCTTTTTTTCTTTTCTTTTTTTTGTAAGAAGTTATGAAATTTTATTCTTCCCAAAAATGGGGAATAAATAGGACCGCTTACAAAATATAACCACTAAAGAAAACGAGACTAAAAGAAACAACTATCTTAGGAGACTTTCTACAATCTCCGGATTGTTTTCACTGTTTTTCCATCCATATAGTCTAACACTCAATTCAAATTTAATCCTATTCACTAGCCACTACCTCCTGGTGCTCTATATTTGCAAAAATTTTAGAGTTTCTCTCACTCCAGATTTGGTAAACAACTGCTGTCACACAGCATCTAGCCCAACTTGCAGTCCAGTGCTTTGATCTCTGCCTGCTCGCAAACCAGTCAAGTTCCTTTCTCAGGTGCCAGGTTCTAGCTGCAATTCCCAGTCAATTTAAGATGTCATTCCAAACTTTTGCTAAGTACTGGCATTTAAAGAATAAATGCCGGTGACTTTCTCCCGCCTTCTTGCATAAGGCGCATCTATTTACCATGGAAATGCCACGCTTCATAATGTGTCAACCGTGGCCAGTTTTTTCTGAGCTGCTAGGACTGATATAAAAGTGTGCCTCGACATGTTAATGCTTCCCCACACAACTCTGCTCCATTTCACCTTGTTTTGTTTCTCCCTGAAAAACTTGTAAGCATTTCCAGCATTAAATTTCCTTTCTTTGCTCCATTCTTTAACCAACTCAGCTGCAGTATCCTTACTTCCTGCTTTAATAATTAGCTGATCTCTCACATACAGAATGCTCCTCCAGGATTCAGGATCTTTCTAATTATTCTTCACCTCCCATTGAATTCTTGATGCAGTAGGCTCTACACCATTGACTCGAACAACCTTGATCATTTTCAACAATCCTACTCAGCCATTTTACTAGCATAGCCCTGTTCCAAGATAGCACTTCTTTAATGTTGAAGCCAGCTTCAGTTTTTGGGGCACAAGAAGTTTGCCAGCTTTTAAAAGTCATTCTCTTTTTGCCTTCTCCAATTCCCCACAGAAAGTCTTTACAGAGCTTGCTTATCTTCTTCAAGATACCTTTTGGGATGAGCAAGTTGGCAATCCAAAAGTTTTCAACTCCAAAAATCACAGAGTTGATTAATTGGATTTTACCAGCATATGACAGGTACTAAGAGCTCCAATGCCTGATTGCATTTTGAATTTTCCCTAATGCCTAGTCGGTTTCTATTTGATGTGCATGCGCGAGATTAACTCTCTCTCTCCTTTCTTGTATCACCGTCATTCCTATTTCACTAAGGTGATGGATTAGCTTCCCTTGTTTTGAGTTGCAAAATTAGTGTACTTTGTTGTACCATTTGTTCTTGTGATATTTCTAATATCCTCACTTGGTTAACATTAACATGAGGTTGTCGGAGACTCAATAGCATGTCGGAGCGACACTCTCGCTTTTCGTTGGAGGGAAAAGTTTGACTCGAAGCGCGGTCGGAGTGAAATGGCTTTGGCGGTGTTATGGGTCGGCTAATGAGGCGATCAGAGGGAAAGGCAGTGATGTTAGACAATAACGCACGGTTGAGCATATTGTGGCCCTGTTATCTACCAAGATAAAATTATGATCTCTATGACTTTTGACTCGCATAGAAAAGTAGAAAACCATGATAACTTTTTTTTGGAAAAATCAAGTGTTACCCTCGAAGTTTATTGCACATGATACCCGGGTAGGGTGAATTAATTAGGGCGTACATGACTTGAAACAGAATATGTCGTGCTGAGGAGCAGGTATGGAGGAAATAATTATCTAGGTAAAAAAATATTACTTTAATTGGATAATGCTAGATTACCTTGTATCCTTTTAATTATTGGAATCAATATTAAAACTTGCTATTTAAAATATAATATTTTAATAATTAAATGTGGGTGGTACTCAAAGTGATGTGTACCACCGGGTGGCACACTATCGCTGTCCAATATCAAATAACATGATTAACTGTTACATAGGACATATTTAGTCCCCACTCATAGTAAATATTAAGGATATGTCATAGTGACACATTATTTTCCAAATAAACTAGACACACATACATAGTACATAACCAAAGTACAAGATCATAAACACACTGGCACGCTAATCGGAGAGATAACAATCGTCACATGAAGACCGTCATCCACCACCAACTCCACGGTTGTCGTAGAATCACCTTATTTATGCACGTGCTACAATAGTGTGCCATTGTCCTTTTGACAACTTATTTCTGAAATTGACATGATCGAATTAATGCACTCATTAGTTTTCAGCTTTCATATAATTAAGTAGTATAAACTTAATAGATTGATATGGAATACTAATTCCTATTTCGCACAAGAATGAGTATAATAATATGAAATAAGTGTCAATTAAGAATCTATCTTACCTTCCCATTGTAAACTCCAATTGAGTCAAGTAAGTTACCAGTAGCTCCAAGAAATCCAACAATGCGGGCACCATTGGCTACAGCAGGAGTTTCAAACGGTTCGATATTTTTGCAATCCTTCTTCCTTCCATATGGTCCTATACCTTGAGTGTTCAAATTGGTATAAATCATGATCTGTGCCACTTGACGCTTGTTATTGGCCCCAGCAAAGTCCCCAACGAATCCACTTATATGGGTTATGTATTCATTATCTTGCAACACAATCTGCACACGCAAGATTTTCCACCAATGTTATAATAAAATTACAAAATACTCGTGGTACAATAAACATGAAAAGTTCCATTTCATATGATCAAAAATATATGAAGTTCTTTAGATGACACAATCATGAGGAGTTTACTTTCTACATAGGGTATGTGCGTAGTCTTAGTTGTTCAGCTAGCAGTTAGCCGTTTAAGTAGAAGATAGCGTTTTTAGTAGTTAAAGGGCCGTTGTTAGCTATTAGTAGTTTGTTGATATATACAGGTTGATGTAAATCACATATATTTTAGCAAATTGTATGTATCCATTGGAATAACAATTTTAGTAATAAAGTGGAAGAAAACAAATCGATACGCCCACTTCTAGTAATGAAATCATTTCACAAATACTCCTAAAATACCATTTTGACATAGTAAAAACACTAGATGCCACTTACTAATGTTACCAACAAACTCACCCAAAATGTACAAGAGAACTTATGTAAGGACTCCTTGATAGTAAGTAGAATATCTATTTGAAGTCATTGCATGTATGTGTAACCAAATGAATTTTTTGTCGTTTCATACGCAGAGATAATACTTCATGAAAGTAAGTATCTAATTAAAAACTATGACTCCATGCATCAAAGCGATCATTAATGAATAAATGTACAAGAGATGTTATCTACAAAATCATTTAGGGCATGAGACAATCGAAGTCCAAAAGAAACAACGATTAACCTTTAAACATGAGATATTTAAAGTGAGAGCACTTTAAGCTTTATACCTGAAAAATGATATTTTTTTTTCAAAGTATGTGTACAACGTGAAGGGGAGCCTTGGCACACCGGTAAAGGTGTTGCTGTGTGATCGATAGGTCACGGGTTCAAGTCCTGGGAGCAGCCTCTTGTCAAATAAATTGACAAGGGAAGGCTTGCCCTCATTACACCCTTGTGGTGGGACCCTTCCCCGGACCCTCGATTGTCGGGGACGCCAATGTGCGCCGGGCTGCCCTTTTATGTGTACAACGTGAAACTTTTATAATTTACTTCTAACAAAATAACGTACCGTCACTTGTTCATGACCTGAACCGCCATAGTATCTGGTTTCAATTTTACCAGACTGGTCAATTATATCAAACCCAATTCCATCGACAACACTTCCAGACGCAATTTTCATCTTTTTGATTCTTTCGGTGCTTTCCATAACGAAGTTGAAGGTTAGGGCTGATTGTTGGTTACCATATGGGCCGTACTGTACAATATCTTGTGACTAGTGGACATAAGATATAAATATAAATCAGTCAAATAAGTGTCGAATGACAGATATATTGATTATAGAGTGTACCTTTGTTTCACAATGAACGAACGCTTGTTTTCAGAATCAAGATAAGGCGAGTTTATATATAAACTTAATGTATGATGACTAATATACTCCTTTTAGAAAGTATTGCTAATTCAATAGTTTGAAAACATCAAATACATAGTATGTGTGAAATATAACAAAAAGTAGTGTTACCTTAAATTCTCATTTTTTTTTTTTGAATCAAAAAAAAAAAAAAAAAAAGAGAATTTAAGGTAACACTACTTTTTGTTATATTTCACACCTTAAATTCTCATTTTGAGATTTCTTTAATGATGTTATATTTGAGCAAGTAAAATTACCTTGACTTGGGCCATTGTTTCAACTTGGTGTTTTCACTTCAAATTGATGAACTCTTAACAAAGTAGAAGTATTTGTTTGTAGGTTGAAAGATGAATTACCATTACAACATTTGAGTATTTATATGAGGAAAAGAGAATTTTTGTACCAATTTCTACATGTGATTGAGAATAAATTATATGCCTATTATTCATTTTATGTCATTCTTTAGTAAAAGTAGAATATATTGTGACCCCACCTCCTCATGCATACAGTAATTTTCGATTTCACATGACTATCCAAACTATAATCGATATAACCCATTTTATTCAATTGGAAACCAAAATTAACTTTAAATGTGGGTCAAATCACAGCTGGATTGAAATAATTCGAAAATGAAATAAAGTTACCAGTACAATATTTATATCTAAAATAAACAATACTATTCTCTAGTGAAATATAGTATTATATAATTGTTATTATTCCACTATTATAATATTCAATGATATGTTCTCCCTTTTCCATGTCTAAGCATTAGATTCCATGTCCAAACATTTATTCGTGACACAATGTAATCTTATCTTTGATACGAATGGAATAAATAAACTCTTGAGAAGTTCACAAGTATGTTCTAAAAGTTTATTGTCTCATATACGCTCTCTATTCCAGTGATTGTTGGTCTTTCGTTTTTGCACCAAAACTAAGGAGAGGTGCGGAGAAGTGGGGGAGAGAAGAGAGAAAATCCTAAACTCACTCTTAACACATGGATGGGCAAGTAGTTTACCATGGGGACGCTAGTGATTTAACAAGCACATACAAGACCCACCGAAATATAGAAACCAAACAAATCACTGAAACAACCCAAAAATGAATAGTCTGGCAATTCACTGGAACGAAGAGAGTATAGGACCATATAGAAGTGGGTTAAGAAAACTAGTTTATAATCTAATGGTATGCTCCTCCTAATGCAAATTGTTGAAGTAGGGTTGTGAGAGCACGCTAGATTTAATTTATTACTGCTCTAGGAGATCACTTACTTGAAAGTGTTTACGTTATTATGCTGGTGGTAAACCTCCCTAGGAGGTAAGCTCCCCAAGATTAACAAAACCATTTTCGAGTGCTACCATAAACA
The DNA here is from genome assembly GCA_963457585.1 of Spergularia bocconei. Lineage (NCBI taxonomy): Eukaryota > Viridiplantae > Streptophyta > Magnoliopsida > Caryophyllales > Caryophyllaceae > Spergularia > Spergularia bocconei. The sequence continues at coordinate 5,717,710 of OY734949.1, forward strand.
GACAAAATATGGGATACACACGCACTATAATTACCGAGCAAAATGAATGTGCTTAGTGAATTTGTTGTAATTATGTTTTTTTGGTGAATAACCAAAGAAGAACAGAGGCGCGGTCTACAACAGAATAAAGGAGGCATTTACACGAGAATTTTAAGGCAATTAAAAAAAAGACATTTAGACCGCGGGTATTTCAACTAGTATATATTATATAGCTGGATTAACTGTTAAATGACACATATATAGGCTCTTTTTGATAGGACTGCATCTTTCTGATCTGATATGATTGCTCCTGATCCGATCTGATGCGATCTGATTTGGATAACTCTAAACTGATCTAATCTGATCTGAATTAGTTGAAAAATTGATTGAATTTCAACTAATTAGTATCAATATACAATGGACCAAATTCATTGATCGTTATTTGAGCACTTCTGATCTGTTCTGATTTGAATGACTCTGAACTAATACGAGAACTACTTTTATTTAATCCTATCAAATAGAGTCTTAGTCTCCATTCATAGTAGATATTGAGGATATGTCACAATGACACATTTTTTCACCAAGCAAACTAGACACACGAACATAGTACTACATAACCAAAGTAAAAGATCAGAAACTCACTAGCACACCAATCGGAGATATAACATCCCGTCATCAGTTGCGGACCCAGGGGGTGCACAGGGAGACAGGTGCACCCCCATGAATTTCTGAATTTGTTATATATACTATTTGTTTCCTACATTTCACATGTATGTTCTCCTGGAGCAGTGGCTGGGCATCTTAGTTTTCAAGGCATTCGCTCAGGCTCGAACCTTGTTAAGTACATTTACATTCTTTGCCTGAAATAGATAAGGATTCTAACCACGTAATTTCCATAAGCAATAATGTCAGAAAACCAACTGAGCTAGAAGCGATTAATATGAAATATTGGATTCATTCTTTATTCATACTAGTTTTTTAGCCCGTGCAATATTGCACGGGATGTTATACAAAAAATTTAAAACTACCCGTTTTAAATTTCAGTTACTAATGAATAAATGATTTCCATATATAGGTAAGGAAATCGAATTTTCAACAATTATGATGATTATGCTTTGTAAGATGTTTAACACACTGAAGTATACGTGTGGTAATGAACCTCCAAACAGTACAACACATTTTGACCTGACCAGTATAGAACAACTTACCAACTATATTGGCCTGACGAATAATAAACATTTTCGACAATCAAAACTAATTATTTCTTGATATTAATTAAGTTGATGAAAAGATAAAAAAAAAATACATCTAACTAACAACAAACGGAAAATGAACCTCAAATTTCTTACCTATTAAACGATTAGAAAAAGACAAAGGTCTTTTCCCACTCATACCTTATACCATGCTCCCGGCCTCCCGGGAGCACAAAGAGCATGTTGGTCCTTCTCACAATAGAAGAGTAGGAACCACACTTAAATACTATTTAAAATCTATTTAAGTGTAGTCCCTAGTCCTCTATTATGAGAAGGACCACCATGCTCCTTTTGCTCCCGGGAGCATGATATAATTTACCCATACGTTCTACTCAGTCCTCAACAATTGAGCTTCTACTTTCTTGTCCAAAGTTCCCTCCCTTGCAATTTGATCAGAAAGTAACGACAATTATAGTTGCATCTCGGCAGTTCTTTACCCTTGCAAAATTGCACGACCTATATTCTTAGGCCTATATATGGTGGTACGATTTTTAACTTTTGCGTGCCAAACTAATAGTTGCGCATTAAATTAAAAATAAAATAAAATAGGATCCGCAAAGTTAAACCTCACAATAGTTGATCTCATTTGACATCGCTCGCTTTTGTTTGTCATGAACCAATTTTTTATATTTTTTACTTGTGGCCCGTGTTAACATATTATTTAACCTCAAAGTCGGTCACACTCGTTGATCAACATTGACCCCTAATTAACCAAAACCCCCTAATTTAAACCAAACCCTTTTGTTCGTACTTGACGTGACTCGTTTACAGGTTTAGACAACTTAATTTTTGTATATCATTTCAAAATCTCAGTTTTAGTATGGTAGACCCGCAATTATATGTTATTATAAAAAAAATAGTGATTAATTGTAATTAAGGCTACTCAATTAAGTGAAACTCAAATGCCGAAATTTGAATTCTATTCGAGATATTTATTAACTTGCATAACTTTGAAAAAACACTCTCATAAAAAAAAATATCTTCAAGCCTATATTTAATTTTGTTTTATTTAATTTATTCTTAACACTTATATGTTTTTGGGACAAATTAAAGCTGACCCGACAGTTGTATATGGAGTATGATTTTAGAATTTGCTAACGGAGAAAGGTTCAAGTTAACTCAGTTATGATAATACTCGCCCATCAAAAGTTATTGATCATAAAAGCTATGTATAGTAAGGTTAATAAAATTTCACAAAAAAATTGTGTAGGTGTCTTCCCCGAGCTCATTGTCAGAAGTCTTAACTATCGGCTTAGGCTACCCGTGGATGTTCTTTGTTGGTATATTCAATTTTACAATAATAGCCTTCATTAATTTAAAAATATATTTAACATAATCTTTTTCAATATCCTTGCTTTGAATCCTAACACCAATGTTTAGTTTGAGCTAAGTCAACCTTCATCTCATTCAGACATCCTCCATTGCTTGTTTGATACACACTTCTTCCTGTCATAGCTTTTCCATTTTATTTCTAACTCTACTTTCCTGGTCTTCTGAGCTGCTTACATGCGTGGCTGGCTCACCACTATAATGGAGGATAGACTTGCTCAATTGGTACTTAAAGAGTTTAAGCTAATATCTTGATCGCTAAAATTATAATTTGTAAATTGAATTGGTAGTGTACTCGTAGAGGTGCATTGTCAACGGCCTTAGCGGACACCACTAACACCGTGTCGGCATTCCCTGATCCTAAGGTGTATATGTATGTACCGAGTCGGCCTTAGCCGCTGATACTTCCAGTGCTGTGGTTGGCCTTGTCGTCCTATTGAATGGTATTGACCTGATTCATAAGTACACTTTTTTATAAGTAGCCGAAGATTTATTGCTCATGCATGATTTCTAAGAAAAAACGACTAATAATGACCTATTGGTAAATAAATGCTAAGATCCAAATCACATGATATGTATTATCGAAACATTAGCAAAATGAACCATAGCTCATCACATGACTCTTTAACTGACAAATTGGTGATTTGGGATGGTCTAAAACAATATGAACCATTTAAACAATTTGCATAATATTCGAAATGGTGTAATGATTTGAATACAAATGAATTGACACAGAAATGAATACGGCAAACCTAATACCCAAAATTTCACAGCCTACGAACCAGGTTGTCCTTAACAGCTGAAAATGTGAAAATCGGGCCTACACAAATATATAAGCTTGATACCCAAAATTTTGTATAAAAGATTGGTCCTTCTGGCCAAGCGAGCTAGATGAAATCCTAGCACATGACTCCGCTCGAAACCGAGTTTGGAAAAGATTGGTCGTTTGTAATATACTCTGTAAAAGTTATGTCATGTATCATATTGTACCATGTAAATCGTCCCACAGAAAATGTAGTGGTCAATATCTTTACCATGCATGAAGCAAAATTTATCGACAATGCTATCAAAAGATCAAAAAATGAAACCAAATCATTCACTGAAGAAAATCAAAACAAAATCATAAACATAAAAATTCAATGTAAAAATCCTATGTTGTATAGGCCCGTTTATATTATTGTTTTTTTCTTAATAGATTTTGCCAAAGATCTTATTTATTTTAGAGAAATGCTAAAAGTGGCTACAAATATAATAATTACCAATTCTACAATAGCTACCAAGATATGGTAGCCATTGTAAAGAGTTTGACCTTATAATTAATGAGTGATTCTACAATGGCTACCGAGTAGCCATTGTAAATGAAGCAAATCACACCGTTCATTTTTATGAATCGATTTCAACCCTCCAAATTTTGACCAAAGAAAAAAAAAGAAAAACAACCCCAACTCCCTCACGGCCTCACCTCATCTTTTCTCTCTCTCATCTCCCTCTGCCAACCACCTGCTATCACCGCCCTAGCACCACCAGCGGCCTACACCCAGAGCAACCATTGCACCGGAGACCACCACCATTAGACTGGCGGCGCTCCGTCGACTACTCGTTGGTCGTCCCCTCCCACCACCATAGCCTCCCTACCCTCCCACGACACCTTCTCTCTCCTCTCGGGTCTCCTTTTTCCCAACCTTTGCCCCACTTATTCTCGACGCCCCACCCAACGACAACCACCTTTTACATGTCCATCAACTACCTAGTAGAGTAGTAGCCTGAAATGTTGCAGCCCTCTCACAATCGTCACCACCTAGATGGAGAAAAGGAGAAAATGAGGTTACATGGGTGGTGTTAGGAGATGGCTTGGTGGAGATCCGGTAGGTGTCTGCGGTGGTTGTGGGGGGTGGGGAGGGAGGTTTAAGAGGAGAGAGGAAATTGATTAATTATTTATGGAGTCAAACTATTTAATGGTTAGGATTTCCTTATAAAAATCAAGGGCTGTTATTCTTCCTAAACTTTGGTAGCTATTGTAGAATTAGACATAATTAATTAAGTTTAATATTTAATATTTATATTTTTCTCTCTCCTCCTTCCCCCTCCCTCTCCCCAACCCAGCAACCACCGTCGGTTGAACCCAACCACCATCTAACCGTCTCCCACCACCGCCTCTAAAACCTTCGATCAACGGCCACCACGCCCTCCACCCTGTGCAACACTGACGGCTCCTCTCTACCTCCATTTTCGCCTTTTCTTCCTTGGATGCGGCGATTTTGAAGGCTGTGAGCCTGCCACTTTGAGGCTGGAGGTGGGCGGGGGAAGGGCGTACGGTAGTTTCGTGGTGAGGAAGAGGGGCGGGAGGTGGTTTTGTGGGGCCAGGGAGAGGGTGTGAAGGGGACTATTGAGAAGAGAATGAATCGAGCGTACGTGGAGAAGTGGGGACGTGATTGGTGGACCAGGCGAGAGCTCCTCGGCAGTGCGGTCCGAGTGGTGGTGATAGGCAGAGTATAGGTGGTTTGGGGTGTGGGCCAACGGTGGCGCTAGAGAGGTGGCTGGTTGCGAGAAGAGGAGGGGAGATAGTGTGGAAAAAGATACGCTCAGAGGTGGGGATGGATGGGTTGGCTTTTTAATTAAAAATTATATTTTATTTTATTTTCTTAGTCAAAATTTGAAGGGCTAGGATTGTTTTTTAAGAAATGGATGGTTGGATTTTCTTTATTTGCAATGGCTACCATGGCTTGGTAGCCATTGTAGAATTCCTCTAAAATAATTTAGAATATCCTATATACCAAATTACACGGAAATGCCTTTTCTTATTTTCTTGATAAATTTGTACACACAAATACAGAAGCCTATATTCATGGGAATAATTTAGGGCATTAATTATATTATTAGGCAATGATATATTATTTTGCAAATAATCATGCGCACTAATTCATGATTTATTAGGCAATGATATATTCCATATTTGTATCATTATAGTTTATATATTATGTAAATATAGCAACAAAATATATTCTTAGGCGTGTGCCATGCGTATGTGTGCGTGTGTCTTGCGTTGCAATAAGTATATGGTACCTCCGGGGTACCATGAGCATGGTACCCCCATGCCACTTTAAACTGAAATCCAGAAAAATATTCAATGGCCCTATTCCATTTTACAGCCCAAACAGATTTTTTGAGCCCAAACTAATAATAACCCAACTCATATACATATGCTATCTCCTCCCCTTCCCCACCTCCCTCCAATGCACGACCACCACCCCAACCCACCAGCCACCACCGGTCCACCGCCGCCATCACCAACCACCGCCACACACCCTGTCGACCCACCACCGGAGCCGCTTCCCTCCGGCGACCTCATCCCCTCACCCCCACGAGGCCACGACACCTAATTTCCTCCTCCCACTTCATTATCTCATTTTATTTAAATTTCTCTCTCCTCAAAAAATCCATTAGAGGGGCGACGAACGCATATGAGGCTCCGACGAGCACTTGTTGAAGGCGGCAGAACATGAGGAGTGACATAAATGGGAGGAAAGAAAGGGTGGAGGGAGAAAAGGAGAATATTTATAAAAAAGAAAAATCAAATTTAGTTTATAAAAATACTTTGATTATTAACTTAAAAATCAAATTTAGATAATAAAAATTCATCCTTAGTATATGGCAACGTGGCCATTACCTTATATAATTAGGTCATTAATATTTATAGTTATGGTCATTACTTTATAAAATATGGTCATTACTCTTACATAACTTGGTCAATACTATACACAAATATGGTTAATACTATACACAAATATGGTCATTACCCTTATATAACTTGGTCATTACTATAGACAAACACGATCATTACCCTTAGAGCTTGGTCATTACTTTACACAAACACGGCCATTACACTTATACAACTTGGTCATTAATATAGATAAACACGATCACTACCCCTATAGAAATTGGTCATTACTATAGACAAAAAAGGTCATTACCCATATAAAATTTGGTCATTACTATACACAAACACGGTCATTACCCCTATAGAACTTGGTCATTACTATAGACATTATCCCTATAGAACTTGGTCATTACTATACACATGTATGGTCATTACCTTATACAACTTGATCATTACTATACACAAACATGATCATTACTTTATACAATACTTTATACAACTTGATCATTATAATACAAAAATATGGTCATTACCCTTATTGAACTTGGTCATTACTATATACAAATATGGTCATTAACCTTGTTGAACTTCGTCATTACTATACACAAATATGGTTATTACCCCTATTAAACTTGGTCATTACTATACACAAATATGGTCATTACCCTTATTGAACTTGGTCATTACTGTACACAAATATGATCATTACCTTATAAAACTTGGTCATTACTATACAGAAATATGGTCATTATCTTATAAAAATTGATCAATACTATAAGAAAACATGATCATTACCTTATAGAAATGGGTGATTACGATAAGTAAACGTGATCATTACTTTAACGAAATTAGTCATTTATTATTATTATTATTATTACTATTACTACGGAACAGGAAATCTATCAAATGAGAAGTAAAGATTTCGTGAGAAGTGAGAAGTGATCTGGACCGCTAGATCGTCTCCCATCAACGGTCAGAATCACGCGCGAGAATTTAATAGCAGGGGGTCAAAATTGTCTTTTTGCTATGAGAGGGGAACCCAGGGGGTCTGATCCATTCTCATTCATTCATCAAAATTTCCCCCAAATTCCTTTCTCTCTCTAAAACGCGACTTTCTCGCTCTCTCCCAAAAAGCGAATTAATTCATCAGCGAAGCTTTCTGAAGGTAAATCGCAAACTCATTTCCTACATTTTCGATTTGTTTTTCGATAGATTTAATTTGTTCTTGATCGATTCACTTTGTTTTCGATAACTTCAATTTGTTTTCGATAGATTCCATTTGTTTTCGATTGATTCAATTTGATTTCGATTGATTCAATTTGTTTTCGATCGATTCAATTTGTTTTCGATCGATTCAATTTGTTCTTGATCAATTCTTCTATTCATGTTGATTTGCTGCCGTTTTAATTTGTTGTTGATTAAGTAAATACAATTTTTGGAGTTTTCTTCATATTTTGATGTTAAAATTAGGGTTTTGGAGTTTTTGTGTTAACATTTTGATGTTTAGTGCGCAGAAATGTCGAAACGGAAAGATCGTGACGCTAGTGAAGAAATTAATTCTCAGATAATTGCTGTTGTTCGTGATCTTGCAGTTGTTGCGGCATCTTCCACATCTGACTTCACGTCCGACGTCGATGAAGTCAAGGTTCGAAGACGTCGCGCTCCGAATAGACTAACCAAGAAAGCTAAGATGGCTGAATCCTTGTACGTTACTCTATCCGATCTCGTAATTTAAATTTTTTGTGTTTTTTTTTTAATTTTTTGTGTGTTTACATGATCCTCTGAATGTTATTTTGTGCTTGATTTACTGGAGTTAAGTCATTGTAGTTATGTAGTTATGTGTTAGGGTTATTGCATGGTATACGTGTTGAGTTAGCGGAGATAATTGTTGGAGTTATGTGATGCCGGTAATGGAGTTACGTCAATAAATTGTTGGGAGTTAATGAGAGTCAAAGGTATTACAGTTAGCGAAAATAGTTTATGGAGTTCGGCGATTTAAGAGGTGGAGTTATGTGTTAGAGTTACTATAGTTATCTCACTCAGTTGTCTGAGTTATGTGTCAATGTCACTAGAGTTAGGTCATCTAGTTGTTGGAGTTATTGGTAAGAGTTATAGATTTCTAGTTTGTTAAAATGCACTTTCTTTTTGTAAATATGAACGAGTAGTTTGATAAGTTTGTGTGTATGCACTTGAATTTGGCAAGTAGGCAAGCTGGTGCGTCTTACATGAGTCAGAGGCGTGTTAGGTGAATGAAGGAGGTGCATCCTAATGAGTTTGATGTGCGTTGTATGTATCAAGCATGTATCAAGCAGATGCTTTATAAATGAGGTGAGGTGTGTTTGTATATGTAGCAGATACACATGCATATATTAGACAAAATGCATGGTTTCGTTCATTCATGAAGCTAGTACTTTTATAGAGGATACCCTATCTGTCACATTTTTTCTTATGAAGATTGTTTATTTACATTCCATTGTTGGCTTTGTCTTCCTGCTATTTGATATGGTTGAAAGTCACTCAAAACTCTTATTGAGTTCAGGATCATAAAGTGCTCAATGTCATCTGTTGCTTTCTGGTCAACAATTCAAATGAGTGGATCAGTTTGGAAATTTAAGAGTGGATCAGTGTGGTACTTACTGCCGTACATGTGTAGACACCTGCATTTGTCCCTACCCAAATGCCCGATGATGAAAGGACATTTTACAGTGAACTGCGTCTACTTGCTCTACTATGTGAACCACCGTTGTCGTGAATCCGTTAGCAAATGCGTCTTCACCCAAAATAAGACCAAAAACAACCATTTTCCTCCCTTTTTGCACCTCACCTAACTCAGGAATGAACCGCGTGCCTAAGTCGCCAAAAATCATTTCGAAAACATGTTTTTGTATGTCATTTGCCCACCCAAATTCACATGTACAATACTGATGCCATAAGAAAGCCAGAAATGCAATTTTGCATGGTGCGTCAAAGGGTCCAGACGCACCAACGCGCGCGCACAAGGGCCTTGGCGCACAACCAGTCGCGCCTGTCGCAGCCTGACGCAGCTACACCTGCGCCATGCGCATCACACTCGCGCCATGCGCGACATTAGCCGCGCCATGCGCAGCCTTGCTCGCGCCATGCGCGACCTTGCTCGCGTCATGCGCAGCCTTGCTCGCGCCATGCGCGACCTTGCTCGCGTCATGCGCAATCTGGCCTGCGCCACGCGCGACCTTGCTCGCGCCATGCGCGACCCCCTTGCGCATGACGCACCCAAACCCTAGACGGCTGGCCACCCTAGCTCACCACCACCTATAAATACACCTCTCCTCCACCTCATTTCACAAGCCTACACACACCATTTCCACCCCGAATCTCTGCAACACTCTCACCTCATTTCTCCCACACAAAACCCTAGCCACAATACAAAACCCTAGCAAGGACAATACCAAAACCCTAATAGCACCCCTACACCTCTAGGGCACCCCCAAACACAACACTACAAACACAACACAAGCAAAACCCCTCTCAAACACCTACGTTCGAAGAGCAACGCATCGCTCCAAGAACACATCTAGCCCCTACGACGCATACTAAGGATCAACGCAGCGATCTTCAAGCATAGTAGAGCAAGTAGTGGTATCGCGGACACACGTAAGTCCTGAGGGCACCCCCTCTTTTCTAAACTCGTCTTTTTACATTTTCTGATCTTCTACCCCTTCTTTATGTGCGCATTTTAATGCTTTCGACATAGATTTATATTTTGCCTAACCAACATTTAGATCTAAAACAAATTACGTGAATCATGCTTAACACACATAGCGCAAAGCGCTTGGACAAATTGGTAGCTAGGGACCGTTAATCAATCTTAACGACGTTGCGACCTAAGATCTAGTTTATTTGCTAAATAACCGACTTAGCTAATTTATTAGGTTGTATATAAAATGTAAATGACTGTAACTTGCATGGCTAACTTCTCAATGACTTGTAAACGATAATTCAACTAGTAGAGGCCGCTATACGTGGGCGGGGTTGGGTGTCTTATGGCTTCCCAACACGTACCGTCACCCCCGAACCCAGTCTTGCGGTCATTGGGCTGCATATTGGCGTAGGGCACAGTGCGCATCTTGTTCCTTACGTCCCTCGGTTTTGTCCCTTTCGGTAAACGACTCGCGAAAGTGTTTTGTACTTGGCATGACTCGCTTCTCCAAGCGTTTATGTTTAATGGGTACAGACTCACCTAGCGTTTACGTAGTCCCTCGGTAACAAGGAACAAGATCGCATTGCATGGTTTCCAAACACCCCACAATTGTTTGGTGGCGACTCCTATCCTAGTGCAATCATCGCACGACTCGCGCGTCCGTCGCTATAGAGACCATCCGTGGAATCTACAACATGGCAGACAGTAGAGCTAGGTACTTTGGTCATTGGAGTTTGCAGTTTGCACATTAGTTGTTTCACCCTTTTATGTCCATCTGTTTGTTTTTTCTAGTCCACAGTATTTCTAGCCTATTAGCTCAGTTGAAAGAGCATTGTGCCTCGCACAAAGACGTGTGTTTGAATCCCACATAGGCTATATGGTTGCATAAACTGTATTTTGCGACATTCTTGATTCCAGGGAACCTGTAGCAATTGCTTAATTATAGTTAGCCTTACACGTATGTGGGGAGTTCGGTTATAGTTTTACTTATTTCACAGTCTACGTAGGACTCGAACCTACATCACCCGCGCGTCGCACGGTGCTCTTCCCAGTTGAGCTAGTAGACTAAAACCAGAATATAAGAGGTAACAAAAAAATTGTAATGATCCACAAAATGTGATGTCACACTCTCAATGTTGTGAAGTAGACCGAGCATTAATCACTGGAGTATTAATTGGCACTTCATTTGAGGCTGCTCCATTGATATCCATAGTTTCCTGCGGTGAATATGACAACAAGTTTAGGCACTCTTAACACTTTAACTCCAGAGACTTAGACACATAACTATAAAGACTTAGACACATAACTCTAAAAGACTTAGACACATAACTCTAAAGACTAAAACACATAACTCTAGAAACGGAAACACATAACTCTAGAGACATAAAAACATAAACTCTAAAGACTGAAATACATAACTGTAAAGACTAAAACACATAACTGTAAAGACTAAAACACACAACTCTAAAGACTGAAATACATAACTGTAAAGACTAAAACACATAACTCTAAAAGACTTAAACACATAACTCTAGAGACTGAAACACATAACTCTAAAGACTGAAACACATAACTCTAGAGACAGACTAAAACACATAACTCTAGAAGACTAAAACACAAAACTCCATCCCCTCAAAAAAAAAACACATAACTCCAAAGACTTTAAGACATAACTCGAAAGACTTAAACACATAACTGTAAAAGACTTAAACACATAACTCCAAAGACTTAAACACATAACTCTAAAAGACTTAAACACATAACTCCAAAGACTTAAACACATAACTCCAAAGACTTAAACACATAACTCCAAAAGACTTAAATCCATAACTCTAGAGACCAAAACACATAACTGTAGAGACCTAAAAACATAACTCCAAAGACCAAAACACATAACTCTAGAGACCTAAAACACATAACTCCAAAGATCTAAACATATAACTCTAAAAGACTTAAACACATAACTCCAAAGACTTAAACATATAACTCCAGAAGCAATTCTCGCATAACTCACATAACTCTGTGATTAAACCGACTTTAATCACGCTAATATTAAAAAACGACAACAATTATATTCAATTAATCAACAACAAATTGAATCAACATGAATAATAGAATTATCGATTAAGAACAAATTGAATCTACGTAAAATAAACAAATTCGTCAAAATAATTGATTTTTTTCGATTTGAATGATTTTAATTTGAAGCTGTGATTATGAATTACTAGAGAATTTGTTCGCGAATTACCTTTTTGGAATGCTTGGTTGATAGAATGACCGAAAACTTTTTGAGGAAATCGCTCAATATTCGGCGATTTTTGATGGATAAATTTTGGAGAAATTTTTATGAATGAAATTTGGAAAATTAGGGAGAATTTCGGAGAAAATTTGATGAATGAAATTAGGGAGAATTTGGAGTGAGGGCGAGAGTCGCGTTTTAGAGAGAGAAAGAGTTAGAGAAGTTTTTTCTCCGCGCGGAGAAAATTGCTGCTATTTATACTCCCGCGCGCGCGATTCTGACCGTAGATGAGGATTGATCCTGCGGTCCAGATCACTTCTCACTTCTCACGAAAATACAACTTCTCACTGGATGGGGACCCTTATTATTATTATTATATAGGTGATCATTACTTAGATAAACATAATAGTCATTTTTAATATAAAAATTTAAACATAATTGATCATTGTTAATACATAGATCAATCATTATTATTAAAACAATAAAGTATAAAGAAAAATGAAATAATACCCCACAACCCATATGCCTACGGACTACCCTCTCTTGGACTCTCTCACATAATATATCATCATTATCATCTTCATCATTCATCTTCACGGTCACATTTCACGGTCCTTGGGCTGCATATTGGCGTAGGGCACAGTGCGCATCTTGTTCCTTACGTCCCTCGGTTTTGTCCCTTTCGGTAAACGACTCGCGAAAGTGTTTTGTACTTGGCATGACTCGCTTCTCCAAGCGTTTATGTTTAATGGGTACAGACTCACCTAGCGTTTACGTAGTCCCTCGGTAACAAGGAACAAGATCGCATTGCATGGTTTCCAAACACCCCACAATTGTTTGGTGGCTACTCCTATCCTAGTGCAATCATCGCACGACTCGCGCGTCCGTCGCTATAGAGACCATCCATGGAATCTACAGTGGCGACTCCACTGGGGACTTATTGTTCAAAGTGGGTGAGACTCGAAGATTGGTTATCATGTTACATTTGTTGAGAAGTTTAGCACCTTCATTTGCATGGACGCGACCCACGTCCCATAGGAACCTTTGTCCTTTCGGTACATCCATGTCTTTCTACCTCGTGTAGGACTGAATAATGGTTGTATCACCCACGTTCGCATCATCGACACTTTGTTTCCAATGAAACATTGTTTATGGTGCAAGGATGTTATACTCTCGAGCATGGGCTGCCACAAATCGAGATATAGCTACCTATAACGTGGTACCCAAATTCTAAACCTCAAAGCCTAAACCATAGTACATTTGCATGGTATGTGTTTGCTCTTACGTGCCTTTATTGCTTGTTTTTGCCTCTTTTGTGCCATATTCATCCCCAAAACTTTGTCAAATCAAGTTTTAATTACATCAATGTCTTCCCCATGCACAACGTCACTTTTCGTGACTTTTCGTATCATGCGTCTCCCCTCTTGTGCGCACTAGTGCGTGCGTCACAAGCCCCGTGCGCGCCACTCTCGTGCGTCTGCCCTTATGCGCGCACCATGCATATTCCTTTTAATAATGCAATTCTCATTCCTAACCATGCCCCACTGCATGTTTCCCATTGTTTGAGTCATTTTCAATACTTGCATACACTACCATGCACCTATACACATCGCACACACATGTTGCACCCACAAAATCGAGTCAACCTCATTGCACTTCGTGCTGCATTCTTGAATATTGCATTTCCGTGTCAAGCATACACAACTATAGCATGCTGCATTGATCATGCATACATACATACATACATACATATGCATAGAGTCGCATTTTGCATCACACATTTGCATATCTTCTAGGTTCACCTCTAGTCGTTTAAATCATGCATCATCCTAGTACATACCATTCTAAAACAAACCGTCTCATGTAGGGTCAAGTTCGTACCTAACTACGAACTCATGCATCCTAGGAACCCGAACCATTGCACGCATTTTTGCACTACGACTTATATGATCACATGCATCCATGCATACACGCATCACAACCTATGCATTGAACCTACAAAAAAAAAAGTTACTTCATGCATCATGTCAAACACATCATGTTTGTCTTACACCAATTTTTATTAAAAATCCTAGCCACCTAGGATTTCCGAGGCCCACTCCTCGTTATTTTTTACCCAAAACTCCGCACCTTAGCGATACGTCAATCCGTATCAACGAGCCTACCTACTTAGGATCTTCGAGGCCCACCCCTCACTATTTTTTGCCCAAAACTTGACAACTGACGGCACGTCAATCCGTATCATTCAATCCTAGCCACCTAGGATTTTTGAGGCCCACTACTCGCCCATTTTTCAACATTTCCGTACAGCTTATGGAAATCCGAACCATATAACTTGATCTTAGCCACCTAGGATCACCGAGGCCCACTCCTCACTCACATCATCATTGAATTTTTGCATCTCGTTCATACGTGTATCCGTATGCGTACACGTCACACACGTTGCACTTGTTTCGATCTTAGCCACCTAGGATCATCGAGGCCCACTCCTCACCTCCTTCCTTTCCGTCGCTGAAGACCACTCTTCACGACCGTTCGATCTCTACATACATAAAATCGTCAACACCTTGTCCAACTCAGTGACCCTAGCCCACGGTTTCAAACAACTCAATTGAAGCGCCAATGGGTTGAGGGACGACTACTACTTCTCTATGGATCCACAATCCACGTCGAGATTGGTTGCACGTTCCTCTCGTCAATATTAAGTTTTTTTCCACAAGTTGTCGACATTACCATCCCGAAAATCAAAGGGATAGCAAAATCCATGCACTATGTCTTGAACTCAAAAGCTTACATTGCACGAAAACCCAAGACGATTAGCACAAGCACCACTACAACAATGCAACCTCCAACGACGTCAACAACGAACGTTCTTTTCGAACTACGTTTGGTTTGATTCCACGCGCTAGTGGATACGTAGGCAGTCTTTCGAGACACAACCACACGGCAAAAGATTTCATGCTTGTTTTCTTTACCTCTTTCCATGTCTAGCATAGATACCTCCAACTAATTCAAATTTCTCTTTTTTCGCTAATGGAATAAATGGGCTTTTGGTTTACCATATTTCTCATGAGCAACCAACGACGAATCCTAGTCTGTATTACGATGCACGATTAATGACTGGAGGTAAAATTTTGTAATTACATAAATGACTTTGATCCCAAACGATTGATCCACTTTCTTTGGTAGCCCGCAGAGCCTCCATGCCGATAGCCTTTTCATTTTCATCCTACATCTTCCTAGCTTGGGTAAAGGGTGTTGACTTGGCCGAAACGGCAAGACTTAAAAAAGTGGAGCCGCTAACTATAAATGTTGATAACTAACAAACGGCAAGACTTAAAAAAGTGGAGCCACTAACAATAAATTTGACTAACAGACGGCAAGACTTAAAAAACTGGAGCCACTAACGGCAAATAGACTAACAAATGGCAAAACTTAAAAAAGTGGAGCCAAAATGAAAAATGGCTAACAAAAACGGGCAAACTTCTGAAGCTAGAGCCAGAATCTAACTGAAATATGTAACAAGTGCCACGAACAAGTGAAAGCATCCCTCAATAGGGGCAGAATTGAAAAGATCAAGCAAAATGTGTATTTCTAACTGCTAACATGGTCAAGCCAACACGATCGGGGGTAAAATGGGCCAGAGCCTTCATGCACATCCGTCATTTGTCACCCAAGCCAACTACAAAACCACCAAAAAAGTCCTCCTTGAGATCGTACAAATCACGCCACCGCAATCAGTCGCACTTCTATTCAAGAATTTGATTGACATTTTGTGATTCACCGCGAGAGTTCTTCCGCACGACGGATAATAATCGCGAAGGTAAGACACTTGGAATTTTGAGGATCGCTCATCAAGCTCGCCATGCATGCATTCTCTAATTCTTCTCCCGTAGTGCTAAATGACATGGAAATCTGAACCCACGTTATTAACCTACCCTTTTGCAAATTTAGGCCGACGCATAGGTCTAAATTCCCCTTTTCAACCCACATTACAAGCAATAACCCTTGGCCAGTCGCATCAAACTTGCCTTCAGAATTTATATCCCACTTGGTCCAGCATCAAGGATCAAGGCCCCATTGAGCCAGCTACACTTACCGAACTCCACATTCCAAATCCTTGGACTCTTCTTCTCCCTTGCCCACGCATGAAATCTTTTGTCGACCCAAGATAAGAACGATCGTCATCACGAGCAGCACGTCTCGTCCATTTGGAAGCATCAGACATTGCGCCACCGCAAACACTAAGCCTTGAGCCACCTCAAGCACCAAGCCGTGTGCCACCACATGCATACATTTGTGCCACCACAAATACAAAGCCTTGCTCCGCAGCAAGCACGAAGATCATCCTCAAACAGTAGGAATGTCACTATGAGCTGTCACCATGAGTTGGACAATCACAACTTTTGCTCACCTTCTTCATCATTTTTCTTTTGGGGGAAACCTCAAATTTCGTCCATTAAACTTTATCATTTTTCTTTCTTTTTCTTTTGGGGGAAACCTCAAACTCATTCCCGCACGTTTCAGCTCTTTTCACTATTTGGCACTCCTAGTTTAATTCCACGAAACTTATCATCTCTTTCATCCTTTTTCTTTTTGGGGGAAGTCGGGGTACCCCCTGCATTTTTTCGCATTTCACATCTGCATGTATCTCGAGTCTAGGTTGCATTATTTTAAGCTGCATAACATTATCGCATTGCATTTCATACCATTCCATTACATCATCCCATTGCATTTCATAACATTGCATTACATCGAGTTAGTTACACTTGCACTTCACCCGCACAACACTTTACACGAGCACTAGGCATCACTTGCTTTTCATTGCATTATATACATTTGCACACTACTTGCATAAACCTTTGCATGAGAACTAGGCAGCACTCGCCACCCTCAGGACAAGATGCAATCGTCCGTCACCACTACTCTCCAAGCACTGCAACCGCAAGGTCAAAAGCACAAATCACGACACCACGACTTCCTTGCTCGCACAAGAGTAAGACAAAGTGTAACAAGTCACTACTCTACAAGCATTGGCACGACGAGGTCAAAAGACCACACCTCTGCGCCACGATCTCCTTGCTCGCACAAGAGTGAGACAAATTACAACAAGAATTTCAACATGCATAAGCAACTGGAAAACAAGCGGTACAAGCGACATCCAGTTGGTCCATAATCTCCTCTTTCATGCAAAAATGAGGGCTACTCTCAAAAGATGTCAATCCATCAAAGATCGATCAAGATCATACACCTTCAAGTAATTTAACAGTCGCACCGACTTTAAACTCGAGCATCTCGCTAAATTCCATTTTCAATAGCAACGGACCTAACTCCGTTACGATCAAGCAAACGTCGGATCCACTTTCGACATCTCAACCAAATTACCATCAACAGCAGCGGACCTAACTCTGTTACAATCAGGCAGCGTCGAACCCAATTTCGACATCTCAAGCAGAATATCATCAACAGCAATGGGTCTAACTCCACCATGATCAAGTAACATCGGACCCACTTCCGATAAAAGCAAAAACAAGCACACCAAACAATCAGCGGTCGCACTGACCTTAAACATTGATATACATCTCTAAGTAACATCGGACCCACTTCCGATATTCAGAAGCCTACAAGTATAAAAAGCAAGTTCCACGATGCTATCCAATGGTAGCACCGACCATAAGCATCTACCGCAGTCGCACTGACTATAAACACCAGGTATGTCCTCAAATTGGTTGGCGAACCTCTAAAAGCGCACCGGCGGTCTAATGGACCTTAAACGACCCTCCACGTGCATTCGCATCCCGTTTTGCACGATTTACATACTTTGACTTTCGCCTTGTCCAAGCCTCAGTCAAAGTGGGGGCTTCTGTAGACACCTGCATTTGTCCCTACCCAAATGCCCGATGATGAAAGGACATTTTACAGTGAACTGCGTCTACTTGCTCTACTATGTGAACCACCGTTGTCGTGAATCCGTTAGCAAATGCGTCTTCACCCAAAATAAGACCAAAAACAACCATTTTCCTCCCTTTTTGCACCTCACCTAACTCAGGAATGAACCGCGTGCCTAAGTCGCCAAAAATCATTTCGAAAACATGTTTTTGTATGTCATTTGCCCACCCAAATTCACATGTACAATACTGATGTCATAAGAAAGCCAGAAATGCAATTTTGCATGGTGCGTCAAAGGGTCCAGACGCACCAACGCGCGCGCACAAGGGCCTTGGCGCACAACCAGTCGCGCCTGTCGCAGCCTGACGCAGCTACACCTGCGCCATGCGCATCACACTCGCGCCATGCGCGACATTAGCCGCGCCATGCGCAGCCTTGCTCGCGCCATGCGCGACCTTGCTCGCGTCATGCGCAGCCTTGCTCGCGCCATGCGCGACCTTGCTCGCGTCATGCGCAATCTGGCCTGCGCCACGCGCGACCTTGCTCGCGCCATGCGCGACCCCCTTGCGCATGACGCACCCAAACCCTAGACGGCTGGCCACCCTAGCTCACCACCACCTATAAATACACCTCTCCTCCACCTCATTTCACAAGCCTACACACACCATTTCCACCCCGAATCTCTGCAACACTCTCACCTCATTTCTCCCACACAAAACCCTAGCCACAATACAAAACCCTAGCAAGGACAACACCAAAACCCTAATAGCACCCCTACACCTCTAGGGCACCCCCAAACACAACACTACAAACACAACACAAGCAAAACCCCTCTCAAACACCTACGTTCGAAGAGCAACGCATCGCTCCAAGAACACATCTAGCCCCTACGACGCATACTAAGGATCAACGCAGCGATCTTCAAGCATAGTAGAGCAAGTAGTGGTATCGCGGACACACGTAAGTCCTGAGGGCACCCCCTCTTTTCTAAACTCGTCTTTTTACATTTTCTGATCTTCTACCCCTTCTTTATGTGCGCATTTTAATGCTTTCGACATAGATTTATATTTTGCCTAACCAACATTTAGATCTAAAACAAATTACGTGAATCATGCTTAACACACATAGCGCAAAGCGCTTGGACAAATTGGTAGCTAGGGACCGTTAATCAATCTTAACGACGTTGCGACCTAAGATCTAGTTTATTTGCTAAATAACCGACTTAGCTAATTTATTAGGTTGTATATAAAATGTAAATGACTGTAACTTGCATGGCTAACTTCTCAATGACTTGTAAACGATAATTCAACTAGTAGAGGCCGCTATACGTGGGCGGGGTTGGGTGTCTTATGGCTTCCCAACACGTACCGTCACCCCCGAACCCAGTCTTGCGGTCATTGGGCTGCATATTGGCGTAGGGCACAGTGCGCATCTTGTTCCTTACGTCCCTCGGTTTTGTCCCTTTCGGTAAACGACTCGCGAAAGTGTTTTGTACTTGGCATGACTCGCTTCTCCAAGCGTTTATGTTTAATGGGTACAGACTCACCTAGCGTTTACGTAGTCCCTCGGTAACAAGGAACAAGATCGCATTGCATGGTTTCCAAACACCCCACAATTGTTTGGTGGCGACTCCTATCCTAGTGCAATCATCGCACGACTCGCGCGTCCGTCGCTATAGAGACCATCCGTGGAATCTACAACATGGCAGACAGTAGAGCTAGGTACTTTGGTCATTGGAGTTTGCAGTTTGCACATTAGTTGTTTCACCCTTTTATGTCCATCTGTTTGTTTTTTCTAGTCCACAGTATTTCTAGCCTATTAGCTCAGTTGAAAGAGCATTGTGCCTCGCACAAAGACGTGTGTTTGAATCCCACATAGGCTATATGGTTGCATAAACTGTATTTTGCGACATTCTTGATTCCAGGGAACCTGTAGCAATTGCTTAATTATAGTTAGCCTTACACGTATGTGGGGAGTTCGGTTATAGTTTTACTTATTTCACAGTCTACGTAGGACTCGAACCTACATCACCCGCGCGTCGCACGGTGCTCTTCCCAGTTGAGCTAGTAGACTAAAACCAGAATATAAGAGGTAACAAAAAAATTGTAATGATCCACAAAATGTGATGTCACACTCTCAATGTTGTGAAGTAGACCGAGCATTAATCACTGGAGTATTAATTGGCACTTCATTTGAGGCTGCTCCATTGATATCCATAGTTTCCTGCAGTGAATATGACAACAAGTTTAGGCACTCTTAACACTTTAACTCCAGAGACTTAGACACATAACTATAAAGACTTAGACACATAACTCTAAAAGACTTAGACACATAACTCTAAAGACTAAAACACATAACTCTAGAAACGGAAACACATAACTCTAGAGACATAAAAACATAAACTCTAAAGACTGAAATACATAACTGTAAAGACTAAAACACATAACTGTAAAGACTAAAACACACAACTCTAAAGACTGAAATACATAACTGTAAAGACTAAAACACATAACTCTAAAAGACTTAAACACATAACTCTAGAGACTGAAACACATAACTCTAAAGACTGAAACACATAACTCTAGAGACAGACTAAAACACATAACTCTAGAAGACTAAAACACAAAACTCCATCCCCTCAAAAAAAAAAACACATAACTCCAAAGACTTTACGACATAACTCGAAAGACTTAAACACATAACTGTAAAAGACTTAAACACATAACTCCAAAGACTTAAACACATAACTCTAAAAGACTTAAACACATAACTCCAAAGACTTAAACACATAACTCCAAAGACTTAAACACATAACTCCAAAAGACTTAAATCCATAACTCTAGAGACCAAAACACATAACTGTAGAGACCTAAAAACATAACTCCAAAGACCAAAACACATAACTCTAGAGACCTAAAACACATAACTCCAAAGATCTAAACATATAACTCTAAAAGACTTAAACACATAACTCCAAAGACTTAAACATATAACTCCAGAAGCAATTCTCGCATAACTCACATAACTCTGTGATTAAACCGACTTTAATCACGCTAATATTAAAAAACGACAACAATTATATTCAATTAATCAACAACAAATTGAATCAACATGAATAATAGAATTATCGATTAAGAACAAATTGAATCTACGTAAAATAAACAAATTCGTCAAAATAATTGATTTTTTTCGATTTGAATGATTTTAATTTGAAGCTGTGATTATGAATTACTAGAGAATTTGTTCGCGAATTACCTTTTTGGAATGCTTGGTTGATAGAATGACCGAAAACTTTTTGAGGAAATCGCTCAATATTCGGCGATTTTTGATGGATAAATTTTGGAGAAATTTTTATGAATGAAATTTGGAAAATTAGGGAGAATTTCGGAGAAAATTTGATGAATGAAATTAGGGAGAATTTGGAGTGAGGGCGAGAGTCGCGTTTTAGAGAGAGAAAGAGTTAGAGAAGTTTTTTCTCCGCGCGGAGAAAATTGCTGCTATTTATACTCCCGCGCGCGCGATTCTGACCGTAGATGAGGATTGATCCTGCGGTCCAGATCACTTCTCACTTCTCACGAAAATACAACTTCTCACTGGATGGGGACCCTTATTATTATTATTATATAGGTGATCATTACTTAGATAAACATAATAGTCATTTTTAATATAAAAATTTAAACATAATTGATCATTGTTAATACATAGATCAATCATTATTATTAAAACAATAAAGTATAAAGAAAAATGAAATAATACCCCACAACCCATATGCCTACGGACTACCCTCTCTTGGACTCTCTCACATAATATATCATCATTATCATCTTCATCATTCATCTTCACGGTCACATCTCACTCTCTTTTTGGGGTGAACCAAACAAACATAATTTTCTCTCTCCTAAAACTCTCTCCCCCCACCCGACCCACCATCAACACCCCAGCCACCACCATTCACGAATCACCACCAACAAAAATCGCCGCCTTCTTCTCCGCTTTTCTTCCTCATCGGGCTCAAGGCCTCCACCACGGTGCTTAACGTCCGCCCTATTGATGGTTAGGGGTGGTGAGGTAGTGGTCGTAGTTAGGGGTGGTGCCGTGGTGGGGTAGTGGTTGTCGAGTCGGGGTAGTGAAGTCAGTGGAGAGAGAGAGTGAGGATGGGTAAGAGAATAAATGGAGTGGGGTTTGGGCTGTATACTTTTTCTTTGATGGGCTTTATATTTCAGAAACGGTCCAGTCCTTGTATTTGGACGGGGGGTACGATGCTCATGGTACCCCCCTGGGGGTACCATAGTATTTGCCCTTGCGTTGCCACGTGAGTGGTATTTACGGAAGCTTTATTTGACATCAGCGTCCTAGGTGGATATGTTAAGGAAGTCTTAAATACACCGCTATTAATAAATATACTAGATGTAAGCCCGTGCGTTGCACGGGTCTCTTAATAATGATACCCAATCATGATGATAAAGTTGAACCGATTAATATTTGACCCTTATTATATAGAAACTATAATTTGTATTTTATTTCACCTATGTACGTAATTATTCTCATTTTATGATCCTCATTTTACAAATTTGAGAACGTATCCTATAATATTAGGAAAATGCATCTCTTTTCACCTATTTATTCACTTCTCTAATAAATATTCTAATGTATGATTTTTAGTAGAGATATTATATTTTTTGAATATTTTAATAAATATTAAGAACATAAATAATGTACTAATGACTTTTCTAATAAATAAACTAATGTACGAATTTTTAGTAGAAGAATTATATATTCAACTCCGTCATGTTTCAATAATGTGGGATAAATTTTTAGTACTTTTTTTTTTGCCAAGATTAGAGATTGTCCCACATCGTTCAAGAAGTAATATTATAGTATTATGGCACAATATAGGTTAGGTTCTTTTGATAATTTTGTTCCACATCAGTATGACGCATGTAAAAGTGCTATCATTATGACTATTATAATGGTATTACATGCCTAATTGACCGATTAGCTAATCACCGTTCAGAATAGTAGCGTATTATGCCGAATTAAGGTTAGCATCCAGTAGAATAGAGAGGTAAATGAAATGTTGAACTTTGAAACATGTAGATTAAGAGGGGGCGGGCAATAGTGGCCTTTTCATTCTAGTGAACTTAATAGGAGACAACTTATATATCTCCTTGATTCTAAGTTGGCCAACCGAGTATATATGATCAGGCATTATGATTGTGAATGTTGATTTCGGAATTCAACTATTTATAGCTAATTGATTGTTTAACTTCAATCAAAATTAGAAATATGATAGATTACTTAAGAAAATACACCATAAATCTAGCCCAATTCAATAAATCTCTCCTTCACTAATTGATATGGAGTGTATAAGAACAAATGATGTCTCTTAATAATGATGTCTAATCATGATAATAAATGAACAAATGTGTATTTAAACTTTTATATTACTTGCATTTTATATATATAACCCGTGTAGACGATTATTTTCAATATAAACCTCGTTACAAAATTGAGAACTTATACTCTCTTATTGATTAGAGTACTATATGATACTCTTATATTCTCCTACTATATTATGATCAAGGGGATTGATCATACATATTAATTCAAAAAAAAACATTTTCTTAAACTAAAGTATAATGTGTGTTAAATTTTTTTTTTATTTAAAAAAATGTCTTGTCAATATATGTTTTTTTACGACAATTTATTATGTTTAATATGCATCCAAAATTCTAACAAAACATAGAACGATGTTTAAACTTGTCAATCAATACTTTAGCAGCTTATCATAGCCAGCCAAGTATATATGATCAGGCTTTATGATTGTGAATGTTGATCTAGGACTTCCACTATTTATAGCCAGCTGATTGTTCAACTTCGATTAGGATTAGGAATATGATAGATCAGGATTTGGAAAATATACCAAAAATCTTGCGCGATAAATTCATCATTTATTGATTTAATATTAATATGAAGTTTCTAGAATGTTGAATTCTTATTTAATTAGTTTTAATGATCATATCATGTACAATACCTATTAAATTGAGTTTCTAGAATATTCCATTCTTATTTAATTATTTTTACTTACCATATCATGTACAATTCATATTAGATTATTTGGTCACTTACCATATATATGAATTAAATACACCTTTTTAAATACAGTTTATGGAAACGTGGACATTCTAGAATGTTCCAATCGTTGTGGGAGCACAAAAAAAGCCTCTTTTAATAATATACTAGATGTAAGCCCGTGCGTTGCACGGGTCTCTTAATAATGATATCCAATTATGATGATAAAGTTTAACCGATAAATATTTTTATATAGGAGCTATTACGTGCATTTTATTTAACCCGTGTAGAAAATTATTTTCATCATATGAAACTCATTTACAAACTTGGGAACTGGTACTTTCAAATAAACATTTTTAATGTCACTGCAACTATACTTTTTTTCAAAAGCATTACCTTTTATATTGTTACTAAACCTATTAAAAAAAGTTATTATCTAAAAAATTTACATGGTGCCGTTGTGTTTCTATTTTAGCTGATTTTCACATTTTCAAGTTTGTTTACAATATGCACCATAATTTTTACCCCTCGGACACAAAAACGGGAAAAAAAATCAGACAGTATAATCTAAAACAAAATATTCGTTTGTCTTTAATTGTACAATATAAATTAGCACCCTCTAATGGATTTGAACTAAATCAAAGTTTTGTTTTAAAAACATTATCTTAAATTAATACTTAGAAACATTCACACGGTACCCTTGTTGTTTTATTTTTCTCATACTTTCCACGTTTTCGGATTTGTGTATATCTTTGAGGTTTCATGTTTATGATTATGTGTAACATTTTTTTTTCCAAGCACTAAACTCTAATTTCACAATTTTTTCACTATTTAAACTTCTTATTGATGCAATGATAGATAATAACTTCATAATTTGACTCTTAATGCTAACATTTCTTATAAGAATTTAGCAAATGGGTATAATTTTCACAAAAATGAAACAATGTGGCCATGTGGGTATCATTTACACAAACTTACATGTGAATGCAATACCTTTTAAAAGGGAGTAAAGAGATAGTAAATTTCATATTTGCTTATAAAGTACTACCTTTATATGATTTAACATACGATCACACAAAATGCCACATGGATATTAAATTCCTTACTCTTACATCTTATCACGTTAGATAACAAAATTGTTGGTGAAACAAACTAAACGTAGGATACTCAATAGAGTACTATACACGTCTATATGATACTCCTATACTCTCATACTTATACTACTCATATCATAGTATCATACACATCATCAAGGGAATTGATAAAACATTTTAATTCAAAGACGTTTTTTTTAAATTAAAATATAATAATGTGTCAATTTAAAAAAGACATCTTATTTAAAACTTTTTTTTACACTAAAATTATGAGGTTCACAAATAAATTTATTAGTATGTTGAGTATGCATACAAAAGACAATGTTTAAACTTGTCAATCAAATATATATGATCAGGCATTATGATTGTGAATGTTGATCTAGAACTTCAACTATTTATAGCGAGCTGATTGTTTAACTTCGATTAGGAATATGATAGATCAGGATTAGGAAAATACACCAAAAACTCTATTTAATTAAATTGAGTTTCTAGAATGTTTCATTCGTATTTATTTATTTTTACTTACCATATCATGCACAATTCATATTAAATTGAGTTTCAAGAATGTTCCATTTTTATTTAATTATTCTTTACTTACCATATCATATATAGTTTACATTAAATTATTTGGTGAATTACCATGTAATATTCAAATATAATTTTTTCGCAAATTATATGGTACCCCGGGGTACCATGCTCATGGTACCCCCCGTCCAAAATTTCAGAGTGGATTGTATTGGTTGACCCAATAATTTAAATTCAACCCAAAGCCCAAACATGCATACTACACTTTCTCCAACATCCCGTCACTTCATCTTTCCCATCTAACACAATTTCTCTCTCCTCCCTTTCCCCACTCATCTCTCTTGTGACAACCATGAACCACCACAACCGCATCACATGCATGACTCCCTGCTGGCGATACAGCCACCACGACGGCAAATTTTATGATGTGAGATCGATTTGGGGGAAAACTGGGAAAGCGACTGAAACCTTCAAGGAGAAGCCACACAAGGAAAGAAAAGAAAAGGGAAAAACCTAGTAAAAACTATGAGTAATAGACTCACTCTCCTGGAGAAAATCAATAGAAAAGAAGAAAAAGAGAGAAGATGTGAGGGGAAA
The DNA here is from genome assembly GCA_963457585.1 of Spergularia bocconei. NCBI lineage: Eukaryota > Viridiplantae > Streptophyta > Magnoliopsida > Caryophyllales > Caryophyllaceae > Spergularia > Spergularia bocconei. The sequence continues at coordinate 5,744,024 of OY734949.1, forward strand.
GAGACGAAAATTGAAAAGAAATGATTTTGTCAGGTTTGTCTAATGAACGTGACCTCTACTCCCTTTAGATAAGGGATGTGGTAGGAGAAATGGGTCACAATATTGTGTTGACTAATATTATTGTCATTATTTACATATATTTGATCATTATTTAGACATAATTGATCATTATTATTGTTTACATAATAATAATAATAATAATCATCTCTGTCTTTTTTCGAAATAATAATAATAATAGTAATAATAATAATAATAATAATAATAATAAGGTATTGTCAATTTCGTTATAGTAATGACCAATTTCATTAAGATAATGATCACGTTTTCTTGTAGTAATGATCATGTTTGTTTATATTAATGACCAATATCTATAAGGGTAATGACCATATTTGCCTATAGTAATGACCAAGTAATTTAAGGGTAATGACCACGTTTCCTTATAATAATGATCAAGTTCTGTGAAGGTAATGACCATGTTCGTATATAGTAATGGTCATGTTTCTGTACAGTAATAACCAAGTTTTTTTTCCAAGTAATGACCAAGTTATATGGGAGTAATGACCACGTTTTCTTATAGTAATGGCTAAGTTCTATAACGGTAATGTTATTGAAAAACAGAAGTTATATAAGGGTAGTGACCATGTTTGCGTATAGTAATGGTCAAATTAGTGTATAGTAATGATCATTGACCAATAATATAAGGGTAATGACCAGGTTTTATAAGGGTAATGACCAAGTTAGCGTATAGTAATGACAAACTTCTATAAGGGTAATGAGCATGTTTGTGAATAGTAATGAGCAACTTATATAAGGGTGATGACATGTTTGTGTAATGACCATTGTCCATAAGGGTAATGATCATGTTGGTGTGTAGTAGTGACCAAGTTATATAAGAGTGAAGATCATATAGTGTATAGTAATGATCAAATTCTATAAAAGTAATGACCATGTTTGTGTATAGTAATGACCTTATTTTTGTATAGTAATGACCATGTTTTATAAGGGTAATGACCATGTTTGTGTATAGTAATGACCAAGTTTTATAAAGGTAATGACTATGTTTGTATATAGTAATGACCATTCTATAAGGGTAATGACCATGTTTGTGTATAGTAATGACCAAGTTTTATAAGGTAATTACCATGTTTATGCATAGTAATGACCATGTTTTCCTATGGTAATGACCTATTTTTATAAGGTAATGACCATGTTTATGTATATTAATGACCATATTTTATAAGGTAATGACCATGATTATACATATTAATGACCTAAGTATATAAAGTAATGACCACGTTTCTATATACAAATGATGGATTTTTATAAAGTAAATTTGATTTTTAAGTTAATAATCAAATATTTATACATTGTAATAATGGTTGCAATTCATTATACAATGAAATTTTTTTAGCTAATAAATGATAAGATTTGCAGACACAGTGATGTGTTTTTCCCATTTTTTTTTTCTTTTCTCCACCAATTTCATTTTCTCTCTCTCCTCCCCTCCCCCCATACCACCACCACCACTTACAACCAGCTTCCCCTCCGCCATCTTTACTCGCCACCACCCAACACCACCATTAAACCACTGTCTCCCGGCCTCATATGCGTTCGCCGCCCCTCTAATGAAAATTTTGAGGAGAGAGAAATTTAAATTAAATGAGAAAATGAAGTGGGAGGAGGAAATTAGGTGTCGTGGGGGTGAGGGGATGTGGTCGCCGGAGGGAAGCGGCTCCGGTGGTGGGTCGGCGGGGTCTGTGGCAGTGGTTGGTGATGGTGGCGGTGGACCGGTGGTGGCTGGTGGGTTGGGGTGGTGGTCGTGTATTGGAGGGAGGTGGGGGAGGGGAGGAGATAGCATATGCATATGGGTTGGGTTAATATTAGTTTGGGCTCTAAAAATCTATTTAGGTTGTAAAATGGAATTGGGCCATTGAATATTTTTCTGGATTTCAGTTTAAAGTGGCATGGGGGTACGAGGGCTGAATTTTCAAAAGCGGCTATCAAAGGAATAGTATTGATAACCGCTAAACGACAAAAAAAACTTACCTGCCAACTACACCTCCCCGGTAACAAGTCATTATTCTTTTCTCCTCCCCCACTCTTTCTCTCTCCTTCCCTCATATTCTCTCTCCTGTTTTGATCCCCATCATTTACTCCGCCATACCTCACCATCATCATCAAGAATCAAACCCTCCCTCATCAGTCATCACCATAATCATCATCAATAAACGGCACCACCATCGCCATCTTCATCACGCAACCACCATCGCATGTATTGAGGTATGCTCCGATTGTCGTTACCCTTCAATGGATCGCCTCATGGGGTCGGCTTTTGATTCCCGGCGACGAATCGTTTTTTTGACCGGTGGTTGGAGAGGTGGTTTAATATTGTAACCGGTTGGAGAAGTTTTTGGACGTGGATGGACGAAATTGTCCCCAAATTTTGGCAGGAAATGTCTAGTATGCCCCTGTTATCAGCACTATTCTCTTGATAACAGCTTTCAAAAATTCAGCCCTCTGGGGGTACCATGCTCATGGCGCAAATACTATCGTACCCCGGGGGTACGGATAGAATGGTACCCCTGGGCCTTTTTAAACTGGGCTTTTATTTATGTTGGGCTCCTGTCAAACTTGGCCCAATACTAATTCAACCAAAACCCAACTCCATTTCTCTCTCATACCATCACCACCATCGTTTTATCTTTCCTCTCCCGACAACCACCATCACCACCACGCACCACCACCTGCGGCAGCCCCCATCACCGATCACCACACGCAGCCGCCCCCACCACCGATCACCACCTGCAACACCACCACCGATCCCTCTGTCTCCCCACAATTAACCACCACAACCGTCCCACCTGCCCAGATTTCCGCTGGCAACTCAACCACCTACAACGCACGCCTACTGCGGCCTCGTCATCGTCATTTTCAGGTGGCCGGCGGCGTTGGCTGGGGTTGTTGGTGATGCGTCAACCGGAGAGGAAGTGTGGTCGGGGGTAGTGATGGCTGGGTTGGCTTGTGTCCTGACGACCACGGTGGCTGGGATGGGGCTGGTGTAGTGGTGTTGGTGGCGGTCGGCGACGTCCTCCGGCGGGAGAGGCTGTGGTGGTCGGGGGAGGAGGTGGTTGGGGAAGGAGAGAGAAAATAGGAGGGGTGGGTCTTTTTTATTTTGTTTTTTTTTTTTTTTATATTTTTGTTTTTTTATAGTTTTGTTATTGTTAATTTGTTTGAATTTTGGAGTATTCATTTTAAAACAAAAATCATTCATTTTAACACAAATACCGTTCATTTTAGAACAAAAACTACTATTTCAGATTAAATAAATCAAGACAAAAAGAATACATTCTAAAACAAATAGAATTCATTTTAGAACAATAATCATTCATCTTATAACAAAAAAAAAACATTCATTACATAAACATTCTTTTTAAAACAAATATCATTCATTATAGAACAAAAATCATTCATTTTATAACAAAACTCATCCATTCCAGAACAAAACTAACCATCCTAGGACAAAAACCAACAATCGTAGGACAAAAATCATTCATCCTAAAACAAAAATCATTCATCCTAAAACAAAAACTAATCATCCTATGACAAAACTAACCATTCCTAAAGAAAAACCTATACCAAAACAAAAACTAACCATTTTAGAACAAAATCAAATCATCCTAGTACAAAAACATTATATTATTTTTATAAAACAAAATTAAACAAAAACAGATTATTTTAAAACAAAATTGTTAGTTTTTGTTCAAGAATAGATGATTTTGTCCTAAAATGGTTGACTTTTGTTTTGGAATGGTTAGTTTTTGTTTTGAAATGATTAATTTTTGTCCTATAATGATTAGTTTTTGTTCTAGAATTGTTATTTTTTGTTTTGAGATGAATGGTTTTTGTCTAGGAATGATTAGTTTTTGTTATGAGATGGTTGTTTTTTGTCCTAGGATGGTTAGTTTTTGTTAAAAAATGAATGTTTTTTTTTTTTCCAATAATGGTTACTTTTTGTTCTAAAATGGTCAGTTTTTGTCATAGAATGATTACTTTATGTTGTGGAATGGATGGTTTTTGTCTTAGGATGATTACTTTTTGTCCTACGATGATTAGTTTTTGTTCTATGATGATTAATTTTTGTTCTGAAATAGATGATTAGTTCTTGTATAGAATGAATGATTTTTGTCCTAAGATGGTTAGTTTTTGTCCTACAATGATTGTCTTTTGTTCTGAAATGGTTGGTTTTTGTCCTAGGATGAATAATTATTGTTCTGGAATGGGTAGTTTTTGTCGTAGAATGGATACTTTTTGTCGTGGAATGGTTAGTTTTTGTCCTAGGATGAATGATTTTTGTCTATAAATGGTTGATTTTTGTCCAAAGATGGTTAGTTTTTGTTTTGTGATGAATGGTTTTGTCGTAGAATGATTAGTTTTTGTTCTGAGATGATTAATTTTTGTCCTACGATGATTAGTTTTTGGTATAGAATGGTTAATTTTTGTTTTGGGTTGAATGATTTTTGTTTAGGAATGGTTAGTTTTTGTTCTGAGATGGTTGTATTTTGTCCTACGATGATTAGTTTTTGTTATGGGATGATTGGGTTTTGTCATAGGATGATTAGTTTTTATTCTGCAATGTTTAGTCTTTGTTCAAGAATGAATGATTTTTGTTCTAACATGGTTACTTTTTGTTATAAAATGAATGTTTTTTGTTCTAGAATGATTAATTTTTGTTCTGGAATGGTCAGTTTTTGTCATAGGATTGTTATTTTATGCTCTGGAATGAATGATTTTTGGCTTAGGATGGTTACTTTTTGTCCTAAAATGATTGATTTTTGTCCTAGGATGATTGATTTTTGTTCTGAAATGGTTGTTTTTTTGTCCTATGATGACTGACTTTTGTTATAGATAAAAAAACTTTTGTTTTAGGATGATTAAACTTTGTTTTGAGATGAATGATTTTTATTCTAAAATGATTAAATATGGCATGCAATTAGTATAGAATTATTTAAATATCTTTTAATATATAACTAATAATAATAAAAACTATTAAAAAAAAACCCTCTCACCTCAGCCTTACCCCCCACGCCCCACCCTCCCTACCGCCCCCCACAAACCACCGCCACCCACTCCGACCTCCTCCCCTCACCCCGACTTCACCACCACGGGGCCGCACACGGCGGCGCGAGCCCATTAAGGTGGGTCGTGGTGGCTGATAAAAGGTGGAAGACGGCGAAAACATGGGTTGTCGAGCCAAGATCTGTTTCCCACAACCCCGTTTTCGCCGCCTTCCACCTGAAAATGGCGTTGTGTTAGGTTGCCGTCGATTTCCCGACTTCTCACAACCAACCAGATTCCACGTTTGTCGACGGAGAAGAATAAAAACGAGATGAGAGAAGGAAAAGAAACCAGAAAATGCCGGAGGAGAAGATGGGTGGTGGCGTTGTAGGGTGGGGCTTGGGTTTGGCGGCTCAAGCCCTTGCTGATGATGGTGGTGGGTCCGGTGGTCATGGTGGTTGGTTATGCCGGCGTGGGGACGGGGCGGGGATTATCCGGGTTGGTGGGTGGAGACCGTGTGGGTGAGGTGAGGAGAGAGACTGGAAGTTTTCTTTTGTTTCTTTTTCTTTTAATTTGTTTGGGCCGGGTTGAGTATATGGGCTGAGTTGAGTGTATGGGCTGAGGGTACAGAAAGAATGGTACCCCCGGGGTACCATAGAATGATTGTGCTCATGGTACCCCGGGGGTACCATATACTTATCCTAATTTTTTTGATAAAAATATATGGAAATTGGACATTCTAGAATGTTCCAATCGTTGTGGGAGCACAAAAAAAGCCTGCTTTAATAATATATATTGATATTGATTGATATTGATTATATTATGTGCCTTAGACTTATATTTTTTGTATTGTAATATTTATTTATTTTGTCATTTCTTGGCTAAAGTTTCACAAATATCAAAATTTATGAAAAAAAAGTAGTTGATATTTTTATTGACCACGTTTTTTATATAAAGTAAGTTACAATGCTTCAGCTTTGTCAATATGAGCTTCAACTTTGTCAATATGAGAACATTAATTGAATTTCTTAGATATATATAGACCAATTATAATTCTAATGCTATCTATTCAACTTTAATAGGCTTTAATTAACATTCTAATAATGAACTTTTTAATCGACCATCGCTAAATGATGGATAACAATATGAGATAAACAAATAGATTTTAAATGAAAGCTAGGATCATCTTCATTTCTCCCTAACATGATAATATTTAAAATTGTGAATTACAAATCTTAAATTTATTTTAAAACTTATAACATGAATCTAATACAATCTCACATCATTTACAACGATCCATTGTCTATACCAATCGTATTGGGAATAGGCTAATCAAAAAGCTACGCGTATGATACTTAATCACATTCTCAATCCTAACAAAAGTTAAACCAATAAATCAATTTCGTGTTATTA